>CM070770.1:307325992-308749742 GCA_036346955.1 Dipus sagitta | reverse complement strand
TTTAGACAATGGAACACACAGGAGCCATAGATTGTTACAAGAAAATTTTCAGTGCCAGGGATGGGATATCTTCCAGTGAGTTGTTGGCCAGGGAGGTCCCTGATGCCTTCCCCCCAAACATTACAGGCCATTGCTGAGGCACTTGGTTTCCCACCAGGAATAGATGGTAAAACCCTATTGCTAAAGACTTCACATACTTGGGCTGCAAGGTCACTGAGAAACCCTTTTGGAGCTGAGCTGAAAACCTCCTCCATGTAGACCAGCTGCTGCATGGAAAAAGTCATGCTGCATGCAGTTCAATGGGAGAGAGAGAAATCATCAGTGAAGATACCCAACAGTGGACACTGCAGGCCAAAAGAGCCAATGGGTGCAATAACGGCACGTCCTTTATGGGGGAAACCAAGGACTGGAGGCCCGCTCCTTCTACATATAGATACCCAGTTTTCCCAGCACCATTTGTTGAAGAGGCAGTCTTTTTTCCAATAAGTATTTCTGGCATTTTGTCAAAGAGCAGGTGGTTGTAGCTGCCTAGAATTACATGTAGGTCCTCTATTCTGTTCCATTGCTCTGCATGTAGGTTTTGTGCCAGAACCATGCTGTTTTTGTTACTATGGCTCTGTAATATATTTTAAAATCAGGCATGGTGATACCACTTATTTTTATTGCTCAATTTTTTTTTGGTTATTCCAAGTTTTTTTTGTGCTTCCAAGTTAATTTTAGGATGGGTTTTACTGTTTCCTTGATGAATGACATTGGAATTTTGATGGGAATTGCATTATGTGTGTAATTGCTTTTTGTAAGATTGACTTTCACAATACTGATTTTTCCAATCCAAGAACATGGAATATCTTTCCATTTCCTAGTGTCCTCTGCAATTTCTTGCTTGAGTGTTTAAAAGTTTTCACTGTAGAGGTCCTTAACTTCCTTTGTTAGGTTTATTCCAAGGTACTTTATTTATTTTGAGGCAATTGCGAAAATGAAAGATTCCATGATTTCATCCTCAGCATGTTTGTTGTTAGTGTATAAGAAGGCTACTGATTTCTGTGTGTTTATTTTGTATCCTGATGTGTTCCTAAAAGTATTTTATCAGCTCTAATAGGTTTCTGGTAGTCTTCAGGGTACTTTATGTATAGAATTATATCACCTGAAAATAATGATAATATGATCTCTTCCTTTCTAATTTATGTACTTTTTATGTGTGCCTCTTGCCTTACTGCTATAGCTAAGACTTCCAGTACTATGTTAAATAAAAGTGGGCATAGTGGACACCCTTGTCTTGTTCCTGATTTTAGGGTAAAAGCTTCAAGATGTTCCCAATTTGGTATTATGTTGGCTATAGGTTTGTCACAAATAGCCTTTATTATGTTGAGATATGTTCCTTCTATTTCAAGTTTCTGTAGTACTTTTATCATGAAAGGATGTTGGATTTTGTCCAATGCCTTTTCTGCATCTATTGAGATGATCATGTGATTTTTATTTATATAGTGTATTATACTTTTCAATTTGCATATGTTGAACTATCCCTGCACCTCGGGATAAAGTCTAGTTGGTCAGGGTGAAAATGATCATTTTTGTATATTATTGTATTCTCTTTGACTATATTTTGTTGATAATTTTTGCATCTATGTTCATGAGGGAAATTGGTCTTTTATTTTCTTTTTTTGTTCTGTCTTTGGTTTTGGTATCAGGGTGATGCTGGCTTCATAGAAGGAGTTTTGTAGATTTCCTTCCTATTTTATGTGAAAGTTTGAAAAGCATTTGTGTTAGTTCTTCCATGAAGGTCTGGTAAAATTCACCAGTGAATCCATCTGGGTCTTGACTTTTTTATTCAGGAGATTTTTTAAATAGATTCTTGGATATTTGTACTTTTATGTCTACTTAAGTGGTTAGTCTCATCTTGACTCAATTTGGGTTGGTCATATAAATCAAGGAGGTCATCCATTTCTTTCAGATTTTCAAACTTAGTGGACTATATGTTCTTATAGTTAGTCCCCATGATGTTTTTGAATTTCTCTGGTATCTGTTGTGATGCTGCCTTTTTCATCTCTAATTTTATTAATTTGTGTCTCTTCTCTCTTTCTTTTTGTAGAATTGCTAAGAGTTTATCAATATTTTTATCCTTTCAAAGAACCAACTATTTTTCATTGGTTCTATTTTGGGGTTTTCATTTAATTAATTTCTGCCCTGATCTTTATTATTTCTTCCCATCTACTGATTTTTGGTTTGCCTTATTCTTTTTTTTTTTTCCCAAGGATTTAAGATGAAACATTAAGTTGTTTACTTGTGACCTGTTTAATTTCTTAATATCACATTTAAAACTATAAATTTCCCTCTTAGGGCTGTCTTCATTGTGTCCCCAAGGTTTCAATATGTTGTGTTAATATTATCATTTGATTCTATGAATTTTTTGATTTCCTTTTTAATTTCTTCGTTGACCCATTCATCATGTAGTAGTGCATTGTTTAGTTTCTACGATTTTGTGTATGCTCTATGGTTTTTCTTGCTGTTAATTTGTAGTTTAATCCCATTGTGAACAAATAGAGTACAAGGAATTATTTCAATTTTCATGTATTTGTTAAGGTTTGATTTGTGTCCTAATAGATGGTCTATTTTGGACACTGTTTTGTTATGGAATGTCCTTATTTCTCCATCAATATGGATGGATAGCTTTGCTGGATAAAGTAGTCTTGGATGACAGTTGTTATCTTTCAGAACGTGGAATGCATACTTCTAAGTCCTTCTGGCTTTCAAAGTTTATGTTAAGTAATCTACTGTTATTCTGATGGGTTTGCCATTGTATGATTTCTCTCTAACTGCTTTCAATCTATTTCCTTTGGTTTGTGTGTTTTCTAGCTTAATGACGATATGCTGGTGAGAGGTCCTTTCCTGACTCAATCTTTTTGGCATTCTAACGGCTTCCTGTATATGTATTCACATCACTTTCCCATCTGAAGGGATTTTTTTTCACTTATTTTGTGGAAAATACCTGCCTGTGCCTTTGGAGTGAAATTCTTTTCCTTCTACTATGCCCTGAATTCTCATGTTTCATCTCTTCATGGTGTTCCAAATGTCTTGAAATTCCCATTCATGCCTTCCCATTAGTTTGTCTTTCTCTGTGTTGTACTGTATTAGATCTGCCACTTGGTCTTCTAGTTTAGATATTCTGTTGTTTCCTTGATCCATTCTACTGATGAGACTTTCTACAGAGTTTTCTATTTGACTTACTCTGTTTTTCATTTGTAGTATTTCTGATTAATATTTTCATTATTTCTATTTCCTTACTCATGTCTTGTATTGACTTCCTTATTTCATTAAATTGATTCCTGTGTTCTCCTTCAGGAGTTTATTTTCTTCTTTGGTTCTTTTGTTTTATCTTTGATCCCTTTGATATCTTTTTTGATCTCTTTGAACATATTTATAATCATATTTTGACATGTTTGTCAATCATTTTATCTCCAACATTCTCACTGGAGGTCATTTCTGATGGTTTCATAATTTTTAGTGGGATTATATTGTTGGTTTGTTTGTGGTTCTCATATTATAATGTAGAGATTTTTGCATCTAGAGTTAATTTGATGCTTGGGTTTTCTAATTATCTGCAGTATTCTTAGCCAAGTAAATCTGACTTTATATATCTTCACAGTAGGAATTTAAGGTGCAAGGTGTAGCTCTTATAGTCTAAGAGAAACAGAAGCAGTAACAGTAGATGTTGAGTTTGCCTGCTATTCAAGTATTCTAGTAGTCCGGGTAGAGCAATTTACCGGAAAATTCTAAAATTCAACTGAGCAGTATATACATTCACTGAAATCTAGCCCAGAGTATTTATGGAAGAGTGAGGATTAAAACAAACAAGTAATATAGTAAAGCCAAAGTCTCTAAGGGCATGTGTTGCCCCACACCCTTAAACCTATCAACTGGGAGGTTGAGATTTCTGGTCTGAATTGGGTTCCAGATCAGCCTGTGGCCAAATTAGACCTTGTACCAAATAATAATAGAAGAAAATGATAAAGGCCCTATAAATCAGGAAACAGCAAAGGCAACAATAGTCAACACCAAAATACAGATTGTTTGAGAACGGTAAAGCTGACCAAGATTATATTATTCAAGTTTAACACATAACCTTCCCTGACATGAAAAGTGAGATTAAAACTTCCAGTGCAGGCCTATGTACCTGGCTTGGTGTAAGTAGGACATGTTACCTTTAGGGAGGGCTTCCAATCTCACCAGTGCTGAGTGCCCATCTCAGTGCCTCTCTTCTGTGCTGTGGATCTGATGGTCTGAATGGCTGTTCTGGATGCCACGTGACCAGTGGGTGAATGAGTTCTCTGGTGATTTGTGGCAATGGTGGTTGGGGGATGAGGGCTGTGCAGGATGCCTGGAGTTTTACAGAGCTGCTCATCGGGTCCCTTTTGTGTTATCCTTCAGAAGCTGCTCAGCTGGTCCCTGCTATATGCTGTTTTGGGTTTTTTGACTTTGTGAAGAGGCTGATATGAGTGGAAAACCTGTCCACCTGGTACCTGCTCCTGCAGCTCTGTGCCAGCTAGATGGGTGGTTCCACAGATCAAGGCCACCAGTGCTTTGGCAGGATTCTGGCTGGTTTCCTCCTTTCTAGAAGATCTGAGTCTCTTCTGCTTCTCTTCTATGGTTGATAAAAACTTATACATCTTCACTTTTTGGCAGAAGAGTGTATTTTGCTGCTTTTCTGCTTATTTCCTTCCCTAGGCTGCTTTGGCATGGCAACTATGGAAGCATCTTACCTAGATGCAAAACTTTACAACAAAATATTGGCAAACAGAATATAAAAATATATCAGAAAGATGAAAACCTCCTCCATGTACACCAGCTGACAGAAAGCTGGAAGAAGCCATGCTGCATGCAATTCAATGGGAGAGAGAGAAATCACCAGTGAAGATGCTCAACAGTGGACACTGAAAGCTTTCTATTTGGCCAGCCAGGCCAAATGAGCCAACGGGTTTAATAGTGGCACATCTGTTATGGGGGGAAGCAACTGCTCTCTAATTGGAATGGAGGCATGCTCCATGGGAGGGAATACATCCCTGATGCTGAAAACCTACAACGGGTTAGTCATACACCCTAGGGCTGTAATGTCTGCTGCTGTCTGGCTAAATGTATATATTATGCTCATCAAACTGCCCAGTAAACATTTCTCTTAATGTTCATACCCATATATTTATGCTACTCTCACTTTTGGTTACAGAAGCTTCTCTTTTCAGATGGCAGTGACCTTGGGATGACTCAGAAGGCATCATGGTGCTGGGAAGATGTTACAGAGGAGTGCTCAGCACTGAAATATCTCTATCACACCTCCCAAGGCTCACGGCCCATTGCAGAAGAGGTGACAGAAAGAATGTAAGAGCCAAAGGAAGGGTAGGAATCCTTACAATGTGCTCCTCCAGACACAAAATGGCCTGGATATCCATGACCTTACAGTGCCTAACACCACCTACACAAGACCATCATAATAGGAGAAAAAAGATCATGACATCCAAATAAAAGTGAGACTAATTGAGAGGGGGAGGGAATATGATGGAGAATGGAGTTTAAGAGGGGAAAGTGGGGGGAGGGAGGGAATTACCATGGAATATTGTTTACAATTATGGAAGTTGTTAATAAAATATAAATTAATTTTAAAAAAGAGAAAGATACAGAGGTTTTAGGAGATGGCTCAGTGGGTAAAGTGCTTCCTGTGTAAGCATGAAGACCTGAGTTCTGAACCCCAGTTCCCAAGTAAAAGGCACAGCAGCATGTACCTGTAATTCTAGTACTATAGAGATGGAGACCAGGGAATCCCTAGAGAACACTGACTAAATAGTCTATACAAATCTGTAAGCTTTTGGTTCAATGAGAAACTCCTTCTCAAAAGCTGATGTGGAGAGTGAATGAATACATCTAACATCCACCTGTGGCCTCCTCATAAAAGCTTATATATATGCACACATACCTGTACACAAACATGTACCCACATATAAACAAAAACACATACATACACATATTTTCTGCATGCACATACACATGAAAAACACAGTTTTTAAAAAGAGAGATTTGATACCTTTTGAGATAAATATATAGTTGCAATTTTGACTTTATGGGCCCTCTGCTAGTCTTTAAATTTGTCTTTATTTTTAAAAATATTTTATTTTTATTTATTTATTTGACAGAAAAAGAAGGAAGGAGGGAAAAAGGGAGGGAGAGAGAGAATGGACACACCAAGGCTTCCAGCCATGGCAAATAAACTCCATCCCCTTGTGCATCTGGCTAGTGTGGGTCCTGGGAAATCAAACCTGAGTCCCTTTGCTTTGCAGGCAAATACTTTAACTGCTAAGCCATTCCTCCAGCCCTTTTAGTTTATTTTTACAACAACATCTTTTCATGGTCATCTTACTGCATTTAATTCTAAGGAGCTGGACTTCCAGGGGTAGATCTCTTGTTTGGCATGTATGAGGCCCCAAGTTTGATTTCTAGTACCACATTAAATAAACAAAAACAAAGGCAAATTCAGACACATAGGAACTCTATATCTTTGCTTCGAAATCTTTATAATCACATGTGCTACACCTAATTGCTTTTACTCTATTCCCACAAAAGTCTTCTACATTTTGTTCCATACTTTTCATCAACCACAAGAGCCTGTATCTCCAATAATTTGCCAGATCCCAGATCTTAATATCTTGTAATCTAACCTCCAATACAAAAGGTCCTTGTGCTCTTTCTCTCCAGATACTTCAAGCCTATCATGACAGTCAGTCTGCTGGTGATCATTCCTTGGAATTCCAGGAAAACATTCTCTAGGCTCCACCTGAAACTTCTTGCAGTCATATTACCTAATGTAAAGCCAAAAGTCAAAATCAAGGAAACAATTAATGTTCTAACAGAAGTTGGTATGGAGATGAAAATTAGGAGGGTTAACTGGGAGGTGGAATTATATCTCACTAGGGCAAAGAATACTTTTGACTATGTTGATATTTTAGTTGTAACTTTGAAAATTAGGCAATATTTTTATATGGATTAATTGGAACCTGTAGTTCTGACTTAAGTAATCTAGAAGCACATGTGTGGAGACAGCATGTGATAGGACTGTGTCACATTCAGATGCAATCATAGAACCTATCCAAGAATAAATTTCACGGAATTTTTTTTCCCAAAAACCATATTATAGGGCTGGAGGGATGGCTATACTGTTAAGGCACTTGCCTGCAAAGCCAAAGGACCTAGATTCAATTCCTCATGACCCAGATGAGCCAGATGCACAAGGGGGTGCATGCATCTGGAGTTTGTTTGCAGTGGCTGGAGGCCCTCTTGTGCCCATTCCCTTTCTCTCTCTCTCTCTCTCCCTCTCTTTCCCTCTTTCTTTCTGTCAAATAAATAAATAAATAAATAAAAAATATTTAAAAACTTATAGGGCTAGAGAGATGACTCAGTGGTTCAGGAACTTGCTTCAAAAGCCTGACAACCCAGGCTCAATTCCTCAGTACCCATGTAAATCCAGATGCACAAAGTGGCACATGTGCCTGGAGTTCATTTGCAGTGGCAATAGGCCCTGGTGCACCCATTCCCTCTCATTCTCTCTCTCTCTCTCTCTCTCTCTCTCTCTCTCTCTCTCTTCTTCTTCTTCTTCTTCTTCTTCTTCTTCTTCTTCTTCTTCTTCTTCTTCTTCTTCTTCTTCTTCTTCTTCTTCTTCTTCTCCTTCTTCTTCTGTCTCCTTATAAATAAATAAATAAAAATATTTTAAAAGCACTATCAGGGGTTGGAGGGATGGCTTAGTGGTTAAGTCACTTGCCTTGGAAAGCCAAAGGACCCACGTTCAATTCTCCATAACCCATGTAAACCAAAGCAAAAGGTGGTGCATAAGTCTGGAGTTTGTTTGCAGTAGCTGGTGTCCCTGACAGGCCCATTCTCTTCTCCTACCTATCTCTTTCTCTTTCTTTCTGTCTTTCAAATAAATATATTTTAAAAAAGCAATATTCAGCTGGGCATGGTGGTGCATACTTTTAATCCCAGTAATTGGGAGGCAGAGATAGGAGAGGAGGATTGCCATGATTTCAAGGCCATCCTGAGACTATGTAGTGAATTCTAGGTCACCTGGGCTGTAGCAACTCCCTACTATGAAAAAACAAAAACAAACAAACAAACAAAACACTATTATATTAATTGTACATTTTCAACTGTAAGATAATTCATGAAGATATGAGAAGTAGAAATGTCTTCCCCTAAAAATTTTCATGCATTTTTATTTTCTTTATCTTGATTCTTTAACACTTTGGGACCTTCCTTACTTTGTAGAAATTTTCTCAGGGCTAGGTGAGTCCCAGAGATAACAAAAGACTCCATGGGAACATGTCTTTTATATACAAGCCAACCAAGCCCAAGCTAGAGCCTGTGTGCTGACACCTTCTTTATCAGACTTATCTTGAGGGCCACTGTCTACCAGTCCTAATCACCCCTCAGCAATTCCACAGACAGTTACAGACATCTCCACTGACAACAGAGGCAGCTGAAATGATCCCAACTAACCAGCCTCAAGTCATTGTCCCCTTCCTGGTCTGTTTCCCACTGATCCTATCCAGCTCCTGTCTATCCATATCCCTTTCCATCCCCTTTCTCTCTTGAAGAGCCCTGTTTTTCCAGGGCCTACATCCTGTTTCTAGTGCTCTGTGTGCATAACATACTTCTTTCATGAGTATTATTCCCATGGCTCTATGTTTTATATCAGCTCCTGTGGTCCCTTAAGTCAGAAAATCATTGGCAGGGCAGGATAAAATAAACAGTACAAATTGGTTTGGGGGAAAGCTGCTAGCTATTAATTCTAAAGGATAAGTAACTGGAAGGTGAAGCCAGTATTACCTGTTCTTCAGATCCTCTGTGAATTAGCTGGTAAGTTATTATCTAATATGCAAGAGTGTTTATTGGGAAAACCACTTGCAAAAGTATAGAGACCAAGAATAAGCAAGTAGAACTTTCTACCATTGGATCTAATTCTGTGGAAGGAAAGAGAAAAGGAAGAATTGACTGGAAAGTGTCTCAGGCTTCTGCTGAGTTCTGAGACACTCTCTGGGAGGTTCCTGGAGGGTTAACAAGCTGCCAGCACTTGTTTGAGCAATCCCATATCTGCAGTGCTGGCTGCATCCAGAACCCTTGCCAAGCTCAGTCATGGATGTGCTCAGGAGCCTATGTCTCTAGTTGCAACAGTGCTTCATGGCAGAGCCCCTAAGGTAGACCTGAGTGAAATCTTCCAAAACCCTAAGTGCCTAAACTGTACATTTGCACATGTACTAGATGTGACTACCACAGTCACATGTAACCCTACCCAGGAGACTTCTAGAATGATAAGCTGTTTGCAATAAGAAGATGAATGCATATTTCTGAATACTCATTGAGGAGACAACTCACAATTGGCCAACAAGAGGAGGCACATGTCACTGTGCCAAAGGAGCTACCTTTGGTAGCCACAGTGCTGAGGGTGGGAAGATATTCTTCCAAGAATACCATAAAACACCCACTGAGGACAAAATCAATACACCTGCCAAGCCCAGATGGCAAAGTGTTTTCAGAAAAGACTGTCCACAGTACCAGTGCAGTAAATAATTTTATGTTTTTTTTACTTTCTTTAAGAAATCTTAATTAATGACTTGGAGAAGACCAAAATGCAAGGTGGGGGCACCATGTACCTGACTGTTCTCCACTGCTATAGCCAGATCCTCAAGGTAAGCAAAACTAAAGAGAAAAGGGTTACCTGAGCTTATAGTTTTGGAGGCTGCACATCCTCTGCTGTGGATGTAAAGGAAGATGGTATTGTGGTAGGAAGTGGATGAGAGAATGAAGATTCATGGTGAGACTTGGACTCACAGAGAGACACAGTGTCCAGTCTTTCTTTATAACCTCGCATTCTCTCAGGATCTAGATCCCAACAATAATCTACTCCCCTCCCAATTGGCTCTTTCATGTCCCAATAGTACCACACTGAAATTTGAAATTATTTTCATCTAGGTTATGTCTAGTGTTGATTTAGTCACTAGTGGCATCTGAACCCTTGTGAAAGACAAGTGATTCTATCTCCCTCTGGCTGGCATTCTTAGCCTGTGGATGTAAAATCACAAGCCCTGAAATCTGACCTTGCTCTTCCCTCTCTATTATGTTGTGAATTTTATATTTTCCTTTCTTTCCCTGTTCAGGTTTCATTGTTTATCTCCACGTTTTATCTTGCAACTTGAACATACAACACATGTGTTTTAGAGAAAGTCTTGCATTGCGGTGTCTGCCACTGCAGATCTGTCCCCATCACCAGAAGGTCACGGTGCTAGCAGCTCTTCTGTTTCCTAAGCAGATTTTTTTTAATTTACCATGCTTAAATATTTATATATCACCTCTCTTTTCATTTCATTCTTGGAAATTTCCGTTCCAAGTCATCAGGTTTTCTGCCACAAAATTTACCACATATATCTAGGTTATCACGACAACCTAGGTACATCCAGTTTCCTCACACTCCAGCCCACTGTCCACTGCAACTTGTCTGCTCACATCACTGCCTGATGGAGATTCCTCAAGAATCTTCACGGACTGCCTCCCATGATGTGGATTTCCATAAGCGAAGCTCCTGCTCATCCCTCTCAGTCTCACTGACTTTCACGCCTGCTCAGGCTCTGTGCTCCTCCCATATTGAACCTCAGGTCAAGAAGTTGAGTTGGTTCTCTCCGTCCTTTAGTATTTTGTTGCATTTCATTTAATGTTTTATTTTCTCTTATTAAGATAATATCATGGGCTGTTCCAGAACTCACTATGTATCTCAGGCTAGTTTCATAATGATCCTCCTGTATCAGCTGCTTGAGTGCTATGCTCATGTGTGAGCCATCACCCTGGCCCTTTTTTCCGTGTTCACGTTTACTAAGAGTAGCTTTCTCCTGGCACTTTTTTCTGGCAATTTTTTCACTCATATGCCTCAGCTTAGGTATAGGTTCCACTCAGAAGCCATTTCTGATATTGTAATACTGAGTCTTACACCTGTCTATAAGACTCCAGGGTGCTTCAAAGTTCCTATCTCAAACTATAACTCAGTATGCTACAATGGCTTCTCTGTCTTTCCTACTTTGAAGTTCCAGGCTATATCTCTCCTATTTATAAATATATCCTGAGATCTGAACAGAGTCATCAGCACATAGAAACCACTTCATGAATGTCTGTTGAATGAATAAATGTGAAGTCACTTGGGAATGTTTTAGACATTTTAGAGGAAAGCAATAGTATTTATGAGAGAACGTATACTTAAGGGCACTTAGCTGTGGGCTCCTAAAGTAGGCAAGTCACCTTGAGACATCCTGAAGCCTGGAAGCTCAAACCCATGAAAAATACCATGAACTCAGATCAAAGGTGCTAAGTTTTTAAGAGCCACCAGATCAGCAGATAATTTTGTCCCTTGTACCATAAAGAAACCTCCTACTGCAGCCAGCTGACATTCATAATTAATAGCTTATAATAAGCCAAATGCCTTTACTTTCATCTGAATCTCTAAGATGAAATAGCTAATAAAGCTCTTTCTCAACATGAATAACAATTACATCTCCTCTGGTGAGAGATGTGTGGGTGCACTTCCCTTTATAAATGAGAATTAGAGTCAATGGAGGCAACAACTCTTTCTCTCTTCAACTCGGTCACAGTAAAGTGGGCATAGAAAGTGCTATGAAAATGTCATACATTATTTCCTTCTTAAAATTAGCATCTTTAGCAGGTGGGCAGATGAGTAAAGCACTTGCTGTGCAAGCATGAGGTCCGGCACTGCCTAAGTACCCCAGCATCCTTCTAAAAGCTGGACGTGGCCACACTCATCTGTAACTCCAGTCCATGGGAGATGGAGACTAGAGAATCATTGGGGTTTGCTCACCAAAACAGCAGCTCTTGGTTGAGGAAGAGATTCCGTTTAAATTAAATCCATGAATGAGTGATAGAGAAAGGCATCCTGGTTTTGGCATGGTGCATTGCACATGAGGCACACATAGCTACACACACATATGCATATATCACATAACACATCACACATACTTTACACACAGAAAGCCTGTCTTTAGTGCCACATGAATATAGAATTCTTAAATATCTTCTTATCACATTTTTAATGTAGAATAACTAACAGCTCCAACCTAGAACACATTTGAACATTTTACCAACATCAGCTGCTACAGCATCTTGGAAGCAGTCCATCTGAAATATGCCTTTTCCCACTGTGCAGAAAGAGAGGACAGCACCCTTTAAATGTTGCTTTCCACTGTTGTTAAGTGGTAACTATGGCTATAGTAGCCTGACCAAGTGGGATAGCTATGAGATCAATAGTTTAAATCCCAGTTATCTTCACATTCCCCTGGCAGGTTAGCTTAAGGATTTTAGCCTGTAAATTAATCACAAGTGTAGCTTGTTTGTGATAGTCAAAGAGAAGAATCACCCACTCATGAAGAAGGCATGCTACTGAAAGCTGGGGTGGGGCCCTGTGGTCTCTATCCACTGTGCCCATGGCAGGGCAAGCATTTGAGATATTGGTATTGCAGTGAGGAGCAGGGAACTGACGAAACAGGGTTCCCTTATAGCCTGGATCTCTTACCTTCTCATGAATCCCCATATCTGAGTCAGGAAGAAGAGCATGAATCCAGCTCATGAGTTCAAGCAGAATCATACACTAACAAGGTCCCAGCTTCCAATAATGGCAACAAACTCAGAAAACTGATTTGAGTAGCACTGAAGTATTTCCCACAAACAGTCTGGGACACTTCCTTTGTGCATCAAACCTGCACATACAGGGACGTGAACAGTACGAACTGTACTACTCAGAGAGGTAAGAAACAAATGCTTGGAGGGATGTAATTATTTACCCAGTATGGTATGATTATGTAAAAGTGAAACCAACACTGGAGGTCAAATGTCTGCTTCCTGGTTCACCCCAGCTCCTCAGCATCTTTGGCTGTAACGTCTTCACTGTGGGCATACTCCAGGGTCTCCAACACTATGGCACACTCTTCCTACTGCTCAATCACATGATGCAATGTTCTGAATCAAAGAATCCTGTTATTTTTTCCTACTATCGGTTAAAAGAGAAAACATAAGAAAGAAAAAGGAAAATTAATACACATATCTTACAGTCCACTATAGCCTTTTCCTGCCTAGAAAAAGTAATAATATGTTTTTATTTTTATTTTTTTCCCAGCTGAGATTTATTGGCATAAACAGAACCATATAAAAACATAAGTTATGAAAAACACAGTCACAACATGCCCTCCCATCCCTCAAGCCCAGCCCCTGAGCCCCTTCTATGGAAGGCCAGGAGAGGGGACCCCGAAATCGCCTAAGAACACCCCAGCCATGGTAGGGCTGGGTGCCTGGGCACCAGCTCAGCACATCCGGTAGTCAGTGGAGCAGGACAGCTCACACAGCTGGCCCTCGAAATCCAGGTCAATGGTGAAATCCAGGTCACAATTGTTCTTGGCATTGGGCCACATGCCAATGGTGCCAAAGATCCCCTTGCCTGTCTTCACTCTCAGGTAGTCTTCCATGTAGAACACAGTCAGTGTTGAAGTAGGCCACCGGCGCATGCACATAGTCATTCTGCTTCACTTGCAGGCAGAAAGGCAAGGTGAAGGTCAGGTCTTCCACCTTGACAGTGTAGATGTCTACCTCCTTTATAAGGCAGGCATTAGTGACCAGCTGCTTTGGATCTACCACATCCACGAAGGACTCCTTGATGGCCACATCTTTGATGCAGGACACATCAAAGGCATACATGTTCTCCCACCACTGAATCTTGTAGTGTTTGTACTGCCAGTCCTCAATTTCTGTAACATACAGGGTAGCCCGGTCTAGGAAGATGAGGCCATCAGGTGCCAGCCACTTGTCTCGGGCATGCAGCACAGTGTTGAGCATGGACTCGTAGAAGAGACAGTAGCCCATGCACTCGCTAATGATGATGTCCACCTTCTCCACTGGCAGCTCCACCTCCTCCACCTTGCCCTTGATGATGGTTACCACGTGGTCTAACTTGTTGGCTTTGATGATCTTCACAGCGTAATCAGAGATACTGCAACACACGATCCCAATGACCTCCCGGGCCCCAGCCTTGGCAGCAAACTTGCACAGGATGCCTGTGCATGAGCCCACGTCTAGCACCACCTTGTCCTTGAAGAGATGCCCACTGTGAAACATGGAGCTTCGGTGTGTGAGGGTGCGCCTCATCCTTCAGCATCTCTTCGTGGATACCGAAGTGGGAGTAGGAATCAAAGTAGTAGTCTCTGGATGTCATGTCCTCGGCGGTGGGCTTCTCGACGCTTTCTGCCTGGCCACAAGAAACCTCCATGGTGCAGTTCGCGGCCTCAGCTGCCGCCATCTTCACCCGCACCTACTCCTCCTCTGGCTGCCCTGCCCACCCCCCCCCTTTCTCAATATGTTTTTAAATATTTTATTTATTTATTTGTTAGAGAGAGTCAGAGGAGAGAATGAGCATGCCAGGGTCTTAAGCCACTGCAAACAAACTCCAGACACAGTATGTGTTCCACCTTGTGCATATGGCTTTATGTAGGTACTGGGGAATCGAGCCTGGGTCCTTTGGCTTTGCAGGCAACTGACTTAACTCCTAAGCCATATCTCTAGCCCCAAAGTAACAAATTTAACAAGTTTCCTAATATAGGACAGACTATATTGCTAGCATATAGCCATGTGAGATCAACACTGAGTTGTTAGTCAGATTCCTTTTACTGTTATGAAATATCAGAGGCAGCTGAGTTTATAAATTGAAAATGTTGGTAGTTAATTGGTGATGAACACATTGTTATATGAATTTGGTTTTTCACTTCTGCAAAAACACTTTTATGTCCTAAGTTCACTGGGTGCTAAGATACAGCTTCAAGTATAAAAACACAGGTGAAGTTCTAATTGGTAGGAAGAAGTGGAGAATGAAAAGAAAGAGCACCAAGGAGTGAGAAAATAGACATGGCCATCATCAACAATGGAGACAAAGAGCAAGACGAAGGGCAAGAAGACTGGAGCATGCCCCAAACTACAAGCAGCATGGAATGATGTGGTCAGGAAGGGGGATAGAGACAGTGATGGCCCCGTGTTCTCAGGAAGGGAGTAAATGCTTGTGAGGTTGCTGGAAGGCAAAGAGCACACCCAACACTTTCTGAGACCCAAGGGCACACGGAGACTGGAGATCAGATGCCCCTATGAGAGGAGTCATTATATGATTGATAAGATGAGGACCAAGGAAGAGTTGAGGGTCTGGAAGAAATAGTTACTCAAGCTATGCCTGTCAGAATGATTATTGAAGATTTGGTAAGTCAGGGAGGGGAGGGATGTTGGTTGTGCTGGACTATATGGAGAGGAGCATGGCATGTCAACTGGAGTAATGACATATGGTCCAGGAGGCTTTGGAGAGGTGCCTTAGGACAGCAGTATCCAACAATTGTACTCAACATCAATAAGAACCCATACCTAGGCTCTGTCCTCACCAATTAATGGGAATTTTGGAATCACCAGCAGTTTTTAGAACCTCTACAATGACTTCTCAGGAACAACCAAGCATCATATTTTGTAGGAAAGGAGCTGAGCCACTGGAGGTGCTGAGAATAATAAGCCTGCGGGATGGATACACATGCATATTTACTATCTCTCAGTCTCCTGAGACAGCCATAGGAAATAGTACCAAATCTCAATTTATAAATCTAACCTCCAGTGAAAAGAAACAGGGCTAGCTGGAAAAATGGCTGATGTCATGCACAGCACCTGGAACACCTTGCGTCAGAAAAGCAAGACAGTGTCTATTAAAGCTAGAGGCACATCAAAAGGGCCCAGAATTAGTGCAGTAGAGCTCACACTCATCACATCTGTGGAAATGACATGGGTGGGCTACACTTCAAAGACTGTTCAGTGAATTCCTATGTTCATCCTTACACAAGTGAGGAAAGGAGGGAGTTAGAAAGGTAGAAGGCTTTTCTTAGCAAATTCCAACTGATAAATGATGGAGTGGTATAACTTAAGAACTTGTCACTTGGCAAACACCACTGTAAAACATGTTTTAGATAATAACCACCCTCCACCATGGGTGCTTAAACTAATGAACAAAATTATAATGCAGAAATTTAGTTAGTGTATTGGTTTGAATCAGATATCCCCCTATAAACTCATGTGTTCTGAATGCTGATTCCCCAGGTGATGGAATTTGGGAGGTGGAACCTTGCTTGAAGAGGTATGTTTTGAGAGGTGGGCTTAGGGATCTTATAGCCAGCTCTCCCTCGCAAGAATTCAGCTTACTCTCTTGCTGCTGTTTTCCACCCATTGTTACAGAGGCGATGTACAGCCTTTGCTCATTCATCTTTCCCCTACCATCTGTGCTTCCCCTCAAGACTGTAAGACAAAGTTAAAATCTTTCCTCCCATCAGATTCTTTTGGTGTGATGTTTTATCCCAACCACAAGAAGGTAACTATAACAGTTAGTCTCAAAGATCTTTCCATATAATACTTGTTAGTACAGATGGAAACATTGGAACAGAGAAACTTGGCAATTATCACCTTAACTAAGGGTACTTGTTTTCTGGGGTTGCCATAAAAAGTTACTGGACAGCAATCACAATGGACCAGAACTTTTTGGTTAGTGATGTCCTTATGAGGAGTTCAGGACACAGAACTCAGAGGATGACCATATGGTGCGGCAGGAAGTTAACTACAAGCCAAGAAAGCATTCCCAGAAGACAGAAGCACTGGCCACGTTGGTGCTAGACCTCTCACTCACAGAACTGAGAGTCAGAACTTGTTACATCACTCAAACTTTGGTATCTGTGATCATCATTCTGAGATTTGTGTCCTGATTTCTTCATAAGGACACCAGTCACTGGACCAGGGTCCATTGTGCCGGACTCCCTTGAGATAATGTAACTTTTTAAAGATATTATCTCCAAACCGTAATCACATTCTGAACTATTAGTACTTAGGAACCAACAGATGCTTTAGGGCAGATATACAATACCACCCATAATACCAACTAACCTATTAGTATCACCAATAATGAGTGATATCTTTAAAAAAAAATCAAGGTCTGGGTTATACATGTTAAATTTCACATTGTTTGAATTTGTAAGTTTTACAGTATCCATCATTCTTCATTTCTTTGTGTAATATTGCTTTTCTGTCTGGTATTTCTTCTGCCTGAACAAATCAATTTAATATTTATTATTGAGTGACTCCACTGGTAATGCATTATCTCATATTTTGTTTGCCTGAAAAAGCTAATTTGTTCCTTCACTCTTCAAAGATAATTTCACCTACCATAAAGTTTTGCTGATTTTTTAAAAGTTTTTGCTCATTTGTTAGTCTTCTCACAAATTTATTTCACTTGATTAATTTCTGGTGAAAATCTGCTGGTGTTCCGTTCTATGCCATTTGTCTTGTTTCTCTTGTCTTAAAGATTTTCTCTTGTTTTAGGTAATTTGACCATAAAGTATCTAAGAATTTTCAGTTTGTTTGTTGATTTTTGATAGTGATAGTGTTCTGAGGAAACTTCTTGAATCTGTCGTTGATGTATGTTATTATTTTTGGAAAAAAGTATGTTTTATATGCTAAAATTTTATTCTATTTACTGCTGACAGTCTATTGTCTTATTCAGTATCATAGCATAGTTCGTTTCTCTACACACACACACAGACACACACATACACACACTCACACACACACACAAACACATGTAATTCTAGTTGGATAGTTTCTTTTAAGCTATCTAATTCTTTCCTCAGCTGTACCTAGATCATGCATGAGTCTACAGGAGACATTCTTTATCTTTACTACATTAAATCATACTGTTTTTCTTTCTTTTTCTCATTTTTTTTCAAGGTAGGGTCTCACTCTGGTCCAGGTTGTCCTGGAATCCATTAAGTAGTCTCAGGATGGCCTCAAACTCACAGAAATCCTCCTACATCTGCCTCCCAAGTACTGGGATTAAAGGTGTATGCCACCATGCCTGGCTAATACTATTTTTCATTTGATTACTTATGATAGTTTTCATCTTTTCTCTACCAACATTTTTCTATCTGTCTATGTATCTTGTCCTTCTTACCCACTATACCCTTTATTGTATTAATTAACATTGCTTCAAGCCCTTTGATGATTGTTCTATGAGTCATGTATCTGAGTGTCAATGTGTTGACCTCTGTGCCCCTCAAAAGTGTTGTGTTTCTCCTTTGTCCTTCTTTTCACTCTCCATTTAAAAGCCAGATGCTCCATGCAGAATAGTTGGCTTGGTTAAAATAGTACCTGTGTCTAGAAATGAGATACTGTTTCTGGCCAACACTCAGGGTGGAAAGCTGAGTCAATGTGGTCAGACACTGAGTTGGTCAAGGTCTGAGTTTGATGGTGGAAATGACCTTCAATTAAACTCAGGTTTCACAGCCATGTAAGATGTCTCTGCACTGAGGCTGGAGTCAAGGGTGTGGTGCCTTCATTTTTGTGTTACTATTTTCAGTACTACATTTGCTCTGAAACTCTGCATCACAGAGAGTTCTCTCTCCATGGTCAAGTTCCTCGTGTAGTGATTTGTGGCAGAGCACAGTGAATCCTCTCTGGTCTTGGTTTGCCTTATTTCTGGGCAACCCCAGTGTTCCTGTCTCTTGAGGGTGGACTTCCTTCCAGGTCTTCCCCTCCCCCTGGGGGCAAGTGCCCATAATGTTCAGGTCCATGACTGTGCTCCTTCCTGCCCCCAGCAGACAGAAGCTTTACTACAGTTGGCCTCTGGTTCCAGTGAGTCTTTACATATGCCACCCTTCCCCCAGAGTCTTAGCTTTCATTTTCCAACAGAGTAAATGATCTGAGAAGCGCTCTGGTATTTCCTCTCTTCTATATCACTAGTTGTTCCTTCTCCTATGTCTGTAGCATGAAGAGGTCTTTCCAAGTCTGGTCCCTGCTCTCAGTCTTTGTTAGGAACTCCAAGAGGTCTATGAAACAATATCTTTCAAATACCTGTAATTAGACTCTAGGGTCTCACTCTAGCTGCACTGTGATTTGAGCCATGTACTAAACATCTCAGCTGAATTCCCTTACTTAGCATGGAGTCACCCAAGTTCCTTCAAGGTTCTGCCCACAGCAGGCTGGAACTTGCATCCTGTCTGACTCTCCTTGGGTTTCAGAACAATTTCTTGATGTTCAAGTCATCTCTCTGATGGGTTCAAGAAACGTTGGGCTTTTGTAGATTATCCATCCAATTCTTGTGATATTGGGAACCACATGTCCTTCCAGCTCTCTAAATCATTCTTAAGTGGTATTCTTTTTTAAAAAGCTGTGTCCATTCTCAGAGCCCCTCAGACCTGAGCACTGGGGCAGGAGAGGCCCATAAGACTTCAGAAAACAGTAGTAGCTAAGTTTTCCTTGAGTAGGTTGGTTATAGGAGCTGACAAGGGAGAATAAGTGCTGAAAAGACTGTATATAATCTTTGGAATTCACTGAAATTCCTTTTAAAGTAGCAGAGAGTAGCATGAACACTTGGGAGGAAATAGTAATTTTATAGTGATTAAATAAAAGTAATTAATTTTACAGATTATCGTCTGGTTTTTAGTGATTAAATTCCCTGGTAATTTTTACTAATTACATTATTTGAAACTAGCATCTATTTTTATATTCTTGAATTGTCAAAAGTATTTTTATCTTTTTGCCTTCATAATTTTAATAATTTTGATATTAACTAACTCATATTGATAACTAATGAGGATTACATGGTGATATTATCTGCAAAGATTAGTGCAAGCTTACTTCCTATTACATAACCTTTATAACATGATATCAAATTAAAAACTATACTTTTGTTGTATGTAATTTTTCCAGATTGTTTCAACTTTAACACTTATCTTTTTACATTAATTAAATTAGTATTTCAACATTACTGATGTATGGGCTAATATCTATGACTTGAGATTCTTTACTTTTTCTCTTCTTTACTGAGGTCCTATATTTGATTCATACATTTCTCAATAGATTAAAACCAATTAAAGAATAAAATAAAAATAAAATAAAAGAATAACTTTTTCAGGAAGGTACATGTGTGGAGTATATTTTAAGCTCTCATATATGTGAAAATATATTTATGCTACCATGGCTCATAAATTCCCTTTTCATCTGTAGCCGTTTTGTATTACAAGAAGTTGGAGGCTTAGTTTCAGAAACAAAATGATGAATGATGGGAGGAGGCTCTGCACTGCAGGCAGTGTCTTTGTCAGCTCTATATAGCAGAGAGGCCAGTGGGCCATTTGATTGCAACTTGGGCTCCATGCCCCAACTGTGGGGCAATCTGGTTCACCTTCATACATCAATGACTTTTCTGTCCTGCTCAGAGGCTCTGGGTTCCAAGATAGTTGCCTGAAGAGACTCACATTGGTTTGCATGGCATCACTGAATGACTTCATTAGCGTCTAACATTCTGTTTTCTGTCTTCATGTGGGTATTTCAATAGGAGGCCAGAGGGAATAAATCAGGTACAGACAGCTGATCTTTAATCACCTTTAGATATATTCCTTCACTAAATGAGTATTTGTGGAGTGCTTATTTGAAGGCTCATTCTATTTCAAAAGGTTTCACCTTGATCACAAGATTACTTAATCATATTTAGATATTGAAGTCATTATTTATTAAGAAGCAATAGTAATGTTTAATGCCATACAAATAGTAGCTTCCTATGATAATTTCAACCAGAAAATGATTGTGAACTACGACTTGGTCTCTGTGCTAATATGCTAGAAACAGCTCCAACTAACATGGCCTGGCTACTAGGAGGGCTGATATCAAAGCAATAACAGACAGAGCACAGAAAACCCCTGTCTGCAGGCAACAAGACAGAGCTGGGCATGGCTGGAATATTGCCTCTGGCCAGAAGAGGTGTGGTGGAGTTTGAATGTAAATGTTTCCCAAGACCTCATGTGTTTAAGCTTCTTCTAGTCCCCAGCAGATTAAACCCACCTAGAAGGAGGTTTGTCATTGGGATGGAGATTGAGTCTAGCCTCCAGTGTGTTCAGAGCTACCTCCTGCTTGCTGTTCTCTGTCTGCTGCAGATATACGAGAAAGGGAGCTGTCTTCCTCTATCATGAAGCTTCCCCTTGAAACAGTTGGCATGATGTAAGTCCTTTCCTCTTATAAGCTGATATGGTGAGATATTTTTCCCAGCAATGAGAAGGTAACTGCTACAAGGGGTAAGAAAGAAATTCAAAGTCAAGCCTGAGGTAAAATTGAAATGAACTAGAGAAGCAAAGCTGCTCAGAGGTGGGAGCCAATGACTGAAGAAGAGACGTGAGGGATAGACAGCCTGATCAGATGCTCCAGAGAGCAGCAGCTCTACAACCAGGACTGTTTTTAATGTTAATGACAACAGGTAAGAGCTGCGGTACCTTCTCGGGTGTCTTCACTCACAGCCCAGCCCTATTCTGGGTGCTCAATATATGCTTGCCTTGCTCACTGATCCCAACCTTAGATCCTCCACATGATCTGTTGTTATATCCAGTGCACAGGGAAAAATTACCAAAATCCAAACCAGCCAAGCCCTCCATCCTTCTCCTGCTGGACTGAAATTGCCAAAGAAGGAGAGGGAGTTCAAAGCCAGCCATTGACCGGCATGCCCAGTAGCTAGCTCTAGAGTGGACATCCAAGACCTTAAATGAAGGAAAATTCAGAATATAAAGAATATCTCAGAGGCTGGCTTGAAAGCTCCATTTTATTTTTGAATGTGATTCAGAGCTACGGAAACTCAACCTTTTTAAACTCTTTTGACTCCGGCATCCATAGCAGCTCTGAATGAGAAGGTGGCTTAATTTACATCAGGCAGGTTGAGTGGTGAGAACTTTCCAGCAGTGATGGCTGAATTCACACTTCAAAAAAAATGTAAAACCCACAGAATGGCAGCTGAGCAGTTCAGCATTTCTCTGAAAGGGCTGACTCTGCAGGCTGTCCCTGCTGGTCTGCTTCCCCTGTGGTTCCAGCTTCAAACTGTTCATCCCTAGGTGCTAAGCTTGCTTTAAAAGTCTGAATCGCTGACTTTGAGCCTTTTCATTTGTACTAAAGCTGACCCAACCTGCTCTAGGAGTTCCAAAAGTACAAGAACTCAGAAATACCACAACCTGAAAATCCTGTCCCACTATCCTATTTTCAATAAATTTTACATGTAAAATTTCATTTAAATGCTAAAAAGAATAGTTTCTTACCAATAAGGTGGTTGTATCAATGTGCCTGATGTATGGTATACCCAGAAGGCTGATTGTGTCTAGGGATACCTGGAAGACATCAACACTAGAGCTGATATACTGAGTAAGCACATGGCTCTTTCCAGCATGGACTTCATTCACTGAGGCTGGAATAGATGAAAAGGATGAGAAAGGTTGGATCAGCACTCTCCTTGACCAGGGGAGTCAAGCTGTCATCTCCTGCTGTTGTGTTCATTATTCTACAATCTTACATTTGAGTCTGTGCCATGAGGTGCCTGGATCCCAGACTCTTGGATTTTCAGTTTTCATACAGCTGACTGTGGGGCTTCTCTGCATCCAGAGGCATGGGAGCCAATACCTGATATTACGTCTCTTTATATAAATACATAAGGCACACCACATATACATGCAAAAAGTCTGTTTCTAGTAGTAAGATCAGAAACCTTAATAATGAAAATTGTACAGGTGAAATGGGATAACCTTTATTAGTTTAGAGAGAATTTAATGGGTGTAGAGCAGAATATGTTTCTCTTTTTCAGACAGAAGCAGGACTTGAAGAGAGAAATGACCCATCGCATTTCACCCTGGCCCCAGCTGAAACCATAGAAGAATTGGGGAAATGAGCAAGGGTTCTACTTTATTGGTGAACCTCATATCAGCACAAGGGTGAGGGAGATAGACACTGAGGACACTCAACATCTACCGAACCAGAGATCCAGAGGCTCCTTAGAACCCATCACTGAAGTAGACTTAAAATGCACCCAACATGGCTCAGGGAAATTCACAGAAGTTGGGATAGAAAGATTGTTAGATCACAAGTTGGAACATTATGCACAGAGAAATTGCCTCTTCCCCATAACTAATGATTATTCCCACAATGGATGCATGACACACAATCCCCACAGGGATGACCTGCATCCCCAATGAGGAGGATCCCTCTTGAGGAGGCAGTAATGAGGGAAAGGATGGTACCAACATGTGCTGTTTACATACTGAGTATGTCTATAATTTTTTTAAAAAAGAATGAAAAGTGTAGATGGCATATGATGCAAAATTAAAAAAAAAAAAACACATATTGGTTTTCAGAACCATGGACAGTACCTTTGGCCCAGCGTCTGACTCAAATAGCATGGAAACCAACTTCTTCATTTAACAGCAGTAAATAGCAAGACCTGGAGTTAGCAGTGGAGTAAAAAAAAAGAAAAATTATTTCCTGAACTCTAGCTTGATGATTCCTGACCCACTTGTATGATTTGAATTTCAAGTGTTCTTCACGGACTCATGTTCCCCAACAAGTGGCGCTAATTTGGGAGTCTGGAACCTTTAGGATCTGGATGAAGGAAGTAGGTCACTGGGGCAGATCATTGGAGATATATTACCCCAACTCACTTCCTGTCTTCCTGGTCCACTACGATGAGAACAGCTTCTTCCATACTCTCCCATCACCATTCCTTGCCCACACAATGGGGTAAATGCTCTGAAACTCCATGTCAAAGTAAATATTTCTTTCTTTAAGTTGCTTCTGTTGTGTATTGTGGTCATAACAAATAAACCACTCATTCTCCCACACCATTGTGCTGATCCAAGTGGAAAGATGCCTTTTGGGGACCTTTGGCCTTGGACATTGCCTATAATACTGGAATTCAGAGGTCAACTTAGCTTTCCCTGGAATATCTCTATGGAACATACTCCTCTCTAACAGCAATGACAACATCAACACTGAGGTTATCATTATCACTATGTATAAAAAATATTCAGGCTTATTGCCTGATCTGCCCAGTGGGAAGCTGGGATTTTTTTGTATGCATATGTATATTTGGTCATGGATGTATAAGAAAACATGTCTGTGAAGATACACATCTATGTGTGCATGTGTGTGGATGTCAGAGTGCAACATCAAATGTCTTGTGCAGTCACTCTCTAACTTATTTATTGAGACAGGATCTCTTATTGAGCTCAGAGCTCACCAGTTTGGATAGACAAACTAGCTAGTAAGCCTTAGGAATCCACTTGTCTCTGCCTCCACAGTGCTTGGATTACAGGTGCATATTATCATGGTCAGCTTTTATGTGGATACTTGGAATATGAAATCAGGTCCTTACACTTGTACAGCAAGCTCTTTACATGCTGAACCATCTCCCTGAATCTGTCTCTTTTAGGGAGCCTTAGAGAAGTAAGAGAATCCAATAGATTTTACTCTGTTAGTCAACTTAATTTCCAAGTTTGCACTACATCTCAAAGATTGATAAGCCCATCTCCTCACCCCTTATTAGAGTCAGGAATGACGTTATCCAATTTGATTTCCTTTTCATCCATTATCCATAATGTGATCTGCTGAAACCAGGCTTGAATATCTGAATTAATGCCCATGAGTGTCTGTGTTCACCTTCTTCCCATGAGAACTTAGTGCTTAAAACCTGACTCTGGACAGGAAGCAGAATGCACAATCATGCCCAAGACCCTACTGTGTGGACTGAACCCAAGTGGAGTGACATGGCCTCTGTCTGTTTGGTCATCATCCAGACGAACAGATGATTCTAAACTTCTGTTATTATTTGAATATGAGATATTCAATACAGGCTCATGTGCTGAATACTCATTCCCCACCTGGTGCCACTGTTTTGAGAGGTAGCTCAAACCTTATGAACCAAGGCTTAGATAGGGGAAGAAGGTAACTGGGGGAATGTCTTCGGGGGCTTTATCTTGGCCTGGGTCTCTCTTCCTCTGCTTCTGGAGGTGAGGAACCCCTCTTCCCATGCTCCTGACACAATGCCCAAGCGCAAATGGCCTGACAATCTCTGAAACTGTGAGCTCAAATCTTTCCTCCCTTCATGTTGTTTCTGTTAGGTATTTTACCACAACCACAAAAGGTCTGAACAATAGAGGCACCTATATGAGCCAGAGCATTACTGACAGGACTATTTCTGTGGTAAAATGGTTGCAATACCTTTAGCAACTTCAGTTAACACACTAGGTTGTGAGCATCTCTGACAGATGTCAACATTTTTTGCTTCTGCAAAAGAGATCCACAGAGGGCACAGAAACAGAAAGCAGAGGCAGATCATGATCAAATCTCAGAAATCTAGCATACATGAATTAAACCAAGCTAAGTTCCATTAAATAACCTGAACATTAAAATGTGACATATATGTCAGTATAGATCCTACAAATATACAACTTAGATTTCTTATCAATTCAAAAGTATTGTTCCTGTAAGTTACATGAAATACCTATAGTAAATGCACATCTTGTGTTTAACATCCACTAGCAACTGTACTTTTCAAGAGTTCTCTCTCTCTCTCTCTCGTGTGTGTGTATTTGTATGTATGTATGAACACCTGCATGTGCAGGCCAGAAGCCAACATGGGCGTTTTCTTCTACCACTCTATACATTATTCTCTAAGATAAGGTCTCTCACTGATCCCAAAATTCACCTATTTAATTAGACTAGCTGACCATCAGGCCCCAAGGATTTCCTGTCTCTACCTCCCAGTGCTGGGACTACAGTTGAAGGCCAACAAACCTGGAATTTTACATGGATGCTGGAAATCTAAAATCAGATTCTCATACTTGTATAACAAGCACTTTACCCACTGACCCATGTCCCCAGCCCTCAAAGATACCCAATATATCATTTCCATAAAGAAAATCTCTGTCTCTGGAGTCCTCTGGAGGACTCAAAGGTAACACAGCAATGTGCCCATTCAACATGATCCTTTCAATCCCTACCACTGTCCATCAAAGGATCAAGACCACACCCTGCTTCTTGTCCCGGACAGGTTTCTGATTGAATCAGCATGAAGACTGGTAGTGGTGGCATAAAAGGACTTCTAAAGCTATTTTGGAAAATACTACCAAGTCTTTCCTCAATTTTGCTTCTCTTTTACATGCATTTCCCCTTAGAGCCCAGTAACCAATTGTGGGGTGAGGAGGGAGGAGGGCACATGGGGAGGTACCTGGAGGTTCTTGTTCAGAGACCTGGCAAAGCCTTTGGCTGAGAGAAGGCATCAACTCAAATACCTGAGCAAATGAGCCTTTGGAAGCTTCCAGCTCTCACTCCCAGAGCCACCATGGCTGCTGTGTGTCCACTGCTCTTAGAAGACCTGCTAAGAGTTAAGTGTTAAAGGACATAACTGTTTTAATCTACCAGGATTTAGAGTGTCACGCTATGCAGCCATGGGAACTGGAAGGAATTTGTAACTCTGAAGTAGGGAGCATCTACATGTGAGAAAGGCTCTCAGCTGAGGCCTCGTGGTCCTGAAATGGCTGCCTGTGAGGCCATACAAATGCTGCTGGGAGCTTAGGAATCAGTACCGTTGTGGCTGAAGAAATTACTTAATGGTTAAGGAACTTTCCTGAAAGGCTTAAGGACCCAGGTTCAATTCCCCAGAACCCACATAAGCCAGATGTGCATGGTGGTGCATACATCTGGAGTTCATTGGCAGTGGCTAGAGGCCCTGACCTGCTCATTCTCTTCCTTCCTCTCTCTCTCTCTCTCTTTCTCTCCTTCCCTCCTTCCCTCCCTCTTTCTCTCTCTAATAAATAAAAATAAAATATTAAGAAAAAATAAATCATGACCTTGAGATGAAGAGACAGGAAGTTTATCAGCACTACCCCTGGCATTGACACAAGAAACAAGAAATCATTTGATGAACTGGTTGACTTAGTTAAGGAGAGCTCCAGAAAGTATTAGAAAGGGGCATCCCTAGCCTCTAGCTGTTTATAGTAAAATGCAAGATGAAAGTGATAAACCCAAGAAAAAGCTGTCAAACGTAGAGGAGCCAGGACTTACTGGGTTTATATTAGTTTTGTTATTAGACTTTCCATATGCTGCTGAAGCTAAGTAATGGTCTCCAGGTAAAGGCTGGATTCAGATGTATTATCAGGAAGGTTACATGGGGCTTCCTCTTTAGAGGAAGCCTCAGAATCCAGGTATGGTGGTGCAGGCCCACAAACCCAGTGGTAGAGAGGTAGAGGCAGAATGATTTGAATTCAAGGTTAGCCTGGAAACCTAGTAAGACACTGTCTAAATGTAACTAATATAACTAAAAATACAGAAATCTTTAAGCTGATAGTAATCTCACCTCACAATAACAATATTAAAGTTCTGTCTCAAGGTTTCTTTTTTTTTAAATGTGTAGCCCAGGCTGGCCTCGAACTCCCGATTCTCCTGCCTCCACCTCTTCAGCAATATCCTACCTACCAGCATGTGCCACCACATTCGGCACGTTCTATTTTTTTTTTTTTTTTTTTACAATAAGAAACTTCCTTCTGTTTTTTTAAAAAGTGAAAATCCTGGCTGGAGAGGTGGCTTAGAGGTTAAGCACTTGCCTGTGAAGCCTAAGGACCCCGGTTCGAGGCTCGTTTCCCCAGAACCCACGTTAGCCAGATGCATCTGAAGTTCATTTGCAGTGTCTGGAGGCCCTGGCACACCCTTTCTCTCTCTCTCTCTCTCTCTCTCTCTCTCACTCTTTCTCTCTCTCTCCCTCTTTCTCCATCTGTCACTCTCAAATAAATAAAAATAAAATAAAATAAAAAACTTCTTGTTCTCTGTTTAAAAACAAAAAAGTGCCGGGCGTGGTGGTGCACACCTTGAATCCCAGCACTTGGGAGGCAGAGGTAGGTGGATTGCCATGAGTTTGAGGCCACCCTGAGATTACATAGTGAATTCCAGGTCAGCCTGGGCTAGAGTGAGACCGTACCTCAAAAACAAAAAAGTAACAATCCTAAATTTTGTGCCTCAGGTGCCCAATGTGCAGAGTGCTTTATCTCGAAGAAAGCTGAGAGTGATGGCTTTGGTCTGATGGAGTAAATGCTAATAAAACTAGTAGGACTGACATAATATGAAATAAAAGGAGTTCAGCAAACTAGGAATAGAAAAGGCCCTTCAACCTCATGGAGTCCATCCTCAAAAATCCCACACATGACATTATTGTCAAGATTTGAAGACTGAAGATTTTCCTCCTTAAAATCAGGAGCAAGTCAAGAATGGCCATGCTAAGCCCTACTATTCAACACTATACTGGCATCTCAAGCCATGAAACTTCATTAAGAAAAAGAAATAAAACACATCCAGATTAAAAAATGCAAGTAAATCTGTGCTCATTTGTAGAACACATGAATTTTATGTAGAAAATCCTAAGGAATACTCACATGTACACACATAAACATATGTACACATGTGCACACACATCTTAGAACTAATACATAGGTTTGGATACAAAATTAATACATAAAATTATATTTATATATACTAGTAATGACAAATTTGAACTTGCAATTAAAAAATAAAATTATAAGATAGTATCATGTATGTGAATAAGTTTAAATGGAAGTTTAACATTGAATTCCACAAAGTGTAAAAAAACATTGAAGTAATTTATATAGATCTAATTAAATAAAAACATGCAACATGTTCCCAGATGTGAATTCTTAAGAGTGTTAAAATAGTGACATGTACAGATGTACTGATGTACAGACTCAATACAAGAAACCAATAATGTTACAGTGGGATTCATAAAGAAACTCAAGGGATCACAGTCAAAATAACTGTGGAAAAGATAAAAGGTATAGGTTTCATATTTTTCAATGTCAAATTTACCACAGATAAATAGTAGTGAAGACAAGGAACTAAAGACACAAGGAAGGATTACAGATAAACAGAAGGAACAAAGAGCCCAAAGCTTCCACACTTACAGCCACTGATGCATGACACCAATGCAAGGACAGTTCGATGAGAAAACAACAGCCTTTCTAGAAAATACTGAGACAACAGGATATCCATGTACAAATGGACATCATGTACAAAAATGAACTCAGAGACCTAAGATCTATGTTTCATAACTGAAAGTACAAAACTCTTAGAAAAGGATGTGGGAGTATACCTCTGAGCTCTAGTTAGGTAAAGGTGTCTTATGTAGGACACCAATATAAAAGTCAACAAAATACAAAAAGTGATGATGTATCATAAAATAAAAAAAATTGTGCTGTAAATAATGCCATCAAGAAAAAAATAGGCATCTTGGAAAATTAGAGCAAATGTTTTCAAATCATATATCTGATAAGGTACATAAATCCAGAATATACAAAAAAAAAACAATTTTACAACTCAACACTTAAAAGTTAATCCAACTTCAAAAGAAACAAAGAATTTGAATACACATCTTCTCACAAAGATACACTGAGGATAAATAAGTAATAAAAACATACTCACAGCCTGACCCTTTTGGAGATGCAGATCATAGGCACAATGGGATACCACATGATACCCACCAGGATAGCTGATCAGAAAAGACAGACATCAATAAGTTCTGGTGAAGATATATGGAAAGTATAGAATGTAAACCTTACTGATGGCATGGAAATTAAAATCTAACATAGAGTTTCCATGTGGCCCAGAAAGTCTAAATTTTGATATACAAATAACAGCACATTTCCACTTAAAATTTTCAACAAAAGAGATTTCCAATTAAGATGGCAGCGTAGGTACCACACCAAAGCAGCCTTGGGGGGGGGGGAGCAAATAAAAACCCAGCAAAATACACACTTTTACTAAAAAGTGAGGTGTATAGGAAATTGAAGCAGCGGCAGAGAAGTAGGAGAGATCCAGAGCATCCAGAGTCCACACAGGCCAGCAGATGCAGCTCCAGCAGGTCCGCAGGACCAGCCAGCCACCAGGCTCAGCTTGAGCCTCAAGAAAAGCCAGGTGAGGGGATTTTCCACTCACACCGGAGCTCTCCAAAAACTCAAGAAATGTAAAGGGAGAACAGTAGTGAACAACGAAGGAACAGATCACAAGGTAGAAGAACACATGGAACAACGAGAGAACACTGAGCAGTATCGGAGGCCTCCTCTCCCCCACCGCCAGTGCCCAGCTCCAGCAAACAGAGCAGCGGTCGAGGGACCCAGCCATGCCTACTTGAACCAACAGTAGGACCCAAGCAGGAGCAGCATAACTGAGAACAAAATCAACCCAAAAGGTAACTGGGATTACAACAGGTCAGTACCTGCCTAATAAACCTGGTATATAGGCCTGAACCAGAAGTGCTAATTGCACCTTCCATATCAAAATAAATTATATGCTAAATGTGATGGATGGTCAGATTTGCCATTCTTAAATAAGCTGTATTTTGGGCTTGTTATTTGTTGCTTCTTGATTTATAGTGGCTTTGTTTCCTCTTCTTTTATACATTAGGGAAGGGTCTTACCTGGTCACAAGCTGACGTGGAACCCTCAACAGACCAGAAATCTTAACCACCTTGTGGTCAGGATTAAGGGAGTGGGTGAGTCACCACACAGCCTAAGGGACAGACAGAGGATGTGGTTTCATAATACCTACTCTTGGATAAATACTCTGTGCTGTTTTTCATTGAAAGTGCACATTGTTTAGTTAAATTTTATTAGATGTATGAATCAATCTGATGTTATATGTCTTCAGGGTAGGAGCTTAAGGCGCTAGGTGTGGCTCTCAAGACTCTCAGTGTATCTACAAAAGTGACCCTAGGTGTATTTGGTTCCACTCAGCCTACTTGAATACTCTCATAGCAGGCAAACCGAACACCTATAGTCACTTTTGTAGATACTCTGAGAGTCTTGAGAGCCACACCTAGCGCCTTAAGCTCCTACCCTGAAGATATATAACATCAGATTGATTCATACATCTAATAATACCCAGCTAACTAGAAAACCCAATCATTAAATAATCCAGGTTGCAAAAATATATACATTATAACACAAGAAACACCAATAATCAAGACAATATAAGTCCACCAAAAAGTATTAATGCATCAGAAACAACCTCCAGTGAGAATGAGTTAGAGGAAATGACTGAGAAAGATTTCAAAAGAATGATTATAAATATGTTCACAGAAGCCAAAAACGAAATCAAAGGAATGAAAGAGGAAATCAAAGGAATCAAAGAAAACACAGGACACCAATTTAATGAAATAAAGAGGTCAATACTAGACATAAATAAGGAAATAGAAATAATAAAGAAAAACCAATTAGAATTACTACCAATGAAGAACACAGTTAATGAAATAAAAAACTCTGTAGAAAATCTCACCAGTAGAATGGATGAAGGAAAGGACAGAATATCTAAGCTAGAAGACCAGGTGGCAGATCTAATATAGTCCAACAAAGAGAAAGACAAACTAATAGAAAAGTATGAGTGGGAATTTCAAAATATACAGGACACTATGAAAAGATCAAACATAAGAATTCAGGGCATAGTAGAAGGAGAAGAACTTCACTCCAAAGGCATAGTAGGCATCTTCAACAAAATCATAAAGAAATCTTCCCCCAAATTGGGAAATAGGTGCCAATGCAGATACAGGAATGCTTTAGAACACCAGCCAGATAAAACCTGCAAAGAACCTCTCCTCACCATATTATAATCAAACTACCAAACACACAAACCAAAGAGAAAATATTGAAAGCAGTCAGAGAGAAAAATCAAGTTAGCTACAAAGGCAAGCCTATCAGGATTATAGCAGATTACTCAACAGAAACTTTAAAATCCAGAAGGGCATGGAATGATGTGTTCCAAGTTCTGAAAGATAACAACTGTCAACCAAGGTTACTTTATCCTGCAAAGCTATCCATTCAAATAGATGGAGAAATAAGGACATTCCATGACAAAATCAAGCTAAAGGAGTATTTGAAGACAAAACCAGCTCTACAGAAAATACTTGAAAGAATCCTCCATGCTAAAGAAAAAGAAAAGCACACATATAAGGAACCAGGAAAAGACTAGTTAACACAAGAGAGAAAAGTTAGAACCGGAACTACAAAAAAAAATGGCAATCATAAATACACACCTTTCAATAATTTCTTTTAATATAAATGGCCTCAAGGCCCCAACCAAAAGACACAGGTTTGCAGAGTGGGTTGAAAAGCAGGATCCGCTCTTTTCTGCCATCTTGGATCCCTTGCAGGCCTGCTGGGAACAGGACTTCTAAAAGGCATAAATATGTCTGGGAGGCTCTGGTGCAAGGCCATTTTTGCTGGCCATAAGCGGGGTCTCCAGAACCAAAGGGAGCACACTGACCTGATAACCTCCTCCATGTAGACCAGCTGACAGAAAACTGGAAGAAGCCATTCTACATGTAGTTCAATGGGAGGAGGAGAAACCACCAGTGAAGATACTCAACACTGGACACTGCAAGCCTTATAATTGGCCAGCCAGGCCAAGTGAGCCAACAGGTGCAATAGTGGCACATCTATTATGGTGGAAACCAACTGCCCTCCAACTGGACTAAAGGCCCGCTCCATCACTGATACTGCAACCTTAAAACAGGGGCAGTCATGAGCCCTAGGGATGTAACATCTGCTGATATCTGAATAGATGTATATATTATGCTTATCAAACTGCCTAGCAAGCACTTCTGTTAATATCCATACCCTTGTATTAATGCTACTCTCACTTTGGGTAGAGAATCTTCTCTTTTCAGATGGCAGTGACCTTGGGATGACTCAGAAGGTATCATAGTGAAGGAAAGAAGTGACTGGAGTACTGAGTAACATCTCAATCACATCTTCCAAGGCTCAGAGTCTATTGTGGAAGAAGTGGCAGAAAGAATGTAAGAGTCAAAGGAAGGGTAGGACTCCTTACAATGTGCTCCCTCCAGACATAAAATGGCCTGGATATCCATGACCTCCTCATGCCTGACACTACCAACACAAGACCATCATAATAGGAGGAAAAGATCATGACATCAAAATAAAAGAGAGACTGATTGAGGGGGGGAGGGGATATGATGGAGAATGGAATTTCAAAGGGGAAAGTGGGGGAGGGATTGTATTACCTTGGGATATTTTTTATAATCATGGAAAATGTTAATAAAAATTGAGAAAATAAGAAATAAAAGGCAGATTGTTCCTGAGGAATAAATAAAAATTCAACAAAAATACTTTGAATGATATTATTCATAAAGGCCAAAAACTAGGAATTGCCTTACATATCCATCACTTGATGAATGGATATATAAAACATGGCTTTATCAATCTGCCTGAATCGACTTTTCACTGCTGTGACAAATGCCTGAGGGAAGCAGCTTAAAGGAAGGAATATTTATTTTGGCTCAGGGTTTCAGAGATTTCAGGTGGAGTCAGTGGGCTCCATTTTTGTGCATGTGAAGAGAGACTGAGCACTTTGGGGGGAGCATGTGATGGAGCAGAGCTGCTCCCCTCACAGTGGACAGGGAGCAGAGAGACAGGAAGAACCCAGATAATGCTTCAAAGGCACACCCCAGTGATTCACTCTACTCAGGCAGGCCCCGTATTAAATCTCCCATGCCCTCACAAAGTAGTACCCCCATTGGGATCCAAGTCTTCAACACATAAATCTGTGGGGACATTGATATTAAAACTACAATGTAGCCCAAGAAAATCACTTCTGATCATAAAAACAATGAAGTATTTGCATATGTTATAATTTGAACAAATTGTAAACAATATAGTAAATGAAAAAACCCTATACAGAGAATTACAAATTGTAGAATTCCATTTTTATAATATGTCTACAACAGTAGATTATTGGTTGCTGAGAAGTAGGAAATTCATAAACAGGGATGAGTACTGAATGCAAAGAATTTGAGGTTTCTGTTTGAAGTGAAATGTTTAAACATTAGCTGTGCAAAGATTAAACAACTCTGAATAGTTTAAAACATTTAATTGTAAACAGAAGAGGCAAGTTTATGGCATTTAAAGGATATTACAGTAAAGCTTTTAGAAAAAATATGATTTAATACCATGTTGGTAGAATACTGAGTGGAAGAAGGCTAAGAAGTGATGATTGAGTTTACCATGGCATCCTGGGCATTGCATTGCCATCTAAGACATTCGTGGAAAATCTGGGGTTTTCTGAATGAAACCTCAACTTTCTGTTAAAGATGAGAAATCAGAGAGGATGTGGACCTCTTAATCAGGCAGGAGAAGCCACTCAATACAGAAAAGAGAAGGACTGCTCAGAGAGCAGATCAGGGCCTGTAAGGCAGAGCAAAGCAGTAGTGAAGGTCCAGGGAGTAGCCGAACTCCAGTCAAGCACTGTCAAGACTTAGTGCTGGCTCCGAACCTGAAACGCTAGCACCCTATGTTCCCCACCTAGTGTATGGTTGGTCCTGTGCAATTACCTTGTGCTTGACTTCGCTTGCTGTGGATTTTCATAGGGGGACTCCTGCAAACCTGTGTCCTGGGTCTGACATAGGTAACAAATTCTGCATATTAACCTGGATATGACAAAGTGGGTGGAGTGTTGGGGTGGTCTTGGAGGATGGCTGGGTATTTAACACTGGCAAGGAGGAGAGTTAGGCCAGAAGATAGTTGTTGAAGAATGTTCAGAAGTAGACTTGAGGATGTAGCTCAGTTGTAGACCATTTGCCTAAAAAATCACAAAGCCCTAGCTCCACAAAAAATGAAAATAGTAAACAGCTTTAGCAATTGTTCCTATGTACTACAGGCTTCGAGAACTTTCTTGACATGGATTTGGAGTGTATTTCCCCTTTCTTGAACCTGGGAAGGTTTGTGACTCCTGATATGTACAGGGTGGAAGGATGCCTATGATTTCCTTGGCTGGGTATTCATCTTGTAATGCCTACATTATCTTTTAAACAAGCTCAGGGTGTTTTTAGGGGTCAGGGTAAGGTCAGGTAAGCACTGTCCTCCACAGTTCCAGCATCCACTATCAGATGCTTGAAGAAGGGAGGGAATTCCAGGGTCTGTCTGGTGACACTGAGAACAGCAGAAATGAGCTGTCCTCTACCCAAATGAAAATAATTTATAATGTTAACAAACAAATTCCGCTGAGCAAAATAAAATGTGTCATTGTTTCAAGCTCATCAGTCTAGGGGTCACTTGATAAGCTGGGATGCTTAGAAGTTATACTGACATACCAAGAACACCCAGAGACATGGGCTTCACTCGTTTCTGCTACTCACCACTGAAGAATCACAACTCATATGCAAAATGCCGTGTAGTCACCTATGTGAATATCCATGTCTCTTCAGCTTATGAACAAATGTTTTTTTATCATGTGAGTACACAAAACTTTAATTTTCTTTTGTTGATGGAAAGACAGACTGAATTTGTATCTGAATATTATGAATAAGACCTCTGTGAGAGGTACCCTTCTGTCAGATAGCTTCCTGTGGACTTTTCTACTTCTCATGAGTAATATTTGGGCTTAACACTGCCAGGGATACAGAAACTTAACCAATATGGCATGGAGCTTTCTCCACTGTGAGCAGTGCGCAAGTCACCGCTTCGGAAGTGCTTATTGCATATACTTCTCAAAGTTTGGGATTATGGCCATTTTTACTATAAACATGCTAATTGACACATAACAATGTTTTATTTCAGTTTTGATTTGTACATCTCTAATAGATAACATGTGAGTCACTTCTCAAGATCAGTCTTGTGGTCAACGCTTGTGAAGTGTTTACTCCCTTTGTCCATATTCAATTCAGTAGTTTTCTTGTTATTCTTCAATAACAGGTTAGGCATAGTCATATTTTATGCAATTCATTTTTTGATCTACCACCTAGGAATCATTCCTATATTTAACTATCAGTCTATCAGTGATGTGTATATGCAACTCATTTAACTGTCTATATTCCCATCTATGCTTCCACCTGTTTGTCAATATTCTTTTTTTTTGTTGTTTATTTTTATTTATTTATTTGAGAGCGACAGACAGAGAGAGAAGGAGGCAGAGAGAGAGAGAGAGAGAGAATGGGCGCGCCAGGGCTTCCAGCCACTGTAAACGAACTCCAGATGCGTGCGCCCCCTTGTGCATCTGGCTAACGTGGGTCCTGGGGAATCAAGCCTCGAACCGGGTTCCTTAGGCTTCACAGGCAAGCGCTTAACCGCTAAGCCATCTCTCCAGCCCACTGTTTGTCAATATTCTTTTCAGTATGTCTTACCTACATTTTCTATGGTTACTGTCTTTCGTATTCTACAAAATGAAAAGTTCTTTACTCTAATTCACAAGGATATTCCCTTATGTTTTCACCTAGCAGTTTGGAGTTCTAGTTAATTTTAGGATTCATTCTCCATTTTAAATTAGTCTTTTTTTAATTAATTGTTTTTTTATTAATTAGTTTTGTACTCAGTGAAACAGTCAAGTTGGTGCCATTGTTAGGCTCGTCCTTGTCCTACCCCCTCCCCCTGGCCTATCCTTGTTGCTTGCATTGTGGAGTTAGCCCATAGTTATGGGTAGGAGAAATATTTCTGTGTATCATGACTCAATGTGTGGCTCTGACATTCTTTCTGTCCCCTCTTCTGCAAAATTTCCCTTAGCCATGTTGGGTTCATTTTGGGTCTGCTTCAGTGATGAGGTGTTGGGAGCCTCTGTGTCTCTGGATATCTGATTTGGTAGGAATTGATTGTTCTCTGTGTAGATCTCCTTCACCCTTGTGCTGGTACCCAGTTCACCAAGAAAACAGCACCCTTGTTTGTTTCGCCAATTATTCTTAGTTTCAGCTGGGGCCCTTTTGAGGTATGATGGGGTGATTCTCTCCTTAGTATCTGTGTCTACCTGAAAAAGAGAAGCAGATTCTCCAATGGAGAGTAAAGTTAGTACCAGAAAAATGGTATAACACTTATTTTTTAGAGAATTTAATAGGTGTAGGCCCTCTTGTAGCCCACAATTGGTCTTTAAGTTTGGAGTAATTAAAGTGACAAGTGAAGATTATTTTTTTTAATTTTTTGTTCATTTTTATTTATTTATTTATTTGAGAGTGACAGACAGAGTAAGAGGCAGATAGAGAGAGAGAGAATGGGTACGCCAGGGCCTCCAGCCACTGCAACCGAACTCCAGATGTGTGCGTCCCCTTGTGCACCTGGCTAACGTGGGCCTGGGAAATTGAGCCTCGAACCGGGGTCCTTAGGCTTCACAGGCAAGTGCTTAACCACTAAACCATCTTTCCATCCCTGAAGATTATTTTTGATCCTTCATTTATACAAGTGTTCCAGCACCATTTCAAATTAACTCTGAGGATAATATAATTTCTCTTTCCTCTCCAGGAAGGCCTACACTTAGGTCTGGATTAGGTCCCTATGCACTGGGAGACTGGACTCTCAGCTTTCTAGGTATTCATATATCAAGGAGGAGTGAGATTCAACTTATAGACTAAGCTCTTAAAAGTCTAGACAAGAAACACATGGAAATTCCTCAAGAGATTTCATTTACTGTGTATGCCAAAGGGATGGAGTGCAACAGAGACCCTTTCAGCAAGAGTGTGGCCACCTGCCTTCATATGAGAAGTGGAGTCCTTTTCCTTTGGACCATTTGTGTAGGAAGCTTCCATCTGTTCTCAGTGTGCTGGTACAGGAGTATGGCCTCTGAGTCAGAAGGTGAAGCAATAGAATAAGCTTATTATTATATGAAGAAACTAATAAGCGATCTATCTCTGCTCTAGAAAAGCAAGCAAGTAAATAAAATTAACCTTGACTTTCTAGTTCAAACCTTGCTCTTCCCTGGCTGAACTGATGGGTGATGTCAAACTGATTGCCCTTCTATGTGGGTTTACTGTGGACAATCCATCTGTTTTTTCCTGCTTGGCTGGCCCCACCATGCTTATTAGATGTCAAAGCCAGGGAGCTGCCCTGTGGTTTGTCTTATTGTTTGTGATTGTTTTGTCACTTCTACATAGCTTTAACTTTTCAGATAAATTATAGAAATAGTTTGTGAATTTCTTCAAAACAGCCCAGTGTTTTATATTCTGATTATATTATACCTTTACATAAACATGGTAAGAATGGATCACAGAATTGAGTCTCTCAAATATGATGCATTTCTCAATTTATTTGTCTGAATTTTTCCCTGAAAATCTCTGAGTTTTGGGTGAAGATTTACTTAAATATTTCTGTGCAGATTGTTTGACTTATTCTTTAGCTTGTGATTTTTCTGGAGCTATTGTAAATGATACATTCTTATGTTTTCTCATTGCAGGAAGAAAAACTTTAATATTTTACCATTAAGAATGATGTTGGGAAATCCATATTTCTCAGATACATTTAAACAAATTGAGAAAGTTCTATTCCTAGCTTGTTTAAGTTGTTATCATAAGTAGATATTAAGTTGGGCCAAATGTTTTTTTTTTGTTTGTTTCTTCTGCATTTACTAAGATACAGAATTTTTCTTGCCTCTTCTGCTAATGCAGTGAACTACATTGATTGATTTTTCTTTTACATTAACTTACAAGCCCAAGTTAGTGGGGGTTATTTTTTATTTACTTTTAAATAAGTTTTGGTAATATTTTGATAACTTTTTGTTTCTATGCTCTGAGGCACATTGATCTGTATGATTCTTTCCTTATAATGTCTGTTTTGAGCTTTGATATCAAGCTCACATTGGTCTCATAAAAAGAATAGAGAAATGTTCCTTCCCATTTCTAGTCTTGTATAATATTAGTATTGCTTCTTTAAATGCTTCATTTCCTTTGTGAGAACATATTAATTACATATTAAACTATTTTAAGAAGTATAACACTACTTAAATTATTTCTTTTTCCACTTTAATGTTTTCTGTGGGAGTTGTACATTGTTATTTGCTATTGAATATATTGGTACGAAGTCATACCTAAACTTCATTATTTTATTAATTTTTGTAGGCTTTGTAATGATGTCTCCTGGAGAGTGGCAACCTGTGCACTTCCCCATAAATCTTATAAGGAGTTTACTGTTTATTTATTATTATTTATTTATTTATTTATTTGAGAGCGACAGCCACAGGGAGAAAGACAGAGGGGGGGGGGAGAATGGGTGTGCCAGGGCCTCCAGCCACTGCAAACGAACTCCAGACACGTGCGCCCCCTTGTGCATCTGGCTAACGTGGGTCCTGGGGAATTGAGCCTTGAACCAGGGTCTTTAGGCTTCACAGGCAAGCGCTTAACCGCTAAGCCATCTCTCCAGCCCATTTATTTTATTTCATTTTTATTTTTTTGAGTTTACTGTTTTTTAAGCTATTGTGTGGATAAGATTTTGACTTTTTCTTTTTTGTCTGCACACAGTTGGATTAGGAATTGTATTTTCTTCAGTCAGTTTCTCAGAAAGCATGGTGGTTTTCAGCTTCATTCATGTTGTAGCTTGTTGTTATTATTTATTCACTTTTTACTTTTTCTTTTCTTAATGTTTTATTTTTATTTATTTATTTGACAGAGAAAGAGGGGGAGAGAGAATGAGAGAATGGGCGCACCAGTGCCTCCAGCCATTCTTCCAGCCCGCTTTTTACTTTTTCTCATTTAGTAGTATTCTACAGCATGGATACGGCCCAGAGTAAAGGTGTTTAATCTGTGCTTCTCTGGACATTTTTCTTATAGCCTGTTTTAATTCTCTTGGGTATAACACATGGCAAAACAAAATGGAATGGTGAGTTATATGATATTTTATATGATATTTGTGAATGCGAAATGAATGTTATTATCCTTAGCAGTTATACCACTTATATTCTCATAAGTAGTGTTAGGCCTTTAGTGAACTATTAAGCTGTTTTTTTGTTTGTTTCTTTTCTTTTCTTTTCTTTTCTTTTTTTTTTTTTTTTTTTTTTTTTTTTTTAGGTATGGTCTCATTGTAGCTCAGGCTGACCTGGAATTCACTATGTAGTCTCTGAATGGCCTTGAACTCATGGCGATCCTCCTACCTCTGCCTCCCCAATGCTGGGATTAAAGACGTGTGCCACCACACCTGGCTTTATTAAGCTGTTTTGAAAGTCATAGTATCATTTAACATTCCATTAAGATGAATGAGAGTTTCAGTGGGTCCAAGTGGATCCCAGTACTCTCATAATCAGTCCTAAGTCACTTGCTGGACTGGAGAGATAACTTAAAGGTTAATGAGCTTATCTGTGAAGCCTACAAATCCAGATTTGATTCCCCAGTATCCACGTAAGCCAGATGCACAAGGTGGTGCATGCATCTAGAGTATGTTTGCCCCTCCTGTATTAGCCTTTTTCTCTCTCTTTCTCTGAAATAAATAAGTAAAAATTTAAAAGCACATTTGCTATACCTGGCCTACTGGCCATTAATCTTCCTTAAACTTTGATCTTCATAGCCCAAAGAACAATGCCCTGGGCCTGAGTAGTTGAGCCTCATTAGGGAAGGCTAGATCCCAAGCTAGCGTCACAGGGAATTTCATACTCCATGTTCCTGGACCTCACAAAGATCAAAGACAGAAATTCAAGGCCAGATTTTCACCACATATGTCTTCCACACTATCATAAAGTCAGAAAGTCCTTGGTTGGTCCACTGTAGGTTCAGGGCCATCTGTACCTTTATGATTCTGTTCTTTTTTAAATATATTTTATTTATTTATTTGAGAGCGAAAAAGAGGGAGAGAGAGAAAGAGAGAATGGTTGCACCAGGGCCTCCAGCCACTGCAAATGAACTCCAGATACATGCACCACCTTGTGCATCTGGCTTACATGGGTCCTGGTGAGTCGAACCGGGATCCTTTGGTCTTGCAGGCAAATGCCTTAACTGCTAAGCCATCCCTCCAGGTCTTGTGCTTCTGTTCTTAAGGTCAGGAGTATACTGGTCTGATAGGCCTGTTGGGGGAATGTGCTTTTCTTTGATTTTTCAGAGAGGATTGTGTAGGATTGGATTATTCCTTTTTTACATTTTTGATTCAGTACACTATTAAATATGTTTAGGCTTGGGGTTTTCTTGGTGGAAAGTGTTTAATTATAAATATCATCAGCATTGGGACATTTGGGTAGGCATATTTATCTTTACAGCAACCTCCCTTATCACAGCAATGTGTTCAGGACACTCAAGTGTGCTTTAAGCTACAGATTGTACTGGACTTCATATACATTACTTCTTCTCCATGACAAGTTTAGTTTATGAATAAGCCTGGGGGAGGGGAGACCAAGGACAGTGATAATAATAAAACATTTGTACCACACACTGATGTGAGTGTGGTTCTCTCCCAGGCTTGTGGTCAGGAGGGTGTATGTAACATGGAGATACTGAACAAAGGGATGATTTGGGAAGGACAGAGTGAAACAAAGAAGACCTTATCACATTAGTCATGTTAAGACCTATGAATTGCTCATCTCTGGAATTTTACATTTTTAGATTACATTTGACTGCAGGTAACTGAAATGTCAGGAAATTAAGGTTCTGATAAAGGGAAGTTGAGATAGTGAGTTTTAATGCTTTGTGTTTCTCAAATACTTGTTCATTTCATCTATGCTGACAGATGTGTTGATGTAAAGGTCTTTATAATAATATCCCTTTGTTGTTTTTTAATACATACAAGGTCTGAAGTATATTCTCTTCCCCATACTGGTAACTTGATTCTTCATCCTCTTCGTTATCATCCTTTTCTCTCTCTCATCCTGTTCTTCTGTCTCCTCCTTCTCTTCCTTCTCTTTCTGCCATCAGTAAGATTAGAAATTTAACAATTTTATTCACCTCTCAAAGTGACAGTTTGAGCTCTTTTTTCTGTTGTTAATTTCATCTTTTTTCTTCTCTTTTGAATTTGTTCTGCTCTGCTTTATATAGTCTCTTGAAATCCAGGAAACAACTCGAGACCTTTCCCCCGAAGTACTAAATGTAAGCATTCAGTGCTATCAATTTTCCTCTTAGCACTCTTGTATTACCATAGACTGCTACATACTTCTGTATAATTGATATTACTCTTGCCTGACATGGAGGTCTTGCTACTTTCAGAATTTTATCAGTAAATTTAAAAAAACTCACAATTTCTAAACATTTATTCTTGGCAAATATTTCTATGCAGAAAAATTTTAAATATTCCAAGAATGTGGCTCCAGTCTGCTGACTTGTGTGGCTGATAGCAGGCATTACTCAACCTCACACTCACTCTCCTGTGCATTTGTGCCATTTACTACACTAATTTATTTTTGGTATTATTGCATGCATATGTGTTTGTGTGCTGTTCATGTGTACATGTGCTTGCATGTGTGTGGATGTACATGTGTGCAAGTTAGTACATGTGTGTGTGTTTCAGTCACTGTCCACATTATTCTTTTCGTCAGGGTCTCTCCCTGTGGCGGTTTCAGTGTAGAGTGTGCTCCTAGCCTCATGTGTTTGTGATTAAGACTCATAGTTAATCCCCAACTGATGGAGCTTTAGGAAGGTAGAGCCTTGCTGGAGAAGGAATGTCACTGGGGAGAGGTCGTGAGAGTGTATAATGAAACTTTCTTGCCAGGGCAAGCTAGCTCACTCTTGCTGCTTCTTCCCAGCCATTGTGACAAGATGTGAAACATGCTTTTCTGCTCTGCCATGCTTCCTCTACCATGATAAAGCTTGCCTTTGCAACTAAAGCTAGAAATAAACCCTTTCCTTTTGTAAACTTCTTCTGGTCAGGTGTATTGTCCCAACAACTAGAAGGCAACTCCTATATTCACTGAACCTAGAACTAACCAATTTGGAAAAAGCATCTAGCCAGCAACCTCTAGCGATCTTCTTCTCTCCACCTTCTAGGTGCTAAAATTACAGATGTGAGCTAACACTCTGGAATATTACATGGGCTCTAGGGATGCAAACTTGAAGAGCAAGCACTTTATCCACTGAGCCATCTTCCCAGCCCAAATCACTGGTTGAATAATGTGACTATTCTGTGCTGTTGTGGATCTCTTCATTATGGCATATTTTGTGGATCTGTGGGTTTATAATTTTCACCAATTTCAGAAAAATATTGACTGCTGTTTTAAAGCCTTTCTACCATTAGTTATTCCTTTTATTTTTAAAATATTTTTAAACTGTATTTTTATTTATTTGTGTGTGAGGGAGAGAGAAAGAGGCACAGAAAGGGAGAGGGAGAATGGGCGTGCCAGTGCCTCCAGCCAGTGTAAACAAACTCAACATGCATGTGCTCTCTTGTGTATCTGGCTTATGTTGTTCCTCAGGAATTAAACCAAGGTCCTTTGGCTTTGAAGGCAAATGCCTTAACCACTAAGCCATCTCTCCAGCCCAGTGATTCATTTTAGACATAATAACTCTCTTAAGGTTGACCTATATATCTCTGATGCCCAGTTCCTCTTATTTTAAAGGATGGTTTCTATTTAAATTTGTTTCATTTCAGGCTGGAGAGATGGCTTAGCGGTTAAGCGCTTGCCTGTGAAGCCTAAGGACCCTGGTTCAAGGCTCCATTCCCCAGGTCCCACGTTAGCCAGATGCACAAGGGGGCGCACGCGTCTGGAGTTCATTTGCAGTGGCTGGAGGCCCTGGCGTGCCCATTCTCCCTCCCTCTCTCTCTATCTGCCTCTTTCTCTCTCTGTCGCTCTCAAATAAATAAAATAAATAAAAAATATTTTTAAAAAAATTTGTTTCATTTCTATTTATTGCCTTCAAGTTTACTATTTTCTGCTTCCACGTCTAATTCACTATTAACCCCATTCAGTGCTTTCCACATTTATTCAGACACTTAGCTCTTTTATTTTCTTTTGCACTCGCACGTATGTGTATGCACATGTCTAAGCAGATGTGCATGTCCAATGCCCATGTGTGTGGAGACCAAAGGAGAATGTTGAGTGTTCTCTTATCACTCATCTAGATATTTTTTTGCCTTGAGTTGTGGTCTGTCTCTCAACCTGGAGTTGCTGTCTTTCAGGGAGCCCCAGGGGCTGTGGAGCTGGCTTAGTTGTTAAAGGTACTTGCTTTCACTGTCAGTCTGGGTTTGATTCTCCAGTACCCATGAAAGATATGCTAAGCAAGAGACCCTGGTGCACTCACACATTCATCTTAAGTGAGCCCCAGCAATTCCACAGTCTCCATCACCCTTGGCTGGGGTTACAGACACTTGTGACTGCACCAACTTTTTACATGGGGTTTGAGTTTAACTTGGTGGTTTCAGGACCAAGATACTTCATGCTTAAGTAGCAAGTACTCAACCATTAAGCCATCACCTCAGCCCATAAATTTGACTCCTAATTGTAATATTTAATTTTTCTGAACACCTTGCTGATTTTTTAATTTTTTTTGTTTATTTTTATTTATTTATTTAAGAGCAACAGACAGAGAAAGGAGGGGGGGGGAGAGAATGGGCATGCCAGGGCTTCAAGCCACTGCAAAGGAACTCCAGACGTGTGCGCCCCCTGGTGCATCTGGCTAACGTGGGTCCTTGGGAATCAAGTCTCGAACCAGGGTCCTTAGGCTTCACAGGCAAGCGTTTAACCACTAAGCCATCTCTCCAGCCCCTGATTTTTTATAAGTATTCTTATGTGATTTTCTGGGATGTAGTTGAGTTACTTGTAAACCATTTAATCATGTTGAAGCCACTTTGTAAGTCCATCAGGTGCACACTGGCCACTAGCCTAAGGGTGATCCACCCATTCCTAGGTGGTTTCTCTGATGTTTCCTTTTTGGATGATGAGAATGCAAATGGCTCTGAGAAGTCCCAAGGATTAGTGCCTCTGTCCTCTCAGGTGACCGCACCTTTAACAAGTGAACTCTGTAGTGGTTTCCTCTCACATAAACATGATCAGAATGGACAGAAGAGTAGAAGCAGAGCCTCCTTAGACCTGCTCAGTGACTCTCAGTGCTCATCTTGGCTACAATTATCTATGTAAGCATCTTCACCACTTCTCTTCTAGAATACGGACATATTTTGTGTGTATGTTTTCCTTTTTTATTTTAGAGAGAGTGAGCTAGGGAGAGTGAGAGAGACAGAGACAGGGAGAGAATTGGCACACCAGGTCCTCAGCCACTTAAATTGAACTCCAGACACTTGTGCCACCTAGTGGGCATGTGGGTCCTTAGGCTTTGTAGACAAGTGCCTTAACAGCTAAGCCATCTCTCCAGCCCTTGTGTGCACTTTTAATTCCCTTCTCTGTACTTTATTTATCTGTGTAATCTCTTTCTACTACTGTTTCTCTTTCATTTAAGGAGTTTCATCTCCTCTTTGTGCATTTAAGAAATCATATGCCTGATTTACATATAAAAGAATAGTAGAGACTGAAATTCATGATTTTCCACATTGGACATCTGTCTTCCATCAGACTGTGGTTGGAGAGGTTAAGCTAATTTCATCTCTCATTGGTCTAGGGTTGCCCTTTGCTACAACTTACACTAAGCTTACCACTGATGTCACTGTTCGAGGCAGGATCAGGGCCCACATATAGAAAGGCACAGCATGAGAAACAATCAACAAAGTGAAGATACAGCCTGCAGGAAAGGAACAAATACAAACCACTCATCTGACACATAATTGTCATGCAAAAGATTGAAGAGCTCAAAAACTATAATCTCAGCTAGGTGTGATGGTTCATGACTACAATCCCAGAACTATAGAGGCTGAGGTAGGAGGACTGCTATAAGTTTGAGGCCAACTTGGGCTACATTACAGGACTCTGTCTCAAAAAAAAGAAAGCAAAATATAATCATAAAAGCAATCCAATTAAAATTTAGAAATTATATAAATATCCAACAAATGAGGAAGTTCTGAACATAATTACCTTCAGGGATGATCTAGCAAGACCACAGTGAGATATCATCTCACCTTGGAATTGCTGCCACTAAAGAGGCAAAAACTAAATAGAAGAAATTCCTATATACTGTTGATAGGAATATAAATTAGAACTACAGCCATGGAAACCTCAAAACACTGGAAATAGATTGATGGAAGGCTCTGCTACAGGTGTCTATCAGGAAGGAATGACATCACCTTATCACAGTGACCTAGAGGTCATTTTAATGGTTTCCGTGGTCACAATGACTAAGACGTGAAACCAGCATGAACAAGGAGGAAAGGTATCTACACCATGGAGTTTTATTCAACACAAAGAATGGCATCTACAATTTACAGCAAAATAGGTAGGTTTTGAGGATATCATGGTAAGTGAAAAACATTAGATACATAAAGAAAATACTACATATTCTCTTTCATTCATGGAAGCTTAACCAGCCAATTTTAGCTCACAATGGTGATTTCCAGAAGGAGAGAGAGAGGGAAGCTGGATAGCAGGAAGTAAAGCATAGCCAGATAGATATAAGGAACCCTAGCGTTCAGTAGCATATAACCTATTATGTGTATTTGAGTTATAAGAGCAGAACTCAAAGGCTCCAAATACAAAGGAATGATGAGGAAATGGAAACATTAGTCATCCCAGTTTTATCAGTACAAACTGTGTATAGAGATACAGAGTAGCATCTCATAAACATGCTCAGTTATAATAAAAACTCCTAAAGTTCAAGGATGCAGAGCTGAAGAGATGACTCCTCTAAGAAGAATGTTTGCACTTGTACAAATCAGAGAGCGTCTGATTTGCCCTGAGTTCAGCTCCTCGGGAGCCACCTAAACAGTTCGGCACGGCTGCACACACCCGTTACCCCAGTCCTGTGGGAAGCAGAGACAGAAGAATTACTGGAGCTCACTGGTCAGCCAGTATTGCTAAAAAACAACAAATCTGAATTCAGTGAGAGAGAGACTCCCTCTCAAGGAAACATATGAGTGAGCCATATAGGATGACACCAGATATTCTCCTCAGTTCTCTGTACATGTATACATCTGCAAAGACCCACATGCATATGTCATATACACCACATGTATCACAACACACATACTACACACACACACACACACACACACACAAGAAATTTCAAGGACACAGGAATACTAAGTACCCTGTAGAATCACTATTACATACATTTTTCAAAAATATCACACTGGGGCTGGAGAGATGGCTTAGTGGTTAAGGCGCTTGCTGGCAAAGCCAAAGGATCCAGGTTCAATTCCCCCACATAAAGCTAGATGTGCAAGGTGGCGCATGTGTCTGAAGTTTGTTTGCAGGAGCTAGAGGCACTGGTGTGCCTCTTCACTCTCTCGATCTCTCATATATAAATAAAAAATAACTTTAAAATATTATCACTCTGCACCCCACAAATATGAAAAATTAAATAATTTAATGATTGAAAAGTAGTCCTTGGTCACATGGCCAAAAGCTGCATTAACAGTATGAAACTCACTGCAAGACAATTGTGCAGATAACAATCTAAACATGCTTAGCCACATGAGCTGATATATATACATGTATATGTGCCTCGGCTGACATGAAATAGAGCTAAACAATTTAAATGGCTTTAATATGTATAATTTAAACCAATTTCCTTTTTACATCAATTTCATTTTTAATGTTTTATATTCCAATTTTCCTTCTAATGTTGCTTTTCTTTCCTGATAGGCAGGAAGACAGTCCCTTAACTGAAACAGTTATAGGATGGATGTACTACAAACCTACAGAGACAGACATTTATGAAATAGTAACATTTTAATCAGTCTTCTGCATTTTAGTTGAAGCCTCATTCTGCATCTCTGTAATACTGGGGGATGCTGCTAATTTATGGCTGTGATGAGCAATAAAGCAATAACCATAATCAGAAGGTGTGATATCCCTTGTTTAGGGGCATTTATGGTTATATATTAAAACTATAAATACTTCAAAAAGCTGAGAAACTGATGTACAGAAAATGAAAGCTAAGATCTCACTGCCTTCCAGAAGTGCTTTTCTAGCAGAATCCTAAGTTCGGCTTTATGGTTTATAAATCTAAACAAGGAAAAGTGAAGCGTGTTATGTGTCCATCCATCCAACGAGGCTGCCTTAACTCCCAGGAGCACTTGGCAGCACTCAGCCTAATGAAGACTGGAAAGCTCCTCTCTCCTTTATTTTCCAGCTTTCTGCTCCCTTCTCCTTGTTCCTATGTAAAAGTCGTTCTTCCTCTCTTCTCCATGTCCTCGGCAGTCATCTTCCTCTCTGCCATTTCTCCCTTCCTTTTCTTTCTCTTCCTTCCTTTCCATTCCCTCCCCTTCCTTCCCTTTATGTCTTTTCCCTTCCTTTCCCTTCCTTTCCCTTCCTCCCTTCCCTGCCCTTTTCTTCCTGTAGCTCCTGTGCCCACACTGCATGAGAAAGCCAAGGGCACTGGCACAGACATGGATGCAGGAGGCAGTCCTCACCCAGGGTCCCAGGTCAGCAACACGGGGGCTGAGCTTGGCAGCATTTCAGAGGTTTCCTGCTCTGCCTGCACATGGCCTGCCAAAGCCTGCCATTTCTGACTCTCTGCCCAAGGTTTCCTGTCAACAATCAGCATGCACCCATCCACCAGGATTCCTGTGTTCAGTATGAGCTTCTGGTGCCATGTTTGGCAGCTTCACAAACAAATATATTTTTTCTTTTCTTTCTTGGATTTCTACTTTCTAAAATACCGAAATTATTTCCTCATTCCTTGGCCCTTAGCACACAACCCCCCATGCTGTAGAATTTATAATCTAATCAACCTCGATTAGGACTCCTGCCACTTCTGTGCCAGTGTACTTCTGTCTTTTGTAGTAGATTAGAGACCTGGCCCTTTGCACCTGTAGAAGCCCCAGTTGACAACACATAAGAATTGTATTTATAAAAGAGAGGTGGGAGCCGGGCATGGTAGCACACGCCTTTAATCCCAGCACTTGGGAGGCAGCGGTAGGAGGATCACTATGAGTTCAAGGCATCCCTGAGACTACAGAGTGAATTCCAGGTCAGCCTGAGCTAGAGTGAGACCCTACCTCCAAAAACCAAAACAATAAAAAAGAAAGAAAGAAAGAAAGAAAGAAAGAAAGAGAGGTGTGGGGTAGTAAGTTTATCCCTCCTTGATCAATCATAGAAAGTGCCAGGGTTACAGCTCTTATTTCTGGTGCCTGGTCATGGCAGTCAATCTACATGCATGTTTAAGACAATGATCAGCTTACTTAAGAAGCAAATATTCATTGACATATCCTTGGTGCCAGGCAATATTTCCAAGAACTGAGAATTTAATAACAAACAAACCAAGATATTATCACAGAATCATATTGCAGTAGACATTCACTCACTAGCTAGACAAATGTGAAGTAAAACGCTATATAGTGGTGGGTGCTGTGAACAACTTGTCAGGAGGAGTGTTAGATAAACCCTAAGTATGACTCTATGACGAGGAACAGGCATAGTCTCCCAACGTGGGGGTTTGCCTCATTTTCTATATCTCTGCTACTTTCAATGACAGGAATTTGGAAAGCTAGAGCAGACATATCCCTTTCCAACTCCTTGGTCATTCTCTGTCTTCCATAAAGCCTCTCCTGACTTTACAAAAGCCAAAGGTTTTCTTGGTACCATGATTGCAGGACATGGGCCCTTTGGAAGCATCAGCGTGGACAGGTCATTTTTGTTTCTGCTTGTAGATAAACTGTTCACATGATAGGATGAAAGATTATTAAGATATTCCTCACAAAATAGCCTACGTTTAGCCCTGTGAGGACAAGTACAGGAGCAGGTTGACGGGGGATGCCTCTCCACCATGTGTTGTGTTCCGCCTCTGCCAGAATCCAGACAAAGGTGGCTGAGAAGAATGCTTTTGTGTCTGTCATAGGTCAGCCAATAAGCCTGAGGATGTTGCAGAACAGACATGTTGGCCCATGTCATGGGGAAGAAAATGAAGATTAAACTCTGATATTAAGGCTTCTTAGACAATTTTTCCTCCATCTAGAGTGTCAAACTGAAGGCTTTCCCCTGAGGAAAGTGGAGATATGACTATTTTAAATCACCAGTGGCCTGCTACCACCTAAGGGATGATTTAAGGGTTTGGACTGTGCCAACATGTATCACTGACTGGCATCCATGCTGCTGTAGGCCTCCCACAAATGAGTTCCTCTGTAGCAGGGACAGCTTACTCCTCCGTGTCATTGTGGTGCCCAGGGCCATCGTCACCCATGAGTCTGGAGCACAGGTTTGCTAATTAAGTAAGGTATAAAGATGTCAGACTCCATTGAAGATGCCTAGCTTATTTTAAGTGAATTTTATTAGGACATCATTAACAATTGTCTATTTACCCCAGATAGGGCATCTACAAGACCAAAGAAATGATTCTATCCAAGTGTAGTTTGGTAAACTAATAAGGGGGTCATGTGCAGAAGAATGGGTGAGGGGTTACTTACATGAGCATGTACGACTCAAAGGATGCTGCATCACTGAGAAGCTCGCTCTAGTCCAGGTTATGATCCACACAAGCTGTTTTCCTAGAGAGCCCTGCACAACTTGCAGACAGATTCACTGAAGTCTCCTTTCCACATGCTTCTGGCTCATGAAGCACTGTCTGGGAGCTTCCTAAACCTCCATGTTTCCTTACCTTCCTGGATCTTATGAGTACCCCTCCTCCCTCCAGGTGGGAACATTTCAACTTGAAGGAAATAATTACAATGCAGCTTATTTTCACCCTAACAAATGAAATAAAGCATTGTTTTGAAAGTATTGAGATGCATCCATGAGTCCATCATTATAGTCCAAAGGCTGTCCTGTATGCTTTAATACTTCACACGCATTGTTTCATTTAGCTATACCGAGTGTATCTACTTTTTGATGAGGGGAGCAAGGTTAAGTAACTAGGCCAAGATTATTCAAGCAAGACAGGAGAGCTGATTGTGTGAGAAGTCAGCTCTACCAAACCCAAGCCTTTTCGTCAGTGCAGGCCTGCCACTTTTCCTCAACTTCTGATAGGTGAACTCAGTCACAGATTTCTCACTGTGCCATTCTCTGAATGCCTAACTGGGATGCACTGACAAGAAGGGGCATTATGTGGCACCGGCTGCTTCTGAATCTTCACAGGTGTAGTCTTGGCTTTGCCATGGGAAGTAAGTACCAAACAAGGCAACAGAACCCATGTTTGGTGCCAGAGGCCTTTCCATTGGAATTCTTGGCTTCCAGTTCCTGAGGATTCTCATGATAGTGACTTCTCACTCTTTGCTTCTTGTTAGCAGGAAGAAGAACCCACAGAATGACAAGACTTTACTGCTGCAAAAGCTCAAAGCCATTGGTTTTCTATTCGCCTTCTCATTCTGTTAGACACGTCCCCAGACACTGTTGGAGGACAGCCAGGGATTTAAACAGAGGTGCAAAACACAAGAAGCAGGACTGGCTTATTAAATAGAGACAGTCATAATATGTGAGCATGTTATGTGGAGATAGCTGAGCTGATAAGGTAAGAATCAGCCTCTCTTGCTTCCTTCTTTCCTTCTTCCTTCTCTTCCTCCTTACTTCCCTTCCTCCCTTCCTTTCCTTTCTTCCTTGCTCCTTCCCTTCCTCCCTCCCTTCCTTTCTTCCTTTTTTCCATGCTTGGGAAGAAATCCAGGGTCCACTGAACTACATCCCTATCCACACCCCTTCTTTCTGTACTTTATTATGAAGGTACAGTTTTCTGAAAGGTATTCGAAATGGTAGCAGGTGAAAACTAAAAGCCATGTTGTCTACATCTTGCTGACAGTCACACACAACTCAACAGCCTAAAACAAATTGTTTCTCATTGCTTGGGTCTCTCTGTTAGTGGGAGGTCCTGCCTGTCTTCTCTAGGCTATGCAACCTCCCCTCTGCCCCCTTTTGTTCCATCTGCTGGAATAGCCATGGCTAGCTCCACTAGACAACTTCTGCTGTGCATGACTCTGAGCTGGGTCATCAGGACTCGGCCACATTTATCTCAGCATCCAGTATTTCAGCCAGGCTTGTTCTCATTATCAGGCAGGAATTCTACAACTCCTTGGAATGGGGCCAAGGCCTCTTGAGAACTATACTCAGAAATATCACAACATCACACTTGTGCTTTCTAGTGATCAAAGCAAGTCAATGGTTACCCTAGATTTCAAGTAAGGGGAAATAGAGATTATCTATCGATTGAAAGAGCTGCAAAGTCACTTGATGAGGACATAAGCTCAGGAGATGAAAAGTTGTAGCCAGTATGACAATAAGATGACCATCTCTCTTCTAGTCATAGTTATGTCCTTTTGTTGGCTGTCACTCAATTCTTTCTCATCACCTCCATCAGGATCTTGGGGTTTATACCAAGTTTGGATCCAGTTTCTTTGAATCTAAGCTTGTGAAATGTATGACCCCCTACATCCAAGTGGCAATGGTGATCTCTGATGACCCAGGACACAAAGCTCTGGGCAAATCTTGGAAGGAATCTCTGTGTTGTGTTAATTGAGGTGGGAAGACCCACCTTAAATGAGTGTGGCACCTTTCCACGGGCTGGAGGCCTAGACTGAATAAAAATGAGAAAACAAAGTAAAGGGGGGGGGCACCCATTTTTCCTAGGAGATTCTCTTTACTTCCATTTTCTTTTTAACTTTTTTTTTAAAAAAATGTTCTTTATTTATTTACTTGCAAGAAGAGACAGATAGAGAGAAGAGAGACAGAGACAACTGGGTGCTCCAGGGCCTCCAGCCCCTGCAACCAAACTCCAGATGCATGTTCCACCTTTTGCATCTGGCTTTACATGGGTACTGGGGAATTGAACCCAAGTCATTAGGCATTATGGGCAAGCACCTTAACCCCTGAGCTACCTCTTCAGCCCCTATTTTCACTTTTAACACAACACTGCTTAATAAATAAAAGATAAGTAAATAAATAAGTAGAAAACTGAACACCAACCTTCATCTTCCTCTGTTGCCTGATATGAATGTAATATGACCTCTGTGTCATTCCTTGCCACCATGCTCTCCTTGCCATCCTGGACTATACCTCTGCAACATGTGAGCCAGAATCAACCCTTCCACCCTTAAGCTACTTCTCCTCAGGTATTTGGTCACAGCAGTGGGAGAAGTGACAAATGCAGGCCCCCCTTTCAAGTGCCCCATTACTTCCCACATTTCCACACAACTCTTCTGCTACCTGCATGCTGATCACCTTTGTTTCTACCTATGATTGTCACTCTTACTGTTAGACAAATATTTCCAGCTCATTCTTCCTCCAAGAAAAACATGCCCTGGCTTCCCACATTTGTGTGCAGTTATTAGCTAATTCTTTTGTTAATTCCTGGGAAAACAGTTGCCAGGCAAGAACTTATAGGCTGTTTTTCAGCCCTGGGCCCAAAATAAACAACTTTTGCAATGATGGCCTTCTCCCACTTAGAACTATGAGTGACTGCAATAGCTAAGACCTCTGCTGACCTATGACAGTTGAGAGTATAAGGAAGAAATTAGCCTTTATGCCACTGAGATTTTTATTTTTTCTCATCATAACCTAACTCATCTCAACTTGAGAAAGCCCTGACTTCTGTCTCATGAGTCCCAAATCTCTATATTACATATTTTCAACATTTTTGTGACCTCCTGGTGTTTCTGTTTTGATGTCAAACAATGAATTCTAAGCAGCACCACCAACCAAGGATAAGGCACTTTCCTCAATGGTGTGCTTGTAACCACCCTTACCAAACCAATGAACGATGAAAATTCCTTCCACATCCTACATCTGCCTTCATCCATCAACACTGACCAAACCCAGCTCTTCTCTCCCTGACAATAGCCATTTCTGGCACAGGCCTTCTACCTCTCTGGTGAACAATTTTATCTTCTATTGGACTCCTAGGCTTATGTTCTAGCTCAGTCTCTTGAATAACTTGCAAAACTTCCTTTAAAAAAATCTGACCATGTAAGTGTTCTGCTTTATTCATCCATAATGTCTTTTTATAACCCTCAGATGTCATTCTAATTTCCCAGCAACACTTTAAAAACCTTCCAAAGTTCTAGGAGCCCTAAAAGAGAAGGCAAGGGCATCCCATAGAATGAGTATCCTGGACCAAAAAGAGAGGAGGAAACTGATTCTTCACAAAGGAAGTGCATGCAGAAGCAGATATGACTCCAGCAGGGGTCCAACGATGTCTTCTTTCTTGATACAACTCTCTCTGCCATAGTCACCCTTCTTCCTCCCAAGCCTGGCACCCTTATACTCAACTCCTGTTTCTTCTTCAGTTGTGTGCCTTGACTTTCCACCACTCTGAGGTCTTTTCTACTGATGATAACCATTTACAAAGCTAAAATTTTCACTGTTCATCTCCCTCATAAAGCTGGAGCTGACTGAAGTCAGAAACAATCTACTTTTTCTATGAATATGTGTAGCAAGTTGCACAATGGCTGCCACATCCCAGGTTTTCAGTAAACAGTGGAATGAGGTTTTGTTACAATCCTACCTTTGTGGAATGACAGGGGACAGGACACATTCACTTTCCAGTTCCTCTATCCCCAAATTTTTGACACCCCAACATGCCAATCTCCTCCAACAACCCTGTCAGCAGCCAGCTGTTGGCATGAATGCCATCAACTCATCAGCTCTCCCTACACATCCCTGGGGGAAAACATTCACCTTTTCACCACAGACAGAGTAAAGACTCCCATCTGTTCCTGCTCAGAGCTGGAATCCTCATAATTGTATCAGCACACAGGCTGCATATCAGATTTCCTTGTTTAAGGGAGCACTTTGGGAGATTTTGCTCTCCTTTTATTGCTGTTTTCTCTAGCAAGTGACCATATTTCATCTCCACCGAGACACATGAAAGAAGTTTCCAAGCAAATCTGTCACTTAATGATTCTGGGGAAGGTGCTTAGCACCATAACTGTGTTCTGAAAATCGGTAGTGAGCCCAGCTTCTTCAAAGCAGTAGTGATAAATGCAGAACTCTTGTGCTGGGTCAAAGCCTAAAGATGGTGATAGTGGCGTCAGAGGGGTCCCACAGGGAACAGCGCTCCAGTGCAAAAGTTAGTGGCCTTAGAAAACTGATTGGAGGTTTTCCAAAGGCACCAGCAAGGGCAGGGTTTAAATTACATGACAATTCTTCAAACATGGACCTTGGGACTTCTAAGTGTCTCAGGAAATTGCTAAGCTGGGGAAACCTGCCTGGAGTTACTGTCGACCACTGATCATTCTTGGACTCACTTCTCCATTTTCAGTACAGATCACAAATTCTGGTCCTCTCAAAGAAGAGGAAAGAGATCACATTTCATGAAAATATGTCAACATTAAGAAGTAAACAATGTGTCCATTGAGTTAATTCACAACTGTTGAACACCACAGTGTGTAACTATGACATGAATAAGCATGACCGATATGATCTTTGACCCGTGGTGCTAAGCCTGGTAGGGGAGACAGCTATCAAATATTCACACAAATAAACACTTAACAATGAGACATGCTCTGAAGGAAGAGTGTAGGCTACTGTGAGATTTATAGAAAGTGACCAGATTGAAATGAGTGACTCAGGGAAGCAGAGATTGAAAAGGGTGATTTGAAGGGAAGAAGATGTCATGAGCAAAAGATCTGAGGTAGCACACTGAAAGCAAAGGAGCTGCAGTGACAAGATTTGATCTGACTTGGCATCCATAACTGGTTCTGTTATGTGGGCCATGGACACAAGTCAAGCAGTTTTTTTTTCTAATGTAAGTGTAAGAAAGTATTGTAAGCAAGAAGTGTCATGTCTCTTTAGAATGGATTGTATAAGGGTCACATTAAAGGACTATATTTATTACTTTTCTTGTTGCTGTGACAAAAGTACCTGAAAAGAAGCAACTTAAGAAAGGAAGGTTTATCTTGACTCAGTTTGAGAGTACAGCCCATCAGGGTAGGAAAGACATGGCAGTAAGAGCTTGAATCAGCCTATCATATTGTGTTGTCAGTCAGGAAGCAGAGGGAGATGATTGCTGGTGCTCACCTCACTGTCTCAGTTTTCTTTAGGCCAGGACCCCAGCTCATGGAATAGTAGCATCCATATTTAAATGTGCCTTCTTCCCTCTTTTATTAGCCTAGTCTAGAAACTTCCTCATATAAATGCCTAGAGATTAATCTCTTATGTGATTGCATATCCTGTCAAACTGGCAATCAACATTAACCATCACAAGGAGTAAAACAGTAACTGAAAGAGGTGAAAGGGCTTGGCGAGCTACAATCTATTAGCAAAATCCATACCATAATCCATCTTTCCAAATAAACCTTTAATGAGACGCAGTCATGAACACTAATGTATACATGTTCCATGGCTGCTTTGCTCTGTAAGTCAGGTAGAGACTCTATATCCCACCTGTAGCAGTTTCTTGATGCTTGAACAAACACCTGACCAGAAACATCTTATGGAAGAAAAAGGTTTATTTCTGACTTACAGTCTTGAGGGCAAGTTTCATCACAGCAGAAAAGGCATAGTAAGAGCAAGACCCGCGGCATCACACCAGCAGGAAGGAAGTAGAGACAGAGCTGAGTGCAGCAAGTGGGGCTGGGCTAGAACACCCCAAGGCCTGGCTCCAGTGAAATACCTGCCACCAAGGCTCCCCTTTCCAAAAGCTCCACCAACCCAGGATTAACGATTAGGCTTAAACACAAACACATGAGGCTCCATTTACAGGGAAAGTATGATGACCTTTGTTGTAGATAAAAATGTTACTTATGCATCTGCAAAGAAAGTGACTCATTCAAGACACATCTTGAATCAACTATAAGACTATCGGCCTAACACATACCTATTCCAGACAAATGAGGGTCTGAGGTGCTCACATGGCTGTGAAACAGATTCATGTGGTTTATTCAGTTAATAGCTAACACTGTAATGTTATTGAAGTGATCTCACACAATTCTTAAATTAGTGGAGAATAAGATTTTTTTAACAATCAATACATTTTCCTGTGGTTACTGCTAATTAGAGTAACAATTGTCAAAAACAGACATGGATTGTGAGTTTACTTCTGTTCTCATTTTCAAGGTGTTAACATCAAATATTTGCCAGTTTGGTAACAGTTTCTGGAGATAGGATTGGAATGTCTCTGTTAGCCTTCTTGTGCACTGGAAGTTATGTCTTAAAGGACACCATGATATCAGTGGCTTTGTGACATGCCTGCATTTCTCAAATCCTAATCTTTAATGTGTAAATAGAGACACTGAATATCCTTTGGTCATTGTGCCAAGCCAGTGTTCAGTGAGTGACCATTGTGAAGTTGGGTAGTTGAGCACACATATCCATGTTGGCTGCCTAAAACCAGGCTGGGCCCTATGGAAATGGTGAAAATATCCCTGTGTTCCTACTGGTGTGGGCAGCACAGCTCACGGCACTTGGAAATATGTCAGAAATGTGCACTGCCCTGTTTCCCTAATAAATTTCTCACAATTGAACAATTATGTGTCATCAAAGTGTCATTTCATCCCTTTCAGGAGGCTTGGAGGTGGCAATGCTGCCCCTGTTTTACAGGCGACAATTCAGAAGCGTTTCTCAAGCTCCTTGTACCTGCACCTGGTACTTTCGAGGATTAAGCCAGGAATCTTGACTCCAAAACTGGATTTACTTTATTTTCCCTCACCTTGTGGGGGCCAGCTGGGTCATCTGGGGAATGATAGTTTTATAGGGACCAGAAGGAGATATGGAACAATCATCACTTTCCCATCATCCTCACAAGAGTTCTGGAGTCTACCTGCTTTCGAATTTTCAGTGTCATGAAAAAAGCCAGTTTCCCTTACTGAATGTCACAAACTCTCATTTCTAAGAAGGAAAGGGGTAGGGAAACCATAAAACCATGATCTCAACTAGAGTTAATATGATCCTAATTGGATTAAAATCTTAAATATGTATGGAAATGGCACCAGCACACTTAGTCACTGTGCCAGTGGGTTTAATAAGCCCAGCACCTGTGAAAAGGTCTCTCATCTGCTATGGTGTGAATATAGGTATTCCCTTTGTAATCTATGCTGAAGTTTAATTACCATTGTGAGATATTAGGAAACAGTACCAGGTGGTATCTTTAAGAGGTGATCAGGGCTCTTCCCTCATGAAGGGACTAATTCATTTATGGAATTAATGGATGAATGAGTTATCTTGAAAGTGGATATGCTACTAAAGCCACTTGGTTAGGTCTTTCACTGTTCCCTGTCTCTTACCATAGGGATGCCCTGAACTTCCTCAGGGGCCTGTTAGCTAGAAAGCCATCATTACATACACCCCCTGGCCCTTAGACCAGAGCCATGAGCCAAAATCCTTTTCTTTCTTCATAACTTAGCAACTCTATGGTCCTGCGCATTGAGCAACAGAAAACGTACTGAGACATAGCCTTGCTTTGTGTGATAATTACATTTCTTGTTTCTGTGGTCAAATATCTGAAAATAAGTAACTTAAGGTAAGAAAGCTTCATTTTGGCTCATTATTTAAGAAGACACAGTCCATCTTGGTGGGAAAGGCTTGGCAGTAGGAGCAACTCACCTCTGGGCAGATCAGTAAAGAGAGGGCGGGCATCAGGGTGGGACTATAAAGCTCAAAGCCCATCCCAGTGATCCACCTCCTGCAGGAGGCTCTACCTCCTCAAGGTCTCATCACCCCATGAACAGCCCCACCAGCAGAGGCAAAGTGTTCAAACACATGAGCATTGAGGGTATTTCTATATTCAAACCACAACATCTGGTGAAGGCAGGACCAAGAAAATTCCTCTTCTTTAAACACACAATCACCCTAATTTCAACATACTTCTCAGAGTACTGCAGTATTTCAGATTTCCTTTGAAGAAAAGGTTATAAATTCACAAATGATCCACAAATTACTATAGCACAGGCTATATTGGTAATTGGTAATACCAGCCAAGAAAATTAAATTCTACTCTCTGTTTATACCCTCCAAAATATGCGCTTAAAGTACAGATGTCTAATATCCATATATTTTGTGATTAATTCAATTCTAGTTTCTTTGTATAGCCACCTTCATTTGATATTCCACCAGAAAATTGTGCCTAGACTCTTACTATGATATGAAATTAGAGGTAAAGGCCACGTGACTCCTAAGGGGAAGAACAAAGGAGGCTGTAACTCAATTTATTTATTTTTTTAAAAGTTGTTGTTATTTGGATAAATTTGAAGCACTCAATAGAGCGTTCCTATAGGGCTCCTCTGTCCCTGGGTGTCCTTTAATTTCATTTACATATTGGAAATTCAGCACTTTCTCCTGCTTTAATCAAACTTGCCAAAAACCAAGCTGGCTTTCTTTAGCAAGGGTATTTTCAACATGAGAAGTTTATTGCAGAAAGCAAAAGGGCATTGTGAGTCATTCTGTCTTTGCCAAGGCTCAGGGCCTCTGCCTTGGACAAATGTGCATTCAGGGCCACCAAAAGCATAACAGGCATGAAGTCAGACGATGTGTTTCCTACTCCCCTTGCCACCAGCAAGTCCCTGATCTCAGACATGACAGGCACTTTAATGCCCCAATTTCCCCACTTTTAAAATGAGGATGTTGACCTATGACCTTACATGTAACATTCTCTATTAAGTCTTCAGAACTTCATCCTTTCCTCCCTCTGACAGATGAGCATCTCTCTCTTTCTTATGGTGGACCATCTCTCCTTAGCCCCAGCTCAGAAGTCACCACGATGAGTAAGGGGAGCTCAGGGTCCTGTCCCTATGCTGATCCTTCCATAGGTACCATCTGTTTTAAGAAATTGTCATGAAAGTCTCTGAAAAGAACAGGAGTTGCTTTTCCCTTTCTGCATCAGCTCAAGATCACTTTCATTATGGAAAGCTTATCTACTGGTCATTCTGAGACGCTTCCACAAAGAAAGTCTGGGTCTGCACCCAAGGAGAGAAGAGTGAATGGCTGGCAGATTCCAACTTAAGGGTCTTGGTTTGAAATTTTACACACACACTGCACACACACACATACACACTCCTTATTTTTGTGCCATATATTTTAGCAAAGCAAAAGTAATCACACCAGGGCTCACAATGTCACCACCAGAATCAGACTGCCCTTGGAAACTACTCTGGAGGAGTCACCCATGTGCTGGTAGATGTGTGGCTGAGGGCTGGGCCACTCTTATCCAAGGGTCCAGAGTTGCTTATGCAACTGAAAAGAGTTGTCAGTGCAGAGCTTCTGTGAGCCTCTTGCCAATGTATTTGGCAGGCAGTATACTAAGAGAGAAGCTATTTGAATGCTATTTGTCTCTGTGGCCAAAACTTTAAAAAATACTGTCTGTCCTAGAGAGAAAATAAGACTTTGGCTTTTTGTCCCATAAAATGCTTAAATATTATATTGAAAGTATCTTTTTCTTTTTGCTATTAGCCCTAACACTTTTCAGAAGCAGAAACTTGATTCACATTTTTGTACATCATTTCTGGCACATGGCATGTGCGCAATAAACACTAGTGACATCAGCTGCATCAAGCACATCTCCCTGGAGGTGGGGATGGAGTAGTCCTATGATCTTGGTTGAGTAACATTTATTCCCTGAAGGTCTGCTATCTGTTTCATAAAATAAGAAAATTGGAAAATATGTTCTTAAAATCCTTTGGAGGTCCACAGTTTTCAATTCTTTTCTTTTACTCCACTGTGGTCATTAATCTCTGAACAATTCCAAAAAGCAGAGGTAGCCTGGGACTGGAAGCCTGTGTATCCTGCTATTAGTGGAAAACCTTCACAGCACTCCTGGCTTTCATTGTTTTAAGGAGTTTAGGGTGTGTGTGTGTGTGTATGTGTGTGTGTGTGTGTGTGATGTATATATATATATATATATACATATATATATATATATATATATATGATGTATATGTGTGGTATGATATATATATATATATATATATATATATATATATATATATATATATATAATTTGTCATGTGGAGCATATGTATGTAGAAGTGCTTGTACAAGTGTGTATGTGTGTATGGCGGTCAAAGATCAATTTTGAGTTCCTTGTTAGTTGTTCTCCACCTTATACTTTATTTATTTATTTGAGAGGGAGATAGGAGAAAGAAAATGGGCATGCCAGGGCCTTCAGCCACTGTGAACAAACTCCAGATGCATGTGCTCCCTGTGAGCATGTGTGACATTGTGTGCTTGTATCACTGTGTATCTGGCTTATGTGGGACCTGGAGAATCAAACATAAGTTCTTAGGCTTCACAGGCAAGAGCCTTAACTTCTAAGCCATCTCTACAGCCCTACACCTTATAGTTTTTAATATTTTTATTTGAGAGAAAGAATGGGTGTGCCAGGGCCTCTGGCTACTGCTAACAAACTCCACTCACTTTCCTTTTTTTAGCATCTGACTTTTTGTGGGTATTAGGGGATTGAACCAGCGATTTCAGGCTTCACAAGCAAGTACCTTTAACTGCTAAGCCATCTCCCCAGCCCCTCATCTTATTGTTTGAGACAGGGTCTCTCACTGATCCTAGAGCTCACTGATTTGGTTCAACTAGCTAGACAGCAAACCCTAAGGATCTGCCTGTCCCTGCCTTCTCAGTGCTGGAGATAAGACACATGTCACCACACCCAGCATTTTATGTGGGAGCTAGAGATTCAAACTCAGTTCCTTGAGCTTGCAAGCTTGCACATTACCCACTGAGCAATTTCCCCAGACCCTGATTCTTCTAGTCTAAGCAAATCATCTTGAGTCACACTTTCTTAAAGGCATTGGACAATAGCTCTGGTAAGATGATAACATAGATCAACACTTTCTTTTTTTCACAGAAAATACCTCTAAATCATTGAAAATGGGAAATAAAATGCAAATATAATTTTGGATGAAACAAAGTGACTGGTACAATCTGCAAAACACAAATGAGGTGGCATCACTGCTTGAGGTAGAGGGGCTCAAGCTAGAGGTGATGTGGCTTCTGGTCTCACAGAACACGCAACACTCTGTGAAAGCAAAGAGTATATTCTGAGGTGCAGCCCAAGTCCCTGTGGGCACCAGTGGGACCAAGCCTCCTGGGCTCACACTCACACCAGAGTCTGAGCCTAAGGAGAAGTAGTGTGGCTATGAAGGAGACTACAGAAGCTGCCAAAAGGTCTGGAAGCAGACTGTTAGATGACAGGATATGAACTGAGGAGAATCTCAGCTTTGCTTATCTTTCACTAGTACAGAGACCAAGAAGAACTTACACCCAAGTCCTGGGTTCTCAGCACAATTCTAAATACTAGAAGCGTAGCCCTGACTTCTCCCAATACCTCACCCATCCCCCCTCCTCCTCTTCTAACCCTACTCTCACCCCCATCCTATCCTCACCCAGCAGTAGCTGGATCAAAAGGAGACAGCTTCTGTAAAGATGAGTAATCCAAAAGAAGCTACTGGATAATGGAGGGAGGCAGAAATCTCAAAATTAGGAAAAATGTGTTACTTAAATGAAATAGAAGAGCTGGAATATAGCCCAGTGGTGAAGGACTTGCCTAGCATATGCAATGCCCTGGGTTTTATCTCTAGCAACACAAATAATGAAAACAAAGTTACAGTCATTATCTTCATAAAATAAAAATACCAAAGAATAACACAAGAGGTCAATGAAACAGAAAGACTTGAGATGCAACATAGCAGAACACAGTTTAAAAACTGGCAGGGAAAAAATGTATCATAACAAGTAAATAAAAGCAAGAAGGAAGACATATTCAAAAGCTGATTTTAAAATGAAATAAAGCATTTAAAGTGTTACTAAAGAATAAATTGGAAGAAAGTACAAATGGATAATAAGAAATGATTATAGCCTATACCAAAGATGTAGAGGAAATTAAAAGAGCTTATTGTGCTCAATTTTATACAAATGAACCTGAAAAAAGCCAGGTATGGGAGCTAATGCTTCTAGTCCCACTACTTCGGAGGCAAAGGTAGAAAGACTGGTCAAGTTCAAGGCTAGCCAGGAGTATATGGTGATATCCTATGTCAAGCCCTCACTTGTCCTCCCCACCCAAAAAAAAAGAGATGAAATGGGAAATATATTAGAAAATATATTTTAAATATCAATCAGAGCAGTTATTACCAATAAAATAGGGAAATCATGGTGGTTTGAATGTCAGCTATGGATTCATATGTTCAATATTTTATTCCCATCTGGTGACACTATTTTGGAAGGTTATAGATTCTCTAGAACGTGGAGCCTTGCTAGAGGAAGTGTGTCACTGGAGGTGGGCCTTGGAGTATTATAACCCAGCCCTATGTGGAACTTCCTTCTTTCTGCTTCCTCCCAGGTGATGTGATAAATGACTCTATCCCTCTGCTCCTAGCCCATGCTTTCCTTGCCATGATGACACTTCCCCTCAAAATTGTAGGCCAAAATAAAGTTTCCTAAAGATCAGGATTGTGTTTCAATAACCATAACATAACTGATACAAAACCTGAAAACATTGCAAATAATAAAATTCAATTTTGGAATTTCCAATAAAATTCACAAAACAAAACAAAACTTATGTCAATGACTCCAGATAACTGGCAGAGTACCTGAGGGGTAGGGAGCAGTACCTGAGGGGTAGGGAGTAGTGCCTGGGGGTAGGGAGTAGTACCTGAGGGTAGGGAGTAGTATCTGAGGGTAGGGAGTAGTACCTGAGGGTAGGGAGTAGTATCTGAGGGTAGGGAGTAGTGCCTGAGGGTAGGGAGTAGTGCCTGAGGGTAGGGAGTAGTACCTGAGGGTAGGGAGTAGTATCTGAGGGTAGGGAGCAGTACCAGAGGGTAGGGAGCAGTACCTGAGGGTAGGGAGTAGTGCCTGAGGGTAGGGAGCAGTGCCTGAGGGTAGGGAGTAGTTCCTGAGGGTAGGGAGCAGTACCAGAGTGTAGGGAGTAGTGCCTGAGGGTAGGGAGCAGTACCTGAGTGTAGGGAGTAGTACCTGAGGGTAGGGAGTAGTGCCTGGGTGTAGGAAGTAGTGCCTGGGGGTAGGGAGTAGTGCCTGAGGGTAGGAAGTAGTACCTGAGGGTAGGGAGTAGTATCTGAGGGTAGGGAGTAGTGCCTGAGGGTAGGGAGTAGTACCTGAGGGTAGGGAGCAGTACCTGAGGGTAGGGAGTAGCATCTGAGGGTAAGGAGCAGTACCAGAGGGTAGGGAGCAGTACCTGAGGGTAGGGAGTAGTGCCTGAGGGTAGGTAGTAGTACCTGAGGGTAGGGAGTAGTGCCTGAGGGTAGGGAGTAGTGCCTGAGGGTAGGGAGTAGTACCTGAGGGTAGGGAGCAGTACCTGAGGGTAGGGCGTAGTGCCTGAGGGTAGGGAGTAGTGCCTGAGAGTAGGGAGTAGTACCTGAGGGTAGGGAGCAGTACCTGAGGGTAGGGAGTAGTTCCTGAGGGTAGGGATCAGTACCTGAGGGTAGGGAGTAGTACCTGAGGGTAGGGAGTAGTACCTGAGGGTAGAGAGCAGTACCTGAGGGTAGGGAGTAGTGCCTGAGGGTAGGGAGTAGTGCCTGAGGGTAGGGAGCAGTACCTGAGTGTAGGGAGTAGTACCTGAGGGTAGGGAGTAGTGCCTGAGGGTAGGGAGTAGTACCTGAGGGTAGGGAGCAGTACCTGAGGGTAGGGAGCAGTACCTGAGGGTAGGGAGCAGTACCTGAGGGTAGGGAGCAGTACCTGAGGGTAGGGAGTAGTGCCTGAGGGTAGGGAGCAGTGCCTGAGGGTAGGGAGTAGTACCTGCGCGTAGGGAGTAGTGCCTGATGGTAGGGAGCAGTACCTGAGGGTAGGGAGTAGTGCCTGAGGGTAGGGAGCAGTACCTGAGGGTAGGGAGTAGTACCTGAGGGTAGGGAGCAGTACCAGAGGGTAGGGAGCAGTACCTGAGGGTAGGGAGCAGTACCTGAGGGTAGGGAGCAGTACCTGAGGGTAGGGAGTAGTGCCTGAGGGTAGGGAGCAGTGCCTGAGGGTAGGGAGTAGTACCTGCGCGTAGGGAGTAGTGCCTGATGGTAGGGAGCAGTACCTGAGGGTAGGGAGTAGTGCCTGAGGGTAGGGAGCAGTACCTGAGGGTAGGCAGCAGTACCTGAGGGTAGGGAGTAGTGCCTGAGGGTAGGGAGCAGTGCCTGAGGATAAGGAGTAGTTCCTGAGGGTAGGGAGCAGTACCTGAGGGTAGGGAGTAGTGCCTGAGGGTAGGGAGTAGTGCCTGAGGGTAGGGAGTAGTGCCTGAGGGTAGGGAGTAGTACCTGCTGGTAGGGAGTAGTGCCTGAGGGTAGGGAGTAGTGCCTGAGGGTAGGGAGTAGTCTTCCAACCTCTAGTGGCAGTCTACATGTGCACCTTCCACTCAAGCTCTGATGAGGACTGTACAGGAACTTAAAAGTATGGCTGAGTCTCATGACCAACTACAATCCAAAATTCCAAATAAATTAAAGATATAAATAACACTGACAAAATTAAGTTCATTCTGGGAATAACAGAGCAGTGCTTAAGAACTATGGTAAAATATTTCACCACTTAAGGTTCCAAGAATATCACATAGGCTTCTCCATAGGTGTTGGGAAAAGGCATTTTATGTTTTCAAATTACTTTTTGAAGACAGAACAAAATAAAGAGAAGAGCCTATAAAATGGGAAGGAATAGGGTTTTCTTAGTGTGAGCAAGTATTTCTTGATTGCAAAGTCAGTGTGTGCTTTACACGGAGACACTGGAGAGGGTTACACACATGGAGAACAAAAGTCAGCGGTGGAGTGCGACTGTCCCACATCAACATCTCTCTTCAGCACTGTCAGGCTGTATTAGCAAAGATGTCACTCAAGAAGCAGATATTAGTGACATGTACATTGTAAAGCTGTTTGTATTTGCATATGATGCAGTTTATGCCACTTCAGACAAGAGAGCTCAGAATAATGAAAGGAATGGCACTTTCTCACAAAAAGCAACAACACATTTGAGCTCTAGTAGAAGAAAGGTACCATTCTTCAGTTCGTTTCAAAACTCTCAAATACCTATTAATGAGCACAATGGAAATGTGGTGTGTGTGTGTGCGTGTGTGTGTGTGTGTGCACTATTAAAGATATGAAATAGTATTGAAGCTATGAAATAGAGCCAGGTGCACAAGGTGATGCCTGCAACTGGAGTTCGTATGTAGTGCCTGGAGGCCCTGGTAAGCCCATCACCCTCTCTCTCTCTCTCTCTCTCTTTTCTCCTTGCAAATAAATGAATAAATAGATATTTTAAAGTATTTCAACATGATTTATTTTTTGCAAGAAAACTGACTCTGAAATTCAGATGGAAAAAATAGAGAAATTGAAGAACATTTTTAAAATATGTAAGATAGAGAGAAATGTTAACACTGTCAGATATAAAAATATACGTCCATGTTCCAATAATATCTTTTTGGCAATCGTTCATGGATAAACTGGCAGGCAGTAGGATAGAAGGAAGTCTAACTGGCCCCAAATTCATGTGACTTGATGATAAACCTCCATTTCATATCAGCTAAAAAGATAGATTATTCAATAAATTTTGTTGAGAAACTGGGTCACCATCTGGAAAAATTTAAAGTGGATTCATACTTTAAGTCTTAGATTAGAATAAATTAAATACAGATAAAGGATGTAAGATAAAGATGATGCTATAAATGTGCTAGAAGAAACCAAGGGAAAAATCTGAGCAGAGGCCTTGCTAAACATATTGCCATCTCAGAGGCTAAAGGAAATATTGCTACATTTATATACAGTGCATCACAAAATATATTGATGGTATTCTAAAGTTTTGAGATAAGTTTTAATTTGTGTGTGTGTGTGTGCATGTGTATTTGTGTGTGTACAGGCATGTGTGCACTACGCACACATATGGGGGTCAGAGAACAACCTTGGCATGTTGGTTCTTGCCTCCCACCTTGCTTTAAATAGGGTCTCTCTTGTTTGCCTCTAGGAAGGCAAGACTGCTGGCTCATGAGCTTTGGGATTCTGCTAATTCCACCCCTTCTTGCCACAGGCATGCTTGGCATGTTATGGAGAATCTGAATTCTCATCAGTAGGCTTGCAGAGCAAATATTTTTAATCATTGAACAATTTTCCTAGCCCCAAGGTAATTTTTAAAATATTTTTATTTATTTATTAGCAGAGAGGTACAGAGAGAGAGAGAGAGAATGAATGGGTGAACCAGGGCACTGCAGATGAACTCCAGATGCATATGCCACTTTGTGCATCTGGCTTACATGGTGTTGCAGTCTGGTTCACATTGCTGGTAGAAATCACCCAACCAAGAGCAGCTTCTGGGAAAAAGAGATTTATTTTGGCTTACAGGCTCGAGGGGAAGCTCCATGATGGCAGGGGAAAATGATGGCATGAGCAGAGGGTGGACATCACCCCTGGCCAACATAAGGTGGACAGTAGCAACAGGAGAGTGGGCAAAACACAGGCTATAACACCCATAAGCCCGCACCCAACAATACACTCCCTCCAGGAGGCATTAATTCCCAAATATCCATCAGCTGGGGACCTAGCATTCAGAACACCTAAGTTTATGGGGGACACCTGAATCAAACCACCACACATGGGTTCTGGGGAATCAAACCCTAGTCATTAGGCTCTGGAGGCAAGTGCCTTACCCACTGAGCCATATCTCCAGACCCCCCAAGATAATTTTTGAAAATGTTTAAAATCTAAGTAGGAAGAAGGCCAATTTTTTTCAACATTGAATTCATATAAGCCAATAACAAAAAGACAGACATTTCAAAATAAAAAGAATAGAGGAAAACCATTGTGTCTGGGGAAGAAAATTCAACTGGCTAAAAAACATGAAAACATGCTCTATTTCACAGATATTGAGGAAAACTGCAAATAACACACAAAAGAGCATTTTCATCTGTGATAGTGTAAAAAAATAAAATGTTTGATGACCACTGTCCTGATAGGGGAGTGAAGAAGAGGCAGAAGGCAGAAGGCAGACTGGAGCTGCCTTGACGCAGACACCTTGACAGAAGTCAGCACACTGTAGATGCAGGCCAGTCACCCACTGCTGAGAATTTATTCTGAAGATGACCTTGTACATTAGTACAGAGATGAGTATACACTGAAGAATGTGTGTGACAGTGAATGGTGGTTACATGAGTAATGGGACATCAATGCAGTGGGACATCAAGTGGCCATAAACAAGAATAGGACTGATATGAAGAAGTCCCTAAACTCCAGGTCAAGTGAAAACAGGGAAGGGAAAGACTTGGTGTGGCACCGGGTAGTAAAGACTGACACACCCATGCTCACACACAGGTACCAGCACATGGACATGTCCACATTTGTGCAAACCCAGAATCTCCAAAGTAGGCAAAACCCTGGTACCACCTGTGAGAAAGGTGCCTGAGACACTGGAACAGGGGCCTAACTTCATCCCTTACACATGTACAACTGCATTAATATAAAGTAAGCCTAAAGTGTTTATTAAAATAAAGTTAAAACCAAAAAAAGGAATTTTCACCTCAGCTAAAAGTATTCCATATTTTCTTTAAACAGTTCCAGAATTTATAATAGGATGTGATATCTGATAATAAGTATTTGGCCTTATTTAATACATTTAATTCTCAAAAAAGGGATCAATACTTTTAAAGAGAGATAATATTACAACTCGTGGGTCTGGAAAATCTACTCATGATCTTAATATTTTTAAAGCATTTGAATAAGTAAAGAGAGCTGGGCGTGGTGGCTCACGCCTTTAATCCCAGCACTTGGGAGGCAGAGGTAGGAGGATTGCTGTGAGTTCAAGGCCACCCTGAGACTCCAGAGTGAATTCCAGGTCAGCCTGGGCTAGAGTGAGACTCTACATCGAAAAACCAAAAAAGAGAAAAAAAAAAGTAAAGAGAATCAAAGAGTGCATGTTAAAAATAGGGAAGTGTGAGGGAGGAATGCCGATGGCTTCTTACATCTTCACAAGCAGTACTGGAAAGCAGCGCTGTGTCCCTAGATGACAAGGACTGGGACACTCCACTGCTGAGAAAAAGGCATGGCATACGAGGGGTGTGCACACGCCTCAGAACGCCGGAAACAGCTGTCTGCTGAGTAGTCAAGGAACGTAAAATACTGAAAGTTAATTATATGCTTTTTATAGCAATTTGAAATGGACCCAGTGATCTGATTCCATCTTTTTAAAAATACTTTTTTTTTCCAGCTCTGGAGGGTTGGGCCATCAGTATTCCACAGGGCTTATGTTAAACTAGCCTGCGATTCTCTGCCTGGCATATATCTCTCTACTTCCTTCTACATGAGTTCGTTTAATGCTTCATTCCAGCTTAAAGGTTACTCAAGGCGAGTGCTCTGTTTCAATTGTAGAGATCAGAATTTGAAGTTCTGAGTGTTTACCTGGCTGCTGAAGGTACACAGCTAAGAATTCTGAGGCTAACTGGGAAACTCCCTGCCTCCCCGTCTGGTCGAAGTGCTGTGCCCAGGCTGTCCAGCCACAGGGCCTGCTTGTTAGTTCCTGGAGCTGTAGGGACGGCCGGTCTGCAGACGTCAGCATCTGTGCTCACAGCCAATCATCCTCACATTAAACCCACATACATTTCTCAATGCAATCTTCCTCTAATTGTCTTCTGTATGCACAGTCCTTTCTTTGGTGCGCAAGTGTGGGTGTGTGTAATGATGTTATCTGTATTGCCATCGGGGCACCTGCACATTTGCATATTGGGGAAAAACTGAATAAAACATGAGGCATTTTATTCCACTGGGATGCTACATCCTCAAAGATATTTACAAGTGCACTCAAGTCCCTCAGAATCAATCAGTCTCTGAATCAACAAAGTTTCTTTGATTCCTGGCATGTGCCCTGTACCACGATAAATGATGTAGGGAGACAATGAAGCAATGAGCTTCTCTCCTTTTACTCCCCAGACACACCTTGGAAGCCTCCATTTAGATAAAGTAACTAAATTAGTGATGCTCTCTAGCTAGTGCCTCTAGAGGACCTCACTCACTAGGTCACCTTCAAAGGGCTATAGTTGGACGGGAAGAAGGGACAGATCCATACCCATCACCATGCTAAAGGTAACTATGTGACTTCTCTTGTCTACGTGAGATCTGGTGTGTTGCTGGCATAGGAAGCTGTCCATTGGCTTTTCCTCGAAGCAGCCTTGTATTGGCTCTTGCTATCTATTGGCTACTCTTTGCTCAACAGACAGGATATGATTTCTTTAATGTTTCTTTCCAACTTAGAGGTTACTAAAGGCAAGTATTCATTTTGACTGACAGATCAGCAGCAGAAGTTTTGCTTGCTTAGTTGACTTGCTCAAGGTCACATAGCTAAAGATATTGTAGATAAGTCATATCGTAGCATTCTTTCCTTTTCACTCTTCAATAATTCCCTCTTGATCTTTGACTAAAATTGAAACTGTACCAGACCCAACAAGCTTATGACTAGCTTCTAGCTCCCTCCTCCACCTCATCACCCTCCTCTGCCACTCATGGTGCTCTAGACATCTCATTTTCTTCCTGTCCCCAGGTCTTGCCCAGTTCAAGCTTTGATATTTGCTGTGCCTTCTGGAGTGTCCTATCCTGGGTATCAGCTCTTGTTTCATTAATATTTCAGATGTTAACACTCAAAGACCCTCTACCCACAGCTGGTCTAGTCTCTTCACCTCCTCTCCCTCATACCTTGTATATCACTGAGGTCTCCTCCTGGAGTACTTATCTTTGAGTAATTACCTATTACATTTCTTACTTGATCAGTGTCTGTCTCCCAAAACAGGATGTATATAGTCCTTTGGAAGCAGAAGCCTGCTGGCCTTGTTTATTGCTGCTTATGTAGTTTCTCAGATAGCATGAAGTAAGTGTTTAATAAATATTTATTGAATGAATAAGTGAGAAGACTCAGAAATGGAGCCTTTAATGCCTTCCACTGTCATCTGCATTCCTTTATCACTTGGTGACTATTTGGAGACATTACTAAAGAATCCCCTCACTTCTCATCCTGCCCTCTTCCTTCCACTAAACCAGTGATACCCTTTTCTCCAGGGGAGAGTAAGATTATAAGAGCACTAAGGTAAAAAGAGGAAAATAATAGTAAGTTCTTATATTTTGAGTTTCAATGTTGATTTCTTTTTAATTATAGCATCATATTTGTAAGAACTAGGTCCTTTCAGTACCAAGGTAAGATCCTGTAGGAATCAGGCTTATATAATGTGAACTTCACAATCAAGTGACTCAGGAACTACTTCATCCAAGCCTGGAGATGAAGTAAAATGGAAATCATAGTGGCAAAGAGGTAAGGAGGAGGAAGAAAGCAAGAAGCAGGAGAAATGGAGGAAACATTACAGGACAGTTGACAAGGCCCTTAAGGTTCTAACAACTCACCACTAGAGCAAAGCTTGAGGAGTCCAGTGGTCCCAGACTAAAGGCCTCCCTACACTGGTGAAGCCAGGGGGTAAGTAGTGATGTTCACATGCTAGGACAGATCTGAATCAGAAAGGGTGATGGAATGTCTAGCGAAGATCAACCTCAAATCACCACCCATGTTCCCCTAAAAGCAACAGTGGGAAACATGGAATTTTTGTAGCACCCAAAGAGGACTAGGAACCACTGAGGAGTACCTATTAAATTGAAAAGTACCTGGAAGAGTCAGGAGACTTAGAACACAGAATGAGGCACTGAGTTCTGGAGCTCAGAGCCAGAGATTAAACAATCCACATGCCACAATAGAGGCAGAGCACAACAAGCGGTAAATCCTTGCCTCTTCATTCTCCTTACCTTGTCACCTATGGGTGTTTATAAGCTCATCACTTTTCCAAATGTTGGAGAATTCTAAGATGAAAAGGGAAGCAGGGATGAACTCAACATGCTCAAGTTCATACTAATAACGTCTTATTCCAATTCTGTGAGATTATAGTAGAATATCCAGATTGTTGGTTTTTGTCACCAGGTGGACTGATGTCCAAATAAGTTCAAAGAAAGAAATACCCACACTAGTATTTGTCCTGTACCTGAGAAGGGAATGGACATCCAGGCAGGTAGAACATACTGCCTGAAGCCCAGATTTCAGAGTTCCAATCCCCACCTCTGTGTAAGCTTTTCTTATTGCTATGAAAATAACCTGAAGGAGGAATTATCTATTTCAGTTTATAGTTTCAGTATGTCATGATGGAGAGGATTAGACAGAATAGCCTAAATCATGGAAGACAAGAAGCAGAATATAGAAGAGGAAGGGGCTCGGACTCCAAGGACATGCAATCAGTGGTCTACTTCCTCAGACCATTAAGAGGAAGGGGCTCAGACTCCAAGGACATGCAATCAGTGGCCTACTTCCTCAAACCATTAAGAGGAAGGGGCCCTGACTCCAAGGACATGCAATCAGTGGCCTACTTCCTCAAACCAGGAAGAAGAAGTGGCTCAAAATCCAAGGACATGCAATCAGTGGACTACTTCTTCAAACCAGTAAGAGGAAGGGGCTCAGACTCCAAAGACATGCAATCCTTGGCCTACTTCCTCAAACCAGGCTTCACCTTTCACAGTTCCCCACCTCCAATAGCCCCTTCAAAGTCTTAATTCAAGTGATTAATCCACTAACTAGGTCAGAGATCTCATTTAGAGTTGGAATATAATTGTTCTCCATAGTCTAAGATACTTTTGATTAAGTGTTCTATACTCTCTAGCAGGCAGAGTCCTGCTGGAGGCGGTATGTCACTGTAGGTGGTTCTTGCGTCTAGCCCACTGTGTGTTCATAGCCAGCTTGAGCTCTGACTGTTTGTTCTCACTCTTCTATGAATGTATGATGAAGTGAGCCAGCTTCCTCTTACTGTAGGCCTGAAATAAATTCTTTTACATAAGCCACTTTTGAGTGAGTGTTTTGTCCCAGCAATGAGAAGGTAATTCAACAGAAAATGGGCACTGAGAAGTGGTGTGGCTGCTGTGATGAATGTGACCGTATGGTTTTTGGTGTTTGGGGATGTGTTTGTAGGGGATATGGACAGGTTTGATGCTCTGAACAGGAGAATCCTTGCACTTCTGTAAGCAGAGCTTGATGAGCTACTCTGTAGAGTGCTTAGAAATCATAAATGCAGACAGAATTGTGGGCCGTGAAGACGTGGCTCATGAAGTTCAAAGGGGAAGGAAATAAATTTGTTGGAATTGGGTTACTGGTTGGTAGGCTGGCTGTATTCTGCTCATGTCCTGAGAATTTGAGCAAAAAAGTTGAATTTAAAAGTCATGGCTGGTGTGTTTAGTGGAAGTATGGATATCAGAATGATATGAAATATGTACAGATTACCACAGAAATTGAAGCAAGTTTGAAGTTGTAGGTACAGAGACTGGTTTTCAGCCACTTAAACTGAACTTGTCTAGGAGATTCCTGCCATTAAAGGTGGAACAACTCTTTCACAGTGGGAAAATGGAGAAAAGTGCCCTAAAGGTAAAATCTAACCCATGGAAGGCTCAAGCTACTAAAAATGCAATTTTTTTTTAAAGGAGGTGGCTGGAATCAAGACTGGCAAATGAGTTTCCTCCTCTTCAAGATCAAGCATTATTCCCCCTAGGTTGACATACTAGGCTATGCAGCCCAGAAAGTACTGATTTTGGAAGCATGGAGGGTCATAAAGTGCACATGGTTCAGTAGCCACTGAAATGTGGCATTGTGAAGCAGGATTGAAATCCCTTTGTGTATATTTCCTTGTAAGGTCATTGTGTAGAGCTGTGAAGATAAACCATGAGCTGCAATGGAGACCCTAGGAATTTGGAGATTACAGGAGTGTGGGAAGGCTGCCACGTAAAGCTGCTAGCTCTGGTTTCAGTGGATCTGTCCAGACAGCAAGCTGCACAGCGAAAGTGAAAAAGTTGATGAACTCTTTTGTAGCCAAAGAATTTCATCATAGGTCTGGGATGTCACATAGGAAACTGAAGGTACTTGATGTTTGCCCTGCTGTTTATTAATATTGCATTGGTCCAGTGTTTCCTCGATGGCAATGTTTACTCTGTGTCATTATGTGTTCCAAGTGTGTAACTTGTGTTTCGATTTTATAGAGTTCACAGTTAGGAGACAGTCTTGAATCTCTTCTGTTATGGGACTTTTTAATAATGTTAAAATTTGTAAAGACAATGGGGACTTTAGAAGTTGGACTAAGTACATTTTGTACTATGAGATGGACATTAGGCTATGGAAACCAGGAGTTGAATGTGGTTTGAACATAAACATTCCTTGAAGCCTCAGGTATTTTTGATTGAATTTCCTACCTAGTCTCCCTCAGGCAGAACCCCACTGGAGGAGACGTGTCACTGAGGGCAGATAATGAGTCTAGCCTGCTGTGTGTTCAGAAACAGCTTGAGCACTGGCTTCTTCTCACTCTCTGCTATGGGTGTATGATGAAATGAGCTAGCTTCCTCCAACATGATGAAGCTTCCCTTCAAAGCTATAAGCCTGAAATACATCCTTTTCTCCCATAAGCTAATCCTGGCTGGTTATTTTGTTCCAGCAACTAAAAGTCAACTATAACACATCATGATCTACATGTACCTGGAAATACCCTAACAGACACACCCACAGGTGTGATTCACTAATTTTCTATGCATGTCTCATTCCAATTAAGTTGACAATCAAGATGAGCCATATTCTGAGGCTGAGGAGTTGCTCAGTGAGTAAAGGGCTTGCCACTCAAGCATGAGAACCCAGGTTTGGATCCCCAGAACCCACATAAATAGTTAGATATGATGGTGTGTGTCTGGAATCCCAGAATGAGTGGCTACCTAGGGCTTTCTAGGCAGCTGAATAAGCTGTAAGTTCAGTGAGAGACTCTATCTTGAAGAATAAGGTAGAGAGTGATAGAGGAAGACTCCTAAGTTTGACCTTAAACATCCAAACTTGTATGTAGGTATACGACATTTGCACACACAAGTGTGAATACACACACACATGCACATACACGCATGTGTGCATGCCACATGCTCATACACACAATAAAAGGAAAACATAAAACAAAAGAGTAACCATCTCAGATGGTAGTATTGCACAAGGCATTTAATCTTTGGGGCTTCTGTTACCTCATCTAGGAAAATAATGACTATCTTCTAAAAGCTATTTGGGAAATTAAAGGAGAAAATATAAGCAATTGTTTAGGACATTTCCTAATTAGTCATAGGAGCCCCAAGTGAAATTTACAGTGTCTTCCTAAGTGGGAATGGCTTCTCTTTTAATCAAATTTGTTATGTTCACTTGTATGCAAATATTTGATATTTTGTTTGTGAATTTCCCATTGTATAAAGCAGTATTTCTATTCAGGATGTGATTCACTGAAGAGGAAATTAACAAGCATCAGGGTGGACACATCAGTCTCCTACTGAGAGGTAGCAGAATAGACATAAGCTAACATACAAGCAAGTCACAGCATCGAATTTTCACATTAACTTAACATTAAACTTAACATGCTCAAGAGGAGGCACACACAAGGGCAAAGAGTTCATGTTCTCCTCCATCCTTCTTAGTAACCAACAGTATCCGTCCAAGATCATCTTCTAGGAGCTTGTGCCATATATTGTAGACTCAAGTTCTAGAACATGAGAAGCTCCTGAAACAGCCTTTGAGAAAATCTAGCTAACCTCTCTCATTTTACACAGGGAAAAACTGAAGCCCTAGTGAAATGACTTGAGCTAGTTAGTTTCCACAGTAGGGAGATGAAGTCGGTATAAGGCAGTTATAACTATGTAACAAACCATCCTGAATCCCTGTGGCTTAAATTTGCAAGCATTGATATTTTTCTTACAAGTCTATCAGTCACTCACACTTAGGCTAGTCTCAGCTGGTGTCACTGGGGTTGGTTCTAGACCGCCATTTGGGAACAGGTCTGTTCTGCTTGTCTTTCATCCTCTTGGATCAGCTGCTGCTAGGGGTGTGCTCTTTCTATAACTGAATGCAGGTGTTCAGAAGGGCATATAGAAAGTAATGATACCTCTTAAGACCTTTGCTCAAAACTGAAACATTTGCTTCCCCTCACTTCCTTTGGCTAAATGAAGTCATATGAGGTATGCTTCAGAGCAATGGGTCATTCTAGGGAGGCACATTCAAGCATTATGTCTGAAGGGAGGATGCACAGTTCCAGTGAAAGGACATTAGAGGCAGCAGTGCCTCCACTTACCATTACAGCCCTTCAGGCTCCCAGTTGGGTTCCCTTTTCCTGCCATTATGTTTTAAGTACTGATACAGCAAACTAAGAATTCCGTTCCAGCTCTTTAGAAATAAATCATGCCCATACATCTTGGACAATAAGTAACCGACATGAGATTTCAGAATACAACCCAAAAAGTCTAGAACCAATCACATAGAGATGAAGGAAGACAGACATAAAATAATAACATTCATCATCCAAGTATATTGTCCCACCTGTTCACAAAAAACTTTGTGTCAGTTTTCCCTTCAGCAAAAGGAAAGTTATAGTTTCAACCCTATCAATTGTTTTATAATTAAAAATGTATTGAGGTCCTTGTAAGAGGAGCACATAAAGTAGACATGCCAATGCTTGGCACAGGCAACTGGGGTGTACATAAATTATGTTCAGAGTGACAGGGTCTGGTTGGGAGATACTGCAGTGCTAAGTTACTCAGTCTCTGAGTCAAAGCCACAGATATAGACATGCTCAGAATATTTAAAACATCTATCACTGGCCTAGAAAATAGTTACTTCTCTGCCTCCTACAGCTCCTTCCTCAGCTGCTTGAGAAGCTGGCCTTGCCTGTCACAGAGTGGGTTGGCCTCTGTCATCACTGGTAGGGTATGAGGAAAGTGGCCTGGGTACCTGTAGGGACTTTTACTTGAATCTAAGTTAGGCACAAACTCTAGCTGCAGTGTCCTTTCTGGTGGGGTAGAAAACCCGATTTCAGCTTCCAAGGAGGATAGGCAGAGCCCAGTGACCTTGATTTCTGTTTTCTCCATCTAAATTCACTAACATTGACCCCAGCTGTACGTCCACTGGCCCAGGAGCAGAAGCCAGTGTTGAGCACCAATGTGAGAGGGAGGAGTTGTGAGCCCAGGCAGAGAGTGGAGAGCAAAGTGTTTGCCTTTTGCCTATGCCAAAGGCAGAATTGATTTGAAGAATCTTGGTACACAAACATTGCAGCATTGTCTAAATGTCAGTAGGAAAAGAGGAATTGCCTTTCCTTTCTGTCTCCCCCAGAAGAGCGTGGGAAGCTGTTGACTGATCAAGAGCAGATGTAAAGACCCTCTTTCATGTGAGAAGAAACGTCAGGAAGCCAGAGCAGGAAAGGAGTTCACACAGTGCAACATGTCCAGCATTGGAATCATAGCTGTGTGACCTTTAGGCAAGTTTCTTCCCCTCTGTCCCCTCTTCCTCCCTCTTTAATTTCTCAACTTGAAAAATGAGAGGATTAGATCTGATGAACTCTAAGTTGTGCCTTAAAAGCCATGATTTCTGATTCCATAATTCTCCTTGGTTGCCAACCCATGCAAAGTGACCTTACATAATGGTCTCGCTCTGTTCTGATTGGTTTGTTGAAGGAGCCTGCCATTTGGAGATTGGCACTTAAACTTTGAATCATAGTCTCAACTGTCCCCTGATCTTAAGGGTATCACAGGTTGTCAGAAATCATCTTACAGTCAGAGGATACAGGCTTAAAAGGAGCAAGCTATAGGTGACTTTTATTCAGTCTCTTCCGGGATACTTAAAATCAGCGTGGCAAAAACAAATAACTGTTACCAGCCAGGCCTCTGTTGCGATTTGATGATGATCCTTAAGAGCACTGTCAGGCACTTAAAGTAGGAAAACAGACTCAGTACCTTTCAGACATGTGACTTGGCACTTTTGGCACCTTCATGTCCCTCCATGTTCCCAATAAGAGCTGTTAGGCCCTAGGGACAGACATGGGTTTCTGAAGGTGAAACAAGAGTAGATTCTGCTACTGGATACACCTGGTTTCAAACTTCAGCTCCAGCACTTCTAGAGTGTTCACTAGCTTTATCCATTCATTCATTAATGTATCATTCATTCATTTACCATTTACTGAATAAGGTAACTTAGGTGCTGAAGCTATAGAAACATATGGAAACAATGTCTGCTTCTGAGTTGAGACTGTTTAGGAGAGGCACAGAAGGTCATAGTTATATCACAATGACTTGTGCAATGGCAAAGTTGAAGTGAGCACAAAGGTGATGTAGTGCCCCCCCCACTTTATTTAAAATTAAAACAAAAACATGCAACTTACCTTTCCTCTTCGTGATGGTTGCCATTCTATCAGGTGGAGGTGATGGTAACCGTACTGTGGTCTCAGTGTGTTTCCCTGGCTCTGTTCTAGGATGCAGAAAGTGATGATAGAATCTCACTGATTTTTCAGTGTATACTTCCCCAATGTTTATGTTGCTCATTTCCACATATCTGTTGGCCATTTTTAACTCTTCTTTCAATAAATTTTCCATTGGGAATACTGATCCACTATTTTTTGCCTGAGTTGTTTCTGTCTAGCACATTGCTTATGTTCCTTTTGTGTTTGGGAAGTTGGCCCTTATCAGATGCGTGGTTTGCAGTATGTTCTTTCATTCTGCAGTTCTTCCCACTGTTGGCTTATCTCTGTGATGTGCAAAGCATCTTAGTTCACTGGAATCCCATCTGTTTACTGTTTGTCATTCTTGTCTTTGCCTTTAGAATTCCACACAAGAAAATTATTGTCCAGACCAAAGTACTATATAGACACATCCTATCCTCTCCCATTAGCTTTACAATTTCAAATCTTGTGTTTAAGGATTGCACCCACTTTGAGTTGATTTTTGTAGACAGTGTGATATAAAGGTCCAGATTCATTCTCCTGTATGTGTAAACCCAGGTTCCCCATACCATTATTTATTTTTAATATTTTATTTATTTATTTTAGAGAGAGAGAGAGAGAACATGCCAGGGCCTCTAGCCATTGCAAATGAACTCCAGATACATGTGCCACCTTGTGCATCTGGCTTTATATGGGTACTGGAGAATCTAACCTGAGTCCTTAGGCTTTGCAGGTAAACCATCTCCCCAGCCCCCCATGTCATTTATTTAAGAGACTATTCTTTCCCCTTTTATGTTCTGAGCGGTTGTTGTAAATCAGTCAATAGCAACTGTTGGTGGGGGAAAATTACTACAATTGCTTTAGTTAACACTATGGAAGTTCCTCACAAAACTAAAATGGAACCCATGCAATAGATCAGTCTCACTTCTGGGCTAGCTCCAAGGGAATTAAATATGTATGTCAAAGAGACATCTCATACTCATTTAAACATTCTTTATAATAATTAGGATAGGAAAACAAACTAACAGTTTATCAATAGATTAATGAATAAAAATGTGGGACACATTCACATACATACATACAAACATACATAAATGGAATACAATGCAGTTTTTAAAAAGGTAGTTCTCTTAGTTGTGACAATGTAGCTGGAACTGGAAGGCATAAAGCTAAGCTAAACAGAAATACAAATACCACATGATCTCATTTATATGTGGTATCTGAAAAAAAATGAACATGCAAAAACCAAAAAAGAGAAACACTGTTACCAAATTGATTGGGAAGAAAGAGGAACATGTTGGTCAAAGTGGACCTGAGAGGAAAGCTTCTATGACCTGTTATACAGCATGGTGACTACAGTCCTTAGAGACATGGGAATCTCAAAATTGCTCAAATTTATTCTTGATGTTCTCACCACAAAAAAACTAAGTTGTCAAACATGAAATATTTGTTAATGAGCTTTATTTATCACCCTATAATGTGCACATAGATGAAATAACCACACTGCACTACATATGCATTAATTGTGCTTTCTCCATAAAAACCATGAACAAAACATAACAAAATGCCAATAAACAAAACAAAAGCAAGAATTCCTTTATTATAATGATATGAATAAATCTGAATGTCTATTGTGTAAGTTATATAGCTATGACTAACTCTTCCAGATTCTTAATCATTACCCATATTATGTGCACAGTGGCTGAGGTTCTGAGTGACCATGACTATATATCTTGCTACCCTTAGAGAGAAAAACTGGAGTTGGCAGAGGCTGTGAGGCCCGGACACACTCTTCTCGTGTTGTATGATGCCCTCTCTTCCACATATGGGCTCTCCTCTTGGTATCCGCACTCACGTGTCAACACAGGGTGTTTTCCGTTGAGCTGGTGTAATGAAACCAATGGAAATGCCAATTCCCCTTGAGTTATCTTCTTGCCTCTGAGAATTTGCTTAAATTCTTGGTGAAGGGAGTCTTGAAGGAGAGAGGATAAGGAGCTGCATCTGCAAATTGACAAAAGTATTGATAGCTGAATTGTCCATCAGAAGTTTCAGTTCACATTTCCCCATCATCTCTAGTTTGCAAGATGTGTCTTTCCATATCACTATATCCAGAGCACTCATGTTGTCTTGCCCTTTTCCTGATGCCCAGTGTGTAAAGTAAGAAGGAGCATGTAGAGAGAGCCAAGAACAAAGCCTAGCTCAGAGACAACAGTGAAGCAGGGCCCACCATGACTGCTGACTGGCAGAATTCGTAATGATGCTCTCCAAATAATACAGACACATTTTTTTCCTGAGAAGATGAAATATGAGAGTACTATGTTCCAATAATGATGGGGAAGAACTCATAAAAGATTTTAATCTTTCCTTGTCAGGCTTCAGAAATGCAAATAGCCTCATCCTTGTTTTCTTTATGCTCTGGACTTCTAATTGAGCAGGGTGGCATCAATTATGCATGTGGGCACCACTCAGGAGGAGCCAGAATAAATATTTGGGGGGCATCATGAGGCAGACATCACTTCATCTTTGTGTCACCATAATTCTCCATATTGTAGTGCTTTAGATTGGAACATATGGCAGTGAGGTAGGTAATGAGAACAACAAATTTCTGAAACAACTTTATAACTTTTCCTACTTTATGATCACATTTAGTTACAGTACATAGCTCCATTTAGATGTACAGCGTTATAAAAGCAAATCCTGGGGAGGAAGGAATGACTCGGAAGCTAAGGTTTAGGACAGCTGAGCCCGGGATCATAGCTCCTTGCAGGTGGAGATGTGGGATTGCACACTTGTTCCTTTTGCTGCCAAAACACTCTTAATTTTGAAGAGACATATAACAGCATTTCTTTTCATTCCCTGAGTTATGGGTATGTGAGTTGCTGAGTTATTTGCTGCTTCATCTACCTTCTTATTCCAAGGAGAAGCTGATGATGGCCATGATCTGAGACAACTTCTGGTCATGGTAGAATGTTCCAGATGAATCAATTCAGTGAATTTGAAACTTCTAGGGGAGTGCATGAATATCCACTTCCACTATGTAAAATGAGACTCAGGTGAAGTCTATTAACAGGATGGATGAACCCAGCAAAGATGCCAACATGTTTTAGGTACCTGTTGCAGTCAGGTTCACATTGCTGGTAGAAATCACCTAACCAAGAGAAATTTGTGGGAAAAAAAGGTTTCTTTTGGCTTACAGGCTCCAGGGGAAGTTCCACAATGGCAGGAGAAAATGATGGCATGAGCAGAGGGTGGACATCACCACCTGGCCAAAATAAGGTGAACAATAACAAGAGGAGGAGAGTGTGCCAAACACTGGCATGGGAAAACTGGCTATAACACCTGTAAGCCCACCCCCAACAATACACTCCCTCCAAGATGCATTAATTCCAAATCTCCATCACCTGGGAACCTAGCAATCAGAACAACTAAGTTTATAGGGGACACCTGAATCAAATCAACACATTCCACCCTTGGCCCCCATAACTATCCATGATGTAAAATGCAATGCATTAAGTCTATCTTCAAAAGTCCCCATAGTTTTTATCAATTCCAATGATGTTCATACATCCCCGTAGCCCAAGGTCTTTTAACTGAGCCACAATACAAAAAAAAAGTCCTCAAAAAAACCATAATGGCACAGAATAAACATTCACACTACAAAAGATGGCATGGGGCATAGCAAAGAAATATTTAACCAATACAAGATTTAAAACAGCCAGGGCAAACATCAAACTGTAGCTTCAAGTCCAACAACTCTAGTTAGTGACAAATCTCCAAGTATAATAATTCCAACCAGCAACAAGTCTCTGGCAGTTCCAATTCCTGCCCCTCCAGCTAGGCTACTCATAGTCCTGTAAAACTTCATCAGCGCCAGCAGCTTTCCTTAGCAGCCATCTCATGGTCTTGGCATCTCCACTGGGTCTCCACTGCAGCCCAGGGTCCATCCTCATGGCTCCATGGGGTCTCCATGCAGGCATCCACCAAACCTGCTTCACACTGCCCATGGCCATTTCCAAAACACAAGACCATGTTGCAAACTCAATGACCCTCTTTCCAGCATTTCTTATTCTCCACAATACCAGGTAGGGTGCCAATTTGTTAATCCAGAGGGGAATAAAGCAGACTTTGAATAACAGGACACTCCTTGAGCACTCAGGCCCCTTCAAAGAGTCTACATTCTTCTTTTGCCCCAGTGCAGGTCAGCTGGCCCAATCTCAAAGATTGTAATCTCTCAATTGCAGCTGAATAGGCAGAAGTTCACCCAAAGATTTTTCTTTCTGTGCCATATCCTCTGCTCACACCAGTTCATTTCTATGCAAATCAACCCTGCAAAACTTCTCAGGACATGGGCATAACAGCAAGCCTCTCACACAAACTGCCAACCCAGTCCAAGCAAAGATCTTACCCTCATAAGACAAACCTCACAGTCCACAGACTTACTGCATTCAAGTCTTGCAGTTCTGGCCAGAATAGTCCATCAAACTGTACTTACAGCACTCTCTTAGGCCAAGGTTTCAACTCCTTCCACATCCCGCTTGAAAATCAGCTCCAAACGGCCAAAGCCACACAGTCAGATGCCTAGCAGCAACCCCATTCCTCAATACCACTTTACTGTTGCAGTCAGTTCACATTGCTGGTAGAAAACACCCAACCTAGAGCATCTTGTGGGACAAGAGTTTTATTTTGGCTTACAGGCCTGATAGAAAGCTCGATGATGGCAGGAAAAATGATGGCTTGAGCAGAGGGTGGACATCACCCCCTGGCCAACATAAGGTGGACAATAGCAACAGGAGGATGTGCCAAACACTGACATGAGGAAACTGGCTATAACACCCATAAGCCTGCCCCCAACAATACACTCCCTCCAAGAGGCATTAATTCCCAAATCTCCATCAGGTAGGGACCTAGCATTCAGAACACCTAAGTTTATGGGGGACACCTGAATCAAACCACCACAGTACCTATGCCAAGGAATCTGAAAATATGAACAGCAGAATCCAGAGGACAACCCCCTGTTCACCCCATCATCACAGGGACCAGTCAGACAGTTCAAAGAAAGTCACCACCGATGGGGAGAGTCTAGATGCCAGGCACTATGCAATGCATTCTGGAGAGGTAACGCTTGAGCTGTAGGAGAGCTCGGCTTGGAGGGAAAGAGCACCTAGGCCAAGAACAGAGCGAAGGACACAGGGAGAATCATGAGGAGTGACAAGATTAGAGGTGGAGGGACTCAATGGCTGCTTCCGACTGTGAGGTGGCGTCTCAGTGCACACAAGCTGGAGGTGCCAAACAATGCAGACAAGCAAATTCAGACAAGCTTAATCATGTACCCACATGAAGATGCAGAGAAGGAGCTGGAAGTCAGATTAAGCATTCCAAAATGGAAAGCTAAAATCATTCGTTCTTGGGGGATATCAGGAAAGAATTCATGCCTCCAATGTGGCATTTCATGTGGGTAGATGTCATTTCAGTGGACATGAAGGAGGGCTATTTAGCCTTGGGGGAATAGCACGGGTAAAATCTTCGAGGAGAAAGGAGCCCCAGGTGTCTGGGGAACACAGAGGACAACTCTCTGTGCAGTGGTGACATGGGACAACATCAAGTAACAGATTTTGTAGACTAGGTAGCATGTCTCACATTGAAGATTTTGGCAGATGGTATAAACATTAAAAATGTCCAATGAAGGGTCAATATACTCAGCTGAAACTTTAGAAAAGGGAATGTGGTGTGGCACACCTGTAATCCAAGCACTGAGAAGGTTGAGGCAGAAGGCTCTCCACAAGTTTGAGGCCAATCTAGATGACATAGCAAGACCTTGCCTCAAAACAAAAACATGAAACCATGGGCTAGAGAAATTTCTCAGTGGTTTGCACTTGCTTAAAGCCTGACAGCATAGGTTCAGTTCTCCAGTACCCACATAAAGCCAGATGCACAGAGTGCCTCTGAGAACTCTTGTATCTACCGTCAACACCCAGATGATGATGAGAGATAGGTAAATCCTTCCCCTTGAGTCCTTGAGGGGAAAAATGGGGCTAGCATTTAAAATAATAACTTTGTAAAAATTTTCATGAAGAAAAAAATGTAGTCACCTTTTTTTTAACTCCATGGGATCATTAGCTTTCCTTAGTCCTGGTCACTTATTCCTTGAAAACCACTAAATCTGCCACAGCTGAATCTAATGATTAATCGAGGTGTTTTTTAGAGGATCAGAACCAACAGACTGAATATGTGTTGATTGGCTTACTGATACCTGCTGGGCAGTCCAACAATGGCTGTCTGCAGGCTGAAGAGTATAAGAACCCAGTACTGCTCAGCCCAGGAGGCTACATGCCAGAGCAATCCCTATCTGACACTGAGGGTCTGCAGGAGTCCTGAGAGCCACTGGTCTTCAGTCCACACTGGGAGGCTGAGGAAGCTGGATTCCAAGATACACTAAGGATAGCAGCAACAGGGCAAACACGCACATCAGCAAGCAGTATGGGCAATTGGACAACAGGTGCTGAATTCTCCTGGAGATTCCTTATATACAGTCCATCACCAAAAGGGCCTCCTTGTTTGAAGGAGGCCCCCCCCCCATCAGTTATTCCTGGAAATAACCTCTCAGATCCTCTCAACAGGCATGTCTCTTACTAGATTTTTGATTAATCTGATCAAGTTGACAATAGACTAATCTTCACACTCACCTTCTTTGGCCCCTCCTCTCAGAGTTTCTGGTCTCTTGACTGGAAACCACCATTCTTCATTCGATGGCATGGTCTGTTTAAGCCTCTCCCACTTTGTGAGTGTGATGTCAAGAACGGTGGATCAAATTTCTAGACTATCTAGAACTTTCTCACCAAGTTCCAATTTTCAGACAGGGGTTTTCCACTTCTTTGCTGATATGAAAATAATGACCATAACTATCATGCCCTGAGCTTTAGTGGTGAGGTGGGCCCCATAGCTGAGCTTGACTGGTGGACTTGATGGCAAGCTACCACTGTGACCCCACCCTGCCCCAGAGGTCTGAGATGAGAATCAACACACTGTGCTTACTGGAACTTTCCAGATTCTATTGATGAGCTGCTCTTCTGTCACTAGAGAACCACAAGTGAGAACTGGCCCTCAGTCATCAAATGTGACTGTGCATTTGGAGAAGGCAGGGAGCTTTAGAGCTTTGTAGGGTTGATTACAAAAGCTGTCAATTCCCAAAATTAGCCAATTGCTTCATAATAAATTGCATGACCTGGCTGTGCCTTAGTTTTCAAGATTTTTTAGAATATTTTTATTTATTATTTATAAGGAGAGAGAGAGAGAAAAACAGACAGTGTCATGGGCAAACCAGAGTTTCCTGCCACTGCAGAAAGACTCCAGACTGTGCCACTCTCTGCATCTGGCTTTTTAAAAATGTATTTTATTTATTTATTTGAGGTAAAGAGGCAGACAAAGGGAGACAATGGGTGCACCAGGGCCTCCAGCCACTGAAGACGAACTCCAGATGCATGCACCCCCTTATGCATCTGGCTTATGTGGGTCCTGGAGTGTCGTATCAGGATCCTTTGGCTTTGCAGGAAAATGCCTTAGCCACTAAGCCATCTTGCTTTTTACGTGGGTCCTGGGGAATTGAACCTGGGGCCATCAGGCCTTGCAAGCAAGTGCCCTTAACTACTGAGCCATCTCTCCAGCCCAGTTTTCAAGCTTTTAAGGTATTATTAATATTTTCTTGCTAGTGTTTCGGAGAAATAAAAGGGAAAGTAGGAAGGAGGTCCTCATGCAGTATTTGATACATGGTATCCGTCAATATCATAGTTATTTGTTTCTTCTCCTCCTGGGTCTGACTCAGGTGAATATATTCCTATATCTTATGGAAAAGCTGGATCCTGCATTTCCACTAAGATAGGCCATGGCAGTGCAGTGACTGTAGCTTGTTTGCAGTAATGGTTTACATGTTATGCTCAACTGCTGTATCTGACAATCACGTTCTCTGGCTCAGCCCAAAGCAATGATACTACTCTATGGAAACTGCAAAAGAGAAGCTATAAATCCTTCTATTAGAAGTCTGAATTCTGTCCTAATAATTGCCTTGTCTGCAATATTAAGGGAGAATGCCAAGGAGAATGGCTCTCCTTCAGAGAGCAGGATGAGTGGGGTTTAATGGTTACTGAATGTGCCCTGGGCCCGATGGTCAGAGGCAGGACTAATGAGCAGTTGGCACTCTTTTTGGGAAAGGTACAGCCAGGGGCAATAGGGTGCCCCATCAGATAGGGAAAGCTGTGCAGAGTTCTGGAGTAAAGAAATAGGACTTCTAGAAAAAGTCCATCTGGAATCTCAGATTTGTCCAGCTTAGTTTTGGAGAACAAAGAGACCAGAGGAGAAACATTGGCATTAAAAACAATAATATACAGAAAAATATGTAAACTATCCACATAATTGTGAGTGGGCATTTGATAGGGAAGAAAAGCTTTTACTCTCAGTGCCTCATTTAGCATGGGACTGGGGAGATAACAGTGCCTAATTCTCAGCGCATTATGGGAAGGCTAATGTGAAAATGCATTAGAGGTGTCCACCAAAATCATGATGTGCAGTACCCTGAATGAGTGCTAACTGCAAATTACACTGTCCTGAACTCATTTTTAATTACAGTTAATTAATGGCCATTTCCCTTTCCCCACTCAATTGCAAAACCAGATTTGTCTTCTGAATATTCTCTGCCCAGTGCTGCAGCAGTGCGAGGGTGGTGTGGCCAGTATTTGTGAAGGAAAAGGAAGAAAGGCAGGGGAAGGAAAGGGAATGGAGAGGATAAAGAGGAGACTACCATGGAGAATAAAAATGGAAGAACTGGAAAATATGGGGAGCCAAGGGTGACAAATCTGACAGAAAGCTTCCTGGCACTGTGCACATATCATAGCATGCCCACTCTGTTCTCCCATGCCCCCAGCCAGCAATGAAACTCTCAGTTAGGACCTTGAGTTCTCTAGCCCCTGATGGTGGGCTCACCCTGAGGTGTTCCAATTGTTTGGATCACCTGAAGCCCAGCAGGGCCACCATTAGCAAGGTAGAAACAGGTTCCCATCCCTTCAGGAGGCAAGCCATAACAGGAGGCCTCTTCCAACTCCTTCCTCCTATCGCCCCATAAATAAGCGCAAGTCCCACAGAGGTAGAGTTCTAATTTGTACCATGAACCTATCCTATTGTAGTTGGTGGGCAAGGTGTCCTTGAACTTCAGCTCCAGTCCCATACAGATGATATGTATTTCTAAGGTATAGATAGTGGGGAGGGCTGCAGAGTTACGTAGAATAGGGATTATGCTTTTACAAGCTTGGTCTCTAATGAAGGAAAAATCAACAGCTAAAATAGTTGAGTGAAAGGTCTTACTAAAGACACAGGTAGTTTGAACATAATGCCTGCCAAGCACTAACAAAGCCAGCTTGAGAAAGTCACTTATCTTTCAATCCTCAGTTTCTCATCTTGAAGACAGAGACAATGACACTGCCTCTCTCAGAGCCTGAGCGAACATTAAGTGAGATGTGTATGTTTCACATCCCTTGTTGATTCCTATCCCACAGTTTACAAGGGATAGAACCAGGAGGAAAAGACTTACATCCCTTTGGACTAGTATATATAGAACAAGCATCATCCCAGCAGGGTAGCAAGCAAGAAGTGCCTGGGGAAACAGGCAGAAGGCAAGGTGACAAAAACAGGCCCGTGTGAGGTACTGCAGCTAAGTCAGTAGCATGACAAAATGGAGCATAATTATTCCTTGTATATAAAAGCACTCAATACCAAAAGCTTGGAAACAAGCAAATTTCCAGGAAGATAAATTATTCAGGATAGGCAAAAAGAGGCAGAACATAAGAAAAAAGAATTCTCAGTCCTTGAAGGGTGATCCTTCCTCACGAACTTGTGCTATTCTTGTTTCTTCCTTCAAAGTGTAAGGGAACAGCTCTGGGCCCTTAGCATTCCCATAACCATCTTCCCCAATAACAGCTCAGGCACAAGTCCACACAGAGCAAATATTCTCAGACTGTGCTTGCCCCATGCCCAGCACTTGGAAATGACAGGCCTTCCTCACCCTGGGCCCATCCCACTGCCTCCCAAGTGGGTTGGCTACAGTGACTTCTCACTCATCGTATACTGTTTGAAAGTTTGTGTCATAAACATATCGATCCCGACTTTTGCTCCCAAACAGAATCTAGATGTTGAAGTACTCCTTTAATCAAAAGTAAATTATGTACAGGCCACTGAGGTCAGATCAGCCAGCCTCACAAAAAGCATAATCCATCATTTATCCGTGAATGTCAGTGGAATCTGGGGATCAATATGTGCACTATTGTGGATTATGTTTAATATTTTTCTGTAAATATCGATGCCAAAAAAAATAGTTGAAGGGAACATGCAGGTGTTGTGGGACATCAGACTATCACCTGGGGCTGTTTGTTGTCCAATGGCAGAACCAAAACAAACACAACCAAGGTACATGGTGGATGATTGGATCTGGTCCTCGCCCAAGGATGTGGTGGGACAGTGGAACTAGAATGCAGCTCAGGGACGTGGTGGGACGGGAGGTGCACATACACAGCAATGCGGGGGAATGGCAGAATCGTGTCCTAACTCAGCGACACGGAGAGATGGAGGGAGCATGTACCTAACCAAGGGTGTCATGGAAATGGTGGGACCTTATTCCTAACCCAGGGGTGTTGTGGGATGGTGAATCATTTACCTAGCCCAGGGATATTGGGATCATGTACACAGGGATGTGGTTGAACAGTCTAATGTTTGCAAATGCATTTGTTCTGTCTTGTTAGCACTAATTTGAGAGAGAGAGAGAGAGAGCTGAGAAAGCACCAAGCTGTGGGAAATAGGTATATATACTAAGGCTAATATTATAATGTCCAAGGTAGCTAGAAAGTTCAAGATTGGATTCACTCTACAATCCAACTGAATTGGCTTTTCCTAACAAGAGTGTCCATCATTGTGGCAATGTAACATGACATTGTTATCCATAATGGTCCTGTTTATGAACCATACAATTGAGCTACAGAAAAAAATATAATAAGTTGTAATTAAACTTATGATTTTATACTGGCCTGTACTCATAGCTATCTTGGGGTGTGGCCTGTGGGCTGCAGGTTGGACACACCTGAAAGACAGCATTCAGTCTAGATGTAAAATAGCTCCAAAGGATGTGACTCCCACAGGATTCCTGGAGACAGACACACAGGACTTTAGACCATGCCCCACGCTGCTTGCCTTTGGCTCTCATTGTCAACCCACATGTGTTACCTCAGAGCTTCAGCAATCTGCAGAGCAGAAAGTAGTAGTTTGAGAAAAACACTCTTCTGACTTTCCATTACTCTTTTCCATTAATTTTAGACGAAAGAGAGCCTTAGGATTAGTGAAAAACACAATGAAAATGGTTCTTGAGAAACTAGTAAATGTTTGAATAATATTAATGGAAACATTAGAGATTTAGGACAGAAAGACCAACCGTGAGGCCCTGGCTGGATGGTAAACTCGCCTCTGTGATAGAAAGATCACAAGCTTTGGAATATGACACATCATGGCTTCAAGTTAAATCATTGCTCTGTAATATCAGATGTAGAACTTATGCAAGTTATAATTCCTCTTTGGGCTTTGATATTACATTTTTCTTTCTTTCTTGTTGCTTTTATTATTGCTGCAGCAATGTATCTGGCAAAAGCAACTAGAAGGAGTAGGGACATTTTAGCTCACAGATCAAGGGCATTTCATAACGGTGAGAGGGGTATGACAGCAGACTGTGAGGCAGCTGGTCACATTGCATCCACAGTCAGGAAGCAGAGAGAGATAAATCCTGGGGCTCAGCTGGGTTCCTCCTTTTGATTCAGTCTAGGACCCCAGTTCATGGTATTATACTATCAACCTTCAGAGAAGACTTCCTTGAACCTTTATGGACACACCCAGAGGTGTGTTTTCATGCTGACTCTAAATGTCATTGTGTAGACAATGAAGATTAAATGGCATAGATATCTGGCTTTATAAAATTGGGTTTGCCTGACCAACTACATTAGTTAGCATGGGATAGAGTATGCTGCAATATGAGCCCCAAAATCTCAGTGGTATAAGAAAGGGGATTGTTTCCTCATATTGTTGGGTTGTTTTGTTATTGTTTTTTGGTAAAGTGAGTGAGAAAAGGTTCACTATATAGCCCAGACTAGAGGGTGGTATGAACTTGGGGCCTTCCTATCTCAGCACCATGTATGCTGGGTTTACAAGTATGCAGCATAAGGCCTGGCCAGAAAAGGTTTCATTTCCTCTCACACTCTCATTCATCCTAGAGCTGGGTGCTCTGTGGATCATGTGTTTATTCTTCCTCTCAAATATGTCATGGTTTACTCCACAGGGTTCAGAGAATATGGTCTTATACCATTCTCAGAAGGAGAATTTACCAGGGTTATCAAACAGCACCAATGATTCACACATGTTGGGTCATGATATGCAGAGACATTTATCTTACCCACAACTGTGGGCTAACTCCACAATGCATGACCCGTATACCTCAACAAGGAGGGGCCAAGGGGAGGGGGCTAGGTCATGGATGAGCCTAATAATGGTACCAAACTGACTGTATTTGCTGAATACAGAACTGACTAATAAAGAAAAAAAAAAAGAAGGGAAAAGGGGAGGGAAGAGATGCAGATTCATGCTGACTATCTTCTGTAACGGGAAAATCAGCTGAAGTTGTGGGCATGCAGTGAACACGCAGTGTATGATGTGTCCACTGCTCACTTCCCCATGTCTCTCCTTCTCTTTGTACCTCAATTGGCAGCTTTGGGATGATGCCCTTCTGGAAGGGTAACATGAGACTCTCAATCTAGGCCTATCATTACACTGTTCCTTTGACCTTGATAGAGACTTTGTATTCCCTCCATTAAGGCTTCAGTGCTCATGTGTAAAGCAGAAGAATTAAAATCCATCATCTCTCAGGTCTCTTTCAATGCCAGGTTTACAGTTTTCTGAAAAACCTTGACCACAAGTACATGATTACTTCCCTGGTGTGGAAGCTAAGTCTAAAAAAGATAGTCTTAGGATTCTGGATTTGGTGTGCTTCATGGGATTGATTTCCTCATTCTATATGGTATGGAAAGGAAAAAAAAAAGTAGAATTAATAAAGGAGACCTCTGCATGTACTTCTTGTTTTGATGTTTGGGAGATCCTGACAAACCCATTAGCAGGCTCCTGTCAACCTTGGAGAGTAGAGGACCAAGGAAGAGGTGTGAGTTCCCTTGGAATACCTGGTGCCAGTAGCATCTCCTCTCCACGACACAGGTAGGATGTTTATCTTGTCCATTACTAGTCCCCAGCACTGAAAAGCATGGATGACCTAAATATGTACTTCACAAATATTTGTAGAACAAACACTTTCCCAGCAAAGGGAAAATAATCACTCACAGGCCCCTATTCACAGCTCTTTTCAACCTTGCTTCTCGAGGTCAAAGTTCTTTCTTATATGTGTCTCCACAGTCCCCTCTCCATCTATCAATTGTCATAAGCAAAGTGCTTAATCCATGCATAATCTTAGTGCAAGACCTCACTAAGACTGTGCAAACCTGTTTTTCCCCACCTCATGTTCAGATTTGAAAGCTAAATCCTGCTGAGTGAGTCTCTCCAGAGAAATGCAAGAAGGTTTGACCTTCACAGGTCTGTGAATTTGGTCTGGGCACACACCTGGGCACTGGGAAGATGTCTTTCAGTGTCCTCTTTTGTAGAGAAAAATAATAATAGATTACCAAAGAATGGGACATAGTCCCACCTCCAATGAGTTATTGATTAATGCAAAGGCCTCCTATAAAGTCTAGCTTTATTTTTAAGGTAAGTCTTGAAAATAGGTTCCTATATGAACTTATTCATTCCAATCTGCTTTCTTTGTTTTAATTCTCTCATCTCTAGCTTGAGATGAAAATGATGGCAACCCTCTTAAAGTGGTCCATGTTTTAAGTCCTTACTCATTCACTTATTGAACAAATATTTAACCAGTGCCAACAATATGAACACCCTAAACATGATTCCCATATGCTGGATATATAAATCAATAAAATATACAAAATTTCTGTCCTAACTCTCACTTACCTCCTTAGAGTCAGTAAATATCAGCCATTATGATGATTTGTTATACTAAACATGATTATTCCAAGACTTTTATCCAGATTATATGGTTTTTGGTTGATATCAGGGAATTGACAGTTATATTTACTATGTGATTACAGAGTTCAGAGGCCTGGATTAGTGTCTGTGGAGAGAATAAGAGGAAGGGTAGACTAAAAACTTGGGCTTCACTTGAAGGAGGTACATATCACTTACCAAGGGACTCAAATGTACACTTAAATGTAAGAAGCATGCATAAACAGACACGCCTTTCTGTGCTCTCAGAGTGTCTCAGTGGGGGTGAGAACATAAATGAATTTTGGTCACTGTCCTCTGTTCTTTTTTAAAATTATTTATTTGCATATGTGTACCTGTGTGTGCACATGTGTGTGGGGGCACATCAGGGTCCCTTGCTGCTACAAACAAACACCTGTCCAGATTTGGGGGGGAGCGCTGAGGAATTGAATCTGGATGGGCAGGCTTTGCAAGCAAGCACCTTTAACCACTGATCCATCTCCCCAGACTTTTGTTTTGTTTTTGTTTTTGTTTAGTTTAGTTTTGTTTTGTTTTCCTGATAGCAAATGGATCACTCTCAAGGGACCCTGGGGGTGGGAACTGCAGGCTTTGCCTCTCATTGAGAGTTGGTGGAGTTGAATAAATAAAAGGATGCATGTTCCTAAGATTGACAGGTGTCCTCGTCAAGTGTCCTAACAAGGCAAAAGGGGGTGGATATCCATGCTGTGTACCTGACGACCCAGATAACTTATGGGATCCCACTTTGTCTCTGAGCAAAGGGGACCTGACTTTGCAAAAGGTGCCCAACAAACCTGATGTGAAGATGGCCTGGCTCTAGCTCCCGGCCCTGTTCTAAGTGTGGCGCTCTCTCCATAGTCTTGTGGTATGCTCTTGTCTAGCTCAATGAAACTATTTGTTGTGGTGTGCATTCTGGACTCTCACAGAAGCAAGTTGTAAGCTCTCGAAGGAGAGTTAAAAGAGATGCTGACTGGGGCATTATATACTTGCCTCGTAATGGAGAAAGGGTTGTGCAGGCATATCTCCTTTCAAGGAGCTCAGATGCCTCAGACCAGTGGCATCTCAGGACCCTACAATGAAAAGTGATGGAAAGCTAACTTTAACTACTTAGGTAAACAAGAAAAGGTAGTGCGTATTTCTTCAACTCTAGAGCCTTTTGATGCTCGGAGGGGACTTTCGTGGCCACTGAGGAGGAGTCAATACTCCAAGTTGTCTCAGTACTGCTTTGCGCCTCTGCCAGGGTCCAGATTCTCGAGAGGGAGAGTGTTCCGAGACAGCGCCATCTAGCGGCGGCGGCCGTGAACGGCAGCTTGCCGCAAGAAGGCCCGTTGTTAAGTGACAGCTGTGGCCTTTCATCTCCCTTGACAGACAGCAGGAGAAATCATAGGATGTTTACATTGAGAGCGACCTCCAGAGATTTCCTGTCAAGACATCTGCCTCCAGCCAGCACGAAGAGTATGTCTTATGCTTACAGAGTTGGGTAAAACACTTTTACAAATATTGCCACATTTTAATTCTCACATCAGACCTGTGAATTCTGATATACTCATTACCTCCATCTTAAAGATGTGGCGATGATCAGACATAATTAGTAAATCACTGGGCCAGCGAGTGACGAAGAGGAGACTATGGCCCAGACATTTAGAGCATGTCTCCCCACTTGAAGTCAACTGCCTGCAGACCCAGAAAGACATGGGGACACTTGGACATTTAAAAGAGGCTCAGTGAACCCAATCTTACATCCCAGATCTTTCACAAAGATAGAGGCAGTGTTTGGAGCTCATTTACACAAAAGTAGGAGAGAGTCGCTTCCAAATCTCAAGAAGTGAGCAAATTGAAGGGGATCTCTGTGAGGAGCAGTGCAATGGAGTGACATTGGGCTGCTGCGGGGAGGAGGTGCTCCTGTGGCCAGGCAGCTGGGAAGACAGAGTATCCAGGAACACAGAAGCATCGCCAGACCAGGAGACGCCTTGTACAAGGAAATTAAGCCGGATATAACCCCAATGGGAGATCACTGGGGGTGTCTCAGATCCTTGGCCCAAATATTAAATAGTTTTCAGGGAAAAATGAATTCATGAATAGGTCATTTGGCAGAACAATGATTCACTCGCTCAGCCACTCCTCTCTGTAGGGGCATTAGAATCTCACAAGGGGAGGCAGGTCTAACTGTGCCTGCTGTCTCTCATCTGCTCTTACCCTGGCCTCACTCCATTCTCCTGCATGAATACTGGAGGACAGAGTCTGTAGTTGCAGCCTGTGGTAATCCAGCACAGTCTCTCAGACAGAAGCAGTTGAGCTCTTTGGTTTTAGAAAGGAGGCATTGTTAATGGAGGTCTTGACTTGTTGGTTGACATAGCAAGATAGAGACATGTATGTCTCTCAGTTAAAAACAATAAAGTAATCCCTGTGTTTCTCAGGGTAGGATGGGATGGAAGAATCCTGGGATTGAGGACAGACAAGAATGTTAGTCTCTTAGCACCAACACAGCTTCTTTCCCTGAGCTCTTTATAGTCAGTATTCAGAGCTCTTTCACATGGAGGTTGGGAAGAGATATTCCTTCCCCTAAACGAGAGGCTGCTGGCCATGTCATGGAGTCCTAAAGAAGAGATCAAGCTGATGTAAGCCCCAAAGATAGTGCCCTCCCTTCTGATATTAGACCCTGCCAAAACCAGAAGTCTTGAGAGAAAGGTGGAAGCAGCCAACTGGGCAATGTCTGAGCACTAAGGGGATGAAGTGAACTGTCATCAGTACATAGTAAATGTGTCCTGAGTCCCATTTCCCTGAACTTTATCTTCTTCACCCCTCAGCAAGGACAACAGAGAACTATTTCTGGGCTCTACCTAACCTGGACCTAACATTTGCAATGTGCAAATGCTCCCTCACAGTGCTGAACCCCTTACTTATGGAGGAATTCCAGTCAGTGCCTTACTCTTTCCAATTTCAAGAGAAGTGCTTTTCCTTGTTAAATTCAGGAGATCTAGCAGAGTCTCCACTGTGGAAGAACCAACTGAAGTGGAGATCATAAAGGAATAGCAAAGCAAGGGTGGGGTCATCTTTCTCTTCCCACTGGCCTCCCTCCTCTCTGTCTTCAATACACATGGCACTGAAAAAGTGCCTTCTTCTGTCCATCTCCCTACTGTACTTTGGGAGACACATTCAGAGTGCCACACAGAATGGTGGTGTGTGTGTGCAGGGCCTCAGATTTAAAGACTGTTCATGTGTGCAAGGCTACCTGGTCGTAACAGCAAGAGGTCCACTAGGAGCACTGACACTCATAAGAATCTCCCCCACTTGTGCATTCAAAAACCTTTTAAAGGATTTATTGTGAGCCAGACCTTCTGGTTCTTGGGATTCATTTATGAACAAAACAGTAAACATTTCTCAAGGGGACTTTCACTGGAGTTCCCTAGGCTATTGCCTAAACACATCTATTGAAGACTTCCCAGAATCCCAGTAGTTCTGAGATTTGACCTGCTATTGACACTGAGAGAGAAACTTGTTTACCCCACTTCTGATATCACAAAGCACTTTAAGCCAAATGTCTGGCCCACCTGCTCCACAATATCTTTCCTGATTTTTCTCTGCCAAATATTCATGCCAACACATTGACTTTTTATCCCCCCAAATGCTGCCATGTTGGTGATAGGAAGAACAAAAGATCCAGGCTCAAATCCATTCTCCACCACTCACTAGGTTGTTCACCTGGCTCAAGCTTCTTCGTTCTGATATCTTCATAGGTAAAAAAGTGAAATAAGGGTATGATGAAAAGCCCCCACTCATGGAGGGCTACGTCTTTATGGCATGCCTTCATACAGCTGTGGTGCAGACAGTCCAGGAGTAGAGTAGTCCAGTGGAATTCCAAATCTGAACTCAGCTGTTAAGTATGTTTTCTGTAGTGAATGGAAAGAACATAGGAATAGGTAGTAGATAAGTAAAAACAGGACAACTAAATAGGATAACCATAGGGTTATCTGTTCGGTTTAAGTAGGGAAAGAGAAATTTCCACATCAGTAGCCTCAGGTATGGGAGAGAACTAGTGTGGTCATATAATTCATCCCTCTGCCCCAAGGCAGGATAACCCTGGGGAATCTGATGTCCCCTGGGTCATTGCCAGTGACAATTTGGTATCATTGTTGGACTCTCAATGAAAAGAGCGGAAAAAAAAAAAAAAAAAAAAACACTAGCAACTTGCTTTGACTTCTTCATTTCTTCAGCTAATGCCCTAGAACAAGGGAAAACCAGGCACAATAGGAAACTGGCAGCTTGCTCTTAGGAGAATACTCTAATGTACACCCCAAGGCTTCTTCCTTGCAGAAAGGGCCTGAGCCCAGAGTTCCTCTCCAAGGAAGCCGCTACACAAAGCAGCTTCTGCCTTGGAACAAAGATGCCCTGTTGGGATGGAAGGCTGGTCTCCTCCACAGAAGAAAGAAAAATGATATGAGGGCAGCCTGGGTGGGAACAATATTTCAGGCATGGCTAGCTGTTAAAAATGAGCTAATTCAGAAGAGACACATTTAAATAAATATAATGCGAAGGCACAATGGCACGAGATAATAGTTTAGAACGAGGAATTCTAATGACTTCAAGAGCATTTCGCAGGGCAATTAATACACATGGCCAGGCTGCAGTGTTCAGCAAAAGGGAGGGGAGAAGCAGGGTGCAGCAAAAGAGGGGGAAGACAGCAGCAACTGATAAAAATAGGATCTGATTTTCTTTGTAGAGGAGTAATGCTTACAAATATAATAAAAGGGGGAAACAAGTGTGTCAGGTTTTATAATTCAACTTGTAAAATTCAAAATGATTAGTTTTTGAAGAGGGCAATTAGTCCTCTTTTGCATATTCATGAGGATTTAATGAAATGGAGTTGGGCTTCCTCCTTTCCTGGTTATCCTCTCCATTGTCCTTCCCCCATCACAAACTGAAAACATATCTGATTCCATCAAAAGAAACCTCATCCCATTCAGATTATGGAGCAAATTCTCTGATTGGTTCCTACAAATGCCCAGGGTTCTGTTTAATAAATTACTTATTAATATAGACACTGCCACAAGTTATGAAGGTTGTGTGACTCTTCAAGGATTGGGATTTCTGATGACTGAAAAATGGAGACATTATTTTATATTGAGTGTTCATTGTAGCTGGTTGAGGGCAGGGAAGACAGAGAAGGGGAAGAGATAAAGAGAAGAAAGGGACAGAAAAGAGAGAGATGCAGAGAGAGGGGAGATGGAGGAAAGTAAAATGAGAGAAGGGAGAAAAAGAAGAAAGAAGAGACTGAAGAGGTCACACTCCTTTGCTCCAGTTTCATGAAGGCCTGGGTGAAAAGTTTAAGACAGCTAGCAAAATATTCCTTTTGGTGCATATGCCTTTCAAACATAGCTGAGAGCAAGCAAAGAACTACAAACCCATGAACAAAGCCATCCAAACAATATAGCATAAAAAATCCCCAGCTCAGAAGGGAGAGACCCTGATGGATCTTCTAACAGGATGTGCTCTCTCTGGCGTGCTTATTTCTTTTGTCAGTGTGCTCACATGCCAAGAACTGTGCGTGCATGCTTAACTCAATGATTTTCCTAATGTTTTGCCCCAAGAACCTCTTTGGTCTGTTCCCAAACTTGCATTCCCCTCCCTTCTTGATTCTGGTCGGGATTTAAGATTTCTGGGTTTGCTGACATTGCATTGAGTAAGTGTCTTCAGTCTGCCCTCTTTACTACTACTTTGTTTTAAAGTGTGACACCCCCCCAGCAGCCCATCTTTTCCTCTCCATCTCTGTCCACCACACAACACATTGGATAAGGGCAGAGAAGAAGTGGAGCTTTAAGGCCGTCTTCTCATGCACAGAAAGCTGTTGAAGAATTCCACCTGAGAGAGATGACCATGAAAAATCCACAGGCTCACTACTCAAGGTCACTCATGTACAATTGCTCAAGGCCACAGGTCATGGTCACATGGTGGTAAGAAGTACGCTGTAATCTGAGGTCTTCTGTCTTTCTGACTACCACACTACTCATAACTCTCTTTCCAGCTTCCACATTCATCCTACTGTTAAAGAAAACCTCCTTCCAGCAAGGAGAAATTTGTTTTTATTTCCTCTGAAAGGAAAGGAAAAGTGGACAAAGATGAGATTCACAAGTAAAAACCTCACATTTCTCTGGCCCTTGTGCTGGGGGCGGGGCCTTAGTATAACACTCGGCTCCCTTTGCCCTTCTCTTTGGCCCTACCTAGCTGTAGGTTGTACATTACCAGAGCTTCCACTATGGGGAAGGCTAGGTTTTTTTCCAAAACAACCTATGTCAACATGAATAAGTCAGTTTAATTCCCTCTCCCCTTTGTTGCTTCACTGTTTGGGATGGAAACAGAACCTTGTATATGACAGGTAGTGCTCTACCACTGAGGTATCCCCCCAGTTCTGTGTATTAATTCTGAGGTCAGTCCTAGGAAGCTGGTATATTTTCCAATTTACTAACAAATAATGAAGCTTACATTTTAGTCTCCATTTACTGATCTCTAATCTATTCTTCTAGTGCTCTACAAATAATATTTTTAAAGCACTATCCACAGGATCACATCAGAATTCATTGCTTATCTTTATTTTGGGCCTCCTGTGACTCTGCCAGGGTGTCAAAACTTTGAATTTAATAACATCATCTCCGGATAATTCCTGTAGAGGTGTTGTAGTCAGGTTCACATTGCTGGTAGAAATCACCTGACCAAGAGCAGCTTTTTGGAGGGAAAAGGGTTTATTTTGGCTTACAGAATCGAGGGGATACTTCACAATGGCAAGGAAAATGATGGCATGAGCAGAGGGTGGACATCACCCCCTGGCCAACATCAGGTGGACAATAGCAACAGGAGAGTGTGCCAAACACTGCCAGGGTGAAACTGGCTATAACACCCATAAGCCCACCCCCAACAATACTCTGCCTCCAGGAGGCTTTAATTTCCAATTGCCATCAGCTGGGGAAACTAGCATTCAGAATACCTAAGTTTATGGGGGACACCTGAATCAAACCACCACAAGTGGGTATGAGTGTGTGTTTGTGTAGATTTGACAGTGTGCTGGTCTTAGTCAATCATTGGTAAATATGTAAAACACACAGATGATCCAGGATCTGAGCTTGACCTTTTCAAAACCATGTTGAAGTGTAGGCAAGCCTGTGTCCTCCAAGAACTACCACTGAAGTGTGTGTGCGTGTGTGTGTAGAAAGATCTCCAGCTCTAACCCTCAGAGAGGCTCTGATACACTAAGGTGAGCCCCAGGAAAGTCATAGTGAGTGGCACAAGCTTGGAGCTCCAGGCTTCTTAAGCAGCTGCTAGAGTCCTCCCCTAAATGACAATTACTGTTCCCTGTATCTTCAGGGGCCATAAGTTTTGATCTGATCATCACACTGGAAACTGTAAAATTAACTTGAATTCAGAACAAATTCCTCTTGGATGTAAATTCCCCTTGGAGTTCTTTATGACTCCAGGTATAGCATATAAGAGGTTTAGGCCTTGGAACTCTGCCCTGTCCTCTGGTCTCTGGCCCCTGTCCATTTCTCCTGGACACAAATGCATACCTGACCTGGAATGAAACCTTATCTCTTCTCTCTGTTCTTTGTGGAGATCCATTAAGTGGCCACCTGCAGAGAACTCACACTCTCCAACGATTGCCCCATGCTGTCCTTGAGAGGAAGCTAGACTTTACAGTGCATGGCCATTTAATTCATAAATAAATATTACATGTGTTCCCAGATGGTTCATTAGCCAGTTGTTATGGAAATCAGCATCTCAGCCAATTAAAAACTGTTTCCAAGACTTATACATAAAGTGTTGAAGGCTGGGTGATACACCTGAATGCAAAAGGGCACCTGTGGTTTATGGGAAGAGGGAGCTGATGACAGCTAGAAGGGAGAGAGAAGCAGGAGTGGGCACATGAGGCGCAGACCCAGAAGGAAAGGTGCTGGGAGGGGAAGAGATCTCTTTCCACCCCTCGCTGTATGTAAAGAGCTCCTCCAGCACAGTCAGAAACGTGGTAGCACTTTGCAGGGTTTGTCGTGGGTCCTGATGTCTGCGTGCTCACAGCCTAGCACATTGCCTAGCATATAGTAAGTAGTAATTGATAGTGATAAAGAATAATGTAGCTGACTGTGACGTGCACATCTGCACTTCCAGCACTTGAGAGGCAGAAGCAGAAGGATTGTGAGTTTAAGTCCAGCCTAAAGTATATAGATCTTGTTGGCTAGGAGGTGATGTCCAACCTCTGCTCATGCCATCGTTTTCCCCTGCCATCATGAAGCTTCTCCTTGAGTCTATAAGCCAAAATAAACCTTTTTTTTCCCATAAAAAAAAAAAAGTATATAGATCTTGTCTCAAACATAACAAAACACAAGTTATTAATTGGTGTAACAATAAGTTATAACAAACCAGAGTAGATCACATTTTGCCTTTAGACATGAACTCCTAATGAAGGCTGCTATTGTTGCTGGCCTCTGGACACAGGCAGAACCTGGCTTTACCTGGGATGAGGAGAGGGCCTGAAATGAAGCTGCAGCTGAGAGGAATAAAGGGCAAAACCTGCCCAGGTAGGAATTCCACACACTTCAACAATCTGTGCAGGCACAGCATTATGCCTGTCTTGCTGAACTCTAGAACTCTAGTCCAAGACTCAGGGGCCATGTGGAATGGGTCTGGTGCTGAGGTTAGCCTAGCAGAGCACCAGCCAAGAGCCAAAGTCAGAGACTGGGACAGCAAAATCTAAACCCGAGAATTACTCCCCAAGGCACTAGGTGATGAGGAAGGAAAGAGGTCCAGAGACAGGAGGCCAAGCAAAGTCTGTAGGGAAGGACAAAGCTCTGTAAGGAGGTGTGAAGGACCACAGCTGGCAATGGTGGCCTGGCTGCAGAGGAGAGTGTACTGAGCTGAAAACCAGATGAAAGAGAGAATTGTCACCAATGAAAATTAGGCAGGGGTGTGCCCTTTCCTGTTCAGCTCTGCTCTCCATCGCCCTGTGAACTGCCAGCAACAGAGCAGCAGCTCGGGGAAACCAGTGAATAGACGGTCATTGCCTCTGCCATTTGAATGTGTACCATCAAATCCTGAATCCTATTTGGACTCCTCCATTCCTCCCATTTCATGTACACCACGCAGAATCATGAATTCCATTGTCTTTACTCTCTGATCACAGCCTTTTTCAGGGAGGCAGATTCCCTCAGTGGCAGGAATCTAGTGCTGTTCAGGGATCCAACCCAGGAGCAGTGGAAGTTCTGGGATTCCCACCTAGCTGGCTGCCAAGAGGTCTGGCTGTGTTCCCAGCAACACATAAGCACTCCTCCCCATCTCTCCAAAGAGTGCCTGGGACCCCACAAGGAAACCTGCAACCTGTAAAATCATACTGACACAGTGGAGGGAAAGGAAGAGCAAAAAATAACTTCCCTAGACAATCAGAGCAGATTATTTTAATGAGGGCTTGGAAACGGGAAAAAAATGACACCAAATTAGCCTTGCTACAATTTGTCAGCCATGTTGATGCCAGCCCTGAGTCTCTGCCTGACTCAGCAGTGGCTGAGAGGGGTGGTTGCCTGTGGCTTCAGGAAGCTCCTTGTGGGAGCCCCCACATCCTTGCAGAGCCAGCCCTCCAGCACAGTTCAGAGTCCATTCTGCTGCTTCTAGGCAGCTGCAGTCCATGGATGACTAGCCCACACCTGCTTGACACTTCCTCTGGCTAGAACCACAGACTGCTGTAGGAAAAGGGGTTTCCAGAGCCCAGCTGTGGCTCAGAGAATGGTAAATGAGGGCACCAAGGCATTCTCAGCTCTTTCCCAGACCAGGAAACTTAGATCTGGGTGGGCCCCATAGAAACAGACAAAACAAGTAGTTTTTGTGATTCGCTCTCAGCCACATACCTTCCGTCCCTAGTGACCAGTCTCCTGGCCAACTCTTGGATTGTCATCTGAGGTGCTTGATAGGGCTTGGGGTTCACAGGTTGCTGCTCCACAGTTCTCCATGCAAAGTAATCACAGCCTCACACGTACAGCCCGATGGGAAAGACTGCACTCTCTGAGGCTGGGACTCAGGTCGGAGGGGCGAACAGAAAGGACTACAATAGATTATTACATTAAGCAAAACGAAATTGTTTCCCCGCTGGAAGGAAGGAAAGTCATTAACTTGGAGCGTCCGGTTATCAGGGAAAATGATATCACATCTGCAGTGTGTTTGGGGTTGCAATTTAAGAGGAAAATTGGAAGAGAATGTGATGTGGGGTGAAGGGCACAGGATTGACAGCTCGCGGGATTGGAACATGCTGCTTTGTCTGCCTTGTGGCATGGCTCTTTATTCCTTGGGTCTCTGAGTCTCCCTACTCTGTCATCCTTCCTTGCCTGTCTCACCCAGGAGGTACCACAAAAAAGACACTGAGTTGAATTCAACTCCTCCCAATTCCGAAATCCCTGGAGATTTTTTCATTGTTCCGTTTCATCCCTTGTTTACCTTAGCTCTTGGCTTTTAGGAGCTCCTGGAATTCCTAAGCAACTGGCTGCTGTCTGCTGGCTTTTGCTGCTGTGGGGTCAACAAACAGTAGACTGCTGAGAAAAGAGATGATGGAGTCAGCACTGAAATAGTATGCCAGAAGTAAGGAACTCGAGCTAATTATTTAATGAAAATGTTTTTGGTTGAGCACTTGTATGTGTAGAGCATTGGAAGACCTGACAAAATGTTGTAAATATAAACCTGGCCTAAGCATTCTCTCAGGAGACTCAAAATCCAGATGGACAGATAAAAAGATGCACATTGTAGAATAATCCAGAATATCAGGCTGTGGATCACAGTCACTTAGGAAACTAACTCCCATTTGCAATCATTTCACACCCAGTGGGCTTCTGGTCCCACATCCATCTAGCAAATGAGTCACCAGTAAGACTAATCCAGATGGGTCTGATAAAATGCCACGGGGCAGAGGTCTCTTCACATCCAGCTCTATAAACCGCACTTCCCAGTACAATTATGCTGTCCAGCAGGACATACCAACTTGGTGCTGAGCCCATAGGCTGCCTTCCATGTTGTGGGGCAATGTACTGCCTGGCTTTTGAGGGCACTGTTGGCTTTTTGGTTCTACTATGCTGCCTAGATTGTTGCAGCAAGATAATTTTCTTGAATAGTAAATGCATTGGATTAATTAATTAAGATGTTATTTCAGTAGGTGGTACAAGGTGGGCAGACACCAAGCACATGTCTTCTCTCACAAACATGAACACACACACGCACACACATACACACATACTAAATAGAAAGGAAATTATATCTCTACCCCATGCCCGTAAACCATATGCCCTCTCTCTCTCCCCTTATCCTTTGCACTGAGGAATCCATCACTGTTCATCTCCCTTAGCCACACTAGGCTCCTTAGTCTTTTAACTAAATTTCTAAATAGACTATCCCCTGAATCCTAATTTATATTTGTCTTAAAATTATTCTGTAAGCCTCAAAACTCCCCTAACCTTCCACCTGTCAATCAACCAACATTTCACTGACTGGATTTACTTTGGGATTTACCAGGTACCCTCTCATATGTACAGGCAAAAAGAAACAAAGAAACCTGAAGTCTGTGATTGGGCCCCTTTCGTCTTTCCACTGTCTCTGTCACTTTCAGGTGCTGTAACAAAATACCAGGGACTGGGTGGCTTAAACACCAAACACTTGTTTCTGACACCTCTGGAAGCTGCAGGTCTGAGGGCAGAGTGCTCAGCTGGGCTCTTGCTGAGGTGCTTCCTCTGGCTGACAGATGGTTCCATCCTTCCAGGCTGGGAGGAGAGTAAGAGAAGGCCTCTGGTATCTTTTCTCATAGGGAACTCATACCACCTTCAGGAAAACACCATTTTTGTGACCTAATCACCTTCCAGTGGCACCACCTCCTCATGCTATGGCATTGGAGGTTAGAATTTTGTCACACATGGATTTTGGGGAGACCAACACCATTCTATAGCACTTGGAGATGTGCTTGTCCCCTACTAATTCTTGTTCTTGGCCAGGTCCTACCTCATTCTTTATCTGGGCCTTATTGCTGACTTACTGATATCTCGCAAATAGTCTTAAGTTGTTTCTGTTGACCTTTCATCAGCCCTGTTCCCATTCAAAAAGTTTCTTTCCTATTAAAAAAAAAAAAAAACGTGATCCATACATTTATCCAAGTTCTAGGCAGTATGTTTACTATATCTGACACTTTCCTAGCACCAAGGACACAGTGGTCAACTAAGAAATCTCTGCTATCCCAAACTTACTCTTATTGGTGGAGATAGATGGTTTTAAAAATGTACTAAAATTTACTTATAATTACAAAGAGTACAAAGTTCTTGGAGGGGTGGGATAGATTTGGGTGTCAAATCTAGAACATAATGAAGGGCAAAGGAGAGATAACCATCTTCCAGGCCAAGCCCCACACATGGGAGCCCTAAGAAAGATGGGATATTTAAGGAATGGAAAGAAAAGCTGTATGACAGGGACTCAGATGAAGGGAGAGTTGAATGTGAGGACAGAGTATATAGAGCTTTGTGAAGTCAAAACTAGTGAAGGCTTTGGATTGGGCTGACACATTCTGTTTTAAAGTTCATTTTTCTGTGTGAAGAAGGGTTAGAAGGTGGCAAGAGTAGAAGCAGTAGAATAATTACAAAGTCCATTAAGTCCTCAAGATATAAAGGACCAAAACAGGGACAAAGTAGAGAAAAGTCTAACACCTCTCCAACCTACAACGTGGGCAAAATTCACCCTCTGATTTTATTTTATAAAGTTTTACTGAGACACAACAACTCCTAGCCAATTCTGTATTATGTGTGGCTTCTTTCTTTTGAACAGAAATAATAAATATTATATAAATAATAAACAGGAATTATAAATATAATTCACAGAACCTCATCATTTGCTTTCTGACCCAAGAAGCATTCTGTTGAGCCCTGCTCTAGAAAATAGCCTCAATCAAAGGTATGCCATGTAGTGAGCAATTTGCTTAGGGTTTTTAAGTCTTTTCGTTGATATATAGTAGAAACCTCTGTATTTCATTAGATAAGGACCTAATAAAGACTTACGAAGGGTGCCCTGTAAACCAAGGAGATACTGAGTGATTGAGAAACTGAGCCATGTTAGGCTTATCCTTGTGCTAAAAGGAACTTTTGACAAGAATGTCAGCCGCACTGGTAGTTTTCTATAGGAACTGTCGGAATAAACCCCCATGCCTCCAGATCTCCTTGCCGCTGCAACAGTTTAGGCTGAACATTGAACTTACAATCTACAAAATTACTTTCTCACTCAAAAAACCACCATTCCCAGCCCTATTATGGCTGGAAGGCTTTTTAATAAAACTGTCTGTATGATTATGTGGGGGAAAAAAGACATGGAGCAATCTTTTCCCTCCTTCCTTGTTGGCTTGCTAATGTCTCTCCCTTTCCTACAATGCAGGTTTGTGTTCTGAACCAGGTGCCTCCTGGGCGCTCCAGTAAGTAACATCTGGATATAGCAATCTTTGCCCTCAGTACCACCAAGCTCCAAGCATCCACTTTCCACAATTTGACATTGAAGCCATTTTGATTTTTCCTCCTTTCTCAGAATATGCCTCTAGTCAAAGCACAAAATACTTTTCATTCAAGCTGAAATTCAGAACTAATCATAAGCATTCTACTGCAGTTACTCCTAAAGGCTGCATCATCTACATTAAAAATACAGGCTGCTTATTTGTTTTCTGGGCCACTGTGTTCCCACCCAAGGTGAGAGTCCATTTAAGCTCAGGAAAAAATCACCTTAAATTGGCTCAGAGGGAGACTGATGTGAGAAGAAGGCAAAATCCCTTGACTATCAGAGAGATGATCAAGTCAGATGAATGAACACAAACTAAATACTCCTGGCCAAATGGAGAGCTGAAAACACCTGCCAGGGAGGAGGGATGAGGGAATAGATTAGAATCCAGATGGCTGAATTAGTTCATAGGAGTGTGGTGACATTGATCCCTTCTTCATGTGGGCTTAATATCCAAGTTTGGCATATATACTAAGGGATCTTGTCCAAATACAGATAGATTCTGTGCTATGGAGATTGCTTAGTGGATAAAGCACTTGTCATATGTGAGTTTCTAAGTGTAGATCCCCAAAACCAGTGCAAAGCCAGACATGATAATACAAATATCGATAATACCAGTGTTCCTATGTCAGAGACAGGAGAGTATCCTGGAAGGTTGCAGGCTAGGAAACCTGGCAAATGCTGCCACAAGAGACCCTGCTTCAAACCAGGTGGAAGGTGAAGAGCGAAAATGGAGGTTGTACTTTGATCTCCATGAACTGACATCTGTGGGCCTGCACTCTAACACGTGAATGTGCATGTATGTAACTATACATACAATACATACATACACACACGCACACACACACACACACACACAGAGACAGAGAGAGAGATTCTGATTCAGTAGGTCCAGATAAATTCAGTGATTCTGAATGTCTAGCAAGCTCCCAATTGCAACCTGTTACCAGTCTGAAGATCACACACTTAGGTAGCAAGGGTATGAACCATTTGACTCTGGTATTAAAATACGTGGATAAAAGAGTGAGTATAATGTACACTATTTATTGCCACGTAACCTCTAAATAATTCACCAGTATTCATGGAGGGGATAAAGATCTGTGCGATTTCTAGAGTCCATACTGAGAAAAGGCACTACCAAGGCATAAGCAAAAAGATCAAGTTCCTTAGGCAACATGGAAGGTGTAGTAGTTTGAATATAAAATATCCCACATATCATCATGTGTTTATGAATAAGCCTCAGATTTAACTCCCAGTTGGTGGAGCCTTTGGGAGGTGGAATCTTGATAGAAGAGGTTTTAGCGGGAGCAGGCTTTGGGATTTTATAGTCCAGCACAGAGCAAGCTGGTTAAGTGCTAGCCTGCTCACTATCTCTTTCGTTCCTCCCTGCTGATTTGTGGAGATGTGATATATGACGCCCTGCTCTGTCATGCTTACCGTGCCATGATGAGACTTCCACTTGAAACTGTCAGCTGAAATAAACCCTTTCCCTCCATAAGCTGCTTCTGGTTTGATGTTCTGTCCACACAAAGAGAAGATAACCAATATACTGGTGTTTCTGAGGAGAGCTAGACAGGGGCTGTTAGGAGAAGTATGGTTCAGTCAGACAGCCCAGCAGCAGAACCTGAGCTGAACTCATCTGTCAGGAAAGCTGGACAGGAAACACAGATCCTTCAGTCCCAGCCTTTGCTTTTCCTTCAGTGAAAACTTGCTCCATGAGATGTGGGGAACACTAAGTAATATAATCCATGTATTTTCAGTTTCTCCATAGAAACCAAGAGGTATGAAAGTGGTTTACTGCCCTGGGCCTCCAAGCACTGCTGGGAGAGAAGCAGGACAGTTGGACATACTAAGGGAGGAAGCCACATGGGGAGAGGAGAGCTCACTGGGTCCAAAAGCATGGCTTAGCACATGTAAGCTATTCTCATAAGGGGATTCTGGGGAATAAATCAGAGGACCAGTGTTTTCAAGTCAGAAACAGGACAGCTGGGTCACTGACACTTGCACACCCAGCAGGATGTTCTTGAGGGATAGAAACTTCAAGCACTTCAGCTCTCTGCTCGTGCTGACTGTCCTAAGCAGAGACACGTCTCACTCGTGTACGCTGGTGCCAGCAGAGGGTCAGAAGGGGTATGAGACATACTTGGATAGCACCTGCTGCACCCCTGAAGGAAGAGTTGAGCAGGCAGCCTTGATCATGAGTAAGGTTTCCCTTCACTCCATACAGAGAATAAGTGTGCCATCGAAGAAGACAAAGGACAGTGGGGGAGGAGCCATCCTGTGGAAGCTGGCACAGTGGGGCTAGAAGACACAAGCTGTTCAGAGGCAATCCATCATGAGAATTCCAGCTAGTGAGTGACCTACATGACCAGCAATCCTGAGACCACCTATGATGCTGACAGAAAAAGGGCATCGTGAAAGCTCCTTTGGATTCAGCTCTGAAAATACGTTTCTAGATGTGAGTGGCATCCATCATTCCCTGTGGCTTATGTATTAGATAACCACACTAGGGTCCATTTCCTCATCTTAAAGGGGGAGGTCTAGCTCCGAGTATATGTTTGACATGCCAGTGAATGCAAGATGAGCACAAAACCATACTCAGTCTAGTCACACATGCAGAGTCAGTTATTTTCCTTCTTTCCTCCCTAAAATGATGCCAGAGACACTAGGTTTCTGTTTCCTTTGTCTTTCCTTTACAAATGGATGTGATGCTCACCCAGCTGGCTTCCTGTAGCCCTGGCTTATATGCATGTTACATATTCCTCTTCCTGTTACTGAGTGCTCTCTCTGCATATATGCATATGCATATCTACTCAAATGTATATATATGAATACATACACATGATATAATTTGTTCATTAACAAACAGCCAATGTATTTCCTTACTCTAATTCTGGAGACTGTAGCTTTCGGGCTGTATGGGGTGAGGTGGCACAAGATCTACCGCCCTCAGGCAGAATTCTGATACTACTACTTATGCACTCAGATGCGGCTAAGACCACTTTTGTTGTTCTTTTTTAAAGCAGTGGTTGGTTTGGCTCATTTAAAATTTCTTTGTTTTCATTTTCTGAAGAATAGAAAGAGAAAGTCAACAGGATAAAAGAACAAAAGAAGTTCCAATAATGTGACAGGATCCTGGCCAGAACATTTAAGATTCTACATGGTGCCAAGTGCCAAACAGAGAGAGTGGCTTGTCTCACTGCATAGTGCATTAAGTGGACAGCAGGAAGAAGCACGAGTCAAAGAAAACCTTCTGAGTTAATAGCAAGACTTCCAACATCTGAAGTGCTGAATTTCCTGCCCCACCTGGTCACATGGTTGGGAGTTGTGACGGCTTGTATGTAAAGTGACCTCCATAGGCTCATGGATTTGAACACTTGATTCCCAGATGGGAGCACTGTTCCAAAAGGTTGTGGATGGGTGCCTTGCTGGAGGTAATGGGTCACTGGTGGAAAGGACTGAAGGTGTCATAGGCTCTTCCTAGTCCTGCCTTCTCTCTCTCTCTCTCTCTCTCTCTCTCTCTCAGTCTCTCTCTCTCTCTCTCTCCCTCCTGTTTGTTGGTGTGGGGATGTGATTCTAATTTCCACTGTGCCTGGTATGCTTTCCCCATCATCACTGACCCTAACCTCTGAAACCATAAGCCAAAATAAACCCATTCCTTCCCTGAGCTCCTTCTATTTGGGCTTATTTGTCCCAGCCATGAGAAAGTAAGCAATACCAACATGAAAGTCTAGAATAAGACCTGAACAGAGCCTTCCAGCACAGGGGTGGGCAAAGCTAACTATATCAGGAAGACAAGTTCTTGTGGCCAGTGGGAATGATAGCTAGTAGCTGCTATGTGCCCATGAGAGAAACAAGAAGGCACTGACTGCCAACTCTGAATAGCATAGTAACCTCCTCTGGGCAGCATCTATGGCATATGGAATCCCCAGCTCCAGAATGAATTTAACCTTATTACCTAACCAAAAATAGTGTTATACCAGTTATTTGGGCCTCCCTTAGCCCAGTCAAGTCTGGACTTAAATGAATTATTTATTATTATCCCTATTCCCAAACGAGGTCTGAAGTACTGAGTAGACATGACTTGGGCACACTTTTCAACCCAGTATAGTTACCAAGAGAGATAAATGCTCTGTGAAACAATATAGAACACTCAAGAGAGAGCAAGGCGTTCTGATCCTAGGAAAGAGATTGAGCAAGTTAATCTACAACCATAAAACATTTTAAAAATGGCTCCACAGCTGATAGAAGCTAAGGAATCATGTCTCTGGTTCCAAATTTTCTCTTTTTTTCATTTGTTCTTATTTATTAATTTTGGACATACTTAGTATGGCTACATCATGAATTGATACCATCCTTTCTCTCATCTTTTCCCATCTTTGAATGGAGGCCTTCCTAGTGGGGATGTAAGTATTCCCCATGGGGTTGTGGGTTATGCATTGTGGGAGCAGCAGTAAGTTGCTGGGGAAGGCAGTGCCTCTGGGCATGATGTCCCAACCTGTGGCCCTTACAATCTTTCTGCCCACTCTCTCATAAAGTTCCCTGAGCCTCTGGATCTCTGCTTTGGTAGGTGTGAGTATCCTCAGCGTCTGTCTCCTTCACCCTGGTGCTGATTGTCAGGCTCACCATGGAAGCTGCATTCTTGCCCATCTCCACAATTCTTCTGTGTTTTTAGCTGGGCCTTGGTTGAGTGTGAGGGGTAGTTTATCTCCTCCTGTCTCACTATATTCTGAAAGAGAAAAAATAGATTATCCAATGGAGGGTGAAGTCAACACAGGTTAAATGGGATAAGCATTATTAATTTAGGGAGATGTAGCCTCTTTTTCAGCCAACGTCTAGTGGGAGCTTGACATTGAAGAGCATAATCTTTGTCTCCATAGAATTCTGACCTGGTTCCTATGTCCAGATATTGGTTCCTTTTCACTAAGTAGATATGTTAGCCAGTCAAAAAGCTATTGGTTTCACATCAAGGTTGTATGCCATTATTTCACTCTGTATACACTTACCAGGGGGTTTGCTTCAGAGTAGCATAGGCTTCTATTTGCTTGTACCATTGTTGGCCACATTCCTCAAGTAGCTCATGTAGTGTTTTCTAGCATTAGATGGGATAATTTTCTGGGGAGTGGCTCCCTTCCAGATTCTAGCCGGGTCACTGTGTTCTGTGCTGGCAGGATATGGTATCTTAAGCAATAGGGTTTTACCTTTTACCTCAGGTGGGTAATCAAGTGCTTTGTCAGAAGCCTGTCTTGTTTTTAGAAACTCATAAGTCTCTCTGAACAACAGCTCATTGTGGATAGCAACCACATTCAGGTACTGAGAGTTACAGGCCAGAGCCAATTTTTTTTTTTAAAGTCAGGCTTCAATCCAACCTCTCCAGGGCCCTTCTATATAGATGCTCCCCACATGCTCCTGTTTAGGTATCAATGTTTTAGTCTATCTTCAGGGATAAAGGTTTCTGTGGTACCAGTTCATTTTGGGTTTAGTTTTGTGTTTTCACCCCATCCTTCCTTCCCCTCCCCCAAAACCCTTTCATCCCTATTGTATTGGTCTACAGTTTCCTATCAGGCATGTCAGGGTTAGGAACCACAGATGAGTGAGAGCATGCAGCAGTTATCTTTCTGTGATTGTGTGAGTTCGCTAAGTATGATCTGTTCCAAGTCCAGCCACTTTTCTACAGATTTTGTTGTGTCATTTTTTTTCTTACTGCTGAGTACAATCCACTATGTAAATGTACCACAACTTCATTATTCCTTTATCCAATGATGTGTTTATTCCAGTTCTTAGCTATTATAAATTGAGCAGCTATAAACATGATTGAACAAACATCTCTGTAGTGAAGCATAAAACTTTTACAGGAAATGCCAAGTAAGGGAATAACTGGGTATGTTAGCAGCTCTATATTCATCATTTTCAAGAATATCCATATTGATTTCCATAATGGTTGTACAAGCTTACCCTGCCTCCAGCAGTGAATGAGGGATCCTCTTTCTCCACATCCTCACCAACATTTGTTGTCATTTGACTTTTTATGTGTGTTTTCCTTTATTTTATTTTTGATAATTAAAACATAATTTTATTCACAGTTGATTGAATATGAGAATATACAGCCCATGGATAGGGAACACTGAGTGTAGAGGAGCAGAATAGTCTTACACAACTACGTAATTGGAAGAGGAAAGATTATCTTAATAACTTCTTCAGATAAATGTAGGTATTTTTCTTTGCTACTGTGGTGGTTTGAATAGAATAGATGGCCCCCACTATATTCAGTTTTTTATTGCTTGTAGTTTGCATCTGCAGCCACCTCGCTGGAGGCAGTGTCACTGGGTGGATCTTAAGGTGTGATGGTGGGTTTCAGATTTCAATCTAAAGATATGCAAAGTGTGCCTAGCTGGAGTTCCTGAAGTGTGCTGTGTGGCTTTTGGCTTTTGACCTTTAGGCTTGTACTTCTCTCTCTCTGCTTGGTCTGGTGAAGGCAGGCCAGCTTCCTCTGCCACTTATGGAACTTCCCCTGGATCTGTAGTCTTCAGTAAATATCCCTTCCTCCATAACTGTGCCTGGTCTGGAAGTTCATCTCAGTGAACCTGAAGCTGTCTGCTATAGAACTTGGTACTGAGGAGTGGACTGAGATGAACCTGACCATGTGGATGTTGATCTTTTGGAACCTTTGTTTTGGAGGAATGGGCATGGACATGGTGCTTGCAACTGAAGATGCCTTCTGGAGTGGTAAGCCATGCTTTATGGGCTATTCTGATCAGAGTTTGAGAATGCTAAGTGCAGACAGCATTGAAACTCAAGGCTTGGCTTATGAGCTTTCTAAGGGGAAGGAAAGACTACAGAGGACTTTGTTGGAACTGGGCTACTGGCATAAGGGCTGGCTGCGTTCTGCTGCCCAGGCCCAGAGAGTTTGATCAAGGTTACATTTCTTATGGACTGATGTGCTTGGCTAGAGATATTAGACTGAGAGATTTAAGATTTTAAGCTGGCAAACTTTAAACAAGTTAAATATACTGGCACAGAGACTGGCTTTAGATTACTAAAGCTGCTATTGTCAACACAATAGCAATAGTAATCTTAAGGAAGATGGTCCAATTGCTTTACATTAAAACAATGAAAACTATGCCTGAGGAAAGACTATCATAGAAATGCAAACTGTTTTGGAAAGGATTGACTGGAGAAGGAACCTGCTTTTCAAGGTTAGGATTTATTTTGTCCCTGAATTAAGAATATGGCTGTGTCCTGTACACCTGGTATTGGATTCAGAAGTATGGAAGATGTGAGAAGTGGTCATGAATTGCACATGGTTCCAGGAGCCGCTGCTGAGATGCAGCATGAGGTAGGGCCTGATGCCCTGATAGGCTGAAAGAGCCTTTGGAAGATGGACCGTGGTTTGCATGAAGACCTTAAGATGTTTTGGATATACCAGGACTATGCAAGCGCTACCATAGAGCACACTGTTGGCCTGAGATGGAAGTGTTCCCTGGCTACTCTGCCCATCTGGAGGGGCAGAATTAGAAAATCTGGAGACTGCCAGTCTTTGGTTGTATTGGACTTGAACTGCAGAAGTTTGATGTTTGTTTGATGGTGGTTGAGTTTGCATTGTTTTAGTCTCTCCTTGCTATGCCTTATACCAGTTGAAAATGTTTACTCTGTGCCTTTATATGTTAGAAATGCTTTACTTGTTTGATTTTGTCTTAATATCTTAAATTGCTCAAGACTGTGGGGACCTTTGAAATTGAACTGAGTACAATTTACAATGTGTGATGGTTATAAATCTACTGGGGGCCATGGGCAGAATGTGGTGGTTTGAATAGAATAGATGGCTCTCAATATATTCAGTTGTTTATTTGTTTGTAGTTTGCATCTGCAGCCACCTGGCTGGAGACAGTGTCACTGGGTGGATCTTAAAGTGTGATGGTGGGTTTCAGATTTCAATCTAAAGATATGCAAAGTGTGCATAGCTGGAATTTCTGAAGCATGCTGTGTGGCTTTTGGCTTTTGACCTTTAGGTACTTCTCTCTCTCTGTTTGGTCCTGTGAAGGCAAGCCAGCTTCTTCTGCCATTTATGGAACTTCCCCTGGATCTGTAGGCTTCAATAAATATCCCTTCCTCCATAACTGTGCCTGGTCTGGAAGTTCATCTCAGTGAACCTAAATCTTTCTGCTACAGATACTATATCACATTTTTTTTTTTTTACAATTGCTGCTTTAATTTCCCATCAGGGGATGAGTTAAGCATAAAGCTCGTTCATTAAACTTTTGACACTTGTTGATTCTAGAGGTGTTATTGGCTTCTTTCTTTTTCTTTTTCTTAATTAGTTTTGTACTCAGTTAATACAGTCAAGTTGGTACTATTGTTAGCCTCCTTCCTGTCTTCCCCCTTCCCCCTGGCCCCTCCGTGTTGGGGTATATGGGTCATGCATTGTGGGGTTATCCCTGAGTTATGGGTAGGAGGAAATGTCTCTGCATATCATGACCCAACATGTGGCATTGACATTCTTTCCGCTTCCTCTTCTGCAAATTTCCCTGAGCCATGTTTGGTTCATTTTAGGTCTGCTTCAGGGATGAGGTCCTGGGAACCTCTGTGTCTCTGAATATCTGATTTGGTAGGGGTTGATTGTTCTCTGTGTCAATCTCCTTCACCCTTGTGCTAGTACAAGGCTTACCAAGAAAGCAGCACACTTGCTTGTTTCACCAATTATTCTTAGTTTCAGCTGGGACAATTTTGAGGTATGATGGGGTGGTTCTCTCCTTAGGATCAGTGTCTATCTGAAAAAGAGAAGCAGATTCTCTGATGGAGAGAAAAGTTAGCACCAGATAAATGGGATATCCCTTATTTTTTTAGAGAGAATTTAATAGGTGTAGGCCCTCTTGTAGCCCACGATTTGTGGTAGCTTGATAATGGAGAGTGGGCTCATTTTTGGATCTGGTTCTGACTTATTTCCCATCTCCAGCTAGGGTTCCATTCCACAGAGCTGATCAGTTAGCCAAATCCAGAACGGATGGTATCCCACCATGACTGTGCCCCGCTATTGCAATTGTGGGAGCATCACAACAGGTTATTTGCTGCTAAGTAGGTTAGACCATGGGTTTCTTGGACAGATGTTGGTCATTATCCCCTAGTTGCCCATGTGGCACCTTCTGACACTAAATGCTCTGACTATCTGGGGACTGACTCTCTTCCAGCTTCCAGCAGGGATGTCTTCAGCAGTAGAATCTTACCACTAACCTTTGGCAGGCCATCAAGTACTCTGACAGAAATCTCTCATTCTTTTAGGAAACCTTGTAGGTCTCTCTGGTCAAAAGCTCAATGTGGATGATAGCCACATGCTGGTACTGGGAATTACAGGTCAGTGCCCAAGAAGTGAAGGAAGAAAAAGATAAGCAATATAAAAAAGTTAGAGAGAAGAGCGGGGATGGAGAGAGAGAGAAGCAGTAGAAGATTAAGATCAGTCTTTACCATACCCTCTCCAGGGCCTTGTGACTCAGGTGTTCCCTCTAAGGGTCTGGTGAAGGTTCAACCATTTGGTCTGTCTTTAAGGATGTAGAATTTTATGGTCCCATTTCAGTTTGGGTCTGGATTTGTGCCCCCCACTCCTGCCTTTCCCTTCCCTCCCTCTCACCCACCTTATTGTCTGGTCCTCGAGATGCTTGCAGTGCATGTTGGCGTCTTGGGTAGAATCAGGTTAGGTACTGTAGATGAGTGATTATCTTTCTGAGATTGGATGAGTTCACTGAGAATGATCTGTTCAAGGTTCAGCCATTTTTCTTCCAATTTCATTCATTTCATACCATATCTTAGTAATCTATTCATCTAGTAATGGACATCTGGGTTGATTTAGCTCTTAGTTATTTGAAATTGAGCAGCTATAATCATGATTGAGCAAATCTCTCTGGACTGAGGCATGGAGGTTTATAGTAGAATCCCAGTAAGGGAAAAACTGGGTCTGTTGGTAACTCTATAGTCAGCTTTTTTTTTTAAAGAGTCTCCATATTGCTTTCCAAAGTGGTTGTACCATCTTACATTCCCACCAACAGTGGATGAGGGTTCCTATTTCTCCACATCCTCTCCAGCCTTTATTTTCATTTGAGTTTTTAATGTTTGCTTAAGAATTTTTTTCTTAAGTTTGTGTTTTCCATTTGTATTTCTTCTTCTGTGAACTGCCTGTCCAGTTCATTGCCTCATTTTGTGAATGGGTTGTTTGATGATTTATTGTCCAGATTTTTTAGTTCTTTGTAGATTCTAGAGATTAGGCTTATGTTAGTTGGATATTCAGTAAATATTTTCTACCATTCTGTGGGTAAACTATTGGCCTTGCTTATTGCATATTTGTCGGTGAAGAAACTCTTCAGCTTCATGTGATTCCACTGGTTGAGTGATTGTTTACAATCCTGTGCTTCTGGGGTTTTGTTCAGGAAGTCTTTTTCCATTCCTATATCATGGAAAATTTCTTCTATATTTTCTTCCAGTAGTTGCCAAGTTTCTGGTCTTATATCGAGGTCTTTGATCCATTTGGACTTGAGTGTTGTGCATGGTGAGATGTGTGGATCAAGTTTCAATCTCCTGCATATGGTTATCCACTTTGTCCAGCACCATTTCTTGAAGATGCTGTCATTTTTGTCAGCCTATATTGTTAGGGCCTTTGTCAAGATCAAGTAGCTGTAATTGCTTGACCCAAAGTCCGGGTCCTCAATTTTACTCCATTGGTCTATACTCCTGTTTTTAAGCCAGTACCATGCTGCTTTTATTACTATGGCTTTGTAATATAGCTTTAGATCAGGAATGGTGATGCCTCCAGAGGTATTTCTTTTGCTGAGAATATGCTTGGATATCCAAGGTCTTCTGCCTTTCCATATGAATTTTGAGATAATTTTTTCTATCTCTCTGAAGAACAATGTTGGAATTTTAATTGGAATTGCATTAAATCTGTATATAGCCTTTGGCAGGATTGCCATTTTTAATTCTGCCTATCAAGGAGCATGTGAGGTCTTTCCATTTTCTCAAGTCCTCCCCAATTTCTTGAGTGTTTTTAAGTTTTTGTTGTATAGATCTTTCACCTCCTTGGTTAATGTTATTCCAAGGTATTTTATTTGTTTTTGTTGTTGTTTCTATTGAAAATGGGACAATGTCCCTTATTTCTTTCTCTGTATATTTATCATTTGCATATAGAAAGGCTACTTATTTTTGTGCATTGATTTTGTATCCTGCTACTTTGCTAAAGCAGTTAATCACCTTCACGAGTTTTGGGATAGAGTCTATTAGGTCTCTTACATGTAGAATCATGTAGTCTGTGAATAGAATTAACTTGACTTCTTCCTTACCAAATTGTATCTTTGTATTTCTTTTTGTATTTCAAATTGTATTTCTTTCTCCTGTCTTATTGCTTGAGCTAGTACTTCCAGTTGTATATTGAAAAGCAGAGGTGAGAGTGGACACCCCTGTCTTTTTCCTGATCTCAAAGGGAATTCCTCCAGTCTCTCTCCATTAAGTGTTACTTGGGCTTTAGGAGCTTTGTATATAGTCATTATTATAAGATATGAACCACCCATGCCAATTCTCTCCAAAGTTTTGATCATGAAGTGATGTTGTATTTTATCAAAGGCCTTTTCTGCATCCATTGAAATGATCATGTGGTTTTTGTGTTTAACCTTGTTTATATGGTGTATTTCATTGACAGATTTCCATATATTGAACTACACCTGCATTCCTGGGATGAATCCCACTTGATCAAAGTGGGTAAGGCTGTTGATGTGTTGTTGGATTCAGCTTACGAAAATTTTGTTCAGGATCTTTGTGTCTAAGTTCATCAGGGAAATGGGCCAATAATTTTCTTTTCTTGTGGCATCTTTGCTGGGTTTCGGAATTAGGGTGATACTAGCTTCACAGAAGGATTTGGGGAGCTTTCTTTGATCTCCAATTGTGTGGCACAGTTTGAGACAGATTGGTTTGAGTTCTTCCATGAAGGTTTGTTAGAATTCAGCTGAGAAGCCATCTGGTCCTGGACTCTTCTTTTTGAGTGTGATAGGTTTGTTTAGGAGATTTATCCACTCAGATTTTACCTTTGGTAGATGGTATGGGTCCAGAAATTTATCCATTTCCTCCATATTATCCAGTTTTGTGGAGTAGAGGTTTTTGAAATAAGTCCTGATCATTCTCCCAATTTCACTTATATCTGTTATGATCTCTCCTTTTTCATTTCTAATTTTGTTAATTTGAAGCATCTTTTTTTTTGCCTGATCAAATTGGCTAGGGGTTTGTCAATCTTTTTTATTTTTTCAAAGAACCAGCTCTTTGTTTCATCAATTTTCTTAATTGTTTTCTTAGTTTCCAATTCATTAATTTCTGCTCTGATCTTAATCATTTCTTTCCATCTGAAGTTTTTTGGGTTGGATTCTTCTTGCTCTTCCAGTACCTGTAGGTGGATGGTTAGGTTATTGATTTGGGATCTCTCTGTCTTTGGTATGAAGGTATTTAGTGCTATGAATTTTCCCCTAAGGACTGCCTTCATTGTGTCCCATAAGTTTTGGTACAATGTGTTCTCATTGTCATTCATTTCTAGAAATTTTGCAATTTTATTTTTCATTTTGTCCACTACCCATTTATTGTTTAAAAGTGTGCTGTTCAGTTTCCTGGAGCCTATGGGATTCTTGGTGGTTTTTTTGTTGTTAATGTCTAGCAATATAGCATTGTGATCAGACATCATGCAGGGAATTATGGCAATCTGTCTAATTATATGGAGACAGGCTTTGTGGCCCAGCATATGATCTATTTTAGAGAATGTTCCAGGGGCTGCTGAGAAGAATGTGTAGTCTGTGGATTTGGGATGGAATGTTCTGTAAATGTCTGTTAGGTTTGAGTGATCTATGGTTTTGTTGAGCTCTCTTACTTCCCTTTTGAGTTCTGTTTGGATGATCTATCTATTACTGATAATGGCGTATTGAAGTCCCCAACTGTGGTGGTGCTGGTGGTTATTTCTGGTTTTTGTTTATTTGTTTGTTTTTGTCAAGTAGATTTTGTTTTATGAACTATGGTGCCCCTGTGTTTGGTGCATAAAGACATATGATTGTGATATGCTCTTATTGTTCTCTTCATAAGTAGGAAGTGGCCTTCTCTGTCTTTCATTATTTTTTTTTTTTTTTGGTTTGAAGTCTATTTTACCAATATTAGTATAGTTACACCTGCTTGTTTCTTATTCCCATTTTCTTGGAATATCATTTTCCACCTTTTCAACCTTAGGAGGTATGTGTCTTTAGTGGTGAGGTGGGTTTCTTGAAGGCAACAGATTTAGGGTAATTTAGGGTAATGACTGTGAAATTTGATTTGATCCCTGCCATTTTGTGTTGGTATGTGTGGTTTGGTGTCTTCATGGACTTTGAAGTTTTTTGTGCCTTCTCTGAGTTTGGTTATTGTGATCTGCCTCTTGTGGGCATTTGAGGTTGATTATTTGGTTCTACTGTGTGGAGAATTTCCTGAAATACTCTCTGTAGATTTGATTTTGTGTTCATATAATTGTAAAGCTGAGATTTTCATGGAAAATTTTTCTTTCACCATATATTATGAGGGATACTTTTGCTGGGGAAAGTAGTTTGAGTTGGAAGCCATAAGTTCTCAGACTTTTCAATGTTCCATTACAAGCCCTTCTGGCTTCCAGGGTTTCCATTGAGAAGTCTGAAGTGATTCTGATGGGGTTACCTTTAAAAGTGATGTGCTGTTTTTCCCTAGATGCTTTTAGGATTTTGTCTTTTGTGTCAATGTTTAGAGTCTTAATGACAATATGTCTTGGAGAGTTTCTCCTTTGGTCCAATCTGTTTGGAGTTCTGTTAGCTTCTTTTATTTTCATGGGCCTTTCTTTTGAGAGAGTGGGAAAGTTTTCTTCTATTATTTTGTTAAATAAGTTCTCCATGCCTTTGGTCTGAATTTCTTCCCCTTTTTGTATTCCCATCATCCAGATGTTAGGATGTTTAAGGTTATCCCACATTTCCCTCATGTTCGGTTCACAGAAATTTTTGAACTTATTGAAACTTTTGAACTCTCAAACTTTTTCTTCTGTCTTGTCTTCCAGATCTGAGTTTCTATCCTCCACATGGCTGACTCTATTCTTGAGAGCTTCTAAAGAGTTTTGGGCTTGTTCAATTAGGTTTCTATGTATAGTTTCCATCCCTCTGTCAAGTTCCCTTTTCACATCATTTTCTGATTTTCTTGGTACTTCTTGGAATTCATCCTTGCATTTCTTTGTGTCTTCATTTAGCATCGCCAGCTCATTTTTGGGGTTCTCTTTTTTTCACTTTCCTTCATATTTCTTAACTGTCTTAGAACTCCTTCCATTTTCTTATCTATTAGGTCTAGTCTAGTGATGGCAGCATCCACATGATTATCGGTCCTTTGTTGCTTTTCTGCAAGTGCTCCCAGTAGCTTGGTCAGGGTTGCATTGCTCATAGCTTCATTTTGGTGTTCTGATCCTAATGTCTCTTCTATGCTTTGATTAGAGACATCCATTATAGGACTGGGTGATCTTACTGGATTTACTTGCATTTGATTTTTCATGTTATTTCTTTTGTGCTGTAGTCTGCCCATCACAGTGTATGGGCAGGGAGAGTAGGACTGTGGTCGCAATGAGCAGGGGAAGTGGTGCCTCTTGGGGGAGCGGGCCAGAGCTCACCCATGTGTGGGCAGATCAGCCTGAGCTCATGTGCTCAGTGGGCAGATGGGGGGAATTGGGCCTGAGCACACATGTGTGGATGGGTGGCACTGGCCTGATCTTCCCCAGTGGATGAGCAGGGCAGGCCTAAGCTCACATACGGGCCAGTGGAATGGCCTTGAGTTCGCATGTGGGCAGGCAGACAGAGTGGCCTGAGCTCAAGCATGGCGGGCAGATGGGGGATTGTGCCTGAGCTAGTGCATGGGCAGGTGGAACATGCTTGAGCTCGTGTGAATATGGGCAGACAGGGCAGCAAGCGGGCAGATGGGCTGAGTGGGCTGAGCTCACATGGGTGCATTGGTGGCATGGACCTAAGCTCATGTGCATGCAGTGGGCAGATGCACAGATAGGGCCTGAGCTCATGTGGGTGGGCAGGCGAAACCTGGCCTGAGGTCACACATGGGTGGGTACAGCCAAGCAATCGCCCCTTCACAGTGAGGCAAGTGGAACTATGATGGCTTGGGTCCCCTTTCCTGCAGTAAGTGTGAGAGTATCCTGAGGCTGGGACTATGGCTAGGGAGCTTTGGGGGGGGGGGGATTAGGGGACTGGTGGGCTACCCGAGAATGAGGGAATAATCTCATTCCCTTTTTTTGCCCCTCCACGCCCTCCCACTGCAGATCTATTAGTGATTTCTCTTTCCTAAAAGACCCAGTGAACCCTTAATGCCTTGCCTTTCCTTCCCAGGAAGGTGCAGGGCACTTAGGCAGATGCCATCTTGACCTGAACTCTCTCATTTGACTTTTTAATGATTGTCATACTTACTGGAGTTAGGTGGAATCTCATAGTCATTTTAGTTTGCATTTCCCTGATGGTTAGTGATTTTGAACATTTTCTTAAGTGTGTGTTAGCCATTTGTATTTCCTCCTCTAAGAATTCCCTGTTCAGTTCTCTGCCCCATTTTTGAGTGGGTTGTTTGATTTTTTTGTTGGCCTCTGTCAGTGGTATATATTGTAAAATTTTTCTCCCATTCTGTGGGTAAACTATTGGCTCTGGATATGGTATGTTTGTGACAAAACATTTTAGCTTCATCAGATCCCATTGATTGTTTAATTTCCTGGGCTACTGGAGTTTTGTTCAGGAAGTCTTTCCCTACTCCTATATTGTGGGAGTTCCTCCTATTTTTTCTTCCAGTGGGAGAAGAGTTTCAGGTCTTATATTGAGGTGTATAATTAATTTGGACTTTATTTTTGTGTATGGTGAGATGTATAGGTCTAGTTTTATTTTTCTACATGTGGCTATCCAATTTGTCAAGCACTATTTTTTGAAGATGGTGTCCTCTCTCCAGTCTATGTTATTGGCTTCTTTATCAAAAATCAAGTAGCTATATGTGGTTGTTTGAATAGAATAGATGGACCCCCAATATATTCAGTTGTTTTTAGTTTGCATCTGCAGCCACCTGGCTGGAGTCAGTCTGTCCCATTTTGTGGATCTTAAGGTGTGGTGGTGGGTTTCAGATTTCAATCTAAAGATATGCAAAGTGTGCCTAGCTGGAGTTCCTGAAGTGTGCTGTGGCTTTTTAGGCTTGTGCTTCTCTCTCTCTCTCTCTGCTTGGGCCTGTGAAAGCAGGCCAGTTTCTTCTGCTTTTATGGAACTTCCCCTGGATCTGTAAGCTCCAATAAATCCCTTCCTCCATAACTGTGCCTGGTCTGAAAGTTCATCTCAGCAAACCTGAAGCTGACTGCTACACTATAGTTACTTGATCAAGAGTCTGGGTCTTCAATTCTGTTCCATTAGTCTACATTTCTGTTTCTTTGCCAGTACCATGCTGTTTTTGGTACTATGGCTCTGTAATATAACTTTAGATCAGGTGTAATGAAACCTCCAGAAGTATTTCTTTTGCTGAGGATATGTTTGAATCTGGAGGCCTGCTACCACTCCACATTAATTTTAAGATCATTTTCTCTATCTCTGTGAAGAAAGATTCTGGATTTTTTTTTTTGGGGGGGGGTACTGCAACAAATCTGTATATTGCATTTGGTAGAACTGCCATTTTCACAATATTAATTTTACCTATCCAGGAGTATGGGATGTCTTTCCATCTTATTAAGTCCTCCTCGATTTCTTTCTTAAGTGTTGCTATGTTTTCATATAGGTCTTTCACATCCTTGGTTACTGTTATTCCACGGTATTTAATTTTTTGTTGCTATTGAAAATAGGACAGCCTTGTTAATTTGTTTCTCTGTATATTTGTCCTCTGCATATAAAAACGTTATAGATTTTTTTGTGCTGATTTTGTATCCTGCCACTTTAGTGAATGAATTAATCACATTTTGAGATGGAGACTTTCTGGTCACTTATGTATAGGATCATGTCATCTGCAAATAGGAATAACTTGTCTTCTTCCTTTCCAATTTGTATCCCTATTACTTCTTTATCCTGTCATATTGTTTGGGATATTACTTCTAGTACAATGTTGAAGAGCAGTGGTGAGAGTTAACACCTCTATCTTGTTCCTAATCTCAGTGGGAACTCCTTGAGTTGTTCCCATTAAGTATTATTTGGGCGTTAGGAGCTTTATATATATAGCCTTTGTTGTGTTGAGATATAAATTGTCCATGCCTAGTCCTCTAGCATTTTGATGATGAAGCGATGCTGTATTTTGTCAAAGGCCTTTTCTGAATCTATTGAAATGATCATGTGGTTCTTGTGATTAAGTTAATTTATGTAGTGTATTATGTTGACCAGTTTATATACTTTCACCCATCCTTGCATGCCAGTTCTCTCTCTCTCTCTCTCTCTCTCTCTCTCTCTCTCTCCCTCTCTCTGTAAAATAAAATTTTAAAAAGTTGGTTTCAGTTCTTCAATGAAGGTTTTATACAATTCAGCTAAGAAGCCATCTGTTCCTGGACTTTTCTTTTTAAAGAGATTTTTGGTTAAATTTTCAATCTCCATTGATAGTTAGTTCAGTAGATTAACCTGCTCTGAGTTTAGTTTTGGTACGTGGTATGTGTATAGGAATTCATCCATTTCTTCCAGATTATCCAATTTTGAGGAGTAGAGATTTTGGAAGTAAGATCTGATGATAATTCTAATTTCATTTATGTCTGTTGGGACCTTTCTTTTTCATTTCTAATTTTGTTAATTTGAAACATCTCCTTTGTATTGCTTAATCAAATTGTCCAGGAGTTTATCAATCTTGTTTATTTTTTCAAAGAACCAGCTCTTCTTTTCATCAGCTTTCTTAATTGTTTCCTTTGTTTCCCATTCATCAATTTCTGCTCTGATCTTGATTATTTCTTTCCATCTGGATCTCTTTAAGTAGGATTTTTCTTGTTTTTCCAATGCCTTGAAGTGGATGGCTAGGTAATTAATTTTGGATCTCTCTGTCTTTGTTATGAAGGCATTTAGTGCTATGAAATTTCCCCTAGGTACTACCTTCATTGTGTCCCATAAATTTAATAAATTGTGTTCTCATTTTCTTTCAATTCTAGAAATTTTACGGTTTCGTTTTTGATTTTTCCACTATCTATTTATTGTTCAAAAGTGTGTAGTACAGACTTCCAGTTAAGATGGCGGCATAGGTACCACGCCAAAGCAACCTAGGGGGGAAAAAGCCAAAAACAAAAACTGCAGCAAAATACACAATTTTACTAAAAAGTGAGGTGAATAGCAAATTGAAACAGCAGCGGAGAAGTAGGAGAGATCCAGAGCATCCAGAGCCCACACAGACCAGCAGGAGCAGCTCCAGCAGGTCTGCGGACCTCGGAGGCAGCCAGAAAGCTGACAGGCTCAGCTTGAGCTGCAGGAAAAGCCAGCTGAGGGGATTTTCCACTCACACTGGAGCTCTCCACAACCTCAAGAAATGTGAAGGGAGAACGGCAGTGAACAATGGAGGAGCAGATCACAAGGTAGAAGAGCACGTGGAACAGCGAGAGAACTAGAGCAGCATTGGCAGCCTCCCCTCCCCTACTGCCAGTGCCTGGCTACAGCAAACAGAGCAGTGGTCCAGAGACCCGGCCACGCCAACTTGAACCAACAGTGGGACCCAAGCAGGAGCAGAGGTAACTGGGATTACACCAGGGAAGGGTCTCACCTGGTCACAAGCTGACTTGGAACCCTCAACAGATCAGAACTCTTACCCTCCTTGGTGTCAGGATTAAGGCTGTGGGTGGGGCACCACACACCCTAAGGGACAGTTAGAGGATCTGGTTGTCATAATACCTACTCTTGGATAAATATTCTGAGCTGTTTTTTCATTGAAAGTGTACATTGGTTAATTGAATTTCAGAATCTATCTGTATTTGGTTCCACTCAGCCTACTTGAATACTCTCATATCAGGCAAACCCAATACCTAGGGTCACTTTTGTAGATACTCTGAGAGTCTTGAGAGCCACACCTAATGCCTTAAGCTCCTTCCCTGAAGTTATATAACATCAGATTGACTGGTACATCTAATAATACTCAGATAACTAGAAAATCCAATCATTAAATAAACCAGGATGAAAGAATATATACATTATAACACAAGAAACACCAAAAATCAAGACAATATAAATCCACCGAAAAGTATTAATGCATCAGAAATGACCTCTAGTGACAACGAGTTAGAGGAAATGCAAGAGAAAGATTTCAAAAGAATGATTATAAATATGTTTAAAGAAGTCAAAGAAGAAAGCAAAGGAATGAAAGAGGAAATCAAAGGAATCAAAGAAAACACAGGACACTAATTTAATGAAATAAAGAGGTCAATACTACACATAAATAAGGAAATAGAAATAATAAGGAAAAACCAGACAGAATTACTAGCAATGAAGAACACAGTTAATGAAATAAAAAACTCTGTAGAAAATCTCACCAGTAGAATGGATGAAGGAGAGGACAGAATATCTAAGCTAGAAGACCAGGTGGAAGATCTAATACAGTCCAACAAAAAGAAAGACAAACTAATAGAAAAGTATGAGTGGGAATTTCAAGATATTCAGGAAACTATGAAAAGATCAAACATAAGAATTCGGGCATAGTAGAAGGAGAAGTATTTCACTCCAAAGGCATAGTAGGCATTTTCAACAAAATAATAGATGATAACTTCCCCCAAATTGGGAAATAGGTGCCAATGCAGATACAGGAATCCTTTGAACACCAGCCAGACAAAACCTGGAAAGAACCTCTCCTCACCATATTATAATCAAACTACCAAACACACAAACCAAAGAAAAAATATTGAAAGCAGTCAGAGAGAAAAATCAAGTTAGCTACAAAGGCAAGCCTATCAGGATTACAGCAGATTACTCAACACAAACTTTAAAAGCCAGAAGGGCGTGGAGTGAGGTATTCCAAGCCCTGAAAGATAACAACTGTCAACCAAGGTTACTTTATCCTGCAAAGCTATCCATTCAAATAGACGGAGAAATAAGGACATTCCATGATAAAAGCAAGCTAAAGGAGTATTTTAAGACAAAACCAGCTCTACAGAAAATACTTGAAAGAATCCTCCATGCTGAAGAAAAAGAAAAGCACATTATAAAGAACCGGGAAAAAACAAGCAGTGCTCAAATACTAATTAACACAAGAGAGCAAAGGTAAAACTGGAAGAACTACAAAAAAATGGCAGAAATGAATGCAAACCTTTCAATATTATCTCTTAATATCAATTGCCTCAATGCTCCAACCAAAAGGCATAGGTTTGCAGACTGGGTTAAAAAGCAGGATCCTTCAATTTGTTGCAGCCAAGAAACCCACCTTTCTACAAAGGGTGGACACTATCTTAGGGTGAAATGTTGGAAAACAGTATTTCAAGCAAATGGACCTAGAAAACAAGCAGGGGTTGCTATCCTAATATGTGACAAGGTAGACTTCAGTCCAACATTAGTTAAGAAAGATAAGGAAGGTCACTTTATGTTAATTAAAGGCACCCTCCAACAGGAGGACATTACAATCCTAGACATATATGCACCAAACATGGGGGCCCCCAAATTCATCAAAAAAAAAAAAAAACACTATTAGAACTAAGGTCACAGATAACACCAAACACAGTGGTAGTGGGTGACTTCAACACCCCACTCTCTTCAATTGACAGGTCATCTCAGGAAAAAATAAACCGAGAGGCATCTGGTCTAAAAGAGGTCATAGAAAGAATGGACCTAACAGATATCTACAGGACATTTCATCCAAATGCTGAAGAATATACATTCTTTTCAGCAGCACATGGAACATTCTCTAAAATAGACCAAATATTAGGACACAAAGCAAATCATAACAAATACAAGAAAATTGAAATAACTCCTTGCATTCTATTTGACCACAATGGAATCAAACTACAAAGCAATAGCAAGAAAGGCTATAGAGCATACACAAAATCATGGAAATTAAACAACACACTACTAAATGATGAATGGATCAATGAAGAAATCAAGAAGGGAATCAAAAAATTTATAGAGTCCAATGATAGTGAGAACACAACATACCAATATCTCTGGGACACAATGAAGGCAGTCCTAAGAGGTAAATTTATAGCTTTAAGTGCCTACATTAAGAAATTAGAAAGGTCGCAAGTAAATGACCTAATGCTTCAACTTAAAGCCTTGGAAGAAGAACACGGCAAACCAAAAATCAGTAGATGGGAAGAAATAATAAAGATTAGGGTGGAAATTAATGAAATAGAAACCAAGAAAACAATACAAAGAATCAATGACACAAAGTGTTGGTTCTTTGAAAGGATAAACACGATTGATAAACCCTTAGCAAATCTGACCAAAAGAAAGAGAGAAGAGACACAAATTAATAAAATTAGAGATGAAAAAGGTAACATCACAACAGATGCCAGAGAAATTCAAAAAATCATAGGGACATACTATAAAAGCATATACTCCACAAAGTATGAAAATCTGAAAGAAATGGATGATTTCCTTGATTTATATGACCTACCTAAATTAAATCAAGATGAGGTTAATCATTTAAATAGACCTATAACAAGCATGGAGATCCAAGCAGTTATCAAAAATCTGCCAACTAAAAAATGTCCAGGCCCAGATGGATTCACTGCTGAATTTTACAGACGTTCAGGGAAGAACTAACACCATTGCTTCTTAAGCTTTTCCATAAAACAGAAAAAGAAGGATTCCTACCAAATTCCTTCTATGAAGCCAGCATCACCCTGATACCAAAACCAGGCAAAGATAGAACAAGAAAAGAAAATTACAGACCAATCTCCCTCATGAACATAGATGCAAAAATCCTCAACAAAATATTGGTAAACAGAATACAAGAATATATGAGAAAGATCATTCACCCTGACCAAGTAGGCTTTATCCACAGATGTAGGGATGGTTCAATATATGCAAATCTATAAATGTAATACATTATATAAATGGATTGAAGGACGAAAATCACATGATCATCTCATTAGACACAGAGAAAGCATTTGACAAAATCCAACATCCCCTCATGATAAAAGTCTACAGAGACTGGGAATAGAAGGAAAATATCTCAACATAATAAAGGCTATTTATGACAAGCCTACCGCCAACATATTACTAAATGGGGAAAAACTGGAAGCTTTTCCACTAAAATCAGTAACAAGACAAGGGTGTCCACCGACCCCACTTTTATTTAATATAGCACTGGAAGTCTTAGCCATAGCAATAAGGCAAGAGACGCACATAAAAGGGATACAAATTGGAAAGGAAGAGATCAAGTTATCATTATTTGCAAATGACAGGATTCTATACATAAAGGACCCTAAAGACTCTATCAGCAAACTGTTAGAGCTGATAAAAACCTACAGCCATGCAGCAGGATACAAAATAAATACACAGAAATCAGTAGCCTTCCTATATGCTAACAACAAACACACAGAGGATGAAATCAGAGAATCACTCCCATTCAGAATTGCATCAAAGAAAATAAAGTACCTTGGAATTAACCTAACCAAGGAAGTAAAGGATCTCTACAATGAAAACTTTAAAACACTCAATCGAAAAATTGCAGAAGACACTAGGAAGTGGAAAAACATCCCTTGTTCCTGGATTGGAAGAATCAATATTGTGAATGTGGCAATCTTACCAAAAGCAATCTACACATTTAATGCAATCCCCATCAAAATTATATAAATGGACTGAAGGACAAAAACCACATGACCATCTCATTAGACGCAGAAAAAGCATTTGACAAAATCCAACATCCCGTCATGATAAAAGTCCTACAGAGACTTGGAATAGAAGGAACATATCTCAATACAAGCCTACAGCCAACATATTACTAAATGGGGAAAAACTGGAAGCTTTTCCACTAAAATCAGGAACAAGACAAGGGTGTCCACTGTCCCCACTTTTATTTAATATACTACTTGAAGTCATAGCCATAGCAATAAGGCAAGAGACGCATATAAAAGGGATACAAATTGGAAAGGAAGAAATCAAGTTATCATTATTTGCAGATGAAATGATTCTATATATAAAAGACCCTAAAGTCTCTACCAGCAAACTGTTAGAGCTGATAAACACCAACAGCCATGTAGCAGGATACAAAATAAACACACAGAAATCAGTAGCATTCCTATGTGCTAACAATTAACACACAAGAGGATGAAATCAGAGAATCACTCCTACTCACAATTGCATCAAAGAAAATAAAGTACCTTGGAATAAACCTAACCAAGGAAGTAAAGAATCTCTACAACTAAAAGTAAAAAACACTCAAGCGAGAAATTGCAGAAGACACTAGGAAATGGAAAAACATACCTTGTTCCTGGATTGGAAGAATGAATATTTTGAAAATGGCAATCTTACCTAAAGCGATCTACACATTTAATGCAATCCCCATCAAAATTGCAAAGGCATTCTTCACAGTAATAGAAAAAAACAATCCAAAACTTCATTTGGAATCACAAAAAACCTCGAATATCTAAAATAATACTGAGCACAAAAATAAGGCGGGTGTTGTCACCATACCTGATTTTAACTGATACGACAGAGCCACAGTAACAAAAACAGCATGGTACTGGCACAAAAGCAGATATGTAGATCAATGGAACAGAATAGAGGACCCAGACATAAGTCCAGGTAGCTATAGCCACCTGATATTTGATAAAAATGCCAAAAATACTCATTGTAGAAAAGACAGCCTCTTCAGCAAATGGTGCTTGGAAAACTGGATATGTATCTGTACAAGCATGAAAATACATTCTTCTCTCTCTCCATGCACAAGAATTAAGTCCAAATGGACTAAAGACCCTAACATCAGACCTGAAACTCTGAAATTGCTAGAGGAAAAAGTGGGGGAAACCCTTCAACATATTGGACTTGGCAAAGACTTTCTGAATATAACCCCAATTGCTCAGGCAATAAAACCACAGATTAACCACTGGGACCTCATGAAATTACAAAAATTTTGTACTGCAAAGGACACTGTGAATAAAGCAAAGAGGCAACCTACAGAATGGGAGAAAATCTTTGCCAGCTATATATCTGATAGAGGATTAATATCTAGGATATACAAAGAACTCAAAAAGCTAAATAGTAAGAAATCAAACAAGCCAATTAGTAAATGGGCTATGGAGCTAAATAGAGAGTTCTCAAAGGAAGAATATGGATGGCTCATAAGCATCTAAAAAAATGTTCTACATCCCTAGTCATCAGGGAAATGCAGATTAAAACTACATTGAGATTCCATCTCACTACTGTCAGATTGGCTACCATCATTAAAACAAATGATCATAAATGCTGGCAAAAATGTGGAAAAAGAGGAACCCTTCTACACTGTTGGTGGGAATGCAATCTGATCCAGCCATTGTGGAAATCAGTGTGGAGGTTCCTAAGACAGCTAAAAATTGATCTACCATATGACCCAGATATAGCATTCCTAGGCATATATCCTAAGGACTCATCCCATTTCCTTAGAAGTACATGCTCAACCATGTTTATTGCCACTCAATTCATAATAGTTGGGAAATGGAACCAGCCTAGATGCCCCTCAACTGATGAGTGGATAATGAAGATGAGGCACATTTATACAATGGAGTTCTACTCAGCAGTAAAGAAAAATGAAGTTATAAAATTTCCAGGAAAATGAATGGATATGGAAAGGATTATACTACGTGAGGTAACCCAAGCCCAGATAGCCAAGTGCTGCATGTTTTCCCTCATATGTGGATCCTAGCTACAGATAATTGGACTTCTGTGTGAGAGGGAAAAAACTCAATAGCAGAGGCTAGTAAGTTAAAAAGGAGATATAAAGGGAAGAGAAAGGAAGGGAGGAGGGTACTTAATAGGTTGATATTGTATATATGTAAGTAGAAGAATAGATTAACAGGGGTGGAAAGGCCCAAAATGAGGTCAGGGGAAGAAATTGAGTAAAGGAAAGGTGAAGGGAGGGCTAATCAAAATCTAAGAGGATGCAAATAAATCATATGGAATCCTCCAGTTTTGGACAATGGAACACTCAGGAACCATAGATCGTTGTTAGAAAATTTTCAGTGGCAGGGTGTGGGATACCTCCAGTGAGTTGCTGGCCAGGGAGGTTCCTGATGCCCCCAAAACATTATAGGCCATTGCCGAGGCCCTTGGTTTCCCACCAGGAATAGATGGTAAGACCCTATTGCTGAAGATTCCACATACTTGTGTGGCAAGTCCACTGAGAAATTCTGCTGGAACTGAGCTGATAACCTCCTCCATGTAGACCAGCTGAGAGAAAGCTAGAAGAAGCCATTCTACATTTATTTCAATGGGAGAGAGATATCACCAGTGAAGATACTCAACAGTGGACACTGCAAGCCTTATATTTGGCCAGCCAGGCCAAATGAGCCAATGGGTGCAATAGTGGCACGTCTGTCATGGTGGAAACCAACTGCCCTCCAATTGGACTAGAGGCCCACTCCATGGGGGGGAGGGGAATACATCCCTGATACTGAAAACTTAAAACAGGGGTAGTCATGAGCCCTAGGGGTGTAACGTCTGCTGATGTCTGGAAAAATGTGTAATACTGTGCTTATCAAACTGCCCAGTAATCACTTTTCTTAATATTTATACCCTTATATTAATGCTACTCTCACTTTGGGTAGAGAATCTTCTCTTTTCAGATGGCAGTGACCTTGGGATGACTGAGAAGATATCATAGTGCTGGAAAGAAGTGATTGGAGTACTGAGTAACATCTCGATCACACCTTCCAAGGCTCAGGGTCTAATGTGGAAGAGGTGGCAGAAAGAATGTAAGAGCCAAAGGAAGGGTAGAACTCCTTACAACGTGCTCCCTCCAAACATAAAATGGCCTGGATTTCCATGACCTCATAGTGCCTGACACTACCTACACAAGACCATTATAAGAGGAGGAAAAGATAATGAATTCAAAATGAAAGAGAGACTGATTGAGATGGGGAGGGGATATGATGGAGAATGCAATTTCAAAGGGGAAAGTGGGAGGAAGGGAGGGTAGCACCATGGGATATTTTTTATAATCATGGAAAATGTTAATAAAAATTAAGAAAAAATGTGTGTAGTACAGTCTCCTTGAGCTTGTGTAATTCTTGCTGAGTATCATTAATTTCTAGCTTTAAAGCATTGTGATCTGACATGATGCAGGAAGTTACATCAACTTTCCTGAGTTTATGGAGGCATGCCCTAATATATGATCTATTTTGTAGAGGGTTCCATCGACTGCTGAGAAGGATATGTAGTCTTGGAAATTTGGGTAGAGTATTCTGTAGATGTACATTATGTCTAGTTAATCTGTGGTGTTGTTGAGCTTTCTTACTTCCCTGTTGATTTTCTGTTTGGACGATCTGTCTGTTGATGACAGTGGAGTATTGAAGTCCCCAACTATGATGGTGTTTGTGTTTATGTCTGTTTTGGTGTCAAGTCTGTTTTGTTTTATCAACTGTGGTGCACCCATGTTCAATGAATATGATTTATGATTATGATGTCCTCTTTTTGGATCATTCCCTTGATGAGTAAGAAGTGGCCTTCTTTGTCTTTGTAGATTACATTTGGTTTGAAGTCTATTTTATCATATACTAATATAGCAACATCTGCTTGGTTTTTATTTCCATTTGCTTGGAATATCATTTTCCATCCTCTCACCATGAATTGCTGTTTGTCTTTAGTGGTGAGGTGGGTTTCTTGAAGACAGAAAATTGAAGGGTCCATTTTTCTGATCCACCCTGTTAACTGGTTTCTTTTGTAGGGTGAGTTAAGACCATTAAGATTTAAGGTTATAACTGTGAGGTTTGATTTAATTCCTGCCATGTTGGGTGCTTTATGTTTTTTCAGGTTTGTTTTTTTTTTTTTTTTTTTTGGACTTTGTACTTTTTTGAACCTGCTCTAGATTTGTATATTGTAATCTTCATCTTGTAGGTTCTTGAGGTTGGTTGGTTGGTTGACTCTTCTGTGTGAAAAATTTCTGGAAGTATTCTCTGTAAGTTTGGTTTGTGTTCATATAATCATAGAGCTGGCTTTTATTATGGAAAGTTTTCTTTCTCCATCTATTATGAGGGGTACTTTCACTGGGTACAGTAGTTTGGGTTGGAAGCCACAGATTGTTAGACTTTCAAGTCCTCCATTCCAGACCTTTATGGCTTTCAGGGTTTCCGCTGAGAAATTTGAAATAATTCTGATGGATTTGCCTTTGTATGTAACTTGTGTTTGTTTGTTTGTTTGTTTGTTTGTTTGTTTTTCTCTTGCTACTGATTTGTTTGTTTTCATTGTTTAGAATTTTCTTTGATAATTTTGTTAAATAAGTTCTCCTCCACACCTTTGGTCTGAATTTCTTCCCTTTCTGTTATAACCATGATCTGAATTTTAGGATGTCTTAGGGGATCCCACAGTGCCCTCATTACATAAGAATTTTTGAACTTATTAAAATTGTTGAACTCCTAAACTGTTTCTTCTGTTTTATCTTTGAGCTCTGAGGTTCTGTCCTCTACATAATTATCTCTGGTCTTGGGGATTTTTTTTTTATTTTTATTTATTTATTTGAGAGCGACAGACACAGAGAAAGAGGCAGATAGAGAGAGAGAATGCGCGCTCCAGGGCTTCCAGCCACTGCAAACCGAACTCCAGACGCGTGCGCCCCCTTGTGCATCTGGCTAACGTGGGACCTGGGGAACTGAGCCTCGAACCGGGGTTCTTAGGCTTCACAGGCAAGCGCTTATCCGCTAATCCATCTCTCCAGCCCATCTTGGGGATTTTTTAAAGAGATTTTCATTACTTTGAATATGGTATGTATTTTCTATTGCCGTTTTTGTATTATATCCATCTGTGGTGGTTTGATTCAGGTGTCCCCCATAAACTTAGGTGTTCTGAATTCTAGGTTCCCCAGCTGATGGCAATTGGAATTTAAAGCTTCCTGGAGACAATATGTTGCTGGGGGCAGGCTTATGGGTGTTATATCCAGTTCCCCCTTTCCAGTGTTTGGCAGACTCCCTGGTTTATGTTGTCCACCTAATGTTAGCCAGGGTGTGATGTCCACCTCTGTCCATGCCATCATTTCCCCCTGCCATCATGGAGCTTCCCCTCAAGTCTGTAAGCCAAAATAAAATATTTTTTCCACAAGCTGATCTTTGTTGGGTGATTTCTGCCAGCAATGTGAGCCTGACTGCAAAACCATCCTTTTGCCAAGTTCCAATTTCAAGTCATTTTTTGATTTTCTTAATGCATCTTGGAATTCATTCTTGCATTTATTTATGTCTTCATTAAGCTTAATCAACTTGTGATTGTAATTCTCTGTTTTTTGGCTCACTTTCAGTTCACTAAACTTACTTTTGAGGTCTCTCTGGGTTTTGTCTGTTAGGTCCAGCCTAGTGAAGACAACTGTGTTGGTTTCATTTATGTGACTGTTGGTTTTTTGTTAATTTGCTGACATTTCTGCCATTTGCTTGGTCAGGGTCACACATTTTGTACCTTCATTTGGGGGTTCTATTCCTGTTGTCTCCTCTATGCTTTCACTGATGACTTCCATTGTGTGACCAGGCAACCTTGTTGGAGCACTCTCTGTTTTATGTTTTGTGTCTTTTTTTTTTTTTTGCATTGTGGTCTGCCCATCACAGTGTGGAAATCTTAATTAATTAGGATGAAGGTGTCTTCCCTTATAGTGTCTTCAGTGGATGTTCCCTTATATGTTTGTATAGAATAGGCTAACCATGGCTATGTGCTGTGGGGTGTGCACACTGTGAGGGGTGTAAGAGCACCAGCCACTCTGGGCTGGTGCTTAATACCACAGGTTGCAGATCCTCAACAGCCTGTGCTACTGGCTGCAGGTGCCCTTGTGTGTGTCCCTTGGCCAGTGCCCCTGTCTCCTCCAAAACCCCAACTCCCCTATGAGGCCTGGGCTGTGAACTCAGCAACCCCCACAACATCTCCAAAGCCCCTCCTCAGTCCCGGTGACTACTTGGGGCATCACATCAGCCCAGAAGGAGGACACAGGAGCAAACACAAGCTCCACAACCCAGGAGCCACAGCCAAGATGCACAAGGGCACCTGTAGCCAGCAGCACAGGCTGTTGAGGATCTGCAATCCAAGGGAGTGGAGGCAGCCTTCAGGCCAGCCCAATAAGGGCACAGGACAGGGAGAAGGAGCCCATATGGGCTGTGGGCTCAGTTGGGGCAGCCTGCGAGCCAGACTTAGGCCAGAGGGAGTGGGGTGGGGCCTCTAGAAGACAGGCAAAGCATGCCTGCAGCAGTCAGCATCAGCCGGGGCCTCTGGAACAAAGGCAAGGCACTCCCACCAACCAACACAATGGGGGACTGGGAGGAACGTCGGCAGAGCCTGCAGGTAGTGGCAGCAGAGAACCTGATGAGGGGCAGGTGGTTGAGCGTGCCTGAGGGACCAGGGAGTGACCTGAGAGCATGGGAATCAGCAGAGTCCCAACTCTGCTTCTCCATGCCAGCCCACTGGAGGTCTGGTAAGACCTGCTCACAATGGAGCTCCACAGATCTTGCCCAATATTACCCTGGGAGCTGAAGCATGGTTAGGAGGACTCCTTCATGGCCAGAAGTCCTCTGGGGTTTTCTTAATGGTCACTTCATTAGTTTAATCTGAGCCATGACCCACCTCTCACCTATGGGTCCTATATAAACTGGCGTACCTGCTCTTCCTCCCCAAGACTGTGGTCCAACAAAACAATGGTATTTTTCCTTGCCACATACCTGTCCTCACAAAAATCCCTTCTGCATTGAGCTATATCTCCTAATCTTAAACTGTCAGATTGAACTCACTGTTTTAGTATAATTCAGCCTTCTGTACATGAGAGGAATTGGAAATACTGGTCTAGGCTTAAGTATCAGCCATAGTTGGATTTTCTTAGTTAGTTTGTAATTAATAGGACACCTCTGAGAGACAGGTAAAGTTGGAAACCTAAGAGAAAAATATTGAAGCTATCAATGAAAGGAAGAGAAAACCTTCCTCCAAACAACCTGGACAAGTTAGCTTTACCAACACCACTAAGCAAAGAAGGGCCAATCAGAAAGAGTCTACAGCTGTGTACAGGAAGGTATTTGGAGTGAGCTTATCAGGAGAAGCAGAGGTAGTCATTCTGATGAAAACAAACTCACATTGTTCAGATACATCTGCAAACTGATGGAAAGTCCATTACATCAGTAAATACAGAGGTCAAAGAGGGACTCAGGAGGACTGAGCAGCAAGATGCCTCTTGTACTCTTACGAACAGATCAGCTCTCAGGAGATACCTGTTTTTTCATGCAGGAAGTCTTCTTTCAACTACCAAAAGATGTGTACTTTTTAACCCATATGTATCCTGTATGTATCTTGAACACCTGCTACTATAAAAAGTAACTACAAAATGACTTTTTTCTTGTAATTTAATTTTCTTTTACTCATCTGTGCAGTAAATGCTAGAGAAAACAAGATAGCATGGGGGAGGAGACACAAAGAATAAGGCTTATTTTTAAGACAGCATGTGCCACCTAATGTACAAATAAGAATTTAAATATCCTCAATTCATTCCTTCTACTGAGACATGTCCATTCTCATGATTTTTAGCCCATTTCATCCAAAAGCTTTTCAGTCCAGTTAGGAATAATCACAATGTAATAACATCTTCTATTAGTTTATAAAACACATATGGTTGGGCTGGAGGGATTGCTTAGTGGTTAAGGTGCATACCTGCAAATCCTAAGGACCCAGATTTGATTCTCCAGGTCCCATGCAAGTCAGATGCATATGGTAGCACATGTGTCTAGAGTTCGTTTGCAGCGGCTAGAGGCCCCGGCATGCCCATTGTCACTCACTCTCTATTCTCTCTCCCTATCTGTCTCTAATAAATAAATAAATAAAAATAACTCTTAAAAAAACACATAGTTATATCAAAAGGGTTCACCCAACAGCCCTGTCATATGAGACTTACTGTCAACCCATTTTACAGACAGGAAACCAAGTGAAGGTTAGGAAGACATTGAATCAGGAGTAGTGGAACAACTGCTGATCTTCGTTCTGTGTTACTTCTAAACCCTGGCTCCACCATGGTGAGAAAAGATCCTGGAAACAGAAACAGGTGGACCGCTGGTGATGCCTAAAGCAGAGTTCAAATGGAACCCTAACATGGAGACTGGCATCATAATAAGGACGAGGAGTGTTGAACTCTGATTTGCCTGTGATTCTGAAAGCCATGGGGTGCTGGAGTCAGGAATAGCTCTGCAACTATCATTGCTTAATTAGCAGTGCCACACTATACCAGTGGTTATCTCCAAGACATTTGCAATTGTGTAATGTTCTGGGTTTTTCATTCTATGAAAAGCTCTTTCATCCCTGTTTCTCCAGTCCCTATAGAGCTGGCTAGGAAGGGAAGAAAGATGTAACTAGATTCTATGAGCACAGCTTTGCCCTGTGCTCCCCTATGATCCCCTGCTATTAGTTCCTGGGTAAAACCTGAATGGAATATTCCAAGGTTGCCCACCAAGTATGGAAGTCACAATTCTGTGCCTCATTGGCTTACTCATTTATAATACCTTTTGCAGTGTATATTTTTTGTTAATGTGAAAGAAAAATAGAAGAAAGAAAGAGAGAACACACTCAGTTGAAGAAACAAAAGCGAGTCCCTGGAGAGAGACATTGCCAATTCATCAGACTTGAAGACATGACAAAGCACAGAAGCCTCACAACACGTGCCGCACACAGGCACTGGAGTAAATGGGAGCCAAGGCTGTAAAAAGCTTGCTCTAAATTTCAGAGAAGTGCAATTCTCTTCTGGCTAGTTTCAGTTGCCTCCAAAGTGTTAGTAAGAAAGGCTTGAAATGGCTGTCAGAGATGAAAACACCCACAGAAATTTACTAAACTGCAAAGACAGGAAGTGTACCTTTTTAGCTTTTTCCCCCATGGCTTGGAGCACAAAGATACTTCTTGGCTGAGCTCTGGAACAGGGTGACATGGGAGTGAATCAGATCAGACTATGCAAGGATTTGTGGCTGGTTAACTACTGGGGAAGTAGGCAGGAGAGTCTAGGTGCCCTCCACCATAGACCTCCCATTATGGATGGAAACCCTCACCCCATGGGCTGTGCACACACACTCTCAGAGGCACCTGCACTCCTCTCTCTTCACTCACTGGGTGAGTGGGAGGCACAGGAGCAGAAGTCGCACTCCAAACCCTCACTTCAAACACCAGTGATGATTTATTTGAAGATCCAGACACTTGGGCTGTCTCTGATGTGGGTAAGGACACAGGATAAATGGGCTGAGAGAGAGAAAGAAAATTGAAACCTACTTAATACAGGGGCCCTAGCTCACTTTTAAATTTTAATGTGAACTGCCAAGAGGGAGAAAATAAAGAGATTTCATGCCTGCAATTGTACCCTTCTCTTCTAGCCAGTCCTACTTCATGGCTCCTCCTAAGTCCTCTATACTCCAGGAGCAATGCATATTAGCATCTGTCAACAGTGAAGTCTTTGGCTACAAAAGGTCCTTTACAAAGTGGATATGCAATAGCTTAGCAGGAGTTTAAAGTTAAGGACTTGAAGGAACTTGGAAAAGAAAAGACTTTTGTAAGAATCTGGGAATATCCTTGCATTCTCATTTTAGAGTAGAGGAGGACAATGCTGAGAGAGCCAACTCCTTTCAGATGACCAACAAAGATAACCAAGCTGCTTAAAGCCTCATGAATAAGATATTGTATAAATCAGATGATGGGTAGAAGAGACAGGTCACCTCCCACTGCTCTCACCTTGACCTGCTTTTCCTACGCCACCCCATCTGGCGTGTCGGTCACAGACACTTCAATCTCAACTGGTCCAGAAGAGAAATCTTCTCAGATCATACATCCTTGATTTTAGTGAACTCATGTAACTCTCAAAATTCTTTTCCCTTGATACCAATTTCAAATGACCTAATTTCCATTTTCAAAATTTCTGGCAGACACTTCACATTGAAAATTCCAGGTATTAACCAAGGGATAAAATATGGAAGAACAGTCAGCTTAGAAAACAAGTGAGCAGATAGAAATGAAAGTATATCGTGTGAGAACCAGGAAGTGTGTTTGATAAGTTTCTGGACTTAGAGTAAAGCTCAGCTGTCACCATATCTGCACAGAAGTACTGGGATAGGGCTGCTTCTCCACTTCAGCTCTGAGGCTGGGCTGCAGCTCTCAGTGACAGCTGGAAGCAACAACCACAGTTTTCTCTCTGCCTCATCTCCCCAAAGCCTGCAATAGCTGCTGAAGTTTGAATTTTAAATGTCCTCCATATGATCATGAATTTGAACAGTTGGTCCCCAGCTGTGGCAGTTTTTGGGAAAGTGTGGAAGCTTTAGGTGGTGGAACCTTATTGGAGAAGTGGGTCACTGGAGGAGGGCCTTGGGTTTTATAGCCTGGCCCCATTTCCTGCTCACTATCTCTGCTTCCTGACCATGGATGCAATGGCACAGCAAGCTTCCTGATCCTACCATCATGACTTCTCCACCATGATGAACTCTTCCCTTGGAATGATAAGCCAAAATAAATCATTCCTTCCATAAGCTACTTCTTGTCAGGTATTTGGTCCCAGTAACAAGTGGGTCACTAATGCAGTAGCCAAGCCTGCACACTTAATTCAGGCCATTCACTGATGTGAATACTGTGAGCTCAGGTTTTGTTTCTGAACTCTTGTGAGATGGGGTCTCACTGTATAGTCCAGGCTGGTCTTGAACTCATTATCCTTCTTTCTTTTACTTCCAGGTGCCGACACCATATTCATGTATCACTGTGCCTGGCTCTGAACAGCATGCATTGGTATTACCAGGATTCTCAGGACAGCAGGCTTATATATTACTGCCTATGGACGGAATCCATCATGGAAACTTTCTCCTACATTTTCTCTTCTCTGGACAGAATGTCAGAATGAAAATGCAAATGATTTCTATTCCATTATCAGAGGCTCATAACATTCCAGCAGTATAAATAATCCCAGAGGGTCATTTTATTCTCTTTTTCCTCTAGCTACATCTATGACTATATGAGCCTAAGATATAAGAGCCTTCTCTCTCTGTGTCTCTCTATCACACACATCTATAATGAGGAAATGGATTAATACTTTTTGAGTATCTAACATATGCTAGACACTAGTATGTGTTAGAATTTTCATGCTGGACAGTGAAATAAAGATGATGGTAGAAGTGAGGAACCTGAATGATTTCCCTCAATTCTTACAGCTAGAAAGTCTTCTTGGAAGTGGCTGGTAACATGTCTAAAATCTGAATTATTTCCAAAAATTCTATAGCTACTCTCCCAAGGGAGCTTCAACCTTTTGATATCTATGCCAGTGTGTATCTTACCTATCTAAATCCAAAAAAAATTTTACCCCTACCTGCACCATTGCAGAGGGAATACCTCCCACTTCTTTCTCCTCTGATTAACTTCCATTTCACCCTTAAAATTGAAATGGCATTCCAAATTTAGGACAAATGCCATTTAATCCATGTGAGGCAATGAGCCTATCATATTATCAGTGCAGACACTTGTGAGGATTGCATTAGTGCTAGGATATGGGTAAAAGGAACAGAAATCCCATATCACTGCCAAAGGCAGATGTTCCCTAGATAAAAAGTATCTTTTCATAAATTCTGGTACAATGAGCTATATTATCCATACCTCACATATTAATCCAGTCCTACTTCCCAGGGGCTCCCTATTACAGACTGAATATTTGGGGGGTTTGCTTTAAAGCCTTTCATTATCAAGTAGTGTAATGGGAGTGAGTATGTAATGAAGAAATTGGCAGGAATCCCAGAGTGATCTGAGGGGCTGGGATTCAGAACACTAAGCCACCATTCAAAATGTAAGTAATTAAAATTAATTAAAAATCATTAAACAAACCTTCACTTTTATAATTTTTAGGTGCAACACAAATCACCAGGACTCATAAAAGGTGTGTGTGTTACCACAGTTGTGTGGCATGACCTGGGTGTTTCCAGGAAAACATGCTGGACAGAACAGGATAAATACAGAAGGATGCGTCAAAGTCCTCATTGAAGACACAGGTTGATAAATAATAGATGCCCACATGTGTAGATCTCAGACCTCATTGTACTGATTGCTCCACTGACTCGCTGCTCATCAGTCAACAATATTTCTTCTGATAGTTGTTCAGCATTCTCTAAGCACCCTACTATTCTAGCAGCTCACAGAACATTGTAAGACTGACCTTGCTTATGAAAATTTGGATAGAGGAGTAAATAGAGAGAAATACACCAATAACACCAATAAAACAATATGGAAGGAAGCATAATGCATGAATTTCATGCACGTTACAGAACACCTACTGAACGGCAAGGGTGGTTGGAGCATGTGGTCACAGAGTCCTGCCTTCAATGCATACAATGATGCCATCAAGACTCACTGAAAGATAAGATGACTGACATATTATATAAGTATAAGCATGTTTCTACTGGGAAGGAAAAAAAAAACTTGCATACTAGGGATTCATAGAAAGGATTACTCCCATAAGTCTGTTATTAAATCTGAAATGGGGCTTGAGAGATGGCTTAGTGGTTAAGCGCTTGCCTTTGAAGCCTAAGGACCCCAGTTCGAGGCTCCATTCCCCAGGACCCACACAAGCCAGATGCACAAGGGGTGCATGCATATGGAGTTTGTTTGCAGTGGCTGGAGGCCCTGGTGTGCCCATTCTCTCTCTCTCTCTTTCACTCTCAAATAAATAAATTAATTAAAATTCTAAAAAATCTGAAATGATCCTACAGGCTCATTTTTTGAATGCTTATTCCCAGTAGATGATGGTAGATGATGCTATTTTTGGATACTATGAAACCATTAGGAAGGGAGGCCAAGTCAGAATTAAATGGGCCACTTGAAGAGGACCTTTCAAGGTCACACCCAACTCCTTGTTCCTGACATGCTCTGTGAGTCCTAGTCTATCATAAAATGAACACCATCTGCCACACGTGCCTACTGCTATGAACTCCACCATGCTTTTTTTGCCATGATAGACTAAAACCCTTTAAAATGGTGAGCCAGTCATACATTCCTTCCTTTAATTGTCTCTGTGATGTATTTTGTCAGTAACATGAAAGTAATGCAAACTCTGTGGAGGATAAGGCAAGGTATAAAAATCAAACAAAGTGAAGTATAATCAGGAAACTCTTCTCTGTAATCACAATAATTTCTGAGAGGACTGGGATTGAAGAACATATTAGGCAAGAACAATCTCTGAAGGTCATGACTTCTCTCTCAGGACTACAAATGAGAAAATTGATTACATAATTTCTACACTGCCTTTTTGTAGAACTGTTATCACATTCATTATGTTGAAAACAGATGGTTCATCTCTCTCTCTCTCTCTCTCTCTCTCTCTGTGTGTGTGTGTGTGTGTGTGTGTGTGTGTGTGTGCCTGTGTCTGTGTCTGTGTTTACATAGACTGGATAAGCTGAAGGATTTGGAAATGAAATTGAAGTTTCAGCTGAAGAAGCCAAGGGAATTTATTCTGGAGAACAGAGTGAAGGATTGAGGAGTGGAAATAATGGCTACTCTCAAACACTTGAGGAGCCATTACTTAAGTAGACAAATGGTTCTTAGGTAGTACTTTTTTGATAGAGACTCCTAGAAATAATAATGTAAAGGGGATATAAAAAGAAATAGAACAATGAAAAGAGAGATCCTCAAATCAAAGCAGAACATTCCCAAAGACAGGTAAGCTCCTTCCTGTCCATCACAGACACATGTAAGGGATTTCCCCAAAAACCTCTGAGCTGAGTGAATCCCTGTTCAGACAGCATGCACAAGAAGCTGGAACTAGAATAGAACAAACAGGGATTGAATTGGAGGTGAGGATTTCACTCAGCACAAGGAGGAAATTTCTAAGGACTCTAACAAACCAACAAGTTAAGTAGATTCATTGTGATGTAGTGGTTTCAGCACTGTTGAAATGATCAAAGAGTAGCTAAGCAGCCACTGTAGGAATTTAGTAAAGCTGCTCCCTTCACTGAGGAAGAAAAATGAGTGTGTTACCTCCAATCCAGCTCAAGTCCTAGGTGCTTTTGATAGAATACACATTGAATCTCCAGCATTAGGAGACCCAAGAACTAAACCTAAGTCTTCACCTCCATAGCAGAGAACTTTTAAGGATATGACTTAAGCATCAAGGAACATTTTGGATACAGGGCTTTCTCCAGAAGCAAACAGAAGAATGCTTTGCACCTCCTTGCTAATGTATATTGAGAAGACTTCACTGGTACAGAGTCAACAGGGATTCGGGAGGAAGTCAGTGCCCATGAGCATGCCCTATCTTGTCGGGAAAATCCCAAAGATAGGACAGCTGTTTCATGATGCAAAGCTCTGAAACACATTTGGAGAGAGGTCATCTTTCCATGCTTTGTGGTCCTCCTAGTATTTAGAACACTTCTTTCCCTACAGCAAATTAATTACTTTTTTTTTGGATATTTTTTTCAGACAAGAGTCTCATGTGCCCAGGTTGGCCCAACTCACTATGTATCTGAGGCTAACCTTGATACCCTGATCATCCTTCCTCTACCTCCCAAGCACTAGGTTAACAGGAATGCACCAAGACACTTGGCTGGAATTAAAGTTATTTTAACAAGAGTGCTTGCTATGAGTTGAATGTTATCCTGGAAAAAAAATGAGTTTTGGAAGTCTTAGGGATTCATAATTTAAAATGTGACCTTATTTAGAATTAAAGTCATTGAAGATGAGGTTGGTTAAAATGAGCTATACTGGACTAGGGTGAGTCCCTAACCCAACCTCATGGTAACCTTATAAGAGGATGGCAAAATAAAGGCAGACATGTTATACTGAGGATTAGAGTATGCATTTAATGAGGCAGCTAGGGTGACTGGGCCCCCAAAAGTAAAGGTAGGAATTTCCTTAAGCCTGCCCTTGCACTCTCTACTTTATTAGAGATCAGGGAAGGATCTCTCCTCTCCTTATCTCTTAACTAAAGGAATTCCCTAAGTAGGTTTTTCCACAAACCGCCTGAGCCCCTCCTGGGTGGGAGTTCCCCCTTTCTAGAATTCAAACCTGATCCTGGCACTGTGGTTGGTCAAGCTCAGCCCCCAGAACTTGGCATCATGGCTGGCCTCTTCTTGAGTCAGCCTCTCGTTCAGACCAATCAGCCCTCACTCTGGTTCACCTGAGCCAGAAAGTAAGGCCCACCACAATAAGGTTATAAGTGGATGCTTGCCAGGTGAGTGCACTCTCTTTTGGCTGCCCATGCATCGCTTATGAACCTCCAGGTTCTGGTAAGTCTCCTTTCATCTCGGTCCAACTGGGCTGAGATAAGGGGAGAAACGCCCTGGCCCCTCTGTACTCTTTTCTGTCCTCCACATGGCAGGAGCTCCCTGTACTTTCTTTTCTTTCCTTTCTAAGTCTTTTTACTCCCAGGACCATCACATGGGCTCTCAGACCACATGGGAGTATCCATATCCCTTCCCTAGGTTTTATACTTCTCTAAATAAATATAATAATTTAGTAATTATCCTCAATTTGTATTGCCTGATATTTTGGTTAAATACAAAAATGAACTCAGGGTTTGGAGTTCAAGGACTTTCCTGAACTCCAGACACATATGCCATAATACTACCACCTAAGAAACACCAAATACCCACAGGCAACACCAGAAACCAGGAAGGGTGAGAAACTTTTCCTGCAGCTTTGGTTGGACATCTTAATTTGGACTTCTAGCTTCTAGAATTACAAGACAACAAATTTCTGTTTCTTCTAATTCATGGTTCTTGGCCACAGAAATTCTAGGAGTGAATATAAAATCCCTTACCTCATGGGCCCTGTCAGATTAAGGTTGTGTAGAAAGTTGGGAAATCGTTTTTACTGTTTTGATCTCACTTCCTTTGCTACAGCATTTGAAATCTTGAGACTATTGATGGAGAGGAGAGGGAAGAGGGCAGTTTTCACTGGTCTAAATGAGTCTAACATGGACATGTTATCATTTCTGGCTCTTGCACATGCTACTCTCTCTGATAAACTCTTATGGGCGATGTGAAGAGATAAAATGGTGGCAAAATCTCTGAGCTGTTCTAACAGGAGTGCTGGTAAATTGACGCAGAGGCTGTCCTCAGCAAGGAGCACAAACTAAGCCAGAATGGTCCTGGAACACTGGAGGCATAGACCAAGGGGGCAGCAGGTGAAGAAGAAGGACACGGGCTCCATGAGTCCAGAGAAGAACTGAGTCCAGACTTCAGTGTACGTTGTGAACCAAGAGCAGGTGAGCATGGAAGCTGGTCAGCAAGGCTAAGCTCACGGCAGCTCTCTGCTTGGAGAGGGGTTCGGGCTCTCTAATGGGCAGAGTGCTATTAGTCCTATGGAAAGATGGACCCCAGCCAAAAATGATATAATAACTGGGGCTCTGTCTAAACAAACTGGGCTTGATTTACCTTCCTTTGGACACAACTGTCTCCTTGCCCCATGCTTTAATAAGTATGGGTTGATGAGGGCTGGAATATTATACACATTTTGATTTAAGATTAAAGCTAATGTTCAGTGTGACCACAGCCATGAGGACTTTGGGGTCATATTTACTCTTAGGAAAAGCAGGTTCTGTGTGGGCAGCCAGGCCAGCACACACATCCCAGCTATTCTTTCATTGAGCTGTAGTGTCTACTCTAGAACAATTACATCAACTCTTCATAACCCAAACAACAAAAATGCACTGCAGTTGGAAAAATAGTCAGAAACTTGCATCTCTGTTATTTTATTAGAGCTTCGGCCCAACTCATTTCTAACCTATAAGCTTCAAATTTTTCAATCTGCAAAACAGACATTGGTGACAAATACCAGTTCAATAAAGGCTGAGGTCAACAAGTCTTAGGAGACAAAGACACCTGCTGCCAACCTTTCCTGTGGGTGGTTGATATTGATGAGACAAGGACCTGATGTCCCAGAGTGAAGACCATATATATTAAAGCAGGGTACAGCATCTCACCAGAGTTCAGTTAGCAGCCATAGGTGATCAGAGAGAAGCAGTAGCATTGTATAACCAGTTGGAAGAGATTTGTTTATCCATTTCATCTAAAGGTGTTGAAACAGGTTTCCAGAAATGCAAGTTGGTCTAAGGAGGACACAGTGAGACTGAGGCCCCTCTTTCTCAGAGGTGCACACATCTCACAGTTATAGCTCATCCCCACTCATTTGAATGAAGAAATTCATTTGTCCTTCATGTTAGTAAAACCTGAACAAATTCTAGACAATGTAATGCTTTATCAATCCCTTCTATAACTGGGCTGCCCTTAGGAGAACCTTCTGATGACATCATTTATTAAATGCCACTGTATGCTAAATCCTGTGCATATGTTTTCAAATGACCATCCTAACAACTCTGTGATGCAGGGGTTCACATCTCCATATATTTATGATGTGAAATCTAAGGGTCTGTGTGTCTGTCACATACCCAAGGCCTCATGCTTAGTAAGTAACAACACTAGAACTGGAATCAGGGGTGTCTTAACTGGTGGGATTTGAACCTAGAATGAATCAGGAAGCAGTTTTAGACAGAAATTCTGCTGTTGGGAACAATTCAGTGAGAGGGAAAATGAAGAAAAAGAACCAGTATTTCTGAGGGTGCCCTGTGAGGGATTCTTGATATGCCTTTCATTCCCGGGGCACTACCAACTTACCCAGGCTTTGCTCCTACTTCACATTGCCTTCCCAAGCAACATGGTCTTGCTTCTCCCTCTCCCTATTCCCATGACCAGTGGACTTCCAAAGATGTTGAACCAAACAGATAATTTTGTATAACTGTCACTGATTACTTTCTGGATACTGGTTTCTTTGTTGAGTCCTTTATATGAATTTTCTTATCTAATCTTGAAATATCCATGAAGGAGATAGAATTTTTTCTCATCATATAAATTCAAATGTTGAACTATCTTCCCTCTTCTCATTTCTCCCCCCTTCTCCCCAAATTGCATTGAAAGATTTCCCCCTTGAACTCAATTACCAATGATATGGGAATTTGAGGTGTCTTTGAGAGTAATAGAGCCACTTTTGGCTCTTGGTTGGGCTTTGACCCAAGTTAGGATGACAGACAGTCATAGTAATGCAAAACTTCCACTGAGTTAATAGACTTCTTGGCTTATGAGTTTTAAAAAGTATTTTATTCATTTATTTATTTGAAAGAGAATGAGAGAGATAGAGGCAGAGAGAGAGAAAGAATGAATGGGCACACCAGGGCCTCCAGCTACTGCAAACAAACTCCAGAAGCATGTACAACCTTGTGCATCTGGCTTTATGTGGGTACTGGAGATTTGAATGTGAGTCCTTAGGCTTTGTCGGCAAGTTCCTTTAGAGCTGAGCCAACTCTCCAGCCCCAGCATATGAATTTTGAAGAATGAAATCCACAGACCATAGATGGCAAATTTTAGAAAGGTTTTATGACAGAGCTTAAGAGAAGGAAGGAAGGCAGAGCTCCTGCTATGAAGCAGGAGGGTCTCTGGAAATGTGGAAGCCTGCCTAGTTACTCTGACTGGGGTCTTTTATGGGAATTTATGGGATGGGCTGAGCGGGTCAATCTAGTCTCCATGTCAGAGGTCCAGGTGCCCTTTCCTGAAGCAGGCAATCTTCCAGAAACCTTCATGGAGAGGAAAACCCTTCAGGGAAGAGAAAAGGGAAGATCAGGTATTCCCTCTGACATTTCCGGCCTCCAGCAAGATGGCAGCTGTGAGGCCCCCCTTTGGGATAAAGAGCAAAAGAAGACCCTTACCCCCGTACCAGCCCAAGGACCTTCCTTGCTTTTACCTATTGGGGCCCTGCTACCCCTTAAAGACTGCAGCAAGACCTGGAAATGAATGCAGCTGCTCTTGTAGGAATGTGAACTCAGACAGCACCTCTTTTTCTCCCTCTCTTACAAACGCTTCCTTTTGTCTGTATCAGCTCACTTAGGGTTAGGTCATTGCACTCCAGCAGAAGGCTGACACCAGGAAGTTGAGACTGCTCAGACTTGCAGTAAAAAGGAGGACACATGGTCACAGTTGCTGCCTCAGTGCCTTTACTAAGATTCTAATCGTCAAGCAGCCTCAGCCCACCTCTGTTCTGATCCATTATGGATCTGACAAGTCCTCCTAAAGATGAAAGAGGTGTTAGGGCAAGGGACAATGGACTGGCTAATTGCAGGAATAAACTTTACAGTTGGGGGCAGAGCCACAATCCTCCTCTACACTGTGTAACACAGGTCATAGAGGCAACGACATGCTATGGCCAGTGACTTTCTCCAGATCCTCAGGAGAGAGCCAAGATGTGACAATGAGCCATGGCGTACCAACCTGCCTATCCCCTGCCATGTGAAGGGACATTCTTGAATTTTGTAGTGGCAGGAAACCCTGGCACAAGGAGGCAGGATCTGAGACTCTCAATGACTTTACGGGAAGCCAGTGGCTAGGAGCACTCCAGGGCTTGCAGGTCCAGTACACTGAGAATGTTACCCACAGAAAAAGCCAAATGATATGGTGTGATATATTTCAAGCAACGTTTAAAGGTCATCTCATCTATTCTCCTGTCTCCTCTTCGGATCCACTCAAAAATCACTTCAGACTAAACATGTTTCCTGATTTCAAGTATTGCCAAGTAAAAAATTGTTTATGGATTTATTTTTACAACACAGATGATCCACAGAGAAAGTTCCCTCAAGTCCAAATTTAATCACTTGTATCTCAGGAACCCAGACTCTGTCCTCCTGTTCTGATGTGGGGACTGGTAAAGGGTATTTCAGCGACATCATGAATCATTTAGAGGGACTTAGGATTCAATTTAATACAATCAACATTTACTGAGATCCAAGGTCCCCGATGTGATGATGGGGGTGAAAAGGCCACAGAGGTGACAAACAAAGCTTCCTTCTAGACTCAAGCTCCATTTCAGTCAGGTGTGGAGATACATGCCTGCAATGCCAACACTGGGAAGAAGAAGGCAATGGAATCATGAGTGCAAGGCAGTACAGTTCCCACATCTGTAACCCTCCCTTCACTGTCACTTTATAGTGTCACATCTGTCCTGTTTGGGGTGTGAATGTTAGTGTATGTGTGTATGTGCATGGGTGTGAGCTTGTATGTAAGTGTGTGCATTTGCATGTGGAGGCCATAAGATGACTTTGCATGTGATCCTCAAGGATGCTGTCCACACTATTTGAGACAAGATCTTCTACTGGCCAGAACTCACCATTAAGCTAGATTGGCTGGTCATCATCCATCCATCCATCCATCCATCCATCCATCCATCCATCCTCCTACCTACTCATTCATCCATCTATCCATCCACCCATGCATGCATCCATCCATCCACCCACCCACCTAACATCTACATATGTGCTCATTTATGATAGCCTTGAAAAGTTAATGATTTCTGAAAAGCAATTAATTATTTTAAGAGTTCAGAAAAAGAAGGAAGCACATGAAAAGATTCTAAATTAACATCATTAGTCTTAACAAGACAGCAGATTAAAGGTCCACTGAGAAAACTGCACACTGACTAGAATGGCTAAATTTTAAACACCTGTCCAGGTGGTGGACTAGACCAAGTGCTGGGGTAGCTCACCCTTCCAAATGCTGTCAGCATAAGGGTAAAATGATGTACCTTCTTTGGGAAATAACTGGGACAGTTACTTAAGAAGGTAATCGCATACTTTTTGAAGGTCCAGCTTTCTAGGTATTTATCCAAGTAAAGTAAAATCAAATGTCTAATGCTGTGTCTACATGTGATCTCAAGCCCATGCATTAGAATTTCAAAATACAAATACACAAGCCAGCTGGATAAGGAATCTAAAGAATAATGGCTAATGTATATTGGGAATTTGTTATGTGTCTGCCAGAGATGACAAAACATATGTCAAATAAGTCCTGAAACAGCAGTGGTGTTTTGGTTTGAATGTGAAATGTCCCCCATAGGATCATGTATTAGAACACTAGTCTTGGTGGCACTGTTTGAAAAGGTTGTGGCGCCTTTAGAAAGTGGAGCCTTGCTGGAAGAAGTGGGTCACTGAGGGCAGAGCTTGAGGTTTTGTAACCTGACCCTACTTTCTTTATCATCTGTTTCTTGTTTCACTCAGATGAGAGAAGGCTAGGAATCCCAGTTGCGCACTCTCCTGGGATCATAGAACACCTACCTCCATGCTTTCCCTGATGTGATGGACTGAATCTACTCAAACTGTGAGCCATTATTCTAAATCTCCATTCCCTTAAATTGCTTCTTCAGATATTTGGTCATGACAACAAGAAACATAGTTGGTACATACAGTTGGTAACAAGGAGTTGAGCCATTTCTATTATAAAGTATGACTATGTTGTTCTTAGGTCTATAGACCAAGTTTTCAGGAAAAAATTGGAAGATTTTAGAGCTGCAGACTAAGGAAGCCATAGAAAACTCTAAAATGAACTTAATGGACAATTCTAGTGGTAGTTTGAAAGGCCAGAAATGCTGAGTGATATGTAAACACTGGAGAGCTTGCTTATGGGATATCAGAAGGGAACAAGGACTCTATCAGGAACTGAACTAGCCACCATTCATGTTACATTCTGGAAAATAATCTCACTACATTTCTTATGTGTCCTAAGAACTTGATTTGAGACTGAATTCAAATGTAATGGACTAATTTGCTTGGTGGAGGGAATGCTAAGATAGGATAGCACCCAGGTTCTGCCATAGTTACTGTTCACTGTTTGTTGTAGTTAACTTCTCATTGCTGGCATAAAACCACCCAACCAAAAGCTGATGGAAGGAAAGGTTTTTTTTTTTTTTTTTTTTGACTAGAGTCTCAAGGAGAAGCTTTATGGTGGCAGAGGAAAGGATGGCAAGAGCAAAGGCTGGACATCACTTTCTTGCGACCATCAGGCGGACAACAGTAGCAGGAGAGTGAGTGAGCTTCTGGCAAGAGGGAGCTTGCTATAATAAGGTTCCATCACCTAAATTGTCATCAACTAGGGACTAAGCATTTAAAATGCATAGATTTATGGGAGACATCAGATTCAGACTGCCACATTCTATCCCTGGCCCCCCAAAAATGATAACCATACAAAATGTAAAATGTAATGCACTTAGTTCAAATTTCAAAGTTTCCATAGTTTTCAATCAATCCCCACACTGTTCAAATATCCCTATAGTCCAAAGTCTCCTCACTATGAGCCTGAAAAACCCCAAACCCTTAATGGAACAGAGTAAACATTCACACTAGAAAAGATGGCATGAGACATATCAAAGAAAGACTGAGTCAATGCAAGATCTAAAACTAGCAGGGCAAATATCAAATATTGTAGCTAACATCTGTAACTAGTGATGAAGTTTCTGGAGTTCCAATTATACCCCTCCAGCTAGGCTGCCACAGCCCAGGGAAAACTCTTTTCTGAGGCAGAGGTTCTCCTAGGCAACCACCCCACAGTCCTGGCATCTCCATAATCCTAAAGTTTCTACTGCAACCCATGGTTCATCCTTTTGTTTCTATAAGGCATCCATGCAGGAACTCCAACAACCCTGCCTTACATCACCCAGTGGCCATGTCCAAAAAATAAACTGCATTGAAAATCCCATGACCCTATCTTTTCTGCATTTGTTATACTCTCCTAGCATCAGGTGGGCTACCAAACTTGTTAATCCAGAACTGGACATTCCCTCAGCATTCAGGCCCCTACTTTCAAAAGAGTCAGCATTTTCTCTGCTGTCCAAATGCAGAACAGCTATCCTAATCTTAAAGGTAGTAATTTCTCAAACAATTGTAGCTGAAGCTATTGTAATATTCATCCCAAACTTTCATTTCTTTCTGTGCCACATCTATCTGCTCATACTACTTCATTTCTTCTAAAAACAGCCCTGCTCAAAGTTCTCACAACATAGGCAAAGCAGAGAAAGCCTCTCTCACAAACTGCTTCTAGCCCAGTCCAGACACATTTCCTTCTTCTCCTCATAAACCAAGACTTCACAGTTCTTTCTGTACTTAAGTCTCTCAAACATGATCAGAATGGTCCTTCCAACTCTACTTACAGCACTGCAAAGTGTCTCTTAGGTCAAGGTTTCAAATTTTTCCACTCCTGGTACCAATTTTATGTTGTAGTTAACTTATCATTACTTGAATAAAGCACCCAACCAAAGCAGCTGGTGGGAGGAAAGGTTTGTATGTTGGCTTAGAGTCTTGAGGGAGTTTCAGGTGGAAAATAGCAGCAGGAAATTGAGCCACATTATGAGTGGTAGCTGGCTATATAACACCCCTAAGCCCATCCCCCAGAAATATACCTCCTCCAGCAAGACTCCACCTCCCAAATTGTTATAAGCTGGGGACAAAGCACTCAAAATACATGAGTTTATGGAGGACACCACACACACTGCTTTTATCCAGATCTGCAGTGTTGGAGAAAGCGCGCGCGCGCGAGAGAGAGAGAGAGAGAGAGAGAGAGAGAGAGAGAGAACAATAAATGGTGCAGTTTGGAGAGGAAAGGTGCATTAGAGAAGTTAGTATTGCAGACAGGAGGTTGTATAAGCAGCTATAACTGTTGAAGATACTTGCACCATTAATTAGAAACTTCTGTGCTCTGAACTGGGACAATAGACAAAAAGGTATCCTGAGGCCAAGACCCTATACATTGTAGGCTCTGTCTTGTGAAAATGAAAAATCACTTGAACAAGGAGATCCAAAACTGAAAATGCCATCACAGAATGGATCCTCATCCCAAATGGGTACTAGGGAAGTGTGTCCTCTGTATTATCCTTGAAGGCATGCAGAGACTGCTACAACTGTAGCCCAAAAGGTCAGGCTGCATCTGCAGCTGGCAGCAGCATTCACATGGAGAAGGTTTTGTAGACATGAAAGAAGAGTGAAGAAGGATCACAGGGGCTTGCATCAAGCAAATCCACTGAGACCAGGGAAGTTGTAGAAATTGCAGATTTCCTATAGGAAGACCTCAAGAGGGCACTTCATTCTATGAAGGTGAAGCTCAAGTTGAAATGGAAATCCCAGATATTGGAGATGCCAAGACCATGACACATCTCCCAAGGAAATTTATAGGTGTGGAGTGGATCTAGTGTAAGAGAAAAGCCATGAGCTGTGTGTGCTGTGGGTGGCTGAGGTAGGCTTGGGTCCCCCACGCATTTTGGAGCCTAGATGACTCCACCATGAGTCCGAGATGCTGGGCCTAGAGTTGTAGGACTTGGTGTCTGCTCTGCTGTGTTTCAGTGTTGCTGGGGTTAAAACTTTCATTGCTCTATCTTCTGTCTTTTCTTTATAAATGGGAATGTTTACTTTGTGCCATTATATATTAAAAGTAGGAAATTGGTATTTTGATTTTATAAAGGGTAACAATTCAGAGATTATCTTATATCTAAGAAGAGACTTTGGACTTTTGAACAATTTGAGGCCTGTCAAAGACTATGGAGACATTTGAAACTGAAATGGTTGCATTTTGCATTATGAGATAGACATGAGCCTATGGGAGCAGGGGTGGAATGTTGTGGTTTGAATACGAAATGACCCCCATAGGGTCATGTGTTCAAATACTAGGTCACTATCTGGTAGACCTGTTTTAGAAAGTTGTGGAACCTTTAGGAGGTAGATCCTCACTGAGACCTTGGGGTTTTTGCTTGTTTGTTTGTTTGTTTGTCCTGTTTTTTTGAGGTAGGGTCTCACTGTAGCCCAGGCTGACCTGGAATTCACTATGGAGTCTCAGAGTGGCCTTGAACTCACAGCAATCCTCCTACCTCTGCCTCCCAAGTGCTGGGATTAAAAGCGTGTGCCACCACGCCCGGCGTCCTTGAGGTTTTGTGAGCTGCCTGTACTTCTTGCTTCTTGTCCTTTCAAGATGTGACAAAGTGAGCAGTCATTGCTTCACACCCTTGCTGAAATAGTGCCCCTCTGTGATGGACTGTGTCCCATCAAACTAAAAGCCACAATAAACCCATCCTACCTTAAGTTGCTTCTTTTCAGGTATTTGATTGCAAGTAAAATAGCTGTTCCAGTTGGGTATACATAGATGCTTAGTAAATATTCCTACAGGAGAAAATATGTGGTCCTTGATAACTTGGCCCATAGGTGCTAAGAGCCCAGCAGCTGATATGAGCAACCATTAAGATTTCAATTTGTGTAGCTGCTATTATCAATATGTCTATTTTTATGTTAATATTTTATTTCTTAATTTTTAAGTTTAAAATTCCTATATTGAAAGATACCAAATGCATAGTGTCTGAGAAATCTGATGAGACATCCAAACAGAAATTTCTTCTGCTTAAATTGACCTAAACTCACTCTCTAATTGCACCCCTTTCTGCTTTCTCAGGGTCACAAGGAGTTGATCTCGTCTCTGAGCTGAGCTAAACATTGCTTAGTAATGCCTGGCCTTACGATCTGCACCCTCTTACCACCCTTCTTCTACGATGATTTGTTTGTGAAATAACCTTAACCTATACTCCAAAGCAGCTGAATATTCACAACTGCTTCTGAGAGGGTAGAGCTTCATTGCACCTTTCTTTGAATACCCGAGCCTGCCAGCGCTCCCTTCTGGCTGCCAAGAAGTAGCAGCATCAACAAATAGTCAGAAAAGTCTGCTGTAAATAACTCAAGTTTCCACCCATTGTAATCAACAAATAAATTATAGTGATGTTGGGCAGCAGCCCAGCTTATTAGCGGGTCTGCCTATGGATTTTAGAGAACCTGGGTTTTTCACAGATCTCAGTTGTGGTGGGTGAGATGCATCAGGAAAGAAACCTAGATTGGGAAGTTAGTGGGGCTAGGGATAAATGGCTGTTGGAATTATGCAGCATTTCTTTAGAAAACCTTTTCTGTGAGGCTGTTTCTTAGCTGCAAAGAACCAGAGAAGAAACAAAAGAATTTTTCTTTGTTTAAAACAAACAAACTCTTCCATGTGTTTCTTTGTAAGTGGGTGTCACTGGCAACAGGCAAGGAGAGAACCAAAACAATGAAGGAAGCCCCCTGCCCACATGCTGCTAGACACCCATAAAATGAACAAAATCAAAGGAAAGCCACTGAACAAACACAATGGCCTTGTCTTCTCACTTTCTTGTGGCACAAAGCCAAGCTGGCCAGCATGGTCCTCCCCACCCCCACCTCACTCCATATGCTAGGCCCCTCCTCCAGGAGTATTCATGCTCGAGTCCCCTCCCTCCCAAGACAATGCCAGCTAGCAAGTTGACCCCACATATACCTTTGATTAATCAACTGGCCCTGCAGCCCAGAGAGCAGCTCTGAATGACTGAGCAGGGTAAGGGGCAAAGAAGCTGCCCTTGTAGATAATGAGACTAGGAGTGGTGCTCCAGGAGCATGGGTGAGGGGCACTAGGGTCCTGACGAAGCCACTGGTGCCACCCACTGCCAGGGTCCAAGGCAGGAGAAAGCCCTTACATTGCTGCGGGGGATCTTTGCCAGTGACTTGGAGAAGTTTGAAGAAGGCCAGTGCTCTGTGGCCTTGACCGTGACAGGTAAAGGATGAGGAGGGAGAGATAAAATAATTATAGTTGTATATAGAGATTTATATGTGAGTACAAGTGTCTGTGTGTATAAAATGATGACCAATGTGAGACAAACTCAATGTAGATATATTTTTTTGTCTTACTAAGGATGTTGGCATCCTCATTGCTCAGCCACATATTTCCTTCCCCAGCCACTAACTACTGCTTTCCATCAGTGAGCCCCAGTGATTCTCCAGTCTCAGCACTCTGTGGACTGCAGTTACAGATGTGTGTGGCCAGGTTTTACATGGATTATGGAGCTGTCAAACCTAGCAGTCTCTGGTCCAAGAGACCCCTACTTTTAAGTGGTAAACACTCTTAACCACTGAGCCATCTCCTCGGCCCCGTAAAATTAGTTTTTGAATGAATGAATGAGTAAAGGTACATTAATGGTATTTTGTGGCCTCATAGTAGACTTCTTAGAGCATCAATTTCAAAGGGATTCTAATGTCCACTCCAAACTAGTTAAGATACTTACAAGTCCTAAGCACTATATTTCTCTACTATGAACCTTGCTTTTATACCATGGCCTCAGTAGGGGACAAAACTGGCCTTCAAGTCTGAAGTCACCATTTAATAACTAAGAAACCTTGGAGAAACAAATTGAACTACATGGACCTGTTTCCTAGGTTCATGGGGTAGAGTGTATGCCTTCCAGTGACACCTATGTGACCCTGTTTTGTGAGTTGCTGAACATTCTGTAGCACTAGGCAACATGTCATTTATTCCCCTATCTCTTTAACTCTGGACACCAGGCAACTGTGCTGGTGATTCTATGCTCATATGAGTTGTCTCCAGGTGGCAGTGGTTGGCTGTGGGTTTTGGTGTAAGACCTTGGAGATACTAGAGAGGCTTCTGCAGGAGACTAAGGGCCAGCTGAGGTCCCTTGAGAACACACTGTCAAGCTGGGTCAGTGCCACCATGCAGGCTTAAGGCAGCTGTTGGGTTTTAGTTATGGGTTTACATCAGTACTGAAAACAAGCCTAACAAGAATTGTTTGGCACATGCACACACCTGACAGAGAGAGAGAGAGAGAGAGAGAGAGAGAGAGAGAGAGTGTTTCATACAAAATGAAAATGAAATACAGTCATAAAACAGTAGTGGCTCACAACCCAGCATTATGAAATCAGGTAGCAAGGCCAAGGAAAGCAGAGGGTTTCAGTTCCTCATGGAGTGGAGGGGGTGGTGAGGCTCTCAGTCTACAATGGTGGAAGCCTGTAGTCTGAGAAGACGCTGTTCACACTTTTAAAGGTCTGCTCCTAGTGACTCACTTCCTCTGGCTAGGTCTCACCTTCTGAATCCTCTTTTTACTTTTTGATAATTTGTACATGTATGTAATGTATTTTGATCATAATCCTCCCATTACCTTCGCTTGGCCCTTCTCCATGTCCTCCTTCTGTTGATACCCTTCTTCTTTCTAACTTCCCTCTTCTACCTCAACATTATTGTTTTGTTTTGTTTTTTTCCCTTGTGTTTGGGTTGACTCCTGTGCTTTGCAAGTGTTGCTTAGTATCAACAACACAGTTAAGTTCACATGTCCACACTGAACTCAGTATATGCTTATCAGATAAGACATCACTCTTTGTATACAGTCAAGACTACTCTTGACCTCAGCTGGGTCCAGGCTCAACAGTGCCATTCTCTGTGGTGTACAATGTTGAGGGCTTTTGAGCTCACTACATGTCATCTTCTGTGCCATGATTCCTTATATAAAACCCACATGGCTGTCAGAGCTAATGTTATTCACAAGTTTGTTTTGCCCACCTAGCAACAGGAATCAAAGCATTGAAAGGAAAAGTCTGAAAAATGTTAGGGATAATTCAGTTCAATGCCTTGATAGGTTGAAGATAAGCTTAGGGACACAATAGAGTACATAAAGAATAGAAATTGACTGGGCATAGAATTCTGTGAACTTTATGCAGTATGAGGGGCTGTCATCCCAATTCTTTTCAGACAAGCTCAAAGGCATTGCTTTCCATCTGACACATTTCATTCAGAAATCATCTCCCTATGCCCAGAAATTCAGCAGAGATGACCAAATGTGTCATCAACATCCAAATGTGTGACAGAAAGTGAGCCTGAGAGTGTTAAAACAGGCTGGGCCAAATTGCTCACCTGGAAAGTAGGCAGCCCCTGGCCCATGTCCGTGATGCCACACTGGCCCATTTGCCCACAAGCTGAGCCTCCCCTCCTGCTGAGTGATGCAGACAGAAATTAGCAAAGCCACAAGTTGTCATTTGAAGGCATTATTCCACTTGCCAAATACAGAAAACCTACTTCTCAGGAAGGAAAGAGGGATAAATGAGAAAAACTAAGGGGAAATTGTGAAAATAAAGAGTGAGGGTATGAACAATGTCTAGTCTCTGCAAGAAAAGAGAAACATAGAAGAAAGAAGGAAGAAGCAGTAACAGGGGTCCACCCGAGAAAAGTCCCTCAGTACAAACAGGCCTGGGTCCTCTCTTGGATTTCTAGCCCTGAAATAAGTTTCACTTTCTCATTTCTCCACCTTAAATAAAACTTGAACATCTCACTTCCTCATCTTTTCACTCCCAGATCAGAAACAGCATCTCCCACACCTACCTTTGGGACATGCCTGGCCCACTCCCCTGCAGCCTTGAATGTCACAAGAAGTTCTGAAGTTTGATGTTGCAAATATATTTTACCACATTCTTTGCAGCTCCCACACATGCTTGAATTTTAAAAGTCACTTTAGCATCAACTGGCAGCCCTTCTGGGGTCCAAGAAGTTGTTTTAAGTGGTGTCATTGGTCCCCAAGCCCTGGCTAAGAGTAACTTCCATGAACCAGCAATCTTCCTGTTAAATTAAATTCATGTCACTTTGTCCATTCCTGGTTTCAGAATCAGGCTCTATGTTATTAAGATGTTATTCGGAATAACTATAAGGTTATATGAATAAATGTATCTCTGTTGATAACATTGTAGCTTCCAAGTTTCTCTTCCTTAACTTTAGAAACTGATGTCTGTGTGTGTGTGTGTGTGTGTGTGTGTGTGTGTGTGTGTGTGCATGTGAGTGAAGAAAGAGAACAACCTCAGGTGCCAACTACTCTCTTTGAGGCAGAGTCTCCTCCTGGATTGGAACTTACCAAGTAGGCTACACTGGATGGCTGACCATGAGGCCTCAGGGATCTGCTTGTCTCTGTCACAACAACACAGGGATTACAAGTATATGCCATCAAATGTGGCTTTTAAAAATCATGTGGATTATGGGGCTTAAACTCAAGCCCTCATACCCATGTACTTTACCTATTGAGCCATCTCTGCAGTCCCTCAGCTATAGAAGCTTATTCACAATGCTTCCAAGCAACATTGCTTCCAAGTCTATCAGTTCCCGTCACCTGATACCAAAGGCTCTTAGGTCCTGTACTTTCCTTTCTAGCTAGGTCTCCCTTTAGCTTTCACCAGTACCCAGCTTCTCCATACCCACTCCATCCCATCCATTCATCAAACATTTCCTGAGTACCTGATGGTGTCAGATATTACAAAAATGTTTCAGGGTCTGAAATAAAGTATATGATGTGGTACCTATGCTCAAAGAGCTTCTGGTCTAGCAGTAGGACTTAAATGAGCACAGAAACAATGGTCATGCCAGGGAGAATGTGACCATAACCTTCCATGGGTAGAAAGAAACACATTGAGGGAGAAGCACCTTGACTTGGATGAAGGGAGGTGTTTGAGGGGAGTCTCACAGGAAGTAGAGCATTTTAATAGGTAGAGTGATAAGAAGATAAGTGTCTACCATGTGCAAGGATAAAAGCAGTGATATCACAGTGGAGGACCCTGCTGACTTTTCAGTTAGGGTACAAATGGTAGAATACTCAATTCAAGCTATTCAATCATTGGGGCATTTACTGCATGTTTATGAAACAAGCGCTTCCAGGGTTAGTTAACTTAGCAAATTAGTGACAGCAGGGCTCTACATTGGCCTCTCTGTGATGTTCTTAGCCTGCCTGTCTCCTACCTATTTAGACAACTTCAGGATCTGGGAGCATCATATTTGCATACAATAAAGGTTCAAATGAAAAATGTGGTATATTTCTGACTGAGAATGTTTTTATAGTGAGAAAATCATCTCTGAAAACCCCAAGAGACTTCTTTCCATTGTCCAGGACAGCATCACTTGCTTGGGGTCTGCTAGCCACTGGCATGGGAAATGATGGATTTAAACACATTGGCATTCACTTCTTAGGTCTTAGGAGTGGACCCTGACACAATGAGCTTCAGATGCTGGAATAAAACACACTTTTGAAGGTGAAAAAATAAGTGGAGTTCTGCCCTTTGTTCTTTCTCTCACATCTTTTCATGCTTGTAGATAGACAGTTCTTGCTACCTAGAAATACTCCACTTTCCTACAAGATATCATGTTCAAGTCTAATTCCTTCCATCACTAATGTTAAGAGCATCAAAAACTAATCAGGTCTCAAAACAGTTTCGCCTGTTCCCTCTTGGGGTGGGGGGTTTTGTACAGATGTAAAACCAAGGCTGTGTCAGGAACATCTGCGGTGAGATGATGAACTGAAGTTCTGCAGCCAGATTGGATCTGAGTTCAGATCTTATGTCTGCAGCTGGGACCCTGAGTTGAGTAAGCTATTTCCCAAGCCTCTTTGCACCTGCCTGTCTTCTGCCATATAAGGGGATCTTCACACTTGCCCCGTCGGGTGACTGCAATGAATAAAATTCATCATAGACACAAAGCTAAATAGAAGGTGCCTCTTACAGTCAGAATTCAATAAATATTATCATTTATTATCATCACTATTCTTGTTGCCCAGGCTTACTTCTTTGAAGACAACTAGAGAGAGACAAAAGTTTCCTTAGAGAAAGAGTGTTTTCATGTCACGCAGCTACATGGAGCCAGTCCCCCAGAAATGTCCTCCCAGTAAAAGGCACAAAAGACACACCAGAGAGTGAGGCTGGTTTAATTTGAAAAGAATCTCACAATTGGAGAAGAAAACCAAATCTGCTCCATGATAATAAATGTCAGTGTGGGGCACTAGTAAGGATACTGACTCTGTAGGAAAAAAAATTCACCATAGTTCAGAAAAATATATATGCAGGCACCCTGCCAGTGTTCATGTCACTCCTTTCTGTGTCACCTGGCATCAGATCTGCTTCATTTATTGATGATAAAAAAATAAGAAAAGCATCCAGGTGTGGTAGTGCATGCCTTTAATCCCAGCACTTGGGAGGCAGAGGTAGGAGGATCACCATGAGTTCATGACCACCCTGAGAGTGAATGCCAGATCAGCATGGGCTAGAGCAAGACCCTACTTTGAGAAAAGAAGAAAGAAAGAAAGGTTCTCATTGTCTTATAGTATGGGCCCAATAAAGTCATCCTTGGGAGGCTGTGCCCACCCTTGCTCCCCATCACAAGTATCATCAATCCAAATTACATTCTTTCTTCAGCCCATGGGGTGCATTGCAGAGAGCAGGAGTGATGTCTGAGGACTCTCCAAAGATTCTTTATTCACCATAATTATAGGGCTTCTTGAAGAGCCAGCCATAGGGGAGTCATGTGCCCAGACCAAATAGTGCAAAAGCCACAGAATCCAACATTGAGAGGCTCCAGACAAGTGACTGGGTTAAAGAGGATTCACAGTCCCTCTCTGCGAATCATAGTGACTCTAGAGGCCTTCACCAGGGAATTTGTCACCTGACATGGCTGATGACCTTCTGGAGCAGGGATTCCCACTCTGCCTCATGCTCTTTGCCTTCTTTGCACCATGTGACACAGCCAGTGCATGTCTACACTAACATCATGTATTACCCAAGTGTAACTGAGACAGTATGTGGTACAAGGAAGTAGAGAGACGAGACACGAGTATACTTCTTCTGAGCTCTCTGAGGAGTAAACAGGACTTATGATAGCTCTGTGGAAGAAGGATGACACTTTCAGCCCTATGTGCATATTGGGACCACCAGAGGCACTTTTAAAGTGGCTGAGCTACATCCACCCCAGACCTACTCTACTTGGGGTGAGGCCCAATCACTGCATCGATATTTTTCAAATGAAAGTATTGATAACCCAAGGAGTCAGGCAGTGAACCACACCTCAGCTCATGCCCTCTCCAGCATCTAGTCAAAGAAAGAGATTGTGTTTGAAGTTGGGCAAGGATGGACACCTTGAGAAGGGTCAAGCTGTTCTGCCTGTGGGTTTTATTTTGGGTGTAAGAGTATTGTGATTGGGGCTGTGGAAATGGTTCAACAGTTAAAGGCATTTGCTTGCAACACTTGACAGCCTGGTTTTCATTCCCCAGTACCCATGTACAAATTGTATAAAGTGGAACATGTATCTGGACAGGTGTCTCAACCAGACTAGCAGCATTGCTACCAGGCCACTTGTAGTCACTGGTGACAACCTGACCTCAGTGAGATTGCAACCATGGTTCCATGAAGAGAAGACTCACAAGTATTCTCTCTCTTTCTTTCTCTCTTCTTCCTCACTCTCTCTTTCTCTGTGTGTGTGAGAGATGGGGGGGGGGGAGAGATGCTTATAAATTATATAATGCCATACACTTATCATTGTCATATTTCCAAAAGCCTGCATGGAAAACACCCGATACCCATCTCAACACAAATCCCTCAGTGCCAGTCTCCATCTGGATTCTTACCTCCAGCCACTTGCTTTATGTAGAAATCAGGCCTGGCTGGGTCATCTTCGGTGACCAGGGGCTCTGTTACGTTCTTTTCAGAGCCAGATTGAAGGCAGTTCAGGCTCTGCTGGCCAAGCCACTTCTGTGTGAATGGTTCCACTCTGCTCATGAAAATTTGAATGTCATATAATTTTTATATGCCATGAAATTTTCTTCTTTTCTGGTTTTACTCATCCATTTAAAATGAGAGAAAACAGTAACCATAAAATTCTACTTCCTAAAAGGCAGACCAAATGGCTGAACCTTCACCAGACCCTTAGAGGGAACACCTGAACCACAAGACACTGGAGATGGTATGATGAAGACTGACCTTAATCTTCTACAGCTTCCCTCCCTTCCTCTCCTCCCCCCTCTCTTCTCTCTAACTCTTGTATATTAGTTATCTTTTTCCTCATTTTCTTAGTGAGCACTGACCTGTAATTCCCAGTACCAGCATGGGGATATCATCCACAATGAGCTTTTGATCAGAGATACCTACAAGGTTTCCTAAAAGAAAGACAGATTTCTGTCAGAGTACTTGATGACCCACCAAAGGTTAGTGGTAAGACCCTACTGCTAAAGACACCTTATGTGGTTGACATGCAAAATGGAATGGCATCGCTGGAAGCTGGAAGAGAGTCAGTCCCCAGACAGCCAGTGCATCTAGTGCCAGAAGGTGCTACATGGGCGACTGGGGGAAAATGACCAATATCTGTCTAAGCAACTCATGGTCTAACCTACTTAGCAGCAAATAACCTGTTGTGATGCCCACACAAGTGCAATAGTGGCACACAGCCATGGTGCGGAACCAACTGCTCTTGATTCAGGTAACTGATCCCCTCAGTGGTATGGGACCCATAGCTGGAGCTGGGAAACAAGTCAGAACCATATCCAAACATAAGCCCGCTCTCCATTATCAAGCTACCATCAGTCATGGGCTACAAGAGGGCCTACACCTATTCAATTCTCTATAAAAAAGTAAGGGTTATCTCATTTGTCCTGGTGCTAACTTACTCTCCGTTGGAGAATCTGCTTCTCTTTTTCAGGTAGATGTAGACCCTAAGGAGAGAGCCACCCCATCATACCTCAAAAGGGCCCTGGCTGAAACTAAGAAAAATTGGCAAAACAAGCAAGGGTGCTGTTTTCTTGGTGAACTGGGTACCAGCACAAGGGTGAAGGAGATCAACACATAGAACAATCAACTCCTACCAAATCAGAGAGCCAGAGACCCAGAGGCCCCCAACACCTCATCACTGAAGCAGACCAAAAATGAACCCAACATGGCTCAGGGACATTTTGCGGAAGAGGGGCGGAAAGAATGTCAGAGCCACATGTTGGATCAGGATATGCAGAGACATATATCCTACCCATAACTGTGGGCTAACTCCAGAATGCATGACCCATATAGCTCAACAAGGAGGGGCCAAGGGGAGGCGGTAGGTCATGGATGAGCCTAATAATGGTACCAAACTGACTGTTTTTGCTCAATACAAAACTAATTAATAAAAAAGTAAAAAAAAAATTTTTAAGGATTAAATATATTTAAACTTTAAAAAATAAATAAAATGAGAGAAAACATAAAACATTTTTACTTTGCTGTACATACAAAAGCCCACTGATTTTCGCCCATGCTCCTGGCCAGCCAGTGTTCACCAAGGGGATGCTGTGGAGCTGGGGCAGGGCTCAAGCCTCCAGGGACAGCAGCAGGCAAGGACCACCCATCCCAGATAACATTATAGGATAACTAGGTTTAAAAAGCTCCAAGAAAGGTTCAGCATGTTCCACCAGAACCTGGACACCATGCTAGTGCTCCCACAGAAGAAATGGTGCAGATGGGTGGAGGTGGAGCAGAATCATAGCCATTTAAAAGTATAACAGAAGCTTGCAAGAATAGTGTCTGTTAAAAGCATCTGGCAAGCCCCCGAAAAGGCTGGCTGAAAACTGTTCCTATGCAATGCTTTTTCAGAGTACTAAAGAAGATATAGAACTAAGAACAGAAAAATACTCTGGAAGAAGAAAACAATGTCTATTCCTGCTTTGTTACTTGAAGTTTAGGGAGGAAGGGAGAGAAAGACTTTCTTCAGTGTAAACAAAAATATAGAGGTGTCATTGTTATTTTCAAATTAACTCAACAGACTTTTCCTTGCAATCTGATCATTGCCTGACTCCTCTCAAATACTGAGCTACGTTCCTGCCCATGTATTTCTTCCAAATCCTTTTATGTCCATCATGGATGGTAACCAAGACACAAGAAAGCACATAACCTCACAGTGGCTCACACAGCCTCTGTGTCTGTGGTGTGCCTGACCTGACTGCTTCTGTCTGGAAGGTGTGAGGCTAACCATCCCCTCATCTCTCTGAAGATCTGATGTCACTGTGGGAAGGGCTGTCCTCGGGAAATATGCACTGTGCACTGGTCAGGACAGGGACTTGGGAGATAGAAACCCTTTCTTCCCTTTTGTACTATTTTCTGGCCTACTGTTTCTTAGCCCAAGAGGGTTTTTTTTTTAATTTCTATTTTACTGGCATTTATTTATCTGAGGCCAGAGTCGACACAATCCTTCAGACTGTTCTAAGAAAGTTGTATAGGAATAAAGGGTCACTCTTCTTCCACACGCCTGCGGTGCAGCCTTCAATGCACTCTTCTGTGTGCTTGCCTCTCAGATTGTCCCCATGGCCAGTGCCAGAGCAGCCAGTCAGGTGGACAAGGAGGGCTGACGTCCAGCCCACCCTTCATTCACCAAGTGGACACTGTTAGCATGAGTGAACCCCACTCCACCTGCATTTCCATTTTCTGTATAAATGATCTCCCTGGTCATTTACTGTATTAGTTATTTTCCTCAATGCTACAACCAAATCATTGACAAGAAGTAATTTAAGAATAAAAGCGTTCATTTTGGCTTATGTTTCAAGAGGATAAAGTCTGTCATGGTGGGGAAAACCAGCAGGCCACTTCTCACCAGAGTCAGGAAGCAGAGAGTGGACATGAAGTGGAACCAGGCTATAACACCTTAAGACTCACACCCAAAGACCCACTTCCTCCAGTGAGGCTCCACCACCTAAAGGTTCCACAACCTTCCTAAACATCACCACCAGCTGGGGAGCAATAGTTCAAACACATGAGCCTATGTGGGGCACTTTGTATTCAAGCCAGAACATGTATACAGTGTAGTCAAGTGATTGTGACAACGCAGAGATTCACTTTTCTGTGTGCTCATAGGACATTCTTGATCCTTATTATTGATGGATAATGAATGATCACTTCAAGCTGGTCAGTAAGCTAGGGATCTTTGTCCAGAAACCAGAGAGACACATTGGAAGGTCTGAATCACTGGGAGGACAGTTGAAGTTAGGTGCTCACCTTGAGCTTAAGGTTCTGAACAGGTCCGAGAGCAACATACTAAAACTACCTGTGGGCTGAGTGATACACATAACTTTTCTTCCTGGCTCTGGAAGAAAGTTGCATCCAATACTCACTCATTGCAGACCCTCTCCTAGACGTTTGCTTCAATAATTAAAGCCACATATCTGGCTTGCTCCATCCAGGCATTGAAGCATACCTGGAGCCACACAGTTGACAGTCAAGAGCCCCGAGAGATAGCAGTTTCTGTTTGGCTTTCTTCTCCCCTGAGGTCTTGGGTTTCCTTCATTTTAATCCAATTAAAGAAAAGAAAAATCAGTAAGTTTTTAGCACTGTGGGAAAGGACTCTATTGACAGCCACTTAATCATTGTGCTAAACGAGGTTAATTTCCACCCTTGGTCTTTAATAGGTCTGGTCCTGGGTATGAATTTTTCAGCTGATGTCACACTCAGGTCACCTGGCCTCCTGTTTTAATCAGAGGACTTCTCCTGCTCTATTTTTCATGATTCTAACAGTTCATCCAGCTTCCTTTTTTGAGGCTGAAGTCATTCCAACTGCAAGGCAGATTTCTTCTGTGAGAAGGGAGTTGTGAGGAGCTCTATCTTGCTCTCACCCTCTCCACTGCCCTGACTTTATACACATACATGTTTTCCTCATCCCTTACTCTACATTCTCATTGCAGAAGAATGTGTTCACATTTGAGGATTCTTGTTAGCATTGTTATTTGGCCCAGTTTACTCAGGGCCAGCGTGTCACTGCTGATCCATACGTCTGGCCTGAAAATACTGGAAAGATTGAAGATGCAGGGGGGCAGAAAATGTAAGATGAAAATCCATGGGCTGCTGATGTATAGTGGTGGCTTTAGGTTATTGCTCAGTGATAGAAGAGAGAAGAGAAATCCTGTTACCTTATAGGTGTATTTGGAGATGCCAACATAGTTCTGGAAAATACATATCTTCTATATAGTTAAGTCCTACTTAACAGCTTATGCAGGTTGAGAAATATTCTGCAAAGTTCCTCCAAGGCAGGCTGTACATTAAGATAAGGCTAATATGACCTGGTACCTTGAGACAATCACAAGCCACCTATGGGCACATCCTCAGACATATATGGAACATTGGCCACTGGTTGGGCCTATGTATTTTAGTGGATTCCAAAGGCAGCGCTGAAGCCTCAGGGCTGAGTTAGAAACTGCCCCTTCAGCACTGCAACATCAGACAAAAATACCTTTGTAACTTCTTTGGCTCCCTTCCTCTGTCATTATTAGAGGCTATATTTAGGCCAGGTTTTCAGCACAGGCTCAGGAAAAGACACCAAGACAAGTGTGTTAGAAAAATTTGCCCTCAGCCCAGGTTGACAGTGAAGGAAATAATCGGGTTGAGGAGCCAGAGGAACTCTGCTCCTGTTTCTCCTCCTTCTAGTTACTTCAGAGTGGCTTGGGCTGAGAACTGAGCCAATGCATGGTGCTGTAATTATCTTCTCATTGTTAGGATAAAACACCAGACCAAAAGCAGCTGATGGAAGGAAAGGTTTTATTTTGGCTTATGGTCTTGAGGGGAAGTTTTCTGATGGCAGAGGAAAGCATAGCATGTGCAGAGGCTAGACATCACCTCTGCCATAGCAGGTGGAAAACAGCAGCAAGAGAGTGAGATGAACTCTGTCCGGAAAGGGGAAGCTGGCTATGACAGCTGTCAGTTGACTATTATACAGCTGGCTACAAAAATCTTCCCCATCAAGGGTCCACCTCCCAAATTGCAACCAGCTGGAGACTAAACATTCAAAACACATGAGTCTATGGAGGACATCTGATTCAATCCACCATAGCTGGGCTGTCAGTTGTCAAATGCTCACCCTGTCATCTCTGTACATGGGAAGCCATCTCCTCACCCCTGCCTTGGCTCCTCACCTGGACCAAAAGAGGGACTATACTTAGTGGGGAGGGTGTCAAAGCCAATGAACTGTCCATGTGTCCTTTAACCCACAGGTGCTCTGCCCTGCCTGGGGAGAAACCAGGCCCTTTGAGGTGCTGTGATCTTACGTGCAGTGTCACCACACAGCAGATGGCTCCCAGGTGCCTTCTCACACCACCTTCTTCTACAGGGCTCCTTACCAGCCCACCATCTACTGTCCTACTTCTGTTCCCATGTGTCTTCTCCACCACTCTCACCACTGTCAGAAGTCATTGTTTTATTCTCTCCTTGGCTAGTTTTCTTTGTGTTTGGATTTTCAGCTCTGCTTAGGCCAGGCATGCTTTGTAAATGGAGTTCATCTGACCTCAAAACTGGAAATACGGCCTCCCCTCTGAGAGGTCCTATGACTTACAGGGACCCTCATCCATGGTCTGGTCATAGGAAGGGACCACAGAAATAACTTGGACTGAATCCAATTAACTCTCCTAAAACACCTTTGTTGTAGAAAGGACCATTGCTGCATTTTCAAGCCCCATTCAAGCCCTTGTTGGCTCATCCCCTGGAAACTACGAAGAAAGACACCCACTGAACCAGTCTCTCTGTTGCTGTGGCCACTTATGTGTTTGTTGGTTGTTCCTAAACAGTTCAAAAGTAAAATTTTAAGGAGATTATTTATTCTTTCTGGGTGCTCATTAGGCACTCATGAATATGTCATCTGTCATTTCAGCTGCTATTGCCACAGTTTCACAAAACCAACAGTCTTATCCCATTCTATACCTGAAAAGGTCAAGTCTGAGGTGTGTTGTTGCTTGTCTAAAGTCACAAGCTAAGAAGCAGTAAATCTGAGATACAAGGCTCACTGTCTCCATATCTGAGAGTCAAGCCCTTCACTCTATGCCAAGTATGTCTTAGTGACCTTCCCCATGTTTATCTATGCATACCCAGACATTGACACATCACCTTACACAGGTATGTATATGCTAAATAATTGATAAAGAAATGAAAATGGGGCTGGAGGGATGACTTAGCAGTTAAGGCATTTGCTTGCAAAGCCAAAGGACCCTGGTTCAATTCCCTAGGACCCATGTTAGCCAGATGCACAAGGTGGTGCATGCATCTGGAGTTCATTTGCAGTGGCTAGAGGCCCTGGAGCACCCAGTCTCTCTCTCTCTCTCTCTCTCTCTCTCTCTCTCTCTCTCTCTCTCTCTCCCGCTTTCAAATAAATAAATAAAAACATTTTTAAAAAGAAATGGAAATGCAGGCCTTCAACTTAAAGAATTTATTTAAAATCCAGCAAGAGATTTAATACATGAATGGGCTAAAGAAATAAATACCAATTCAAGATATGTAACAGTCCCACACAACAATATGAAACTGTCACAAAACTGTGTGAAATTAATTGCCAAATGAATGATACAGATAAGTGTTGTAGGTCTAGGATGAACTGGCCAAGCCTCCTAGAGAAAAAGGGATTTGTAAGGAAAATTTTAATATTTATGAAGTACATCCCTGGTCAAAGCCTCAGATTAAAACACACACACACACACACACACACACACACACACACACTCAGCCCAAGCTCTCCAAATTTAACAAGTGTAGAGGGGAAAACAGGTAGAAAGGTAAACTCGAAGAGGTTTTGAGAGTCTGTTCAGAGGTTCTAGTGGCTCCTCCTCTACCCATGATGAAAAAATTGCCATCTGCTGTCAGGGAAGGTTAACCTCTTCCATATTGAGCACACAGCTTTGGGCAGACCTCACGTGGAGCAGTGAGCAAGGGAGGGAACATCCACCTAGACAGCCAGATAAGCTGTTTCCACCTTGGTGATTAAAGAATTGATGATAGGGGTCACAACTAGATCATATTTAAATTCATAAAATAAAATTTTTAAAGCACAAAAAGCTCATGTCTGTCAACCCAGTACTCTGTAGAAGGAGACAGCAAAATCATGCAACTTTGAGGCTAATCTAAACTACAGTGCTAAAAAAGGAAATGAAGAAAGAGTGTGAGAAAAAAAAAGAAAGAGAAAGAGGGAGGGAGGGAAGAAGGAAGAAAGGTGCAAAGAAGAAAAGGTAGTCAAAGCAGAGAAGAGAAGACCCAGGGCAGCAAGGTAGAAGAGGTGATTGTCAACCACATCCATGTGTGTCTCATTGCCTCTTAGTCCCAATGCTCTGTAATAAAGCCTCAATACTCAAAGTGGGTCCAAGGGCTGGGGACCACCAGACCTACTAAATTATTCCTGCATTTTATTAAGATTAACAGGTGGTTTGCATAGACAGCAATGTTTGAAAATTTTTGATCTAGGACTCAAGAGTTTTAGGCGTCTAAGACAATAGCCATCATCCTTGTCTGTACCACCTGTCCTGCTCCAAGGCTATTTCACTCCTCTGGAAGGTTTAATAAGAAGTTCCAGAAGTTTTGCTCTGAGACTTTCCACTGATATAGTAATCTCTTCCTTTTTAAAAAAATCTCTGGCTCACTCACCCCAAAGGTTTCCTTATTGTTCATGATCTCGTCTATTCCAATAACTAGATAAATAAGAATTTCTCTTGCTACTCAGTGCTCTCAAATGTCAAATTCTCTGGAGCTGCTGGACAGATCAAGAAAGGAAAGGGAATTATCTCTGTGTAAAATATAGACTCTGACCTTCTTTCCCATACCACACCCTCCCCTGAATCAGATCAGCCACCAGGGTTGTAAATCAGAGGGAGTTTTCCTTCACAGACTGATCAGGCAGAGAATAAGAACAAAAGAAAATTCTGAAGTAGAAAATAAAGGTACCCTTGCCTCAGTGTACCCTTTTGTGAGTACAAGCCCAAGGCATACCCCTTGGTCTGGGTGTGAAAGCCTCAGATGCACCCTGGCCTGGGTACAAAAGAGCTATCTGGCTAGACATGGATCTCATCTGCAGGATGGAATGTGAAGGGGGAATATCTGAGAAAACAAAACAGGCACCAAACACCAGGGGCATTTCCAATAGGAGACAAGAAATGAGCTGTGATGATTGAAAAGTGACAAAATTTATTTTCCAAGATGAATTTAACACAAAGAGAAAATGTTTCTACCATCTATCCATCACCTTTCAATCTATGCGTCCTATGTGCCTATCATTTATTTATTATATATCTCTCATCTACTTATCATCTCTTTTTAACATTTGTCTCTGCCATCATTCTATCCATCTATCTCTCATCTCCCTTTTGATCCATTAATGGTTGATCCTCATTACCCACAGTTCTTTTCTTTAAAAGTATTTATATACATATAATCTATTTGAGAGAGACAGACAGAGACAGAGAGAGGATGAGTATGGGTGTGTCAGGGCCACCTGCTACTCTAAACAAACCCCAGATTCATGCATCACTTTGTGAATCTGGCTTTATGTGGGTACTGGGGGAACAAACTTGGTCCATCAGGCTGTGCAAACAAGTGCCTTTAAAACTCTGAGCCATATCCCCAGCCATACCCACAGTTCTGTATTTATAGATTCACCTGAAACCCAAAATTCACTTGTCTCCTGTTGTTTCTGTGATCACTAACACATGTATAAGAAGGGGGAAATGTTGAATATAGTGAATTATCTCAAGCACACATCCTCAGTCAAGGATGGACAAGGTGACACTGCCTTCTTGTTTTTTGTTCTGGTTTTTTTTTTTTTTTTTGACAAATTCCATAATTGTAAACAATATCCCATAGTAATTCCCTCTCTCCCCCTACTTTCCCCTTTGAAACTCCGCTCTCCATCATTTCCCCTCCCCAAATTAATTGATCTCTCTTTTATTTTGATGTCATGGTCTTTTCCTCCTATTATGCTGGTCTTGTGTAGGTAGTGTCAGGCACTGCGAGGTCATGGATATCCAGGCTATTTTGTGTCTGGAGGAGCACGTTGTGAGGAGTCCTACCCTTCCTTTGGTTCTTAAATTCTTTCTGCCACCTCTTCCTCAATGGACCCTGAGCCTTCGAAGGTGTGATAGAGATATTTCAGTGCTGAGCACTCCTCTATCACTTCTTCTCAGCACCATGGTACCTTCTGAGTCATCCCAAGGTCACTGCCATCTGAAAAGAGAAGCTTCTCTAACAAAAGTGAGAGAAGCATTAACATACGGGTATAAACATTAAAGAGAAGTGCTTACTGGGCAGTTTGGTGAGTTTAGTATATACATTTAGCCAGATACCATCAGACATTACACCCCTAGGGCTCATGACTACCCCTGTTGTAGGTTTTCAGTATCAGAGATGTATTCCCTCCCATGGAGCGGGCCTCTGGTCAAATTAGAGGGCAGTTAGTTTCCCTCATAACAGGTGCACCACTATTGCACCCGTTGGCTCATTTGGTCTGGCTGGCCAATTATAAGGCTTTCAGTGTCCACTGTTGGGTACCTTCACTGGTGGTTTCTCTCTCTCCCATTGAACTGCATGCAGCGTGGCTTTTTCCAGCTTTCTGTCAGCTGGTCCACATGGAGGATGTTTGCAGCTCAGCTCCAGAAGGTTTTGTCAGTGGCCTTGCAACCCAAGTATTTGGAGTCTTCAGCAATAGAGTCTTACCATCTATAACTGGTGGGAAACCAAGGGCCTCGACAATGACCTGTAATGTTTTGAGGACATCAGGGAACTCCCTGGCCACTGCCTTCTTGTTCATTCAGTGTCCTTTTCCTAATATAATTAGTGCCATATCTTTAACAATGTTGTACTTTTTCTTGATGTTACTCAAGCTATGCACTGAAGTTCTATTTGCTGTGCTGTGCTTTGTTAAGACTTGCAGAGAAAGTACCTGTGCTAGGTAAGTTTCATCCAGGTATGAGTTATAGTTCATTGACTGTGAGTATAACATTACTAAATCAAAAATATATAGCAATAAGGTGTCTATAAACAGAAATACACATAAAACAAAATTACGTATTGGTCAGTTAATTAAAATGTCATGATCAGAGGCTCAAAGGAACCTGATCCCATATTCCCTCTAGGAGCAATGCTTCAGCAGTTGCTAATTCAAATCTCATGGTGATTTTATAGAACACAGCTACAGGGATCAAAAGAACAACTGTGTTGCTTAAAATTACATATATGTATAGGCATACATCAATCCACACATGTGTAGATTATATGCATGCAAATGTAAATAGATACATCTTGAGAAAACCAAAGCAAAAGACCTTTGAAAAACTTCTTAATTTATTTGTGTGTGTGGGGGGGGGGGTGGTACACGGGTACCATGATGGAGATCAGAGGACAATTTTGAGGTTATTCCTCTGCCTTTCCCACATTTGAGGCAGGATTTCTCCCTCTGGATTTGTACTCTGCTGTTGTTCTCTGCTGCTCTTGCCATGAGTTCCTGGGAAATTTTTCTGTCTTGTCTCTGATCTCGCCATCAATTTCCATGCATTTCAGAAGGTGGCCATGGCTTCCAGCCTTTTACCGGGAGTTTTGGGATAAAACTTGGGTGCTCCAACTATAGAGGTAAGTACTTTATCCACTGAGTCTTCTTCCCAGACCTCCCCCAAAAAAGACTTAAATATTATTTAAGAAGCTGTGTGTGGTGGCACACTCCTTTAATCCTAGCACTCAGGAGGCAGAGGTTGGAGGATCACCATGAGTTCAAGGCCACCCTGAGACTACACAGAGAATTCCAGGTCAGCCTGGGCTAGAGCAAGACCCTACCTCAAAAAAAAACAAACAATAACAACAAAAAAAAAGAAAAAGAAAAGAAAAAAAAGTTATTTATAGCAGAAGTCAATAAAGCTGAACTGCTCTCTAAGATAGGGAAGTCTGTGTGGCTTTTATGTAACCTTCTTCTTGGCTTCTCCCCCAAGCTCAACTGAACATGTGATACTGCAGTACTAGACTGAAGGGGGCAAATTATTAGTCTGATCTGTGTTCCTGAATATAAACCACACTGTTTATATGGACACAATGGGAGCTCAGCTCTATACTCCATAATGTACTCTTTTCCTATATCATCAGACATTTGAGTGTCAGAATTATTCTATTTCCTGAGTTCTAGAACTTTGGATAAGAAAAGACCCTTCCCTGCATCCATCGACATTATCATGTGTTTTTTGTGTTTAACCTTGTTTATGTGGTGTATTACACTGACAGATTTCCATATGTTGAACCACCCCTGCATTCCTAGGATGAATCCCACTTGATCAAGGAGGATAATGCTTTTGATGTGTTGTTGGATTCTGTTTGTGAGGATTTTGTTCAGGATCTTTGCGTCTAAGTTCATCAGGGAAATAGACCTATAGTTTTCTTTCCTTGTGGCCTCCTACTCATAACTGATGGCTAACCCCACAAAGCACAACCCATATTCCACAACAAGGAGGGTCCCTGCTGAGGGATTGGACAGGGAGGAGGCTAACAATTGTACCAATTTGAATGTATTCACTGAGTACAAAACTAATTTGAAAAAAAAAAAAAAGACCTTTCCTTTCTTCTGTCAAGCATACCACTTTCCTCCCACTGTGATCAGCATTTGTCTTTTCCCAGGTACTCTTCAAACAAAAGGCAAAACATGTAGGAATTTCTTCTCATACAATACAGTGGATAGTTTCTAAGGGTAGAAGTTGGTAGCATAGGGATACTTCAGTTCCTTTTATGTATCTTCTAAGAAAATATATCACCTGCCTTTGTTGTTTTTCTTTTCCCTAATTTTCCAAGACTCAAATCTGGTTTCTCCTCCTTGTCTTATTCTTTTTGTGATTTTATTTCCACTAACTTTCCAATCATCCTCAGCTCAACATGTTCTTTTACCTCACTTCACTCACCAAGTGTCAGAAGCAGTGATTCATTAATATCCTGTGTCTCGTTAGCTTTGACACTATTCTGGTTATTTTGAGGCTGTGTGGAACAAGGCAATGAGAATTAAGATCATAGAATATTAGAGCAAAAAAGACCCCAGAGACTATCCAAGCATCCACTTGAGGACTGTGAAAGATGAGAAGTGATTTGTTAAAATTCATAGCTCCTGTTGGGGAAGGAGCAGGAATGCCAACTCCCCCAAAATAGCTAACACATCAGTCTACAGTGTGTAGCATTCCAAGCTGGTCTCCTATCCAGCTGGAATTCAGGTCTGAACATTGGCCACCTCCTATATTGTCTGACCTGGAATGTGCTCAAAGTAGTAGTTTTGTCTTCTCTGTCATTTTGCCATTCTCATCACCAGGCAGATCAGACAGCAGAGATTCATCAGCAAGGGAGAGATTGAAACTGCCAAGCAAGATCCTTGAACAAGCTGTGCTGTATGGATGGTGGTACATTGGTCAGAACTCTCTTGCTGCTCAGGGTTAAAGCCCTTGAGAAACAGCATGGAGCCATTGCTAAGATGCAAAGGGATATCTATCTGTGAGGGTTTCTCCTGCTTTTGTGTGTGTGTTTTCCCCTATACTAACTAACTCCCTAGTCATTTTCTTATATCTGCTTTGTAATATATACCTTGAGTCTTTGCCTATGGCAAGACCCAACATTTATACAACATAGATAAAAATTAAAAAAGCAGGAGGAAAGGGACCTCATAGAAAGAGGACACTTAATTCAAGGGAAATTCCTTCAGCTAGTAATAGCCAAGAAGTCCAGGTCTTCAGGTTTCAATTGCTGGCACTTCTCTGTCCCTAAGGCTTTGAAACAACTTCTCACACTGAAGGAAATGGGGACGGAACTCAAAATGCTACAGACATTGAGCCATGAGATCAACCCCTCATGATGAGCAGCCTCATGGTTTGGGAGTGATCAAGACCATGCAAACCACTCTGAGGCAAAGATGAAAGCTTTTATTTGGGAAAAGCACAAGCTGCCAGGGCTGACTCACAAGAGAGGAGCACAATCAACCTGAGTTTTCATGTAGTAGGCTTTATAGGGCTTTTTCAGTTGGGGAAGATGAGGAAGGGAAAAAATACCCTCACTTGTTAAGTTGAATTGAAAAGTTAATTTATGGGAGATCATTACATTAATCATTTAAAATAGCTAGGGCGTGACAACAGAACAGTGACCAGGTGACTTATGAGATAAAGGGGCAGGAAACCATGACCTGGGGCATTGTGAGGTAACAAAGGGACAATGACCAGGTGGCTTCTTAAAGAACATGGACAGTCCACTTCCCCATGCCTCTGTTACCATTCAGCTGTCCATGGTGACTCCATCTTGGGAGCATGTCCTGGCCTAAGAAACTGTTCAGGCACAGACACAAAGGACTTAAAAGACTTCCCTTTAGGGCTGGGGAAATATCACAATTGCTAATATGTCTGTTGGGAAAACATGAGGAGCTGAGTTTCATCCCTAGAATCCATGTAAGAAAGAAACTGACTTCTGGCCAAGATGGCGACGTTGCAAATCCCGCGGAAAGACAGGGAAGACATTAAGTGTTCACTGGGTCTTTTAGAGGAGAGCAATCTCCATCAGATTATCAGTGGGAGGGCATGGGGGGAAGGAACAGGGAATCGCGGATCCCTTCGCAGGCTGCCTGCGGAAGCTTAGACTGCTCTGCACCTACTCGTCCATTTACTGCTCTGGCCACCACATGTTCAGCGTGTCCTGGCCATAACAGGGAATCCCTGATTCCCTCAGGAGCAGGTAGCCCAACCCTCTGCAGATCGATCCCTGAGTGTGGAAGCTTAGACTGCTCCGCCCACTCGCTCATTTACTGCTCCTGCCTCTGCTCGTTCAGCATGCCCAGTCCCACAGCAACTGCCACACAAGCTCAGACTGTGGCTCTCACTTGTGCCAGCTCAGGTGCCATCCCCTACCTGTCTGCCATGCCGGCCATCCATCATTGTCCTGTGGTGGGGGAGCGCAGCCAACTTCCAGGTGCCAGTGTTCCCAGCCAGAGTTTGGGCTGCTTCAGTGCTTGGTGCTCAGTGCCACTCCTAGCTTGAATGCAGGCAGCTTTGGCGCATTACCACTTGAGAATTCAGGCAACTTTGGCGCCCCTGCCAGGCAGTAGATAGGCAGCTTTGGCAAGTGAGAGCCAAGGCCCAGGCTGCTTGGCAACTGCCTCAGGCTGCCTCAGATTCCCATTGTGCTTGAGCCCAGGCTGATCCACCCACCTAAGTGCCCATACACGGTCATGGGCAGACCACAGCGTAAAAGAAATAACATGAAAAATCAAATGCAAGAAAATCCAGTTAGATTACCCAGTCCTACTATGAATGCATCTAACCAAAACAGAGCAGAGTCATTAGGTTCAGAACACCAAATTGAAGCTATGAGCAATGCAATCCTGACCAACCTACTGGTAGAACTTGCAGAAAAGCAACAAAGGACCGATAATTGTGTGGATGCTGCCATCACTAAACTAGAACTAGTAGATAAGAAATTGGAAGGAGTTCAAAGAGAGTTAAGAGATTTGAGGGAGAGTGAAAAAAAAAGAAGACCTTAAAAATCAGCTGGCCATGCTAAATGAAGACATAAAGAAATGCAAGGATGAATTGCAAGAATCATCAAGAAAATCAGAATATGATGTGAAAAGGGAGCTTGACAGAGGGATGGAAACTATACATATAAAAGTGGTAGAAAATGCAAACTTAATTGAACAAGTCCAAAACTCTCTAGAAGCTCTCAAGAATAGAGTCAGGCAAGTGGAGGACAGAAACTCTGATCTGGAAGACAAGATGGAAGAAACAGTTCGAGAGCCCAAAACTTTCAGTAAGTTCAAAAGTACCTGTGAACAGAACATGAGGGAATTGTGGGATACACTTAAACGTCCTAGTATCAGGATCACTGGAATACCAGAAGGAGAAGAAATTCAGACCAAAGGCATGGAGAACTTATTTAACAAAATAATTAAGAAAACTTACCCAGTCTCTTAAAGAAAGGCTCATCAAGATACAAGAAGCCAACAGAACTCCAAACAGACTGGACCAAAGAAGAAACTCTCCAAGACATATAGTCATTAAGACTCTAAACATTGACACCAAAGAGAAAATCCTAAAAGCAGCTAGGGAAAAACAGCACACCACTTTCAAAGGTAACCCCATCAGAATTACTTCAGACTTCTCAATGGAAACCCTGAAAGCTAGAAGGGCCTGGAATGAAACATTGCAAAGTCTAAGAACCTATGGCTTCCAACACAAACTAGTCTACCCAGCAAAAGTATCCCTCATAATAGGTGGTGAAAGAAAAACTTCCCATGACAAAACTCAACTTTACAATTCTATGAATACAAAACCAAAACTACAGAGAGTATTTAAGGAAATTCTCCACAGAAAAGAAACAAATAATCAAACTCAAGTGCCTACAAGAAGTAGGTCACAATAACCAAACTCAGAGTAGGCACAAAAAAAACTTCAAAGTCCATGAAAACGCCAACCCACATTTACCATCACAATATGGCAAGGATCAAATCAAATCTCACAGTCATTACCCTAAGTATTAATGGACTTAATTCACCCATCAAGAGACACAAGTTAACAGGCTGGATCAAAAAATTAGACCCCTCAATCTGTTGCCTTCAAGAAACCCACCTCACCACTAAAGACAGAAACCTCCTCAGGGTGAAAGGGTGGAAAAGAGTATTCCAAGCAAATGGGAATAAGAAACAAGCAGGTGTAGCTATATTAATATCGGATAAAATAGACTTCAAACCAAAACTAATCAAAAAAGACAAAGAAGGCCACTTCCTACTTATCAATGGAATGATCCATGAAGAGGATATTACAATCAGAAATCTATATGCACCAAACACAGGGGCACAACAGTTCATAAAACAAAACCTACTTGACAACAAAACAGAAATAACCACCAACAGCATCATAGTTGGGAACTTCAATACACCATTATCAGTAATAGACAGATCACCCAAACAGAAACTCAACAGGGAAGTAAGAGAGCTCAACAAAACCACAGATCACTTAGACCTAAGGGACATCTACAGGACTTTCCATCCCAAATCCACAGACTACACATTCTTCTTAGCAGCCCATGGAACATTCTCCAAAATAGACCATATACTGGGTCACAAAGACAGCCTCCATATATTTAGGAAGATTGGCATAATTCCTTGCATGATATCAGATCACAATGCTATATTGTTAGAAATCAACAACAAAAGACCCACCAAGAATCCCAATGGCACCTAGAAACTGAACAGCACACTTTTAAACAATAAATGGATAGTGGATGAAATAAAAAAAGAAATTGCAAAATTTCTGGAATTGAATGACAATGACAACACATCGTACCAAAACTTATGGGACACAGTGAAGGAGGTCCTCAGGGGAAAATTCATAGCACTCAATGCCTTCATAAAAAAGACAGAAAGATCACAAATCAATAACCTAACCATCCACCTAAAGGCACTGGAAAAACAAGAAAAATCCAACCCAAAGAGCTCCAGAAGGAAAGAAATAATTAAAATCAGAGCAGAAATCAATGAATTGGAAACCAAGGAAACAAGACAATTGACAAAACAAAGACCTGGTTCTTTCAAAAAATAAACAAGATTGACAAACCCCTGGCCAATCTGATCAAGCAAAAAAAGGAGAAGCTTCAAATTAACAAAATTCAAAATGAAAAAGGAGAGATCATAACAGACATAAGTGAAATTGGGAGAATCATCAGGACTTATTTCAAAAACCTCTACTCCACAAAACTGGATAATGTGGAGGAGATGGATAAATTCCTGGATGCATACCATCTACCAAAACTAAACTCAGAGTAGATTAATCACCTCAATCAACCCATAACACTCATGGAGATTGAAAAAGTAATAAAAAACCTCCCAAAAAAGAAGAGCCCAGGACCAGATGGCTTCTCAGCTGAATTCTATCAAACCTTCATGGAAGAACTCAAACCAATCTTCCTCAAACTGTGCCACACAATTGGTGAACAGGGAAAGCTACCCAACTCCTTTTATGAAGCTAGCATCACCCTAATTCCAAAACCAGGCAGAGATGACACATGAAAAGAAAACTACCGGCCTATTTCCCTGATGAATTTAGATGCAAAGATCCTGAACAAAATCCTCACAAACAAAATCAACAACACATCAAAACCATTATCCACCTTGACCAAGTGGGAGTCATCCCAGGAACACAGGAGTGGTTCAACATACAGAAATCTGTCAATGTAAAAAACCACATAACAAGGTTAAACATAAAAACAATATGATCATTTCGACACATGCAGAAAAGGCCTTTGACAAGATACAACATCACTTCATGATCAAAAAATTGGAGCCGGGCGTGGTGGCGCACGCCTTTAATCCCAGCACTCGGGAGGCAGAGGTAGGAGGATCGCTGAGAGTTTGAGGCCACCCTGAGACTACAGAGTGAATTCCAGGTCAGCCTGAGCTAGAGTGAGACCCTACCTCGAAAAACCAAAAAAAAAAAAAAAAAAAAAAAATGGAGACAATTGGCATGGTTGGTTCATATCTTAACATAATAAAGGCAATATACAAATCTCCAAAGGCCCAAATAATACTTAATGGAGACAGACTGGAGGAATTCCCATTAAGAACAGGAACAAGACAGGGTTGTCCACTCTCTGCTTTTCAATATAGTACTGGAAGTCCTAGCTCAAGCAATAAGACAGGAGATGGAAATAAAAGGAATACAATTTGGAAAGGAAGAAGTTAAGTTAGCTCTATTCACTGATGACATGATTGTATTTGTAAGAGACCCAAGAGACTCCATCCCAAAACTCCTGAAGGTGATTAACTCTTATAGTAAAGTAGCAGGATACAAAATCAATGCACAAAAATCAGTAGCATTTCTATATGCAAATGACAAAGATACAGAGAAAGAAATAAGGGACATAGTCCCATTTTCAATAGCAACAAAAATAAATAAATAAATAAAATACCTTGGAATAATGTTAACCAAGGAAGTGAAAGATCTATACAACAAAAACATAAAAACACTCAAAAAAGAAATTGGGGAGGACTTGAGAAAATGGAAAGACATCCCATGTTCCTGGATAGACAGAATTAACATTGTGAAGATGACAATCCTACCAAAGGCAATATACAGATTTAATGCAATTCCAATTAAAATCCCTACAGTGTTCTTCACAGAGATAGGGAAAAATGATCTAAAATTTCATATGGAAAGGCAGAAGGCCTTGCATATCCGAACATATCCTCAGCAAAAGAAATTCCTCTGGAGGCATCACCATACCTGATCTAAAGCTATACTACAAAGCCATAGTAATAAAAACAGCATGGTACTGGCATAAAAACAGGAGTATAGACCAATGGAATAGACTTGAGGACCCAGACTTTGGGTCAAGCAACTATAGCTACTTGATATTTGATAAAGGCCCGAACAATATAGGCTGGAAAAAAAGACAGCATCTTCAACAAATGGTGCTGGACAAACTGGATAACCATATGCAGGAAACTGAAACTTGACCCACACATTTCACCATGCACTACACTCAAGTCCAAATGGATCAAAGACCTCAATTTAAGACCAGAAACTCAAATACTACTGTAGGAAAATTTAGGAAGTACTTTCCATGATATAGGAATGGAAAAAGACTTCCTGAACAAAACCCCAGTAGCTCACGAACTTAAACCATCACTCAACCAGTGGGATCACATGAAGCTGAAGAGTTTCTTTAGAGACAAGCATACAATAAGCAAAGCCAATAGATTACCCACAGAATGGGAGAAAATATTTGCTGGTTATCCAACTGATAGAGGCCTAATCTCTAGAATCTACAAAAAACCCAAAAATCTAAACAGTAAGAAGTCAAACACCCCACTCACAAAATGGGGCAAAGAGGAAGTTCACAGAGAAAGAAATACAAATGGCAAACATACACTTAAGAAAATGTTCATCATCCCTAATCATCAGAGAAATGCAAATTAAAACAACTATGAGATTCCACCTTACCCCAATAAGGATAGCAAACATCAAAAAATCAAATAAAAATAAATGCTGGCGAGGATGTGGAGAAGTAGGAACACTCATCCACTGTTGGTGGGAATGTAGGATGATACAACCACTTTGGAAAGCAATATGGAGACTTCTGAAAAAAGCCGAGTATAGAGATACCAACAGATCCAGTTATTCCCTTACTGGGCATCTACCCTAACACCTTCAAACCACAGGCTAGAGAGATTTGCTCAACCATGTTTGTGGCGGCTCAATTTGTAATAGCTATGAGCTGGAATCAACCCAGATGTCCATCACTAGAAGAATGGATAACTAAATGTGGTATATCTACACAATGGAGTTCTATACAGCAGTAAGAAAAAATGATGCAATGAAATTTGAGGACAAATGGTTGAACCTGGAACAGATCATTCTCAGTGAACTTACCCAATCACAGAAAAAAAATCACCACATAGTCTCACTCATCTACAGCACCTAACCTGAATCTACCCAAGATACCTTACATACCCAGCAAGCATCTCTTGGACTAGAAACTAGGATGGATAGGGAGGGAGGTGAGGGCATCGAAGGTGTGGGAAACACAAATCTAGACCCAAACGGCAATGGTACCATAAAATTCTACTCCCAAAAAGGCAGACCAAATGGCTAAACCTTCACCAGGCCCTGAGACAGAACACCTGTACCACAAGACACTAGAGAGGGTAGGATCAAGACTAACCTTAATCTTCTACATCTTCCCTCCCTCCCTCTCCCTCTCCCTCTCCCTCCCCCTCTCCCTCTCCCTTCCTCTCTCTCTCTCTCTCTCTCTCTCTCTCTCTCTCTCTCTTCTCTCTAACTCTTGTATATTAGTTATCTTTTTCCTCCTTTTCTTACTGGGCACTGACCTCTAACTCCCAGTACCAGCATGGGGATATCATCCACAATGAGCTTTTGATCAGAGAGACCTACAAGGTTTCCTAAAAGACACACATTTTTCTGTCAGAGTACTTGATGACCCACCAAAGGTTAGTGGTAAGACCCTACTGCTGAAGACACCTTTTGTGGTTGACATGCAAAATGGAATGGCATGGCTGGAAGTTGGAAGAGAGTTAGTTCCCAGACAGTCAGCATGTCTAGTGCCAGAAGGTGGTACATGGGTACCTGGGGGAAAATGACCAATATCTGTCCAAGCAACTCATGGTCTAACCTACTTAGCAACAAATAACTTGTTGTGATGCCCACACAAGTGCAGTGGTGGCACACAGCCATGGTGGGGAACCAACTGCTCTCAATTCGGCTAACTGATCCCCTCACTGGTATGGGACCCATAGCTGGAGCTGGGAAACAAGTCAGAACCATATCCAAACATAAGCCCACTCTCCAATATCAATCTACCCTCAATCATGGGCTACAAGAGGCCCTACTCCTATTAAATTCTCTATTAAAAAAAGTAAGGGCTATCTCATTTGTCCTGGTGCTAACTTACTCTCCTTTGGAGAATCTGCTTCTCTTTTTCAGATAGATGTAGATCCTAAGGAGAGAGCCACCCCATCATACCTCGAAAGGGCCCCGGCTGAAACTAAGAAAAATTGGCGAAACAAGCAAGGGTGCTGTTTTTCTGATGAACCGGATACCAGCAGAAGGGGGAAGGAGACTAACACAGAGAAAAATCAATTCCTACCAAACCAGAGAGCCACAGCCTCAGAGGCCCCCAACACCTCATCACTGAAGCAGACCAAAAATGAACCCAACATGGCTCAGGGAAATTTAGCAGAAGAGGTGGCGGAAAGAATGTCAGAGCCACACGTTGGGTCATGATACGCAGAGACATTTATCTTACCCATAACTGTAGGCTAACTCCAGAACGCATGGCTCATATACCTCATCAAGGAGGAGCCAAGGGGAGGGGATAGGTCACAGAGGAGCCTAATAATGGTACCAAACTGACTGTATTTGCTGAATAGCCCCCTGTTTTGGAATGACTCCCAAGATTGTCTGGTCTCTACACACACACACACACACACACACACACGCACACACATGCACTCACAAATACACATATACCAGCACACACATGTGCATTCACCCCACAAACACATGCAGACACACATATTCATCCACAAATACGCATACACCAGCACACATATGTGTACCATCACACATAAACACACATACACAAGATATTCCTTTGCTTCTGAAAACTTATAAAATACATTAATGATTTGAAAGGAGCAGCCAAGTGAAAGGGTTTCTTATTCTATCTCACTGCTCTTTTACTAATAGACTTTAAATACATAACAGCCTAATCCCTGTTCTCCTAAAGCCTTTCTTCCTTTTTTCAATTTAATTTTTATTGAGGGGCCAAAGGCTAGATTGTTTTCATTAAATTGAAGGAGATAATGCATGTGGAAAATGCTTCACAAATTGTAAAAGCATTCAGATGTGAGTCAGTTTTACTGCCGTTCACTAACTGAGACAGGTCCTCTCTAAGGAGAGTTGGCAAGCCTGTGCCCACGTATCCCTCAGCATCATGTCATCATATGGATTATGTCCTACATACAAAGAAGCAACTTCCCACACACTTATCCTGCTGGAAGCAAAGACCCATTAAAAGTTCATTCACTCACTCAGCAAGTACTTACTAAATAGCTATCATTTGAAAGAGCAACACCGTGGTGAGGCAAGTTACTGCCCTCAAAGACCTTAGCCTTGTAGAGGAAGAAAGCCATTTTTACAAATTAAGCAAAATTATAATGACAAATGTTTAGTGCTATGAAAAAGTGGAACACAGTGCCAGGAAAGAATATAACAGAAGGCTTAAATTAGATGGGAAGAGGGACCCAAAACCTAGTCCAGTGCCTAGCTCTAATGTGTTGGATACATTTTCAGTGAAGAAACAAATAATATTTAAGATGAGAACTGAAGAATAAAGTCAAGAAAGGAGCATTCATCCCTTAAAAAATGAGAAAAGCCTAGTGAGTGTGGTGAACAAAGAGGATGGTGCCATGAGGGACCAAGGAAGGCGACACACGTTGTATCACAGGCTGCAGGAAGGAGTCTTTTTTGAGCTAGATGGCTATCCTACAACACTTAGCCCGGGAGCAACTAACCTTATGGAATCTCTGAAAGGCTCACACTGGCTATTGCTTGAAGAATCAAGAGGAAGGGACTCTGGGACAGAAGTATGTGACTGCTACCAGTGATGTTATCTAATCTAAGGTGAGGGCAGTACAGATGGAGGTAAGCAGGCATGTTTATGAGGCACCCTGGGCTTATAATGAAGAGGCTTTGGGTGAATGGTTAGGAAGAGAAGTCTCAAGGTTTTTGTCTTGGATAAGTCATTGGATTACTTAGGAATATAGAAAGAAGAGTTTGGAGGGGTCAGTAATCATGATTTTTTTAAGGCAGGGTCTCACTCTTCCCAGAAATTCACTGTGTAGCTGAATCTGACCTTGAATTTATAGTGATCCTTCTACCTTAGCCCAGAGTACTGGGAATAAACGCATGACTGAAGAGATGGCTCCGTTGTTAAGAGCACTTCCTGTGCAAACGTGAGTGCCTAAGGAGGTGTGAAAGTTCACTGACGTTCAACCCTTAAGACACACAAAAACCAGCTGGACATGGACACTTGTGTCTATAAACCCAGTCCTGTAGAGAACAAAACCCCCAAATTTTCCAGAACTCACTGAAGAAATGGTAAGCTACAGAATCAGTGAGGGTTTCGAGCTCAAGCACAAATAGACAGAAGAGTGAAGGAGTGGGACAGCCGATGTTCCATTCTGGAAACTACAGACCAGTGCACAGGATATTGCATGAGCGCATACATGTGGACACATCACATACACACACATACACATGCACAGCACATTATACAACAAGCAAAAAATTAATTAATTAGCTAATTACTTAAGGCATAAACTACCATTCTTAGCTTTGTGGTCACTATTTTAATTTGGAAAGTGAAGAAGGATCTTGGTTAACTAAGGATACCATCCTGCAAGACCCCAGTGCTCATCTGCCATCTAACTGTAGCTTTGTCCATGTCTCCCCACCCTGGTTCTCTTCAGTCTCTAGTAAGTACTGTTGGCACATGGCATGGACTATGGTCAGTTGCTTATTTTCCTCACTGTCCATTTCTTCCTTCTCTTACTTCTGATAACATGTTTGGAGGACCCCTTAATTATGTGGTAATATTTTAAAGTGTGAGAAAATGCACAAAGTGTATTTTTTTATCTTAATCACAGTTGTACAATTCAATGACGTTAAGTCTACCACCCTGACCACCATCTACCTCCAGACCTCTTTATCTTGTAAAATGTGAAGTCAGTCCATTTATAGATCTCTGTTTTCCTCTCCCTGATAATGTGCTCTTAAACCTAGAATTCACATCCTTAATTGCTTTATGAAGAAAGATCTGACATGGAGCAGAGGCACACTACACAGCAGACAAAGAGAGAAGGGCCGGCTCCTCTCTGTCCCTGAGGGCAGCCCTTTACTCTGGGGACTTGACATGACCAAGTAGGTGGGATTGGGTGCCAGGATCCAGTGGGTCCTGACACTGTGGTTGACAGCAGCTTCCAGAACAATCCCTTCTCATCACTGTGAAGCTTCTTACTATGCCCACTCCATCTAAACCCTTGACATTTCTTTGTGCTTTAAAATATAACCCACAAAAAATACCACTCACTAATTTAACTTGCACAACACAACTGTTTCTATGTAAAAACAGTTTGCAACCATTGCCCCAATCAAATTTAGGACACTTTTTTTTCACTCTTCAAAGAAACTTTGTACCAATTAGCTGTTCATTCCCTAATTTCTCCTCTGATTCATCCTTCTGCCCACCCAGCTCCAAACAGCCACTAATCTCCTTTATGAAGTTGCCTTTTCTGGACACTTCATATATATGGCATCTTATTCCATGTGTTCCACTGTGCCTCAATGCTTTCTTTAGCAGATGAATATATGGCCTTTTGTTGGGACCTCCTTCATTAAGCAGAGAAAACTATAACCTGACCCCAAATCACAGACATGCATATGGGAAGAATGGCAGTGTTGGAGGGGCTGTCAGAAATCTCTCAGGCCTCTGGCTCCCTTGGAGTAAGAGGATCAGTTTTCAGAGTTCCTAGGGCATTTTTTTTCTAAAGCACAAGGGATTTACCTCTGGCCTCCAGGAATCCCCTGGGGCTCAGCACTCCAGGTGATAAGAAAGCCTGGGGCCTATAAGCAGTTCAGGTCATGATTTTCCACCTTTATAAGACAGAATATGGAAGAGGGGCTCTGGTTAAAGTTAATAAATGAGAATCCAGTTAGCCTCCCAAAGCCCCTTGTTGAAGCCACAGGACAATTGGCCTATAAAAATGTCCCACTGCTGGTGGCTTAGCCATTCTTCCAGATAGCACTGTTCTCCTTAGCAAATTGTGAGAGCTCCTTCCTGCTTAGGGCTTTGGTTTCTCAAGCACTTCTGCACATACTGAATCTGCAATATCTAGCATTACATTGGTTTTGAAAAAACTCTGTCCATCTGTTTCTTTGTAATAAGGTGCCTTGCCTCACTGCTACTCCCTGGCCACTTTTTACTTACCTCAATATAGCACCTATGGCCTTTTATTACTGCTATTTGTTTACACAAACTATTTTTCCTTTTTGACTGCATTGGAGCTACTACAGAGCAGAGGCCTCTGAGCCCAGTACACACAGAGCTCATGGTGGGCTATCAATGAAGAATGCCAATGTCCGGGACTACTGACAACCCTATTTAACAGGAAGAGCTAGGACTTAAAAACCTAAAGGATTCTCAGTGGACAAAATTCCATACGTCTCTTATACCCAAGTTTAAAACTCCAGAACCAGGACTCTGCACTGAAATCATATTATCCATATGGGGGGAGTTGCTTATGGTTGTCATAGGTAAAATAACCTTCACAACAGATTTTAAAGAAGGCACAATATTGAGAACTGAACAAACAGGGAAATGGATTCAGAGGTATGATGGGCAAAACTAGGCAGAATCAGAGCTTCCCAAGCTGAGGTTTGATGTTCATTCTGTCTTCTGACTCTGGATGTCTGAGCCACAGTTATTTCATCTCTAATGTGGGAATCATCTGTACCCTGTCTTGAGAGGTTTCTGAGAGTCAGTGACAATGTAAATACATTGTTTGCCTAATCATAAACACTGAGTGGAAGCCAATAGTTCTATTTACAATTTTTCTTTTTTTATTATTTTATGACACAGAGAGAGAGTGTGTGTGTGCATGTGAGAGAGACAATTGGTGCACCAGGGTCTCTAGCTACTGCAGTCAAACTCCAGACTCATGTGCCACCTTCTGCGCAGGAGTCACCTTGTCCACATGCAACACCTTGTGTGTCTGGCTTACATGAGTTCTGGGGAATTGAACCTAGGTCCTTAGGCTTCACAGGCAAGCCCCTTAACCGCTAAGCCATCTCTCCAGCCCCCTATTTACAATTTTTAACCAGGAGAAAACAGAAGTCCCCTGTTCCTATAGAATCTTATTTTATTTATTTATTTATTATTTATTTATTGAAGTAGGGTTTCACTCTAGCCAAGGCTGACCTAAAATCCACTATGTAACCTCAGGGTGGCCTCAAACTCACAGGCAATCCTCCTACCTCTGTCTCCCAAGTGCTGGAATTAAATGCATGCGCCACAATGCCTGGCTCTTCTTTTATTTTTTTTTAAATGTATCTCCAGAACTGCCTTTAAAAATGTATACATATCTCTGGAAGAGAGTCCCCAGACAGTGAGCACATCTAGTGCCAGAAGGTGCTACATGGACAACTGGGGGAAAATGACCAATATCTGTCCAAGCAACTCATGGTCTAACCTACTTAACAGCAAATAGCCTGTTGTGATGCCCACACAAGTGCAACAGTGGCGCACAGCCATGGTGGGAAGCCAACTACTCTTGATTTGGCTAACTGATCTGCTCAGTGGAACATGACCCATAGCTGGAGCTAGGAAACATGTCAGAACCATATCCAAATATGAGCCTGCTCTACATTATCAAGCTACCACCAATCATGGGCTATAAGAGGGCCTACACCTATTAAATTATCTCTAAAAAATAAGGGTTATCCATTTATCTGGTCCTAACTTTACTCTCCATTGGAGAATCTGTTTCTCTTTTTCAGATAGATGCAGATCCTAAGGAGAGAACCACCACATCATACCTCGAAAGGGCCCCAACTGAAACTAAGAATAATAGGCAAAACAAGCACAAGAGTGGAGGAGATCAACAAAGAGAACAATCAACTCCTACCAAATCAGATATCCAGAGACACGTAGGCTCCAAACACCTCATCACTGAAATAGACCTAAAATGAACCCAACATGGCTCAGGGAAATTTTGTAGAAGAGGGTCAGTGCCACACATTAGGTCACGATATGCAGAGACATTTCCTCGTACCCATAAGTGAGGGCTAACTCTACAATGCATGACCCATATACCTCAAAAAGGAGGAGCCAGGGGGAGGCGGCAGGACAGGGAGGAGGCTAACAATGGTACCAATTTGACTGTATTCACTGAGTACAAAACTAATTAATAAAAAATTATTAAAATTAAAAAATGTACATGTCTTTGGAGTAGTAACTCTTTAGGATGGAGTCTCAGAACAGAAGAGAATGCTGGGGAGATATTAAAAGATGGAAGAAACCAAACTTGGGGCTGGAGGTTGTAGAGATACATTTTACTGACGAACATTTTTCTGAGTCACCCTAGGGTGTGCAAATAAAAGGGTGACACTTTCTTCTGTAGTCCACTAAATGCTTATATTCTTTAGATGCTGGGAGAATAGAGCCCACAGGATCTGCCGTCAGGACAGTGCCCAGCACCCCACTGTCTCTTTTCCCTCTTTCTCTCTTGGCTCCTCAGGGTGGGCACTTTACAAACTCACAATTCTCACACTCCCTAGAGCTGAGTAAAATGTGTTTTCAGATAGCATTTTGATCCAAGAAGCACATACATTTATTCCACTTTGATGTGTCAACACTTGTCCACACACATCTCTGTTTGCAGAGTGTGGGAAATGAGGGCTTGGAAGATAAAGTGTTACCTCTTGCCTTGTCCACTCTTGGAATGCATAGGCTCGTCACTGTATTCTCTGTATTCTGTCTGGTGTTTAAGGGAGTATCATCTGCAGTTCTGCCGACATTCCCTGACCATTATAATGCAGTTACTGTGGATAATGCTCTCTGAGTGCAATATGTTATCACCATTTAACAACCTGCCATACAAATGCCTCATATTATCACTTAAATGAATCCATTAAGCAGCTAGAGTCTTTCAGGAGTCGAATGCAAGAGTATCCAATGGGCAACCTGAGTAGCATCTAAGGCAGAGACTACTTCAGCTGCAGGGAAGACTCTAGTCTAACTGAGGGTCACCTGGATGGCAAGTCCAAGGACTCACAAAACTATTTTATTCAGGGAAGAAGGTGTACTCTAGGCTCTGCTCAAATGGAGAAGCTCCTATCTTACTACACACATCTTTAATGTAGAACAAAAGGGGTAGATGCTAAGAGCAACATGATGAGAATGAGAAGCACTGAAATCCAAAATCCAGCCTGAGTACTAAGCAGGCGAGGTCTGACACAGACAACAAGCACAGGGGTGGGGGCCAATACTGCACGTACCACTTAACGTGACAGTAGCCCATGGCACTTTACAGGAAGGAAATTGAGACAGACAACTTCACTTGAGAAATGTGTTCAGTATGCAAACTCGTGTTCCATGTGCTCTTTCATTTGACTCTTGAAAGCACTCACTTAGTAAGGTAAGCATCAGTACCTCTCCCATTTTACAAAAGAGGAAAAGGGGAATCTGATAGGATTGCCAGATGTGGATGGAGTAACACATGTGAAATGCCCAAGTTTATTAATGTACTACACTGAGATTTTCAGTGGGAAGGAACATTTATCCAAAATTGTCCCCAATGTCATGGGGAGAATGCCATGTCAGTTAGAAGTTCCTATTAGGTCCATGAAATGTGTGTTTTGAATAGAGCTCTCTGAGTCTAAGGTCATGAGCTGATCAGAGATTGGGGTAGAAAGAACCAGAAACAAATGATAATGTGTCAGGGTAGTATAGTTTCATTTGCCACAAATCAGCAAAGAAATCATATACATTCCCTGAAGAAGAATGGGACATCCCTGAGAGAAGCTGGAGCACAGAAGGTAATGACTTTCAAAACTGAAACATGAGAAGTGTATCATCAGGACAGCATGGACTTCCAGAATCCATTTCAAGAACTTGAGGGATAAGGTGTTAAAGATGTAATGAGTGGAGGGAAAGGAACCCAAGATAACAAATAAGAGGTGACTTCAGGGCAAGTGGTCCAAAGGCAGGAGAGCCACAGAGTGGGGGCATAGAGCTCATGTGGGAGTAGAAATACATGCTCCCTCTGAACTGAAGGCCCAGTGAGTCTCAGCCTCCTTCACACTGGGCAGTTTTGTCTCTAATCCTCTAGGCTCAAGGTCAAATGCCTCTGCATTCTAGGCAGACATTCTAAGCTTGTAGCACAGTGGCACCTTTGCTTCCTTTTTTCACTTTCACTGAAGGCTTGTAGGACCTCTGGGGACAGAGGTGTGTCCTCACCCTGTCTCTTTACTTCTCTCTCTTGCGCTGCTTACCTTGTCTGTCCTTTGCCCACAGTCCATGTATGTAGCTCCCTATGGCTCAGGGGCCTATGTTCTTCTCTTCTTGGGCAGCCCCATCAGTTAGGGCACCTTGCCAACCTTTGATAACCCTGTGGAATCTAGTGAATTTGCCTTTCATCTCATTTCAACCATTCTCATGTGCTTTTTAATTTTCTTCCTATATCTTCATATTTCCTACACAGCCTGAGAGGAGAAAAGAGAATGGCCAGTGGGAGTTAAAGGGCAAGTCAACAAACTATATGTACTTTATAGTCATTCCTGACACTAGTACCTGCAAATGGTATCCATCTGCCAGCAAATATCCAGCAGAGCCAGACTGGAGAACTGGACTTAATTTCCAGCAACAGCTATGTACAGAATACCCCAGGGCCAACCTTGCAGAGAAAACTTTGTCAACCCAACCTCAGGAGGCCACAGGGCACACCTGGTCCTTGAGTACCCTCCATACTTTGCTATACAGTTTGAACAAAAAAGTACCAGAGGGCATTGCCAAGGGAAAACCTATCTAGGCTAAACCCTTTATGTGGTATACACAGGAAGCTCATTAGTAAGCCCCAAACAAGAAGGAACTTTCCCAAAAGTGAAGCAGTCCCTGTTCACTGGAACAGGCTTGCCAAGAGAAAGCTCAGAAGGATTCTACCGCTCTGTGGCTAATAGAGTAAAAAGAAGCAGGTATTTCCTTAACTCTTCAGTCCGTACCATTACATAAATTGAAACAGACAGAATTACCATTGATACAAATTAAAAACAAATAAAACGGGTACACAGAGCTGATTTTGAGAGTTCAAACTCCATTACCATCTGATTTACTGAGCAGTGACCTGTGATTGTTGGGGGAGGGGAGGGGTGAGGTGCCTCTGTGAGTCCCATCAACCCCATCGCTGCGAGCTGCAGCAGTCAATAAGCTATTTAATTTAATGGGAAATGTTATTGATGAGCCAGAGAATGCAACTCACAAAAGATGCAGCTGCAAGAAGCAGATAAAGTCTTCAACTGGGCCTCTTTCTTGGTGTGTCCACCCCTCAGCATCTCTTCTGTCAGGATCAGCATAGGGATCCATGGGATTCGGGGGGAGTTGTGGTCCCACAGGAACAGCACTTAAGAAGGATTACCAAAACAGAGATATGGAGTCAGTGAAAGGCAGATTGGAAGGCAGATTGGTCAGAAAGCAGCTCCTCGAAACCGAGCACAATGCTGCAAATGACCTTTCTGAGGGAAGGCAGCCAGAAAGTGGGAGGTCAGTCCTTCTAGGAGAGCCCAGCAACTGCATCCCAGGACAAGCCCATCAGATTCTTGTGCTCTTTTTATAGTATTAGGCCAGGACTGCAATACCCCTGGACCTAGAAGTGCTGTTTGCCCACTACAGAACCCAAGTCTCATGCAGAGGGGAGATGTAGACATGGTAGACAAGGAAAGGATCTAATACACTCACCCCTACCCCCCTTGCCCTCACACACTGAGGAAGATGAGTGTAGAGAAGTGATACACCTGAGGTAAATGGCAGTGTGACAGAGCCCAGCACTGCACCCAGGGTCAAATTCATCCTGCTGCTCTGAAGGATCTAGTGGATGCAAATGAACAGTAAGGATGAGAAGTATAGACTGGGGAGATGGTTCAGTTGATAAATTTCTTGCCTTACAACATGAGGGCAAGAGTTTGATCTCCAGTGCCCACATAAAAGCTGGATATGATGGCTGTGCTTCTAACCCATCTCTAGGGAGATGGACACAAGAAAATCCCCCAAACTTGTCAGTCTAGCCAACTTGGCAAGTTCTAGACCAGAGAGACACTTTGTCTCAAAAAACTGTGGGTAACATCAAATAAAAGAAGCTGATTGAGAGGGGAAAAGTGGTATGATGAAGAGTGGAGTTACAAAGGGAAAAGTGGGGAGGGGGAGTTACCATGGTTTATTGTCTATAATTATGGAAGTTGTCAAAAATAAAAGAAAACTGTGGATGGCCCTTGAGGAATGAATGACCTCCATACACGAACATGTTGTGTGCTAACACACAAGATGTGACCCTATTCCTGGGCACATTATGGGGTGGACCATTAACAGAGAACTGAGTTTTAAGAAATAACAGTGAAGGAACTGGCCAGCAAGGTGGTCTCCTAGATTGACAATTATTTCCCTAGCGGATAAGAAAGTGTTCATTTGTATATTAGATCTTGCTCTAAATGTTCTATAAACATCAGTTTATAACATCTTCAAAGCACCCCTAAAAGATTGGTTTATTTTTATTTGAACTTGCATAGATGTGGAAATCAAGGTATAGAGAAGTGAGTAACTGTAGTCCTGGAAACAAGTGCAGAAGTTGCATGCAGTAGCCTTGCTCCCAATGCCACACAGTACAACCTCCACCTTCAGTAACAGAAAGACACTGTCATTATGAAGAATTTACCAAGGGGAGGGACAATGTGAAGAACTCTATTATTTAGATGTCAGAGAAATCCAGTCTGGGCATATGAAAACTAGAAGCAGGGATGGAAGGTGAGAAAATGGAGAAAGGAGGCAGATGAATCTAGTTGCACGAAAGTACAATTTGTTAGAAAGTTGCAGACAGAAGTGTATTATTGTGATACAAGGATTCCTGCACACTATGGCAGGAGGAGAAGACTTGTGTAGGCAGTTGGACAAATGTGGGCTGCAACTAACTAGACTATATCTGGCTTTTCTCAAAACTATTTTCATGCCCAGCTCCAGTTTTAAAAAAAAAAAACCACCCCATCCTGACCCAAAGGTTGCAGTGCGCTCCATGGAACGTCCATCTGCCATGACAGAAATGGTTGTTGTTCATCTGCCCATGTGAAGGAAAGACACCTGGGTTCACTTTTCTAATCCCTATGGGGTGCAGAACAACCATCCTCTGTTAAGCAACATCTAAACGAATACCTTAAGGAAGCCATAAAATGAGCCAGTTGTATATCTAGATGTGAAAAAGAAGTCATTCAAAATAGATCCTGGGGTATAGTAAGTCATAAATCTTGGCAAGAACAGATTCTTACTATCATCTCTAGGAATTTTCTCCTGGGAATAAAAGAGACCCACTCCCCACTCAGAGCCTGGGTAGTCTGACCTGGACTTTCATTCAACCTTGCTTCTGCCAGTCAGTGAAGCCTGAAATGAACTCTGTGTGTTGTGTCTGTGGATTCCATATCCTCGGTGCCCATGGGGCCCTTGCGCTAGGGGCCAGCTGTGCTATGAGCTTCAGGGTCTCCTGACACCCTTACTGAGTCGACGATTCTCCAGGTATGAGGCTGTGTGAGCCCAAGTCTCTCCACAACCTTGCATCTTCTTGGCATGGCTGGAGCTCAGCCTTCACCATAAGTTTTGTACTTAGGACTCAGCTCTGGTCAGTTCCATCCTGTGCCCTTGATGCTCTTTTCTTGAGAGCAGTGGCTCTCAAGGCAGGGTAGAAAGGGGATATTTTATCTTGTCCCAATACTCAACGATGTCTCAAGATGAGTCAGGCATGGAATAGATGAGAATAATATGCAGAAGACAAAAAGACTGTATACTTTGGGGCCCTAGAATTCAGTGAACCCAATGCACATCAAAGATGCAGAGCCTCTCACTTTCTCCTAAGATCTAAGAAGATGATGAAGCAGGTAAGAGCACTTTCCATGAAAGCATGAGGACCTGAGGGTGCCTGAGACTGCCAAGTTCAATGCCATAGAATCCATGAAAACATCTGGGCATGGCCACCATTGTGGAGTCTTGTGTCACACAAGCAGGACTATAGACTCATGGAATGTGAGGCAAAATTTTATTGGGTAAAAAGAAAGAAAAAGAAGAAAGCTGGTGTACCCAGTCTTCATCCCAAAGTTTGGGATCTCAGGATGCAGCCTCGATCCCACTGGCATCTAATAGGTAGAAGACAAAGATGTAAGTAGGTATTTTACAGAACTGGGCACAATGGCACACCTCTAATCTTAACACCCAGGAGGCAGAGGCAGGAGTATCTTGAGTTCAAAACCACTCTGGGCTATATGATGAGATCCTGTCTCAAAGATAAATAAATAAGGCTTTCCATGCAGAGAACAGCTCTTCCATCAAGAAATTACCCAGCCCAAAATGTGAATAGTACTGAAGGTGAGAAAACCTGCCAGAGAGGAAAATGTACAAAATGAGCATAATGTATCAAAGGTGCAGCAAATCAGAGCAGAGGGAGCAGTAAGACTATGTAGCACTCAACAGTGTTTCCTTAGCAGGGGCTGTGTCCTCCTTTCTCATCACCCCAGTCTCTTACTTTAGTACCCAATCAGTGTCTGAGGTTTTCTTCCATAGCTGGAACCCAGGGCCAACAAGCCAGACTTTTTGTGCTTCTCACAGCCTCCTCTTCTATGACCCAGTGTCCCAGTATCCTGGACATATCAGCACAGCTCCAAGAGCATATGTTCTCAAAACTGCTTTGTCGATGAGTTTTCAGTGCTTGCTACCTTACACCAGCATACATGCACAGCTTCATAACTGGCTCAGTTCCACTGTTCTGCCCCTGTGTCCTTCCAGAGCTTCATGGGGATGTCTGAAAGAAGACCAGTTGTATGTTCCTGCAGTGCAGTCAGGTCAGAGTACTAACTCCACATTGAAATTCTCACAGCTGGCACAGAATATATCCTTGCCACCTCTTCTGCGGCACACGTCCACTTTCCTGGATGATAGTAAGCCTTCTTCCAGAACCTGGAATTCCATGCTCTCCCAGCATTCAAGTTAGGTCAGCCTTGCTTCTCTTACATGAAATGCTTATTCCTCTCCCTGCCTTTGTGCAGGCCTCTATGAGCTGGGGTGGAGGTGGAGAGTGGGGGCATTTCATAGGCTTGGGAATAGTGGCATATGGACTGGCCAGCTCTAGCATGTCTGAGAGCTTTTGTGGTCTCCCCATGACATATTCTACCAATCTGAAGTTTCCCTTAAGACAGATTTCTATGGCAACAGACAGTGTCCTAGAGATGAAAGTTGCATTCTGAGTTACACTCGCTTCTCAGGTACCAACAAAGTAATCTTGTTGCTCTCTTTCTCTCTCTGTCATGTGTGTATATGCATATGCATGCATCATGCACAATCGTGTGGAAGCCAGAGAACATCAGGTACACTCCTCTATTGCTCATCCACTTTGTTTTCTCACTGAACCAGGAGCCACTATCTTCAACCAGACTAACTGACTAGCAAATACCAACAAGTTTCCTGCCTCCCCCCTGCAACTGGGGATTACAGGTGTACATGTTTATGCTCAGCTTGTTACATGGATTCTGGGGATAAAAAGTATTGTCTCTTAATGATATGGGGCAGGGAAGGGGAAGTTTGGGGTAAGATTGGGGCTGAGACATATGTTGAGCATATGTAGAACATAGTGTACCTCCCCAAAGAGCCAAGGTAATGAGAGGGAGAAAGCCTATTAAATGCTGAATGTAAAGTGGGAAATTGAAACAGGAGGAGATAGGTGTAGACATGTGAGAGAGAGGGGCATGTAAGATGTAAGGCTGCCCCCTATACTCTGTGCTCCATCTTTCTTCCCATCCTCATCTGGAATTAGTCTGAATCAGTTCTGGCAGCAAAACATGAGAAAAGAAAAGTTACGGGCATTCCTCCTATATTTATTCATTCACTTATTCATATCATTATGTATCAGAGAATAACCTTGAATTCCTGATTTTCTATCTCTATCTCTCAAGTCTGGAATCACATGCTCAGTTTATGTGGTGCTAGAGATGTGAACCCAGGGCTTTATATAAGCACTGTACCAACTGAACTACATCTCCAGCTCCATTCCTCCCATCCGGAACACAGTGTCAGAGAACAATATAGACTTAGAATCAAGGGACAGTTTCCAGTTCCCTCATGATGGCTTTTGTCCACTTGATCCTGGCTATAGTGAGTTCTCTGTAAACCATGGATTGTGCGCAATAAAGATATTCATAACCACTCTACTCCACTAGAGCAGATCTGAGGTAATAATGATGAATATGTTGTGTAAGTGGTAAAACATTAAGCTAGCATTCCCCATAATGTTCTCTGTAGAGCACTAATTCCATGAGATGTTAGTAAGATTCTAAAGTAAAAGAAAAAAAAACAATAATAATAATAAAGTTGACAGGTTGTTCTTGTTGTTCTAACAGTGGTATTTATGAATCTCTTTTCAGTACCAACATGACTATGGATTCCTTACTACAGACTATCTTTAATGACTAAAGTTTTCAGTTTACTTTGAGAAATGGAAATAGTAATTCATCCCACTCTGGCTATGGAATAGATGAGAGTGATATGCAGAAGAGAAAAAGACTCTATACTTGGGGCTCTAGAATTCAGTGAACCCAATGCACATCAAAGATTCAGAGCCTCTCACTTTATCCCAAGATCTGGGAAGATGATGAAACAGGTAAGAGCACTTTCCATGAGAGCATGAGGGCCTGAAGGTGCCTGAGACTGCCAAGTTCAGTGCCATAGTATCCATGAAAACATCTGGGCATGGCCAACATTTTGGGGTCTGGTGTTGCACAAGCAAGACCATGGGCTCACAGAATGTGAGGCCAAGTTTTATTGGGTAAAAAGAAAGAAAAAGAAGAAAGCTGGTGTACCAAGTCTGTATCCCAGAGTTCAGGATCTCAGGATGCAGCCTCAAATTGTTGGGAGTGTCAGCTTTTATTGAAGAAAACCACAAAATGTTCATTTGTTCATTGTAAAAACAGGATGAAAGTTAAAATACAGAGTTATGTGGAACTTAGGCAAGAAACATTCTGTGATATGTAATCATAAAGGTATTTAGAAACAGTGAAGTACAGGAAGGTCATGGTACATTGCACAGAGGGGATCATCCCATTTATTAGATAACAGAAAACACCTGTATTTTGCAATAAGACCTGTGATGACAATTCCTCAAACTTCTCCTTTGTCTGTCAGGAATATCAGCTTGGGTGGTGGCCTCCATTATGTGTGCCAAAGGCAAGGGCTGCACAGGAGGATGTTTTACTGGGTCTATTGTGTTCCTTTACATTCAAGTTTGCAGCCACACGCACCTGTTACCCCAGTCCTATTGGGAGCAGAGACCATAGAAAATTGCTGAGGCTTACAACTCCAGGTTCATAGAAAGACGCCATCTAAAGGAAATATGTGGATAAGCCATAGAGAAAGGCATCTGATGTTCTTCTCTGGCTTCCACTTGGGTGCACACGGGGTTTATACATCTGAATGTACACATACATTTGCCACACAAGCACACACACACACCCATACACACAAACAACACATGCTATTCATGCACATGCCAAAGAAAAACAAGAAAGTACAAACCATGTGTTATGCTTGAATTGTTACCCCCAAAAGTAAAATGTTGATACCCAAATTCTTTTTTTAAATGTTTTATTTGTTTTACGGGGGTGGGGGGGTGGGGAAGAATGGGCATATGGTCTCTAGTCATGGCAAACAAACTCCAGGCACATGCGCCACTTTGTGCCTCTGGCTTCACATGGGTACTGGGGGTTTGAACTGGGGTACTTAGGCTTTGCAGGAAAGTCCCTTAACCACTGAGCCATCTCTTCAGCCCCAAATTCTTAATATTTTAGGATATGACCTAATTTGAAAGTAGGGGTCTTCACAGAATTATACAAGTTAAAATAAAGTCATTGTGGTGTGTCATAATCCAGTATAAGTCCTTATTAAAAAAAAAGGGCTGGAGAGATGGCTTAGTGGTTAAGCACTTGCCTGTGAAGCCTAAGGACCCCAGTCCGAGGCTCGACTCCCCAGAACCCACGTTAGCCAGAGGCACAAGGGGGTGCACGCATCTGGAGTTCGTTTGCAGTGGCTGGAGGCCCTGGCGCGCCCATTCTCTCTCCCTTTTTTTATCTGCCTCTTTCTCTCTGTCTGTCACTCTCAAATAAATAAATAAAAATAACAAAAAAAATTAAAAAAAAAACCAACACACAAGGTTGTATGAAGATGAAGGTGGAGATTGAATGATTTATTCATAAGGCAAAATGCCAAAGATGGAAGGTAGATCACCAGACTCTAGATTCTAGACTTTGAACAGGTTCCTTACTCAGGTGGAGTTGCTGACTCCCAGATCTTGGATTTCTAACCTCCAAAACTAGGACATAGAACTTCCCAATGTAAGCTAGCAGGGTTGTGACATCTTGTTACAGAGCAAGGTTGTGACATCTTGTTACAGAGCTTGTCTGCACACCTCCATTGAAGAAACTGGTGCATGAAGTTGTGCAAGGGCCTGGCTTGTAGCTGGGACTGTGCAAACAGCCCTCAGATCTGGGCTGTACTTGTGGAGGTTACCCAATTACTTTTATAATGCTTCTATCATGTTCTTTTGATCCAAAAGCAAACCATATTTTAAAAACTAAGCAATGCTAATATTCCCACCCAGAGGAGGATAAATAGGGGCTCATACACACTGCATAGTTGTGAAGTATTTAGTTTTAGTTCTCATCTACACTCTCCCATAACACCCAAGTCTGAGATGTGGCTCATGTGTTAAGAGCAGGGGCACTCTACTGAGACTAGATATGAAGGGAGGCTATGGTGTCTGCACCTGGTAAAGAAGGTCTGTTGTGGGGTGGGTAGCACAGTGGTTGACTAGGTCGTAGCTGCTTCTCCCAAGGTTGCATGTGGTTTTAACTCCACTTGGAATAAAGTTGGTTTTAATCAACCAATCTTCCAAGAATTAGTACAGTCTATTCAGGTGGTATTTGACAAGGCATTATGATGACACAGTCTTATTGTAAGATAAGCAATCCTTACAAATATTTGAACACTGTATTAATACTTGCTCCATGACTTCTGACAGGGTCAAATATTTGTCCTCTACCTAGACATGGTAAGAATTCAAAATCCTTACATGGCATTTCCTGGCTCTTCATTTCACAGGGCTCCAACAAAGTTCTAGTATTTCTTTCAAAACTCTAATACGTTATTGTGGTGGTTTGATTCAGGTGTTCTGAATGCTAGGTTCACAATTGATGGAGATTGGGAATTAACGCCTCCTGGAGGGAGTGTATTGTTGGGGGAGGGCTTATGGGTGTTATAGCCAGTTTCCCCTTGACAGTGCAGTGTTTGGCACACTCTCCTATTGCTATTGTCCACCTTATGTTGGCCAGGGGGTGATGTCCACCTTCTGCTCATGTCATTTTCCCTGCCATCGTGGAGCTTCCCCTCAAGCCTGTAAGCCAAAACAAAACTTTTTTCCCCACAAGTTGCTCTTGGTTGGGTGATTTCTACCAGCAATGCGGACCTGACTGCAATAATTATATTATTTAATATAATTATAATAATTATATTAAAACTCACTTTTTTTCATAAACTCTAATGAATGGAAAAATGATGTGGACAGAAAAAGAGTTTGCCCAGACTTCTGGGAATTTCAAGCTAAATTGAATGTTCCATCTCAATATTTATTAGCCATTTTGCTTTTTATACTTTTTGTGAGTTTATGATTTTGACTTCCTGCTTCTATGTTTAGAGCCTTACTTTATCATTAGCACTCTGAAGAGCATCTTAGATTTTTCTCCTTAGCTCCAGCACCCAGGTTTCCAGCTGTCTCCTGCTTCTCTGCAAGGAAATTCAAGGTTTCAAGCTCAAGACAATATTCAAAGCTGCTCTCTGATTTTCCTCTATGACATGCAGATCATCTTGCCTTTCTGTTTCAGGTCCCTAAGTTATATGTTTAGGAGAACTTTGCACATTTCTCTTCTACCATCCACCCTTAGCCCATGACCTTTCTGATGATCTTGGTTATTTCTCAAGCTGGACTCCAACTGTCCATATACCTATGTACTTTGGCTCCAGTCTTTCTAGATTCCTATAACTCATCTCTATCTTTCCCTTCTTCCTGTCTATCCTTTTGAGAAAAAAATAACACAATTATTTCAATCAGTTCTGCTGTTTTAGCAAAATGCCTTAGAGTTAGTAGTTTATCAGGAATGTTTGGGTTTTTTTTTTTTTTTTTTTTTTGAGGCAGTGTGTGTATTAGTCAGGGTTCTCTAGAGGAACAGAACCAATACAATGAATTGTATTAAAAGGGAATTTATTGGGTTAGTTTATGACAGTCTAACAGTAGTCCAACTGAGAGTCAAGGAACATGGTAATTGCTCAGTCCACAAGGCTGGATGCCTCAGCAGTCCCAATCTAGCACTGAAGGCCTGGAGGCTTCCTGAAGAGCCACTGGTCTTCAGTCCACGCTGGTCTTCAGTCAGTGGTGGTCTTTAGCCCACAGTGGAAAGCAGCAAGCTATGCCGGCACCAGGTGGGAGGAGGGGATACCTTTCACTTCCCTGAGCTTCCTGGAACTCGCTATACAGCCTGGTCTCATACTCATGCCAATCCTCCTGCCTCAGCCTCCCAAGTGCATGGATTGCATGGATCCTGAGTTTGTTAGAAAGTTATTGTTCACAGTTTGAAGGCAGGAAACCCAAAATCAAAGAACAGTAGATTTGTCTGATGAGGACTGGTCTCTGCTTCCTAGATAAAGCGTCTTTAGACCATGAAGGGTTGACACAGCAAAATGCACAAAGGGCTCCCTGAAGTCCATTGATGAGGGTGCTATTCCCATTTGTGATGGAGTTATCCTGTCCTCAGTGCCTTCCAAAGTCCAAGTCTCTTGATGCCTCCACCTGGGGTTTGAGTTCCAGCACAAGCAGGCTGGAGGGTACCTATATCCAGACCATACCCTCAGTACATCACTCACTTTGTGCTTCCACAGATGTGCTCTGGTGGGGGCGGGGCAGGCGTGGATTTAGGTTTCTTTAGCATACACTCATCTCCCCTACTTTTTAGCCCCTTACATGAGTAACATCCTCACTCATCTCCTTTGTCTCAAGACCCTCTGTGTGAAACAGAAACTCACATTCAGAGCCTCAGGCCACTTAGCACTGCATACATGCTTACCTCCATAGACGTATTTTCCACTTTGCTTGAGATTGTAATGTATGTTCCAGACATGTTTGATGACTTTCAATTTCACAATGGAAATAGATCTTAAACACATATAATCTCAGAGTCCCTTTCTTTTGGGTCAGTGGCACTGCCGTTATATTACATACTTCACCAGACTACAGCAGAAAAAAATTAAAAAAAATTGTCTCCCCCAAAATAAAGTGTCAAGGGGAAAATAAACTGCAGACCTCTGAACCTGCTATTCTTTTCCTTGAATGGCATTTTCAAACTCAATTCACCTATATAAGACCCCATTATACTGAGACTCAGCTCAAGCATCCCTTCTTCCTCTGGGATGGTTTTGATTTTTTTTTTTCTTGCCTCTCCCAAAGCCTATGAGCATCCCATTAGCTCATACCTGGTTCTACCACGACTTTCTTCACTGGACTGCAATTGTAGTTACTTTGTACCAACTCTGATAACAGCATAAAATGTTAAGTTCCTTGAAAGAGAGAACTAGTTTGTACCAATTCTATCACCAGAACTTAGAACAGTGACTGTAACACTGGTAAATTCAGATTCAGTAAAGTGTTTGTCCAAGAAATAAACTCATGAGAGCCTTCCAGAAAAAAAAAAAAAATTTTTTTTTTGTTTTTTCTAGGTAGGGTCTGACTCTAGCCCAGGATGACCTGGAATTCTTTCTGTAGTCTCAGGTTGGCCTCAAACTCACAGTGATCCTCCTACCTCTGCCTCCCGAGTGCTGGGATTAAAGGCGTGTGCCACCACACCCAGCTCAGAAAATATTTGATAAGATACATATATATTCGGAATAACAACTAATGGACACAGAGCACAACTTCCTCTAATCTACTTTATTATAGTTATGTCTATGAATATGTCTACAACCAATGTCATGACGTTATCTGTGCAAATCACAAGCAATTAACTTTGTTATATTGTTTTCATAGCAAAGTCACAAAGATGTTCCTGAACAGGACTACAAAAACATGCTCTTATGCCCAGTTTATGACTACTTTTACAAATGAGGAAACTTAGGCACTGAGAGAACAAGTCGCTTTCAGAAGGTCACTCAGGGAATTGGCAGTAAGGTCAAGATTCACTTTCAATGTCAACCATCTTTGAGATATTAAAGAAAACTCTGAAATGTGAGTACTTTGAGCTCAAAATGTTTTTATCAGAAATCAATAGGGGGCCAGAGAAGTAGATTAAAACAATATCACAATGAGCAAGGGTGGAGTTGTCCTTGGAGAGCTGGTTGTTTATAAATAAAAAGAAGAAAAGCAGTCCTGAGGGAAAAGTAATTAAAAAAAACAAACACCAACAGAAGTCATAGAAAGCATTTAAAAAGTAAAACATCAATTATTCAGAGAGAACAACTGTTAAAGTAAATGGTCTTAGGCTACTTTCACTGAACTGTATTTGTTGTTGTTGTTGTTGTTGTTGTTGTTGTTGTTGTTTTTGAGGTAGAGTTTCACTCTAGCCCAGGCTGACCTAGAATTAACTATATAGTCCCAGGGTGGCCTCAAACTCACAATAATCCTCCTACCTGTTCCTCCTGAGTGCTAGGATTAAAGGCATACATCACCATGCCCCACATGAAATGCCATTTTTATTCATTTTATCAAAATTGCCATTATGTTGTATTTACAGTATTTAGTCATGCTTTTAAAACATGTATATTAATAAACATTTCTAGTTACTGTAAATTACTTGTGAACATTAGTTTTAATGGTCCCATGATCATTAAACAGATGTATGCTGGCTTAATTAAATATTTCCCTATTATTAAACATTTTAAGTTGCATTTAATTTTAAGAAATAGAGAGAATGCTGTTAAGAACATCTTATTCCATTAAACTTTTTCATATTTATTCCTATTGCTTTGGGGAAAAGTGACAAAATCAGAATTCCTAGGTTTAAAACTCTTAATTTACTTTTACTTTTCTCCCTAGAGAAGTACACCAATACTTTGAAAATTGTAGCAAATAAGTTAAAGTCCCAGTCCTCAAAGGTTTACTTTCTAGAGGAAAAGAATAAATTAATTAATAAAAATAGACAGACCAACACAATACAATAGGGAAATGCTTTAATTGAAAGTTGTATAAACAAAATCTGTATGACTATAGCAAAGAAAGCCACATGTCTGCTGAGAGAATGAGGGAATACATTACTGTGGAAGTGACTTCCGAAAAATGTTTCTGCTAATAATTTTCCTCTGATATTTTATTTTGCAAGACAGCTGTTGTTTCTGAGGAAGTCAGAGTTGCTGAGATATTTAAAAGTAGTACTACCAACCAGATGGAAAAGGCTGAAGATTGTAAATAAGAGGTACTTTTCTGCACTATTGGCCAATTTAATTACGAATAACAGTTTATACAAAACATTAAATACAAAACACTGAGTCCCCAGCCTCAAACCAAGGGACTGCAGGCCTGCTCAACTCTGTATCACTTTGAGAGAAAGCATCCATTTCTGTTTTGGAAGACTCTGGCAACAGCACTAGATTAGTCCGTTACTGCAACAAAACACATGAGGCAGTTGCTTTGTAAGGAAGTGAAATTATTAACTTATAGCTGTAGAGGTCTGAGGACAAGGCACTGGTTTTGATGAGATCATGGTGTGCAGAGTCAGAGAGGGCCTAAAGTAGAAACAACTCAAGTTTCAGTAACAAAGGGGCTAAAAACAACTCCCCCCACCCCACACACGCTATGGTGTACCACTCAGCTATTAAAAGGAATAGAGTTCCAATTCATGTGACAACATGTAATAACCTGACTATGGAAATAAACAAACAATACTGTATATGTCCTCTTATGTAAGGCTCCTAAAGTAGTCAAGACAGGATGTATAAAATGGTTACCAGAGTCTCAGTTGGGGACTATGAGGAACTATCATCAAATATAAACAGTTTTGGCCAGAGATGATGAAACTTTATAGAAATGAACAGAGGGTATGAAAGAACAAAACTGAATATATTTAATGTCATAAACCCCTAACAGTGGCTAAAGTTGTATATACCCACAATGACAAAAAGACATAATGAAATGGATAGAGTGTCTTCAGTCTGGCATTGACTGACACATGCGCTGCTGTGAGCCAGTGGCCTGCTCAGGGTCTGGCTATTGTGGACATCACTGTATTTCCTTTAGAAATTAAAAGTATCTGCACAAAACAGGAAAAATATTGGGTCCATCAACATGTTGTCATGGATGATAGAGTAGGCCCAAAATAAAATAAGACATCAAAGAGGTACTGCTAGTTGGAAAGAAAAGGAGGTTGGTAAAAGGAGGTGGGGAGGAGTACAAAAGAAGGTAATGAGAGGAAACTATGGTCAAAATACCATATGGAGTGTGGTATTTTTGAATGTGTATCTCCCACAGACGTGGGTGTTTTATTAAAGCTTGAAACTTGGGTATTCAGCCCCCTATTGAAGGAGGTGTCATTGGAGTGGATCCTGGGATCCAGGCCAAAGGTGTTTGGGGCCTGATTGGAATTCCAGCTCAAAGATGTAAGAGAGGAATATAAGCTTGGGGTGGGGGTGGGGAGAGGAGGTCCTACTTGTGGCAGGTTTGTTCTTGTTGCTTTTTTGGTTTTGCTGGCTACTGGTATTTTTCTCTCTACTTGGATTTATGAACGGGAGGCAGCTTCTGCCATTGATGGAACTTCCCTTTGAGCTGTAAGCTTGAAATAAATCCCTTCCTCCTCTAAACTGTGCCTGGTTTGCACATTTATCCTAGCAAGGTGGAGCTGTCTACAGCATGTACATGCATGAAAATTCCCAATGAAAAGTTTTCTAATTATCTGGTGACATCTCTGTGCGTTTTCATCTGTGTGCAAACTACCTTGACACTCAGGTGGAGAATCACAGTTGTAGGCCATGCCCTCCTTCTGAAAGCTTACTCCTTGCCCTCTGGATTGTCAGAGACAGACAGGCCTGGAAAGAGGCTATGTGAAGAAGAAAAGTAACTTGTCTTCCATTACCTTAAGCTCTTCCTTTGAACAAGCGCCGTGTGCTCCATGCCCCTTATAAATCTCAGGGCTCTACTTAAAAGCTATTTTGTTCTCTATATCCCTAGGAAGACTCAAAAACTGAAGGGGTTGTGCCAGTCTTAGGATAAATGCTCACAATGGCAAGAGAGGTGTCTTGTCCCTCCCAGACCCTGCTCTTTGCTCTCGGCTCTTTCCCTCTCTCTTCATGGCCCATCCTCACCTTTGCTGGATTCCTAGCAATGCCATCTTCCCATGCTGAACCCTCTACCTGGAAAACTCTTTGCACCCTATCCTAAGAGATTACTGCTTGTTCTTCAAACCCAATAGAAATGTCAGTGCACCCAACCCCAAAACCTCCCATGGTTCAGACTAGCCACCTAGGTCACTTCTGTGTGGCCCTTGCTTCATGCCCTCCTTTAAGCGGCAAGCTCTTTGAGGGCAGGCATTTCATCTCTCCTTTCTGTCATTGTGTCACCAGTGCTTGATTCAGTCTCAGAAACATAATAGGTGCTCCAAAAACTTTAAGAGACCCCTTTTCACAGGAAATGACAGCACTGGTGTCACCAAAGCTGGCATAAAAGAGTCAGACCAATTCTGTGGGCGTGAGTCACTACTACCCTCCCTCTGCTGTGCCTTTGCAGCTCTCCTCTATATGGAATACTTCACCTACCTCCTTGTGCCTCAGCACCCTCATACCAGGAACAAGTAAAAAGCAGTGTTCTGTTCTGGGGCTGGTGAGGGGAGGAGATCTATCTCAGGAACAAAAAGATGAGAAGTTGTATAATTTAAAAAGTACCTTTGGGACCTTGTGCCGGAGGGTGCACGTGGGCACCTAAAGGTAGCGAGACCCACAGAGATAAACCAACCCTCTCACTTCAGCCAAGCCACAGCTGAATCCACAGGGAATGGGGAGACTAGCAAGAGTGCTGCTTCCATGCTGTTCCTGAGAATCAGCACCAGGGTGCAGGAGACAGACCCTAAGGACACTCAGCACCTACCAAAGCAGAGATCCAGAGGCTCCCAAGAGCTCATCACTGAAGGGCTTAGGGAATTTTGTGGAAGAGGGGACGGTGGAAAGATTGTAAGAGACACAGGATCAGACATCATGCCCATAGGCATTCCCTTCCCCCCAAAATGACTGACTGCTGCTCCCACAACTCATAAACTACAGCCCCATGGGGAATACCTGCAACCCTACTGAGGAGCATCCCTAACGGGATGGGGGCAGGGATGAGGGAAAACATGGTACCAACACATGATGTATCCATAGGAAACATCTTGTTAATAATAATAATAATAAATATTTTAAAATGTAGTAACAATAAATTTTTAAAATACCTTGGGTGAGTAAAAACCCACCCTAAATTTCCCTTCCCCCATTAAGCAAGAAAAAGCCCTTGCCCTCTCCCTATGAAAATTTCTCCAAGAACTGCTCTAAAAACTCTTACTCTTAAGTGGCCTCTGAAGATCAGGCGTGCCTGGTGCAAGTGCACCCCTAATTATCAAGGCCATCTGAGGACCAAGGCTTGGATCAATGCCTCTACTCACTTCTTCACAAGACTCTGCAACAGAAATACATTGTCCACACTCTGCCATAGGAAACTTGCCTCAGATAGCTATGAGATATTTCTAGGACTTTACCACTGACTTCCTCTCATCGTAATAAGAAATCCCTTCCTCTCCCTTGTTCCCACCCCATTCTTACCCCTTTCTAACTTCCAGAAAAAGAAAACATTACAACTATTTCCCCCTAGGAGCCCAACTCATTTTCTTGGGTGTTGGGGCTTATGCCAAGCGGAATGCTTGTGATTTCTTCTGCCACTTAACTGAGATTAGCTGGAAGCAATCTGCTTAAAGTTTAAGCGTCAACTTATCACTTTGTTAACTGTGCATTCATTTTCAAGGAGATGGTTAGCTTTGATGGGAATGGGGGATTGAATCATGTGGTAACAGGTTCTGTGACATGTGGGAGCCAGAAGGGAAGTGAGAGCCTTCCTAGTCAGATGCTATACAGAGTGGAATCTGGTGTAGGAATCTGGATTAATTTTCTTCCTTCCTTTTCCCACAGGGGACAAACAAGAAGATTCCTACCAGTCACTCTGTGATTGGCATCAAACATTCATTTGCCTACAAGGCAGGGTGATGCCTAGACTCATTAGCCTAAAGAAGGGAGGCAGAAGCCGGACATGGTGGTGCACACCTTTAATCCCAGCACTTGGGAGGCAAAAGTAGGAGGATCATTGTGAGTTTGAGGCCATCCTGAGAATATGGAGTGAATTCCAGGTCAACCTGGGCTAAAGTGAGACCCTACCTCAAAAAACAACACACACACACACACACACACACACTCACACAAAGGAGGCCAGCCAGAGTCTGTTATAGCCACAGGGCCACACTCAGAACGAACTGCTGGAAAGGACCTTAGCCATCACCCCGTCAGCCCACTACCTTCCTTGGAAAGTGAAGCTCAAAGTGGCACAGTGACTGGGTGATAGATAGCACACACCAGAGCTGGACTCGAATTCAGCAGTGTTGTTTCCACAACACCTATCACCTTCCATCAGTCTCTTAAGTTTTATATTAGTCACTTTTGCATTACTATGACCCCAACACTTGAAAGAAAAAAAAAAGGAAAGGCTAATTTTAACTTTTTGTTTCAGAAACTTTCTACCCACCATGGAGGCATGGTGGGGAGCTCAGTTGATGGAGGGAGTGGAAAGGGAGATATGGCGGGGAGCATGCTGCATGGAGCTTGGAGCGAGTGATGTGTGAAGAGGTTGCTTACAGGGCAGACAGGAGGCAAAGAGTGGGGCAGGAGGCGGAACGAGGTATAACCTTCAAAGGCAAGCCTCTAGTGACCCACTTCCTCTAGTTACACCCTGCCTTTGTAAGTTCCATAGACTCCCCAGAAGGGTGCTACTTGCTGAGAACAAGTGTTAAAACAAAAGTAGCCTATGGGGAACATTTCAGATCCAAGCCTGGTGCCGATTAATACAGTACATCACTTTCATTAACCAAAAGACAGTCTTCCTGGGCTTTTCATGAAAACATTCATGGATTTCTTATCCATAATTTCATATTCTCTCAAAGAAAAAGTAAAACTTTCCTCTGAGAAATTATCCTTACTCTTCCTTGAATTCCCAAGATTATTTCTCCCAGTCACCCTTAAGTCCCAGAGTTAGCAGCCTCCTTTTTGTCATATGTCCTTTGTAGGCGGGGAAGGCCTAGCCACTGCGGCTGAATTGATGTCTGGAACAGACAGACATGAAGGATGGTTCAGACAAAAAGACTGAGGGCTCTGCAGCCTCTCTCTTCATCCCGACAGCTGAACATGGTGGTATCCACCTGTGATCCCAGCACTTAGGAGTCAGCTGAGCTCATAGCAACACAATACCTAGAAAACAAGCTAGTAATTTAACATAGTTTATGCAGTTGTATTACAGTAATTCAGGAATATGGCTCAGTGTCTGTATGATATGGCAAACACCATGCTCATCTCAATCAAGTGTCACATTTCTGGAAATGAACTTCTTACTCTGGGTTATGGTGAGCAAGGCTTGAAAACCTGAGGATCCCAACAGAAAAGGCTGAAAGGAAGCTTTCCTGAAGCAGCTTCTTACACCAGCTCTGACCCTTAATAACTAGGTAAGATGGGCTACTTTTTCCCTAAGCTTGCTGAGTCTAAAACTTCATATCTAATTAAACCAGTTTGTCTCAAAGCTACTTATGAGACATAAATATATAAAAATACATTTTAAACTTAGAGCCCCAGATGTCTTAATTAAGGTCACCATTAGTTGGCTTTATCTTTGTCTTATATTACCCTCCCCTCCATATAGTTCTCTCTACCAATCCCCACCCCCATCATATTCTGTCACCCAGGATTCCAGGTTCACAGCCCAGGCTGCCTCTAGCTTATGAATCTCCGTGGTGCTTAGTTGACCCAGCAAACATCCACTTGTCAAATGTCACTTGGGTAGGTACTACTAATTGCATCCCTCATCAGTACCTCTGTGCATAGTGCGCAGTTTTGTTTCTCTCTCCAGCTAGAATTTCATCTGAGAGCAGGGCTGTACATTGACACCATGGACAGCCTGTCTTCCCCAGAGTGACCACGGGTCCCTACTTTGACTTACTCTCTCATCAACCCTCATGGATGCTGTTCTCCTTGCTTGTGCATCATTGACTTTACCCTCATAAGCTACAGTCTTCTGGGCAAATTATTCTCCCGTTATTGGAACCCTGCAAGTCCCTTCTGGGGTTGAGCCATCACCAACCTCGACCTGTGTGACTAATATTGGAGACCAGAGGAATAGCACTGTGCTGGATGTTGGGGTTCTCACTGGATAAGCCTTTCCTAAGAGGGTGTCACCCACTGGGAAAGCAGCAGCTGATAGTGTTAACAACTTTCCATCTGAAGTCTGGGGAGACTTGGTCTCCTCCTGGCACCGACCCAGAGTCAGGCAATTACAGCATGGTGACCTCACACCCTGCAGGGCTGGTCTGCAGCTTGCCTCTCCCACACCTCCCATAGGAAGAACCCAGACAGAAGGCCATCCCTATTGTTGGTGGTCCCAACACTGTGCCTGGTCCACTTCTCTCTGCTTCTCTTGTCCCTGGAGAATTGGCCTGTGGGGCAACATGGTAGAGAACAGCCGCTACTATATTATGAGGCTATTAACGAGCACAGTGTGTTGTTAATACTCTTGATTTATTTCTGGATGTTCCTGCAGCCTGTTCTTCATATCAGGGACACCTTAGGGACTGACCATAAGAATTTATTAACAGAGCATGGGTGAGAAAACACAAAGCCCTCTCTAGACACTGCCTTCTCTAGACACTGTTCCCAGAAGAGCTAGCAGGGTTGAACAAAGGGGGTGGGTGGGCAAGGGCTGGATGTCTGATCAGGACGCCTGCTTTTTTCCCAGCAATGTTTCTATCTCTAGCTGCCAAGTTCTGCAACCTTGGACAACTTGTTGAAGCCAGCCTGGTCTATTTGTTCCACAGCAAACAAAGATGCCAATCTCTGGGAACTATGAGGGGCCCAGGAAATGCACCCTGGAAAATGCTGAGTAAACAGGACCTTTGGTCACACTGACACAGTGGAACTAGACCTGCACTGCTGTGTCTGCTGATGTTAGGGAAACCTGGATCTTTCCCCAGCTCCACAAAAAAAGCCTCAGTACCAAATATGCCACTCTTTTAGGAAAACAGAAATTGGATTTTTTCCCTCTGAAGACAAAGGTTTAAAAACTACTTTTGGACTCCTTCCAGAAGTAAAAACACAATTTGCAGTAGAGGGTTTTTAAGTTAGAAGAGAATACCTCTCAACATAGAGGTTCTGGAAGTATAGATGAATACAGTAGTAATAATACATACCTATATGGACTTTACAGTTTACAAAGGCAGATTCTCTGGAGGCCTCTAAGAATGGAATTGGCACTGACAGTTCTAGAATTTATTCATGTATGAGCACTCCCACATGTGAATACAGTTCAGACCCTAAAGATGTAGCATAGACGAAGGCAAGCAAGCCCCATCTTTAAGGAACCTAAATATGTGTAAGATATAAGAAGTATTTAAATAAAAGTTGAATTGAATGTTGGATGTTGATAAGTGGCCTGAGGAAGATAAACTGGGAGACTAGTATAGACACTCGGCTTTGGAGTGGGAGTCCATGAAAAGGCCCTCTGAGGCAATGGTGTTTAACCAGAGACTTTGCTGGAAACATATGTGGGTTTTGGGAAAGAATGGTACAAAATGAAAGGAAGTACAAAGATCCTGAGGCAATATGCTTGATAAGTTTGTGGAATTCCTACCTACTGCTGTGCAGATTAAATACTTTATCAAGATCCTTTCCAGCATTTTCTGTCTCCCTAAAAAAGACTTCGTCCTTTAATTATTATTTATCTGCTCTTTATGGGGAGTACAGTAGCAACATAAACTCTGATTCAAGTGGAATGACATTTCCAGTCACCACCAGCCAGGTTCAGCATGGCATGTTTCAAATAAGGCCTCTGCTTTCTCAATGAAGAGTGTCTCTAATGCTTTTGTCTTAATGTAGCTGACAGGGACTCTCCCATCGACAGAGAGAGACAGAGAGAGAGACGGGGGGGGGGGGGCTCTTGGCAGGCTCCTGGGCTATACTTGTTCCCTTCTCCACTTCCAATAGTCCAGATTTCTAGGTAGGAAGACTTAAAATACAATCTGATTTTCTCATTCTTTGACTCTGTCCATCATCAAGGTTCTGGGGCTTCATGGGCTCTGCCTCACATATCCTTCCATGGCCTGGTCTATCTAGAGACCCCAGGGGGAGGGACTGCACTGAATTCCATAGACAGAACATTTGGACAACATTAATACCTTTTTCCCATTCATCTGGGTGAATGATGCAAATTGGTATGTAGAACTCATACCTAGTTGAGTTTTTCCCAAAAGACATTTGCTCCCAGTCCCTGTGACTAGGAATGGCCAGGTGTCTATCTCGTGCTGGATGTCACAGCCTTCCTAGAAGAGGGAAATGGGCCCTGTCTGGCTCAGCCGCTTCAGTGAAGATAGAATGGCATTTGGGATGGACTGGTAGCTTTTAAGTCATGTTCTCCAGAGTCCTGGGGTTGTGCAGAGGAGCTGGAGGCTTCTGCCCTCTCAAGGACCAGGCCACAGACGATCTTGAGCCTCGCGTAGGCTTTAGGCTACACAGCTTTATCAGAAGAATTTGGAGGCTCTTAGGCTAGATGTCCCAAGCTGCGTAATCCAAGGAGGCCATCAACCTGAGAGCACTGGGAGGCTAAAGGCTTTGCATAGGTGTGGGGGGGTCACACCCTTCAGGGAAGGCAGACTCACACCCTCGCCCCAGAGCCCCAAGTCGGAAACCCTGGTAGGGCATGGAGTCACATGTTCTAGAAGCTCCAGGGTTTCTGACAAATGCTGCCATGGACACCACCCACTTGGGCAAAACCCTCTGCCATGTCCCTCACACAGCTCTCCATACTTTGCCTACCCCTCTGTTTGCCAGACCACAAAACACACATGCTCCTGATCCCAGAAGGCATGGTATCTTTGGCTTCCCCAGTGACAGGACAACATCTTAACTCCTGCCTGAAAAGACAAGAGGGCTGGTCTCTGCAAGTGCTGCTTCCTTTTTGCAGCCGCCTCCAGAACTCCAGTGCTCCCCGAGGAGGTGCTGCACTTATTAACGTCATAACTCAAGCAAGTTGCTCGCAGTCACCGCACATGGAAAATTGCATTCTGCAAAGTGTTGAAACTGCAAAGTCACCCGCTGAGTCGATAGAGTTTTATTTTAACGATGTCTATGATCAATATTTAAACAGGATTGACCCAGCCTGCTGCCAGCACACCACTCTCCTCCCAGCTGCTTGTGAGAGATAAAATATTTACTTGGGGCGGGGGAGAGTTGTGATGATTTGAGGGGGAGTTTGGGGCAGAAGAAAGCAAGAGTGCTTTAGGATCTATTATCTTTGAATTCAAGTGGGCTCTGGACTTTCTCAGGGCCAAAGGTGCCTCTGTTTGCACATTCTGGGAAGATTATAAGTGGATAACTAAAGAATTTATAGAAATATCTGGTCACCCTAGTATAAACTTTAGAGCATTAAGAGATTTTCTTGGAAATAGTTATGGTATAGTTAATCTTCCTCTTATTGAAAGCCAAATATACTTAGTAGCTAAGAGCTTGGCTATGATTCAGACAGACAGAGTGTAACCCCTGCTGTTGTGTTTGCACAGACATGTTACTCAACAGCGTCTTTGAGCCTCATTCTTCTTCTGGCAAACTGGTTTCCATTGAGGTTAGAAAGAATAAATGAAACACAAGATTTGAAAAAAATAGCTAAAATGTTGCTCCTTGTTGTAAGGAGTCAATGACTATGGGGCTGGAGGTGGGGATGGGCAGAGCTGAGACTCAAGATTCAGATCTTTGCTGCTAACACCAAAATTTAAATGACTTACATGAAATATATACAAGAGGAGGTAGCATGTTAATACATGTACAAGATAGCCAAGAAACCACATGGTCTGAGAAGAGGGAGGCAGAACCTTCTTTCAACGCATGTGTAGGGAAAGAAGGCCATGTTAGGGGCTGGGCAGAGATGATCAAAGTCTGGATGGACCCATTTGGCCTGAACCCTTCATCTCAGCACCAATGTACCCTCAGTTCTGGACAAACCTGAACAGTCGGTCCCTCTGTGGTGAAGTGAACCACAAAGTGTGCTTTGCAATGGCAGGGGAGTAAACTCTTGCAGAGGAAAGGATGCTGGCAGCATCCAGGGAAACTGGATCAAACTGCAAAAGAGTCCATGTGGACAGATGGACGAAGGTGTCACACAATGGTGGGCATTCAGACCTGACTTTGTGCCAGGGGCAATCCCTGCAGCCAGGAAATGGCTAGATGAATGCCATCTCATTTGTCTTAAGATTTATTTAGAACAAAAACAAAAAGTGACCAGATCCAAACTGGTTCACACACCCATGAAGTGTCATTTTGTGAAGCCTATGTGTTTATGCCTCTGAAGCAGTCAGAGTTCAATACTTGATCTCTGGTGTTTGTTTGTAATGATTCTGATGTTTCATGGATGGCTAATGACTGACGATAGCATTGATTGTGGGAGCCTTGATGTGCATGATGGATAGGGTCCCTGGGTGGCTGCTCATGGAAAGTCAGATTTTGTTCAGATGAACTACTGCAGACAAGTTGTCGTCCCCCTTCCACTCTGACTCTGTCTCAGAGTCATGTACTTCTCTCTTGGAAGCCTTTACCTTCTCCTTGACATCTCCTTTCCTCCCTCCCTCCCTCCCTTCCTCCCTTCCTCCTTCCTTCCTTTACTCCCTCCCTTCCTTTCTTCCTCATTCCCTCCCTCCCTCCCTCCCTTCCTTTTCTTTTCTGCCTTTTTTTTTCTTTTCACTTTTCCTTCTTCCCAGCCCCTTTTCTCCTTTTTCTGGCTTATCTTCCACTTTTCTTCTGGTGTAAGTCTCCAGGGCCATTTAAAAAATATTTTTATTTATTTATTTGAGGAAAATAGAGAGAAAGGAGGCAAACAGAAAGAAAGCGAGTGTGGGCATGAAGAGGCCTCCAGCCACTACAAATGAATTCCAAATGCATGCACCACTTTGTAGACCTGACTTTATGTGGGTTCTGGGGAATGAAACCCAGGCCTTCAGGCTTTGTAAGCAAGTACCTTTAACTGCTGAGCCATCTCTGCAGCCCTCACCCTGATTTTTATTTACCTGGGACTTTGCAGGATGGGGTATAGAATACATTAAGCATAGGCTGGAATCCAAAGCCACCTTAACACACTGTGAGTCACAGGATCACACATCCTCAGGCTTTAGCCAAGGAATCACCTAAATTATGGGAAAGGACTGAATGTGCCTTTGGCTGGGGGGTGGCCACACTAAAGTATCTGGGTGATACAAACACTTTCTAATGCAGGAAAATGTGCCCCAGAGCTTCCTAGCCTCTCTATGGTAGGAGGCAAATTTTATTTCAGGCATACAAAACAGTTTTATGTAGATGAGGCTTGAGTTACTATTTGAAGGGTGGAACTGAAAGCAACATGGATTGTTAAAAGCATGGCTATATTTTTAAAGTCAGTTCAGGCTGGACCTTATTCAGCTTGACTCCCTCTGTGTGTGTTTATGTGTGGAGTAGGCAGTCGATGTAGATGTGTCTAGATGTTTATATTCTTTGTAAATTCTGTGAAGTCATCCTTCAACTGATGTACAGATTGGTATCGAGGCTTCGGAACTCCAACCTCGGAAACCACAGTGTGAACTTTGCGGCCCAAGAGCAGACAAAGTGCTTGTCCTCAGTAATCCCCTGGCCATTTGGGGGTGTAGCTAAGTGGTGACTATAGATTTCTCAGCATGTTAAATCAGAGATAAGAAAACTGAAACAAAACTTTAATTAATTTGCCAGTGGCATCAAGTCACACAGGCTGTTATTGGTTAGTTTTCCTGTCTGTTTCATTATGACCTGGCCTCCCTTGGTCACTATAAAACCTACCTAGCTGCCGTTCTTGCACTTTTGTGTCTGTGTATCTTTGCAATTGCGTGTGTGTGTACATATATGCAAGCCCACTGGGAGAAATGTATCTCACATGCAGTGTTCTTTACAAACTGATACTGCTTCCTTTTCCTTGTCCATGCACATGATTTTTCATCCTTTTAATTTTTACATCTCAAATTCATTAGACTAGGACATAATGGTTTTGTCCCTCTTCCTCCACTTCTCAGCAACTGTGGACTGCAAGTCCTGCTCTGAAGACCCACATTTTCCCTTGGTACCTCAGCTAATATAACTTTCCAGCATATTCCTAGGTTTGTAAGATACACTGCCTTATCTTCGGCTAAGTCTCCATCATTTCTGTTTTCATTTCATTCTCCACAGTAAAGAGAAAACAATTCAGTTTTAGTATAAAGTGTAGTCAAATTTTGTTTTAACCTCAGAACTAGAAAAAAAAAATAGATTGAAAGCCAAGTCTTATAATGGGACTTACTATTTTTAAAAAAGTAGTTCTCTCTTTGTAGACTTAAAAAATAAGATTCAGGTGAGTCAGATCCTTAAAATGAAATGATACTAGCCCTAACATGCAATTAATATTTATTAAGTTTTTAATACAACAGACATCACTGAGGTGAAAGGGCTGTTGATTGGTTTAAATTTCCTTACATAAAACTCGACCTTTCCCTGCTGGGAGCCTTTTCAACTCTCTGAACAAAAGACAGCATCATGCAATTCCCATGCCTATGAGGTGGAGAAATTGGTTTTGATAGAAAGAAACCCGAACTATGCCTTTTTCTTCTCCTCCTTAATAGAATGAACAAAAGCATTGATCTATTCGTCTTGCTCTGTTTCTGTATCATACAAATTTCAGAAAGCTTGGCAGGAGGCAAAATGACTGGTCTCCCAATTGGGTCACCAAATTGGCCCATTAACCACATTTCAGTTTTCTCTCTTCAGTTGTTGGTGGCCTTCGCTCTCTAAGTGAAAACTAATATCTTTCCTTCACATGGGGCCCCTTAATGACACTGGGAAGCAGAGGGGTGACTTCTCATATTACAGCAATTTGTTCAAAGCCCAAAGGAACTTCATAGTAACTTCATCAGGCCATTTCCTCCTTCCCTGGCCTAACAGTGTGGGTGAGAAGGCCAGGACTAGCTGCCTACATTAGCCACAGTGTTAGTCTACTTTGAACTGCTGGTGATTAAAAAAGTCATAAGGAACCCACGGGGACAGAAAGCCTTGGAAAAGATGTAGAAAATGAGAGAAGACTTTATGTTCGATTTTTGATAACTTATTCCCAGATAAAACAGAAAAGGCTGCAGCCACATAGCAGTGGCTTTGGGGTAGAGAGAAGTACTGTTACTTGTCCATTCTGAGCAAATATCCCAGCTGGGACAAGCATACCCCTCTATCCCCATACTGACAAGCACATATTCTATAAATAAAGCATTGTCTATGATGGGGCAGCTGCACTTCTGACTCCTCTGGGTGACGTCCCAGCCTGCATCTAATGAATTCATGGGCCTGGCCCAGGCAGAATGGCCCCTGCATGGATGGGCCACTCTTCCACATGAGGCTCTTCTTCAGAGTATCTTTGGCTTCACTGGGACTTTCACTCCTATGTATTATCTACAGTACCTTCTTGCCAATTCTAGTCCTCAGCAGTTGATACCTACCACCAATCCATGTCATTTCTCCCCTCATTACATGTCTCTTCTAGACCCAGCAGATGTCGTTGAACTAGAAAGAGCCCGGGGACTTCTGTGATACAAAATGTCAAAATGCTGACATTTCCTCCCGTGTGAGCTTACTGTGAAAGAATGAGGTGGTGTAACTGAATAATGAATATACCATGCCAGTCTTTGATGGTGTCAATATTATTATTTATTATTGTCTCCATTGTTTTCCCAACGTAAGGCCTTTTGCAAGCTTCTGTTAAGGAGACACAGATTAAGTAAACCAAAGTTGTTTTTCAAAAGAATTTTAAGGACAAACTTGAGCACTTCCGGAAAACCACTTTCAGGCCAACTGCTGTTTTTTTTTTTTTTTTTTTTTTTTTCTTCAACCAGAAATGTCCCTATCACTTTCTGTCTAGGTGGAAACATGGCTTATTTTTCTACAAAAAAAAAATCAAGGTTTTTTTTATCCCTAGGTATATCCACAATCTTCCTTTCTTCTCCCTTCCAATAATCCAATCCCAACCCAAACAAGAGAATGGAAAACTCTACTTGGCAACTATCTCTCTGGAGCCACCCTTGGGAAAAGGAGGCAGAAGGAAGCCAGGTCCATCTCTAATTAGCAACTTCGTTTAAGACCCAGCTGCTTGCTTTGCAGCAAGGGCTGAAAAGCAACAGGCATCTCTTCCTCCATTTGCTTTGATTTTCTTCTCTCAACCACTCCTTACTCTCCATCCCACCCTTCTTCACCCTAACACCCAACAAAATGTTGGGGGGGGGGAATTGCATGAAATCAATAACTATGATCCACACACAAAAGTTCAGCAAAACCTGCTATGTTATTGTGAGCAATTTTTTACAAACCAGAGTCCTAGGTGCTGGCCAACAAGCTACATTATCCTCTTGTTAAGTGTTATATATTCTTTCTTTCCTCTTCTTCTCTTCCACGTCCTTCCTAGTATTGATAACCTTCTGTTAGATGAAGTGATCATCTGCATTTATCTTCAGCTCTCTGTAGCCAACACATCAAAGGCTCTGAGGCCTCAGCCTCTAAGTCTCCTTGTCAGCACCTGAACTCTGTCAGCCTAGATGTCCATCAAAAAAAAAAAAAAAAAATGGTGAAGGGGAAAGGAAAGGTGATGTTTAAGGGTTTGGTTTTCAGACAAGTTACATGAAGCCTGGTTGCAACCTCTCATCATACAGCCAATTAATTAATTAACCAATAGAACTTAGGAGGCATCATAATTTTTAGTTTAATATTCAGTACTTTGGTAGCTATGAAACAAAAAAAATGATAGGGAAAGTCTACTGGTACAGATAAAATGATAGTAATTTGTGAATACTAGTGCAGCTGAATATAAGCAATTTTTCATGGAGGGGGCAGTAGGGCAGCAGCTAAGGGAGAATTGCAGGTCAACACAAAGTAAGATGAGTTCACCAAGAGGAAAAAATCACCCCCACTAGGAAGAAGGTTCATTGTTTATTGGTAATGATTGTGATACTTACACAATGAAGACTATGTCTAATGGCCCTGGACCCCTCCTTTATGTACCACCTACATGGTGGCTCTCTCATTACGGCTTTACACTTCCAGATTCTAAGTAAATCAGGATAGTGGAGAAAGTGACCCATTAGAAAGGAACAGGAGGAGAAATTGACATTAGCCATCCTTTTTACTTACTGTTGTGTGTTTATTTCCCCAGAGTGAGGAAAGAGGCATAGAGCACTCGGGAAGTGCTTGCAGAATTCACGAGATCCCTCCCCATGGTTATATACGCAGTAAATAGTCCCTGGAGGGAGAGAAGGCTTTTCAGTGGAGCTACTCACATGTTGTGCAAAGAACTCTAGAAGAGTAGCTTGCATGAATTGTCACCCATGCTGAGGTGGTACTTTTTGGTGATACAATTGCCTTTGGGTTGACTTTGCTCCTATAAGTAATCCTAATAAACTCATCAGTTCACCAAGCTAAACTTGGATAGAATCATTTCTGTGCTCTGTCATCAGTGCTGTATATGAACATGGGTGAACAGATGTTTGTGCAAGCTTCACCATGAGAAGTCATTTCTGAGGCAATATCATTGTACCACTGCATACTCAAACATTCACACAATGATAATTGAAACAAACGAATATGGAGCTCCTTAGTCTTCTCTGAGTAAAGAAAGAGATTTGAGGGAGCTACTTTGCTAATTAAATAATATTTGAAAATAGATTTAATGTTTGAATGGGCTATATTATCACAAATGTATTTCACTCTTCTATTATTGCCTGTTGGTATTTTAAATTTTTCTCTTTTAAATGATACTATGATAAATATCTTTGACTACTAATTTTATATAAAGTCTATAATTTTTAAAATATAAGCTTGGAAATAGAATTATGAAATCACAAAGTCAGAACATTTTAAGACTTTTTGTAAACAGTTCTAAATTATTCCCCAAAAATATTGTACCCATTCTTATTCCCAAAAGCAATACAAAAGAAAACTAAACCACTAACTAAAACCACTTTAAATACAGAATTATCTGTACACATTTATTTCTGTTTATGATTTTAAACTATTTCGTACATACAAAGGAATGCATCATTCTTTGTAGGCATTAAATATGCATGTAATTTTACAATAACTTGTGAAACTTTTAAACATGAAGATACTCTTTAAAATATGCCATGCAGTTGACAAAAGAGAATCTGTAGGGCTCTGTCCTTCATGAGCTTCTATCCAAAACATGCCAGGTACACCACAGGTTCCCCACCTTCCAGAAGTAAACATCAGAATTTCTGTTCACTATTTTTTATAATGCTACTACATATGTATACACTTGAATTAAACTACAATTTCATTTACTTGTTCTGGACTTTGTAAATATGTTATCATACAACTCACAAGTTGGTTTGTAACCTTAATGGTTTCACTGTCATATGCTACATGATTGTGTGAATCATCATGCCTCCTGCTGATGGACATTTGGGCTGTTTCTGCTCAGGCCTTTTTATGGACAATATTCCTGGGAAAATTCTGTTTGTGCCTTCCTGTATCCTTGAGTGACAATATCTCTTAGACAGATTTACAACCTGACCATGTTGGGTCCTGGGGAGATATAAGCTTTCAGTGGCTTCCAGGGAATAGACAGGGCCCAGAGACAGGTTTATAAGGCATCAATTTCTGTCCATGATCCTCCCAAAGCCCATCCTTTCTAATGCCTCATTCATCCAACAGCTGAAAACTTGGTTGTATGGAAATAAGTAACTGGAATGAATCTGACTTGCTATCCACTCATTAAGGTCATTTACTTCCTCATCACCACCATAAAATTTGACATGTCTCTTTGTTTCTCACCATAGGGAGTTTTATATTCCCGAAGCAATTTCTATTGATAAAATAATCAATCACAAATCACTAGGTGATATTTGGCATATAACTAGAATTAATTCAAAGAATTAAGGTACATTGCTAAAGAAAATCCCTTCAATCCTCTGATTTACTAAGAATAAGGATTCTTAGCACCGATTTTTATGAAAACAATCGATGGGAATGCACTTGATGCTGGCTGTCTTCTGCCACATTATGGCCTTGAAGCATACTTATTCATATATATGATATATTAAGAACAACTCCTTATCGACTTCAATAAGAGATATATTTCCAATAAAATTTCAGTCTTCCTAGTCAGTAATTATCTAACAAAATATATAACTTTTCCATATTGTTTTGATCAAATGTGTATTATTGAGAGCAATATTAATAACAATCCAGAAGAATTTTTGAGTTAGGGTCTCACTCTAGCCCAGGCTAACTTGGAACTCACTCTTTAGTCCCAGGCTGGCCTCAAACTCAGAGTGATCCTCCTACCTCTGCCTCTTGAGGAATGGAATTAAAGGCATATGCTATCATGCCCAGCAATCCAGAACTTCACAAATAATTTATTCTGAGCTAAATATCCACAACCATGGCCAGAATTGTTCAAGACACCCTGAATGACATGTTCCTAAAAGAAAAAAATAATACTTAGAGCCTAAAATTCATACAGAAAGTCTTTGAAGAATTCAATTTACGCACATACTTTTGCTATAAAGATACATAGTGGAGTACCCAGTTAAAAACTTTAAGCATGAAACTCTGTTAAATTGCACACAATTATTTATGGAGTCATATAATAAAATGTCAGTTTAAGAAGAAAAACTGATGTCAAAATCTTAAATTGTTAAAGAGCTTGATTATATTTTTCTTCCTTATCTAAAGTCAATCCACAGGAAATATACATTGCTTACACTAAGGCAGTTTGGGAGCAACACAGCCCCTGAAGTAAACTAAAAGTAGCTAAAGATGAGAGAAATGTCTGTGAGCCTGTTGGGGGAGAACTTGATTCTTCCTAATGTCTTTCTCCCTAAAGGGGTCCTCACAGCCTCCACCTTGCTAGAGGCTAGAAATGTAAGAGAGAATCTACTTTTCCTTTATTTTGTCTTTCCTGTGTTTTTTTGTTTGTTTGTTTGTTTGTTTGTTTCCTAGAAGAAATAATCACTCCTGCCAAGAAATACAATTTATTTTACTAGAAATGTAAATGAGCTTATTTTCTTTCCTGGAAGCCTGGTGGAACCTGGGAGGGGCTGCACTGACCAATCAGCCCTCATGGAGTAAACTCCCGTAAAAGACCCAATCAGGGTCTCCAGGTGGGTTTTCCTATTTTCTCGACCCCCTTCCTGCCTTAGAGCAGGGGCTTTGCCTTTTTTTCTTCTCTTGAGCTCTATAATAAAATATTTCTAAACTTCACCCCCTATGATCTGTGGATATCATTTGTCAAATTCATAAGACAAGAATCCAGAGGCCATTAACTCAGTAGAATTTGTGTGTGACTATGAGCAACTAGTGCCCAAGAGCCAAGAAAAGCTCCAGAGCCCTCAAAGCTCTCCCAGAATTCCATGCCCATACTGAACTTTCCCAGAAAAACTTAGATGACAGTTACAAACTGCTTAAGTAGTGAATGTATTTTCTGACTTTTGGGATAGTGTACAGAAGAAAATATTTGGCAACCATCATTTTTTGAGAACACATAACCAGGTAAGGCATTTGTGTATGAAGCTATGAATATCTTCCTTATTTCTAGATAACAGAAAATTAGTTTTCAGGTTGTCTGCTCTATCAGAACCAATAGACCCTAGTTGCTGTATACCCTCTACTCTGCAAATACTTGAGATTGCTAGAGTTCTTAATTTTTTTCCAAGCTAGTGGGTATAACATGCATTTACTGTGGTATTAATTTGCATTTTCCTGAATTAATGTGGTTGGGCATATTTTCATGTTTATTGGCATTCAGTGTTACTATTATTTGTTTTAAGCCTTGCTAATTTGATTTACAAAAAGTGATGCTACATTTGTGTCTCTTTGATAACTAACAGGGTTAATACTGTTCATATGCTTATTAGCCATCTTTTTTTTTTCTGAATTGTCCATTCATAGGCTGCCTATTTCCTATTGAGATTTTAGGGCTTTCTTATGAATTCAAATGAGTTCTGGTAAGGCCTAGCCCCTTGTCACGTTTATTGTGTCCTCATCTCCCAATAAACTGTGCATTGTTGTATGATACCATAGTCCATTTAATATACTTTTGAATATGAGTCACTGGATTTTTGCTTTGGATTTCTGCATCAGTATTTACAACTCAGATCCTAGCCAGTCTTCTGCTCTGTGCTACTCTGTTTTGTTTTGTGGGGGTGGCACTCTTTCAAGCTTTAGTATCATGGTAATGCTTGCTCTTAAAATGAACACAGAAGATTCCTATTTTTTTCCTAGGGATACTTAATCAATTACACACTATGGAAACTATCTGTTGTTTGAAAAATTGGCAGAAAACAACTGTAAAATAACTTAGAACTGATATTGGAAGAGAGAATAACCCACAATGCTCGTCATTAGGTTTTCTTTCTTGCTTTTAAAAAAAATGCACTCTAGATCCAGCAAGTCAATGTCACAGAAAACCTAAAGTTTATTACCAACAATGTGAACAGATTAGATCATAAATTTTAAAATGTCCTTTACACTGATTTTATATCTTTTTGTCATTGCAAAGTTTGTTTTCTTTTGCTTTCTACTTTTTATTTTGAAATTTAAATTTATCTTTCTCAAAGAAGTAGCTGAGTGTATTATTGAGTTAATTATTTATTTTATTAATTGATGTTTCTTTTTTGTTTTTGTTTTATTTTTGTTTTCTTTCAAAGTAGGGTCTCACTCTAGCCCAGACTGACCTGGAATTCACTATGTAGTCTTAGGGTGGACTTGAACTCATGACAATCCTCCTACCTCTGCCTCCTGAGTGCTGAGTGCTGGGATTAAAGGTATGTGTGACCACACCTGGTTTTGTTTCCTTTTAAATAGTTTTGTTTCTACCCTTTGAATTAATGGTCTGGTTTATTTTTTGCTGTTGACTTCCTATTTAAGGCTGCATCTTGGTCCTATTATAGCTTTAGTGAGGGAGAAATTTCAGTAGTCAATGAGTTACTGCCCATTTTTCCTGTGGTTAACTTCCCAAGGTGCAATGCATACTCTTTCCCTGTGTGAAAGACCTAAAATAAACTTCCACTAGATATGAAAGTAAGTCATCAGTCAGTCCTAACCTTCCATTCAAGGTCTTCTGCTCTGGCTGTAATACATATTTCTAAGGACAATTCTAATATTTCCATGTGCATAGGCTATTGAAAAGGACTCAGCCTTTTCCAAATGCTCTGACCACCACATATGCCTCTACTTTTCCTGCTACGGGAAGTGCATCCTCCTCACTGCTCTGCTCTTCCAAGCATCACCATCCTCTGCAATTGCGCCAACCCTTTGGTGAATTCTTGGAGTCACACACAGATGGAGTCTTCATGTTTCTTCTACTAGCAATTGGCCTCACCTGGCCAAGTAGGAAGCAAACTGTGAGCTCTGTACCAGCCTGCACAGGCCTTCCTGCTGAGAAATAGCCAACAACCATCACCACTGCTCTATCCAGAGTCTTCCTGCATCATCCAAGCCTGGGTGGTTCCTTTACAGTTAAGCCATGAGGACAGGGATAAACCAGGTCACTCCCGGGCCATGGCACATATGGTCATCACCCTAATGATGTCATATGAGCTATGTCAGTTTTAATATTTACTCTATTACTCTGAGGGGAGGAGAGGGAGGAGCTATAAGAGTACATTATGTAAAATTGCTAAGGCACAGGACATGTCAACCCAGGTATCCCTCCTAGAATTTTATACCATGTCTCCTATTTGGATTCTGTAGACAATTTATGTAAGGGTTTTGCTAATATCAATATCAGTTACCAGGAGTTCTTGCCCTACCAGTGACCTCAGGACTCAAGCTAAATGGAGGCAAAAACCCATCTGGTTCAAATAATCCTGGGGCATTATGTTGACCTCACAATGTCTGAGACATATCACAGCAGAGAGTAATGTGATGTCCCCAACTTATGGAGACACATGCTGTCACAAAGATTTTATGGCTCCCAGTGTTACAATATTTTCTCAAGTCTTCCTCTAGTTCTACTTGCTCTCCTATCACCATGACAACTCAGGTTTCATTAATAATGGAGACTTGCCAGAAAGCTGGGGGTAGACCTCTTCCAGGGCTCACCTCCTGCTCTGTTATTTCACCAAACCATTCTGATTCAGATACTGTGTTAACATTCCAGGTGTTGTAATTTTGCTTATCAGAAGGAAGCTAGTTGAAAACTGAAGATAGTGACAAGGCAGGATTAACCAAGATTTCCTGAAGCAATTAGCTGGAGCAACCGGTAGAAAAAAGTGAAAGCCATGGTAAAAGTACCTATCCATTCAGATGCAGCGATAGATGTTTGACCCCTGCTGCTGACACTGAGAGAGGGGGAGTATTCAGACGGTTTTCATGTGTCTTTCAATTCCAGGAGTGAGGAATGGAATGATGAATGATGAATGTTTGTGGGATGAACTGATCACAGTGACTCAACTAAGTTAATGTCCTGGAAGACCTTGGTTCTTTTCCCCAGTGTAAAAAGTGGACCAATTTTAAAACTTGACTTGTGATTATTTTAAAATATTTATCACATTCTATGAGATTTTTGAATCCCAGTTCAGTTGTGAGGCCTTGTATAGTACCTCCTTTGAATCTCATTTCCTTCAAATGAAATAGAATCTTTGTTATAACATAAATGCTATCACTTAAAGAGGGCCCTGCTACACAAGGTCCAAGGCAGAGCATAGAAAAACCAGCCCCCTGCTGCAGGGAAACCCAAAGCCACCTGGGTTATGGCCTTGGGTCCTATCTAGTGCCTCCATAGCACATATGCTGAGTACCTCCTTCCCAAGAAACTCATAAAAGGAAATAAACTTGCTTTGGTCTTCAGAGTTCCAGGGTTAGTCAGTCTCTCTCTCTTTCCCTTTACCTGGCTTCAGACTCTGCCATGCTTCTTGTGGTATGGTGCTTCCAATACTCCTAATAAAGCTTAACTCTAGGTCTGGGGAGATGGCTCAGTGGTTGAAAGCTCTTGCTTGCAAAGCCTGCCAGCCCAGATAGAACTCCTTTGTACCCATGTAAAACCAGACATACAGAGTTGAGTACGTGTCTAGAGTTTATTTGCAATGACAGGAGGCCCTGGTACACCCATGCTCTCTCTCTCAAATAAATAAATAATTTATAAAAAGAAAATAAACCTTAACTCTAAAAGAGCATTTTATCTCTTTTCCTCTCTCAGACCTCTCCCTCACAACATTATTGACCACATACATATTAAAGACAAAAATTAATATACACTTGAGTCTGGAGTATATTTTCAGTAATAGTTGGAAGAGCACTACCACAATTTTCATCCCTATCATCACCAATGTGTCCATCAGTGTCACTGGTGGAAGGATTCCGGTGTCTCACCCATCCCACTCATATGAGAATTTGAGGTGTCTTTGAGAGTGACAGAGTTTTTCTCAGCTTGGTTGGGCTATAACCAGGACCTGTGTGCTAGTGCTCATAGTCGCACAAAATTTCTACTGAGTCAGTGGCCTCCAAGTACTTGTCTTAGGAATTTCACTGAATGCAATCCATAGACCATTAAGGGTAAGGATTAGAGAGATTATAGTGTTTAAGAGAAGAAAAGACAGAGCTCCTGCTTTGAGGCAAGAGGGCATCTCTGGAAATGGAAAAGCTCTCCTGGAGACCCTGATTGGGGTCTTTTGTGGGAATTTATTAGATTGGGCTGAGGTTGTCAGTTTAGTTCTCATGTCAGGTCGTTAGGCTCTTCTTGGAAGGAGTGCTTTAGGAAAGGGATAAGGAAAAATGAGATCCCCCTTATGTTTCTGGCCTCTAGAAAAAGTGGGGGCTTCAAGGGCTCCATAAGGAAAAAAGAGGTAAGAACCAGATTCCCAGCTTACAGGATCCAGGACATATCTCTTTAGACATATTTAGTTTACTTTTGGGGACCTTGTTACCCCTACACTGCCTCATCAATTTGGCCACACCTCTGGATAAGGATCAGACACTTTGAGAACCCACGGAAAGCATCGGAGTGAATCTGGAATCCAAGGAGCCAGAATAATTTAAGGGCAGGAATATAAGCAGTTAGTCAACAAAAACAACAAAATAAATTATCAATTTTGACTTTCTGTCTTTAGGATTTTCATTGTCTGCCGATCCTCGAGAGCACAGGCATCCTATCTACTCCCTCACTGGGTCCTGGGCCCTGAAAGATGTAGGAGGCTGAGGACACAGATGACAAGCTGAGACTTCCTGTCTTCTCCAAAAAGTGGGCCTCTCCACCAGGCTCAGGACAATGGACCGATTTCAGGTTCTCTCTTTTGCTTCCTATTGCCAAGCCTGTCCGTTGGACGTTCAGCCTTCTCCTTTTCTAACATGTTCTTCTTACCTTCCCTTACCAATCTGGTCACATCGCCACCATCCACATCCAGTCATTCTCAGCGATGATCACATCACCACCGTCCACATCCAGTCATTGTCAGCCATGATCACATGGCCACAGTCCACATCCAGTCATTGTCAGCCATGATCACATCGCCACAGTCCACATCCAGTCATTGTCAGCCATGATCACATAGCCACCATCCACATCCAGTCATTGTCAGCCATGATCACATCACCACCATCCACATCCAGTCATTGTCAGCCATGATCACATCGCCACCATCCACATCCAGTCATTGTCAGCCATGATCACATCGCCACCATCCACATCCAGTCATTGTCAGCCATGATCGCATCACCACCGTGCACATCCAGTCATTGTAAGCCATGATCACATCACCACCATCCACATACAGCCAGTGTCAGCCATGATCACATCACCACTGTCCACATCCAGTCATTCTCAGCTATGATCACATCGTCACCATCAACATCCAGTCATTGTCAGCCATGATCACATCACCACAGTCCACATCCAGTCATTGTCAGCCATGATCACATCGTCACCATCAACATCCAGTCATTGTCAGCCATGATCGCATCACCACCATCCACCTCCAGTCATTGTCAGCCATGATCGAATCGAAACCGTCCACCTCCAGTCATTGTCAGCCATGACCGGATAATCACCATCCACATCCAGGCACTTTCAGCCATGATCGCATCACCACTATCCACATCCAGTCATTGTCGGCCATGATCACATCGCCACCATCCATATCCAGTCATTGTCAGCCATGATGACATTGGAACCATCCACATCCAGTCATTGTCAGGCATGATCACATCACCAACTTCCACATCCAGACATTGTCAGCCATGATCGCATCACCACCATCCACAACCAGTCATTGTCAGCCATGATCACATCATCACCGTCCACATCCAGTAACTATCAGTCATGATCACATCACCACCATCCACATCCAGACATTGTCAGCCATGATGGCATCACCACCATCCACATCCAGTCATTGTCAGCCATGATCACATCACCACCATCCACTTCCAGTCATTGTCAGCCATGATCACATCACCACCATCCACATGGAGTCATTGTAAGCCATGATCACATCGTCACCATCCACTTCCAGTCATTGTCAGCCATGATCACGTCAACAACATCCACATTGAGTCATTGTCAACCATGATCACATCGCCACCGTCCATATCCAGTCATTGTCAGCCATGATCACATCGCCACCGTCCACATCCAGTCATTGTCAGCCATGATCACAACACCACCATCCACATCCATTCCTTGTCAGCCATGATCACATCGCCACCATCCACATCCAGTCATTGTCAGCCATGATCACATCGCCACCGTCGACATCCAGTCATTGTCGGCCATGACCACATCACCACCGTCCACATCCAGCAATTGTCATTCATGATCACATCACCACCATCCACATCCAGTCATTGTCGGCCATGACCGCATCACCACCATCAACATCCAGTCATTGTCAGCCATGATCACATAACCACCATCCACATCCAGTAATTGTCGGCCATGATCGCATCACCACCATCCACATCCAGTCATTTTCAGTCATGGTCATATCAGCACCATCCACATCCAGTCATTCTCAGCCATGGTCACATCAACACCATCCACATCCAGACATTGTCAGCCATGATCACATCATCACCATCCACATCCAGCCATTGTCAGTCATGATCACATCACCACCATCCACATCCAGTCACTGTCAGCCATGATCGCATCACCACCGTACACATCCAGTCATTGTCAGCCATGACCGCATCGCCACAATCCACATCCAGTCATTGTCAGCCATGATCGCATCACCACAATCCACATCCATTCATTGTCAGTCATGATCACATCACCACCATCCACATCCAGCCATTGTCAGCCATGACAGAATCGCCACCGTCCACATCCAGTCATTGTCAGCCATGATCATTGTCACATCCATTGATGACTCGTCGTACCATCTGTCACACTACCATGTCATTGTCAGCATGTCACATACACCACCATCCACATCCATTCATTGTCAGTCATGATCACATCACCACCATCCACATCCAGCCATTGGCAGTCATGATCACATCACCACCATCCACATCCATTCATTGTCAGTCATGATCACATCACCACCATCCACATCCAGCCATTGGCAGTCATGATCACATCACCACCATCCACATCCATTCATTTGTCAGTCATGATCACATCACCACCGTCCCATCCAGCCATTGTCAGCCATGATCCATCACCACCGTCCACATCCATTATGTCGCCATGATCGCATCGCCACCATCCACATCCAGTCATTTTCAGCCATGGTCATATCAGACATCCACATCAGTTCATTCTCAGCCAATGGTCACATCAACACCATCCACATCCACACATTGTCAGCCATGATCACATCATCACCATCCACATCCAGCCATTGTCAGTCATGATCACATCACCACCATCCACATCCAGTCATTGTCAGCCATGATCGCATCACCACCATGCACAGCCAGCCATTGCAGTCATGATCGCATCGCCACAATCCACATCCAGTCATTGTCAGCCATCATCGCATCCCCACCGTACACATCCAGTCATTGTCAGCCATGATCACATCACCACCATCCACATCCAGCCATTGTCGGCCATGATCACATCACCACCATCCATATCCAGTCATTGTCAGCCATGATCACATCGCCACCGTCCACTTCCAGTCATTGTCGGCCATGATCACATCACCACCGTCCACATCCAGTCATTGTCAGCCATGATCACATCGCCACCGTCCACATCCATTCATTGTCATCCATGATCACATTGCCACCATCAACATCCATTCATTGTCAGCCATGATCACATCACCACCATCCACATCCAATCATTGTCAGCCATGATCACATCGCCACTCCCAACATCCAGTCATTGTCAGCCATGATCACATCGCCACCGTCCACATCAAGTCATTATCAGCCATGAGCACGTAACCACCATCCACATCCACCCATGGTCAGCTGTGATCACATCACCACGTTCCACATCCAATCGTTGTCAGCCACGAAAGCCTCATCACAGTCCATATCCAGTAATTGTCAGTCATGATCACATCACCACCGTCCACATCCAGTCATTGTCACCCCATAATCGCATCACCACCATCCATCTCCAGTCATTGTCAGCCATGATCGCATCACCACCATCCATCTCCAGTCATTGTCACCCATGATCACATCGTCACCATCCACTTCCAGTCATTGTCTGCCATGATCATATCACCGCCATCCACATCCACTCATTGTCAGCCATGATCACATCGCCACAGTCCATAGAGAGTCATTGTCAGCCATGATCGCATCACCACCGTGCACATCCAGTCATTGTAAGCCATGATCACATCACCACCATCCACATACAGCCAGTGTCAGCCATGATCACATCACCACTGTCCACATCCAGTCATTCTCAGCTATGATCACATCGTCACCATCAACATCCAGTCATTGTCAGCCATGATCACACGCCACCGTCCACATCCAGTCATTGTCAGCCATGATCACATCGACACCATCCACATGCAGTCATTGTCTGCCATGATCACATCACCACCGTCCACATCCAGTCATTGTCAGCTATGATCGCATGACCACCATCCACCTCCAGTAATTGTCAGCCATGATCGCATCATCACCGTCCACATCTAGTCTCTTTCAGCCATGATCGCATCACCACCATCCACATCCAGTCATTGTTGGCCATGATCATGTCACCACCATCCACATGTAGTCATTGTCAGGCATGATCACATCACCACCTTCCACATCCAGACATTGTCAGCCATGATCGCATCACCACCATCCACAACCAGTCATTGTCAGCCATGATCACATCATCACCGTCCACATCCAGTAATTTTTCAGTCATGAGGGCATCACCACCATCCACATCCAGTCATTGTCAGCCATGATCACATCACCACCATCCACATCATGTCATTGTCAGCCATGATCACATCGCCACCATCCATATCCAGTCATTGTCAGCCATGATCACGTCACCACCATCCACATGCAGTCATTGTCGACCATGATCACATCGTCACCATCCACTTCCAGTCATTGTCAGCCATGATCACATCGTCACCATCCAATTCCAGTCATTGTCAGCCATGATCACGTCACCACCATCGACATGCAGTCATTGTCAGCCATGATCACATCACGACCGTCCATATCCAATCATTGTCAGCCATGATCACATCTCCACCATCCACATCCAGTCATTGTCAGCCATGATCACATCGTCACCATCCACTTCCAGTCATTTTCAGCCATGATCACGTCACCAACATCCACATTGAGTCATTGTCAGCCATGATCACATCGCCACCGTCCATATCCAGTCATTGTCAGCCTTGATCACATCACCACCTTCCACATCCAGTCATTGTCAGCCATGATCACATCGCCACCGTCCACATCCAGTCATTGGCGGCTATGATCACATCACCACCGTCCACATCCAGTCATTGTCAGCCATGATCACATCATCACTATCCACATCCAGCCATTGTCAGTCATGATCACATTGCAACTATGCTATCCAGTCATTGTCAGCCCATGATCGCATCACCACCATCCACATCCAGTCATTGTCAGTCATGATCACATCATCACCATCCATATCAAGTCATTGTCAGTCATGATCACATTGCCACCGTCCACATCCAGTCATTGTCACCCATTATCACATCACCACCTTCCACATCCAGTCATTGTCAGCCATGATCACATCGCCACTGCCAACATCCAGTCATTGTCAGCCATGATCACAATGCCACTGTCCACATCCAGTCATTGTCAGCCATGATCGCATCACCACCATCCACATCCAGTCATTGTCAGTCATGATCACATCATCACCATCCATATCAAGTCATTGTCAGCCATGATCGCATCACCACCGTCCACCTCCATCCATTGTCAGCCATGATCACATCACCACTGTCCACATCCAGTCACTGTCAGCCATGAACACATCACCACCGTCATCATCCAGTCATTGTCAGTCATGATCACATCGCCACAGTCCACATCCAGACATTGTCAGCCATGATCACATCGCCACAGTCCACATCCAGTCATTGTCAAACATGATCACATCACCACCATCCCTATCCAGTAATTGTCAATGATGATCACATCTCCACCATGCACATCCAGTCATTGTCAGCCATGATCGCATCACCACCATCCACATCCACTAACTATCGCCATGATCACATCGCCACCATCCACATCCAGTCATTGTCAACCATGACCGCATCACCACCGTCCACATCCAGTCATTGCAAGCCTTGATCACATCACCACCTTCCACATCCAGTCATTGTCAGCCATGATCACATCGTCACCGTCCAAATCCAGTCATTGTCAGCCATGATCATATCACCACCATCCACATCCAGTCATTCTCAGCCATGACCGCATCGCCACCGTCCACATCCTGTCATTGTCGGCTATCATCACATCGCCACCGTCCACATCCAGCCATTGTCAGTCATGATCACATCACCACCATCCACATCCAGTCATTGTCGGCCATGATCACATCACCACCATCCACATCCACCCATGGTCAGCCATGATCACATCACAACCTTCCACATCCAGTCATTGTCAGCCATGATCACATCGTCACCGTACACATCCAGTCATTGTCAGCAATGATCACATCACCAACATCCACATCCAGTCATTGTCAGCCATGATCGCATCACCACCATCCACATCCAGTCATGGTCAGCCATGATCACATCACCACCTTCCACATCAGTCATTGTCAGCCATGATCACATCGCCACTGCCAACATCCAGGCATTGTCAGCCATGATCACAATGCCACTGTCCACATCCAGTTATTGTCAGCCATGATCGCATCACCACCATCCACATCCAGTCATTGTCAGTCATGATCACATCATCACCATCCATATCAAGTCATTGTCAGCCTTGATCGCATCACCACCGTCCACATCCATCCATTGTCAGCCATGATCACATCACCACTGTCCACATCCAGTCACTGTCAGCCATGAACACATCACCACCGTCATATGATCACATCTCCACCGTTCACATCCAGTCATTTTTCAGCCATGATCACCACACCACCATCCACATCCATCCCATGTCAGCTTGATCACATCAACCACCTTCCACATCCAATCATTGTCAAACCATGATAGCATGACACCGTCCACATCCATCATTTGTCAGCCATGATCACATCACCACCATCCACATCCAGTCCCTTGTCAGCGATGATCACAATCACATCACCACATCCATAATTGTCTGGCATGATCGCATCACTACCTCCCCATCCAGTCATTTGTCAACCATGAATCATATAACCACCATCCACATCCCACCCATGGTCAGCCATGATCCACATCACAATTCACACCACCTTGTCCGCCATCATCACATCACCACTCTCCACATCCAGTCATTGTCAGCCCTGATCACATCGTCACTGCACATCCAGTCATTGTCAGGGCCCTGATCACATCGCCACCATCCATATCCAGTCATTGTCAGCCATGATCACATCACCACCATCCACATCAGTCATTGCGCCATGATCACATCGTCACCTATCTATTCCATCATTCTCAGCCATGATCACGTCACACATCACATGCAGTCATGTCAGCCATGATCACATCACCACCGTCCATATCCAATCATTGTCACCCATGATCACATCTCCACCGTCCATATCCAATCATTGTCAGCCATGATCAAGTCACCACCATCGACATGCAGTCATTGTCAGCCATGATCACATCGCCAAAATCCATATCCAGTCATTGTCAGCCATGATCACGTCACCAACATCCACATTGAGTCATTGTCAGCCATGATCACATCGCCACTGCCAACATCCAGTCATTATCAGCCATGATCACAACGCCACTGTCCACATCCACTCATTTTCAGCCATGATCGCATCACCACCATCCACATCCAGTCATTGTCAGTCATGATCACATCACCACCATCCACATCCATTCTCAGCCATGATCGCATCGCCAACGTCCACATCCAGTCATTGTCGGCCATGATCACATCACCACCGTCCACATCCAGCCATTGTCAGTCATGATCACATCACCACCATCCACATTCAGTCATTGTCGGCCGTGATCACATCTCCAGCATCAACATCCAGTCATTGTCAGCCATGATCACATCGTCACTGTATACATCTACTTATTGTCATCCATGATCACATCGCCACCGTCCACATCCAGTCATTGTCAGCCATGATCGCAAGGCCACCATCCACATCCAGTCATTGTCAGTCATGATCACATCACCACCATCCACATCCAGTCATTCTCAGCCATGACCGCATGGCCACCGTGCACATCCAGTCATTGTCGGCCACGATCACATCACCACCGTCCACATCCAGCCATTGTCAGTCAAGATCACATCGCCACCACCCACATCCAGTCACTGTCCAGCATGATCGCATCGCCACCATCCACATCCACTCATTGTCAGCCATGATCGCATCGCCACCATCCACATCCAGTCATTGTCAACCATGATCACATCACCACCATCCACATCCAGTCACTGTCAGTTAAGATCACATCACCACCATCGACATCCAGTCATTGTCAGCAATGATGACATCACCACCATCCACATCCAGCCATTGTCAGAGATGATCACATTGCAACTATGCTATCCAGTCATTCTCAGCCATGAACGCATCGCCACCACCCACATCCAGTCATTGTCCGCCATGATCGCATCGCCACCATCCACATCCACTCATTGTCGTCCATGACCACATTGCCACCATCCACATCCAGTCATTGTCAGTCATGATCACATCACCACCATCCTCATCCAGTCATTGTCAGCCATGATCATATAACCAACATCCACATCCACCCATGGTCAGCCATGATCACATCGCCACCATCCACATCCAATCTTTGTCAGCCATAATCACATCAACACCGTCCACATCCAGTCATTTTCAGCCATGATCGCGTGTCCACCATCGACATCAACCCATGGTCAGCTGTGATCACATGACCACCTTCCACATCCAATCATTGTCAGCCATGATAGCAACATCACCGTCCACATCCAGTAATTGTCAGTCATAATCACATCACCACCATCCACATCCAGTCATTGTCAGCCATGATGACATCACCACCATCCACATCCAGCCATTGTCAGCCATGATCACATCGACACTGTCCACATCCAGTCATTGTCAGCCATAATGACATCGCCACCGTCCACATCCAGTCATTGTCAGCCATAATGACATCGCCACCGTCCACATCCAGTCATTGTCAGCCATTATGACATCACCACCATCCACATCCAGCCATTGTCAGAAATGATCACATCGACACCGTCCACATCCAGTCATTGTCAGCCATGATCACATCACCACCGTCCACATCCATTCATTGTCGGCCATGATCACATCGCCACCGTCCACATCCAGTCACTGTCAGCCATGATCACATCAACACCGTCCACATCCATTCATTGTCATCGACGATCACAACGCCACCATCAACATTCATTCATTGTCAGCCATGATCACATCGCCACCATCCACATCCAATCATTGTCAGCCATGATCACATCGCCACTCCCAACATCCAGTCATTGTCAGCCATGATCATGTCGCCACCGTCCACATACAGTCATTTTCAGGCATGATCACGTAACCACCATCGACATCCACCCATGGTCAGCTGTGATCACATCACCACCTTCCACATCCAATCATTGTCAGCCACGATAGCATCTTCACCGTCCACATCCAGTCATTGTCAGCGATGATCACATCACCATCATCCACATCCAGTAATTGTCGGCCATGATCGCATCACCACCATCCACATCCAGTTATTGTCAGCCATGATCATATAACCACCATCCACATCCACCCATGATCAGCCAGGATCATATCACAACCATCCACATCCAGCCACTGTCAGCCATGATCACATCATTACCATCCACATCCAGTCATTGTCAGCCATGATCACATCACCACCATCCACATCCAGTCATTGTCAGCCATGATCACATCACCACTGTCCACATCCAGTCATTGTTATCCATGATCATATAACCACCATCCACATCCACCCATGGTCAGCCATGATCACATCACAACCTTCCAAATCCAGCCATTGTCAGCCATCTTCACATCACCACTGTCCACATCCAGTCATTGTCAGCCATGATCACATCACCACAATCCACATCCAGTCCTTGTCAGCCATGATCACATCACCATCATCCACATCCTGTAATTGTCGGCCATGATCGCATCACCACCATCCACATCCAGTCATTGTCAGCCATGATCATAAAACCACCATCAACATCCACCCATGATCAGCCATGATCATATCACAACCATCCACATCCAGCCATTGTCAGCCATTAACACATCATCACCATCCACATCCAGCTATTGTCGGTCATGATCTCATCACCACCATCCACATCCAGTCATTGTCAGCCATGATCATATAACCAACATCCACATCGACGCACGGTCAGCCATGATCACATCACAACCTTAAACATCCTGCCATTGTCAGCCATGATCACATCGCCACTGTCCACATCCAGTCATTGTCATCCATGATCACATCACCACTGTCCACATCCAGTCATTGTTAGCCATGACCACATCGCCACCGTCCACATCCAGTCATTGTCAGCCATGATCACCACCGTCCACATCCATTCATTGTCAGCCATGATCACATCGCCACCATCCACATCCATTCATTGTCAGCCATGATCACACCGCCACCATCGACATCCAGTCATTGTCAGCCATGATCACATCGCCACTCCCAACATCCAGTCATTGTCAGCCATGATCACATCCCCACCATCCACATCCAGTCATTTTCAGCCATGATCTCGTAACCACCATCCACATCCACCCAAGGTCAGCTGTGATCACATCACCACCTTCCACATCAAATCATTGTCAGCCATGATAGCATAATCACCGTCCACATCCAGTAATTGTCAGTCATGATCGCATCACCACCATCCACATCCAGTCATTGTCAGCCATGATCATATAACCACCATCCACATGCACCCATGGTCGGCCATGATAACATCACAACCTTCCACATCCAGCCATTGTCAGCCATGATCACATCACCACTGTCCATATCCAGTCATTGCCATCCATGATCACATCACCACTGTCCACATCCAGTCATTGTCAGCCATGATCACATCACCACTGTTCACATCAAGTCATTGTTAGCCATGACCACATCGCCACCGTCCACATCCAGTCATTGTCAGCCATGATCACATCAACACCGTCCACATCCCTTCATTGTCAGCCATGATCACATCGCCACCATCCACATCCATTCATTGTCAGCTGTGATCACATCGCCACCATCCACATCCAGTCATTGTCAGCCATGATCATATCGCCACTCCCAACATCCAGTCATTGTCAGCCATGATCACATCCCCACCATCCACATCCAGTCATTTTCAGCCATGATCTCGTAACCACCATCCACATCCACCAGGTCAGCTGTGATCACATCACCAACTTCACATCCAATCATTGTCAGCCCCATAGCCTCATCACAGTCCACATCCAGTAATTGTCAGTCATGATCACATCACCACCAATCCACATCCAGTCATTGTAAGCGATGATCACATCACCACATCCACTTCCAGTAATTGTCGGCCATGATCGCATCACCACTATCCACATCCAGTCATTGTCAGCCATGACCATATAACCACCATCCACATCCACCCATGATCAGCCATGATCATATCACAACCATCCACATCCAGCCACTGTCAGCCATGATCACATCACCACCATCCACATCCAGTCATTGTCAGCCATGATCACATCGCCACCGTCCACATCTAGTCATTGTCAGCCATGATCACATCACCACCGTCCACATCCATTCATTGTCAGCCATGATCACATCGCCACTCCCAACATCCAGTCATTGTCAGCCATGATCACATCGCCACCATCCACATCCAGTCATTGTCAGCCATGATCATATAACCACCATCAACATCCACCCATGATCAACCATGATCATATCACAACCATCCACATCCAGCCATTGTCAGCCATGATTATATAACCAACATCCACATCCACCCATGGTCAGCCATGATCACATCACAACCTTAAACATCCAGCCATTGTCAGCCATGATCACATCACAACCTTCCACATCCTGCCATTGTCAGCCATGATCACATCGCCACTGTCCACATCCAGTCATTGTTATCCATGATCACATCACCACAGTCCACATCCAGTCATTGTTAGCCATGACCACATCGCCACCGTCCACATCCAGCCATTGTCAGTCATGATCACATCACCACCATCCACATCCAGTCATTGTCAGGCTTGATGGCATCACCACCATCCACATCCAGTCATTGTCAGCCATGATCACATCGACACTGTCCACATCCAGTCATTGTCAGCCATGATCACATCGCCACCGTCCACATCCAGTCATTGTCAGCCATGATGACATCACCACCATCCACTTCCAGCCATTGTCAGCCATGATCACATCGACACTGTCCACATCCAGTCATTGTCATCCATGATCACATCGCCACTCCCAACATCCAGTCCTTGTCAGCCATGATCACATCTCCACCGTCCACATCCAGTCATTTTCAGCCATGATCACGAAACCACCATCCACATCCACCCATGGTCAGCTGTGATCACATCACCACCTTCCACATCCAATCATTGTCAGCCATGATAGCATAATCACCGTCCACATCCAATAATTGTCAGTCATGATCACATCACCACCAACCACATCCAGTCATTGTCAGCGATGATCACATCACCATCATCCACATCCAGTAATTGTCTGGCATGATCGCATCACTACCTCCGCATCCAGTCATTGTCAGCCATGATCATATAACCACCATCCACATCCACCCATGGTCAGCCATGATCACATCACAACCTTCCACATCCAGCCATTGTCCGCCATCATCACATCACCACTCTCCACATCAAGTCATTGTCAGCCATGATCACATCGTCACTGACCACATCCAGTCATTGTCAGCCATGATCACATCGCCACCGTCCACATCCAGTCATTGTCAGCCATGATCACATCACCACCGTCCACATCCATTCATTGTCAGCCATGATTACATCGCCAACATCCATATTCATTCATTGTCAGCCATGATCACATCGCCACCGTCCACATCCGGTCATTTTCAGCCATGATCACGTAACCACCATCCACATCCACTCATGGTCAGATGTGATCACATCACCACCTTCCACATCCAATCATTGTCAGCCACGATAGCCTCATCACAGTCCACATCCCGTAATTGTCAGTCATGATCACATCACCACAATCCACATCCAGTCATTGTCAGCGATGATCACATCACCATCATCCACATCCAGTAATTGTCGGCCATGATCGCATCACCACCATCAACATCCATTCATTGTCAGCCATGATCACATCACAACCTTCCACATCCTGCCATTGTCAGCCATGATCACATCACCACTGTCCATATCCAGTCATTGCCATCCATGATCACATCACCACTGTACACATCCAGTCATTGTTAGCCATGATCACATCGCTACCGTCCACATCCAGTCATTGTCAGCCATGACTACATCAGCACCGTCCACATCCATTCATTGTCAGCCATGATCACGTCGCCACCATCCATATCCAGTCATTGTCAGCCAAGATCACATCACCACTGTCCACATCCAGTCATTGTCAGCCATGATCATATAACCACCATCCACATCCACCCATGGTCAGCTGTGATCACATCACCATCATCCACATCCAGTAATTGTCGGCCATGATCACATCACCACCATCCACATCCAGTCATTGTCAGCCATGATCATATAACCACCATCCACATCCGCCCATGATCAGCCATGATCATATCACAACCATTCACATCCAGCCATTGTCAGCCATGATCACATCATTACCATCCACATCCAGCCATTGTCAGTCATGATCACATCACCACCATCCACATGCAGTCATTGTCAGCCATGATCATATAACCACCATCCACATCCACCCATGGTCGGCCATGATGACATCACAACCTTTCACACCCAGCTATTGTCAGCCATGATCACATCACCACTGTCCACATCCAGTCATTGTCAGCCACGTTCACATCACCACTGTCCACATCCAGTCATTGTTAGCCATGACCACATCGCCACCGTCCACATCCAGTCATTGTCAGCCATGATCACCACCGTCCACATCCATTCATTGTCAGCCATGATCACATCCCCACCATCCACATCCAGTCATTTTCAGCCATGATCTCGTAACCACCATCCACATCCAGTCATTTTCAGCCATGATCTCGTAACCACCATCCACATCCACCCATGGTCAGCTGTGATCACATCACCACCTTCCACATCAAATCATTGTCAGCCATGATAGCATAATCACCGTCCACATCCAGTCATTGTCAGCCATGATCATATCACTACCATCCACATCCATTCATTGTCAGCTGTGATCACATCGCCACCATCCACATCCATTCATTGTCAGCTGTGATCACATCGCCACCATCCACATCCAGTCATTGTCAGCCATGATCATATCGCCACTCCCAACATCCAGTCATTGTCAGCCATGATCACATCCCCACCATCCACATCCAGTCATTTTCAGCCATGATCTCGTAACCACCATCCACATCCACCCATGGTCAGCTGTGATCACATCACCAACTTCCACATCCAATCATTGTCAGCCACCATAGCCTCATCACAGTCCACATCCAGTAATTGTCAGTCATGATCACATCACCACAATCCACATCCAGTCATTGTAAGCGATGATCACATCACCATCATCCACTTCCAGTAATTGTCGGCCATGATCACATCGCCACTGTCCACTTCCAGTCATTGTCAGCCATGATCATACAACCACCATCCAAATCCACCCATGGTCAGCCATGTTCACATCGCCACCGTCCACATCCCGTCATTGTCAGCCATGGTCATATAACCACCATCCAAATCCACCCATGGTCAGCCATGTTCACATCGCCACCGTCCACATCCAGTCATTGTCAGCCATGATCACATCGCCACGATCCACATCCAGTCATTGTCAGCCATGATCATATCGCCACTGCCAACATCCAGTCATTTTCAGCGATGATCACATCGCCACTGCCAACATCCAGTCATTGTCAGCCATGATCACATCGCCACCATCCACATCCAATCATTGTCAGCCATGATCACATCAACACCGTCCACATCCAATCATTGTCAGCCATGATAGCACCATCCCCATCCACATCCAGTAATTGTCAGTCATGATCACATCATCACCATCTACATCCAGTCATTGTCAGGCATGATGGCATCACCACCAGACACATCCAGTCATTGTCAGCCATGATGACATCACCACCGTCCACATCCAGTCATTGTATGCCATGATCACATCGCCACCATCCACATCCAGTCATTGTCAGCCATGATCACATCACCACCATCCACATCCAGTCATTGTCAGCCATGATAACATGGCCACCATCCACATCCAGTCATTGTCAGCCATGATCACATCGCCACTGTCCACTTAGAGTCATTGTCAGCCATGATCATATAATCAACATCCACATCCACCCATGGTCAGCCATGTTCACATCGCCACTGTCCACATCCTGTCATTGTCAGCCATGATCACATCGCCACCGTCCACATCCAGTCATTGTCAGCCATGATCACATCACCACCGTCCACATCCTTTCATTGTCAGCCATGATCACATCGCCACGGTCCATATCCAGTCATTGTCAGCCATGATCACATCACCACCGTCCACATCCAGTCATTGTCAGCCATGATCACATCGCCACCGTCCACATCCAATCATTGTCAGCCATGATCACATCGACACTGCCATCATGCAGTCTTTGTCAGCCATGATCACATCGCCACCGTCCACATCCAGTCATTGTCAGCCATGATCACATCACCACCATCCACATCCAATCATTGTCAGCCATGATCACATCGACACTGCCATCATGCAGTCTTTGTCAGCCATGATCACATCGCCACCGTCCACATCCAATCATTGTCAGCCATGATCACATCGACACTGCCATCATGCAGTCTTTGTCAGCCATGATCACATCACCACCATCCACATCCATTCATTGTCAGCCATGATCACATCGACACTGCCATCATGCAGTCTTTGTCAGCCATGATCACATCGCCACCGTCCACATCCAGTCATTGTCAGCCATGATCACATCGCCACCGTGCACATCCAGTCATTTTCAGCCATGATCACGTAACCACCATCCACATCCACCCATGGTCAGCTGTGATCACATCACCACCTTCCACATCCAATCATTCTCAGCCATGATAGCATAATCACTGTCCACATCCAGTAATTGTCAGTCATGATCACATCTCCACCATCAACTTCCAGTCATTGTCAGCCATGATCACATCGCCACCGTCCACATCCATTCATTGTCAGCCATGATCACATCGCCACCGTCCACATCCAGTCATTGTCAGCCATGATCACATCGCCACCGTCCACATCCAGTTATTGTCGGCCATGATCACATCGCCACCATCTACTTCCAGTCATTGTCGGCCATGATCACATCACCACCATCCACACCCAGTCATTCTCAACCATGACCGCATCACCACCATCCACATCCAGCCATTGTCAGTCATGATCACATCACCACCATCCACATCCAGCCATTGTCAGTCATGATCACATCACCACCATCCACATCCAGTCATTGTCAGCCATGATCACATCGCCACCATCCACATCCAGTCATTCTGAGCCATGATCACATCAGCACCATCCACATCCAGTCATTCTCAGCCATGATCACATCATCACCGCCCACTTCCAGTCATTGTCAGCCCATGATCGCATCACCATCATAAATATCCAGTCATTGTCAGCCATGATCACATCGTCACCGTCCACATCTAGTTATTGACGGCCATGATCGCATTGTCACCAACCACATCCAGTCATTGTCAGCCATGATCACATCACCACCATCCATCTCCAATCATTGTCAGCCCATGATCGCATCACCACCATCCATCTCCAGTCATTGTCAGCCATGATCACATCGTCACCATCCACTTCCAGTCATTGTCAGCCATGATCACATCACCACCGTCCACATCCAGTCGTTTTCAGCCATAATCGCATCACCACCATCCACATCCAGTCATCGTCAGCCATGATCGCATCGCCACTCTCCACATCCAGTCATTGTCAGCCATGCCTGGTTTAGCTCCTTCTGCTTATATGTCCCTGCCCCCAGGGTCTTCCGACTCCAATACATCAGCCTCAGCTGCCTGGAAAATCTTCCTGAGGCAATATTTTCATCCCAACATCCCCAACTCAGAACCTCGGGAGGTATCTCAAGCCTCACCAGTCCCTCTCCTTACTGGTCTTGCACCTGCCCTACCAGCCAAGCTTCCTGGCTTCTCCTTCCCCTGATCTAAAAGGACGTCTCTCCTCTTCCTTGCTCGTTAATGCCTCTGGTTGCCGTTCAAATGTTACCTTAAAATGACACCTTTCTATACACATCAACTGGAACACAACTTCCTTGAACTTGGGTTTGGATACATGTGGGATAAACCCTGGTCCTCTGATCCCTCCTGGGGGCCCAAGAATTAGTCACGGCTTTTTATCCTGATCCTGCCCTGAGAGCTACTAGGTGTGGGATACAGCTCCATAGCCCTGTAATTCTCATTTGATGATATGTTGCTAGTTCATAAATTTTGTGACTTCATTTCAGTCTCTCTCTCAAACTGGATAAAAACTCCCCCAGGGCAGTGACTGCTTCCACTTGTGGTCCTCCGATCACATATGCATAACTGCACATAACCAGCTCAGGAGCCATTGCCCCAAGAGCACCACTCAGGTACCGCAGGGAAACTGACCTTTAGAAGAAAAATAAATTGGAAATAACTTCAGGACTCAATCTTATAAATACATTATGAAATATACTTAGAGTATAATATTGTTCAGGCCTTAAAAACATTTTTTTGAAGGAATGTTTAATGACATGAGAAAGGCTCACTGTGTAAATTTGATTTATATCTAACATGGTATCAATGACTTGTAATTTCAATTTAAAATATAAAGGTAGAACATGGGAAGGAAGGGAGGAAGGTAGGAAAGGAAGGAAAAAGGGAAAAGGAGAAAGGATGGAAAGAAATGACAGGAACATGTTAAATCTTGGTGGTCTTTGTGTAGTCCCAGGTCATTTTGTTTTACTGAGGTCATTTTGAAGATTTTTCTATCTTCATATTTTCCAAAATGATTCAGCATTGCTATAAATATAAAAGGAAACAACAAACCATTTTAAAAGTAAGGTTTGCTTACCAACGTGTCATATTTTCAGATGTCAGTCTTTAAAATTAACATCTTAGAACAAAGAGTAGATAAAAGAGGACAGAGAATCTGATGACTGGGAAAACAACCTTATATGCAGAAACTTGCAGCTGACAGAGAAGGGGCATATAATTTTCATGGGTAACAAGCCATTGGTAAGACAAAACAAAATTATGGTCTTTCCATTTTAAGCATGTTACTCATTCTATCCCTCCAATGACAATGTCCACTTTCACCACCATACTACCTGCATCATCAAATGTTACCCTTAATTTATCGCCCTCTGTACCCCCAATGCAATTGTAGCTACAATTCTGCAATCATTTCTACAACTTCCCTTTCTGTCTCTGCCTCCATCACATCTACCTGCTATTGTTTCCATACCATCAGCCATTAAGAATAGATGACTCTTGTATGGTAAATGAAGGCAGGAAGAATAAGGATTTGAGAAATTATAACAATTATGTGTACTATGTTGAAGTACTAAAAATAAACCCCTTTCTTGAATAATTTCCACCTCTTTCACTCATACTCATTGTAGGTGGTAGAGAAGTTGGCCAGTAGAATGGGGAGGAAATCCCATGGGAAGCTGAGCTGAGGGAGAACTTCAACCTTGGCATGTATCTTGCTGGATGAATCAGTGTTCATATGCAATCTCTAAGAACCAGAGCCCTCCTGAAACTAGTGTTATGACACCCATGGTTTCATAGAATTTTTTTTTTAAACAAACAACTATCCACCCTAAGGCAACAGAGGCACAAGGAAGGAAACAGAAGGTAGGGATGAGTAAAGGGGAATACATGTGCTTGTGTTTCCATTGTATACACACCCACACAGGCTGGATCCCATGTGTGAGAGCTCATAGTTTCAGCTGGCCAGTAGCACCATTTGGTTCTGCTTAGATTATTACGTCTTTTCAAACATAAATTGAATAACAGTCACTTTTCCCCAGCTGCATGAAGGGATGAACTATTCCAAATTAACCTTGTCTCTACAGGAAACATACCTGCATATCACTACAAGGTGGGTAGCAGCTTCTATCTGCTACTGTGTACAATTCAAGCAAGTCTGGGACAGGCTGTGGATCTTCTGAAGCATAAATGGACAGAGAAAGGGGAGGGATTCTGGCCAAGGTGGGATAAAGTAGGCTACAGCGTATGAAGGTTGAATGTCTGCAGAGCTGTACCCTGAAGGGCCACGACATCATGGTTATCTGTCATTACGCAAAGGGGGATGGAGGGGGTGACAGGACTTATAAGTTGTTCATTCATGTCACAAACATTTTCTGGGTGTGTGCCACAGCTGGCTCTTCAAATTTGTAAACACAGCAGTGAACAAGATAGGTAAAGTCCTTTCCTTTTGCCAGTTATATTAAAAACCAGATACAGAAAATTAATGACTGAGTTATGCACTATATAATGTCAAAACTAGTAAGTGGCATTGGGGTATAGAAAAAGACATGGTGTACCCACAGTTTTAGGGGTGTGATTTCAGTTGGGTGGTCAAGGAAAGCCTCTCTGAAGAGCAGACAATACAAATATCAGAAAGTTGTTCTGAGTAGAGTCAGTACACATTCAAAGGCCCCACAACCAAAGCAAGCTGAGAGGGTTTTTGCTTTGACAGTATGTGGTCCAGTGTGCAGGCTAGGATGGGAAGAATGAACAGAGAAGAGTGAAATGAATGAAGACTGTAGGTCTGTTGTGGGCTAGATTCTGGAAAGACCAGGAGGTCATAGGCAGGGACTTTGAATTTGAGTCTAGCCTGATGGAAAGCATAAAAGGCCTTAGAGGAGATGATTTCCTGACAGAGCCTAGCTTTGTATGTGCATTACCTCGTGGAAAGTTACCTCTTTCCATCACACACACCTGCACAGGCTGGATCCCAAGTGTGAGAAAAACCCTATATGAAAAACCCTATACACAGAGCACTCTGTCTCCATTTCTTCCTCTAACCGCACTGTAGGGCCAGTCCCCAAGGGCAGCCTCCTCCACCTTCGCTTGGGTACAACCTTATAGCTCTTCCTCTCAGCCTCACTTGGTGCCTCTCGCTTCTAGTCTTGGGGCCTCTCTGCCTCCCAACTTGTCGTACACAGGAGTCAACATGAAAATGTAAAGGCTGAGCCTTAATGGGCATCTCCCTTGACAAATACATAGGCTGGACCTTGATGGGGGTGACCCTTGACGAATGGGTGGCCAAAACGACTGTTAAATGCTTCATATTGTATTTCCCAAAGCTCTTTGAGTCCCCAATGGGGCTGAGCACCAGGCTTTGATATACAGCGTCCGGTGCCCCATCCCCTCCCCATTTACATGTCTCTTCTGCCCAGGTTCACACCCTTGTCTTAAGTCTTTCTGTCTGAATCACTTTCGCAAAGAATTATTGTATATTTGTTTGTTGGGCACAGCATCAAGGAAATGCAGGAGACAACAATGTGATTATCCCTTTGAAAGAGGAGGAAGAGGAGAGAAGTTGTACAAGGGCACACTGGAGTCAGGAATGAGTCCTAGGCTCAGGTGCTTCTAGCCACCGTGATGCTAAATGATCTTTTGCTATGCTGGCTAGTACTCAGGTAAAGGCATTCCATGTATAGATGCTGTGGTGGTTTGATTCAGGTATCCCGCATAAACTTAGGTGTTCTGAATGCTAGGTTCCTAACTGATGGAGATTTGGAAATTTACATCTCATGGAAGCAGTATATTGTTGATTGTTGAGGGCAGGCTTACAGGTATTATAGCCACTTTCCCCTTGCCAGTGTTTGGCACCCTGTCCTGTTGCTGTTGTCTACCCGATGTTGGTGAGGAGGTTATGTCCACCCTCTGCTCATGCCATCATTTCCCCCTGCCATCATGGAGCTTTCCCTCGAGCTTATAAGCCAAAATAAACCCTTTTCTCCCACAATCTGCTCTTGGTCAGGTGATTTCTGCCAGCAATGTGAGCCTGACTGCAACAGATGTCCCTTCCTTTGGGAGCATAGATAGTTACATTTTCAATGAAAGTCTAGCATACTGTTAAGAAGGAGCAAGGTACTGAGCATGGACCATCCAACTGGGACTCAGAGAAGAGTCCTTCTGCTACAGAAAGGACCACCACCCATCAGACTGAAGAAGCCTGAATCTGTGGCTTGGAAAATATGGTGTCAGCTATAAGTGGGCTGTGCTTTGGGGAGCAGGTTAGCCCTTCCCCACTACAGAGTCAGCTTACCCTACAGGAGGCAAGTGAAGAGTTCCTACTGCCTGGGTATATAGGAACATGAGGGTTAATTACCATCAGCTCTCTTTTAAAGGATAGATACAGGTGGATCAGTAAGTCACCAGATAGGATGCTATCCCTCAACTCAGAAATCATGTGTGCCAGGAAACTATGCCATATGCTTCCCATCCCTTATCTCTTCAGCCATGCTGTGATAGGAATGCAATTATTGTTCATATTTTCACAACAGTGTTGGAATGATGAACGTGGGCAATGCCACAAAGTTAATAAATGCTAGAACCAGGACTCAGACTAGGTCTGTATTCATTCTAAGCCAGTTTTCTCAAATGCCTCAGTGAAGACTTCCTCAGAGGCGATGAAAGACTGGTAAACACACTGTGGCAGGACAGTAAAAGGTTCCAGGGCCAGTATGAATGCTGAAATCATTCCAAGAAGAAACAATTAGGAGAGCATCTCAATGGTGCTAAGAAGGTGATATGGAATGAAACTGGGGACAGGAGTGAGTAGAAAAGACAAGCCAGGATGTAGCCAACCCAGGCTGCCAGGAAATAACCTGCCAGGTAAGAGAGGTAGTGATCAGAGCCCCTGAGAACAGAGTAGGAAAAGCCTGAAACCCTGACCTGGGCCGAGTAACAGTAGCATCAGTAATAAAAAGAGGGACATCAGTGGAGCTAGAAGGAAATGGTATATTTAGGTGAGAGACCTTTTATGAGAAACATGTCCCAAAAGGTTGATTGAAGTTGGCTCTTGGGCTCAGAAATGAGATGAGAGACAGAGATATGACCACTGTCCTCTCATCTGTCCCTATATCAGCTAGCTTTCCATCACTGTGACAAAGAGCTAAGATGTCACGCAATAAGAAGAAAGATATATTCCAGCTCTCTGTCAGGGTTCAGGCTGGATTACTTCGCCCTGTCACTTTATGTCTGTGGCAACACAAAACATCATGGTGAGTCGAAGTTGGTCATCGCATGGCAGAAAGGAAGAAGAAAGAAGAAGGGGAAAGGAGACTAAACGAGGGAGAGAAGGCAGAAGCATGGCAAAGGGGAGGAGAGACAGACCTGGGTCAAGACACAGCTCTCCAGGTCACATCCTCAGTGATATACTTCCTCAAGCAAGGTCACACCTAAGGTTTTTACAACAACCAAAAACAAAAACAAAAACCATGGCGGGGGGGGGGGGAGTCAGAGTCAGCAGCTGGGACTAAGCCTTCAACAATGAGCCTGTGGGGCCAACTCATATTCAGATCATTCCATAATACCTTTTTCAGATTCCAGTGCTACCACAACACGTTTCAGATCATTTAACCCATAAGGAACCAGCCAGGAGCAACCCACCCAGGCAACACAGCCCTAGGCACCCACTTCTCCCCCGCACTTCCTCTTTGCCTCCCGCTCAGTCTAGAGGTCCGTGCGGGCATTGATACCCTCCCCACCCCGGCACTGCCATCAAGCAGGAGAGAGGGGAGTCACACATGACCTGTCTAGCTCTTTGAAGGCACTCTATCTTAAGCTTCTTTTTCTTCTGCAAAAATGATATTCTAGCTGGTTGTTAGCACAATTCTCTGTTGGGTTTTTACCTATATAAGAACAAACCTCAAAATATTACACAGATGATCGCTCTGCTTGAACTCAAAGCCATTCAAAGCAGAAACATCAGATTCAAAGTGCTCACCTTTTAACCACAGGCTGTGGCAGGCCTTCCCTCTACCCTCCACCCTCCACTCTCAATTCTTTGCTTTCTGCTTATAATCAGCATTTGAGGCTCCAGTCTTCCCTCTGCGATTGCTAGCCTCGGGCAGTTGAGACATTGGAACTTTGCAATTAAATTCTCCCCTCTGGCCAAACTGACCCCAAACTATAGTTATGAAATTACTCTATTTTATCGATTGCGTTGTTTTTGTTTCTCTATTTTCTGTGAGTACACAGGCCCTTTTCACAGGCAGGCTGCCTTGCTGGACTCTGAAAGGCATTGTCCTCAGGGCACAGAAGCCTCCCTGGCCAGATCGGAGCTTAGCCTTTAGTCCTGCCAGATCCACTTGGATCACTGTAGCAGGCCTGTCACTGCCTGTGGGCAGGTCAGGTACCCCTGCTTAAAGGAGGTGCAGCCAAGGTAGACTTGCTCCCCACTCCTGCCACATCCCCCTGGGCACCCTTGCTGCTGACCCAAGTTTCTTGCTGCAGCCAAACATCCAGTGCAGCTCTCGCCAGCTAGGCTAGCCTCTGTCAGCATACAGCATGTCATGAACCTGTGCAGAACTGCCTGTGGTTGGTCTGTGTGTTCTGAATGTGCAATTCCACCCATATTGAACAAAGCAAGGTTCTTTCTTCCAAGATATGCCCAGGTTAGAGAGAAGAGCAGGCAGATACATAGGTAGCTGCAGAACACTAGCATGAGCACTATCAGAGAGGAGCTTATGGACCATAGAGACAAGAAAGGCCTTAGAGATGCAAGAAAGTCCTCTGTCAGGAAAGGTGGATATGTCCATTAGGCCCACAGGTTCAGTGCTGAAGCCAGGGCATTGTTAGGAATCTATGAAAATTAACATTTTAATTAGAACAGACACACATCATATTGATAAATTTGCAACAATTACTTTAATCTGTGTTATGCATATCTTTTTCTTGTATGTGTGGTATATGCACATGTATGTACCAATGCAATACCCCATGTCCTCACCTGTGCTGGCCAGAGCAGAATGCTGGGTGTTCTGCTCCGTTGCTTTTGCGCCTGTTCTCATTGAACAAGAGTTGCTTACTGATTTTGAACTTGCTATTTCTTCACAAATTCTGGAAGTTCTTAGGTCTCTGCTCCCTCCCAGGTCTGGCCTTACACAAATGTATGTCACTATGCACAGCTATTTATGTGGCTCCTACTTATCAAACTCTAGCAGTCTCTTAGGCTTCCTCGGGCCCTCATATTTGCACAGGAAATGCTCTTAACCACTGAGCAATCTCTCCAGCCCTATTTATATCTTTATTTCAACACAGTTGTAAAATATACTCTTCTCTTTTTTTATTTTGGAAGAAGGCTCCATAAAAGCAATATTGATGAGGCAAGTGAAATTATAAACAACTGCAGGGCAAAAAGAGCAACAAGCCAAGTGTCAGGAATCCCAACAAGTCAGTGATAGGAGGGAAGACCTGGGAGCCAGCAGCAGCAGAGGGCTGGGCAGAGGTGAGGCAGGCTGTGGTAGAGTTGTCTGCTGTGTTGAGAGCCTGGAACCAGTCCCACCAGACTATTCCCTATGGGCCCACTTCACCCTCCACAGGAAATCAAAGCTAGCCATTCTGTGACCTTGTTCTCTACCTGCTAATATTCTCCTTAAAACTGGATATTGAAAATGTGCCAAAATGTGACTACCTAGGAGCAACTCCATGCCAATTCTATGAAAAAGAGCAACGGCTTTAGCCCCTTGGAAAGGCTAGTACTGAGCCACCAGCTCATTTCTCCTTCTGTTACGGTGCCCAGGAGTCTGATCATTCAATGACCATTTGTAGAGCATAAAGTAAAAGCAGGATGAAAGAAGATGGAAAAAAAGTTCATTATGCAGTCTTATAAGAGCATCCCCCTCTAATGCATGTGTCATTTAAACCCATTGTGAGAGGTATTCATTATCCCCCATTATTTAGAAATGTGCTTCAAAGACCCCTCAAGCAGCAGTGTGCCATCACATTGTTTAAACATGATTTGTTAAATCACCGCCCTCATGGTCCTGGCGCTCAGGGGTTACTGCCTTGGTGCAGACATGACAGTGGGGGTCACCTACTGCTGAGACCATCTCAGCAACTCCACACCCTGTCCTGACGGCTGATAAAGACCAGTTCCTGGAAAGCAGGATCAAGAAGGAGGCTAAGTGGCTCCTGAAGGTGGTGAAGCTGATGTTGTCAGACACTGTGCAAGGAGAATCCATTGTTGCCAAGGAGTCCAAGAGACAAAGCCTGGCCCAGCTGATGCCAGGAGCTGAATGACGGTTTCCAGAAGGACCCTCTGCGAGGACTTTGAGGAGTAGCTTTCTTTGGGAGGATGTAAGCACCTGGCCCTCTGGGTGAACTGCTGTGTTTATTTACAGTTCTTTAAGTCGTAAGATGGAAATGCTTGTGGCAAGCCACTGATTATGGAAAATCAAACACTCATGCATTCATTGATTTAAGAGGAAAATAAGGATAATGGGTAGAATGGTTTCAAACTTTAAGTAATCAATTCATGTTAATTTATCCTGAACCTATTTTCCACATGAAGAGGGGCACGTCTCTTTCTCCTGTGCTTGGCACAGTGACTGTCAGCTCTTCTCTGCTCCCTGAGTATTCTCCCCATACACTAATTAGTTTATACACTTCTCCTCATGGATATTTTACAAATACATGATATTTTTTTTAGGACACCAAAGATGAACCCACAGAAAAATATATGGAGACCCCCCCCCCTCAAGGTGGCAAATGTATGAAGGCTTCTTTCTTGTGTTTGGGATGGACCATGTGGTCTATAGGAGGGGTCTGTATAGTTGAGAGGAGGGCTGTTATTGACCCTGAAAGCAGAATCAGGCCTGAAATGATTTCATTCTCAGCATTCCTTTATTCGCCTCCTGCTACAATGGAGCCTCCAAGAATGGGCTTAAGCTCTTAGACATAATATCAGCTACTCACATTCTTTGATCCCCGAGATGTTGGCCACTAAATTCAGTCCAGCTCATCTGGAATCTGAGGACCTGCAGTAGTCTTCATCCCCTCTTCCTGCTCCTCTTCATTTTCAATGTTTCCTCAAGTTGCATTTGTTCAATTTCCCAATCATGCTATAGTGAGCAAACTGCAGACAGTTGAAGTGAAGCTTTTCCCATTTTATCATTTCCTTTTGCTGGTGTTTCTCTGGCCCACTTCTACTCACTGAATTCTCAGAGGCCCAAGCAGTCCATTTCCTATGACAATCACAGGACACAAACATCTCCAGAAGAACACAACATAGTTCAGTCAAAAATCAGACTTTGAAAAGAAACAGCCACTCAAGGAGAAGGCCCAAGGAGCCCAGCTTTGCTAACCTCAAAGCTACACAGCAGTTTTTCTCCTTAAAGGTAACCTTTCTCCGCTCTCTCCAACACAGCCTGACCCTGCAGTCTCCAGCTTCCACAGATGATATATAGTGGATATCCTAGGACAGGGGAAGTGTCTTTGCACAGATGTGTCACAGGAGAAAAAGAAAACCCTAGTCTTAGACCAACAACATGTGAGATTTTCCATCTCTTATTATTATCAAAGTTCAAAGGCTTCAGACCAAGTTTTACGCATACATGAAGCATAAGGAAATTGCCTTTTCATCTCTCTCCAGACCATTTGAAGAGGGATAAAGTAAAATTTTTACTGGATAAATTAAACTGTCCAGGAAACTGTGGTTTCCTTACTTGTTGTTACCAAATACCAGACAAGAAACAGCTTAAGAAAAGAAAAGTTTATTTTGGCTCACAGTTTCAGCAGTAGTCCAGCAGGCAGTGGCATGGTGGCAGGAGTTGGAGGTTTACTAATTACATTCCATCTAGACGGGAAGAAAGAGGGTGAACAGGAAGTGAGGTCAGGCTATAAAACCAGTGACCTACTTCCTTCAGCAGCAGTCCACCTCCTAAAGGTTCCACTTTAGCCCTATAGGTGCTAAAATAGCACCATAGGTGAGGACCAAGTGTCCAAGCACAAGAGCATATGGGGGATGTTTTACATTCAAATTTCAACACAGTGTTTGCAAAGCCAATGTTTTTTCCTAACCCCAAGGACGTCTGAGTTGAGTAAATTCTTGGCATAAAGGAAAATCCAGATCTTCATATAAAATCTTATAGGAAAGCCACTCTCCATTTCATTCCTGTAGAAAAAAAAAAAAGACAAAAAACAAAAACCTTTCTTCCTATACAACCTCAGTCTACTTTTCTGAGAAGGCACTGACCAACATCTGAGTTGAATTCCTAGTGTCCTACTAAGTCATTCCTGGTCTGTCATTCTCTCCTCTGGCCTCTTCTCTGTGTTCCTCTGTCAGATAAAGGAAGTTGAAATGTTAGATTCTTACAGTGTTATGACCTTGGCTGCTAAAAGGCTCTTCACAAAGCATATCCTGTGTCAGTCAGGGAGTTCTATGACCAGATAAACACATCTCCAGAAGGTCCCTGCTTTCACCATCTACAATGTTACTCAAGTTAGGCTAGCAGATTATTGACTTCTGATTTTAGATCCCACAAAGGAATTGGAGAAACAGTATTTTCTCTGCTAATAAAAGAAGAAAAGATGGGCTTCCCATTCCTCATCAATCCTAGCATGTTTTATATAGATACCCCAGAAAGCTCACACTTTCCCTTCTTGCCAAAACTGGCTGTGCTCCTGGCTGGGGATGAGGAACAGAGGAAGAATTACGAGTGTGGCTGAGTGTTCTGGCATGCATTGAGCTGAATCCGTTCTGTGCATCAGTAACATGCAATGACAGCCTCCCATCTGTTCTCTGGAAATCTCTGTCGAAGCCTCCGTCAGGCTGGAGATCTGAATGGTGGTGAATACTGGGGGCTGTTCAAAAGCCACATGTGATCTTCAAAGTACCTGAAACTTGGGAACCGGCGTGATGGTGCACGCCTTTAATCCCAGCACTTGGGAGGCAGAGGTAGGTAGATCACCATGAACTGAAGGCCACCCTGAGACTACATAGTGAGTTCCAGGTCAGCCTGGACTAGAGTGAGACCCTACCTCAAAAAACCAAACCACAAAAAAAGAGTACCTGAAACTTGGGATCCACCTTGGTTTGATGGTGGTTGGCAGCCAGCTCTAGAGCCCAAGCATGTGGGGTCAAAGACTTAGGAGGTACAGGGAAGGCCCACAGCAACACAGCCCAGCTTCAAGAGCTCTGTGCTTTAGAATACGGTCTCAAGCATTTTGTGCAATGTGGTGTCAGTACAAAAAGAAGAAACTACTCCAAAGACTCAACACTAACAGGAGACACTGGATTTTCCCAGACCATCACAGCACAGACAGTTGCCAAGTCTGGAGCTAAAAAATCTCTCCAGTAGGCACAATCTCCAGCACTCCTTCAGAACCTGCCCTCTACTCTTGACAAAGAAAAGACGGCAGCAGGGAAGCCACCAGGTCTGGATAGCCTATCCCCTAAACTGATGGCATCTGAGAATAAAAGAAAGCAGAAGGAGGTCTGGGTTCCCTTCAAGGGAATGGAGTTTGATCCACAGAAGTTCCTAGCAGTCCTAGGGAAGCACTGCCCAGGGTCAGAAGCGAACAGCACACAATCTGCCACATGCACTCTGGGCACTGCCTGCAGAGCACCTGGGCACCAGCATCACTCACTGCCTGCTCTGCAAGCCCAGGGCTGCCAGTGTTTGCCTCGGGCAACTGATTAGCCAGCAAGAGAACACATTAACTCTCCCACGCCCCCGGTGAAGCCTGCCCTGCAGGGGACAGGAGAGGACATTTCTGTGGATGTGATAAATGCTACTGGGAATTTGAGATCACAGGCTTAGAACAAAAGAGGAAGGGAGCAGCAAGATCATGGAATTTACTGGGGCTATGACCTGTGTGAGACTGGAGGGGGAGCCAGCAGCAGCTCCAGGCTGGGCCAAAAAGCCTCTCCTGGCTGCTCCTGATACTTCTGCTCCTGATCAGGGAGTAAATTCTTAGGTCTCCCCAGCTGCTCTCTGTGCCACAGAGACTTGATCTTTCAGTTCTTCCCAACTCTCCTCCAAATTTTGGCCAATGAGATTGACTGCTGAACTAAGTAGACTTAACATGTTTACATAACACTTGAAGCCATTGCTAAACATCCCTCTGAAAGAGTCTGAGCAGAAGTAAACATTTGAAGGCGGTCTCATGTCACTCATCATTTCATTTATTTAAGAATGTAGAGTGTCCCAGACAGTCCTGGTACAAAGGATAGAAGAGCAAGGGGCTCACATTCATGAGGCCACAAGAGAGCAAACCTAAGGTGATTTGGTTTTTTTTTTTTTTTTATATTTATTTATTTATTTATTTATTTATTTTTGAGGTCTCACTCTAGCCCAGGCTGACCTGGAATTCACTATGTAGTATCAGGTTGGCCTTGAACTCACAGTGATCCTCCTACCTCTGCCTCCCAAGTGCTGGGATTAAAGGCGTGCACCACCACACCCAGCCCTAAGGTGATTTTAAAAGCCAAGAATTGGTGGTGAGAAGCAATGCAAAGCATTGCTATGGCAACAGATGTTTAGGGGCTTGACCTAGTCAGAAAGGTCCCACAGGAGGGTAGCTTTGCCAATCTTGCAGAGTGCTGAGTCTTTACCTGAAACATAGAAAGATGCAACAGAGAATATACAGAGCAATGGCCTTTGGTCCTAATCCCTCCCCTGTCTCCCACCTCTCAAATTATACTATAATGATGTAGCTTTAGCTACATGTAGCTACTGCAGAATAGGCCGGAGACCCAGGGGTAGATTCACAGGAGACCTTGGGCATCATTTGCCAACTCATTAAGGATGCCTGGCTACAGATCCACAGCATCAGAATCTGCATTTAACAGAGACTGCAGAGTCACGTGCAGGTTCGAGATGCAACACAGGACAGGCCCTCAGACTCTATCTCCTGTCCCTGACCGGTTTCCTCTTCTCCATCCCAGGAGGTAGAGAAAAGTGCTCTGCAGCCAGAGCCTGGACAAGTGAACCCAGCAGCCACCAGCAGACTCATTCTGCAGGACCTTCAGAGTCCTCTCCCTCCCCCTCAGCATCATCTGTCCTCACAGTCATCTTGCTGGCCCAAACCCTGAATGTCCTCTCAGCTGAACCTCAACACTCAGCTTGGCCCAATCTGCCTTTTAGAGTCAGTACTGGCCAGGATGCCAGAGCAAGCCCTGTGGAGAAAAATAAGCTTTGAACCAGGCAGAAAGGCTTAGATTTAAGTTTACGATTCTGCCATTTCTTCCTTGCCGTGTGACCTTGGACAAATCATCCTCTCTCTGAGCCCCAGATCTCTGATGTAAAAGTACTGCTGCTGCGATGCAGATGATTGAATGCCTGATAGCCTAAAGGCTCCAAGCAGTAGCAGCAAAGCCAGAGCCATGTGTTTGCTGAGTACCCCTGAGCATGTTTCTTTACCTCTCTGTGCCCTAGTATTTCATCTATCAAATGGAAATGATATTTAGGACAGTTTCTGGCTTGTTGTAAATGTTTCATAAGCACTTGCTATATATAAATAAAATTAAGCGCCTAGCAGAGTGACTGGTCCAAAGCAAATGACCAGGAGTTATTGTTGGTTTTGTAGTTGAAAATCATTAAGACATAAAACAAAGCAAGGAGAGAGAGGGAGAAAGAATACCTGAGTCCCAGGAAATAAAAGCACAGGCCTTCTTATCCCTGTACCTACTTCAGTAGTGAAGTACAAGGTGGGTGACATGAGTTGAGAGAGCTGGATTGTGGCCTCCTAAGTGGGGACATGTAAAGTGCTAGTAAGGGTGGGGTCCCAGGAGTGTGGTGGGTCATGACAAGATAGACAGACTTTCCTGCCCTTTATAACCTGTCAATCATGTGCCAAGCTGCTGATGTGCCAAAGCCTCAGATGAGACAGTGCAATCTGTATGGGATCTTAATGTAGTCCCTCGGGTTTGGCTCACCTTGTCATAGGAAAAGAGGAACCATGCCCTGTGGGCCCGTGGGACAGGCACAGACACTGCTACAGCTTAACTCCTTCACTGTGAGGAGCTGGTAGGAGACTCTGACCTGCTACTGCTCTTCTCCTGCCACCACCCTGGAAAGATGGTACACATGTTTAGCAAATCCTCAGCTTCTACTGCTAGAATGTATCTTTGCCTCGGCAAGCCTTGCCCTGTTCCCTATCCTGTTATCTTAGGCACCTCTACCAGCTGCATCTGCCAGCAGCTGCTCTTGTTGTATGAGACTTTGGTAGTGCTCTGTTCCTACCAGTTTAAGTTGAAGTCTCTCTTAAGCTCACGGCACTGGGCAATGGCCCAAAGCAGCTGCCTCCTATTGGGTGCTTGCTTTGCAGCAGGCTATATGCTGGAAACTTTGTGTATCTTGTTTCCCTTTGTCCTCACAACAATCCTAATGGGTGACTCAGTGGGGTTAAGTGATTTGATTTAGCCATTGTCATCACCTAATGAGTGTTTGGCTGACTAGGAACAGCTGATCTGAGCTTAAAGCTCAAGAGTTGGAGTCTTTGCCTGTATTTCCCAGGAGTGAGTCATGGAATACTCCTCCCAAGATTTGAAAACAGATACTGGAAAAAAAAAAAAAAAAAAAGGAGGAGGAGGAGGAGGAGAAAAATCTATAGTATTTGAAAAATACTATATCAAACTGAGTTAAAGGGTCTTCTTGTTGTTCATCAAAAAGAGTCCTAAACATGTAGGTAGGAAGTATGAGTTATAAGAAGACAACAGCTTTTTTGAATGTGGGATCCTCTCCCTGTCACAGTTCAGGTCACCAGGCTGGGTTCTCCCAATGCTTAGAACCTGTGTCCATGCTGTATGTATATATGTATTTGATGGAGAAAGAGGGAGACAGAGAGACAGAGAGAGAAAGAAAGAGAAAGGGCGTTCCAGGGCATCCAGCCACTGCAAATGAACTCCAGACATGTGCTCCTCTTTGTGCATCTGGCTAACGCGGGTCTTGGGGAATCAAACCAGGGTCCTTTGGCTTTTCAGGTAAATGCCTTAACTGCTAAGCCATCTCTCCAGCCCTATATATATGTATATATTTTATTGAGAACTTCTATACTTACAGACAACAAACCATGGTATTTCCCTCCCCTTCCCCGCTTTCCCCTTCATAACTCTACTCTCCATCATGTCCCCTTCCTCTCTCCATTAGTCTTTCTTTTAATTTGATGTCATCATCTTTTTCTCCTATTATGAGGTTCTTGTGTAGGTATTGCTAGGCACTGAGAGGTCTTGGATATTGAGGCCAAATTCTGTACAGACAGTTGTATGTAAGGAGTGGTACCCTTCCTTTGGCTCTTACATTCTTTCCGCCAACTCTTCTGCAATGGAGCCTGAGCCTTGGAGTGTGTGAGATGTTTCAGTGCTGGACACTCCTTCGTCCCTTCTTCTCAGCACTATGTTGCCTTTTGGGTCATCCCAGTGGTCATCGCCATCTGAAAAGAGAAGCTTCTCTAACCAGAAGTGAGAGTAACATTAATATATGAATATGAGCTTTAAGTGTAGTACTTTCAGGGAAATTTGGTGAGAGTAATATATGTATTTATCCAGACAAGATCAGGCTTTATATCTCTAAGGCTCATGACCTCTCTTGCCATAGGCTTTTGATTAGGTTTTCAGTACCAGGCATGTGTTCTCTCCCATAGAGCGGGCCTGCAATCCAATTAGACAGCAGCTGATTTCCCCCAGAGCAGACATGCCACTATTGCACTTGTTCAATCATTCGGCCTGTCTGGCCAAACTTGAGGCTTCCAGTGTCCACTATTTTCAACACTAATGGACTTCTGTCTCCCATAATGCTGCATACAGTGCAGGTTTTCCCAGCTTTCAGTTGGCTGGGCTATAGGGAGAAGGCTTTCTGCTCATCATCAGCTTGATTTCTAAGAGTCTTTGCTGCTCAGGCACGTGAAGTCTTAGCAATAGGGTCTTACCATCTCTTTCTCATGGAAAGACAAGGGTCTTGTCAATAGCCTATAATGTTTTGGAGGCAATGGGGACCTCCCTGGCCAACAACTCACTAAAAGGTATCCCGTCCCTGGCACTGAAAATTTTCTAGTAATAATCTATGACTTCTGGATGTGCTATTACTCAAGAAAGTAGATTTTCATATGTCCTGTTCAGAATATCTTGAATTTTGTTTGACCCCCCCCTTCTTTTATACAATCTCTTCCCCTGACCTCACTTAGGCCTTTCCCTCCCTATAATCTGTCCTTCTACTTACATATATACAATACCATCCATGTTCTATCTTCCTCACTTTATTTAGACACCTGTTCTCCTTCCTGTTGTGAATTCTTCCTGCTGTTCATGTCTCAGTGTATGTATGTTGCTCTTTCCTTCTGGACTTTCTACAGTAGGCCCTTCAAGGCCCAAGCCAAGCTCCACTTCTCCATGAAGCCTTGCTTGCACACTGCAGCCTTCTTAGTGGTCTGCGCCTCTCTAGATCTATTTCATCTGTGATCATATTGAGATCTTCCTTGGCATGGTGCTATAACTGTTCATTATGCCATGGATGTGACCTCATGTCCTCAATGAGCCACATAGTTCTCTCAGGTGAGAAGCCTACCTCACACCTCCCACTGCTCACAGGGTTCTTACACAGACTACAAAACATGATTGGCCATTGATCTCCATGAGAGTTGGGTTCCCTGACCTCTTAGAACACCAAATTCTTCTCAAGACTCCTATAAGAAATGGTATAATTTGCTTACAACCCCCACACAACCTTCTATGCACTGAAACCATCAACTACATTATTTATAATTTCCAATGCAGCATAACTGCTATGTAAGTAGCTGTCACCTGCATTGTTCAGGGAATAGTGACAAGAAAATGATCTATAAATATGCAGTGCAAATGCAATTGCTTCTGTTCAAATACTTACAAACTGTGTTTGGGGGATCCAGGGTTGTGGAACCCACAGATACAGAGGCCCGATAGTGCTTTATTTTTATTTTGTGCATGTCTATACATGTCTGATGTGCATACATATATGCATCTTCATGTGCGGGTGCACATGTAAGTGCAGGTGCAGGTTCTCACATGTGCAACGTGCTGGAGGCCAGAGGTCAACATCAGGAATTGTCTCTCCTCAATCAGTCTCCACCTTACTGTTTGGAGACAGGGTTTACCATCAAACCTGGAGCTCAAATATTCAGCTAGAGTAGATAGCCACTGAGCCCAGGAATCCTCCTGTTTTTATCTCCACAGTCCTGGGATTTCAGGTGTATACAACCCTTCATAGCATTTTATGTTGGTGTTGGTGTTCTGAACTCAGACCCCCCATACTTGTGCGGCAAGAACTTTACCCAATGGGCACCATCTTTTCAGGCCCTGACTGTACTGCATGGAGACTTGGTCATGGAGAATCTAAGGTAGAAACTGGGGGCTCCCTCTTTTGTGAATATCAGACCTAAAAAGGCAATGTAGAAGAAGAGCAGTCCTGTTTCCATTGCCTTTGGTTCTAACTTTGGGAAAGTCTTTGCCTTGGGGCCTGGAGATGCCTGTCCCCCAGTACTGATCTCAAGAATTCCTGGCTCAGGAGCGTTTTGGATGGCTGCAAGTGACTCTACTAGTTTAGAAATACAAATTATTCTTTGTTTCCCACCCTTGCCCTCAGTGAGGTGGGGTGGGTGCAGGCTAGATTACAACTCCCCTTCGCAGTTTCCAAAGCCAAGGAATCATTGCCCGTTTGTACTTTTCCTCTTGCACTTCAAGTCTCCTCTGGGGCTCATTGTTCTTGTCTGCCTGTCTGTCAACTCACCTTCCTTTTCAAAAAGCCTGAGTAAAACACAAAGTAAATGTCTCCTTTCCTGTGTGAGAACAGAATAAAGCAGTCACATGTCAGAAGCACATTTTCAGGTTTTATTTTCAGCAGCAATATTCCCCCTCCCCAAATTTGCTAGAGAAACACAAAGTTTCCCCCATCCTGTCATGTGCACTGGCAGACCTCACTTGGACTTTCCCTCACATGACTCCCGCCCTGGCTTGGGCTGGCTACAGCAACCAGTGCACAGGGATGAGTAAGAAGAGACTAAAAAGCATGTTCCTGTTACCAAATGCATCATCTGTTCTCCAATCGTCACTCTTTCCCGCGTCCATCTTCAGATGTTACGTGGGCTGTCATAAGTCAGGCAGGATGCTGGTAGTGTGCTGACATAAATAGTGAACGTGGTTTGAGAAAGTGCAGCTCAGCCAGGAAAGAGGTAGGGTTCCAGCAAGCCAAGGAGGCTTCTTAGCATGCTACATGTGACCTGACATGATGGTGAGCTGCAGGTCCTGGGCAGGGATGCTGGCACCAGGAAAGATGTTCGTAAGGACATGGGAATAGTAGCAGAGAGGTTTTTAAAGCCACACACAGGAGTTCACAGAGGCTGCCCTAAATGACTGCGTGGGCTTTTGATTTAACAAAGGCTGGCTGGACATGGAATAGACCCGACCCTGTCCACTCTTGGGAGGATTTTGCTCTGGATAATGCAGGATGCCTACATCCACAGAACATGAACAGTACATGCTACAAAATTATTCCATAGATCCTGAAATGAGCTGTAAAAAAACAAAACAGAAAAACAAAGCAAATCAAGATGAATAAATATTGATGAACCACTGCTTCTGTGGCAAGAAGAACAGAAGAGCATAAGGCAGCTAGTCACAACAGGCACCGTCACTCTGAAGACACCGTGGTGTCTCAGCTGTGCACCTCAGAGCAGGGTCCCTCATCTCCATGTGCAGCGGGCAGCCCTCCTGACCTGCAGTGTGTACGGGACAGGGATATTCTTTTAGCATAAAGCTGGTTTTCTAGAAAACTCTTGGAGTGAGTTTCATGTGGTGTGGAGAGAAATCCCTGAGAAATAGCTCCTTGGCAAATGTTTAATGTATAGTTATCATTTCTGCCAGTGCCACTGAGCATCTATAATTATGTCATCTTCCTCCATGAGGACACCAAGGCTTAGAGGAAATGATAAGTCTCATATGTCTGATAAGTGCCAAAGCTGGGACTCAAAACCACAACTCTCTGGACTCCAAAGCCTAACCTGACCCAGCAGCTCACTCTCGCCCTCGCTTTCCTCCTATGTTGTTCTCTTAGCATTCATATATATCTGCATGGTTGAGTATAGATTCTCTATTGATTTGGCACAGGGCTCTGTGCCTCACACATAGTAGGGATTCAACAAATCAATAAATAGTTGTTAAACAGACTGAATTTCCTGCCAGGGGAAGAAAATAACTTTGCCCTCTTCTCCCAGGTAGGCGGAAATCCATGAACTAAATCCTCCCTGAAGGGACCATTGGCTGTGCTGCCTGACCTGCTCTGAGGCAGACATCGCAAGCCCACCCTGGATATCATTGTCTCTGCATTACTACATGGCTGGCCACGGCTGGTTCGGCTGATGTACAAGTGAAAGGCCTCTGAGACACTAAGTGGCTCTCCCAGACAGCCCCCACTTTAGCACCTTCTCTGTCAAGTGGACCCCCCAGGGGCTGCCAATCATAGCTCTTTCCCCAAGCACAAAACTCACTTAAAACATTCTTCTAAATTAACAAATGGAAGAGCATCAGCAGACTTTATCTAGCTCTGCCATGTCCCCACCTAGACCCAGACAGCTAAAATGTTCTACTGTCAGTCATTGTAAATACCAGGTTTATTCTGTTCTGCTCCGCCTCGGAACAGTCCTTACTAATGGCCCTGATTACACCCCTGATTCCCCAAGCATCTGTGAGCCTGTGAGAGGAAGGAGGAGACCTGGGCTGGGGTGTCAGGCAAGGGGTGGATGGTGAACAGCCAGCCTCAAGGCCTCACTCTCTAATTTTGTTTCCATGTTTTCCCTTGAAAACTTCTTCAAGTGTCCACAATGTTTTGGAGGCTGACTGGAAGAGTCAGAGAGAGGAAAACAGTCCTACTACTGACAGATGCTGGAATAAGACTTGGGCGGCATTGCCACCCTCTACAGAAATCCCAAGGGAGGCCCTTATACTGGGACAGAGCTTCATTCTCCCCACAGAGGAAGGCCACCCACGTAAAGTGAGAACCTGCTTCCACAGGGACCTGCAAGCTCCAGCTCAGTCTGCAGGCATGGGGGGGGGGGCGCAAGTCTGTAAACATGTCTCCCTGGGATGCTCAGGCAGCAGCTGGGACGGCTGCTCCTTCTAATAGAAGAGAAGAACATAAAAGGAAGATGACAGTGGTAGAAGGTGATAAAAGAAAGACGTGGCAGACTGCTGGGTGTTCCATTCATAGGACGAAACGTTACTGCCATCCCATTTTGCTTCTTGGCTATTAGAAGAGTAAGGTCCAGCCAGGTCCTAAACGGCTCCACAGCTTCCACTGGCTTCAACCAGATCCACAAACAAATGGTCAGTGAGCAGAACCTTTGGAAAGACATGAATGTTAATATGTGATCTTTAACAAAATACTTACATAAAGCCAGATGTATGACGTAGTACATGCATATCTCTCTCTCTCTCTCTCATTAATAAATGAATAAAAATACTTTAAAATCATAGCAATGATAATAACTGGCAAACTCTAATCCTGCTCTGTTCTTTTACTCCCATTTTCTGAGCACTTTCCCCAAACTGAACCTAATTTCTTTAATAGGATGTCCTACTCACCTAAGCTGACCACCCCACTCCATATCCCCTTAATACATGTTATTGTCCCACACCATTGCCTTACTCTAGTCTCCACCCGAAATACTCACAGCCTTCTTAGGCCATGTTAAACTGGTTGTACACTGATTAAGGTACACTTGTGTCTCCTTCTGAAGTGCATTATGGGTATTGACCATGCTGTAGGCCTTATAATATCCCACTCTGTAGATGAGAAAACTGTCATTTGTTCACTAGCTTTTTCCTAAGTATACCTGCTGGCTTTACCATCTCATGTAACCTACCTTGGTTATCTCCTGACCCTCTCAGTAACAATGCTTTAACCCCATCTTTATGCATGAATGTGTGTTTTGTGTGCATGTATGCACATTTTTATGCACATATTTGTGGGTGGGTACAGGTATATTGCATGTGTGTGTGTGCATGTGGCAGCCAGAGGGCAACCTTGGGGGTCATTTCTCAGGTACACTGTCCACCTTTTTTTGAGACATGGTTTCTCATTGGCCTGGAGAACATCAAGTAGGCTAGGCCAGCTGGGCAGAGACCTTCACAGATTCTCCTATCTTCACCTCTCCAGTACTGAGATCCCAGGACTGTGTTTTTAGACCCAAGGACTTCAGTGTAGGCTCTGGGGATTGAATTCAGGCGCTCTTCTTAGGAAGCAAGTGCTTTACCAACTAAACCATATTCCAAGCTCTCTTTTAAAGGACAATAACAAAACTGGGATTTTTCCAGGCCTTTATCACAAGCCTTCATTTGACTTTACATTCTCTGGAGGCTTGTACCTCCTATTCTCTCCATAGCATCAACTTTAATTTATATGCCTGTCAAAGGTCTTCAAAGGCCTAAATCTTTCCCTTCCAGCTGGTCAGAGTTATTGGCATATTAATCTATTTAGTAATTATGTGAACAAGCTCTGACCATGTGTTATTGAAAATTAAACTATCAAAATGTGTCCACTCAAATCGCTCAATTTCTCAATCCTACAGTGTCATTAGTTTCAACACCAAGATTAGTTGGGAAGCAATGGGCCAGGCTCTCCAGATGTTCCACTGACCCTGGCCACAGCACATCTGTCTCTTAACCTGCCCACAGACAACTCGGCTGCATTTTGCAGTTGCTAGTCTGGTACAGTCACTGTAACTTAGTGTGCCTGGTTTTGGCTTAGGCAAATGCTGCTGGGTCTACTGTTCCTTGAAACTACTGTCAAAGGCCACAGTCAACAGATCATCTTTACCACGACAGCCAATAGGGCAGAAAAACTGCCTGTAAGTTTTGAGGCAAAGGAGGGAGACTGTTGCTTTGGAGGCAGTTAAAATTGAAGGGATTGTGTACCCAGCACCATAGGAAAAAAAAAAATTATAGGGGTTGGAAGCTATAGACATAGGTTCTAGCCCAGATCCTTTAGCCTTTTACCCCATAGTACAATGTCTTGGCTTGACTACATAGTATTACTACTTATTATATAAATGCTACCCAACCAAAATGCCCAGGACTCATAGAAAGAGCAAAACCTCACCATTTACAGGAACATGGCCTTATTGTGGCTCCCTGTTAGTCAAGGGATATGTGACCAGAGCAAACCAGATTTACTATCTCTGAGCTTTCTCAGCTATAAAATAAGGAGATACAACACCAGCCTTCCAGGGTTGTGAGACTTGGGAAATAGTGTGGGAAGGGCACCTGTCTCTGCTGGGTGCAGTGACTAACACCCAACTCTCTGAGTCCAGCCTGACAACTTCAATTCCTGCTATGTGGGCTGTAGGGTGGCTTTGGACAGGTAGCCAGCCCTTTGCAAGACTTGGTTTCCTAATCTATAATGATAAGGTAATAGCAGCATCTACCCCATTTAAATATTAATGCAGTTCTATTGTATAGCTATTTCCTCCAAATTGCAGCAGTCCCTCCTTCAGGAAAGCTCTTAAGACAAGTGCCAAGAAGCTCCTAAAATTTAGGAGATTCAAAAGACCCTACCAAAGTTTATAAAAGCAGTCAAGAATTACTGCCTAAAGGAGACTCTTTGGTGGAGTTGACTGCAAGTTGCACTGAGAGTTCCAGAGATGCAACTTGTCTTAGTCATGACCCATGCTAGTGGCAATGCAGCTACTTGCAAGTAGCCCCATGAACTCACTAGTTAACTAAGGTAGCTGTAGTGAATTATTTTGTGGGTCTATCATTGGTGTCCTATCTGAAGTGAATAAATATATCTTCATATCTCCCCACAAAGTCAGGTAACAAGTCCCAAGTCAAGTTTGAAGTGAGCTATTTATCATAGAAACCAGTAATAGTCTTAATTTATATTGATGATACTAGATTCATGGATAAAGACATGAAAAGTATAGAAGACCAAAGATAAAAAGCTCCTAATAGGTCATTCAGAATACTATAAATATTTTTGTTATTAAAAAATATTCTTGGCTTGCCAGGCATGGTGGTGCATGACTTTAATCCCAGCACTTGGGAGGCCGAGGGAGGAGGATTACCATGAGTTCAAAGCCACCCTGAGAATACACAGTGAATTCCAGGTCAGCCTGGGCCAGAGTGAGACCCTATCTTGAAAAAACAAAACAAAACAAAAACAAACAAACAAACAAAAAATGATATACATTCTTGGCTAAAGAGATGGCTCAGCAGTTAAGGCTGCAAACCCTAATGATCCAGATTCATGAAATTCAGACCTGAAATCTTCCTAGGTGTACTTAAAACAACAGAACCTTGATTTGCCTCAACTATAAACTTTGCTTCAGATCTCCTTCGGACAAAATAAGGGTGTTTTGTTACTGGAACATGATGTGAATCTTTATACCTCAACTTGACTGGCCCATGGGGAGCCAAAACATTGGCCAAATTTTATTTGGAGTGTGTCTCTGAAAGTGTTTTTGGACACGGTTAACATTTGAAACAGTAGACTGAGTAAGGTGGATCATGGGTTAAGTCAGAGAGAACTGCTCTTGTCTGCTATCTCCAGCTGGGATGCTGTTTTTTTTTTTTTTTTTTTCCTAGCCTTTGGACATTAGTTCTTTTAGGTCCACCACTGGCACTTAGAGTAGAGCTTACTCCATTGGGCTTCCTGATTCTGGGGCCTTTGGCGAAGGATATACTTCTAATCTCATGTAGGTTTTGTGGGTTCCTGGGTCCTTGGGCCAGTCGTGGTCCCCCAAGGTGTCCCAGGCAACTGTGGTGGTGATCACCTGAAAGTATAGACTTTTGGGAGATACTGTTGGTGAACACCTTTTGGTTTATTATCAGGGAAATGGATTTATAAGCAGTTGAAGGCAGGAAGAGGACCCTAAGGGGATTGGTGGGTCTAAAGGTTGCTAGTTTATGCCTAATATGGAGACATTCATTCCAGCACATAGGCAATGGCAAAGGAAAGGTATGCAAAGGTGCTGGCTGATACCATATAAGGAGTTTCCTAGGCAACTGGCCAAAGGCCGCAGGGTTATGGGCAAAGCCTACATCTTATCTGAATGTCCAGGTATCCTGTACTTGGAGAAGGAGTGGCCTTACTTCCTGCCAATCTCAGGGTCTGATATTTTGTCAGTATCACTGCGATCCCCAAGAATGGGGGGAGTATCCTGGTTCACTGCAACCCCGAGAATGGGGGAAGGAGCTCCCCCACTGATCCCGTCCCTGAGATATGACCAGTGGTTCAGGCTGCTGCGACCCCTCCCTAGCCTGGGGCCTTCGTGTCAGACAGCTTAGGTTTGCTTTAACCCAGGGCCCTGACTATATCCGACAGATCCCCCCTTGTTTTTATAATGGGGAGGTGTCATCATATTGAATGAAATCCTTATAGTCTATCATAGGCTCAGATAGGGCTAGATGGTGCATGAGAACCTGATTAGGAGCAACCTTAGCAATACTAGTTATTTGTTATCTGAGAAATTTGATGAGGCAGGGGCCTATAAGTAATAGGGTTCCTATAGCAAAGAGGGGGCTAAGGAGGGAAAGAAGCCAAGTGACTAAATGGTTAGAAAACCAGGTGATGGGGTCCTCAGGCTTGTGGTGGTCAAGCAGCTCCTTGTGGAGTTTTTTTGAGAGTTTTAACATCTTGTTCAACAACACTTGATTCATTAACAAAAAAAACAACATTCTTCTCCCAAGACCACACATGTCCCCCCATATTCATCAGTAATGAGGTCTAAGGCTCTGTGGTTTTGAAGTACCACACTCACGAAAGAGTTCAATTATCTCTGAAGAGATTCGAGGCTGTCGGTGGTGAATGTCATGGCCTGGTCAAGCTTGTCTCAGAAGTCTCTCGTGAGGTGGCTGGTCTGGTCCAGAGCAGCTCCTGCAGCACCGGAGCCTCCAAGGGACAGCGTCAGGCCGAGGCCCACCAGCAGCGGGATGAAAATCTCTCTCGGTTGGCACAGCCAGAGCTGATAGGTGGCTTCCTGTTCCTCATAGAGATATGCCTGTGGAACAATCAAGACTGGGGAACAATAAGTGGGAGAGGAAATATTTATGCTGGGGTGGTTAGCCCTTCACATCATAAGAAAGCAGGTGTCTTGACACAAGTGATCCTGGTTATGGAAATATTGAGGAGCATTCATCTCCTACCCATCCACCTCCTAACTGCAGTTTCTATTAATGCCACCCTTGAATACCCTACATCTATAACAAGCTATTCCCAACCCTGCCTTACTGATATTACCCCCTTTGATTCCAGTCAAGGTATGCCTCTCTGCTTGTCCAGCTCTAAGGAGATGCACAAAGAAGCAGTTAGAAGCATTAGGAGGGTTAATAAAGGAGAGAAGGTTGGCTACATATTGGATATATTGTGTCCATGGTATGGTGGCTTGTATTTTTTCTGTGCCTTGTTTTTCCTGTGAGAGAATATGATGGCTATTTTGCACTGGGCGGGAAGCAGGGATATACTGTCTAGAAACATGAAGAGTACCAGAAGGAGATGATGAGTAGTAGGTACTAGCATAGAGACTTCCCATCACCCCTATCCTCCAGCGTTCATTCCAGGGGTCTCTTACAGAGAGTGTACATTCTCTAGTTTTCCGGGAGGCTTTGAAGACAGCGTCTGGATGCCTAAAGCTGTCAATGACCAGTAATTGTATCAGCATCCTCCATAATAGTCCTTGTCTTTAAGGCACTCTTTGTTGGTTTGGCGGTAGGCAAAGCATGCCATGCTATTTACACAAACCACAGACTTAGGATAGATGCGGAAGGTGACAGTGTCTTGGAAGCCTTAGTAGGGCAATATCCTGTGGCAATGACTTCATTGACCCCTTGATAGGTCTCTCAGGCTTCAAAGTGCCTAGAGAGATGGTATGAGAGACATTTGTATTGGAATGTAAGATTAATTGTTAAAGCCACCAACAAAATGGAAGAGAAGGAGGCCTGTGGTGGGCATATGGCTTTGGCTGCATCCACAATGTCATGGACATCCCTCCAGGGGCTCCCTTTTTCAACAGGTGGGCAGTGCTTTTTCTGTTTCTTCTGTCTCTGATTTGTTAGCATCAGGCAAGCCATCTCTTAGGTCAGTGGGGTGGAATCGGACATTTCGGGCCTGTACCTAAATAGGTCTGGGCTGGTCCTGTGAGGAGGGGATCTGGTCCCTTCCATATTCCATCTAAGGGATCTTGCTATCACACCAGAATGGGAGGGGCAGTCTCTGGTGTATGCCAGTGGAGAGTGATGGAAGGGTATTGGGAGTTTTTGTATATATTTTGTATATATTGAAAATGTTTAAAGTAGTCAGACACATGGCTAACTGAAGGTTGGGTGGATAGGTATTGGGCTGTTGTTTTTATAAGTTGGGCTTTTAAGGTTTGGTGTGTTCCCTGTTCAGGCACCATCTGTGAGTTCCAGGGTCCTTGGGCCAGCCATGGTCCCCTAAGGTGTCCAAGGCAACTGTGGTGGTGAGCACGCAAAAGTAAAGAATTTCAGGAGATAGTTTCAGTGAACAGCTCTTGGTTTATCATCAGGGAAATGGATTTATAAGCAGTTGAAGGCAGGAAGAGGACCTTATGGGGATTTGTGGCTTATGCCTAATATAGAGACAGTTCTAGAGACAGATGGTGTTGGAAGACTATGGACAGGTCCTTACACATACAAAGAGTGGCATAATATTATATCAAAGTAAATCATGATAATTTAGAAAGACAATGTAAACCATTAAGTGACCACAAAAAATAGGGGCTAGGGTGATGGCTCAGTGGGTAAAATAAATGCTGCATAACATGAGTGCCTGAATCTATATGACCAGCACCCATACTTAAAAAATAGTGTTGCATGCCTGACACCTCAGTGCTGAAGAAGTGCAGAGAGGAGTATCACCAGGACCTGCTGGCCAGCTAGTCCAACTAATTTGGTGAGTTTGAGATTCAGTGACAGATGTATCTCATCTATTAAAAGCTTGCATCCAATACAAGCATAAAGACAGGTAAAAAGCAAAGAGATGGAACAGATACACATTGAAAACTAATCACATTAAGGTTGAGTCAGAGTCTTGGGGTAATGAGGTCTTGATAAATTGCTAGCTGGTAATAGCATTGCAATGCAGGAATTACTGTGGGGTCTGAAATGAGGAAAACTGCTTACAGTTGCTGAGGAGGGGACAGGCATCTCAGCAGGTGGACCCCAGACAGCTCAGCAAGTACCCATGTACTTGGAATCACCTTACTTGTTATCAGAGCACTAGCAATTGACTTGGTCACTTGGGTGACAGCAGTGTTTCTTGCTCACTGTTAATCTGACTTTCTGCCACAGTTTCTTGCTTACCACTAAATGACTTTCTGCTGCTTAACAAGGCCAAACCTATATCTAAGTCTGGCTTTCTTATATCCTTACTTAAGTGTGTCTTGGTTATGTTGTCTTTTTTATAATTGGAATCCTCCAGGCCTAAAGAGCTATTTGGAAAGTAAAAATAAAGTGAGGCTAGACTATGTTCAAATTCCAGTTCTTTCACTATATAACTATGGGATCTTGAGCAAATTACTCAGCATCCCTCCTCCAAAAACCTACTTACTCCTCCATGAATGGATGGGGAATCAGTATGCCACAAGATCCCTGAGAGGATTAAGTGAGGTAATTTATAGGAAGTGGTATTAGATAGCTATTTCTTCCAAACTGAAACATCCTTTCTTAAAGGGAGGCTTATTAAGACCTGGAAGTAAACAAAACTCAAATCTCAGGATGCTCCTGAAATTTACAAGATTCACAAGGACCCTTCCAGGGAACAATTGTGGGAGAGGGATAAAGGGGCTGGGTGAATCCCTGTAAGTCATACAAGGAGCTCCTAGGATGTAGCTTTTGTGAATTGCCATCCATGCTTCAGCAGGCTTTTTGGTGATACCTGAGTCACCCATGCTCCTGGAAGCAGATTACTTACCTGCTCTGTAAGTCACCCCCAGTCATCTCTGGTTCACTAAGTTAGATTTGATGGAATCATTTCCTTGGTCTGTTGTTGCTACCCTATCTGGGGCTGTATGTAGGTTTGTTCACATCTCCCCAGGAAAAGTTCTACAAGTAGGAATTGGGGTATCCAGCATTCAGTATTTGTGCAGCATGGTCCATGTTGCCCCAGCTTCCCATGAACTTAGGCCTTGGGGGAATGTAGCCAGGGTCTCCCTGGGACAGAGTGCTCTATGGAACTCCTTCATGATGGGACCAATGTAATCTGGATGGCTAGCTGAATGGTAAGTCTACTTTCCTTAAGACAGATTCAGTAGAAGCAAGAACAAAGTTCTTACCTTTGTCTAACATGGACCAAACATGGAAAACGCATGCCCTTTAATTTCAAATCTACAGCTGAATAGCTCAATGGTTGTTACTGCATATGTCATAAACAGCAATAGCTGTGATGTTCTGCAGAAGAGAGTCAGCAATGCACTCTGTTGGCCTTAAGAGAGGCAAGGTAGAATGGCCTTAACAAAATCCAAGCCAAACTTGCCAGCATTCTTTCATTCTTACCCACTCATTTATTCATCTTTCATGTCCACATATCTAAAATTTATCAGAGATCAGCAATGTGCCCAGTATATGAGAAAACCAGAGAATCACATCCTTTCTCATAATAATATTTTCCTTATGGCAACAACCATTCAGAAAGATCTTCACAGTTGATCAACCAAACTTCAAACCCTCTCTCCTGTCATGTATAAGCACTTCATTTCTTCAAATAAAGACTGACAAGCAATGGGCAATCTGAGGCTGGTTGGGAAGGAAGAGCAGGTTCAACTCTTGCCTTCAGAGGAAGGACCATGGCTGAAGAATGAATTAATCTTGGAAATCTCAGCAGGTGATCTACTTGACTTATCAGGGGAACTGCCTGCTTCATTAGCCCATACACCTAGTTCAGTGTAGGATACACTTGATTAAGCATATAAAGCATTCTTTTACAGGATAGAACCCTTTCCATTCTGACCCTCCACAGTGGTGGGAGATGCAACTGCTCAGGTCAACTTTTGTTGAATCTTATAATCTTCCTCCCCTTAATGTCTAAGGGCTGGGACCATATGCAAGTATGGAAGGTGAACTCTGCTGATATTGCCACAAATCTGGATCTGACTCTCAGTAAATCCTTGTCATCCAGAGTGATCCATCTTAAGTATGTCAAAAATTAAAAGTAAAACAGGTCTCATTTTGCTACATAGACAGAATGGAGCTGTTTCTAGCTAAAATTCACAGCTATGAAATCTTTGTTTGCAAATGAAGACTCTTTCTAGAGTGTGGGTGTTGGGATGAAAACGGCAGCTCTCCAGCCATTTCTTTTCTGTCTCCTCCTTCTGAGGGAGCAGGAGCAGGAGTTGAGATTCCTGGAGGAGGAACAGTTGCTCCCTAGGTAGTGCTCAGGTCAGAACCTGGTACAAAATTCCAGGAGGCATCAAAGCTCATTCTCATGACATGCAGATGTCTTTAACTCTGGGAATGGAGACAAGATGGTGGTAGATGCCCTAGAGGACTTGTAAGCTATGGAATTTGACGCCACATGGTGATGCTATAAATTTTAGACAATTGTCTCCTTTAAGAAGAGAAGTTCTAGTGGTTAAACGCTTGCCTGTGAAGCCTAAGGACCTGGGTTCAAGGCTCAATTCCCCAGGACCCATGTTAGCCAGGTGCACAAGGGGGCGCACGTGTCTGGAGTTCGTTTGTGGTGGCTGGAGGCCCTGGTGCGCCCATTCTCTCTCTCATTCTCTGCCTCTTTCTCTTTCTCTGTCGCTCTCAAATAAATAAAAATAAACGAACAAAACAAAATTTTTTAAAAAAGAGAAGTTCTTATTTGCATCTGCCAATTTCTATGTTGTTCTTTATGTATGGACATGCATGTACAGATAGACATGCTGTGTGTGCAAACATGTGGAGATAAGAGGAGAATGTTGGGTGTCTTCTTTATCTTTCTTCCACCTTATTTCACTGAGGAAGTTTCTCACTGAATCTGCAGAATTTTTTTTTTTTTTTTGAGGTAGGGTCTCACTCTGGCCCAGGCTGACCTGGAATTCACTATGTAGTCTCAGGGTGGCCTCAAACTTGGAGCTTTCTGTTTTTAGGTTAAGATGGCTGACCAGGGAGCCCTAGAAATCCTCCTTCCTGTTCCTGGCCCTCTCAGTGCTGGGATAACAGCCATGAACACCCATGCCTAGCTTGTTATGTGGATGCTGGGGCTCTAACTTGAGTTCTTAACCACTAAACCATCTCACAAAACCTGAAAAGTAGACATCAATTTTTCCAAAAACCACCATTATAAGGAACCTGATCTAGTGAATAGAAAATAGCTAGAATACCTGAACACAGGTCTCATTGCTTTTACCACTCACACTTTGTCTGTTACCAATCCACCCATCAGTGCCTGTATTAGTCATTCATAAAACAAATGTTTCAATCAATTCCTATTATGGGCCAGTCTCTAGGTAGTAGGAATATGGTAATGAAAGAAGCAGGCAAAAATCTGACCTGCGGAATTTATAATACAGTAGAGAAGGCAAGTATTAAATAACAAGTGCTTAAAATGAAAACATCAGGATATGTTTGGTAAGGCAGAAGGAGGAGGCAGGAGAGGATTCTCTGAGACAGGGAGGACTAGAGTCCTAGAAGATCTGTCACTGATTCCCTGTGAGGTGATGGGGGAGAAAGGAGGTACAGGATGAGTAGAGATGCCCTGAGATGATGGGGGAGGAAGGAGGTACAGGATAAGTAGAGATGCCCTGCGGGGATGGGGGAGGAAGGAGGTACAGGATAAGTAGAGATGCCCTGAGGTGAAGGGGGAGGAAGGAGGTACAGGATAAGTAGAGATGCCCTGAGGTGATGGGGGAGGAAGGAGGTACAGGATGGGTAGAGATGCCCTGAGGTGATAGGGGAGAAAGGAGGTACAGGATGAGTAGAGATGCCCTGAGGTGATGGGGGAGGAAGGAGGTACAGGATGGGTAGAGATGCCCTGAGGCGATGGGGGAGGAAGGAGGTACAGGATGAGTAGAGATGCCCTGCGGTGATGGGGGAGGAAGGAGGTACAGGATGAGTAGAGATGCCCTGAGGTGATGGGGGAGGAAGGAGGTACAGGATGAGTAGAGATGCCCTGAGGTGATGGGGGAGGAAGGAGGTACAGGATGAGTAGAGATGCCCTGCGGTGATGGGGGAGGAAGGAGGTACAGGATGAGTAGAGATGCCCTGAGGTGATGGGGGAGGAAGGAGGTACAGGATGAGTAGAGATGCCCTGAGGTGATGGGGAGGAAGGAGGTACAGGATGAGTAGAGATGCCCTGCGGTGATGGGGGAGGAAGGAGGTACAGGATGAGTAGAGATGCCCTGAGGTGATAGGGGAGGAAGGAGGTACAGGATGAGTAGAGATGCCCTGAGGTGATGGGGGAGGAAGGAGGTACAGGATGAGTAGAGATGTCCTGAGGTGATGGGGGAGGAAGGAGGTACAGGATGAGTAGAGATGCCCTGAGGTGATAGGGGAGGAAGGAGGTACAGGATGAGTAGAGATGTCCTGAGGTGATGGGGGAGGAAGGAGGTACAGGATGAGTAGAGATGTCCTGAGGTGATAGGGGAGGAAGGAGGTACAGGATGAGTAGAGATGCCCTGAGGTGATAGGGGAGGAAGGAGGTACAGGATGAGTAGAGATGTCCTGAGGTGATGGGGGAGGAAGGAGGTACAGGATGAGTAGAGATGCCCTGAGGTGATGGGGGAGGAAGGAGGTACAGGATGAGTAGAGATGTCCTGAGGTGATAGGGGAGGAAGGAGGTACAGGATGAGTAGAGATGCCCTGAGGTGATAGGGGAGGAAGGAGGTACAGGATGAGTAGAGATGTCCTGAGGTGATGGGGGAGGAAGGAGGTACAGGATGAGTAGAGATGCCCTGAGGTGATGGGGAGGAAGGAGGTACAGGATGAGTAGAGATGGCCCTGAGGTGATGGGGGAGGAAGGAGGTACAGGATGAGTAGAGATGCCCTGCGGTGATGGGGGAGGAAGGAGGTACAGGATGAGTAGAGATGCCTGAGGTGATGGGGGAGAAAGGAGGTACAGGATAAGTAGAGATGGCCTGAGGTGATAGGGGAGGAAGGAGGTACAGGATAAGTAGAGATGCCCTGAGGTGATAGGGGAGAAAGGAGGTACAGGATGAGTAGAGATGCCCTGAGGAGATGGGGGAGGAAGGAGGTACAGGATGAGTAGAGATGCCCTGAGGTGATGGGGGAGGAAGGAGGTACAGGATGAGTAGAGATGCCCTGAGGTGATAGGGGAGAAAGGAGGTACAGGATGAGTAGAGATGGCCTGAGGTGATGGGGGAGAAAGGAGGTACAGGATAAGTAGAGATGCCCTGAGGTGATGGGGGAGGAAGGAGGTACAGGATGGGTAGAGATGCCCTGAGGTGATAGGGGAGAAAGGAGGTACAGGATGAGTAGAGATGGCCTGAGTTGATGGGGGAGAAAGGAGGTACAGGATAAGTAGAGATGCCCTGCGGTGGTGGGGGAGGGAGGAGGTACAGGATGAGTAGAGATGCCCTGTGGGGATGGGGGAGGAAGGAGGTGCAGGATAAGTAGAGATGCCCTGAGGTGATGGGGGAGGAAGGAGGTACAGGATGAGTAGAGATGTCCTGCGGTGGTGGGGGAGGGAGGAGGTACAGGATGAGTAGAGATGCCCTGAGGTGATGGGGGAGGAAGGAGGTACAGGATGAGTAGAGATGCCCTGCGGGGATGGGGAGGAAGGAGGTACAGGATGAGTAGAGATGCCCTGCGGGGATGGGGGAGGGAGGAGGTACAGGATGAGTAGAGATGCCCTGAGGTGATGGGGGAGGAAGGAGGTACAGGATGAGTAGAGATGCCCTGCGGGGATGGGGAGGAAGGAGGTGCAGGATAAGTAGAGATGCCCTGAGGTGATGGGGGAGGAAGGAGGTACAGGATGAGTAGAGATGCCCTGCGGGGATGGGGGAGGAAGGAGGTACAGGATGAGTAGAGATGCCCTGCGGTGGTGGGGGAGGGAGGAGGTACAGGATAAGTAGAGATGCCCTGCGGTGGTGGGGGAGGGAGGAGGTACAGGATGAGTAGAGATGCCCTGCGGGGATGGGGGAGGGAGGAGGTACAGGATAAGTAGAGATGCCCTGAGGAGATGGGGGAGGAAGGAGGAAGGAGGTACAGGATGAGTAGAGATGCCCTGAGGTGATGGGGGAGGAAGGCGGTACAGGATGAGTAGAGATGCCCTGAGGTGATGGGGGAGGAAGGAGGTACAGGATGGTAGAAGTGTGGCATGAGATGAAGCTGACTGTGTAGGTGGGCTCTGTGAAGGGTGCCCTATGAGTAGGACAAAACTTTAAAGGGCAAGGATCCTAAAGGGACTTCCCACTCTCAACAACAATGAAATGGTGTCCTTGAACCTGAATCTCTTGCATGGCTTCTGAATCTCAGATATAATCATACCAGGCAAGCCTCTTAATGCCTGGCTTATTCTTGGTTCTTGGGTTACTCTGTTTCCCCTCTTGTTATGCTGTCCCTTCTGTTGTCTCATCATATGTCTGCAGGGACTGGATTGTTGGTACAGCCATGGGGTACTGAAAAGAACACTGGACTTAATAAGAAAAGAACAGAATTCCTATTTATGTCTTACCATTAATCAGCCATGAACCTCTTCGTGTTCTGAGTTCATACTGTGTTGTTTCAACAAACACCTGAAACTGGGCACCTTATTATGAAAGAAGGTTTATTTGGGTCACAGTTCTGGGGACTTCAGAGCATGAAGCCTGATCCACTCCACTTTTGATAAGAGTCAGTTCAACTCACAGCAGAAGGAAAAGGGGGTAGATGGAAGAAAGCATGTGCTCAACAACTTGTTGTGATGCCCACACAAGTGCAGTAGTGGCACACAGCCATGGTGGGGAACCAACTGCTCTCAATTTGGCTAACTGATCCCCTCAGTGGTATGGGACCCATAGCTGGAGCTGGGAAATAAGTCAGAACCATATCCAAACATAAGCCCACTCTCCAATATCAAGCTACCATCAATCATGGGCTACAAGAGACCCTACTCCTATTAAATTCTCTATTAAAAAAGTAAGGGCTATCTCATTTGTCCTGGTGCTAACTTACTCTCCTTTGGAGAATCTGCTTCTCTTTTTCAGATAGATGTAGATCCTAAGGAGAGAGCCACCCCATCATACCTCGAAAGGGCCCCGGATGAAACTAAGAAAAATTGGCGAAACAAGCAAGGGTGTTGTTCTCCTGATGAACCAGATACCAGCACAAGGGGGAAGGAGATCAACACAGAGAAAATCAACTCCTACCAAATCAGAGAGCCACAGCCTCAGAGGCCCCCAACACCTCATCACTGAAGCAGACCAAAAATGAACCCAACATGGCTCAGGGAAATTTTGCGGAGGAGGGGGCGGAAAGAATGGAAGAGCAACATGTTGGGTCATGATATGCGGAGACATCTATCTTACCCATAACTGTGGGCTAACTCCACAATTCATGACCCATATACATCAACAAGAGGGGCCAAGGAGAGGGGGTAGGTCACGGATGAGCCTAATAATGGTACCAAACTGACTGTATTTGCTGAATACAAAACTAATTAATAAAAAAATAATAAATGCATGAATGTCTGAACAAATTATTGAAAAAAAAAAAGAAAGTATATGCTCAAGAGATGGAAATAGGGTGCGAGGCTCACTTTATAGCCACTTTTTGGCCACTTGCAGAGTAACCAATTCTGTTCTACAAGAGACCCAACATCTTTCAACTCTCTTATATCAGGCCAAACTTCATGAGTTACGGAGACAAACCACAGCAGTATTTAACTACTCAAACTTGTTTCCTTGTCTACAGTGTACCAAAATCAGACAAACTATATAAGGTGGTTAGGAAAAGGTTGAGTAGATAGTCCAGCAAGAATTTCAGAATACTATGCATGCAAGAAATGATGTGATTATTGAAGGATGGAGTTGGTATGATGATGGTCCAGCATTTTATGCAACATAACCTTACCACTCAGAACTAACTAATCAACATCCAAGCCTGGTGGCCTCATCTTGCATTTTTCAAATGGTTGAGTGTAGCAGTTGGAGGCTGATGCCAAGATCCAGAAGCCCAAGAAACTACACATTCTGTGGTGTTCCTCTTACAATTTGCTTTTGGCCATCTCTAATCAACAAGGTGCCCTCATTTCTACACTTTTTTAAAATAAATAAATAAAAATAAGGACAAGTTGCATTTTGGTTTCTAAGTACAAGGCTTAGAAACATGTCTTCAAGAAGACATGGGCACTTGTTACACTTGTATAATTTGTGAGCCCCATGCAAATCTACTATGTCAGATTTTTTTTTTTGGTTTATTTATTTATTTATTTATTTATTTATTTATTTATTTATTTGAAAGAGAGAGAGAGAGAGAGAGAAACGGGTAGAGAGAGGGAGATAGAGAATGGGCACACCAGGGCCTCCTGCCACTGCAAAAGAACTCCAGATGCATGCACCCCCTTGTGTATCTGGCTTACATGGGTCCTGGGGAATCGAATCAGGGTCCTTTGGCTTTTCAGCCAAATGCCTTAACCACTAAGCAATCTCTCCAGCCCTAGGTCAGAATCTTACCAACACTTAAATCTTGAATCTCACATGATGGACAGAAGTCCATATATTGACTTTACCTTCAGTGAGATGAACACAGGTTTCACCAACTTGACCTCAGATCCTACAGATGTCCTTCATATTACAATTTACACTGATTTCTGCCTCTGATAGAAGAGGAGAGGGTTAAATGAGCTAAAGCCTGTATGGTGCTTAAAACAGCACTTGGCACTTGGACAGCACATGATAAATGGTCCCATTTGTATATCACCCTACCCTCTCTGTGGCCCTTTGCATAGGTGGATGGGAAGCTGATGTCTAGAGAAGCAAAGTGAATTGCTACAGGTCACATAGCTAATTAGTGACTGAACAAGACTGGGGCCCAGAGCACCTTACTCCCATCCAGCTGTTTCTCTCACCAGGCTACCTACTTTCTGCCCCTTTCTTCCCTAAGTGCTCCTCTTCCATGCATAGTTCTCTGGGGGGCCAAGTGGAGCTCTGCATGGCTCCCTTTCATTAGCTATTTATCTACACATTTCTTTGTATCTTGCAAGCAGATAACCAGCCTGCACACAGCTGACCTCCAGAACCGCTTCAGACATAATTGAGTTTGCATTATCTGACAAGTAGCCAATCTTCTAGCATTTAGGTAAATTGCAATGCCACTAACCTTGACCTGGATAACCTGCCCCAGCCTCTGAACCTTTAGGCTTTCTTACCATAAACTTCCCTCCCCCCCCCTCTTTTCGGATATGGAGGGCATTTGTGTTCAGTGATGTGTGACTTAATTCCAGGCACAAAGGAACACAGCCCAAACCTCTCTCCCCCCAGAGCACAGCCGTGCCTATTTGACACTGGGAGATTTAATTTAGATGAGATGGCTCCCTAAGATAAAGGTGTCCCAGCCTACCCTTGAAGAACAAACAAACAAGGCAGGAGCCTCCTATAGCTGGAGGCTGGACCACTGTGGCTTAGTCCTCCTCTCATACTGTAATCCCACTTACTCCCTTCTCCATCTCCTCTGAGGGATTTGGGTTTCTCTTGTTAAGCATCCTTAAAGCCGTCTTTGGCCACTGCTCATCATCTGTCTACCTCTCACTTGGCGGGAACAACAGGGTTAATATGTTATTTTGTAAATCACGTCAGCTGTTTGTTTCCTCAAGGCTAATTCTCCTGTCCCTCTATCCACATCTATCCTTCCCTGCTCCATTCCCTTGTAATCCAAACAGGTAGAACAGAACTAAAGTTTCTCAGGAACTCTGATTGCCTTATTGTAAAGTGAGGGTGCTAACCTGGATGTATTACATGTCTCTCGTCTCTTCCGTGCTATGGTCTTTTAGGTGGCCCATATTTCCTGCTCCCTGGGACAGGGCCAGCCATTCTCAGCTCACAGTTCTATAGCATGGTTAGAAGGTCAATTGCAAAGGTTCAAAATCTTTCCAGTCCTCACATTGTAAAGTGAGCAAAAGTTTTATTTCTCTATATTTCTTTATATCTAGCTTAGAGAAAAATAGAAGTCACTTCCTTGTAAGAGCTCATGAAAGAATGGAATAAAACACTTGTTTAAGCAGATGGGGATGGTAGATAAACAGGAGGCTCTGCTGGTCTGAATAGCATTACAGCAGGCCTGCATTGTTGAGCAAAATCCTTAAGGGCAGATATGCAGGACATTGTAAGACTCCTGCTCACAGGCCTACATCACACCTCCCAGGCACTTCCTGTAACTAATTTATGGTTTAACTCCCATCCTGTTTTGTTTTGCTTTTTTTTTTTTTTCTATAAACATCATGTGGTTATTTCCAATAAAAGCTGACACTCAGAACAGTCTGGGCTGCATCCTGAGATCCCAACTCTGGGTTGTAGACCTGATATACCATACTTTCTTCTTTTTCTTTTCTTTCTTTTTTACCCAATAAAACTTTGCCTCACATTCCATGACTCAGTGGTCTTACTTGTGCAACACTGGACACCATAACGACATCATTAATGTTTGAATAAGTTTTTTGTTGTTGTTGTTGTTTCTTCGAGGTAGGGCCTCACTCTGGTCCAGGCTGACCTGGAATTAACTATGTAGTCTCAGGGTGGCCTCAAACTCATGGTGATCCTCCTACCTCTGCCTCCCAAGTGCTGGGATTAAAGGTATGCGCCACCACACCCAGCTTTAATAAGTTTTTACGCAATCCATATGCCAAAAGAAAATACCTAGAAGTTCTACTTATTAAATAGAAAGTTATAATGAATTTAATGAGTATTTATGTGTATTTAAAAATATACACAATATAAAGAAAACATTTAAATTTTCTTCTCAAATAATAATTACTAATGGCACTGCACAATTTCTCTAATTGTAGAATCTGACTGGACATTGCCTCCCCCATATTTTGCTCCATCTTGATTTTGCATTTTGAAAAATTTCAAGAAATAGTGTGACTTGAAAAACTGAGATGAATTTACCAACTTTTCTTTCCATTCTGGGCCAAGCCAGAAACATCAATTCAAGAGATGACTTATGGGCTAGAGAGATTTCTCAGTGGTTAAGAGCTTTCCTGCAAAGCCTAACAACTGGGGTTCATTTCTCCAGTACCCACATAAAGCCAGATGCACAAAGCGGTACATGCATCTGGAGTTTGCAATAGCTAGAGGCCACAGCACATCCATATTCTCTCTCCCCTTGTTTTTTCTCTCTCTCTCTTCCTCTCTATCTGCCTGCCTTTATCTCTCCTTTCAAATAAATATATAAAATATTTTTAAAAAGAGAGATGGCTTATTCTTAGGAAATTCAGAGTGAGTATCTGATGAAGTTTGCTAAAGTTATACACAGATACATAAAGCCCTAAAGATACTAGTGGCAGTTCAAAAGAAAAAAGGAGACCTGGTTAACCTAGTGGTCTGTATGTATAATCCCTATGTCCGGGGATTTTTCAGCCTATGTTGAGTGCGGTTGAATATTAACAGTGAAAATCAAATTAAGTGTTGAGATATTTTAATTAGGTGCTTAGAATGGCCATGGGGCAGGCACTATGAAAGACGTCTTAGAGACATAAAATTCTGCCCACATACCATCACTGCCATGCACGTTCTACTGTGCTTTCAGATGAAAACCACAGGGCAGGTGCTCAGCCAAGAAGAGTCTGGCTACGACTTCAAATCATGTTTTTATGACTCTAGAGACTAAACTTTTTCCATTTATGTTACTTCTTTGTAACACCAGAAATTGATCTTCAGAGCCCTTATAAGCAATATCCTGGCCATGTGTAGACTGAGCCCACCCTTGTCACGGGCTTATAAATGAATGCATGTTTCATTTAACCACGGTGGAATCACTCCTCTTTTCAGGGGCCTCAACGATGTTTGTTCCATCATGTTCTCCATTGGTAATACTGAGAAAGATCTCACTTCCTCTTCCCCTCCTACCCCTGCACATTCACATGGCAACTGGAAGGAAAAGATGCCAAGTGTCCTATAAACATAAAAGTCAAAAGCTATAAAAGAAAAAGAAATGACATTGACCTAGCATGGAGGATGGATATTTTAAAGGCTGTTGCTTTAAGTTATAGGAAATCTGTTAGACCAGACTCATGAGCATTTATTTCTTGTTTATATCAATGCAGGGTCTGAGTCACCCACCATTCTCTCTATGAAGCAAATTCCAGGCAGACTGTAGCACTCACTGCAGGACCAGAATTCAAGCAGGTGGCAAAGCACCAAAGTCTGGAATTAGCGGTCACTTCTGACTTCTCTCTTGGTGGTTATTTATTTATTTATTTATTTATTTATTTATTTATGTTGGTTTTTCGAGGTAGAGCCTTGCTCTAGCCCAGATTGACCTGGAATTCACTATGTAGTCTCTGGCTAGCCTCAAACTCACAGCAATCCTTCTATCTCAGCCTCCCAAGTGCTAAGATTAAAGGCATGTGCCACCACACCCCAGAAGAAAGTCTTTTTTATCCTTTAACAACAATTTATATTAAGACTGTGGGAGTCAGACAAACAAAAATCTCTTATTTATTTATTTATTTATTTATTTATTATCTATTTTTGTCAGTGTACGTGGTGTGGGTGTGTGTGCAGGTGTGCATGCTCGTGTGTGGAGGCCAAAGGTTTCTATAACATGTCTTTCTCAATTACTCTTCTCTTTACTTTCACTGCAGTATGGGCTTCCAGCTGAGTTAAGGGTTTGCCATTCAGCTAATCTAGCTCACCAGCTTGCCCATGGGATTCCTTTCTCTGCCTCCTGTGCTCTGGATTAGAGGCAGTTGCTACACCCATCCACATTTACATGGGTACTCGGGATCCAAACTCCAGTCCTCACACTTGTGTAGCAAGTGTTTTACCTGGACACATTTCCCTAGTGCTCAGACAAAACCTTTGTCTCAGACTTGGGCATACCTATTTGGCCACCTCCAAGATTGTCCCCAAATTCAACCTGCAACAATGGGCCCCTTCTGCTCTAGACCTCTGCTTGCTTCCATGTAAATGTCCTAGTTATCACCACCTTGCTTTTTATCCCCCTCTTCCTCCTTTGTGCTAACAGATATTTATTTATTTATATTTATCTTTGTGCTTCAGATATTTATTACAGAACCCACCAGACCAATGCCAAGCATAAAGACAATGGGAAAACTGTGTGTTGCAGTCAGGTTTGGATTGCTGGCAGAAATTACTTGGCCAAGAGCAGCTTGTATGGAAATAAAGTTTTATTTTGGCTTACAGACTTAAGGGGAAGCTCCATGATGGCAGGAGAAAACTATGGCAAGAGCAGAGGGTGGAAACCACCTCCTGGCCAACATCAGGTAGACAACAGAACAGGAGAATGTGCCAAATACCAGCAAGGGGACACTGGCTATAATACCCATAAACCTGCCCCCAATAATACACTGCCTCCAGGAGGTATTAATTCCCTAATCTCCATCAGCTAAGAACCTAGCATTCAGAAGACCTAAGATTAAGGGGGATAGCTGAACCACCACATTCTGCCCCTGCCCCCCATAAACTGATAACCATGCATGATGTAAAATGCAATGAATTCATCGAACTTTAAAAGGCCCCATAAGGGCTGGAGAGATGGCTTAGTGGTTAAGTGCTTGCCTGTGAAGCCTGAGGATCCTGGTTCGAGGCTCGATTCCCCAGGACCCACGTTAGCCAGATGCACCAGGGGGCGAATGCATCTGGAGTTCGTTTGCAGTGGCTGGAAGCCCTGGCATGCCCATTCTCTCTCTCTCTCTCTCTCTCTCTCTCTCTCTCTCTCTCTGTCTGTCTCTCTCTCTTCTCTGTCGCTCTCAAATAAATAAAAAAAATTGAAAAGTCCCCATAATTTTTAACAGTCTTAAGGATGTTCGAACATTCCCATAGTCCAAGGTCTTTTAACTAAGCCATAATACCAACACAATGCCCCTAAACCCGTAATGGCACAGAATAAACACACTGCAAAAGATGGCATTGAGCATAGCAAAGAAATATTCAACCAATACAAAATTTAAACAGAGCAAACTCATCAAACTCTGTAGCTCCAAGTCCAACAACTCTAGTCAGTGACAAATCTCCAACTCCAATAATTCTAACCAGCAACAAGTCTCTGGAGTTCCAATTCTACCCCTCCAGCTAGGCTAACATCAGTCCTGGAAAACTTCATCCAGGGCTGGAAGCTTTCCTTGGTAGCTATCTCATGGTCCCAGCATCTCTACTGGATCTCCACTGCAACCCACGGTCCATCCTCATGGCCCCATGGGGTCTCCATGCAGGAATTCAGCAAACCTGCTTCACACTGCCCATGACCAATTCCAAAACACCAGACCATGTTGCAAATTCAATGACCATCTCTTTCCTGCATTTCTTATACTCCATATACCAGGAGGAGTGCCAATTTATTAATCTGGGGGGGGGGGATAAAGCAGACTTTGAGGAACAGGACACTCCTTCAGCATTCAGGCCCCTTCAAAAGACTACATTCTTCCTGTTGTCCCAGTGCAGGTCAGATGGCCCAATCCCAAAGTTTGTAATCTCAAATAATGCAGTTGAATGTGCAGAAGTTTTGGCCCAAGATTTCTTTTTTTTTCTGTGTCATATCCCTCTACTCACACCAGTCAATTTCTTTGCAAAGCAACCTTGCACAAATTCTCAGGACACAGGAATAACAGCAAGCCTCTCACACAAACTGCTTCTAGGCCAGTCCAGACAAAGCTATTTTTACCTTCACAAGCCAAACCTCACAGTCCATAGTTCTTACTGCATTCAGGTCTTTCAACTATGACTAGAATAGCCCATCAAGCTGTACTTACAGCACTGCAAGGCGTCTCTGAGGCCAAGGCTTCAAATCCTTCCACATTCCTCTTGAAAATCAGCTGCAAAAGTTCAAAGCCACAGTCAGGTGTCTAGCAGCAAATGACAGTACTCCTCAGTACCAACAGTATTGCTGCAGTCAGGTTCATGTTGCTGGCAGAAATCACCAGACCAAGAGCAACTTGTGGGAGAAAAGAGGTTTATTTTGGCTTACAGACTAGAGGGGAAGCTCCATGATGGCAGAGGAAAATAATGTCATGAGCAGAGTTTGGGCAGCACCCCCTTACCAACATCAGGTGAACAATAGGAACAGGAAAGTATACCAAACACTGACAAGGGGAAAGTGACTATAATACCCATCAGCCCACCCCCAACAATACACTACCCCCAAGAGATGTTAATTCCCAAATTTCCATCAGCTGGGAACCTAGCATTCAGAACACCTGTTTATGAGGGACACCTGAATCAAACCACTACACTGTGTTTCCAATGACACATGTCTACTGTTCAAGGATAACATTTTCGTAGTAACATGAGAGCAACCTAGACACTGCTTGAGTCTGTGTGCCTCTCTGGAGCAGTTCCTCACAGACCCATCTTGGTTCTTCTCTGGGGTCTCCTCTTGATCTTGACTTTATTTCGATTTTCATCTGAATCCCTTGGGAACAGGACAATGTTGCTTTTGTCTCTTGACCAAGAATAGCTTAATCCTGAAAGTACTGTGAGAAGGCATGCCTGAGAGATGGCATCAGAAGCCCATCCCATGAAGGTGGAGAAACCTTGTTCTCTTACAAAGACATGATTTCCCTTCTTGCTGTACTGATGTGCAGTTTGAATAGGCACATGACCATGCAGACCTACTTCTTCAGGGAAGATACAGAAAAGTTGTACAACAAACAACTCTCCTCATATTCCTTTGCATCCAACCCTGCCCTCACCTGTTCCATAGTTCTTCACGTTTCAGAATGTCCAGTGGTTAGAAGTCAACAGAATATAGCCTTGCATTCTGGTTTCTTTCTCTTGGCACAACACATTGAAATTCATCTATAGTGTCTCCTGTATCACTGATTTGTTACTCTTTAATATTTAAATGTCACTGCATTGTATGGATGTCTTTTCTTCAGTTGAAAACATTCCTATGACTTCAAGTCTGGGGTATTAGTGAACATATCCACAGAAGTTTGTCTGTTTCATGTTTCTTAGATAAATACCCAAGAATAGGATTGCTGGATTGTGTGGGAAACATATGTTTAATGTTATATAAAATTGCAAAACTGCTTTTTGAAGTAGTTCTTCCAATATACACCATCACTGGCAATGCACATGAGGTCCCAGTGCCCTCTGTTGTGTTTTCTCCTTTATAAATGCCAATCATTCCAGAAGTTGTCTAATGAGATCTCAGTTATGGTTTTTAACTCACGTTGACTCTAACATCATTCTGTAATGTCTTATGAAAATATTCCGCCTATTTTCATGGGGTAGTTTGTCTTCTTATTGCTGAGTTTGGAGAGTCTTATGCATTCTGAATACAAATCCTTTGTGTTATATAAATATTTTCTCCTATTCCATGACTTGTTTTTTCATCCTGTTAACAGTGTCTTATGAAAAGATTTTCAACTTTTTTTACAGTCCAGCTTATCAATGTTTTCTTTTATAGATAATGCTTTTGATGTCATATCTAAGGAATCTTTGTTTAGCCCAAGGATACAATGATTTTCTCTGTTTTCTCAGTTTTTAGTTATAAATTTTAGTCTATGGTCTATTTTGATCTCCATGCTTCTTTTTTATTAGTGATCTTTTAAGGCCTGAGAGACAGAAGTAGAAAGAGGAATCTAACTTAATGCCTTTGAGTCAGAATGTGACAGTTAACTCATTCCTTCACAGAAGTCACATAAAGGATTGTTTAGTACTGGGGTCTGATAGCAAGCACCTAGAAATTGAGTCCATTTTTCATGCCCTTTATTGGAACATAGGATAATTACTTATACTTCCTGACCTTCACTTAAATGAGTTGATAACAGAATAGTGAATATTGGCATGAGCTCTTGATTCTACAGCAATACTAAAAAGACTCATACTGACTAGGAGAAACAGACATGTGCTCTTTGCTGGGAAAACAACTCCAAACCATCCCAGCAGGGCTTCCAAAGTGAGTACACTCCATGGCCAAGATAGTCAGCAGCATATGAGATCAGCCAGTGATTCCCCCACACCCATCTGCATGTACAGAACCTCAAGCTCTGCCCTTCCCTGGATCTGAGTTCACAGGACCACGTGATTTCTCAGATGCTTGCTGCTCTGATACCAATACCTGATTAAAACTTTTTTAAATTAATTAATTCATTTATTTTATTTATTAATTAGTTTTGTACTCAGTGAATACAGTCAAGTAGGTACCATTGTTAGGCTCATACATGTCCTACCCAGCCCCCTGGCCCCTCCTTGTTGAGGTACATGGGTCATGCATTGTGGAGTTAGCCCACAGTTGTGGGTAGAAGAAATGTCTCTATATATCATGACCCAACATTTTTTCTACCCCCTCTACCAAAAATTTCCCTGAGTCATGTTGGGTTCATTTTGGATCTGCTTCAGTGATGAGGTGGGAGACTCTGTGTCTCTGGATATCTGATTTGGTAGGAGCTGATTGTTCTCTGTGTCGATCTCCTTCACTCTTGTGCTGGTATCAGGTTCACCAATAAAACAGCACCCTTGCTTGTTTCGCCAATTATTCTTAGTTTCAGCTGGGGCCCTTTTGAGGTATGATGGTGTGGTTCTCTCCTTAGCATCTGTGTCTATTTGAAAAAGAGAAGCAGATTCTCCAACGGAGAGTAAAGTTAGCACCATATAAATGGGATAACCCTTATTTTTTTATAGAGAATTTAATAGGTGTAGTCCCTCTTGTAGCCCATGATTTGTGGTAGCTTGATAATGGAAAGCAGGCTCATGTTTGGATATGGTTCTGACTTGTTTCCCAGCTCCAGCTATGGGTCCTGTTCCACGGAGGGGATCAGTTAGCCAAATCAAGAGCAGTTGGTTTCCCAGCATGGCTGTGTGCCACTATTGCACTTGTGTGAGCATCACGACAGGTTATTTACTGGCTTTTCCTTTTAAATCCCTCCATTCTTAAGCCTTTGTTTTAAAGGAGCATCTGACATCTCTTTTTTTTTCTTCTGGACACATTCCTTCAAAAAGGAAACCCACACCATAGACAAGAAGGAATGACTTACAAACACACAGCTAGATATGACCAAAGACATTTGCCCTTTATACCCCAAGTCTTAAGACAGGTCTACCCTAAAATTATCCAACCATCTAGGTGAATGACAATGGGGCATGGGAACTGTAATGCTGTGCTTTCCTCGTTGATGAGACCACGTACCTGACAAGAAGCCATCTAAAAGAGGAAAGGTGCAGCCCAAGTTATAGTTTAAGGGGATACAGTCCATCATAGCGGGGAAGGCATGGTATCAGGAGCATGAAGCAGCTGGTCACACTGAGTCCACAGTCAGAAAGCAGATAGATCGCAATGATGGTGCTCAGCACTCCTCTTTTTATTCACTCTGAGTCTCCAGCCTATGGGATAGTGCCAATCACATTCAGAATGAGTATTCCCTGCTCAGTTAAACATTTCTGGAAACACTATCATAGATAGTGAGTCTAAACCTCATCACTTTGATAACAAACATTAGCCACCACAGGAACATACTGGTTTGGGACTCACACATTGGTTCAAATCATAGCCCTAGAATGTCCTTGTTTTGCTCCCTTGGGAAAACACCAACCCTTGGTTTCCCAAACCCAGAGGAGAGACTATTAAAGCTTTCACTTGGCTCTGTGAGCACTAGATGAAATAATAACTGTATGCTAAATATCTGGTCCATTGTGGCAACTCTCATAATTATGATGACAGAGTTTGCTCAGCCTTGCACATCCTCATTTCCTAGACTCTTGTTCAGAGGAACTGCTTTCCTGTCTAATCAAAATGCCCCCTGCTGCTAGCTTGGCTCATTTCTGATGACACATCCAGTCGATGACTCTCAGACTATCAGACAGGAGTTGAGAACATCCTAATGGCTTTTGAATTCTTTGAAAAGTACATGTGTATGGACAGCACAATCTACTTGTGAGGAACTTGTAGCAGATCAATTACTGTAAATGCCCTAAACAGCCTCAATTGATTGCCATGTGTGATCTGAAGTTCTGATTAATAGAAGCTTTGTTTAAAAGGGAATGCTTTTCTGATAGAGTAAGGAAAAATCGGTGTCTATTCTTGCCAATATCATGAATTATGATGTTGCAGAATAGTCTCTACCCTCAGCTGCCTGTGTGTACAGCTGTCACTTTCCAAGCAAGTCTTATCTGAGTGGAAATAACTCCTGTTTGTAGGGATACTTAAGAAGAATCAGCTTGGATGAACTAATAAAGCATATTTTTTTTTCCAGGTTGCCTCTGCTGTACATGCTATTCGTCTGCCTGGGTGAGGGGCTTTTTATGCATCTTAATCCAGTGTAGCCCTGGAGATTTACCACAGGTCTTCGGGCTTAGCCTCAAATTCCCTTGACTTTGAGATTGCCACATCAATCCTCCCATCTCACTCTGTCTTAGTTCCTGGAGCACATGTGTGCATATCTAACTCCTGTGTGCACATGAGTATTCATTTGCCTGGGCTTAAAATTGCTAATGTGCAGCTGAGTGAGATTTCTAAGAGCCAGACCCTGACCTCAAATATTAATCACGCCCCAACAGCCAGGGGAAGTATAGGCCATTGTGAAGAGAAGGCAGACGCCCCCCTGAGCACAGCAAGGCGAACTAATCAAAATCAAACCCCCATTTCACAACATTTCACTCGCCAGCAGGCTGTTCATTTTCTCAGGTGCACATCTTGTTTTGATCAGAGAGAAGCAGTGATCTGATCAACTTTTCCACTGAATGGGCAATTCACATCATTCTTCGTCTCTGGTTTTTGATAGAAATCTGCTTCTTTGGATTCCATTCCTGTTTATGTAACATGATTGCAAAGATGCTTTCATGTTTCTCTCCTCACCTCTACCTTCTTTCCTGTAGCAATGGCCATCTTTGTCCCTGGCATGTGCTCTAATGCTAGGAAGAGACCCAATGATTAGGCTTGAAGTTTAGTGTTTCAGACAGTTATGTCTGTATTGTGCTGGACAGTCACTGAGCAGCCAGTGGTCTTGGAGGAGACTCTCTGAAGTCACCTCTTCTATCACGCTATGGCACATGTGCTCTGAAATGTTTTTAGCAAGCCCAGACCTGGGAGCACACAATGTGGCCACTCTTCTCAGGGGTCAGTGCAGAGAGCTCACTGTTTCCATGACAACCAGCCCTTAACTATTCTGCAAGCCCCTTTATTATGCCAAGCGCTGAGCCAGGTGCTTTGACTTGGGACTCAATTCTTCAAACCATTCTCTGACTTAATGTCATTATTTTGCATGCTTTTTAGAGGCAGGGTCTTTCTATGTAGCCCAAGGTGGCCTGAAGTTTCTTCATTTGTATTACAAGTGTTCTCCAATCTGGCTTTACTCTCCTAATATCAGGCTCATAGATGGCACAAATAATAAGCAGGATCAGAATGTAAAGGCAAATCTTTCAACAACATACTTATGTAATAAACTGTGTATCTCCCATTGCCTCAAGATTACCATTCAATTTCCTTCTGCAAAAATAAGACCAAGTTGTGTCTTCTAGGAACAGAGATGACTTCCATGTGTACTGGGCACAAAACTTTAAATGAACAACTGGAAAAAATGAATTGGCGGTGCTACGTGACTCACCGAAGGGTTCATGCCTAAAGAGTGAGCATACCTGGAATGTATGACCATGCCTTCCTGATTCTGAGTACTGTAACAATATTTTACTGCACCAGCCCAGGTACCTTCCCCATCTAGGGGATGCAGAGACTAATCTTCAAAACAAAGCAATAGAGCCATGTCCATGCCACTCTTCCTTGGAGGATGCTCTTACCACTGTTTACCTTCAGATTACCAGATCATAATCCATATGGTGTTAATAATGGCTTCCCACTACTCCTTAAATGCAATGATTTATTTTGACCCTAACTTGATAATATCATGAATATCATTTAATCATTCAACATGCCGAGAAAGCAAAATAGCAAAATTGTAAGAACTATGAGCTTTTCTGTAGGTTTTCTTAGGTTTCTATTAAACATTCCTCCTGAACTTTTTTTTTTTTTTTTTTTTTTGCATTCTTAGTTCATCTCAAGTGACTAAGTCTACTTGTTTGTGTCAGGGAAGAGTGGGACGACCTCAGGAACACAACATTCCAGCCCTAGCTATGTCTGCTGCTACCTGAGAGTGAGAAGAGAGAGTGGACTACATGTTTCAGCGGGGATATTTCCTTCGCTTCCACAGTTTTGCTTTTGAGAACATTCATGCAGCAACTTTCAGACCAATAAGTGGGCTGAGATCTGTTTGGGACTTCCTCGCTGGGGTCCCCAAGATTATCTACTCATTTGCCTCTTCAGGGAATCTATCCTCCAAGCATACTGAATTAATTTTCTTGTTGTTATAATAGGTACATGACAAGAATTTTAAAGAAGGAAGGGTTTATTTCAGTTTACAGTTAAAGGGGATACAGTCCATCATGGTGGGGAAGACTTGGTGACAGGAGCGTAACGCAGCTGGTCACGTTGCGTTCACAGTCAGCAAGTAGAGTGAGATAAGTGCTGGTTCTCAGCTCACTTTCTCCTCTATACTGCCCAGGACCCTACCCATGGCATGTTTCCGCCTCAGTTACAGGGCTTATTCTAGAAAAGCCCTCAGAGACATGCCTCAAGATTTGTTTACATTCTGATTCTAAATCCCATCATCTGTCCTCCAACAGAGACTTGCTCCTAAGAAGACCTAAAAGGAAAAAAGACATTTCTTGGCATCAAATCACTCACAGTGGAGATACTCGGAGAAGGGAGAGAATGGTGTCACTGAAGGGGAGGGTGTGTTGGCCTAACTCCTGGATTAACTAGCCAGCTCCCATTTTCCTGTGTAGATAAATCAGCCAAATCCATACTAATATACTCTAAACTTGATTTCAAGAGCTTTGTGATGGCCAGCTCTGACCTTTAGTCCATGGATAGCCCTCACCCAGCTGAACAATGGCATATCCCCTTCAACAGAGTACTCATTTTTTTTTACTCCATTCACCAAATGCCAAGTACTGTTGAATTAAGTGTTTGGGATATAACAGTAACAGAATCAGTTGAAATCCCTGACTGTTGAATCAGAGAAATGCAGATGGTAAGTGCTATGGGAAAAGGAGACAATGAAGGAAGGTCTCTAATAAGGAGTAACAGAGGAAGAGTCTACCACCACTGAGCCCGGCCCAGTTTCTGCCCCTGTTCCTCGTCCTATTGGCCACTGTTTCCTCCAGAATCCCTCTCGCCTGGGCTAGCTGTATCTCAGTCTGGGGTCCTCATCTTATGGACTTTGCTGAACTCAACTGTATCCACCTTCTGATCCCATGTGCAGCTGCTCCCAGCTCCTTTCTCTTTCTTGATGCCCACCCCCATGTTCTTGTTTCCAACATATGTCACTGTTTCTACCCTTGACCCTCCTGTGTGGTTCTTCCATAAGTCTTTCTGATCCTCAGCTGTACTGTCTTCCATTTCTAGTCTGGGCCTACCGCACTGGTCTTGTTGGTTTCTATGCTTCCCAGGAAAACCTTCCCCTTCATCTCCTCTTTTCCAGACCCCCAGTGTCAGGAACCCCAGCAGTCATCTCTGATGCTCACATGCAGCTTGCTCAGATATCTGTCTATGGCATTCTAATGGAGAGAAAAGAGCATCTCCAAATTCTTTAAAAGAAAGAGTCAGACATTTTTTGATGCATGTGCATACAGACAGTGATTGAATTAACCCCTCATCTGAAAGAGTACAGTCTACCACAGGCACAACCCCACAACACCTTGTGGTCCCACAGATTAACATTTATTTTTAGAGCAATGCTCCCATGCAAACAAGCTGCTCTGTTTAGTCAGTCATTCATGAAATGTGCTCTGTGTTTCCTTTCATTCTTCCCTCAACAATATCTTACTGCAGCCAGGGTCTTGGGGTTAATTGTATACCATCCTACATTTAAAATAATTCCCTTCTTAATCCACTTAAAAAATGTGTCCCTTGGAACCAGAGTACTGGGCTTCCTCATCTGGACATGTCATTTAACAAAATGCGTGAGTGGATTTTCAGATGTGCTGATTACAATCCTGGTCTTCACGGACCCCAGGGACCTGCTCTGCTGGCTTCTTTGCTCTATGGAGCTGCCCTGCTCATACAGACCATCAACTGAGTCCTGTCTCAATAGTCTCTAATGCATCAATTTGGGATTATTTACAATGAACCACCAACATCCCACCTGTTCTTCAGGTAAGAAAATCTACCCCATGACAGTTACTGCTGAAAATTATGAACATATTATGGAAGCTTCAAATTAGCTCACATTTGTCCCTGGTCTTTAAAATGTCTTATAGGGCTGAGGATGGCTCAATAGCAGGGCACTTACTTAGAATGCACAAGGCACAGATTTTAATTCCCAGCACCACAAAAATAAAAACAAACAAAGACTCCATTACATTTCACTCAAACATTAAGCTGGAGAATCCTCAGCTATGCAGTCGACTCTGAATACACATGGATTTAGCTCCTCACCTTCATTGCAAAAGTAAGTTTACCATGGCCCATAATGTTTGCTCTGCCTTCTGCGGCAACTGCATCTGCAGCCCCATGGCGCTCACATCCGTGTTTAAACAGCAGATTTGAAATAAACAATGATAGCTCAGTGACTGGCAAAGCAAAGATGAGAATTTGAGTTTTTCTAGTTTTGTCATCCTATGTGACCACTTGAGAATTATTTGTGTTTAATATTTAAAGCAGTGAAGCACAGTGTAAACTGTGAATCTAGCTTTTTTAAGTGCAAATTTTAATTCTTAGATAAAATGTCTAACTGAATTTTGAATGATATCTTTATAATTGAAATGTATTCATTTAATTGTTAATTTTTAGACTAAAATATAAATGAAGAAAAATTGGGTTTAGTGAAAGCCCATTTATTATTTAAATAGTCATGCACATTAAATGTTCTTACATTAGACTAATATCAGGTGATCAAGGTTGGAAATATTAGGTAGGTATAAAAATGTAAATAACTGTTCTTTTTGTTTTTCTAAAGGAGCATGGAGGAACTTACAGTCATGATTGTATTAGTTCCCAATTATTTGGAATTTCATAAAGAGATCTGAAGTTGGCAGCCAACATTAAGGACACTGACCCAAAGCAGCTCAAGACAATGTAGACTCAAAACAGGAATAGAGGTAGTAAGGCTGTATCCATGGCTACTTTGAGAGATTTCATGCCTTCAGCATCACATATTGCTTCATCTCAAGATTATTGCTGAAAATGATTTTGTCATAAAGAGGAGAGGATGTTGAACAGTCATTAATTCAGGTGTCAAATACACTAGATACACCACGAATCACTGTTGCTCTAATTACTGGGAAATTAACCGACTTTTGTTGTTTGCTGAGCATTTGTGTTTCTTCTTTTATGAAATACTTGCTGAAATCTATTTTTTCTGTTGGGTTTTATTATCAATTATGATGATTTAGAATCACCATGGGAACATGGGCTGAGAGATTTTCTGGATTAGGTGGGAGGAACCACCCTAACTGTGGGTAGCATCTTCCCATGGGCTAGGTTTCTAGACTGTATAAAAAGGAAAACGACAGCCACGAAGGAGCATTAATCTCTCTCTCTACTTCTTCCCTATGTATAATAACATGTGACTATAGCTTCTTGTTCCTGCCATGCTGGACTGTAATCTGGAGCTACATGTTGAAACAAGCTCTTTTCTTCCATAAGCTGCTTCTTGTCAGGTATTTCGTCTCATCCATGATAAAGTAACTGGTACATCAATTTGTATAAGTTACTTTATGTTTCTCATAGTAGTCATTACATCCTCAAATAATAGTCTCTATTTATATGTTCCCAAGTTCTTGTATCAGGTATCAATATTTTGTAAATTTCAATAAGAATCTCCTTTGCTCACAATTTTTTAAATTTACTGTATTTTGGTAAAAGAATTCAGATTCAGTGACATGATATCTTTGATATTCTAAATTTTATTTTCTGGGGGAACTAACTTCTTTAATTTTATACAATAATTTTATTTATGCCTAATACTCATTTTTGGTCAAGCATATGTTTAAAATTAATGTTATTACATAAGAAGTCCTGCTTCCAACAATAAAAAAATAAATAGCAATGACTGGCTTTATCTTCCTTCCTAGAAAACAAATAAGCAATAATAATAATAATAATAATGTTCAACTCACTAAGAAACAAATAATCAAGAATGATGATCTCCAAAAACTGGGGAACAAGTGAGGTGCCCCAGCTCACTGCTGTAGATGATCTAGGATGTAGTGAAGGGAGGAAGAACCAAGGTAGATTATGACAGAGTCACAAATCCGCAGATACCTACTATGCATGGGACAGAATATGGACATAGAGTAAAATACATAAGGAGAGAACCTGGGAATTGTTAGAAGGTAGCCACTGAGTACTCAGCTAATATAATATGAAGTCATGTTATCAAAATATCTGAGTATAAGAGAAGATCAACTGGGAGGATTAGGATTAGGAGCGACAGGGCTCACACAACAGAGGGACATCATGATACACAGGCTGTGGCAGAGTACTTTCCAAGATCTTTACTCAATGGTAAAGAATAATTAGTTCTAAGTCACACATTGCTCTGTTCACTTCTGATAATGACTGAAAACAAGCCAGAAGAATAAAGTGGTTTCTAAGTCACCGAACTGCATGCAAGAACAAAGCTTAAAACCAACTGTAAGAGTCCTAAGATGTCAAAACCCAAGAAGGTAAATTTATAGGCTCTGACATCTGAGAAAGATTTCAACACATGAGAAGTGGGATTATACAACCCAGAATAGGAAGAATTAGTCAATAAAAACCAACTCAGAAGAGCACGTAAATATCAGACTTAATAGGGCAGGCACCATGAATTACCTATATTCCACACGTGTATAAATTAAAATAGGCATGCAAGATATAAAAAGATAGATGTCAAAGTTATAAATGAAAAGTGCAATTGTGAAATTAAAACTGCATTTTATGAGATTAAGTATAGATTCTAAATTGAAGAAAAATAGTGAGTTTGAAAATATAGAAACAGAAACTTTCTAAAATAAAATAGAGAGAAAAGTAAAGGAAACAAGGCACAGAGCATCAGATAACCAATATGAGTATCAAGTACCTAAACATATGTAATTGGACTCCCAAAAGAAGATAGAAATGATAGGGCAGATTTGTTTTACAAACAATATTTGAAGAAATTATAGTCAACATTTTCTAAATTTGATGAGAACAATTAGTCCACAGATACAACAAGGTCTACAGACCCCAAACATAAAATACATGTCAAATCACATTATAAGAAAAGCCGTAAGTTAGAAATAGAGAACTATCATGAAAGTATCCATTGTAAAATATGCAATAGTAGATACAAAAGGTAAAGATAAGAGCAGATTTCTTGTAATTAGTAATGTAAGCAAGAACAGAATGAAGAAGCATCATTGAAGTACAGTCATGTGGCAGATAAAGACATTTTGGTCAATGATGGACAGCATGCATGAATGTAGTTTATAAAATTTCAATGGATCTAAAATAGTTCAGTCATCTAGTACCCTCATAGCTATTATGGCATCTTAATGAAAAGTATTATTTATGTGTTTGTAATGATAATGGTTTGAACCAATATACTGTGGTATAGGCCTGTGAAAGTATAAGCATATACAAGTATACTAAAAAGTGAATAGGCTACTAACTTATGTATCTGCTACTCTATACATTTACTATTATTTTAGAGTGTGCTTCTGTATATTTAAAAGTCAGTCTGCTGTGTAACTCTGGAAGCAGCCTCAAGGTATCACCTGCTTACAATGTATTTTGCTTGAATAAAGAGTCTGATTGAACCTGTACCATATAGGGTTGTGTAAGGATACTTTGTTAATGAATAACAATAAAATCACCTCACACTGCATTCTTCATGATGCATTCCTATCAGTATCCACACATGAATGCTGTGAATTCAGAAGTACCACCCATCTGTGCTCAGAGAAAATAACTTCCAAAAATGAAAATGCCTTTTAAGGCATAATAAAACTGAAAAGAATAAACCACAGACAAATAGACACATTAATAAATGCTACCAGAAGTCATTCAGGCAAAAATAAATTGGTACCTAAAGGAAATATATATCTAAACATAAAAACAAAGAGTACCAAAATGGCAACTAAGTGGATAGACATGTAAGTTCTCCTATACTCAAAGAAGCTGCTCTGAAAGATAAATGACACTTAAACAAAATCATATATATATGAGGTTTATTCAACATACAAAATTAAAACATATACCAATAAAGAAACCCAGGAGGGTATAAATAGAAACAGGTTAGTTAATGATTCTAGAGAAAGGCTTGTGTCTGTGTAATGTCATTCTATTTGTACATGGCTATTTGGTTGTTCTACAACCCTTATTGACAAGAATATTTTTGTTCATTGTATTGCCTTTGTTCTTTCATCAAAGAAAATAATAAATAGCATATTAGAAATAAAAATTAGAAAACATTAGAAAAAGTAAGGATACCTGAAGCTGGTTCTTTGATATTTAAAAAACTGATGAAATTTGAGTCATACTGATAAAAAATAAAGTACCAATGCTAAAAGTGAGAGGGGAACCAATGCTACAAATTCTACATATTTTAAAATGAAGATTATGAATATATTAGTATAAATAAATTTGATGATCTAGATTAAAGGTAAATATTCATTAAAATATACAAATGATTATTTTACCAGGAAGAATAGAAGATCTGCATAAATCGGAATATATGAAAGAAATTGAATTTATTCTTAATTTTTTATCACAGAAGGGAGGGAAGGGAAGAAGAGAGGGAGAGAGGGAAAGAAGGAGAGAAAGAAAGACAAAAGAGAGAAAGAAAGGAGAAAAGAAGGATGGAATGGAAAGATGGAAGGAAAAGAACATAAGGATAGGAGTTGGAGAGGGAAGGAAGGAAATAAGCAGAAAGAGAAAATAAGCCAAGATTAAAAGTGAAAGAAATTTTCAGGCCCTTATGGCTGCATTGTAAATTCTGTTAAGCACTAAAGCAGGAAACAACATAACCAAATATTGCAGAAAAGAAGATAGAATACTCTTCAACTGCATTCTATGAAGGCCATGTTATGACACCAAAATGAGGAAGATATACCAGCAGGAAATTAAATTACAAGCCAATACCCCTCACAAACATTTGCATGTTAAAAATTCTAAATATTTAAGCAAATTTAACCTATATAAGAGAAATAATATATCCATAGCTAGGTACAGTTTAGGCCATGAAAAATGAGACGTTGATTTAACACTTAAGAATCAATCAGTATAATTTGTGATTTATTATGAAACTAATAAATAATGAGGATGTGATCACCATATTAGACAGACAAAAAATCATTTGACAAAATGTTGCTTCCACTCAAAAATTTCTTACCAAAATAGAAATAAAAGGGGTTTTCTCAATGGGAAAGTACCTATTGAACCCCCATATATCATGTATATTAGCAGAAGACAATGATTTGGAACAAAGCAAGGACTGACACCTATCACTTCTATTCAACATCATATTTAAGGTTCTCACCAGTGAAATAAGACAAGAAAAGAAAAAGAGAGAGTGTTATTGGTTAACTAACATGAATATTCACATAGAGAAATTGACAGAATCTACATAAAAGTTACTAGAACGAACAAGTAAAATAACACACTGCACAAATAAAGAATTAAATTTTATTTATATATGCTAACAACAAATGATCATATATTTAAATTTTAACTTCATTTGCCCTAGTGTCACAAAATATGAAATACTTAGTAATAAGTCTAGAAAAAATGTAAGACTTGAACAGTGAGAACTGTAAGCATAGCTGAAATAAATTGGAAAGAACCTCAATAAATGGAGGAGAAATGCCTTGTTGCTGCACTAGAATACCATATTGTTAAGATGTCCATTCTAAAATTAAAACTAATGTCAATTTTGTCTACTGAAGCCTCCCATGAAATTATAGACAAGTCAACAGAAATTCATTCCCAAAATGAAAACTAAACAACAAAATAAGGCCCCAATTTTTTAAAAAAAAAATCACTTAACTTGAAGCAAACTGTCAAAGAACCAATAATCATATCAATGAAATTGAAAAGAATTGTCTCCTAAAAAGCATTCAGCCTTTGACAGTAGGCTTAACTTGATTGAAGAAAATGTTAGAACCTTGCAAAGAGATATGAATAAATTGAAGGTAAGTCTAGAAATGGAAGAGCTCAACAACCAGTTGATTAAGTTTAATGAAAACTTGATCAAATGCAAGAATTAACCTCAGGAAGCATCAAGAAAATCTGAATTCAAATTGAAATCATACCTCAAAAAAGAGATGGACATGACACAAAACAACATAACAGAAAACAAAAATCAAACTGAAATTTTAAAAACCTCTCTAGAACCACTCACAAACAAAGTTACTCATGTGGAAGACAGAACCTGTGACCTGGAAGATAAGACAGAAGAAATTGATTGGGAGGCCAAAAACTTTGCTAAATTCCAAAACTCAAGTGAACAGAATACAAGGGAACTGTGGGATACTCTAAAATGACAAAACATCCAAATCATGGGTATACCAGAAGGAGAAGAAATCCAGACCAGAGACATAGAAAGCATACTAAACAAAATCAGACAGAGATGCAACAAGGAAAGAAAATTATAGGCCTATATCCCTAATAAACTTAGGTGCAAAGATCCTGAACAAAATCCTTGCAAACTAAATTCAACAATATCAAAACATTATCCACCTTGATCAAGTAGGCTTTATCCCAAGGATAAAGGGATGGCTTAAACTATGGAAGTCAGTCAACGTACTACACCACATAAATGAACTGAACCATAAGAACCACATGATCATCTCAATTGATGCAGAGAAGGCCTTTGGCAAAATACAACACCACTTCATGATCAAAACTCTGGAAAGAATAGGCATGGAGAGTTTACCACAATTAAGGCCATATATATAGCACCCAAAGCCCAAATAATTCTTAATGGGGACAAATTCAAGAAATTCCCACTGAGATAGGGAACAAGACAGGGGTGCCCACTGTCACCACTGCTCTTCAACATAGTACTAGAAGTACTAGCCCAAGCAATAAGACAGGAGAAAGAAATAAAAGGGATTCAAACTGGAAAGGAAGAAATCAAGTTATCCATATTTGCAGATGACATGATCCTCTATATAAGTGACCCAAAACTCTCCATCCCCAAACTTCTAAAGGTGATAACTTCCTTCAGCAAAGTGGCAGGATAGAAAATCAATGTACAAAAATCAGTAGCTTTTCTATATGCAAAGGACAATATATAGAGAAAAAAATCAGTGAAGCTATCCTATTTTCAATATCAACAAAAATATTAAATACCTTTGAATAACACTAACAAAGGATGTGAAATAACTATATAATGAAAACATAAAAACACTCAAGAAAGAAATAGAAGAGGACTTGAGAAGATGGAAGGACCTCCCATGTTCCTGGATAGGTAGAATTAATATTGTGAAAATGACAATTCTACCCAAAGCAATATACAGATTTAACACAATACCAATAAAAATACCAGCATCATTCTTCACTGAGACTGAAAAAATGATCTCAAAATTCCTATGGAGTGGCAGAAAATCTCAGATATCCAAACATATCCTCAGCAAAAGAAACACCTCTGGTGGTATCACCATTCCTGACCTAAAGCTATGTTACAAAGCCATACGGACACAGACAGCATGGTACTGGAATAAAAACAGACACATCAACCAATGGAACAGAATTGAAGACCCAGACTTTAGGGTAAGCATCTACAGCTGCTTGATCTTTGACAAAGGTGCCAATAATGTAGACTGGAGAAAAGACAGCATCTTCAACAAATGGTCTTGGACAAGTTGGATGACCACATGTAGAAAAATGAAGTTAGATCTACTCATTTTGCCATACTCAAAAATCAAGTCCAAATGGATTAAAGACCTCAATATAAGGCCTAAAACTCATCAACTACTGGAATAAAAAATAGGAAGAACTCTCCATGATATAGGACTGGGAAAGGGCTTCCGGAACAAAACCCAAGTATCTAAGGAAATTAAACAAGCACTCAACCAATGAGATCTCATGAAGCTAAAAAGCTTTTTCACAGACAAACATATGATAAGCAGAGCCAATAGATTACCCACTGAATGGCAGAAAATCCTTGCCTGCTATACCACTGACAGAAGCCTAGTTTCTCAAATCTACAAAGAATTCATAAAACTAAACAATAAAAAATCAAACAATCTACTCCTAAAGTAGGGCAGAGAACTAAACAGGGAGTTCTCAGAGGAAGAATTACAAATGGCTAACACACACTTAAGAAAATGTTTAACTTTTCTTGTGGCATCTCTGCCTGGTTTTGGAATTAGGGTGATGCTAGCTTCATAAAAGTAGTTGGGTAGCTTTCCCTGTTCACCAATTGTGTGGCACAGTTTGAGGAAGATTGGTTTGAGTTCTTCTATGAAGGTTTGATAGAATTCAGCTGAGAAGCCATCTGGTCCTGGACTCTTCTTTTTTGGGAGGTTTTTTATTACTTTTTCAATCTCCATGAGTGTGATGGGTTGATTGAGATGATTAATCTGCTCTGTGTTTAGCTTTGGTAGATGGTATGCATCCAAGAATTTATCCATCTCCTCCACATTATCCAGTTTTGTGGAGTAGAGGTTTTTGAAATAAGTCCTGATGATTCTCCCAATTTCACTTATGTCTGTTGTGATCTCTCCTTTTTCATTTTGCATTTTGTTAATTTGAAGCTTCACCTTTTTTTGCTTGATCAGATTGGCCAGGGGTTTGTCAATCTTGTTTATTTTTTCAAAGAACCAGCTCTTTGTTTTGTCAATTATCTTAATTGTTTCCTTCGTTTCCAGTTCATTGATTTCTGCTCTGATTTTAATTATTTCTTTCCTGGAGCTCTTTGGGTTGGATTTTTCTTGTTTTTCCAGTGCCTTCAGGTGGATGGTTAGGTCATTGATTTGGAGACCTTTCTGTCTTTTTTACGAAGGCATTGAGTGCTATGAATTTTCCCCTGAGGACTGCCTTCATTGTGTCCCATAAGTTTTGATATGATGTGTTCTCATTGTCGTTCAATTCCAGAAATTTTGCAATTTCATTTTTTATTTCATCCGCTATCCATTTATTGTTTAAAAGTGTGCTGTGCAGTTTTCAGGTGCCGTTGGGATTCTTGGTGCATCTTTTGTTGTTGATTTCTAGCAATATAGCATTGTGATCTGATATCATGCAGGGAATTATGTCAATCTTCCTAAATATGTGGAGGCAGTCTTTGTGACCCAGTATATGCTCTATTTTAGAGAATGTTCCATGGGCTGCTGAGAAGAATGTGTAATCTGTGGTTTTGGCATGGAAGGTTCTGTAGATGTCCGTTAGGTCTAAGTGATCTATGGTTTTGTTGAGCTCTCTTACTTCCCTGTTGAGTTTCTGTTTGGACGATCTGTCTATTACTGATAATGGTGTATTGAACTCCCCAGCTATGATGGTGTTTGTGGTTATTTCTGTTTTATCGTCAAGTAGGTTTTGTTTTATGAACTGTGGTGCCCCTGTGTTTGGTGCATACAGATTTATGACAAATGGCTGATCCTTCACCAGGGCCTTACAGGGAACACCTGAACCACAAGACACTGGAGAGGGTAAGATTAAGACTAACCTTAATCTCCTACATATTCCCTCCCTCACTTCCCCTCTCCCTGTCTCTCTCTCTCTCTTATCTCTAACTGTTGTATATTAGTTATCTTTTTCCTCATTTTCTTAGTGGGCACTGACCTGTAACTCCCAGATCCAGCATGGGGCTATCATTCACAATGAGCTTTTGATCAGAGAGACCTACAAGGTTTCCTAAAAGAAAGACAGATTTCTGTCAGAGTACTTGATGACCCACCAAAGGCTAGTGGTAAGACCCTACTGCTGAAGATACCTTATGTGATTGACATGCAAACTAGAATGGCATGGCTGGAAGTTGGAAGAGAGTCAGTCCCCAGACAGTCAGCGCGTCTAGTGCCAGAAGGTGCTACATGGGTGACTGGGGGAAATTGACCAATATCTGTCGAAGCAACGCATGGTCTAACCTACTTAGCAGCAAATAACTTATTGAGATGCCCACACAAGTGCAGTGGTGGCACACAGCCATGGTGGGGAACCAACTGCTCTCAATTTGGCTACCTGATCCCCTCACTGGTATGGGACCCATAGCTGGAGCTGGGAAACAAGTCAGAACCAGATCCAAATGTGAACCCACTCTCCAATATCAAGCTACCATCAATTGTGGGCTACAAGAGGGCCGACACCTATGAAATTCTCTATTAAAAAAAAAAGTAAGGGGTATCTCATTTGTCCTGGTGCTAACTTACTCTCCTTTGGAGAATCTGCTTCTCTTTTTCAGATAGATGTAGATCCTAAGGAGAGTGCCACCCCATCATACCTCAAAAGGGCCCCGGCTGAAACTAAGAAAAATTGGAGAAACAAGGAAGGGGGCTGTTTTCCTGATGTACCGGATACCAACACAAGGGGGAAGGAGATCAGCACAGAGAAAAATCAACTCCTACTAAATCAGAGAGCCAGAGCCTCAGAGGTCCCCAACACCTCATCACTGAAGCAGACCAAAAATGAACCCAATATGGCTCAGGGAAATTTTGCGGAAGAGGGGGCGGAAAGAATGTCAGAGCCACATGTTGGGTCATGATATGCAGAGACATTTATCTTACCCATAACTTTGGGCTAACTCCACAATGCATGACCCATATACCTCAACAAGGAGGGGCCAAGGGGAGGGGGTAGGTCACGGATGAGCCTAATAATGGTACCAAACTGACTGTATTTGCTGAATACAGAACTGACTAATAAAGAAAAAAAATTTAAAAAAAAAGAAAATGTTTAACATTCCTAACCATTAAGGACATGCAAATTTAAACAAATATGAAATTCCATCTTACCCCAGTAAGGATAGCAAACTTTAAAAGATCAAGTAAAAATATGCTATTGAGGCTGTGGAGAATTAGGAACCCTCATTCTTCTTAGGAGTCTCCAAATTTATTTCTACAGTGATTGTACCAGCTTACATTCCCACCATCAGTGAATGACTGAACTCATACAATCACAGAAAGACAACCATCACATGATCTCTCACTCATCTTCACTTCCTGACCTGTATCAGCCCAAGTTGCTAACAATAGGGAGAGTAGGGCGTGGGGGGGGGGGAGGGAAAGATGGGGACACAAAATCTGAATCCAAATTGAACTACTACCATAGAATCTTATATCCTGGAAATCAGACTAAAAGGTGGAACCCTCAAGCAGACCTTAGAGGGAGCACATGAATCAAAAGGCCCTGGAGAGAGTGAGATGAAACCTAACCTCAAATTTCTCCTGTTTCTCTTTCTTCTGTGGCTTTGTCTTTTTTCTTTTCCCTTGGCACTGGCCTGTAATTCCCTGTATGAGGATGTGGTTTATATCCACAATGAGCTGCTGATCAGAGAGACCTACTAGATCTCCCAAAACAAACAAGACAGACTTCTGTCAGAGCACTTGATTACCCACCAGAGGTTAATGGTAAGACTCTACTGCTAAAGATACCAAATGCTGCTGGCATTGACTATGGAGAGACCTAGTTGGAATCTGGAGGAGAGCCAGTCCCAAGATAATTAGCACATCTACTGCTGGAAGGTTCTACATGAGCTTCCAGAGGAAAGTGGCCAACATTTGTCCAAGCAACTCAAAGTCTAAATGACTCAGAAGCAAACAACTTGATGTGATGCTCACACAGGTGCAATAGTGGCACACAATCATGGCGGGAAACCAGCTGCTCTTGGATTGGCTAACAAATCTGCTCAGTGGAAAGGAAGCCATATCTGTAACTGGCAAACAAGTCAGAATCATATCCAGCTAATGACTCTGCTTTGCATTGTCAAGCTGCCACTAACTTTAGAGTATGAGAGTGTCTAAACCCTTTTAATTCTCTCTTCTGAATTAATAATGGTTATCCCATTTAACAGGCACTGACTTCACTCTCTGTTGGAGAATCTGCTTCTCTTTTTCAGATGGGAACTGGACTTGAGGAGATAAACAACCTAGCGTACTCCACCCCGGCCGAGCTAAAACCACAGAGGAATGTGGGAAATGAGCAAGAATGCTACTCTCTTAGTTAAGCTGATATCAGTACAAGGGTGATGTAGAAAGATACTGAGGACACTCAACACCTACCAACTAGAGATCCAGATGCTCCTAAGTGCTTATCATCACTGAAGTAGACTTAAAATGCTCCTGGGGGAGGGGCCAGAAAGATTGTTAGAGCCACAAGTTGGGACATTTTGTACAGAGACATTGCCTCTCCCCCTCCATAATGCGTGACCCACAATCCCCACGGGGTTGACCTCCATCCCCAAGGAGGAAGGCCTCTTCAGAAAAGGGGCAGGGAGGAGAGAAAGGGTGGTACCAACATGTGATATTTACATACAAAATATGTCCATATCTAATAATAAAAAAGAAAAAAAAATATATTGACAAAGTTTCATTCTATAAGTTGCCAAAAAAGTATTATAAAGGAAAAAATAGCTTTGTTTTATCAAAAGCTTAAAAATATGGCCCAAAGATATTAAGAGGAGAAAAATGTTTATAAAACATGAGGAAACTGTATCCAGAATGTGCATGTACAGAGAAGTTCCCAAGCTGTCTTGGATCACCTGGTTCTCCCACCCCCTTGCTTGTAGTTCTCAAGAATAACTGTCGAATGAACTGGGAATGACAGATCCTGAGACAGGAAGGGACCGATGGAGCTGTCATAGCAGCTTGCTTGCTAGGGTCATCTTAGTCCGCCCAGTTAGAAACCATGGGTGGGTAGGCTGGGGAGAAGCTCTTCAAACTGTTAGAATTTTCTTCTTTAGTTCCTTCAACGTTTGACAGCAGTGAGTGGTGGCAGCAGGCAGGTGGGAGCAACCATATGTAGGGTATTGGGACCCTTATTTCCATGAGTGGTGCAGCTCTGTGTTGTATAGAAGTTGAGATTCTTTAGTCCTTGGTTGCAACTGATATTGCAGATTTCATGAAGGAATTGGGATTCTTTAATAGCAGCCAGGATTTTAGCTCTTGGTCTGGGTGTGATATCTAAAATCTGGAAACAATTCAAACAGTCACTCACATATGAATGGCTTGACAAATTGAGTTGTTTCCTGCACTAGAATACGATGTATGTAAACATGTAAAGTGACCCCATGGCCTCATGATTTGTGATTAATGCACATGCTCAATTCCTAGCTGGCAGAACATTTGGGACGTAGAGCCTTGCTGGAGAAGGTGTGTCACTGGGGATGGACCTTGACATTTATTAGCCAAGCTTGTCAGTGCTGGCTAGTTCACTCTACGATTACCTTCAGCTAAAGTACAAGATGAGATGGCCAGCCTCTGCTCTGCCATGCTTTTCACTATCGTTATGATTCTTCCCCTTAAAACTGTAAGCTGAATAAACCGTTCCTTCCATCAGTTGTTGGTGGTCATATGTTTTTACCCAGAAACAAGAAGGTAACTACTACAGAAACCTTTGACCTAAAAACCTTAATACCTTTCTCTGCCTCTTTTGGTGACCAGGGACTACAGGCTGTCTTTGGCTCTATGATCCCCCTTTCTTTTTTTTTTTTTTTTTGTCTTTCTTCAATCTTGGCTCTACAACCTCCCTTGAAATCCCTCTTAATCCCTCTTCCTCCCTCATCTTCTTCCTGCCTTGTTCATCCTCAAACTGTTTAACTGATTCCTCAGTTGCTGCTGTTGTTGCTCTTTGCCATTGACTGCTTCATTGTCTGCTGTTCTTTCTCCAGTTTCCAGCACAATCCACGCAACTTACACAATTTGGGTTTCAGTCTCTTTTTCCTCAAGCAGAAAGTCTTTAATGGTCATTACAGTGATCAGTTTTTGGTGTTGTAAGTTTTACTTGTGAATTTTTTTTAAATGTTCAACAACTCCCAGGTGACAAAGATGATTACATTTAAATCAATTATTTTACCTCGTACCTGAAGCTCCTTCGCTGTGTGTGTGTGTGTGTGTGTGTGTGAGAGAGAGAGAGAGAGAGAGAGAGAGAGAGAGAGAGAGAGATCTGATTTCATTTCCCTTTTCATGTAAGCTAGAGCCACACACATTTACCCTTCGAGCCGCCATTATGGTCTTCCAAACTTCTGTGCTCCCTTGACTTTCGGATGGTCTATCCTGCTTCATTGTCTGGCTCGTCTCACAGTGTGCCATCCTGCTTTGTGGAGATGGCTTTGTAGGGTGCTTGGTACTGCACCAAGAACAATTCTTCTCTGCTAGTATACAATGTTGGCTTTGTGAAACAGATTCATATAAAATTCAAATAAATTCATGTAGTTCTTTTTAAAATAGCAGGAATTCTTGTTAGAATTGAGGAATTAGCAGAATCTGTATCTTAGATTTCATGACATTTTGATCAAGAATATGAAAGATTTCTGCATTTTATATTTCCTTTTATGTTCTTTAATATATTTTGTTTCCATGGAAATCTTCTATACCCAGTGTTCACCGAGATTTTACTATTTTGTTACTATTGTGAGTTTTTAGATATTTTCTGGACATGTTAGGAGCTCAACTTTCATATCCACCTTAATCATAACATCTTAACTGTCAATTTTTGTGGATTTCACCTATAGACAATCATTTAATCTATGGATGATGACATCATTTCTCTCTTTTCCCAATTCCTCACGTGGTATTTCTTTTCTTTCTTCATAGCGTAGGCTAGGATTCTTGGTATAGCAGCTCTCTAAGAATGCTGGATCCCAAGGAGAATATGGAAAAGGCAGTGATCAGTGATAAAGGTTCTCCACAAGTATGACTTCTGCTTTACACATTCCTACCAGGCTAGGAAGTCCCCTTAGTTTGGCAGAGGTTTTATCACATTATTGCGTAATGTTCTATGTCACATAAGATAATTAGCATGTTAAGACACTGTTTCCTTGTCCTCAGGCATCTTCTGTTGCTGGTAGAGTAAGGCTCTTCTGATTACTGGTCCATACAGCTGCATTTTACCTGAATTTTCTTTTCATTTGGCTTCAAGAAATTTTTTTCTTTGCTATTCTAAAATTCCTCTTCAACATGCCTGTAGTGGGATTTTTTAAAATTTTAATCAATTATAGACATACTAAGTATGGATACATCATGTGTTGGTACCATCATTTCCCTTGTCTTTGCCCCCATTCCACTGGGTGCCCTCCTCCATGGGGTTGCAGGTTTTCTCCCCTGAGTTTGTAGGTTGTGCTATAGGAGCAGCAGCCAGTTACTAAGGAGAGGAAGTGCCTCTGGGCATCATGTCTAGTGGGACTTTTAATTTACCTGGTTTGGATTTGACATGCTTGTGGACATTCCTCCTTTATTATTGCATCTCCATTACTTCTTTTTTCTAGAATTTCTTTTGCATAGATTTTGGACTATTTACTTGTTCCCTTCTAGTCATGTTCATGTTTGCATCTCCTTGACTCTGTGAATCACTGTGCCAATTTCTCTGTGTCTTCAAGTTCATTAGTTAAACATTGTTTCACTGCAAAAGATTGACTTCCATGAGATCTTCTATACCCAACAGTGTAGTCTAACAACTCTTTGCATCTCACTACTGTTCATGGAAGCAGGAAGCTATGGGGAGGGGGTACATGTGTGCACAGCCATAAATTTCATAGGAATCACTTAAAGGGACAATACTAGAGAACTTTGCATTAAACAAATATTAAGTTTCCCCTGATTTTTGATCAGTAATGGCACAAATGACCCCATTAAGATATACTTGGAAGACAATTCAGCTTTGAGAATTTATAAACTTGCATCTAAATCTATCAAAAATATCTTTCTTAGCTGGGCGTGGTGGCACACGCCTTTAATCCTAGCAGGTAGGAGGATCAGTGTGAGCTTGAGGCCACCCTGAGACTCCATAGTGAATTTCAGGTCAGTTTGGGCTAGAGTGAGACCCTACCTTGAAAAAACAAGCATAAAACCATATATCTTTCTTGAAAGAAATTTTAGGTTTTTTTTTTCCTTTCTTTTGCTATTCTTTTTAAATCAACATGGAGTCAACAGGTCTCATGGCCTTGAAAGGCTCTATACAATTTTTGCTTTTAGTCAAGATGCATCTCATCAAAACTCCAAAGTGAGTCAGCACACAATAACAACAGTGTAGTCCTTCCTATAAGGTCCCTCCAGGCTTTAAGATAGCATTTGACAAACTTGATGCCTGGGAAGGAGAGCTAGATATTTATGGTGTATTGAATGTAAAATGTCTCCATTAGCCTCATATGTTCGTGATTTAGCCTCATATATAATCTCTGCCTGGGGCTGGCAAGGTTGCTCAGTGGTTAAAGGCACTTGTCCATAACCTCCACCTGATGAAGCTTTGGGGAGGTGGATCTTTGCTGGAGGTGCGCCCCATTTGCCAGGGTGAGTGAGCTCACTTCACTCGCTCTCCTTCCTCCCTGCTTCTGTGGAGATGTGATCCCCAGGTGTGTTTCTGCCATGCTTTCCTCATCATGATGAAACTTCCCCTCAAATCTCCAAGCTGGAAATAAACTTTTCCTTCCATAAGTTACTTCTGGTCAGATGTTTGGTCCTAACTATGAGAAGATAACTGCTACAATACTCTTCTCCCCAAAATGGTGTAGAGATGGGCTCTTCCATACCTCTATCAATAATATAGTCATATAAATCAGTTTTATGTAAATTTGCTCAATATTGATTGTGAGCAAAACAAGACTAGAGTCTTTGAGAAACATGGTTAAAATCCTTCTGAAAAAGAAATCCTAGTTTCAGAACTAAAATCAATACAAATGTTATCCATAGATTTAAGCCAATTCTGTGACTCATACAATGATGCAGATACAGTGCATGCCTATAGAAATTCAAGATTAGGTTAAAACAAGTAGAAAATATAGTTGTCAATGTATAGTAGCTTTAAACAGAAGTCAGGCATGGTGAACCCTAAACATTCTCCCATCTCTCTCTACACCTAAAGAGGTGTCCTGAGCAGGATGATGGACAGGTTGGCTCAGGGTGGCCCATCAGACAACCTGAGTGCCTCACTCTCAGAAGCTCTCAGAGCATTTGGATAACTGTTGAAATCTTTCAATTGGTGAGCAGTTCTGTGTATAAGGAGCAAGGTAGAAGAAAAAGCTTCTCTGAAGAAGCAGGTAGTTGGAAGTGTAAGCTGAGTGGTAAGCCCTCTGCATGCGTACCCTTAGTGATGCCTGCAGTCTCGTTCCATAAACAGATGCTGCAGAATAACTGCTATGGAATTTGAACTTCTTTCAAGAATAGTTCCTGCTTCAAGCCCCCTGTTTTTTCCCTTGCTATTATGTTAGTTATTTTGCTCATTGCCATGACAAAATACCTGACAAAAGCAACTGAAGAGAAGGACTTATTTCAGCTCACAGTTCAAGGTTATAGTCCATCACGGTGAGAAAGGCATGGTGGCAGGAGTGTGTGTCAGCTGGTCAAGTTGCACCTGTAGTCAGAAAGCAGAGAACAATAAATTCTGGTGCTCAGTTCATTTTCTCCCCCTTTTTTCTCAATCTAGGACCCCAGGCTATGGCATGGTACCACCTGGGTCTTCCCACCTCAATCAACCTGAACTAGAAACTCCCTCATAGACATATCTAAAAGTCTGTTTCTATGGTTATTCTAGATTCTGTTGAAGTTGATGATAGTAGCCATCATACCTACTCTCACTCCAGTCTGGTTGTCTGCCCTTACCTGTTTAATGACACATGTCTCTGGAGTGTTATTTTCGTACTTCTGTGTCTCCTATTCTGGAATGTGAGTTTCTGGAGGGTAGAGACACTTTCACCTTTGTAGCCCCAATACATAGACCAGTGTTCAGACACCTGTTAGGTTAGAAGAGTGTACCATTGTAAATGTTATCACCTTGACAGGATCTAGAATCACCTAGGAGACAAATCTCTCAGCATGTTTGTGAGAGATTGTATAGGTTGGGTTAACTGAGGTAGGAAGACTTACCTTACTGTGAGCAGTAGCAGTTCTTGGGTAGGGGCCCAGGACTGAGTGAAGTGGGAGGATTGATTGAGCACCAACATTTATCTCCCTGTTTCCTGCTTATTGATACCATGTGACCAGGTCTGCTTCATGCTCCTGCCGCCATGCCTTCCCTGCTAAGATGGACTTTAACCTAAAACCGTATGTCAAAATAAACTCTTCCTTATGTTGCTTCTGTCAGGAATTTTGTCACAGTAACAAGAAAGGAATGAATACAGAAACAAAAAAGCAACTGATCCAGAGTATATATGATCATTTCATGTGGCAATAAGGCCCACAGAAGATAACTAGTTTTTGAGATCATGAAGGATTGTAAAATCAAAAGATGTGAGAATCACTCCAAAAATGTTCCTTTCTATGTAATATATTGTGAAATTTCAGAGATGGGGCAATTCTTGATTGTCAGAACAACTGGATGGTTGTACCCACCAATCCTCCTTATCCCACACAGGAACCAAACACACACACACATGCACACACGCACACATGCACACACACACATTCCACTGTCTCTCTGTCTATAGGGTGGAGGAGCATGAAGCAGGCTGCAGGTTCAGCTCTTATCCTGAGAGGTGAAAGCAGAGAACTTCTCTGGACACAGGTGACCAAATCAAGAAGCTGCTGGAGAGCCGGCACTGGGATCTGTTGGGTGAAGAGAGGCTGTAAAGAAAATTCGCATTTGCTTCTTTTTGTTCCTCCTGAGTTTTTATGACCTCTTACTCATGGCTCCATGACCTGGACAATCTTTTTGTTCACCGAGTGCTTTGGCTTTCTTAGATGCATGGCAGCTCACCAACCCATTCTTCCTGCAGAATGCATACATGGCCTCCTCGGGGAGCTTCTCATGCCAAGCATCAGTATTTCTGTCACTAGGGCTCACTAATTTGTAAACACACTGTGTCCTATTTGGCCACTGGACTATGATCTGCAGAAGCAAACTGGGGCTGTGTATAAGGACTGTGAGGGAAGAATGATTCCAGAGTGCTGCTGTTGCCCAGGTTAACAACAACCCTGCACAATTATGATAAAACATATTATTTTTTTGTGTCAAAGTAACTGGATGAAAACATCTTAGCCTCAAATCCAATTGTTTCCTCCAGGATTATGATGAAACCAGCTCTGTTGATAAAAGCTAGCACATTTCCCTCCCTAATTATATCAGCTTGACCCTCTTTCCTGATTAAATGCTTATAATTTTTCTCTCAGCATGTAATTTTTTAATTATAATATGTTTGAAGAACATGAAAATAATTTGGCTGTTTGCAGGGTGATTGTTGACAGTAGAGTCAATTCTTTTCTTCTCTGATGTGCCAGGCACCTGGTATGTACTTGAGAATCACTGATGAGAGAAGAGATGTTCCCGAGGGTGGGGGCTAGGTTTGCAGGAGAAGCATGAGTAGAGGCCACTTCTGGATGCACTAGTACTACATGGACCCTGCCATGCATTTAGGGCAGTGTGAAAGGAGAAAGTTACTAAAGTATATACCCAGGACCTTATTTTCCATAGCAAAATTTCTGCTTAGAAATCTCCAATTCACTGAGTTGATTTTCCTTGGTGTTTGGGAATTGGATACAACAATCTTTGAAGAGTGATATTCTGGTGAGGACATATTTATTTGTCAGAGTTAAAATAATATCAATCCAAAAAAAAACATTTTTCTGGAAAAAAAAAACAAACACAAAAGTTAAAAAACAAATTTTAGGAGATGTTCTGAAAGGAGTATAAGAGAAAACATAGAGTTAGAAAAAGTCTCTTCCATGAATATCAAAAAGCACAGGGCTTCCATCTTTGAAGTTTATGGATAAAAAGTTGATCTAGAAAGAAGCATTCTTGGGTTGGGAGATGCTCAGTGAGTAAAATGCTTTACACCCAGGCATGAAGGCTTGAGTTTGGATTCCCAGCACCCACATAAAATGCTGGGTGTTCAGACATGCTATCATTCCTGTGCTGGGGAGATAGACTCAGAAGAATCCAGAGTACCTGCTGGCTAGCTAGTCTACCCAATCAGTGAGTCTAGTTCAGTGGCAAACCATGTTGCAAAAAGTAATATGCAGGACAAGAGTGTAAGACAACCAACATTGACCTCTATCCTGCATACACACATGCACAAATATACATATGTATCTATCCCCCGCATATATGTCTCAACCCACATACATATCAATACACACACAAACACACACGCACACACACACACACACACACAAAATTCTCAAATTATGCCCCACAACTGACCAGCCATGTACCCTTAAGTGGAGACTCAGTCACTCTGATATTTTTACTTTCCTCATACTCACAGTGATAATTCACCTGCCATGTGTGGCAATGCTCAAATGCTTTGTCATCTGTCATAGAACCTAGTGTGATTATTCACAGAGGGGAAATGCTTGGTGACGTCATCTGGGGAAGTCTCACACCAGCATCAAGGGACATCCCTCTACTCTGATCACCCATCAGATTCTCAAAAGTCTGCCTTTCCCTGTGTCTGTTCGTTTTGGAAGTTGGTGGCCAGAAAAGATGCCCTCTGGGAGTTTCCATCTGAAGGAGCAATTGCCTCTATCTCTGAAGTTCTGACCCTCTGCCTCCATTTCCTGCTTATGTGATCTGTGTAGGTTATTTTTTTTCTTTTTTGTTTGTTTGTTTGTTTTGTTTTTTCCTTGAGTCAACCATGTGACTCTTAGACCTGAAAAGGATACTGAATTGCCAATTCAATTTACCTAAAACTGGTGGAGCCTGAAAGCCTGGTCTGCATCGACATACAGCTAATTTAATACAAATTGATTTTGGTTTTAAATCCAAGCAAGCCAACAAATTGCTGTGAAGTTTTTCCTCCCAAACACAAAGGACCCTGCTTTAGTGCAGCTGCACAACTACGAGCAGATCCTTGGAATCCAGGTGTCTGCCTTGCAGTTTCCTCCTAACCATGGGGCTCCTGTCCCCACTCAGCCCTCCTTTTCCCACGCTGGCTCCCTCAGCTACTTCCCACTCAGCTGTCCATGCTGGCTTTGCCTTTGACCCAGAGCTCTGATGCTGACTCTGCAAATACATCCCCAGCACAGCTCTTCTGGTAGCTATATTCTTGAGTACCAAGTGACCTGGGACTGACTCAAGTCCTCTAGATGGAAATGCATCTAGATTGGGTAACCATTTCCAAATTGAAGGACTGGTTTCTTGTACTTTGGTGCAGGGCTCAGATCTTTACAATCAAAGACCCTGCCCAGTGCTAACACCTGCCTACAATGTGTCTTGCTCAAGTTTCCTGGACACCTTGACTTTGGGCCTCTGTATTAGTAGAAAATATTAGTACAAAATACATTTCAGTCTACACAGATGACAACCTCTTGCCTAGACTAGCTCTGGTTATCTGTCTATAATTTTTTTCAAAGCATTTTGTGTTGACCTGCCCAGAAAACAACTTCAAACTGGATTTTTGGGTGTAACAGAATGACAGGACTAGTATGCCACCATCTGAGGGGACATGGCAAGAAAGGTCGTTATGTTACAAATTAGAAGTCATACTCTAGCTCTTCTGATATTATGTACAAATGTGTCAATATGGCAAAAAGAGGATGTAATGATTAAATGAGTGTGCGGCATGTATCATCACTTAGCACATATATAACTCATGCTATCTAAACTTCATGAATCTGCAGAGTGTGGACACACATCTGCAATCCTTGTACTCTCAGGAGCCTGAAGTAGGAGGACTTCACATTGCAGGTAGGTCTGAGCTACATAGTACAACCTTATAAATAAAACATGGAAGGAAAGAGGGAAGGAAGGAAGGAAGGAAAGAAGGAAGGAAGGAAGGAAGGAAGGAAGGAAGGGAGAGAGAGAGAGAGAGAGAAAGAAAGAAAGAAAGAAAGAAAGAAAGAAAGAAAGAAAGAAAGAAAGAAAGAAAGAAAGAGATGGAGGGAGGGAGGAAGGAAGGAACGAAGGAAGGAAGAGAGAAAGGAAGGATGAAGGAAATCAAAGTCCTGAGTCAGTAGTAGGTAGGGAATGGGCCAATGGGATGAGCCTAAGAGGTCAGGACCTGAGAGAACCAGCTAATTCAGGTAAAGCCAGGACATGGGAACAGGAACAACCAGCCTTAGGTCTCCTTGAAAGGTCTAGTCCAGGTGACCACACCTCACCTGGAAACTGGCAACAAACGTGTCAGCTTAAGTCTCCATGCTGATATCCAAAGGAGCAGACAGGTAGATGGTGGTAAGTCAACAAGGGATGGTCAAGAGTTCTTGGTTTTGAGACAGAGATAAGTACATGGATTCTCACTTGTGCTGGGATAGACTTTCAGGTGAGTCAGATATGGATGCCTTGAGGAGCACTCTCCAGGAAAGCTTGAATGCAGAGAGACAAGCAATCCTAACACAAATACCAGGAAATTGAACCACTTGAACATTAATCAGAAAAAGGCTGAATCCCAAGGATTCAGCCCTCAGGATAAAATCCCTACCACTGCCGTTTTGATTATCAGGGGACTCAATCCTCTATGAAGGAGATAATTTGGGCTTAAAAAATAAGCTAAATGTACATGAAGCTGTTTTCTAGGCTCAAGAAAAATAATCCTTAGCTTGCCCATGGGTCATATGCCCTAGACCCCTTGCTCTCTTCCATTCACTCAGACAGACGTTCATTCATTCATTTTTATAGTGATTACATCACTGTTGCCTCTTATGCTGCATCTATGATCTCACTCCTGAGTTCAAGAATTAAACTTGCTCTTGAGACCTTGATGTGAACAAAGTCTAATTCATTGTTTCTTTTCATCTTCAAATCCACCTTCTCTAAGATTTTATTCTCAAAAGGATCAAGGAAAACAAGAATTAGTTTTTAAATATTTATTTATTTATTTGAGAGAAAGAGAGAGAGATAATGGGCATGACAGGGCCTCTAGCTGCTACAAACAAGCTCCAGATGCACGAGTTAACTTGTGCATCTGGCTTACATGGGTTCTGGGGAATTGAACCTGGCTCCTTAGGCTTTGCAGGCAAGTGCCTTAACTGCTAAGTCATCTCTCTAGCACAAGAACCATTTTTATATCTGCATGCCACAGAGTAGAATACTAAGAATCATACACAGGCATACTTTTTTTTGGTGTGATAACTGGTAGAGTTTCAAGAGTTTTCTGGCCACTTCACTCATCTTAACGTATTGAAGATGGCATGCAGTTAGCACCAAGAGGCAGAGACATGAACCCTGCGGTTTAATCACCAGCACAGGGTTCTTTCACCTTGTCAGAAACTCCTGGTTCCTGACACCATTAGTAAATGGGAAGTGAGGAATGATATACAAGGAACCAAACAGTCTAGTGCATGAATTGATCCAAGAAGCCTAAGGGAAGGGTGCACCACTCAACATCATCACTCAGTGGTATCACTCAAGATTAAGATTCATTTAACAGCATAGTTTACATTATCTCTGAATGGTATCATGCAAAGGTGTCACTCAATAGCATTTCTATATATCATCACTCATCTTCGATCAATGTCATCACTCGGCAGCGTCACTTGGTATCATTATCACTCAATATCATCACTCAATATCCTAACTCAACAGCATCGGCCAAGATTATCACTCAACAGCATCACTCAATGATGTCAATGTTTCACTCAGTGTTATAACCCAGTATCCTTATTCAAAAGAATCATTCCACAGCATGCTTAGTGGCATCATTCAACATTATCTCTCAATGTCATCATATAACAGCAGCACTCAACAGAATCAACATCACTTAACCTCATTTCCTAATGGTACCATTCAATGTTATTACTCAGTTCCATGTGACTCAACAGTGTCACTCAATGGTGTCATTAAATGTCTCATACTGGGCTGGAGAGAAGGCTTAGCGGTTAAGCGCTTGCCTGTGAAGCCTAAGAACCCCAGTTCGAGGCTCCATTTCCCAAGACCCACGTTACCCAGATGCACAAGGCGACGCAGGCATCTGGAGTTCGTTTGCAGCGGCTGAAGACCCTGACAAACCCATTCTCTATCTCTATCTGCCTCTTTCTCTCTCTGTCTGTCACTTTTAAATAAGTAAATAAGTAAATAAAATAATTTTTTTTAAAATGTCTCATACAAACTTTACATGTAGTGTCATCACTTAATATAATCACCCAATGGCATCATTTAGTAGCATCACGTGATGTCATCACTCGACCTCATCACTCAGTGTCATCACTCAACAGCATCACTTACCTTCCCCACTCTGTGTCATCACCCGACCTCATCACTCAGTGTCGTCACTCAACACCATCACTTACCTTCACCACTCTGTGTCATCACCCGACCTCATCACTCAGTGTCGTCACTCAACAGCATCACTTACCTTCACCACTCTGTGTCGTCACTCGACCTCATCACTCAGTGTCGTCACTCAACAACATCACTTACCTTCACCACTCTGTGTCGTCACTCGACCTCATCACTCAGTGTCGTCACTCAACACCATCACTTACCTTCACCACTCTGTGTCGTCACCCGACCTCATCACTCAGTGTCGTCACTCAACAACATCACTTACCTTCACCACTCTGTGTCGTCACTCGACCTCATCACTCAGTGTCGTCACTCAACAACATCACTTACCTTCCCCACTCTGTGTCATCACTCGACCTCATCACTCAGTGTCGTCACTCGACAGCATCACTTACCTTCACCACTCTGTGTCATCACTCGACCTCATCACTCAGTGTCGTCACTCGACAGCATCACTTACCTTCACCACTCTGTGTCGTCACTCGACCTCATCACTCAGTGTCGTCACTCAACAACATCACTTACCTTCACCACTCTGTGTCGTCACTCGACCTCATCACTCAGTGTCGTCACTCAACAACATCACTTACCTTCACCACTCTGTGTCATCACTCGACCTCATCACTCAGTGTCGTCACTCAACAACATCACTTACCTTCACCACTCTGTGTCATCACCCGACCTCATCACTCAGTGTCGTCACTCGACAGCATCACTTACCTTCACCACTCTGTGTCGTCACTCGACCTCATCACTCAGTGTCGTCACTCAACAGCATCACTTACCTTCACCACTCTGTGTCATCACCCGACCTCATCACTCAGTGTCGTCACTCGACAGCATCACTTACCTTCACCACTCTGTGTCATCACTCGACCTCATCACTCAGTGTCGTCACTCGACAGCATCACTTACCTTCACCACTCTGTGTCATCACCCGACCTCATCACTCAGTGTCGTCACTCAACAACATCACTTACCTTCACCACTCTGTGTCGTCACTCGACCTCATCACTCAGTGTCGTCACTCAACAGCATCACTTACCTTCACCACTCTGTGTCATCACTCGACCTCATCACTCAGTGTCGTCACTCAACAGCATCACTTACCTTCACCACTCTGTGTCATCACTCGACCTCATCACTCAGTGTCGTCACTCGACACCATCACTTACCTTCACCACTCTGTGTCGTCACTCGACCTCATCACTCAGTGTCGTCACTCAACAACATCACTTACCTTCACCACTCTGTGTCATCACTCGACCTCATCACTCAGTGTCGTCACTCAGCATTGTCATTCTGTATTACTCAACCTCATCATTCAATAGCATCACTCAGGGGTACCACTCAGTATCATTACTCAGTTACATAACTTAATGGAATTACTCAACAGTTACTCAATGGTGTCCTTAAGTGTCTCATAAAAAGCCTTCATTTGTGTCATCACTCAATGTCATCATCATACAATGTCATTACTCAATATAGTCACTCAATGTCATCCCTCAACATTATCATTCACTGATACCACTCATTAGTGCATTCAGTGTCCTTACTCATTGTTATCACTCAACTCTGTTGCTCAATGACAGTACTCAACAGCAGTATTCAACATCACTCAGGAGTACCACTGAATAAGGCCATACAATGTTCACTGGATGGTATTGCTCAGTGTCATTACTCAGGATCATCACCCAATGGCATCATTCAATAGTACTCTTTGATGGCATTACTCAGTGTAATCACTCAAACCATCACTTAACCTTGTCACTTGACATCACTCAGCTTCATAACTCAATAGCATCACTAGCAATGGCTTGAAACAGTCTCCCAAATACTTCCATTAGCAATTTGTTCCTTGGAAAACCCATTTTAAAATATAAAGAGATACCACTCCAATAAATAATAATAATAATTACAATGAAGGTTTCAGAACAAGATCCCAGGATCCCCAAACATTTCCCTTAAGACCTTCTGACAGGGAAGTATTGGACAATACATGTAACCCACCGCTATCATCAGGTTTGAAGAAGTTTTTGTTTTGTTTTTCAGTGCTAGAGACAGAACCCAGATGCTAGGCTAGTGCTCTACCTCTAAGCTTACTCCAGCCTAGTACCATCAGCTTTAATCAGAGGAACCTCTGTTTCCCCCAAGGTAAAGTACTTCCCACAAGAACACTTATGGAAATGTTTCTTTGCTATCAGAATGTTAAAAGTCATTTGTAAGGTAGAAAAAAAGAATCTAGAAATTGACAACTGCCTATCTTCCTCACTTACAGTCCTTCTACAGAGAGATGACAGGAAAGCTGCTAAGGAGGGTGGACAGACCTGGTGCTTGGATGTGTGAACACATTGACACATATTAAATGATAAAGTCAGGTAGGAGAGTAGCTGTGGCTTAGTTCTGTTTAAAATGTCCATTTGTTTTTCTGCATATGCACAAACTAGATTTGGAAAGATGCCTAAATTTTGGACTAGAAGTTAGAACTTGGAGGGTGGGGTGTGTGTGTAAGACACATTATACTCTCTTTTGTGCAGTTTCCCTTTTCCCACTGTGGTGGCTTGACTCAGGCGTTCCCCATAACTTAGGTGTTCTGAATGCAGGTTCCCAGCTGGTGGAGATTTGGGCATTAATGTCTCCTGGAGGCAGTGTACCGCTGGGGGCAGGTGTATGAGTATTATAGCCAGTTTCCCCTTGCCAGTGTTTGGCACACTCTCCTGCTGATGATGCCCATCTGATGTTGGCCAGGAAGTGATATCCACCCTCTGCTCATGCCATCATTTTCCCTGCCATCATGGAGCTTCCCTTCGAGTCTGTAAGCCAAAATAAACCTTTTTTTCCCACAAGCTACTCTTGGTCAGGTGACTTGGTAGGGTGATATCTGCCAGCAATGTATCCTGACTGCAATAGTAAAGTGGTACCAAGGGGTGGGATTGCTACTAGACACCTGACTGTGTGGCTTTGGCCTTTTGGAGCTTATTTTCAAGAGAAATGTGGAAGGGTTTGAAACCTTGGCTTAAGAGATGCCTTGCAGTGCTGTAAGTACAGCTTGATGGACTATTCGGGTCAGAGTTGAAAGACTTGAATGCAGTAACAACTATGAATGTGAGGCTTGCCTTGTGAAGGTGAGAAAGAGCTTTGCCTGGATTTGGCTAGAAGCAGTTTGTCTGAAAGGCTTGCTGTGATGCCCATGTCCTGAGAACCTGGGCAGGGTTGCTTTGCATAAAAGCAGAATGATGTGAATACAGGGATATGGCACAAAAAAAATGAAATCTTTGGAGTAAAACTGCTTCCTATTCAGCTGCAATTGTATGGGAGATTACAACCATTGAGATTGGGCCAGCTGACCTGCATTGGGACAACAGAAAGAATGCAGTCTTTTAAAGGGGCTTGAATGTGAAAGAAGTGTCCATTTCTCAAAGTCTGCTTTATTTCTCCCCTGTATTAACAAATCGGTACCCCACTTGGTATTATGGAGTATAAGAAATGCAGGAAAGAGAGGATCATTGAATTTGCAACATGGTCTTATGTTTTGGAAATGGCCATGGGCAGCGTGAAGCAGGTTTTCTGGATGCCTGCATGGAGACCAGATGGAGCCATCAGGGTGAACTGTGGGTTGCAATGGAGACCCAGTGGAGATGCCAGGACTGTGAGATGGCTACTAAAGAGAGCTGCTGGCCCTGGATGATGTTTTCCAGGACTGTGGGTAGCCTAGCTAGAGGGGTGGAATTGAAATTCTAGAGACTTGTTGCTGGTTAGAATTATTGGTCTCGGAGACTTGTCACTGGCTAGAGTTGTTTGACTTGTAGCCTCAGAGTTTGATGTTTTCCCTGTTTAAAGCTTGTATTGGTTAAATATTTCATTTTTAATATTTTATTGACACTTTCCATAATTGTAAATAATATCCCATGGTAATTCCCTCCCTCTCCCCACTTTACCCTTTGAAACTCCATTCTCCATCATATCCCCTCCCCCTCTCAATCAGTCTCTCTTTTATTTTGATGTTATCATCTTTTGAACTTTTCTTCCTGTTATATTTCTTTGCTATGCCCAATGTCATCTTTTGCAGTGTGAATGTTTGTTCTGTGCCATTATGGTTTTTTGTTTTGTTTTGTTTTGTTTTTGGTATTATGGCTCAGTCAAAAGATCTTGGACTATGGGAATGTTTGAACATCTTTAGGATTGATAAAAGCTATGGGGACTTTTAATTTTGTTTTTTTGAGGTAGGGTCTTGCTCTAGCCCAGGCTGACCTGGAATTCACTATGTCATCTCAGGGTGGCTTTGAACTCATGGCAATCCTCTTACCTCTGCCTCCCAAGTGCTGGGATTAAAGGCGTGCACCACATGCCCGGCTTCTATGGCGACTTTTAAAGATGGACTGAATGTACTGCATTTTATATCATGGATGTTTCACTTCATGGGGCTGGGGCAGAATGTGGTGGTTTGATTCAGGTGTCTCTCCATAAACTTACTTGTTCTGAATGTAGATTCCCAGATGATGGAGATTTAAGAACTAAAGCCTCCTGTAGGTAGTATATTGCTAGGGGCAGGCTTATGGGTGTTATAGCCAGTTTCCCCATGCCAGTGTTTGGCACACTCTCCTGCTGATTTGTCCATCTGATGTTAGCCAGGAGGTGATGTCCACCCTCTGCTCATGCCATCCCTTTCCCCTGCCATCATGGAGCTTCCCCTCAAGCCTGTAAGATAAAATAAATCTTTTCTCCCCACAAGCTTCTTTTGGTCAGGTGATTTCTGCCAGCATTGCAAACCTGATTGCAATAGCCACCATAGGAATGCATCGATATTTGAATAAAAACTAACTTTAAAATATTTGAAGATCACTGTATTCAGGCATCACTAGTTATTATTGGCATTTTGGCAGATGCATGATTATCACTTCTCTCTGCAGTGACAATAGAACAAAGGAGAGGAACCCTGAAGAGGTAAATTCGGATGTGCCAGTGTGAGAAGGAAAGAACTCAGGTATGAAATGTTGCCTGGCAGCAAGGAGAAGATGCAAAGTGTCTGGCCTATCTGGGACACTGACATCTAACAGGGACATACCGCTTGGTGGGGAGATAGTAAGTCAGAAAACCTAAAAGAGAAAATTGCTTATTTTGTTTTTTAACTGGTCCTTTTATGCTTGTCATCTAAACAACTCCCAGCACGGAAACTAGGATAGAGGGCAGGTAAGCTAGCCATCTAGTGAAGGAAACTTGTTTTCTTTGAGGGACTGGAAAGTCACTACTTGGGCTGTACAATAATTCTGATGAAATCAAGCAGATTATTGCTCAACTCTCCACTTCCTGAGTTTGGGCAGGAGGCACCCCATTTACAGTCCCTAGTTCTGGGGTCGGAGGCCCAGCTTTGGATTGGAGATCAAAGATATTATAACTATGTAGCCTCTGTACAACCAATGAATCAGGGAAGAGCTTCTCCAAGTTCTTTCCAAAGTGCAAGTCCTGTTACTGATAGTGGTTATGAAGGAGGCTAGGAGAAAGCTAGCTTTTTAAGGCAGTTTTACTTAGAAATTGAGGCCCAAAGAGAGAACCAAGAAATACCACTCCAGGAGCCATCTCGTCCTTACTCTAACACTGAACTCTTGGCAGAAAAGGAACTAATGTCTGATGGAGACTGATTTACAGCACCCCCTGCTGCCCACAGTCTAGCGTGCTACCTGGAGGCACAGCCCAGGTGGGCTGGTTCTGGGATCTGCCCTGCATACCTACAACTAATCAGGTCTTTCCTTGCCTGTAAAAGATCCTGTCTTCTTCCTGACACTAACTCCACCCCACCCCACCCCCGTTCTCCACCCCCGCCCTCTCTCTCCCCTCCCCATCCCACTCTGCTCATCTATGCTTTTATTTTCTGCCTCTGCTGCGGGCACGGGAACACATGTGAGTCTAGCTTTCTCCTCACTGGCTAGGAGGGGCAGAACTTTTCTGCTTGCTTGTGCTTTATAGTTTGGGGTAACCTCTCACTTTGATTACATGCATGATTTTCCTCTGGTTTCTAATTGTATTTTCCTTATGCCCCAGATCTACCATGCGTATGTTTTCACTAACTCTAGGTTGGCTACTAGTGTAATTTCTTTAAATTTGGGGTAACCACAAGTGTAACTTTCTTCATTAGTCACTTCTCTGAATCTCTTGGTCTCTGCTTTGATATCTGCCCTCTCATTTTTCCTTGAGCCTCACCATTTGCCCTATTAACATCCCTACATGGAAAAACAAACGGTAGATTCTATGCCAGTTCCTCTTAAGTCTCCCTACACAAGCCCCTAGATTTTACTTTCCATGCTTGCCAGCTTTACTCTGCTCTCTTCTTACAAGCCTTAGTTTCTCTTAAGTCCATGTGCCTGCGGGTTTACTACTATCTCTCTTTAAAACCTCAGTTTCTCTTAAACCCCAATCTCACTTAGATACACCCCACAATTTGTTATTTCCCCCTAAATAAACTTAATAATTCTTATTTTATCCTTCTTGAGTCTATCGATATTAAATCTTTATCAAAGATAGGACAGAACTCAAAACTTGGGGTTCATAAATTCTTGGGGACTCCTCCTGAACCCCAAAACCTGCATTAGTTAGGAATAAGATAGCTCATTCTATAGGTTAGTCAAGGTCCTAGTTCCAAGGAACCTAAACATCAATTTGCCCTTACAAGACCAGAAGGCAATCTAGAAGCTCAGTCCAAAAATGCCTGACTCATAGAGGGCTGCTGGACACCAGCCCTGTGTTCTCTTTACTTCCTGGTTCTACTGTAGTTTAGAGTTAACAGGGCCTCTGAAAGTAAACTAAAAGCAGCAGAAAGCAAGAAAGGCCCTTGAGCCTATGAAGAGAAATCCAATTCTTTCTTATTTATTTTTCCCTAAGGGAGTTTAAGGGAGTCTGGGCAGTTTCCACCTTGCTGGAGACCAGAAATAGCAGAAGGGTCTGCTCTTCCCTTATCCCTAAAGGAGTTACCCTTCCCTGGAAACCAGAACTGCAAGGTACTTAAACATTTGGCGTGGGAACTTGACTGACCAGCTCAGCTCTCACCCAGTAAAATCTCATAAAAGACCCCACTCAAGAGTCACCTGGCAAGTTTTTTCCTGCTTTACAGGAGCTTTGCCTTCTTTTCTTCTCTTAAGTGCTATAGTAAAATTTCTCTAAACCTCACCCCGTGTGGTCTGTGGATTTCTTCATAAGACAAGGGCTTGGAGGCCACTGGCTCAGTGTGATTGACTGCCTAGCACCATAACGCCTAGGTTGAAGCCCAAACAAGATTCAAGAATGGCTCTGTTGATCTCAGAGATACCCCAAATTTCCTTATCAGTTTTTCATTATTGTAACCTTTTGGTGAGCTTTTTTTTTTTTTTTTTTTTTCTCCTTAGTGGGCATTTTCTGAGTCAGTGCTTTTCTCCCTAAATCATCTACTAACCAGAGTCCCCCATAGATATACATATAAGTTAACCTCTCAGACTAATTCAAACTCAGTGAAAAAAATAGGTAACATTATCATTTTTATACACAAATAAAAAACCTGAGCTTTCTACTCCCTTCAACAGACCCCAAGAATAAATAACTGTATTCCACAGTACCGTCATCTTCTAGGTGAGGAGACTGCCTGCTGGGTTTGAGCCCAAGACCCTGGGTGGATGTGCTCCCTCACGAAAGATGAATTCTTAGCTCCTGCACTGATGTGGGTAGAGTGGAGCTACATAGCTACACAGTACCTCCTATTCACTCAGAGCACATTGCTTACCATCAGAACATCACAGCCAATTAATCTGCATGCCTCAGGGAACACCCAATTCCCACTTGGGAATGGGACTTAGGAGGCCTAGGCCAGGCTGTCTCCTAATTTACAAATTGCTTTCTGTTCTTTCCTGCATGTGAGGTACCCCCTCTAGCATATCCTCAGCCTGGTCTGCAAGGAAAGATGGGTGGTGGCTGGAGATGATGTCAGATTGTAGCAGGAGACATAGGTCAGATGTGAGAGCAATTTAGATGATGCCCAGGGCAAGCTCCACTGTAAACAAACACCCAGCTGCCTAGAGCCTCGGCCTTCTGTTATCTGGGATTCTTGATTTGCTGGGCTCGCCCCTGGGTGGTCTTGCCGAAACAGTGGTTTAGAGAACAGTCAGAGTTCTTCAATATAAACACAGTATTCCTTCAGAGGCAGTGCACACAAGAGGGAGGCCCCAGGTTCTTGGCTTGCCTCTCTCTGCTTCGCTTGCTCAGGCAAGCCTCTTCTTACAGGCAGGACAGCTTGTTCTTCCACATGCCCAAAATGGGAACCCAAATTTCTGAGGGGTTTGAGCATTGTCCTTGACTTCTCCTTTCCTTCAGCCTCTATATAATCAGACATGACTCCTTTTCATTAAATTTCATAAAGTTTTCTCACATCTGCCACTTCTCTCTAGCCCTCTGTCTCTCAGTTCTTATTGTCCCTTTCTGAATTATTGGCACAGCCTCTCAACTTGCCTTTCTCTGCCAGTCTTGCTCTTGAAAATTCCTTCTGGGTTTTGCTGCCCACATGTATTTAAATAGACAAATACAAATATGAAACTCTCCAAGTGCACACAGAAAACTCATGCAAAAATATTCATGTCTGTGTGCACACATACTTACACACACACACACACACACACACACACATACACACACCTACAAGAATGTGCAAATCCATGTGCCTTATAGAGATTTTGGCAATGTGGCCCTAACTTCACTCTATAACATCAGCCACAATAAAGGATGCTGGTAATTAAGTCATTAGTATTTCCCATATAGCAAACCTGGCATATGCAAAATATTTTTTTAATCAAGTGCAGATAACTTCTTTCTGCTCTCACTTTCTATTCTCTTGAAGCACATTGCTTCTGTCTACCATTCCTGCTATGGAGAGGGAAGGTTTCCTCTCACAGCATCCTTCCTTACACAGGGCTCATTGCTCCCTGCCCATGAGCATGGGAGACTGAAACATCACCAAGGTGTGCACTGAATTGTAGCTGCTAACCATGGGGCTATTCTGGAAACAGAGACTGCTGTTTGCTCTTCCCTCTGGGGTGACTTACACGTGTCTGGTGCTCCTCCAGCTTGGTTGTTGGTGAGCGAGTGAGAAGAATATTCAAGGTGCAAGCCATACACATGAGCAGGAGAAGACACTTTCCTGGGGTCCCAGGTTCCTTTCTCCCTCACTACTGCAGACAGGACAGACCTACATACAGAGCCCCAAATAAGGGCCTCTTAGGCTAGGGGTGATGCCAACAATGAACCTCACTCCTAAAAGGCACAGTTTGCTACCACAATTTGTCTCTTTCCCTGAGTTATTACTCTCAGTGGTTCCTCTCCTCTTGCAGTCGTCCTTCTCAACACATTATTCTCTTTTGGATCTATTCTGAGATCTTCCATTAGTTAATTCACTCATTGCTGTGATAAAATGCCTGAGAGAAAGCAGCATAAGGAAATAAAGAGTATATTTCAGCCCACAGTTATAAGGGTCTGCACATCACAGCAGGGAGGCACGGCAGCAGGAGCAGAAGGCTGACTGGTCATGTGCAGCAGTCAGGAAACAGAGTGAACAGGAAGTGGGACCAGCTATAAACCCTCAAAGTCCTCCCAAACTGTGCCACCAGCTAGAGTCAAAGTATTCAAACATATGAGCCTGTGCGGGGTGAGGAGGCACTTGACATCAAACCACACAGCTTCCTTTCCTCTTCTTATTGGACTACTTTCCTCAAAGAGGCACCAGAGAAGCTTTCCGTTTCTAGGTCTCTGTCTCTTCTGTGCATGCCCCAAACTCAAATAGCAGGTATTCTGCAGTAAGTGCAAAAGAGACAATTACCACAAAGAGTCATCTGAGGGAAAGTCTCTCCAAGCACCACTGAAGAATACAAGTCCAGACAAAGACTGAAGAGAAAAAAAAAAAAAAAAAGCAGGGTCAATGTGCCAACCTCCTTTCCTAGGAGGAGAGCTGTGCCTACTCAACAAAGGTATGCGGACTTCAGAAAGCATACCTATGGCACCTCATGTCCACAGGCTTTCTGGCCCAGAGACACAAAGGACATTGGGAAGAAGAACTTTAGAAATTCAGGGAACCTTTGACTGTTATGATCACTGCCACAGGCCTGTGTTGTTCTGGTCCATCTCTTTTTTTCCCTACCCTTCCTCCTCATGGAAATACCCTGAGGACCATATCTCCCCTATAGCCGCCCCCTTCTCCCATTGCCTGGGGTCTAGACTCTCTACTTCTAGAAAGTAAAATAGCTGGCACATGTACAAGGTAAAATTTGAGAACATTTATATCAGGTTAATATCTATGATCTGCTCAATCCCTGATTGAAACATCTGTCCCTTTCTGGTCCACAACTTTATTTCCCCAATGATCAATACCTATTCCAGCATGCACACTAACGTCTCCTCAAGTAGAAGAGGGGTTTCCCATTTCAAGGTCCTGACAAGGCTGTTCCTCCTCCCTGATATATTACATCTTCTCCTATGTCCTGCTCTTTATTGGAGCTCACGTCAGCTAGAACTTTCTTGGCTAGCAAACCTAGAGAAAAGTCTACATGCCCTCTGATATGAGGCTTGGTGGCCTCAGTTTGTCACAAAAGACAGCATTGCTTTCTGCCCTCAGAAACTTCAAGGCTGAGTAAGGAGGTGCTAAATAAGGCAGCCAATCAGCATTCACCATAAGAGACAGATTTCAAAAGGAACAAAAGTGTAGAAGATAGGGGCATGAGGTTGAAGGACCCTAGTCTTGCAGAACTTTTGGTTGCAGAAAGGGCATGAAATTCAAGCAGCAGTTCTCATTATTCTTTTAGTGTGAATTCTGGGAGGTGGAATTGTGAGGTCAAAGCATATGAATTCTTGAAAGGATATTACTAGGTCTGTGGAAGTGGATAGGAAAGAAAGGAGGACTAAGGAAGGTTTTAATGGGGGTAGATATAATCACAGGATATCATACATATATATGGAAATGTTGTAACGAAATCCCTTAGTACAATTAATATGCACAAATAAAAGTATGTGGTTTTTATTTTATTTTGTGACACATAATGTCTCTTCTTTCTCCCCACCCTGGCTCTCTATTCCTTGCATGTCCCTAGCAGATAGTACTGGTTTTTTTTTTTTGTGTGTGTTTGCTTGTTTTGGAAATGTCAGTGACAGTGAGGATGCTAACACAAAAGAATTAGCAAGAGAAAGGTAGGTCAGAGCAGGAAGCCATGGCCTCTCTGTGTGACACATGTAGTGAACAGGCATTTTATTCGCACTGGAGTGAGTTTGCAGTGGCCACATCACCTTCTGGTGACCTTGTCAGATTGCAGTATTAACAGCTGACCTAAGGGTTACAGCAGGCACTGAGGAAAGCTGTGTGTGCTTAAGCACACAACTAGCCCACGTAATGTACACACTGCATAAACATGACTGTCAATATCATTGCCATGGTGCCCAAAGGAAAGTATCCATTTCTTTATGAAGTTTGGAGTATGTGAGAATCCTACAGGATGGGAGCAAAAAGCCAAGCTTTCAGCAGAAGTTCCAGAAGCCATAGCTAGGAAACACATCCTCCCTGCAAGAAATGAATACAATGGAAGAAATGGAGACAATAGGGTAAGGGGGAGTCAGCCAATACAGCCAGGTTTGCATCAACAATAGCAACAACAAAAATCTTCTTTAGTGGTAAATATTAGCATTGTCATTCTTTCCATCTGGAAAAGTCCATTCAAACCCCAGCATCCATTCTAATTCTAGAAGTCACCAGTCTCTCCCTCTGGACACAGTGTGCAGCACTCAGCCTTATGTACTAGACATTATGTAGCACTCAGCCTTGGTCAGTGGACACATGGTGGAGCACTCAGCCTTGGTCACTGGACAGTATGGAGCACGCAGCCTTGGTCAGTGGACAGTGTGGAGCACTCAGCCTTGGTCACTGGACACAGTGTGGAGCACTCAGCCTTGGTCAGTGGACACAGTATGCAGCACTCAGCCTTGGTCAGTGGACACAGTGTGGAGCACTCAGCCTTGGTCAGTGGACACAGTGTGCAGCACTCAGCCTTGGTCACTGGACACAGTGTGGAGCACTCAGCCTTGGTCAGTGGACACAGTATGGAGCACTCAGCCTTGGTCACTGGACACAGTGTGCAGCACTCAGCCTTGGTCAGTGGACACAGTGTGCAGCACTCAGCCTTGGTCACTGGACACAGTGTGGAGCACTCAGCCTTGGTCACTGGACACAGTGTGGAGCACTCAGCCTTGATCACTGGACATAGTGTGCAGCACTCAGCCTTGGTCAGTGGACACAGTGTGGAGCACTCAGCCTTGGTCACTGGACACAGTGTGCAGCACTCAGCCTTGGTCAGTGGACACAGTGTGCAGCACTCAGCGTTGGTCAGTGGACACAGTGTGCAGCACTCAGCATTGGTCACTGGACACAGTGTGCATCACTCAGCCTTGGTCACTGGACACAGTGTGGAGCACTCAGCCTTGGTCACTGGACACAGTGTGGAGCACTCAGCCTTGGTCACTGGACACAGTGTGCAGCACTCAGCCTTGGTCACTGGACACAGTGTGGAGCACTCAGCCTTGGTCACTGGACACAGTGTGCAGCACTCAGCCTTGGTCACTGGACACAGTGTGCAGCACTCAGCCTTGGTCAGTGGACACAGTGTGGAGCACTCAGCCTTGGTCACTGGACACAGTGTGGAGCACTCAGCCTTGGTCAGTGGACACAGTGTGCAGCACTCAGCCTCGGTCAGTGGACACAGTGTGGGACACTCAGCCTTGGTCACTGGACACAGTGTGCAGCACTCAGCCTTGGTCAGTGGACACAGTGTGGAGCACTCAGCCTTGGTCAGTGGACACAGTGTGGAGCACTCAGCCTTGGTCACTGGACACAGTGTGCAGCACTCAGCCTTGGTCACTGGACACAGTGTGGAGCACTCAGCCTTGGTCAGTGGACACAATGTGGAGCACTCAGCCTTGGTCACTGGACACAATTTGGAGCACTCAGCCTTGGTCACTGGACACAGTGTGCAGCACTGAGCCTTGGTCAGTGGACACAGTTTGGAGCACTCAGCCTTGGTCAGTGGACACAGTTTGGAGCACTCAGCCTTGGTCACTGGACACAGTGTGCAGCACTCAGCCTTGGTCACTGGACACAGTGTGGAGCACTCAGCCTTGGTCAGTGGACACAGTGTGGAGCACTCAGCCTTGGTCAGTGGACACAGTGTGGAGCACTCAGCCTTGGTCAGTGGACACAGTGTGCAGCACTCAGCCTTGGTCACTGGACACAGTTTGGAGCACTCAGCCTTGGTCACTGGACACAGTGTGCAGCACTCAGCCTTGGTCAGTGGACACAGTGTGCAGCACTCAGCCTTGGTCAGTGGACACAGTGTGGAGCACTCAGCCTTGGTCACTGGACACAGTGTGCATCACTCAGCCTTGGTCACTGGACACAGTTTGGAGCACTCAGCCTTGGCCACTGGACACAGTTTGGAGCACTCAGCCTTGGTCAGTGGACACAGTGTGCAGCACTCAGCCTTGGTCAGTGGACACAGTGTGCAGCACTCAGCCTTGGTCACTGGACACAGTGTGCAGCACTCAGCCTTGGTCACTGGACACAGTGTGGAGCACTCAGCCTTGGTCACTGGACACAGTGTGCAGCACTCAGCCTTGGTCAGTGGACACAGTATGCAGCACTCAGCCTTGGTCAGTGGACACAGTGTGGAGCACTCAGCCTTGGTCAGTGGACACAGTGTGCAGCACTCAGCCTTGGTCAGTGGACACAGTGTGCAGCACTCAGCCTTGGTCAGTGGACACAGTATGCAGCACTCAGCTTTGGTCAGTGGACACAATGTGGAGCACTCAGCCTTGGTCAGTGGACACAGTGTGCAGCACTCAGCCTTGGTCAGTGGACACAGTGTGCAGCACTCAGCCTTGGTCACTGGACACAGTGTGCAGCACTCAGCCTTGGTCACTGGACACAGTGTGCAGCACTCAGCCTTGGTCAGTGGACACAGTATGCAGCACTCAGCCTTGGTCAGTGGACACAGTGTGGAGCACTCAGCCTTGGTCAGTGGACACAGTGTGCAGCACTCAGCCTTGGTCACTGGACACAGTTTGGAGCACTCAGCCTTGGTCACTGGACACAGTGTGCAGCACTCAGCCTTGGTCAGTGGACACAGTGTGCAGCACTCAGCCTTGGTCAGTGGACACAGTGTGGAGCACTCAGCCTTGGTCACTGGACACAGTGTGCATCACTCAGCCTTGGTCACTGGACACAGTTTGGAGCACTCAGCCTTGGTCACTGGACACAGTTTGGAGCACTCAGCCTTGGTCAGTGGACACAGTGTGCAGCACTCAGCCTTGGTCAGTGGACACAGTTTGGAGCACTCAGCCTTGGCCACTGGACACAGTTTGGAGCACTCAGCCTTGGTCAGTGGACACAGTGTGGAGCACTCAGCCTTGGTCACTGGACACAGTGTGCAGCACTCAGCCTTGGTCAGTGGACACAGTATGCAGCACTCAGCCTTGGTCAGTGGACACAGTGTGGAGCACTCAGCCTTGGTCAGTGGACACAGTGTGCAGCACTCAGCCTTGGTCAGTGGACACAGTGTGCAGCACTCAGCCTTGGTCAGTGGACACAGTGTGCAGCACTCAGCTTTGGTCAGTGGACACAATGTGGAGCACTCAGCCTTGGTCAGTGGACACAGTGTGCAGCACTCAGCCTTGGTCAGTGGACACAGTGTGCAGCACTCAGCCTTGGTCACTGGACACAGTGTGCAGCACTCAGCCTTGGTCACTGGACACAGTGTGCAGCACTCAGCCTTGGTCAGTGGACACAGTATGCAGCACTCAGCCTTGGTCAGTGGACACAGTGTGGAGCACTCAGCCTTGGTCAGTGGACACAGTGTGCAGCACTCAGCCTTGGTCAGTGGACACAGTGTGGAGCACTCAGCCTTGGTCAGTGGACACAGTGTGCAGCACTCAGCCTTGGTCACTGGACACAGTATGCAGCACTCAGCCTTGGTCAGTGGACACAGTGTGGAGCACTCAGCCTTGGTCACTGGACACAGTGTGCAGCACTCAGCCTTGGTCAGTGGACACAGTGTGCAGCACTCAGCCTTGGTCAGTGGACACAGTATGCAGCACTCAGCCTTGGTCAGTGGACACAATGTGGAGCACTCAGCCTTGGTCAGTGGACACAGTGTGCAGCACTCAGCCTTGGTCACTGGACACAGTGTGCAGCACTCAGCCTTGGTCACTGGACACAGTGTGCAGCACTCAGCTTTGGTCACTGGACACAGCACTCACTGCTTACCTGTTGGCCCCTATTTGAGGGCAGCAGACCCTCCAAACAAACAAGAGTTGTTCTAAAGTGTTGTATAGCCCTGGAGTCATCTGTCTATTAAAGGAGCTATCTTTAGGTTGTTGAGATCATTGCTACCTTTTTCTGCATTTCCAACCTGGAATCCCAAGCTGTATTTGATTCCTGAAAACATCTACATTCTTAGTGTGTAAATGAGTTCAGAGTACTGAGGCAGTTGATGCCAGGCTGGTTCCAGCCCTCCTTCAGGTCCTCTTCTCCTTCCACCTTTCCCATCATTCTCAGAGCTGCTGAGCGTTAACAAGTTTTAAAATCCCTTAGATCTACTTGGAGGAAAGGCCAATTTACTGTGATTAAATGCAAGGTAGTGTTCAATTAGCAGAAGATAAACAGAACATATAAACCCACTACGATAATTTTTAAATCAAAAGTTAGAGCACACATAGGCTGCTGTGATAATCATTTACTAATTTAATGATGATGGAGCCCTTTAAGTTCTTGCCATTCTCTGAGAGTGTTTCTAAAGAACACCCCTCATGTTAATTAGAGTTGCTTCATTAACATGTTATCCAAAAGAACACACTTTGTGAAGTTCTTTGGGTGCCTCTGATGGAAGCAAATCACTGCGAGTGTCTTTCCCATCAGTTAATGAAGGGTATGATGTATAAATCATTAGCAAGGACCATATGGTGACACTAGAAGAAAGAAAGGAAGGTTTGGAGTTCTATATGGGAGCAGGGCAGATGGCTATGAATAATGTGTACAGACACATGGACCCTCATGCATGTGCCCATGTGGCAGCAAACACTTTATGCCATGCAAACTTGAGGGGTTCTGTTTGGCAGACAACTGTTGCTCATATCTCTGGGTCTGCCTGACAGACTCAAAATCACCTATAGCAGTGTTATACCTTTGGCTGACAGTCAGACCTTGGAACCAGTAATGAATTCATGGACCTACCTTCCCATGAGAGGGAGCTTGGAACCAGTAATGAATTCATGGACCTACCTTCCCATGAGAGGGAGGACTCTCTGTGTAGTCCAGTTCTTCTTGCCCCTAGTTTCTGGATCCTGGAAATGTGTGCATTGTGTTCCAACCTAATTCAAGATTTTAGAAGCCAGGAATCCCTGATACTTGGGGCAGTAGCTCTCAAAGCTTATGCCCATTGGAATCAACTGTGCATCTTTAAAAACTGCTGTGCTAATTTATGGCTCTAATACATAGACATTTAATCAGTATGTGGTTTGAACCAAGCATTGAGACTTTGAAAAGCTTCCTACTTCTGGATGATTTTACCATGCTGCAGAATGTAAGGGTCACTCATCTCTGACACAAGTCCTGGATCTCAGGTAGATGAAAGGTCTTGAGATCTGTAGTAAATGATGGGCCTTGGTGCAAAACGTATACCTGGCAGGACTGTTAGCCATGGAACGATGGGTTGGAAGGAACAAGGTATTTGGAATAAATAGTCCTGGGTTGGAATCCCAGCCACTTAACTGTCTCTGCTGTGTGAAATAGAGGCAAAAAGCATTCTTGTGATACTATAAGAGAATTAAATAAAATAATAGGTAAAGTGCTGAGGCTGGTATACAGGAAGTGAAATAACAGTTTATGCAAAAATTGGGTTACAAGTAAAAATAAATAAATAACAGAAAAAGAGAGAGGAAATCCGGACACCATCTCTCTGAAATACTTGGTGAAGTGGCTGAAGGTACTGTACATGTTTTTCCAGAGTGTCTTCCATGAACTCAGGTCCTGCTGATAACCCAGGTGATGCATGTGTGTCTGCTCTAGATACCATAGAACCTACCCTGGGCTGCAATTTTCTGGAAAGGGTTAACTGAAAGGGGATTACATATATGTAGCTATAAGGAAATCGTCATCCAGGCTGGGATGAGACTTTTGGGTGAGGTGGCTGTTTCACAGTCATCCATACTCCTATAATGAACTTTCACCCATGCTCTGTAGGTAAGCCAATTAAATTCACTGGTAGGGCTGGAGAGATGGCTCAGTAGTTAGAAGTGCCTATGTGTAAAGTCTACAGGTCAGGTTCGGTTCCCTAACCACCCATATAAAGCCTATCTGGCATTAATTTATAGTGTCAAGAGACTCTGGCATAACCCCCAACCTGCACCTACACATGTACAAATAAAAAATAAAAATGAAAAAAATAAATGCATTGGTTCACCAAGCTAGACTTGGGTGGAATTGTTACTTTGGTCTGTCATTGGTGTCCTATCTAAGGGAAGCAAATGTGTGCTTACCTCTCCTCAGGAAAAGTTCATGTAACAGATTATCAGGCTGTCCAAGTGTGGGTACATTTCTGAATTGTTCATCTGAAATCCATTTCTCATTGAATAAGGTGCATAAGGACATATATGAGACACATAAAGAAAGCTCCCTCACCAAGTTTAAGGCATGGTGTGAGATAATGTGTGTGAAAGTTCCAACTGTAGTGTTAGTTACATGACAAGAATTTGATAAAGTTTGCTGAATGAACACAACAGAGGAAGGAAGGAAGTTACATGAGGTGTTCACAGTGGGGACCTGGGCTTCCAGGGATTCTAAGGTGGCACAGAATATCCATAACGTGTTCTGTCCAGTTTCCCCAAAATACTAATGAGCCGTTGGCATTGTCCTCTTCCTGCTCCTTCCTGTATCCACACAATCTGCGCGCCCTGTATTCCAAGCAGGCTCGTAGATTGTAGTTAAGCAAACCAAAAGAGCTGCATAGCGCCCAGGTTGTACTGTAAAGCAATGGTCTGGCATCACCAGAAGAGTGAGGTGTGATGAATTCAGAGACGCTTCCTGATCCCACCAATCCTTTCAGTTGTACCAACACCCCACTAACTAAAAAATAAAGAGCCCTCTCCCCTCTGATGTCTAAACGTCCATGTGAATGCTGGACAGGGAGCAGTGGAAGGAAGTCAGAGCTGATCTGAAGCTGAGCTTTGTAGCAGCAATGGCTTTTAAGGACACGATTCTCCAGACTCTAAGCCCCTACAGATAAAATTTATATATATATATATATATATGTAAATGTACAAATGATTTTATGGCTTTTATGGCTTCAGATGAAATATCCATATGAACTGTTGAGGAAGACTAAAGATATTGTGATAAAGAGGACTCTTTGAAATTGTGCTTTAGAAAAAAAATCTATGACATGAGATATGAACATAGCCAGAACCCTGATAAAAGTCATGTCATCCTTTTGCCACAGAATCTGTGGAGGCATGAAAGGAACCACGGGGCCTGGAGATCCTGGCATCTTTCAAGTCTGGCTTATTAACATGCATTAGTGTCTTCCTCAAGATCAGCCTGGCCAAAGGTTATCAACAGAAATTTGATTTAATGAGCCCAGAACATGGGGCGAGGAGCCCTGCAATGCCAGCACAGGCAGAAATCTGGGGCAAAGGAGTCTCATTTTCTGAAGAGGAGAAACAAAGATAAACTCATTAAAGCAGAAGGCACTATATTGGTTTAATCCTCAGAGCAGCAGTGTCCCAGTATGGGGGCCTCCTGCTCACTCATTTCAGAGACTAAAACTCTGTCCTTCCCAGACTAGCACCTGTATAACAAAGGCCTTAGAGCTAGAGGGGAATAGAGGAAAGGCTAGCAGACCAGCACTCTTGCTGAGAGGTGACCACTAATGTGGTCTGTAGTCCGACGGGTTTCTCTAAGACTCAGGCTGCACTTTTAACATGAGATTAGGAGTAGTTGATCTGGGCTAGGTATTTCCTTATTGTCATGTACAGGCAAATTAGCATTTTGCAAAACAGAGGACAGATAAAATGCTCAAAGACTGTAAATGTTCCCAATCCTAAGAGTAAATTATTCCTGGCTAGAGTGTCAAGGCTGTGGGGTGAATGAGAAAGGACCACAGATCAGCATGCTGATAGGAGGCAGGCCCACAGAGAGATGAGGGAAGGACCAGGGAGAGTGTGGGGTCTTCTCAGGATAGCAGAGCCTGAGCTCTGGGGAATGCAACCTTACTGGATAATGATATGCTATAAGAACTGGTTGTTCAGACTTCTGGGTAAGATGGCAGCATACTGGCCACACCAAAGCAGCCTATGGAAGGATATAAGCAGAAACACAGCAAAATATACACTTCTACTGAGAAGGGAAGGTGTATAAGTTATTATCAACCACAGCAGAGAAGCAGGAGAGATCAAGGTCTTTCAGAAAGGAGAAAACTGCCCAAAATCCTGCCAAGGCACCTGCGGCCCCATTCCACGCAGCCAGCTGCCAGCACAGAGTGGCAGGAGCAGAAACAAGGTGAAAGGATTTTCTACTCATATCAGCCTCCTTGAAAAGTCAAGAAATCCGAAAGAGAAGACAGCAGAGACTAGCTGATCAGAAAGAGAATACAGAAGGGAGCAACTGAGAAACTCCCATAGGTCTCTAGGCACCCTGCATAGCTTCCCATGCCCAAACTGTCAGGGCCTTAAACCTCCAGAGAACTCACTCAACCATGGCCACCCAGCACCAAGAGAGACAAAAGTGGGCACTCAGCATGAGTGAGAGTGGAAGACACCCAAAAGGTAAAAGGGCCTACTTATACAATGCCAGATACGAGGCCTGCACTGGAAGTGCTGACTCCCTTTCCATGAGAGGAAAGGTTATGTATTACATTTGAAAGACATGCTCTTGGTTGGATTTATCATTCTCAAACTGTATTTTGGTGTCGATTATTGTTGTCTTTGATGTTTCCTGATTTTTAGGGCCTTTGCCTTTTTCTTCTGTCATTATTGGGGACAGGGTCTGACTGCTCCAGGCAGACTTGGATCCCATTTCAGACCAGAAATCTCAATCTCCTAGTAGACAGAATTAAGGGTGTGGGGCAATACACACCCTTAGGGACCGTGGCTTTATTATATTATCTGCTTATTTTAATGTCAATGTCTGTATAAGTACTCTGCCATTTTGGATTGTATGTATGTGTTTCTCAGTTGAATTTTAGAATTTGCCAGTAATTTGCTCTACTCAGTCTACTGCAATACTTGAATAGCAGGCATGCTCAACACCTAGGGTCACTTCTCCTATTTTCTCTTGGAGTATAAGAACTACACCTGGCTCCCTGAACTCCTACACTGAAAATATACAAATTTGGGTTTACAAAGCTAAGAACACTGCAGTAAATTAGAAAACCAAAGCATCAAATTAACTCAAGATGCAAAAATCTCTAGATTATAACACAAGAAAAACAAAAAATCAAGACAATACAATACCATAAAAGTTATAAATCCATCAGAAATTACCTCCACTGAGACTGCTTTAGATGAAATGCCTGAAAAAGATTTCAAAAAAAATTGATTATACCCATGTTCAAATAAATTAAAGAAGAAATCAAAATAATCAAGAAGAAAACAAACTCCTGAAGTAATCTCAAGAAAACAAAGGTAATGAGGTAATTACAAGACATGAGTAAGGAAATGGGAATAATAAAAAAATACCAGTCAGAAATACTAGAAATGAAAAACAGAGCTAGTCAAACAGAAAAGTCTGTAGAAAGTCTGACAAGTAGAATGGATCAAGGAGAAGACAGTCTATCCAAAGGAAGGAAGGAAATTACAAATCTTCTAGATTTGTGTTTCCCACCCCTTTGATTCCCTCCCCTTCCATCCTAGTGTATAGTCTAGGAGATGCTTGCTGGGAATGTAAGGTATCTTGGGTAGATTCAGGTTAGGTGCTATAGATGAGTGAGACTATGTGGTGATTTTTTTTCTGTGATTGGGTAAGTTCACTGAGAATGATCTGTTCCAGGTTCAACCATTTGTCCTCAAATTTCACTGTGTCATTTTTTTCTTACTGCTGTATAGAACTCCATTGTGTAGATATACCACATCTTAGTTATCCATTCTTCTAGTGATGGACATCTGGGTTGATTCCAGCACTTAGCTATTATAAATTGAGCCGCTATAAACATGGTTGAGCAAATCTCTCTAGCCTGTGGTTTGAAGGTGTTAGGGTAGATGGCCAGTAAGGGAATAACTGGGTCTGTTAGTATCTCTATACTCAGCTTTTTCAGAAGTCTCCATATTGCTTTCCAAAGTGGTTGTACCATCCTACATTCCCACCAACAGTGGATGAGTGTTCCTACTTCTCCACATCCTCACCAGCATTTATTTTTATTTGATTTTTTGATGTTTGCTATCCTTATTGGGGTAAGGTGGAATCTCATAGTTGTTTTGATTTGCATTTCTCTGATGATTAGGGATGATGAGCATTTTCTTAAGTGTATGTTTGCCATTTCTATTTCTTCCTCTGTGAACTGCCTGTTCAGCTCTTTGCCCCATTTTGTGAGTGGGGTGTTTGACTTCTTACTGTTTAGATTTTTGAGTTTTTTGTAGATTCTAGAGATTAGGCCTCTATCAGTTGGATAACCCACAAATATTTTCTCCCATTCTGTGGGTAATCTATTGGCTTTGCTTATTGTATGCTTGTCTGTAAAGAAACTCTTTAGCTTCATGTGATCCCATTGGTTGAGTGACGGTTTAAGTTCGTGAGTTACTGGGGTTTTGTTCAGGAAGTCTTTTTCCATTCCTATATCATGGAAAGTACTTCCTAAATTTTATTCCAGTAGTATTCGAATTTCTGGTCTTATATTGAGATCTTTGATCCATTTGGACTTGAGTGTAGTGCATGGTGAAATGTGTGGATCAAGTTTCAGTTTCCTGTATATGGTTATCCAGTTTTTCCAGCACCATTTGTTGAAGATGCTGTCTTTTTTCCAGCCTATATTGTTTGGCCCTTTATCGAATATCAAATAGCTATAGGTGCTTGACCCAAAGTCTGGGTCCTCAAGTCTATTCCATTGATCTATACTCCTGTTTTTATGCCAGTACCATGCTGTTTTTATTACTATGGCTTTGTAATATAGCTGTAGATCAGGTATGGTGATGCCTCCAGAGGTATTTCTTTTGCTGAGGATATGTTTGGAAATGCGAGGCCTTCTGCCTTTCCATATGAAATTTGAGATCATTTTTTCTATCTCTGTGAAGAACACTGTAGGGATTTTAATTGGAATTGCATTAAGTCTGTATATTGCCTTTGGTAGGATTGTCATCTTCACACTGTTAATTCTGCCTATCCAGGAACATGGGAGGTCTTTCCATTTTCTCAAGTCGGCCTCAATTTCTTTTTTGAGTGTTTTTATGTTTTGAAAATGGGACTATGTCCACTATTTCTTTCTCAGTATCTTTGTCATTTGCATAAAGGAAGGCTACTGATTTTTGTGCATTGATTTTGTACCCTGCTACTTTGCTATAGGAGTTAATCACCTTCAGGAATTTTGGGATGGAGTCTCTCAGGTCTCTTACATATATAATCATATCATCAGTGAATAAAGCTAACTTAACTTCTTCCTTTCCAAATTGTGTCCGTTTTATTTCCTTCTGTCTTATTGCTTGAGCTAGGACTTCCAGTACTATATTGAAAAGCAGAGGTGAGAGTGGACAACCCTGTCTTGTTCCTGATCTTAATGGGAATTCCTCCAGTCTCTCTCCATTAAGTATTATTTGGGCCTTTGGAGCTTCATATATTGCATTTATTAGGTTAAGATATAAACCAACCATGCCAATTCTCTCCTATGTTTTGAACATGAAGTGATGTTGAATCTTGTCAAAGGCCTTTTCTGCATCTATCGAAATGATCATGTGGTTTTTATGTTTAACCTTATTTATGTGGTGTATTACATTGACAGATTTCCATATGTAGAACCACCCCTGTGTTCCTGGAATGAATCCCACTTGGTCAAGGTGGATAATGCTTTTGATGTGTTGTTGGATTCGGTTTGCAAGGATTTTGTTTAGGATCTTTGCATCTAAATTCATCAGGGAAATAGGCCGGTAGTTTTCTTTTCTTGTGGCATCTCTGCCTGGTTTTGGAATTAGGGTGATGCTAGCTTCATAAAAGGAGTTGGGTAGCTTTCCCTGTTCACCAATTGTGTGGCACAGTTTGAGGAAGATTGGTTTGAGTTCTTCTATGAAGGTTTGATAGAATTCAGCTGAGAAGCCATCTGGTCCTGGACTCTTCTTTTGGGGGAGGTTTTTTTTATTACTTTTTCAATCTCCATGAGTGTGATGGGTTGATCGAGGTGATTTATGTGCTCTGTGTTTAGCTTTGGTAGATGGTATGCGTCCAAGAATTTATCCATCTCCTCCACATTATCCAGTTTTGTGGAGTAGAGGTTTTTGAAATAAGTCCTGATGATTCTCCCAGTTTCACTTATGTCTGTTGTGATCTCTCCTTTTTCATTTTGAATTTTGTTAATTTGAAGTTTCTCCTTTTTTTGCTTGATCAGATTGGCCAGGGGTTTGTCAAGACCCAAACGACAATGGTACCATAATTTTCTACTTACTAAAAGACAGACCAAATGGCTGATCCTTCATCAGGCCCTTACAGGGAACACCTGAACCACAAGACACTGGAGAGGGTAAGATCAAGACTAACCTTAATCTTCCACATCTTCCCTCCTCACTCCCCCCGCCCTCTCTCTTATCTCTAACTCTTGTATATTAGTTATATTCTTCCTCATTTTCTTAGTGGGCACTGACCTGTAACTCCCAGAACCAGCATGGGGCTATCATCCACAATGATCTTTTCATCAGAGAGACCTACAAGGTTTCCTAAAAGAAAGACAGATTTCTGTCAGAGTACTTGATGACCCACCAAAGGCTAGTGGTAAGACCCTACTGCTGAAGACACCTTATGTGATTGACATGCAAATTAGAATGGCATGGCTGGAAGTTGGAAGAGAGTCAGTCCCCAGACAGTCAGCGTGTCTAGTGCCAGAAGGTGCTACATGGGCGACTGGGGGAGAATGACCAATATCTGTCGAAGCAACGCATGGTCTAACCTACTTAGCAGCAAATAACTTGTTGTGATGCCCACACAAGTGCAGTGGTGGTACACAGCCATGGTGGGGAACCAACTGCTCTCAGTTTGGCTAACTGATCCCCTCACTGGTATGGGACCCATAACTGGAGCTAGGAAACAAGTCAGAACCAGATCCAAATGTGAACCCACTCTCCAATATCAAGCTACCATCAATTGTGGGCTACAAGAGGGCTTACACATATTAAATTCTCTATTAAAAAAAAGTAAGGGTTATTTCATTTGTCCTGGTGCTAACTTACTCTCCTTCTGCTTCTCTTTTTCAGATAGATGTACATCCTAAGGAGAGAGCCACCCCATCATACCTCAAAAGGGCTCCGGCTGAAACTAAGAAAAATTGGAGAAACAAGCAAGGGTGCTGTTTTCCTGATGAACCAGATACCAGCACAAGGGGGAAGGAGATCAACACAGAGAAAAATCAACTCCTGCCAAATCAGATAGCCAAATCCTCAGAGGCCCCCAACACCTCATCACTGAAGCAGACCAAAAATGAACCCAACAAGGCTCAGGGAAATTTTGCGGAGGAGGGGCCGGAAAGAATGTCAGAGCCACATGTTGGGTCATGATATGCAGAGACATTTAGCTTACCCATAACTGTGGGCTAACTCCACAATGCATGACCCATATACCTCAACAAGGAGGGGCCAAGGGAGGGGGTAGGTAATGGATGAGCCTAATAATGGTACCAAACTGACTGTATTTGCTGAATACAAAACTAACTAATAAAGAAAAAAAATTAAAATTAAAAAAAAGCAATTACAAATCTTCCTCATGAACCTAGATGTGAAAATTCTCAACAAAATATTGGCAAACAGAATACAAGTATATATCAGAAAGATCATTCACCCTGACCAAGTAGGCTTTATCACAGAAATGCAAGAATGGTTCAACACACGCAAATTAATAAATGTAATGCACTGTATAAATGGACTGAAAGACAAAAATCACATGATGATCTCATTATATGCCAAAAAAAATCATTTGACAAAATTCAACATCCTGTCATGATAAAAGTTCTACAGAAAGTAGGAATCAAAGAACATATCTCAACATAATTAAGATTATGTATGAAAAACCTACAGCCAACATAATACTAAATGGAGAAAAACTTGAAGCTTTTCCACTAAAATCAGGAACAAGACAAGGGTGTCCATCATCTACACTTTAATATAATATAGTACTAGAAGTCTCAGCTATAGCAATAAGGCAAGAGACACACATAAAAAGGGTACAAATTGAAAAGGAAGAGATCAAATTACCATTATTTGCAGATGATATGATTCTATACATAAAAGACCCTAAAGAATCTACCAGCAAACTGTTAAACATGATAAACCCTTACAGTAATGCAGAAGGATACAAAATAAACTCAGAAATCAGTAGCCTTCTTATACGCAAACAACAAATATGCTGAGGTAGAAATCAGAGAATCATTCCCACTCACAATTGCATAAAAAAATAAATAAAGTACCTTGGAATAAACCTATCCAAGGACATGAAGGATCTCTACAAAGAAAACTTTAAAACACTCAAGGCAGAAATTGCAGAAGACACTAGGAAATGGAAAGACATCACATAATCTTGGATTGGAAGAATTAATATTGTCAAAATGTCAATTTTACCAAAAGCAATCTGCACATTTAATGCAATCCCCATCAAAATTCCAATGACATTCTTCCATTCTTCATGGAAAAAGAAAAAACAATTCTAAGATGCATTTGGAAGCACAAAAACACCTCATGTATCTAATACCATTTTGAGCAACAAAAACAAGGCTGGTAGTATTAACACACCTGATTTTAACCTGTATTACAGAGCTGTGTAACAAAAACAGCTTGACACTGGCACAAAAACAGACATGTAGATCAATGGGACAGAATAAAGGACCCATATGTATGTCTGGGCAGCTACAGCCACCTGATCATTGACAAAAATGCTAAAAACACTCATTTAAGAAAAGACAACCACTTCAACAAATGGTGCTAGGTAAACTGGATATGCATCTGTTGCAGTCAGGTTCGCATTGCTGGTAGAAATCACCCAATCAAGAGCAGCTTGTGGGAAAAAGAGGTTTATTTTGGCTTACAAGCTCCAGGGGGAAGCTCCATGATGGCAGGGAAAATGATGACATGAACAAAGAGTGGACATCACCCCCTGACAAACATAAGGTGGACAATAGCAACAGGATAGTCTGCCAAATACTGGCATGGGGAAACTGGCTATAACACCCATAAGCCCACCCCCAACAATACACTTCCTCCAGTAGAAGTTAATTCCCAAAACTCCATCAGCTGGTAATCTAGCATTCAGAACACCAAAGTTTATGGGGGACACCTGAATCAAACCACCACAGCATCTATATAAGGATGAAAATAGATCCTTATCTCTCTCCATGTGCAAGAATTAAGTCCAAATGGATTAAAGACCTTAAAATCGGACCTGATATTCTGAAACTGCCAGATGAAAAAGGTGGGAAAAGCCTTCAACATATTGGCATAGGCAATGACTTTCTGAATATGATCCCAGACCATCATAATAGGAGAAAAAGATGATGATATAAAAATAAAAGAGAGTCTGATTAAGAGGGGGAAGGCGTATGATAGAGAGTGAAGTTGCAAAGAGGAAAGTGGGGAACTTACCATGGTTTATTGTCCATAATTATGGAAGTTGTCAATAAAAGATATTTTCAAAAAACTGGTTGTTCAACAGAAGCTGGAAACTTGAATTTCTATGTGAAATTCCCCTCTTTATTGCATAATGGTAGTTTTTTTCTGGGATTGATTTTATTTTTATATTTTTTCGCTTTTTTTATTGACAGCTTCCATACTTACAGACAATAAACCATGATAATTTTCTCCCCCTCTGCCACTTTCCCCTTCACAAATCTACAGTCCATCATATCCCCTCCTTCTCTCCATCAGTCTCTCTTTTATTGTTATGTCATCATCTTTTCCTCCTATCATTAGGGTCTTGTGAAGATAGTGCTAGACACTGTGAGGTCATGAATATCAAGGCCAATTTCTGTATGGTCGATAGCATTGTAATCTGTTGTAGCCTTCCTTCGGCTCTTACGTTCTTCTGGCCACCTCTTCCACAATGGACTTTGAGCCTTGGAAGGTGTGATAGAGATGTTTCAGTGATGAACATTCCTCTGTCAATTCTTCTCAGCACTATGGTGACTTTTGGGTCATCCCATTGGTCACCACCATCTGAAAAGAGAAACTTCTCTAACCAAAACTGAAAGTAGCATTAATATATGGGTATGGACATTAAGTAAAGTGCTTACATGGCAGTTCGGTGAGCATAATATATGCATTGGCCAGACAAGAGCATGCAATACACCCCTAATGCTCATAACCTTCCCCACCATAGGTTTTTGATTAGGTTTTCAGTACCAAGAATGTATTCCCTCCCAGAGAGCAGGTCTCCAGTCCAATTAGAAAGCAGTTGGTTTCCTCCATAACAGACATTTCACTATTGCACCCATTGGCTCATTTGGACTGGTTGGCCAAACTTGAAGCTTGCAGTGTTCACCACTGTTCTCACCACTGATGGCTTTGGTCTCCAATAAGACTATATGCAGTACAGCTTTCTCCAGCTTTCTTTCAGCTGGTCTACCAGGAGAAGGTTTTCAGCTAAGCCCCAGTTTGATTTCTCAGTGACCTTGCAGCCCAGGCATATGAATTCTTTAGCAATAGGGTCTTGCCATTTATACCTGGTAGGAAACCAAGAGCCTCAGCAATAGCCTGTAATGTTGTGAGGGCATCACGGACCTCTCTGGCCAACAATTCACTCAAAGGTATCCCATCCATGGCAATGAAATTTTTCTAGTCACAACCTATGGCTTCTGGGTGTACCATTATCTTAAAAAGTAGGTTATCATGTGGCTTATTCATAATATCCTGAATTTTGATTAACCCTCCCCCCACACTCCTTTTACTCAGTCTCTTCCCCTGACCTTGCTTAGGCCATTCCACCCACAGTAATCTGTCCATCTACTTACATATATACAGTACCATCCCATTAAGTTCGCCCCTCTCCTCCATCCTTATGACCCTTTTCTAGCTTACTGGCCTCTGCTATCAATATTTACTCCAACTCACACACAAGTATTAACATTTATAACTAGGATCCACATATGAGAGAAAACATGTGACATTTGGCTTTCTGGGCCTGGGTTACCTCATTTAGTATAATCCTTTCCAGATCCATCCATTTCCCTGAAAATTTCATAATTTCATTTTTCTTTACTGCTGAATATAATTCCATTGTATAAATGTACCACATCTTCATTATCCACTCATGATTTGAGAGACATCTAGACTGGTTCCATTTCCTAGCTACTATGATTAGAGTAGCAATAAACATGGTTGTGCAAGTTTCTCTAAGGTAGTGAGAAGACTCCTTGGGATATATGCCTAGGAATGCTATAGCTGGGTCATATGGTAAATCTATTTTTAGCTGTCTCATGAACCTCAACAATGATTTCCACAATGGCTATACAAGATTACATTCCCACCAATCGTATAGAAGGGTTCCCCTTTTTCCACACCCTCACCAAAACTTATTGTCATTTGTTTCCTTGATAGCCATTCTAACAGGAGTGAGATTGAATCTCAAAGTAGTTTTAATTTGCATTTTCCTTACAGCTAAGGGTGTAGAACATTTTTTAGATGTTTATATGCCGTCTGTGTTTCTTCTTTTGAGAACTATTTATTTCTTTAGTCCATTTTTAATTGGGTCATTTGATTTATTAGTATTTAGTTTTCTGAGTTCAGAACTTAAAATACATCATTCCAAGCCCTTCTAGCTTTCAGTGTTTGTATTGAATGATCTGCTATTATCCTGATGGGATGGTTTGCCTTTATAGGTGACTTGTTTTTCCTCTCTAACTGTTTTCAATATATTTTCTTTGGTTTGCATGGTTAGTAGTTTAATTACAACATGGTGAGGAGCAATTCTTTCCAAGTTTTGTCTGTTTGGTGTTCTAAAAGCTTCCTGTAACTTCATTGGCATTTCTTTCCCAGTTTGGTAAAATTTTTCTTCTATGATTTTGTTGAAAACACTTATTATACCTTTGGAGTGAAATTCTTCTCCTTCTTTTCATAATGTCCTGAATATCTTCAAATTCCTATTCATACCTTCCTATTAACGTGTGTGTGTGTGTGTGTGTGTGTGTGTGTGTGTGTGTGTGTATGTGTGTGTTGGACTGTATTAGATCTGCTACCTGGTCTTCTAGTTTAGATATTCTGTTATCTCCTTCATCTGGTCTACTGGTGAGACTTTCCACAGAATTTTTTTTTTTTTATTTTGCTTACTGTGTTTTCAGTGCTAGTATTCCTGCCTGGTTTTTCTTTAGTATTTATATTTCCTTATTCATGACTTGTAATGACCTCCTTATTTCAATAAGCTGGTTTCCTGTGTTCTCTTTTAGGAGTTTGTTTTCTCCTTTGATTTCTTATTTGATTACTTTGAGTATAGATAAAATCACTTCTTAAAATCTTACCAGCACAAGGGGGAAGGAGATCAGCACAGAGAAAAATCAACTCCTACCAAATCAGAGAGCCAGAGCCTCAGAGGACCCCAATACCTCATCACTGAAGCAGACCAAAAATGAACCCAACATGGCTCAGGGAAATTTTGCGGAAGAGGGGGCGGAAAGAATGTCAGAGTCACATGTTGGGTCATGATATGCAGAGACATTTAGCTTACCCATAACTGTGGGCTAACTCCACAATGCATGACCCGTATACCTCAACAAGGAGGGGCCAAGGGGAGGGGGTAGGTCATGGATGAGCCTAATAATGGTACCAAACTGACTGTATTTGCTGAATACAGAATTGTCTAATAAAGAAAAAAAAATTTTTGTCAGGCATTTTATCTAAAACAGTCTCATAGGGAATCATATCTGATAGATTTATAATTTTTGATGAGATTGTATTGTCTTGATTCTTTGTGTTTCTTGTATAATATTGTAGTGATTTTTGCATCCTTAGTTCATTTGATGCTTGGGTTTTCTAATTATCGGCAGTGTTCTTAGATGTGGAAGCGCAACCTCTAGGGTGGGAATTAAAGGTGCCAAGTATAGCTCTTACACTCCAAACCAACAGCAGAATTAATCCTAGGTGCTGAGTTAACCTGTTATTCAAGTATTCTAGTGGGCTTGGTGGAACAATTTACTGGAAAGTTCTAAAATTCAACTGAACAATATACATAGTCAATGAAAACCAGTACAGACTATGCAAGTGTGGGGATTAAAACAAACAGATAACCTTATAAAGCCCAAATCCCTAAGGGTGAGTGTTGCTACACACACTTAATCCTGTCAGATGGGAGGTTGAGTTTTCTGTTCTGAAATAGGTTCCAGATCATCCTGGGCCTGAGTTAGACTCTGCCCCAATAATGACAGAAGAAAAAGGCAAAGGCCCTATAAATCTGAAAGTATTAAAGGCAACAATAGTCAACCCCCAAATACATGTTCAACCTCATGAGCCTATCGGAGTCATTTCACATTTCATATTCACTACAACATCATATGAATGACCATGCTTTCAATGGATTGCATAGCTCCAGGGCACCATTCAGAATAAAGACTCCATTTACCTCTTAAGTTACCACACCATGCAACTCCTGTGATACATCCACATTCCTTCATCTAAACAGACTCCAAGGGACAGAAAGCAAAGCAATCTGGACCCAGCTCATTTATGCACAGGACATCACTAGAATCCTGCCTTTCAGATGAACTTCCAGTATATTCAAGTGCAGCTCTGAGGCATTATAATTAATATTCAGGAAGAAATGAAAAAAATGATTCATACCTTGCTGGCCACAAAATAATCAGCATAGATCCAATAGGTCACAATTTGGATGATTCAGCCTGAGAATACTTTTTCTGTACTAATAGGAACTGTAGTTCTGTAAGTTCTAGTGGTTGGTTTGTGACCAGATCATGAAATTGTCCAGGAAGGTTCATTGTTGGGCTGCGAATTCTGCACTCCATGGGTGAAATAATGAAATGATGCCCTCCCTAGTGGAATGGCATCTGAAGTGACCCAGAGGCTTCAGGAATAATGATGACTTGCTGGTCTTTGGAATAAGAAGTCACCTGGACAACTCACCTTGTGGTAAACAATAGAAAGTGAGAAGCAGACCAGAAACTGGCAGGAGAAATCTGTCTTAGCATCTTGAATGAAGCAATGATTATTTTCCATGGAAAGGCAAATGTATCTAATGAATGTGAAGCCCAGTATCTTCTTTGAAGAGAGATATAGGAATTAGTTAGTTAGTGAATGTGAGGAGTATATTTCAGTGGCTCAGGAAATATGTAACCAGTAATTCCAATAAATATTTAATAATAAACCAGATATAGAAAAGGAGAATTCATGTTTTAACAAGTATTTAAAATGTATTACATTTGCCAATTAAAATATTTCTACTTTTATGTGGGGTCATGTGGGGATAGTGCTCATGTGCCATAGTGAATATGTGGAAGTCAGACAACTTTCAGGTCAGTTTTCACCATTCAACCTCATATATCCATGCACAAACTCTCCCTCAGATAGAATTTTAGTTTTGAGGGCAAGAAGTGATATTTCCTAAGGGAGATGTTGAAAAGGAAGGTTGGTTCTCATGAATGACCCTCTGAACCAGTCTTGGTATTAGTGTTAGAGAATGACAACTGTCTGGTTGTTGGGATACTAATATGCACCCTGGTATATCCCTCAGAGGCAGAGGGGCTGTCCCCAAGGATGTGCCTGCTCACACTGAGCCTTCAGAACAGAAGAATAAATAGAATCTACGAAACACACATCTCCTTGATTAAGACTGGGTTAGTCTACCAAAGAGAGAGAGAGAGAGAGAGAGAGACAGAGAGAGAAGAGAATTGAGTGTTTCAATAAGAATGGTTGCATCTGACTTGCTCAGTTCTTTACAAGTAGGAAGAATAAACTGTTACAAAGAAACATTAGAGGACAGCCAGGCAGGAGTCTAATAAACATCTTCATGAAAAGTTAACATGCTTGACTCATTTGTTTGCTGAACAAGTCAGGCAGCCCTGCCAGGGTGCTTCCAAATTCTTTTCCAAATCAAAGACAATTTGCCAACTTCAAAGAAAGGAAAGGAGAGAGAGAAGCCTGTCTGGTCAATGATTTATTCAGGAGCCGAGAAAATGCATTCTGCCCCCCCCCCCATAAAATGGTATTTTTCCTGGTTCTAAGCCTTCAATCTTCCTCTAGCCTAGGATTATATGTTTTTCTCTCCATGTATTTTTCAGAGTTTTCCATTATTGCAGGACATGTGTCTCACTCCAATGTGCAGTATGAGATCTCCATGGGGTTGGCCTGGCTCGAAGCATTGTTTGCTCCCAGAGGCAGGATTGGTGCTCTGTCGTGCTTGAAGAACCAAGCGGCTGCTCTTCTTCAGCTACACATTCTTCCCCACCCAGAGGATGAGTTGTGGGCAGCACAGCTGGAATAGGGCATGCCCCACTGGCCATAGTCACAATTTATGCACAAATGACATCTTGGGCAAATGGCCAAAGGGTGGCCTATTTATAGGCAGAGACAAAAGTCTCAACCATGTTCTTGGTTTCAAGTTACCACAGAATTGAATATCACCATCTGCAATTCCATGAAGGTTTAGAGAATAGTGAAATATAAGAGTCTCAGAGTTATGGTTTCTGGGAACAAGTCAACCCGAGCCAGAGAATTCTGGGGGAGTAGTGTTGATAGCTTCATAAAGAAGCAAGCACCAATGTATAGGTTTTCAGATCACCATAGCAGTGTGGAAAAAAAATCACAATCTCAGCCACACTAGAGTGAAGCATGGCTTTGATTGAGAAACATAGCCATCCACCTATCTCCCAGTGGTTCTGGGAGAGAAACAAGCATCATGGGACAGCATTAGTTTGTAGAGTCATTCCTGTAGGTATCTGATTACTAGGTTCTGGTTCCCTGCTCATATACCATACTGCAGACATCACCTTCTGGAAGGAGTTTTTCCTCTCAGAATTCCAGACACACCTGCATGGCTTCATTTGTTACATAGGTTGTAACTGTGTCACAGAAGTTTCTCCTGTGGGCATAGGAGTTCTTGAAGGCAAGATCAAGGCTCTGATCTCTGCATTCTGAGCATCTGCCACAGTGCTTGACTCTGGCATGTGAGTGAGTAGAAGCTACCAACTCTGCTTACCAGTGGAGTTGCGTACCGATTCCATCTCTCTGCCCTCCTGCCACGGCAGTCCAGGCACTTCCCAACCTCAGAAACCATAGTTTCTGGTCCTCACCCTTAGGTTATTGAGAACTTGGAAGATTACTATTTCCAAAATGACTCCCATGGAGGTCTCCTAGCAAGTAGTCCCAGAACTTTCCTGAAGAACAGCTGATTTTCCATTCTTTGGCATTTCTTGGGATCAGAGGGAAGAGAGGTTATAAAAGAGTGGAACCTCCCATCATGGTTGAGGAGAGAAAAGATGCACCCTGCCACTTACAATTCTCATGGAATAGGTCCTTGCATAGGAAACAAGAACTTTGTAGTAACAACCAGCTTTGATAAGCACTGGGCAACACTTGGAACCCAAAAGAAACGTTTCTCCATGACTTAGGTCTTCCCTCAGCACAACAGGTGGATATAGGAAGCTACTTTACTTCAGTGAATCTATTTTTCCTTAAGCAATAAGATTTGATCAAAACCCATACATTTTTCTTTCTTAGAAAAAGATATTCCAAGTTGAGAAGTTAGGAAATGAATACAATCATCTGATGACAGACGCCATTAGCAACATCTTAATGCTCTCTAAACATAACCCTCCCGGAGATACCAGATTCAGCAGTTCTGAGATGTACCCATAGAGGCCATGATGTTAATCAAATTCATGGGAGAGGCTGAGACTAGAATGCTTAAGGCTAGTGCCTTATAACGTGCTCTTCCACATTACAGGGAGAAAGCCAGCCCCAGTGTAACATGACATCATCAATCTAAGTAAGCTAGTGGAATAGATTTCCTGATTACCAGGGTAAGCCATGCATCAAGCAGCAGCGAGCCTGGTCATTGCTAATCATTTAAATTTAGAAGAGTGAGCTTAGTGACATTATCAGGCCCACATTAGAGTGACTTCTCTCTGCTACCGGGAATGTATTGGTGTCCCCTGCACAATTTATTACGCTGGGAAGCTTTAGGATGGGCTGAGGCTGCAGCTCTCTGTGGCATCAGCTACCATTCATCATGCCATGACCCTCCCTTGGCCAACCTCAGGGAGGGGGCATCTGATTTCTTTCTTTGCTGGATCTCTTCAGTGGCCAAGTATATAGCCAGACCAATTATGTATAAATGGCATAGTCATCAATCTCCAACCAGTTATTTCCCTTTGATTTTGTTTTATGAAAGCACACTATTTCCATACTCTGTATTAGCCATCTGAACCCAGAGATGAGTTTTTGTTCATGAGATGAATGCTTACACAGCTTTTTCTAATGCTAAGGACCAAGCCTGGGCCTTGCAAATGCCTAACCACTGAGCAATACCTCTAGTTTGAAACATGTGCTTCATATCCATTCTAAATCTATTTATCCTATTCTATAGTGAGGACCTGGAATATAAATCCAGAATGAAATACTCAGGTGATCATTGGTTGCAAATAATTAATAATCAGTAGTTTACAAAGCCTACTCAGAGAAAAAATAGGTATTAAGTCATATATTTGAAGATATCCTGTAGTTGTTTGGATGTGGAATACCCCTCATAGACTCATGCATTTAAATGCTTAATAATTAGTTGGTGGTGCTATTTGGGAGTGTGAGGCATTTTTAGGAAGCAGAGCCTTGCTAAAGAAATTGTGTCACTGGGGGGTGAGCCTTGAGATATTATAGTCCAGCCCTGCTTAGTGCTCTTGCACTTTCTACATCTTCCCTGATATTGTGAAGATGTGACATCAGCTGGCTACTCCTGCCATGCTTTCTCTGCCATAATGAAGCTTCCTCTTGAGTTTGTAAGCCAAAATAAACCCTTTCCTCCCATAAGTTGCTTTTGGTTAGGCATGTTTTTCCAGCAACCAGAAAGTAACTTTATACACTTCCCACTCAACACAATCCCTGAACAAGGAATTGCAAACTGACCATGGGATCTAATCTAAAGACATGTGCCAAGAGAATGGCCACATGGATTTCCATCTACCCAAGCACTTCTCATATTTAGAGCATTAGAGCCCCTTAAAAGGTCTGTTAGCTTGTAAATTCAGGCCAGTGTATCCAGAATGCAGCCTGGGACTCTGTTTCACTTATAAGTATCCAATGGATGTCAGTGCTCCTGGTCCAAGGTACACACTTGGAGTAGCAATACTTCCTTAAAATGCTTCTAAATATTAAGTTCACATTAGAGTCACTGGGGCAGCTTTTAAAATTTCCAGTGCAAATCCCACATGGGCCAATAATACTAGAAGTTCTAAGGGTGTGGTCCTGACATCAGTGTTTTTAAATTTACCACATGATTCAAATGTATAGCTAAGGTTGAAAAACACTAATCTATATAATAAAAAGCTCTTTCCCCTTTAGCCAAATCCAGACGTTAGTGAATCTTATCTGCTGGCCAAGTATAGAAATAACTTTTTCAGTAAGTTGTTGGTCAAGGAGACACATGAGCACTCCAAATGAATGCAGCATATTGCTAAGGCTCTTGGCTGATCAACAAAACTAAATACTAAGAATGTTTCTAAAGACATGACTGCTTTGATGGCCACTGAGAAATGAAGTTGGAACTGAACTGGAAGCCTCCTCCCTGTTGGCTGTCATAGTGCTAGAAAGTGCTGGGAAGGCTTATGGGGGAGAAAAGTCATCCATAGTCTGAACCAGCAGTGGACTCTGTGAGCTACACAACCAGCCAGCCAAAGTATATCCACTGGTGCAATGGTGACATAACTTGTGGTCATAACTAACTGCTCTGTGATTGGACTTTTGGCCTTATCCATAGGACAGAATTCATTTCTGGTCCTTAAAAACCCAGTCAAAAGCCTATGACTGGGAAGGTCATAGATTATAGGGGGGGAAAACTGCTACTGTTGTTTAGTTAAATTGATATGTTATACTTATAAAATTGCCTTCTAAATATTTGTTTATTCTTGCCTTTGGACAGAGAAGCTTCTTTTTGCAGATAGTAGTGACTACTGGAGAGAATAAAAATTAGTCAAAGTTCCAAGAATAAGTGGCAGTTGAATGCTTAGTGCTAAGTGAAACATATCTACCACGCCCTACAATGTTCATGGACTATCACAGAAAAGCAGTAAAAAGAATGTAAGTGCTAGAGGATGGCGAGGAGAACTCTGGGACACTGTTTTCTGGACATGAAGTAGCTGATGAGTTCACCAACCTTCAGTAGCTTTCACTGCCCATATAAGACCTACACAGTATTTGGCTATCAACAATTTGACATGGACAATGAAGGAGAGACAAAAAAAGAATACAACAAAATAGTACACAAATCAGAAAGAAAAGGGGGTTCAGTGGAGGGAGATGAAGAAACAACAGAAGGCAATGGTAGGTGATTATCATCAATGTGTATGTTTGATGTTATGTACATGTTTGAAAATTGTCAATAAAATTGTCTAACAAAACAGAAAGAAATAACTTTCAACCCAAATACACAGGCGGACTACTCCTGGAGAAGATGTCCCTACTCCCAGTTCCCAGTATGGGTGTGAGCAGACCAGAGGTTATTAGATCCTCCCCTCCTTGCCAAGCTGTTGTCCCCTGCAATATAATGTGGGACAAGAGGGATGCCAGCAGAGTCCTTAAAGTGACTCTATGTATGGAACCCAGTGTCAAGTTTCTTTGACTTAGATGAATTACGTGAAGCCACTCTCTCTCTCTCTCTCTCTTTCCCTCTTTCTCCTTCTTTATCTCTCTCTTTCTTTATTTCTCTCTCTGTCTCTCTCTCTGTCTCTGTCTCTCTCTCTCTCTCTCTTTCTCTCTTTCTCTCTGCCTGAGGATTGACCCTAGGGTCTTACACATGTTAGACAGAGTCTGTATACTGGACTCTACGCCAGCTAAGTAAAGATATCTTTACCTATTTTGTCGCTTGTTTTATACAGAACAAGGGATTGAGTGATACAGCAAATACCTCTTAACTATACAAACATGCAAAAAAAATATCTACCAAAGTTGACAAGATCTATCCCACCTTTCTTAAACTTTCCTCCTATTTCCTGTGCCACAGTCTGTGGATACAGCAGGAGAGAGGTTAAGAACGTGACCTTAGGGCCATAATCCTGTATCTAATGTCTCCTGAGAGCAGTGACCTAAGAAAGGTTCCCAGCTTTAGCTGAGCCATGGCTGGATGATGTGTACTAGGATAAATATATTTGTGTTATGCAGGTTTTGTGAGTATGGAATAAGAGTGGATGGAAAACTGATAGACAAATGTCCTCTGTGGATTTTTGTAGCAATTGTTCATGGAGAATCCAGGGTGGGCTGGGTGGACTTATGAGAATAGCAAAGTTCCTGTGTGAAATGTCATTTCTGTATTGTCTGGAGCAATAGGAACAGAAGAAGAGACACAAATCACTCCTTGCAGAATAAAAAGGGGTGGAGGAGGAAAAGGGAAGTTTCAATCTAAATCATTTTTAATTATTTTTGATTCATTTCATCATTAAGGAAACAAGGAAAACTCTTAAGATACAGTGATTTACTGTCATTGATTTTCACATATATTTTATGAGTAGTGATATATGAAGAAGTTAGAAAAAGCTTTTCAAATATGGTAACACTAGAGAACAAGCAAGAGCATTTATAAAAGGAAGTGAAGTTGTGGGCTCAGGACTTGCGTAAGTGGAGGATCAAGACAGCTGCACTGGCATTGGACCGTAGTGCTTTCTAGAGTCTCTAGGTCTATTGACAGTGTTTGATCCCTCTGCTTTCCCTAAAGTCCTTATCTCCAACTGTAAATTTAGGAGTGATTTAAGTTGTGTCTACCCAAATGTGAGCTTGTCTGTGTTATTTCCCATCTTGTCAGTTTCAGTGTATTCATGTCTCAGCAGTGCACCAGGTTCTTCAAGGGTGACACTATATAACTTTCATTGAGTTTATAATCACTTAAAAACCTATGTACAAAAACCACTGAAGGAGAGCCAAATGGGAAATCATACAAACACCAAAAAGCAACTGCAGACACCAAGGCCCTGCAGGAGCAGAGTGAAAGAAAAATGAGAACTGGCTGAGTTACACAGGACAGCACTTACCGTCTCATTGCTGTGACAAAACACCTGCCCAGAAGCAGCTTATGGGAGGAGAGGGTTTATTTCAGCTCACAGTTTTTTTTTTTTTACCTTTCTTTTTTTTAATTAATTAATTTATTTTTTTACAGTCAGTTTGGTACCATTATAAGGCTCATCCGTGACCTACCCCCTTCCCTTGGCCCCTCCTTGTTGAGGTATACGGGTCATGCATTGTGGAGTTAGCCCACAGTTATGGGTAAGATAAATGTCTCTGCATATAGTTTTGAAGGAAAGTTTCATTATGATAGGAACAACATGGCAGGGTAGGCAACCAGGCAACCATATCTTGTCATAGTAGCAAAAAGGAAGCAGCAATAGAGAGCTGTCACTGAGGACTTGGCTGGACTATAACATCACAAGGCCCCTCTCCAGTGACACACCACCTCCAGACAGGTTCCACCTCCCAAGGCTCCACCAGCTGACGTTCAATCAGGAACATTAATGGGGGACATTTCACATCAAACCACCACAGCAAAACTCCTGATGATGTGGAATTTATGTTTCATGCTCCAGGGCCCAGCATGCTGCCTTGGGCTATTGCCAAGTCTTTAAGTATTCCATCAAGTATCTTAATTTCCAATCAATAAACATTTAATTTTTCCAAAGGCTGGAACTATCCACTTTAATCAACTGCTTCCCCCTTGGTAAAGTTTGAATTGTTAGTAGTGATGAGGGGAGGAGATTGTGTTGCTTCCAATGTTGATTTTAGAATAAATTAGACATAGCTGAAAAGATGATAGAAAATAAAGAAGAAATATCTTCTTGAGTGTATGCAACAGGGCATCCAGATTTCAAAAGTACAGTGGAAGCTGGGCGTGGTGGCACATGCCTTTAATCCTAGCACTCGGGAGGCAGAGGTAGGAGGATCGCCGTGAGTTCGAGGCCACCCTGAGACTCCATAGTGAATTCCAGGTCAGCCTGGGCTAGAGTGAGACTCTACCTCGAAAACCAAAAAAAAAAAAAAAAAAAAAAAAAAAGTACAGTGGAGGTTCCCTTGTCAGGATCTAGTATAGCCACGATCTTAAAGCTGGGCCAAAGAGGGAGAGTTGGTAGAAAAGAGGGTGGGTACTCAGCTGTAAATGTGAGTGAGGGAGCATTTTTCATGGATATGAATAATAAAAAATTACATTTCTAATAAAGTACTTCTTTGAAAAGCAGAGTAGTGTATGTATAAGTTTTTTTTTTAATTTAATCAAAGAGTAATTGGCAATTTTATTGACTGCTGTATCTATTCTCTCTCTCTCTCTCTCTCTCACACACACACACACACAAACACACACATACTTGTGTTGACAAAAATAAGAGGAGAGGAGAACACTTATGTACTACTAATGGAATGTAAAATGGCACAGCCACTGTGAAAAATGGTATGGTAGTTCTTCAACAATTCAGGCATAGAATTATAATATAATCCAAATAATCCCAATTCTAAGCACAGAGAACTGATAGCAGAGAATTAAAGAGATAACTGTATACTAAGGGTCTGAGCATTGTCACAATCATGAAGCAATCCAAATATATATCAAAGGTTTAACAAATCAACAATAACCACAACCCCATAAGGAATATCTGAAACCCTACAGGAGAGTTCCCAAAGGAATGGGGGAAGAGATGGGGAAAAGAGGGTACCAACACATGATGTATTCATATTAAATATATTAGTAATAATAATAAAGAACAAAATTATTTTTAAAAGAAAAAATGTGGAGTAGACTTGTGGTGTAATATTATTGAGCTTTACAAAGAAATTAAATTCTAATACATGCTGCAATTTGGATGATAATCAAATTGAAGACATCATGTAAAATGAGGCAGACACAAAAATGAAAAATACTCTGTATGTTGCTTTGCATGAGGTACATGGAGTATGTAGACTCACAAGCAGAAAAAAGTACAGTGGTTAAGAGGGCCCAGAGGGAGGGATGATTGGGAATTGCTCACTAGGTATAGGTTTTCAGTGTGAGATGAAGAAGTTCTGGGGTTGGATGATGGCAATGATCACTGCACAATAATATGAACATACTTAGACCTGCTCAATTGTACATTTAGAGGTGGTTAAAATGAAAGATTAAAACAAGAGTATAGTAGTTATTAAAAAATGAAAGATTAAAACAAGAGTATAGTAGTTATTAAACAGAACATTCGATGTATGTTCTCCTACCTAATATCATAAGGAGGCAGGAGAGACCCACTTTTTTCACCTAAAGTACATTTCAACTAATTGTTTTTAAATAATAAATATATGGGTATGGTTCTTGAGGTTTTACACTGTGACTCACTGTGATAAAATATCTGAGATAAACAACTCAGGATAGGAAAGCTCTGCTTTGACCCACAGTTTCAGAGCTTTCAGTCTGTAGTCACTTGGCCTTGAAGCTTCAAAACCAGAGTGTGGGGGAAAAGAATATCAGGTAGAGAGTGTGTGGTGGTAGCAGGAAACACAGAGGAACAGCCAGGAAGGAGTCAGGGTTGAGTACACCCTTTAAAGACATACTCCCTGTGGCTTACTTCCTTCAACCAGACCCCTCTACTGTACAGCCCATTCAGCTGTGGACTCATCAGTAGGGCCCCTCCACTGAGGTTAGCATCCTCATGGTCCATCACTCCAGGGCCACCACACCTATGACACATGAGCCTAAAGACATATTTTATATCCAATCCATAACAACCATGTATTACAACAGAGGCTGGGATTCACCAAATGCCCTTTAAAAATAGTAGCAAATTCATTATTTTTTCCTTTCAAAAAACATCACCTTGAGGTTTATGTCTGTCATCCTAGAACTCAGGAGGCTGAGGCAGAAGGATTACCATGAGTTCAAGACAAGTCTTGGATAATGGGTTTCAGGCCAGCTTGGGCTTGTCCAAAAACAAACAAAATTTTAAGCATAATCAACTATGGGACCGAACATGACATCAAAATAAGGCTCATCTTCTAACTAAGATTAAGGAACCCAGTAACAAGACGAAGACAGAGTTAGACATGATCTTGAGCCCTGGTACTGGACCCCTGTAAGTCTGAAATCTTGATTTTCTATAACATCAAACCAAGGTTTGGATAAAGCCCAGGAACCATCCTGTCCTCAGCAGCCTCCTCCCAACCTTGTGAGCTGAAGTCATCCAGAAAATATTGTTCTCTATGGAGTGTATCAGGCAGAGTGGCCATTCTTGCTTGAGCAAAAAGAGAACACACAGTGCTCCAAGGCTATGCAAATACTTAAGTGGGGCAGAGAAAGGGTGGTGGCATACAGTGGAGACAATTCTCACAAACATTTTCCATCCCAGAGATGTTACAGCTCCTGACGGCTTCAATCTTTCATTTTTGAGATTTCTATTGATTGGGCGAGACTCACACACCTTTCGTCCCTGGCACGGAGGCATCAAAGCAAACTTTACCCCAGCGCCATTTCCCCAGCAGAAGGAATGATAATCTTTTATTGGTTCAGCTTCTAAGGTACTCACATTTCAAACCGGTCAATTTTCTTCGGAGAGAGCCCACTCCAGTCCACTTAATTATATTTTCTAACCAAGGAGATGAGAGAAATTTGTCAGAGAAGGGTTTCTAGATTCCTCTTCCAATTGTGTGGGCTTGTTTCCAAAGCTGGTAACTAAAACCAGGGCTGAAGGGGAATCAAAAGAGTAGAGCTGAAAATGCAGTGCCTGCAGGCAAAAAATAATAATAGGGCTTGAGGAATTGAAAGGTCAGAGGAAGAGCAATTTACTTCATACTTTTCTAACTTTGATTGGGCAACAATTACTCTCAGCAGAGTCTTCCCTTTGGATTGGAACAAGGGAATGTCCTGTATCAACTGCAAAAGTCCTTCAACTCTCTGGCTGTGTTTCCCCTTCTGTTTCCTCCTTCTCACTACCCACTCTGTGCTACTGGAAACCTCCAGTTACCCAGCACTATCCATTTTAACCACCACTTAGTCTCCCACTGGCTTTGCCCCATCTTGCCTGTTTTAACAAGAGAGTCTAAAGAGTGGATGTGCAGATCTAAAGAAAGTCAGGAAGATTTTCCTAGCACAAGACTTTGGAGAAATTAATACGGATGGCATAGGGAAGACAACCACCCCCCCCCCCCCCGCTTCACTCTTGGATGATGACAAGGTACAACCTGTTTTCTTCTCAACATGGCTTCTTCCCATCTCCCCAGTCCTTTTCTCACCCCATGAATGTTTAGCCAGCCCTGATGGTTTCTTCACACCAAGCCTCTTCAAGTCTGTGGAAATCCTTTGTAATCTTAGATACTGCCATCTTGACCATCAATTTGTTTTCTGTCCTAACTAGACTTGAATGTGGCTGCAGATCCAGAAATGCTGACATTTTTTATAAGACCTAGTCATCCTGGGCACAACCCTGCTACATACACAGGGAGAATGAGGCCATTGTCACATCATCTTAGGGGGACTATTATTAAGATTCTACATGAGTAATAAATAGTCTATTTGCTAATGTAGAGGTCTGGTGCTTCTGAGAGTGGTGTGTGTGTGTGTGTGTGTGAAAGGAGGAAGTGTCTGTACATGGTTGCACTGGCAGATTAACTTGCTAGCTAGTGTCTCTTCCCCATCAGTTTTGCACTTAATAGATGATAATAGTCATTACAACATTCTTGAACATTAATCAATTGAACTATGCAAAGAAGAGCTCAGTGATGGTATACTTATAAGAGTCCTCTTTGGAAGATATAAAAGTCTTTGCTCCTGGACTCATATGCTCACTTTATGTCATTGCCAACTATGTGCAAGATGAGTGCTATGGCTTGAATCTGACCTCCTTACCCACTCTCCCACATGCTCATGTGTTGAATGTTTAATCTCCAGCTGGTAGTGCTAGTCTGTGCATTCTGGAAACTCTAGAAGATGGGGCTGAATTGGAGGAAGTTGTTACCTAGGGTTGTGCCTTTGAAGATTATGTCTATTTCCCTGTCCCTTTACCTCTCTACCATGAGGTGAGCATCCTTCTCCATATGTACCAACCACAAGGACATTCTCCTTCCTCTGGTCCAAAACCAATAAAGCCAAGGAAACCTATAAAACTGTGAGCTAAAACAATCCTTTCTCCCTTAAATTGTTCATGCCAGTATTTTGTTACACCAATGAGAAAAAATATAGTGGTATCACTGACTTTTGAGGGCCACAAGTATAAATGCAATAATTTCTCTGTCCTTGGGGAATTTGTAATCTTGGGCAAAAGATAACATATTCACTTAATATCTTTAAAACTCAAGAGAAATTGTTTCCATGAGTGAAGTATGTATAATATAAAGTTAGATTAAGGAAAAGGCCATTCAAATTTATAGCTATGAGCACTGTAGGCATGAAGGGATTCTTAAGAAAGAGAGCTTCAGTGTTTACAGTCAGCCTTTATGGAAAGCTGCAGGAACCCAAAAGCTTCTAATTTTTGTAGATAGTATATAAGCTAGTTGCAAAATTAAGATTCTGTAATATCTGCTATAAATGTGAACAAGTGAGCTAAAGACAGTAATTACAGGGAAAACATGATGGTGGTGGACCCTATAGTTTCAACTGCCAAAATGTGAAGCTCAAATATCCATCTTGGTCCCCTGTCAGCTCTTTCAAACTCCTAAGGTATTATTCATATTGAAGTTCATACTCTATGAAGATATATTTAGAAAATGATGCTGTCCCCAATAAAGAGAAAGGGTCCGTGTCTCAGAGCCCAAGTGACTTGATTAAGGGTGTATGACAATCACAAAGATGAGAGCCATCTTTAGTCACAGGAGGAGTTGCATCATAGTCCAGAATGGCCCAGCAATAGACAAACTTGTGTGAAGGAAGGAGTCCTTGCAGGGGAGGCACTGCTGGTTATAAAGGGTCTAAATGTAGTTGTAGATGGGGGATTTTCAGAAAAAATTGGCCAGAAGTTTTAAAACAACCACCAGGAATTGTTGTGTGCATATATCTGAACAGCTATCATGTGAAAAGAATTGGATTTTTTTTTTTTTGAGAAGGTTCATGAGGCAGAACGAAGATCATTGTGTGAAAGTAGCAGGGAGAAAGATTTCAGATAAATTTGAAGGAAGTAGGAAAGATGAGTCTCCAAGAGTGAACCCACCATAAGAAGGTCAATTACAACACAGTCTGTGGCCTGGCACAAATCACTGGTGTAGGAATTTCTGTCTCAAAGCAAAAAGTCCACGAGGTTCTGTGATACCTTCCTACTCTGACGTTCTATTGTTTAAATAATAACCCACAACCTCAGGGAACTCATGTCCCAATAATATACCTGCAGGATGTGCTTAGAGGCTAGGAACCATGCAGAGACCACGAGTTGGCACTGTATCCGTCTGCATTATGAAGAAGCCATAAATAATCATAAAGTCATAAAGCATCATGAGTTTTGCTTTTTGCTGATCTCCACATAGAAAATAAATAAAACTCTCCATGAATAAAGTAAATAAAAATCTTTGCATTATAGGCCTAAAGAAGTTAAGTGATGAGTTTAAAGTAAAGTGACAAGGTAGTAGGGAAATCAGAGCCAGGCACCCACTGCCCTATTACTTTTATTGAGAGCTCCATAACATGTAATGATAAAATGTCTATTACCTACATGCGTGGCATTTACTATGTGACATGCATCATTCTGAGCACTTTATATCCATCAGTCAGTGAATCCTCATAGACCGCTATGAGATCTTACCCAGTATGTACCTGTGTTGTAGAGTATGAAACTACAATGCAGAGGTAGTAATAGCTTGACAAGGAGGCAGATGTATATAGGGATGAATCACACACTCGGGCAACCTGAGTCCAAGGGCCATACCATGGCATGGACATCGGGCTGTGTGTTCCCTCTAGACCTCTAGAGAGAGGAAAAAGGCCTGTTCCCATCTAAGCACATCAGAGCTTCTATGGAATTCCGTCGCACAGACTCAGTTATGGGGACATCTCCCTCCCTGGCACAGCTCCTCCTCTCTGTGTGAGAAACTCAGCTGCAGGAGCCTCTTCTCACCAATGGGATGAGGAAAATGAGCCAAGCAAGTTGCCAACTCAAGACTCAGTAAATCTGAACCTCAGACAGAACTAAAATGTGGCCCAGATTCAACTCAGCACCATCAGGGAGGGGTACTCACTCGAAGAGGAGACAGCAGAACCCACATTTGACCCTTAACTGGAGAAGAGAAAGACAAAACCAAAATAATGGGTACCATAGATAACAGTTTATTCCTTCCTGGTGCAAGCAAATCAATAGCATTGGCACCTCCAAACTTCATACAGCGTAATATTCCTTTAATGGAATGCTTTTAAAGAAAAGTCATAAAAATAAATTGAAAAGTGCTTTCTGCTGGCTACAGCTGGCATAAACAGCATCTGAGCAGACAGGATAGCACAAGGCTAAACAGCATTGCCATTTTTATTACTCACTCGCGACAGGCCTTATAATGGTATAAATTCACTTAAAAAACGGACTCTTCCCACATCAACACCCCTCCTCTTCCCACCACCACACCTCCAACAGCCTTTCGTGTTAATTCCGAACAGTGTAATTATAGGTCTCTTTATGATTTAGATTTGATACCAATTAGTTGATATTGCAAGCCTTTCAAATGCCAGCTTCTCTCTCGGCCCTCCCTGTTCTGCTGGGATTTATCTGTGTACTTGTAAAAGGAAAATGTTTTGTGAGGAGTTGAGAAATCTGGTTGTTTGCGGATGGGGTTCCTCCTCCCCTCTCCTCTCCTCTTCCTTTCATCTGCCAGTGCAACTCTGGTGCACCTGGTCTCTAAAAATCTCACTGTGAAAATACACACTGAATATTCATGCCCAGTCCCCACACATCAGATGATAACAGGCAGTAATTTTCTGGAGTTAACCATGACTCCTTCCCCTAGGTGGAGCTGGGACCTGCTGTATAGCAGCTGCTACAATCTTAAAACCTTCTGGAGAGACAAGAGTTCAGGACCTCAGAAAGGAAGTAACTAATAGCCACAATCCTCCACTTATCTGCTCCAATACCCCCTGCCCCATATGCACCATCTAGCAAAGTTATCTTGTCCTTAGAGTTGGATATTCTAAAAAAATCTACATAGTCAATTAACAAGTAGGATTTGTAGAATATTCTTTACCACTGGGGATGTGAGATTCTGCCTGTCTTGTGTTTTCAACAGAACATCAGACTCGGAGCTCTGAGTAATCAGGCCAGGGAGGCATCTATTCAGCAGCAAGTCCTTTATAATTATTATCTTCAATCTTACACAGCCTTTCACAATAAACATTGCCTGATGGAAGCTCATAAGATTAATAAATTTACTCATTGTCAAGGGATTTCCTAACCATAAATGACAAGAGTAAGCTTTAATTCTGGCCTAACACCAAGGCCTATAGCATCCCACCCTGCTCCTGCTTGAGGCTGGCAGAGGCGATCTACACTGTGCTTCAGCTTGTGAAAATGTTGCAAAGAGAAGAAGCAACACTTGATAAAGTGAGAGTATATTAATTTTCACAGAGCAAAGGATTAAAGAAGACCATAAGATACAAAAATACTAGGCCAGAAAGGGATATATAGAGCTAATCCCATAAGTATTACTAAACCAACAACTCAGTGGTGCACTTGGTTATTATGCAGCCATTAAAATAACTGTGAGGATCATGCAAAAGTATGAGAAATGTCAGTGCTGTGATGTTACATAAAAACAAAGTCATCATCATCTCAGGCCAAACATAAAGTGCTCTCTAACTGAAACACTGAAAATTAGCAGTGATAATGCTCTCAACATAAAACTTCCAGTTAAAGTTGCTAAAAATGAAAAATAAGTTTTTCCCCTGGGCATAAGCCTGACTATATTTACACTGTACTAGACAGATTTTTTTTTCTCCTCTTCCAATAGGTTTTCACAGAGGGATATCCACAGCTCTCTCTGTTCCCTTTGTGCTTTGCAACCCTACTCTCCTCAAGTCTTCTTCCTGCTCCTAGTAGGTAATGTCAACCCAAAGTTTGCTTCTGTTTTTCTGAGAGCAGCTGGCTCAACATTTAAATGCTTTGGAATCCAGAGATGAATAGAGTAAGACTTCATTCCTCCCACTTTCTTGCATTCTGCATACCTGTTTATGAGTCTGTAAATATGACTCAAGAGGGGGCGGTAGGTTGGTTAATACTGAGTATGAACTTGATTGAATCTAGAATCAACTAGGAGACAAACCTGTTTGCATGTCTGTGAGGGAGTTTCTAGACAGGGTTAATTAAGATGAGAAGGCCCACACTAACTATAAGCAGCACCATGCAGTGAGTTTGAGCCTTGGACTATGTAAAATGGAGAAAGCAATCTGAGCACCAACATTCAACTCTCTCTGCTTCCTGACTGTGGACTAAATATGTCTATCTGCCACAAAATCCTGCTTCCATGCTTTCCCCACATAATGGACTATCCTCAAACTGTTGACCAGAATAAATCTTTCCTTCCTTGAGTTGGTTTTGCCTGGTATTTTGTCACAGCAGTGAGAAAAGTTACTATTACAGAACACAATGTTAGAGGAGAAAAGCAAATGTCACAAGTCCCAAGTTTATTATCTTCCCATCTTGCATGTCTCTTCCATTTGCTTATGATTGCACTTTGTCTCCAGGTACCATGCATATGTAGTGGTTGGTAAAGTTCCAAGAGTCTTCACTATGCACCTCTCTTCCTCATTTGTTGGTGGCCATGTCATGTACCTTTCATTTTACCAGTGTTTGCTATTATCTGCTTGCCTCCCTCCACCTGTCCCCATCCTGGATTAGTGTAATCCTGTGTAAGGTCTCACCCTCAATGCCTATCATACCAACAGAACCTATTATATCAAGTCTTTGCTGGTCCTATCTGTCCAACTGTAGCAAGAACCATCACACCTGGTCACTGTTCAGCCAGGAAAAGAAGAAAGTAAGGCCCTGACTGAAATTGGATCCAAGAGGGGAATAGCTTGACTGAGGTTAGAAAAAGCGAAAGACCCATTATCTAAGCAGAAACAGGACACTGAAGCAAAGTCCAGAGGCAAGTCCCTCAGTAGGTCCTCAAGTCTGTGGTGTCAGAACAGGGAAGTATCACTAGCAAAGAAACATGAACTTGGAATGCGTATCATGGCCAATGAAGAGGACACCAGAAGCCTAGATCAGGTGATGCTGAAGATCATGAGGCACTGAAATGCCTGTTCCAAGGCCCATGAGTTCTCTCTTCCTTTATCTACCCTGAACCTGGAATCTGACCTGCACTCTTATTCTACCTACCTCCATCCTCTCCCTGCCTTGCATCCTTCTGCCTTACTCACAGCTATGTCTGCACAACAACTGCCATTCCTCCAACACCCAAGAGCCATGAGCATCTGAGTGCAGCCTCCACCTTCTATGTCCGACATGCTCCAAGTTACTCACAAGGCTCAGTCTTCCATGTTGTTCCCAGTACCATATGGCAATTTGTGGCTTCATTGTCTGGCTCTCACATCATTCTATATAGGATGTCAGATACAACATACTAAAATCGCTTGTTCGCATGTCATTCTATGAGATCCTGAGAGACTGATTGTAATTTCTCATGCATATCAATGTGCCTGGCACATTGATTGGGATAGCATACACCACAAGTTCCCAACATATATTTACTAAATTAATGAATGAATAATAAATGAATGAATGACTCAACCAATCAAATATTTATTCTATTTTAACCTACTCTTCATTTTACTCTATGATCTTGCAAATTAAGAGAGGCAATACTGTAAAACACAAAGCATGATACCTAATAGATAAATAAACCCAGAGCCACTGAAGTCTTCAGCCAGGAAAGCTAACTGACACACCCAGATGCCAGGTTTCAGGGTGGCATTTTATTCACAGGACCATTTGTCCATCAGAGCCAGGCGCACACGTAAATGTATTTTCTGAGATATTGATCTGTGAAGCACAGAGCAAAATGGTAAATTCAGAACACACCTGGGAAATCCAGACAAGACCTCAATAATAAAAGCTATAATCAAGGAAGAAACTCTTACTTAAGCAAATAATTTGCCTTGGAAATAAAAGGCTGAACAAGATGTTCTTCACACGTGGGGACTTCAGCTGGCATTTCATCTTTTTAGTCAGAAGAGACCTTGCTGAACAATCCTCAAAAATAAAATATTTACACTATACTCACCATCACTAGAAATGGTTTACAGTCAAAGGAGCAAGTAGTAGGGTACAAATGAAATGTCTGAGATCAAACAAAATGGGAGACAAAAAGATGATAGAGAAGAGTGAAGGAGGAGAATAGGAAAGGAGAAATAATTTTCAAATTAAAGTGTCATCCAAGGGCAAAGCAATCTAACCTGAATGTTCCCCAAGTGAGGGTGACACGGATGGTGATGAATTTTTTCTTATCTCTGCAGTTACAGTGCTGACTCGCCAAAATCAGATTCTGTGATGTTATGCATAGTCCCCAACTTGGAAGGGGATAATGCACTAGCATGGGATAAACAATAGCCAGACAACTGTATATCACAAGGAGATATGGTGTCAGGTTCAGAGCCAGCTAAATTGCAAATAACCAGGAAAGACAACTGAACCTGGAGGGTGCTCAGCAGGTAAGTCAGATGAAGAGGATAAACACTCCCTATGTGAAGAGGGCAGAACATAGAGGCAGGAAGTGGGAGCGAAGAAGGCAGATGAAGCAGTGATGACCAAGTGTGGGCATCTAGATAGAAGAATGCAGCTAGCTTCCCAAAAGTCAGGGAAAATAAGTGCAAGAAATAATAAAGTAGGATGGGGAGGTTTGGTGGAATGTTGGCTATGGTAATCCATTACTTTGCTGTTTAGATAGTGAGGCCCCTTTCCAGAGGCAGGACAGAGGTCCACATTCCTCAACTTACTATCTCATATGCAACTAGGCCGGAAGACGTCATGTTGAGGCATCAGGAATCACAGAGGACCACCGCAGATCGCTAGAACACCTCCCTTCCACGGCTCCGTTCTTTCCTGCCCACTCCTTTTCTGCCTTCTCTTCTCAGGAAAACATTTAGATGTTGAAATGATAGCATTGGGCATGCACTCTTCTTAAAAAGTCTTCCTTCACTAAAAGATCTCACCAGTCTTCTGGAGTTAAACATCACAGTACTGATGATGTCCTTGCTTGACTTTTTCCCTCTCCCATCTGAGCTCCAAAAGTGTATATACAAGTGTGAATGTATTTTCTTTTTAAATTCCCATTACCTTCAATGTCTCATTCCCCCCTCCCTGAACCCCTTCTTACCAACTCTACTGTGATATACTTTGTGTGTTTGTGTGTGTGTGTGTGTATGTGTGTGTGTGTGTGTGTGTGAGATAGAGACCTACTGAGTTTCATTAGGGTTGCTGGCATGAGCAGATATATATATATATATATATATATATATATATATATATATATATATGTTAGAAGCTTGGTCAATTGTTAAAGAATGGATAAGACAGAAAACTGAAGTGAGCAGAAGTATCCTGGTATTGTGAGTGAATTTGGTGATTTCAGCATTACCACACAAACTCTTCCAAGAACAGTTATCCAGTATGTACCTCACATGTCTGCCCGCCCCACCATAGTCCTCCCAGTACTCAATCCTTCTCATGGCAACCTTGACCACAGTCTGTCTGCTCAATGAAAAAGAAAGAAAAGTTGGCACTCTTTTGACACCTCCACACCTGCTTATGGAAAATTATTTCTAAATTGTCACACTAATGCAACTAAAAATTTGGACCTTCAGGAACACGAGGATGGTAAGCCAGTTGTGCATTCTCTTCAGATGCCATTGGCTCACAGTCCTAGCTAGAGACCCACTGAACTTAACAGGAAACAGAGACACCTCAGGACTGGGGTCCTGACTTGCTCCCATTAAACCCACTTCTCAAGTGGAGCCTGTGGGTCAGTGGTCATGTTCCCAGTTACATTAAAGCCGTGACGTGGGGACAGCAGAAAGGGGCTGTGTTTCCTTGCTGAGAGTGAGCTCTAAAATAAGGATTCTGAAGTGCCCCCAAAGACTCTGGATTCTGAATAATGGAATGATGTGCTCTTCCCAGTGCCAGCACATTCATTACACCATTCTCAGCCCCATAATGCCCCCTTAGATATCAACATCTCTGCTTCATGGAGGAAGAAACCAAACTCACAGGGTAAGGTAACACAGCAAACATAGTAGGACCATTTTGTTTCCTGATAAATCCAGAGTGCATTTTCAAATGAGCAGATGATAAAAACACCTCACATCTCCCCCAGTGAGGACAATGAACATGATCCCAGCAAGGTTGCCTGTTAGAAGAGGAAGCTCAGTGAATTGCTGCTCCCTGCCAAGGAAGCCCTGGGCTGGTGTAAGCATCAAAAGGGTTCTGGGGCAGCTCATCATTCATCCTTTAGTATGCCCACTTTCTGCTGCAAGATTTCCAGTGGTCCCATAGCTTCCCTTTTGCCTCCTCACTTCACCGGGGCTATTTCTGTACATCTGTGGGGTAGGTGCTCTCACTGTGGGGATAACCTCACATGCACACTCCGACCCACCCCAAGTAGTGACTGCTGATTAAGCTGCAGCTTTCCCCATGCACAATCCAATCTGAGGCCCCAGGCATTGTCAGAAGGCCGCCACCATCTTCGGAGCTATCGTGTGTTGCTGTGCAGACAGAAGAAAATGACAGTTTTCATTATTTCCCACTAAATGATTCAGTGCTGATTCAGCCAGTTTCAACTCCACAGCAGTGCAATAGAGAAAATGGAAGAGGTAAAATCAAATCCAAAATAGAATAGCAATGCTTATCAACTGTTCTGAAGTATGGTTGAGGGTAGAAAAAAGTCCTTGTCACCTTCTCCAAGGACACACAGCTGTGCTGGAGAGACACCTCCTAGTACTAACCTTTTATCTGCACTCCTTTCCATTTGGCTCACAGGGGTGTTCTTGGAAAGAACCCATTGTTCCTGATGCTTATGGAGGCCACATATGGAGGAATCATCAGGCCAGGAGTTTGCCTGTGCTGGCTCAGAATAAAACAGAAGTCTTGGGTGAGTCATTTCCCATCCCTGAATCTCAGGTTCTCTGTCCAAGACAAAGATGTGTGAACACTTTACAAGCTACACAGCATGCGAGAAAGCACAGCACACAGTGGGAGGCAGGCTGTTTCTTCAGATAGTGATAATTGTCTGACATGTGGGAATCTTCCTGCATGAGAGCCCAAGGTAAGCTGGCCAAACTAAGGTCTTGATACCTGAGGAACATGCAGGACACAGTTATGTTTTGCAAGACTTCCAGGGAGGAAGGCTTGACCTTACTACCCTAGTCTCTATGTATGTCTGTTTGCCTTGGTATCTTTGAATACCCCTTGCCATGCCCTAAAAGGCAAATCAGATTCCCCTCTTGTTGACCCCTATATCTACAGACTTTATTCAACCAAATTCTGTATGCAGAAAATAACCATCCTTTTCTTGTAAGTTAGTGCATATAATGTCCTTCCTTTCTAAGGTCCAGAATTTGCTTTATCTAGACATCAAAGCTAAAGAACAGTTCCATGGGTGACACTTACCTGTTCTTTCTCAGTTTTTCTTCCATGAGGGTATCCTTTCCTCTTTGCTTCTTCCCCAGTACTTCTTCCTCTTTACCTCCTGTGCATGTGATAGGTCTATGTTAAAACCATGCATTCAGGCTGGGCATGGTACTATATGCCTTTAATCCAGCACTTTGGAGGCAGAAGTAGGAGGTTTGCCATGATTTTGAGGCCAACCTGAAACTACATGGTGAATTCCAGGTTAGTCTGGGCTAGAGCAAGACCCTACTTAGAACCTACCCCCAAACAAACAAAAATTCATGCTCTCAGGAATTCTGCCTTCACCCTTGCAGACCACTCTCACAAACCTACAGCCTGTCTAATGCCAGTAAGAAACTTCCCCTGGTTTGCATATGATGATTCCATCCTGAAGTCACTTGATTGGTCACCCTGCTTGGTAGTTAATTCCTTCCTTATGCCCAGTACTCCCAGATGGGGGCTTCCTTTGGGTCTGGCAATCTTATCTCCAGATCCACTCCTGGGCCCTGTCTTTCACAGTTCCTCTGACTCCGTCCTCTTCATCCTGTATCAACAGGAGCCCCTGAGCCTCCTGCAGAGTGCACTGCCCACACACCCACTTTTCCCCCAAATCACTAATCCCCAGTCTTGACCTCACCATACCCACTGCACTCCTTAGAGTAACTAGGACAACTCTGAGCTGACTGCAGGCTTTCATTTGTATGTGCAAAACCCTGAGCAGGGTCTCTCTCACCATCAGATAATCATTCTTCCTCACAGTGGAATATGTTACTTTCAGCAAGGCAGAAGTTGCCTTGGGGAAGGACCAGGATATATACAATCTGTTCTATATTTTAAAAATGAAAAAGAAAATGGGGGGGAAAGTCTGCAACTTCTCCCTTCCTGTGCTGTTAAGATAAACATCCTTTCCCTCGGTTACACAGCTCACACTGCCGGCGAGCACTATTTCCCTCCAGAAATCACATCTGAAAAGCAGACTTTTAACATTTCCAATCTGTCTCTGAAGCTGAGATTAAATTACATTCTGTTTTGAAGGAATCGAAAACACACTTGTTAATATAATAAATGCCTTCCTATGGTTCAAGAATTTGTCTTTGTTAGACACATAATTCAAGAATTATCTATTATGGTTAAAAAAATTGAGCCATCTGGGTCTGTGCTAATATCTGTAAGCAATAAGTCTTCGATTTCCTTCATACTTCATTACTGGCAATACATAGAGAGCAATCATTCCAGAATCAGAGCTTGTTTTCTGCTGTCAGACTATTGTTCATCAGGATTTATGAAGCAACAAAAAAGGCATTTTCTTGATTTTCATAAGTTAAGCTAACAGTCCAGTGATGACAACCCCATTAAAACTCAGCAAGTTATATGTTTAAGCTATAGAGCTTCTTGCTATATCTATCATGTTTACAAAGTGGCTCTTTCCTCCTTCAAATTTCTGTGAAGTCTTATAGATATAAAGGACAGGAAAAATTGAGTGTATATTTGTTAAGCCATTGCACTAGCAGTGCATCCTGCTTGACAGGGTGGAAGATGGAAAGCACCTTCAAAGTGATGATGAGGAAATGGAAACTTGTACTGTTCTCCACATCCACCCTACCTCTAACAGCATTCTCTCTGAAGGACATGGGAAGGGGCAGAGATGAGGCACACAGCAGCCTTGCCACTTGCTCTGGAGATGGGCGCCGTCTACACACTGAGAGCGCTCCTGTGATCCAGGCTGCCGAGACGTCAGGGAAGAGTCTGGGAAGGGTCACCAAATGGAAAGAGAAGATCTCTTGACTTCAATGTCTTACATCTATGACTCTTTCCTAAGCGATAAAGGAATCCTTGTAGGTATGCCAGTGTGCTTCAAACTACATCTGACCCTTGCTCAGAACAGGCATTTTAGAGTAACAGCATGATCATCAACAGAGGCAGGAAAGGCTTTCAGATCCATCTCTCGGCAGCCATCAGCTTGCTGGTGGCCACGGCCTTAGTAGAAAGAAGGGCCTTTGAGACTCTTCTGGATGGTGCTGGGAAATGGGTATTTGATTGTAAGAGACAAGCTTCCCAAACAGTATGAACTAATGATAAACCTCTTAAGTCTGAGAAATTTACTTAGCTCTGGAGCCTAGCAGACTCCTCTATGGATCTGCTCTCATCCACCTTACATTGTGACAACAGAGGCAGAGATAATACGTTTATAAGGAGGTAAGGTCTCTTTCAGCTACGGTTAACAAAGTTCAGTCTATGGTCAGATGACCCACAGCTTTCGAGCCTCAGGTGTGGTGCGAATGGTTGTAGTGGGAGCAGGTGAAGGTGGGAGCAGGTGGGAGTCAGAACTGCTCATCTCATGACTGAGGGAAAAAAAAAGAATAAAAGAGCAGGGGAGCTTTCACAGTCCTCTCAGAGGACACATCAGTGACCTAAAACCTGCCTCTTAGCCCCACCTCTTAAAGGTCCCATAGTGCCTTTCTGGGACTAAACCTTTTACTGCCAAGGAACTTCGGGTTATGTGATGGTTTGAATGTAGAATGTCCCAATAGCCCCATGTGTTTGTATTAAGCCTCATACTTAATTCCCAGCTAGTGGAGCTTGTGGACGATGGACTATTGATAGAGGAGATGTATCAATGGGGGTGGGACTTAGAATGTTATAGCCCAGACCCACTTGCTCCACTTAGCTCACTCTATTTCCTTCCAGCCACTGTGGTGATGTGATAACCCCTCTGTCTGCTCCTTCAGTGCTTCTCTTGCCCTTATGAAACTTCCCCTGGAAAGTATAAGCCAGAAAGAAACTATTACTTTCCATAAACTGCTTCTATTTGGATGTTTGGTCCCAGCACCAAGAGACAACTGCTACAGAATATAGGTACCAAGAAAATAGGTATATAAACTAGGCCATTGATATGATGTGCTTAAACATGAGGTTTTTTTGAACTTTTGGAATAGTTTGTGAAAGAAATATGGAAAGATTTGAAAGTATGGACATTGCTATAAGGAAAACTTAATGGATCATCCTGGATAGAGTTTGAAAGACCAAAATGTAAAGAGAAGTATAGACTAAGGAGGCTTGACTTATGAGATTTTATGGGGGAGGAACTTTGTCAAGAAGTAGGCTAGAGGTAGTTTGTGTAATACTCTGGCAACATTGATGGCTGTGTTCTGCCCTGAGAATTTGAGCAAAGTTGAATTTAGAACTGACAGACTTGTGTATTTGGCAGAGAAAAATACAGAGCACAAAGATATGGAAAAATACAAAGTTTGGCACACAAAAAAATGTGAATAATTTCAGGTCTTAGACCAAGAGACCAAAGGCTGTTTCTGATAATATAAAGAAATTACCAACATTGAGGATGAGGCTGCTCTGTATTGACACAGTAGAAGGAGCGCTCATTCTTTTGAAAGGAGAATTCCTAAAGGAAGTATGATGGTGTAATTACCTGCTCCTAAAAGTCACGTTTTGTCCATCCTCCATCCTAGAAACAAAAAAAAAAAATATTTGGCAATGTTGTTGTTGTGGAAGATGTTTTCCTAGGGGGACACAAACATGTGTCTGTTCACTCCAAATAGGGCTCAGACAACAGACCAGAATAAAATTGCACTGAAACCCATCCAGTGAACCAGTGAATTTATTGGGGTTGCTTTATAGGAGCTTGGCTGACTCAAAGTATTACTGCATAGGTGACAACTGAAGGAAGCTGCATCACAAGAGCTCACTGCACAACCTGAAGACAGCTTGACTTTCTCCAGCAGCTGTTTTGCTCTTTGCAGGACTTTAGGGAGGGGTCTCGCAACCTTTTTCCCAAACTTGTTGACTTTCTGAGTCTCCTCAGCCTCCTTCCTCCTCCAGGAAGGAATGTTTCATTTGCTACACAACACTTGTCAAATTTTGCTCCTCCACAGTTGTGTTCTCCTCCTATGGAGTGGCTGTGGAACCTTTTGAATTTCAGTTTTCCCAGACTTGACCTCCTGAATCACTAGATCATCCCCGCTCTCCTCAGGAGGGACTGTTATGTCAATTAGGAAGAATTTGCTATACAACACATGCCCACCTAGTACAGGTTTTGGAAGTACGAAAAAGGCAAGAAATAGTGAATCATGGGATGAATGACAACTATGAGAAGCTGCTGAGGTTAGGAAATGTCAGATTGGATTTAAATCCCTGAGGGCAATGTCCTGTGAAGCTGTAAAGATAAACCATAGATTGTAGTATAGACCCCAGGATTCTAGAGTTGCCAGGACCAAGGAAAGCTGCTGTCTCATGGTGACTCCTGCCTAAGTCAGGGTTACAAGGAGCACAGCGGGAGGGGTGGGGCTGTCCAAGCCTTTGGAGCCCAGATGAGTTTAGCACAAGTCCTAGATGCAAAACATGGACCTACAGGATCTGATGTTCGCCTGGCTACTTTTTAATCTTATATTGGCCTTTCTTTCCTTGCTATGCCACCACTCCTCCATTTTGAAATAGGAATGTTTGCTCTGTGTCATTATGTGTTATAAGTTTATAAGCTGTGTTTTTGTTTTACAGAGCTCAAATTAAGAGATTATCTTGGGTTTCAGATGAATCTTTGTATTTTGAACTTTTGAACAGTGCTGGGAATGGTGAAGACGATGAGGACTTTTAGAGTTGTACTAAACACATTTTGCATCATGAGATGGTCATGAATTTATGAGGATTAGGGTTAGGATGTAGTAGTTTGAATATAAAATGTCCCTCATAACCTCATGTTCTGTTGATTAAGCCTCATACTTGGTCTCCAGCTGGTGGAGCCTTTGGGAAGCAGAGGTTTGTAGAAGAAGGTATATCACTGGGGTGGGACTTGGGGTGTTATACCCAAGCCTCACTTGTCACACATAGTTCACCCTCTCTGCCTCCTCCCTGCTCTTCCTGCTGCTGTGGAGGTTGTGATACCCTGCTGTCTGCTCCTGCCATGCTTTTCCCACCATGATGAAACTTCCCCTTGAAATTGTAAGCTAGAAATAAATATTTTTATTCCATAAGCTGCTTATGTTCAGGTGTTTTGTCCCAGCAACAAGGTGTAACTGCTACAAGGTTTAGTTAATGTCCATGTTATAGCAATACCTTCTGTTATTCCGGCTCAGTAGAGACACCATGAGGAAGGGGGAGGGAAGCAGAGCTAACATTTGTTGCAGCATCTTATTCTACTTGCCATACTGGGCATGTTTGTACATGTGGCTTTAATGAACCCAATGCCATAGAGTGAAGCCATGATGGCTAGACATGAGGAGATCCTGAGTCCAACTTCTGGTGTTGTGACCCTAGGTGGAAACCGATGTGGATCCAGCAAAAACACAAGCACTTTGAAAGAAGACTGGTTCCTCTGGGCTCTGTTTCCAAGAAACTTCATGTCTTCCTGTGGGATTGCACACAATTCCAGAAAACTTTGGTTTTGTTTCTTTCTGCCGTCATTGTGGCTAAGGTCAGAGTCTTCTGTGTAATTCTCTTTCCTGAAATGAACACCAGCAGAAGCAGCTTCCAGAAACACTTAGCAGCCAGATCCCCATCCACCAATCTGTGCCTCTTACTCTTTAGGTCTAGTGGGTTAATGCTATAAAGTTAATTCCCGCTTGTTCGATTATTACCCTTTGTCTGGCTTCCCTTGGGGAACCCAATGAAATCTGGGAACATAGACTCTTCTTTTTTAATATAAAACTGCCTGGTAATAAAATAATTTTAAAAATGATAGATTAGATCTTAAAATATATGAACAGTGTTATCACCTTCCTGGGAGACTTCACCCCTTCTGTATGGTCTGACTCTGGTTATGATTTAAAAAAAAATGCTCTTGTGAGTATTTGGCTTCTGATTTTCCATAATTCTTATTTGCAAGCACTTTTGTTCTGGTACCTCTTTATAATTTACTAAGTGCTCTGCTCCTACAGAGCACTTAGCAGAAAGAGGTGCAGAGAAACCACATCTGACAATTATGCCAGTAAACGTAACTCCAGGACCCAGGTAGCATAGGTCATTCCTGTCTTCAGGTTTCTGGTCCCTGTCACTGACAACAGGTTGCCTATGAGCTACTTCTGACGATGTTGAAGGAGGAATGGGATGATGGCCTGCTCTTAAGCTGTCATTAAGTGCTCTGACAAACCTTAGATTGCATTACCAGGCCTCATTCATGAGCAAGAATAAAGATAGGACAGCCCAGACAAAGCTCAAGAAGCCTAGATTACCAGAAGTCATGTAGCATGTGGTCTTAGTTTCTTGTGGCGCCAACGAGCTCAGCGTTCAAGAACAGAATGTGACCAAATTTTTTTTCCTCTGCTTTAGACAGTATACCAATAGCCTTGCATATGACCTGTGCCCCTCTCTTGTCTAAACAGTTCCCATGCATCTCTGGAGAACAACCATCTAACTTATCTCTAATATGGCAGCTCTTGAAAATGAAAGAGAAGATAGGTATGATCCAAGACCCTCTTGGCCAAGCTGGGAGTAGGGGAAAGGAAAAGATACTGTGTCATAAGCTTCCCACCTCCAGACTGGGGAAGGCAGCAAGCTTATAAAACAAGTTCAAAGAAAGCATGGTCTGAGTCCTAGCTCTGAGGAAACATTCTACACTGCTCCTCCCATACCTAGTGGTTGGAGACTTCTTGCTGCCAAGGAGAAAGGTGATGTTTGATATACCATGTATGTACTCCTCTGAGCCTTGATATGGTGAGGTATCAATATGTGTGGATTCTGAAGCCAAAATTCCTGGCTTCACATCCTCGCCAGTATACCAGTGATCTGGCAAATTATTCATGTGTGTGTGACACACACACACACACACACACACACACACACACACATGGCTAAGTAAACAATTATGAAGCATTGATATGTGGTGATAGTTGATTGAGACCCAAGATGCCATCAGAGTTACTATGGTGTCAGTTTACACAGTGTAGACAGTCTGGAAGAAAGGATGCATTCTTGCACTGGGTAGGATGGAACAGGACAATACTGCTCATGTATGGCTTTTTGAGGGTGGATGGAAAAGGTTGATAGTAGCCCAACAGTGAGTAACTAAGTCTACATTGCTTATCCATGTTCATTTCTTTACACAAGCGATGTTTCATCTCACTTATCAAAGAGGGAAGGGATACTCTGCAACAAGATATATTGAGGGAGAGACCACATTCACAAAGTTTTTATCTGGTGTAATTGTTCTGTTTAATATTAGTTACCATTGTTAATTTTCACAGTGACGTATTTATAAATTAAACTTACCTTACGTTATATGCACAGGGTATGTATATACTGTGCAGAGTTTGGTTCTGTCTGTGGCACCAGTCATCAGGTCTTGGAATCCATCTCTGCATTAAAGGGGTGACTGTGCTAAATCCCCACAATGTTGACCCACACAGCAACCTCAACCTAGTGACAATAAGGGTTGATGTATTCGTTATCCAGCCCTGACCTCCATTCTGTTCCACAGAGGTGGATGTGGAACCTCTGAAAGAGCATCTCCCAGGGCCACACAGCTTGTAAGAACCAGAAGCTGTCACTAATTAGTATGCAAAGCCTCTAAATTAGAGTTTGCCTGTGTATAACAGTGGTTCTCCTCAACGGTAACTCATATCAGCACACCTTCTCTAAAGAAGATGAGCTCTTGGCCAGAGGGTCTCCTGGTTGAAATATTTCACTCTCCTTGAAACTTTGTGACATAGCTATATAATCTAGGATAATTTACTTAATCTCTCCTTGCTCATTTCCTCATCTATGAAATGGAGCTAAATTCCACACTGACTTTGTTGAAGTTTTTAAGCACTCAATGTGATCATGTATGCAAATCCTCAAGATGGTACCAGAACATGGATATACTTTTCTCACTGTTATGACCAAATATCTGATAATAAGTAGTTTAAAGAAGGATGCTTTTATTTCAGTTTACAATTTGAAGGGACACATTTTGTCATTGCAGGAAGGCATGGCAAAGGGAGCAAGAGGCAGCTGGTCACATGTCATCCACAGCTAGGAAGCAGACAGTGGGTACAGGAAGCAGGGCTTGGCTATCAAACTTCAAGGCCCATCCCCAGTGACCTACTTCCTCCAGTGATGTTCCACCTCCTGGCTGTTCCACTACCTTCTTAAACAGTGGATTTCCACCAGTTGGAAACAAAGTATTCATGCACATAAGCATATTGGGAACATTTCACATTCAAACCACAATACATCATGAGTCCCCAGTGGCTGCACATTGTCAGTATCATGCTTCAAGCTGGCCCAGGAAAGTCAGATGACTGGAGAGACGGCAGCTCATTGGTAGGTTGCAGGGGATATGGTAACTGTAATATTTCTCTACTAAACAAGAAAGAGGTGGACATGACAAACAAAAAATTTCCCTTTCTGTTCCAATGAGCAAATTTCTCAAGGATTTAGCTCACAAGCTGTACCCTCCCCACCATCCTGACTTCACTTCAGTTTGGTCAGACAACATTGGAACCCAGGCTTGCCATTTCTGCCTTGGCCTGCAGATACTTTCCCACAAATTCATAACCCTTTCAGGCATGCTAATAACTTCGTAGTATGGCTGCTCTGCACCTGCCTGGAAAGAGTAAGGGAGACCCAGCAGCCAAGCCTGCAAGGCTCACATACCTGAAGTAACTTCCCCATCTGTAAAGCGAGGAAGCTGGATTGGCTGATGACCTCCACAGCACTTGCCAGCTCTAACATTCTATGAGTCTGTGATTCAAATGTACTCCTGGATTACCAGGGCAGTAGAGGGTGAGCGGCTTGCATTTCTCATGCATAATGGACTGGAGAGAAGCAATTGATAGGAATTAAAGTCTTAAATCTCAGGTGCTGTAGTTTGTCCTTGCTCTTTATTGGGAAGCCGAAGGTCATGCATTGCTAGAGTCTTAAACTTCAATCTCACCTCAAAACCTCACTCAGGTTACTTTGGAGAGTCTAGACTCTCCTTTTGGGAGAGAACAAGATAAGAAGAGCACAGTGGACAATGGAGTATTTTCATGCAGGCAGAAAGCTTTTAGAGTCCAACAACCTTGTTCCACATTCACTGGCCACTGTGTGCAGCTTGATCCCATTGCCTTTGGTTTGAAAACTGTTAAAGTACATCACTTGCAAGCATTCACTGTGCATGCAGAGTTAACACTGGCCAGATTCCAGGAGGTGTTAAATGTGTCGGAACACTCTGACAAACAGAGACCACTGGCTGAATTCATCAAGGGCCATAGTCATGGAAACAGAAAAGAAGGTCATAGACTTTGTCCTGTCCAGCCTGAGAAGTGCAGACCTGGGGATAGGTGGAGGCAGGAGGATGTGTCTGGATTCTCTAAAAGGCAAAATAATAGTTCCTGGATGTTACATTCAGCATGGAACTGGGCCAAAAGATAGTAGCCCTGTGAGGCATACAGCCATCTCCCCTCCTGTGGGATTTCCTTGGGCCTCAAGTGACTTGTGTCTCCACTGTGTCATAATGACATGTTCAACAGAAACTTTCCATGGGGTTCTCCTATTAGCTACCACAGAGTTAGCTGACTCTCTCTATCTCAGGTATCTCTCTGATGCCCACGTGTGGCTGAGCTTTGAAAATAACCCCAGGTTTGTGTGTGATTTGGGGACGTTATACCCAGCACATGTGACCAGAGCCCCAAGAAAGTATCATGGTGGCTAAGCACAGAGACCACAATAGGCTACCTTTTCTGGCCTCAATTCTATCTCATAGCTGTGTGACATGGACATATTTTTTGTCAGTTTTCTCACCTTCAAAATGAGAAATCGAATATAAGTTACCTCATGATACCATGAAAATAATGCATCTATATATAACACAACTGCTATTTTTTTCTTCAACAAGCATGGACTAGACATCTCTGTCAGGGACTGTAGAAAAGATGGCCATTTCAAATCTTCCTTTGGCACTTAAGAGATTATAAGCATATTTCCCTGTCTTTACCTGATCCTAGATTTGTACTTCCTACCTGGACCAGTCAAAGCCTGCACCTTTCATTGCCATGTCTAGGACCTCTTGCCCTTGATGATTTCAGGCCATGATCTGAAGTCTCCAGTACATTTCCTACCTATTGAAAGTCTTGGTGCCACAGAAGGAAATCGCAACTAGATAAGTGATGGTCTCACTCCCTTGGTAAGATCAAATCATGTCTTGTTTTGAAAGGAAGATAAAAGAAATCAGAAAGAGAGTGCTAAGAACAAGGAGAAAGGACACAGAATGTGAGGAAAGGGGCCCCAAATGGAGTGACTTGGAGATGCATGAAAATATCTCCCTGATATCACAGGTTGGCTTCTCTGATAACTGATTAGCTAGCTCTCTGTTCATCTGCTACCAGATCCTCCCTCATCCATCCTCTCCCTGCTCCTTTCCTCTACCTGCTATACTGCTTTGATCCCTAGTGTGTCCTAGAGCTCAGGGAGAGAAGGAAATGGGATGACATGGAATTTTGCATGCCTTTGTGGCACACATCCCTAGTGCCAAATCCTGCTGGTGATGCCTAGATCTTCAGGGGAAAAAAAAGTCTCAGAATGAATTAGAACAGTGCTCAAATGAACACGGGAGGTAATCCTTACTACAGTGTGTTCAGAGGATCACTGGCTAGCTAGATGGTGGAGGGTTCCCACTAGTGAAAAAGAGGTTAGTTCTCAACCACGGAAATTTCTTCTTGGAAACTCCAAGGTGTTAAAGGTTATATTGAACTGCCACTTTCTCTGAAAAGGTTCAGAGGTCAGGTTATGCTCTCTGCTGCCACATTTCTTCTCCTCTGCCTCTGTGCAACGTTTCCTGGAGACAAAGGCCTCTGGGTGTGAATTTTCCATGTGAGAATGTGATACTCAGCATCCTATCACTATGAAACAATATCAGAAATGATTAACTTAAAAAGAGGAAATACTAATTTGGTCTCATGGTTTCAAAGATTGCCTATTATTCTGTGAAGTCATCTCTTCATGCAACAAACACTTATAGAGCATCCAGTATCAATCAGAATGCTAGGCTGCTTGAGTGATAATGTTTTCCTTATCAGGTTAATAAGTAATAAGCTTTTATAGGATATCTTCATATTGGGGAAATTAGTTCCCTGCTATAATATCCTTAATTTTTTTAATATTTTACTTTTTATTTCATTTGTAGTATCTTTAGCTCTATACAAATTATTAAAATTTAATTATTCCTATTATGTTTTATTAATTCCAAAGATCTGTTTATATTTTTCATAACCCAAGATTATAACAAGTATTCTGATATTTTCTTCTAGTACTTTTGAATCCTTGCATTTTTTGCCATTAGATTTTTAGTCCATATAGAATTTCTATAAATAGTTCATATAAATTTCTTTTTGCAAAATAGTGTGCTGATATGTAAAGTCACTTATTAATTATTCTATCCTTTCTCTTACTAATTAGCAATAAAGATGCTGCCTAACATCTTGTTCTGTTGTCACTTTTATCATGAATTTTCTGAAAGCAGACCCTGAGACAAAAGTTTGAATGCATTTATAAACACGAACCTAAGAACTGGGAATTCAGAAATGGAGCCTGAGGCCTAGCAGGAGGGAAATGAAGACAGACACATGCCTTAGAGCTATCCCAATGGACAGGTTTTGCTGAATGCCTCAGATCTTCTGAAAAACCTTACTGAATATTCTGGGAATAGGGTCAAATGCACTGGGAACAGAAGAGAAGCATTAATCTCTGACTTCCATTCTGCATTAAACAAGGAGGGCTCAGAGACATTAATTCTCTGCAACTCCTGATCAGGGGATCATGAGTACAGAACACTGTCACCCACTGGCACATGATAGCATATGGCAGAATATGAGAGGCAAGTGGGAGTGACCAAAGGCAAGTGCCAGTGCAATCTGCTGATGTCTGCAGTATGTGTGCCACAGCTCTCAGAGCATTGAGAAGACTGTGGCAGGACACTCTGGAACATACCAACCTGCAATGTAGAAGTAGTCTGTAGCTCCACTATCTCTTACGGTGGCCTGTAGCCATGCAGATGTTGAGCTCTTAAAGTGTGGCTAGTAAGATAGAAAAACTGAATTTATAACCTTTGGTTAATTTCAGTTAATATTAAATGTGCAGGCACCCTCTATGAAGCAGCAGATGTCTGTGAGAGAGATAGAAAAGGAGGATTTTAAAAGGATGAGCATGTGGAGCAATTATACCTGTGTGGGTTACTGTACTCATTACTTTTCTCATTTCTATGACCAAATGTCTCTCAAAAAGCAACTTAAGAAATAAGAGGGTGAGTTAAACTTGTGGTTTGAGGTGGGAAACCATAGTGGGGGGTGGCTCTATGGTGCTTGCTCACAAGGACGAGAAGCAGGGAACAGAGGATGGCTGCCTGCTTTTTCCATTCCATGCAGTCTTGGTCCCTGTCACACAGGATGGTGCCACCCATATTCAGGGTGGATCTTTCCTCCTCAGTTCATTCTCTCTAGAAACACCCTCACAGAGGTGTCTCCTATGGCATTCCAAGTCCAGTCAGATTAACTATGACGATTAAAAATCACAGGCATTAAGCACCATAAAAGTGTAGTACTGGTGTGCTAGTAATGTGTGTTCTCTTAGTCCTCAAGCAACCTTATGATGGTTTATATTTGTTGTCACTTGATGAGACCTGGAATTACTTATGAGGATTTATGTAGATCAAGTTAGTCTTTGGGTGTACCTATGAGGTTAACTGAGATGGGAAGACCTGGCTTAACTGTGGGTGGCACCATTTCATGGACCAGCATCCTGGACTATTTAAAAAAGAAAGAGAGAGAACTGGCTGAACCCCAGTATTCACCTGCCTCTGGTTCCTCAATGTGACCAGCTCCTGCTGCCACACCCTCCCTGCTATAACAGTCAGCTCCAAACTACTGCTATAAACTTCAAAACAGACACAGTTTATGGCAGGAAGGAATTGTTTTCAGGCTTACAGACCCGGGGAAGCTCCATCAGTGGTAGAAGAAGCTGGCTCCCTTTCACAGATCAAAGCAGAGAGCAACTACAAAAAGCCAGCAAACACCAAAAGGCAGAGAGCACAACACCAGAGCTCAAACCTGTCCTCTACATACCTTGGGCTGGAATTCAGATCCCCCCATTGAATACGCCCCCTGTAATAGGAATCTGCCTGTTAGAGGTAAGCTGCAAATTCAGTTTTATTAAAACAACTGAATCTATGGGGCCATACATTCAAACCACCACCCCTGCCATGATGAATATAACCTGGAAGGGTAGGCCATGATAAACCCTTCCTAAAACTAATTTGTCTGGTGTTTTGTCCCAGCAATGAGAAGTTGACTGATATACCTATCCTGTGCCAACATTCATTCTTTATAGGAAGGTCACAGGTACTTAAAAAATGTGACTAAGCTTGCTGTGGCATGGTGGCTTATATGTGAGTGGGGTCAGAATCCAGAATGAGGCAGCACCCGCCATCATGACCTAAGGTCCCCTTGGTCACCGAATTCCTAGAAGTACATGCTCAATATCTGCATTTTTAAATCTCCTTCTTTCTGCACTGCTATCAGTGTAGCTTAGAAATATATTTTGACTCCTGGTAGTTTCTTAGAATGCTATCATGTGACATTTTAAGTCATCTTAACTATTTCCTGACATAGATAGGAAGTTTTTAAGAAACACAGGGGCCAAGTGGGGTCCTTTGAAATCTCAACTGAAAATGGCATTTGTGGCTGGAGAGATTGGTTAATGGTTAAGGCATTTGCCTGCAAAGCCTAAGGATCCTGGTTCAACTCTCCAGGACCCATATAAGCCAGATGCACAAGGGGGCGCATGCCTCTGGAGTTTGTTTGCAGTGGCTAGAGGCCTTGGAATGCCCATTCTCTCTCTCTCTTCCTCTTTCTCTGTCTCAAATAAGTAAATAAATAAAACATATATTAAAAAAGAAAACAGCATTTGCGGCTCATATTACAAAAGATCCAGAGGTTAGCTTCTCTTAGGTTAGATAATGTAGCTGTTTGGAGATGTGCACTTTCAGATTTCAGTTCTTCACTTTTCCAGAATTTTCTACTTGCCCTAAGTATTTTCTGCTCATTAGCCAAAGTGAATAAATCATTTCAGCAACACTTCCACACACAGCAGGGCCAACTCGCAGTATCTGCTATAATGACAAAGGAATGGTAGCTCCGTTCAGACTGCATGGATTGAGTACTCAAGTAGACTAAAAGTATTTAGCTTGCTCTGCATTTATATGTAATTTCATAGTTGGTCCAAGGTGTTGAAGTATTTACTTCAATTCAAGGTTTTGACTCTCCTATGAACAAAAGGAAATCATATCTGAGTTCAAAAGACCTACTATGGCTATTTCTTTCTTAGGAGATTTTGCTACCTCTTGCTGCTGAGATAAGCTGACATTCAGCTCACTGAGCAGCTTGCTCTCTACAGGTTTAAACCATGGACCCCCCAGATCTCAGTTCTGGGAAAGAATGGGATCCTTATTTCTAACATTACTTATGAGAAGGTCAGACGCCAGTGGTGGTGGTGTGAGGACCAGATTCTAGGTCCTCCAATCACCACTGCTCCTCTTTCCCCACTAAATAGTAATAAGTGCATGAGAATCAGATGTTGGTCTCACTCACTGTAATTTCAGCCAAGCGCAGGCAGCTTTTGTAGATCTTAGCTTACCTTTGTGACTACAGTAGTTTAGTTGTGGTTCCCATGAATTCTTGTTCTGACCAGTATCACAGAAGGGTTTCTGGCCTCTGCAAACAGATTTTCCAAAATAACAAAGCTAAGAGATATGTTCACTTTAGAGAACTGTAGCACTGGGCCATGTGTGGAGGGGGTGAGGGAGAAGCAGTGGCTTCCAGGAGCTTCTGACATTCTGAGAGGGAGCCCTGTTCTAATTGCTTCCACCTTCCTCTCCAGCAGGCTTCCTCCTGGCCTTGGACCTCCTACAGGATTTAATTTGCATCTCCTTCTGTGCCTCTTGCTGGTGAACACACAAAATCCAACCTGGGAACATATTTAGCAAACTGGCAGGAGAAATTCTTCCAGACTGTTCTGGATAAGCTTGCTATTAACAGGATATTTCATTCACTCCTAAATCAATGCAAACAATGGGGTGCTTTCTATCTCCACACAAGCTTTAACAGCCCAGCCCAGTCATAATGAATTCTGGGGCAGAATTAATGTAAAATAGTAATAGTGATTAGGTAATTACCAAGTAGAGAAAGTGCTTAACCTTCCCAATGACAAGCCTGCTAAGACCACCTGACATCATGTATGCATTTCTGGAAATAATTAATAATTAAAATGATCCAATCTCCACTGTTAATCGGAAAATAAGGATCCAGGACCAATGCCAGTCAAGCTGAGTTCTGCCCCCCACTGAGTCTGCCAATGCAATCCTCAACCCACTGTCTTTGTAGGTGTCAGCCTCTTTGATTTTTATTTCAGGCTAGCTAGACTTAAGCTGTTAGAAGTCTCTCGGAATATTTCAACAAACTAAGACACATCATCCTCTAAAATTATCTACCCTCAGTGAAATGCCAGGAAGTGGCCTTTGGGCTCTGCTGATTTTAATTGCAACTCAAGCCATTTTTTAAGCCACTGGTCATGGCAACCCCATGTTCTCTTACCCTTCACGCATCCTCTGCCCCCCTTGCTTTTCTTGGGCTGTTTACTTTGGAGTGAATACATGTGTGTACATGTAATATATATATATATATATATATATATATATATATATATATATATATAGTATACTACACTGTATTCTAATAAAAAGTAGATTGTCTTCCTCAAGCCATATAGGTTGTGTGAGGGGGAGGGGTACATGCATATATGTACACATCTTGTGGAGTCTCAGGTGTCATCCTCAGAAACACCATCCACTTTTCTTTTTTTTTTTTTTGAGATAGGGTGTCTCATTGACCTGTCTGGTCAGTGAGCCCTAGGGATCCTACTGTCTCTGGCTCTCCAGCACAGGGATTATAGGGGTACAACAGCACACCTGGCATTTTTACATGAGTTCTTAAGATTCAGGTCCTCATGCTTGCAAGACAAGCAATTTACCAGCTGAGTCATTTAATCCCCCAACAAAGTCAATTAATTCCACAACAAAAAAAGCCACACCCAGATAGGACTTGTCAATACATACATGCATGGATATGTGCTTCGTTGCACCCATACACAGCCATACACATGTGCATGTAACACAGACAGCAAAACTATCCACTAAGTAACAGGGCTTGTACTATAGAAAAGGTAAGAGCAGAAAAACTGGAAGGAACTTTAAAGGTCACTTTCTCCAAATCCTTTAGAGAAGATAACCCCAAGATACACAGAAAAGTACTGACTTCTCTAGGGTCACACAACACATTAAAAAGGAAAAAATAAATACAACAAATAAGTACAGGCTCCTGTACTTCTGATGGGCCAAGACTCTCCTTGAGCACAAGAGGCCAAGATAAGGGCAGTGGAAAAAGTATACTTGCCAACCTTCTGCTTCTGTGGATGTCCTTCTTCCTCTACATAGATGCCCATCCAGCCCATCCTGCCTAGCCAACTCCTAGGACAGAACCAGGATGCTTTTTCAGAAGCTGGGCTTAGCTGAGCCACTTCAGTAAGCTCTCATAGCATTGTGAACTAACTCCCATACTAACCTCTTCGAGCTCTTTCACATTTGTTATTTCATGCTGGTGTCTGCTTGATTTCCTTCTCTGGACACCAAGCTATAGAGGATGCACATCCCTTACATCTGTGTCCTCAGCCTGAGTCCAAAGCACATGCCATTAAATGATGCAAGCTCTCATGACACAGGAAGCCATCTAAATCAAGGGGAGTGTTGTCAATAGTACAAACCAGGTAACTTGCCAACCATCTGAGACTTAGGAAAAGAAAGCCACTATGGACAGGTGTTCCAAGAGGGAAGCACAGCAACCTCAGACCAATTTTCACCTCCTTGAAGCAGAAACACAACTACTATGGGCCAAGGAGGACAAGAAAATAACACCTCTAGTGTAGAAAAGCAAAAAGGGAGAGGAGAACACAGATCATAATCACAGCCTCCAATGCGCAGTAGTTTGGATTCTGAGGAGTTTATAGCTCCTTTCTCTGATGAGCACTGTTTAAGGAAAGAGGGATCTAAATGTTTGCCTATTGATGCAAGTGAGCATCTGAGCATTGGCTTATTGCAGATCTAGGCTCCATTTGTCCAGTTTGAGGATTAAGATGGGGAAGTGGGTCTATGAAATATGAGTGGGGGATATAGTTCATGCTTGGCATGAGTGAAACCTAAGATTCAATTCCTAATATTGAAAACAAAAAGGATATAATCAGTCCATAACCAGGACTGGGCTCTCAGAAAGCACAGGTCATTGCCTGGCCTCTCCATTGTCCATTTCATCCTCAGTAGGAATGCCTGGCCATTTATTCTACACCTTATATGCCTTTGTTCTTTGTAAAAGTTTTCTGATGTGATTTGCACTGTACTGGTCAGTTTACTATAAACATCAGTGTCTCTTGAAGCTTTGGGATCACAGGTCTCAGTTACATACTAGTTTTTAAATTAACACTCTTGGGCAGCCATTCTATATCAACTGACTTCAATCCTCATGGAAGGGGCTAAGAATTTCTTTGTCAAGTACCCTAGTAATTCATACCTCTAACAAGCTGGAGAAACACTGGGAAAAATAAATGTTAATAGTAAGAATAACAGAATAATCACAGTAATAATAATAATAATAATAAAATTTAACTTCCAGGAGAAGTATGTAGTCAAGTGAATGAACATCTTTTAGTCTAGTCAATCCTGACTCTAGAGCACAGACCACATTTCCTTAGGAAACATATCTAATGACTGGAGCCCTGTGGTGGTTTGATTCAAGTGTCCCTCATAAACTTAGGTGTTCTGAATGCTAGGTTCTTAACTGATGGAGATTTGGGAATGAATGCCTCCTGGAGGGAATGTATTGGGGGCAGGCTTATAGGTGTTATAACCAATTTCCAAATGCCAGTGTTTGGTACACTCTCCTGTTGCTATTGTCCACCTTATGTTGGTCAGGGGGTGAAGTCCGCCCTCTTCTCATGCCATTGTTTTCCCCTGCCATCACAAAGTTTCCCCTCAAGCCTGTAAGCCAAAATAACCCTCTTTTTTCCCACAAGCTGCTGTGGGTAAGGTGATTTCTGCCAGCAATACGAACCTGACTGCAACAGTAAAGTTAATAAAGAGAGTAGGGTTGCTGCTAGACACTTGACTGTGTGGCTTTGCCTCTTGAAGCTGATATTCAAGGGGAAAGTAGAAGGGTTTGAAACCTAACCCTAAGAGATCATTTGTAGTGCTTTAAGTACAGCTTGATGGACTATTCTGGTCAAGTTGACAGACCTGAATGCAGTAAGAACTATGAACTGTGAAGTTTGGCTTATGAGGGTGAGAATGAGCTTTGCCTGGACTGGGATAGAAGCAGTTTGTGTGAGAGGCTTGCTGTTATGGACATGTCCTGAGAACTTGTGCAGGGTTGCTGTGGTTGTTTGATTCAGGTAGCCCCCATACACTTAGGTGTTCTGATTGCTAGGTTCCCAGCTGATGGAGATTTGGGAATTAATGCCTCCTGGAGGCAGTGTATTGGTGGGGACCGGCTTATGGGTATTATGGCCAGTTTCCCCATGACAGTGTTTGGAACACTCTCCTGTTCCTGTTGTCCAACCTATATGAGCCAGGGGATGATGTCTACCCTCTGCTCATGCCATGGTTTTCCCCCGCCATCATAGAGCTTCCCCTCAAGCCTATAAGCCAAAATAAACCTCTTTTTCCCACAGACTACTCTTGGTTGGGTGATTTCTACCAGCAATTCAAACCTGACTGCAATAGCTTCATTGCGTAAAAATGGACTGGTGTGAACAGAGGAATATGGCACAGAAAAAAATGAAATCTTTGGGCCTAAACCACTGCCCATTCAGCTGCAATTGAGAGATCACAAACTTTGATATTGGGCCAGCTGACCTGCAATGGGGCAACAGGAAGACTGTAGACTCTTTTGAAGGGGCCTAAGTGCTCAAAGAGTGTCCTGTTCTTCAAAGTCTGCTTTATTCACCCCTGGATTAACAAGTTGGCACCCTACTTAGTATTGTGGAGTATAAGAAATGCAGAAAAGAGAGGGTTATTGAGTTTGCCCTGTGGTCTGTTTTTGGAAATGGCCATGGGCAGTGTCTAGCAGGTTTGCTGAATGCCTGAATGGAGACCCAATGGAGCCATGAGGATGAACCATGGGATGCCAGGACTACAAGATGGCTGCTAAGGAAACCAGCTGGCCCCCATGAAGTTTTCCAGGACTGTGAGTAGCCTAGCTGAAGGGGCACAATTGGAGCTCCAGAGACTTTTAGCTGGTTAGAATTATTGGACTTGGAGATTTGACACTGATTAGAATTGTTCAACTTGAATCTTCCCAGTTTGATGAGTTTGTCTTGGATTTTTTAAATTCTTGATTGGTTGATTGTGGGTCCCTGCATCCTTGGGGCATGGTTCCCTGAAGGCATCCAGACCGTCATGGAGAGCAGGGTCTTGAGCAGCTGTGCACACGAAAAGGGATGTACACCCAGGAAACGACCTCAGAGATTAGTTCCATTTATTCAGTAGGGAAATGGGTTTATAAGCAGCTGAGAGCAGGAAGAGTGTCCTAAGGGGATTGGTGGGTTTAAATGTTGCTATCCAATGCCTAGAGATGTTCATTCCAGCATGTAGGGAGAGAGTCAGGTGCAGCATATAGGGAGAGAGTCAGGTGATCGCCATAGTGGTGGGAAGAGGGTCGCAGGGGGATGGGCTGTGTGAAGGCTGCTGGCTGATAAGGAGTTTCCTAGGCAACTGGCCAAAGGTCTCCAGGCTATGGAAAAAGCCTAAGTTCAAGGTCCTGGGAGACCTTAGCCAAGCCTGGCAGCTCAGGTCCATTTCCTGAAGGCTCCACCCTGTGCCTGGCAGTACCGGACAGTGGAATATTTCTTTGCTATACCTAATACCATCTTTTTGTGTGTTTATCCTGTGCCATTATGGGCTTTGGGGGGATTTATATGGTATTATGGCTCAGTTAAAAGACCTTGGACTATGGAGATGTTTGAACATCATCAGGATTGATAAAAACTATGGGATCTTTTAAAGTTGTACTGAATGCATTGCTTTTTACATCATGGATGGTTATCAGTTTATGGGGGCCAGGGGTGGAATGTGGTGGTTTGATTCAGGTGTCCCCCATAAACTTAGGTGTTCTGAATACTAGGTTCCCAGCTGATGGACATTTAGGGATTATGGCCTCCTAAAGGCAGTGCATTATTGTGGGCGAGCTTATGGGTGTTATAGCCAGTTTCCGCATGCCAGTGTTTGGCACACTCTCATGTTGCTATTGTCCACCTTATGTTGGCCGGGGGTGATGTCCACACTCTGCTAATGCCATTGTTTTCCCCTGCCATCGTGGAGTTTCTCCTCAAGCCTGTAAGCCAAAATAAACGTCTTTTTTTCCCACAAGCTGCTTTTGGTTGGGTGATTTCTGCTAGCAATGTGAACCTGACTGCAACAAGTCCCATGTTTGGCTCCATCATATTCATTTGTATGACTTCAGTGAAAATGTCTGTTGTGTGGCTTGACTTGGACATCCTCAGATGGGGACAGGTTACCAAGTAGAGGGCTCTAGAGTTGTTGCTGAGAGAGTAAGCCCAACTACAGAACTGTGTAGAATTGGGCTCAGGTAACAAAAATATAAACTTTTATAAGTGAGAGGGGGCATGTCTGAGTTCTGAAGAACATTTATAGGCTGCTTAGAATGACTTAAAATGAAAAAAATAAGTCACCCCCAGCAAAGGTTTATGATAAGTGGGGCACTTAGCACACATTATGGAAGTAAGAAAAAAAAAATCACTCTGACTCAAACTTATAGCAAGTGAAGCAGAGTTCTCAGAAATTACTGGACAACCACAGGATTTTTTGGTTGTTCTGTTCGTGTTGCCACATGATGGCTGTCCATTCTCCTGCCTCTTCTCTCAGCACTTGTCTTCATGCCTCCTTGGCCTCCAGTGGCCCTATCCTGGGGAGCTCTGTGGCTCCCTGCCCCCGAGGCTTTGTCCTTGTTAGCATTCTCACTATATGCCAGGGGAAGACATCAGGCCCGTTAGTGTATGTGCTCATGGCAAGGAACAAATAACTGATGTCTGCAAGGTGCCAGGAGCCTCAGGACCATGGTCAGGAGGGAGCTCCAGCCCCACTGACAGCTGGTGAGTTTAAACCCTTATTGATGGGCTAAGATAGGTGGTGTTGAAAAATATTCTGTGTTCAGGACTTCCCAGTCTGGAGCTTTTGTTGCGAGTTCATTTGTTTCCTTGTTTTGTATTACATGGCAGCGCGATCCATTTTCCAAGTGAAATGTCATATGAGGCTTAGTACACAAAGTATGCGAGAACAGTGGCGAGAATAAACAGACTGCTGCTTCCCATGCCCTTGTTCCCCAGTGTCCCCTACTATTCCATAGATGCTTAAAAGAAAAGAAAAATGTGCTTGAAAAGCACTGATATATCTCCCCAATCCATTTTTTCTACAAATCAGGCAACTGAGACTCAGAATGGAAAGACCTGGATGAGGTCTTGCCAATGACAGCAGAGCTAGAAGCAGAACTCAGTTTCCCATGAATCCTAGCTCCTGTCCTTTCCTCTATAGCAATAAACCAAGTGTCCTTCATGGGTTCCCACCACCTAAGGCCATGGGGCAGGTGCCAAGAGAAAGAAGCCCTTGTTATCAGATGGGACATCTGGTACATATTGTGCCTGTCCCTGCCTTCTTTTCAGGCTCTCCTGCACATCTTCAAGAGTCTGAACTGGGTTAATGGCCAAAAACTTATAAGCAAACACTTTCCAAAGCAAGCTGACACTTGTAGGAAAGACAAAACATAATGCATCAGTTTCCATCTCCAGTCCACCATCATGTCTGCCCACTCCTTGTCCTTTTTTGTCAAGGTGAAAGCATTTTTCCCTCCAACATCCTCAATTTCTGATCCATCCCACATCTTTACAAGTGTACCTGTTCCTCTGCCCCTTACAAAGTTCTTAGCTTTGGTCTAGATTCCTTGTACTACCCTGAAAGCCTTGCCTTTCTCCATCAGACAATAAAGTATTCATACAGTACCTGCCCCCAAGGGCACATGTTGATGAGGGTTGTGGCCATTAATTTAGTGGAATTTGACAGTGACAACACATTGACATTGGTCAGGTTAATGACCCAATGCTTTATTTCATTGAACAAGCTGAACAACACTTAGCACATTGATCTTCAGTATCCAACAATCCATCTCTGCTATTGCTTTAATAGTGCCCTGGCATCAGTGCCCTTTAAGTAATTGGCACCGTGGAAGGATGGACTTGGCCTTGTCATGTCAGACCAGTACTATGCTGAATTGTGAAAAAAATTGGTCTTTTTTCTCCTCTTTCTTTCCTCTCATGTGATATTCTTCTGGTTTAATAAAGAAGCCAGAGCCCACAAAACCAGAGAGCATCGGGCTATACAGAGAAGAGACAGAGCTGGGTACATGAAGCAGACTGGACTGATCAGTATTTCCTAGTTTTCTCTGTAAACATCTGACCAGCAGGGTCTCAGGCAGGCATCTCAGTCCCTTATACTGCAGTGTCTTCATGTGAAAAAAATATAATTAATAAGATACATCTGTCCCTACCTGACTCACAAAAGGTGGGTCCTTACTTCAAGGCATGATGCTCTGCCCTGGCTGAGACAAAAGAGAAAAAAAGTAGGTCAGGATCTCACCAAAGCCCTGCCTACCAGGGTAAATACAGACAGATGGAGACACTCACTGCACTAGAAGCCAACTCCAGGGTGACAGCTGGAACAGCTGAAAGCAAGCAAGGAGGGGACAATGAGGTCCTGACTAGCCAGGCTTAACATAGTGGCAGAGAAGGAAAGTTGTTACTTGGAGAGAAGTTCTTGAGATTTCTAGCAGTGTTAGAATCAGGGCCATTCTAGTGACCAGAAGTGGGTTCTGCATAGGTGAGAACCTTGAACAAGGGCTTTCCCAGACAGGAAGTTGGGTAAGCTTTGATGTAGGGACCACACATTGCCTGTAGATCCCCATGCATGGTATTTTCCCATGTTTTGGTAGGAGTAAATCTTAGGTAACCAAGTACTACACCCAGGTAAATCTTAAACCTACAAACTCACTGGATGAAACAGTTAGCTTCTTCAAAGTCCTGCCATAATTAGACCTGCTGAAAATGTGAGAGAAGAGGTAGGCAAGGACAGTTGTTAGCCAGCTAATGCAACACCCTGAAGCTTACCATGCAAGAGTGAAGGAGGCTGGCACACTGACCTGCCTAATGAGGGTAACAATGCAGGCCTGAGCTTTGTGTCCATTGTGAAGACATAGTGAAGCCATGCACTGGGCACTGTGTGATTCGATGCAAAGCCTGTGTGGGAGGGTGGAGACTGGGGTGCAGGAGCATTGAGCTTTTGTTTGAAAGGAATGAAATGAGGCAGAAGAAAGAGAGGCGCAGAGTATGTCTAACATCATTCATTGAGCAGACCTGTTATGGACCAGACACAACTTAGACTTGAGAAAACAAAGGTAGGTCATATGGTGTCCAACCCCCAAGCTGCCTGATATCTCACGGAGGAGGTGGGCTGTGTATTTTGATGTCAACTCTGAAATATTTAGTCCTCAAAAAGGAAAAGGTTACCAACCTCCAAGAAGAAAGATATTGAGCCTCTTTATTAGCACCATCTGACTCCCTGTAATACATTACAATCTGCCTGCAACTGGATGGGTGAGTTTAAGCCAGAAGAAATGATGAGGGAGCCTCCCTTGGCTGCAGAGCTAAGCCATATTATACAATAAATTTTACCAATAAAGTTTATGTTTGTATTTCCATGTGTTTGACAACTGTGTCTTATGTCTCAATTAATTCTGAATTCAATAGGTGAAAAGGTGGTTTACTTATTGGTTTTCACAAAATTCAGCACAATGTAGTTTCTGTACAGCAGAAACATGGGCAAAGCATGTAATAGGATGCAATTTGGAGAGGTCTGTCCTCTCTGACTGGTGAGTGTGTGTATGTGTGCGTGCATGTGCGTGCATGTGTTTGTGCGTGTATATGTGCATACACACACGTGTGTGTGTGTGTGTGCACGTGCATGTGCCAGTCAAGAAAAGATTTACCAAAGAAGAGGAGAGACTGCTAAAGGGAGTATGGTTTGGGAAAGGGAAGAAAGGACACTATACCCAGAACTCGAAAGTGAGAAAGAATGCATAGTATGATATTTCAGGAAGGGTAAAATATTGTGTCAATTATCAGTAGGAATGGTCTTTTCTTTTTAATGTTGTATGGAGAAACCTAAATCATGCAAGGTAGCATTTCTCAGACTTTTGCTGTCACTGTTAAGACCAAGGTTTAGAGCCAGTCTTATTCAAATTGGCAGTACACTGAAGTACCATTTCAGGCATTGATTGACCTTCAGGATTTGGTGTCTTGTGCTTGAGTCTTACCATGCTATTGACATGAACAGGCTGCCCAGGTGTAAAAGGAACAGTATAATATAATCTGTAAGCCATCCTGCAGCCCTGACATTCCATAGACACTTGCCCTCTCACAACATTCTTCCCAATCAGGTCTTTCTGGCTCTCAGCAGAGCTCCGCATTCTCATGGTCTTTACAGAGGAAGTATCTGTCTTGTAGAACCTGAGAAGCAGCTTCCATACATCATCACCTGGCACTAATTTCATCTCTTCTTTGTCTCTTCCCTGTCACCTGAACTGGAAAGACAGGTGGTCCAGCCTATAAAAATGGAAAAAAGTACAATTGGTTAAGCCATAATTTAGGATCCCCCCCCCCCCAGGTAGGGTCTTTCTCTAGCCCAGGCTGACCTGGAACTCACTCTGTAGTCTCAGGGTGGCCTCAAACTCATGGCGATCCTCCTACCTCCTCCTCCTGAGTGCTGGGATTAAAGGTGTGCACCACCACGCCAGGCCCCATTGTTTAGTTTTGAAATCAATACAACTGTTGCAGCCTTCTCTTCTCTTAAGAACCCCATTGCCCAATAGTCAATGTGCCATAGGGAAGATCAAACTGAAGAACACTCACTTTAGGTTTTGAGTCCATCTACCTAAAGTATGTAAATTGATGGTGAGCATACATGCCCATCCTCAGAGAGGCACTGGAGAATACCCTCCCTTCATTATTCTTACTTTTGTATGGAGGTCTTTCTGGGGTCAGCTGCATCTTCTGGTTACTATAGCCATACAATGACATCTCCTCAGCTGTTCCTAACAACACTGTCACAGTAGCTGCTGCTGAGGTCTGGCTTCCCTGGCTCATTGCTCACAATTCCTGTGCTCACACCTGCCATTCTCCTGTGGGAAACTACACAGTGGTAAAAATCTCATAGCCTGAAGGACAGGCTCTGAATTGTACTTAGGATTCTGCCACTTCCAGCTCTGTAACCTTAGGCCTGTCTGTGTGCCGGTCTGTGTGCCTGTCTGTCTGTGTGCCTGTCTGACTGTGTGCCTGTCTCTCTGTGTGCCTGTCTGTCTGTGTGCCTGTCTGTGTGCCTGTCTGTGTGACCTGTCTGTGTGCCTGTCTGTCTGTGTGCCTGTCTGTGTGCCTGTCTGTGTGCCTGTCTGTGTGCCTGTCTGTCTGTGTGCCTGTCTGTGTGCTGTCTGTGTGCCTGTCTGTTGTGTGCCTGTCTGTGTGCCTGTCTGTGTGCCTGTCTGTCTGTGTGCCTGTCTCTGTGTGCCTGTCTGTGTGCCTGTCTGTGTGCCTGTCTGCTTGTGCCTGTCTGTGTGCCTGTCTGTTGTGTGCCTGTCTGTGTGTCTTCTGTGGCCTGTCTGGTGCTGTCTCTCTGTGTGCCTGTCTGTGTGCGTCTGTGTGCCTGTCGTGCCTGTCTGTGTGCCGGTCTGTGTGTCTGTCTTGTGTGCCTGTCTGTCGTGCTGTCTGTTCGTCTGTGTGCTCTGTCTGTGTGCCTGTCTGTGTGCGGTCTGTGTGCCTCTGGTCTTGTGCCTGCTGTGTGCCTGTCTGTGTGCCTGTCTGTGTGCCTGTCTGTATGCCTGTCTGTGTGTGCCGGTCTGTGTGCCTGTCTGTCTGTGTGCCTGTCTGTGTGTCTGTCTGTGTGCCTGTCTGTGTCCTGTCTGTGTGCCTGTCTGTGTGCCTGTCTGTGTGTGCCGTCTGTGTGCCTGTCTGTCTGTGTGCCTGTCTGTGTGCCTGTCTGTGTGCCTGTCTGTGTGCCTGTCTGTATGCCTGTCTGTGTGCCTGTCTGTGTGCCTGTCTGTCTGTGTGCGGTCTGTGTGCCTGTCTGTGTGCCTGTCTGTGTGCCTGTCTGTCTGTGTGCCTGTCTGTGTGCCGGTCTGTGTGCCTGTGTCTGTGTGCCTGTCTGTGTGCTGTCTGTCTGTGTGCCTGTCTGTGTGCCTGTCTGTGTGCCTGTCTGTGTGCCTGTCTGTGTGCCTGTCTGTGTGCCTGTCTGTGTGCCGGTCTGTGTGCCTGTCTGTATGCCTGTCTGTGTGCTGTCTGTGTGCGTCTGGTGCCTGTCTGTCTGTGTGCCTGTCTGTGTGCCTGTCTCTCTGTGTGCCTGTCTGTGTGTCCTGTCTGTGTGCCTGTCTGTGTGCCTGTCTGTGTGCCTGTCTGTGTGCCTGTCTGTGTGCCTGTCTGTGTGCCTGTCTGTCTGTGTGCCTGTCTGTTTGCCTGTCTGTGTGCCTGTCTGTGTGTCCTGTCTGTGTGCCTGTCTGCTTGTGCCTGTCTGTGTGCCTGTCTGTGTGCCGGTCTGTGTGCCTGTCTGTGTGCCTGTCTGTCTGTGTGCCTGTCTGTGTGCCTGTCTCTCTGTGCTGCCTGTCTGTGTGCCTGTCTGTGTGCCTGTCTGTCTGTGTGCCTGTCTGTGTGCCTGTCTGTGTGCCTGTCTGTCTGTGTGCCTGTCTGTGTGCTGTCTGTGTGCCTGTCTAGTGTGCCGGTCTGTGTCTGACTGTCTGTGTGCCTGTCTGTGTGCCTGTCTCTCTGTGTGCTGGTCTGTGTGCCTGTCGGTGTGCCTGTCTGTCTGTGGCCGTCTGTGTGCCTGTCTGTGTGCCTGTCTGTGTGCTGTCTCTGTGTGCCCTGTCTGTGTGCCTGTCTGTGTGCTGGTCTGTGTGCCTGTCTGTGTGCCTGTCTGTCTGTGTGCCTGTCTGTCTGTGTGCCTGTCTCTGTGTGCGGTCTGTGTGCTGCCTGTCTGTCTGTGTGCCTGTTCTCTGTGTGCCGTTGTCTGTGTGCTGGTCTGTGTGCCTGTCTGTGTGCCTGTCTGTGTTGCCCTGTCTGTCTGGTGCTGTCTGTGTGCCTGTGTCTGTGTGCCTGTCTGTGTGCCTGTCTGTGTGCCTGTCTGTGTTGCTGTCTGTGGCTGTCTGTGTGCTGTCTGTGTGCTGTCTGTGTGCCGTCTGTGTGCTTGTCTGTGTGCCTGTCTGTGTGCCTGTCTGTGTGCTAGTTGTTTGACTGTCTGTGTGCCTGTCTGTCTGTGTCGTCTGTGTCCTGTGTGCCTGTCTGTGTGCCTGTCTGTGTGCCTGTCTGTGTGCCTGTCTGTGTGCCTGTCTGTGTGCCGGTCTGTGTGCCTGTCTGTCTGTGTGCCGGTCTGTGTGCCTGTCTGTGTGCCTGTCTGTGTGCCTGTCTGTCTGTGTGCCTGTCTGTGTGCCGTCTGTGTGCCTGTCTGTCTGTGTGCCGGTCTGTGTGCCTGTCTGTCTGTGTGCCTGTCTGTGTGCCTGTCTGTGTGCCTGTCTGTGTGCCTGTCTGTCTGTGTGCCTGTCTGTGTGCCGGTCTGTGTGCCTGTCTGTCTGTGTGCCGGTCTGTGTGCCTGTCTGTGTGCCTGTCTGTGTGCCTGTCTGTGTGCCTGTCTGTGTGCCGTCTGTGTGCTGTCCCTGTCTGTGTGCTGGTCTGTGTGCCTGTCTTCTGTGTGCCTGTCTGTGTGCCTGTCTGTGTGCCTGTCTGTGTGCCTGTCTGTGTGCCTGTCTGTGTGCCTGTCTGTGTGCCGGTCTGTGTGCCTGTCTGTTGTGTGCCTGTCTGTGTGCTGTCTGTGTGCCGGTCTGTGTGCCTGTCTGTCTGTGTGCCTGTCTGTGTGCCGGTCTGTGTGCCTGTCTGTCTGTGTGCCTGTCTGTGTGCCTGTCTGGTGTGCCTGTCTGTGTGCCTGTCTGTGTGCCTGTCTGTGTGCTGTCTGTCTGTGTGCCGGTCTGTGTGCCTGTCTGTGTGTGTGCCTGTCTGTGTGCTTGTCTGTTTGCCTGTCTGTGTGCCTGTCTGTGTGCCTGTCTGTGTGCCTGTCTGTGTGCCGGTCTGTGTGCCTGTCTGTATGCCGGTCTGTGTGCCGGTCTGTGTGCCGGTCTGTGTGCCTGTCTGTCTGTGTGCCTGTCTGTGTGCCTGTCTCTCTGTGTGCCTGTCTGTGTGCCTGTCTGTGTGCCTGTCTGTGTGCCTGTCTGTCTGTGTGCCGTTCTGTGTGCCTGTCTGTGTGCCTGTCTGTCTGTGTGCCTGTCTGTGTGCCTGTCTGTGTGCCTGTCTGTGTGCCTGTCTGTCTGTGTGCCTGTCTGTGTGCCTGTCTGTGTGCCTGTCTGTGTGCCGGTCGTCTGTGTGCCTGTCTGTGTGCCGGTCTGTGTGCCTGTCTGTGTGCCAGTCTGCATAGACAATGGGAATGCTGGCGGCTCATTCCTGCCTCCAGGTGGATTGTGTTGAGATAAAATAAAAACATACAAAGGGAAGTGAGCTGAAGTCTATGAGGCATTGTATAAGAGACAAAGACTGGTATTATAGTGGTTATTGTAGTAGGGCACTCTAGAGGAACAGAACTGATATAATGAATATATTACGAAAGGGTTTGTTAGATTGGCTTATAGAATATGGGTTAGGCAGTCCAACAATGACTCTCTACAGACTAGAGAGGCTGAGAACTTGGTAGCTGTTCAGTCCAACGAGGATAGATGCCTCCGTAGTCCAATCTAATGCTGAAGGGCTAGAGGATTCCTCGAGAGCCACTGACCCTCATTCTACATTGGAATGCTTGAGAAGCTGGGTTCTGGTGTCAACAAGGATGGCAGATGGTAGCAGCAAGGAAGATGCACTCACCAGCAAGGAGTGCACTGGGAGACAAAAGAAGTCCTGCTTTTCTAGACTTTATCTCATCCGAGCAGCCACTGGAAGGTACTGCACACTCTGGAGAAGGTCTTCTCCTCTCAACCACATTTAGAAACATCATCACAGACCAGCCTAGAGGTGTGTCTATTACCTGATTCTAGAACCCATCAAGTTGACAATGGAGACCAACCATCACAGTCATGACTTATAAACAAGAGAGGCAGAAAGGAGAAAAGAATTAGCAAATGTGCTTATCCAATAGAAGGAAACAACAGGTACCCACTGAGAGGAGGCTAGAATGAGGAACACGGGGACAAAGAGTCACCTTCCTCTGCCAAGGTCACTCCTTACGTCCTTTTGGAGTATGAGCATACTACAAAAGTCCTAGTTGCTCCACAGGTACCCCTGGGTGGGTGGCTCAACAAGGCCTATGTCCAATGTTCCCAAAAACAACTGTGACAAAGTTCACCTGGTCCATAAAAAGGAAAAGCTAGAGAAGAGTTGTTGATGGGCATCAAGTACTTACTATGTTAGAGTGGTTTAGGGCGGCAGGACCCCAAAGTCAATAAATGGGGCAATTGTTTTGGCACTTGTAGGGGGAAATATAGGTCATTATACTTTACTATAGGTCAGAAACGTCAAAATGATCTGGCTTTTCCTTATCTCTGTCTCCTTAGGTAGTCTTTCCACTCCCTTCTAAGAAGGCCCTCCCTAGAGAATCAATATTTCTAAGAAAATGATCCTTTTTCATAAATCCTGACACCAGACACCTGATGTCAGTACTAACTGATTAGACCAGCCATCCATGGGGCTCACATAAAAAATCCCAAGTCTCAAGGCTTCTCAAACCTTTTCTCGCCTTCCTGGGCAAGAGCTATTTCTTCCTTTCTTAAGTTCTCTTTCTTATGAAGCTCTTCATCCTTAAAGCTCTAAGCTATAATAAAATCTTTCTGAACCTTATCCTTTGGTATGTGGATTTCATTCTTTAAAATCATAAGTATCCAGAGACACCCCAAACCTATCAGTATGTTGGCATGTCACATTGGTGCATTGGTGAGGAACCCCAAAATTCCTGTATCACTGATCTGGGCACTGTGCTGCTGAGATGTCCTAAGGAGGCTTTCATAAGCGATGCATCTAGAAAGGATGAGAAAAGCTGTGCTACCCTCTTAGTACAACTGGCCTTGTCTACACTCACTATTCCAGCAAATCACTCTGCATTCCACAAGGAAGAATATCTGCAACCTTTCAAAGCATTACAATGTGACATCACTAAGTCAATCACAAAGAATGTGCCATGGTTCTACTTTTCACATGCTGTGACAGCAAGCAGGTTTATCATTTTCAGTGCTACACACCCCTCTGGACATCTAGGCTCACTTGTTAATGAATGGAGCTAATGGTGAAGACAAAGAGCAGTGTTGAAAGAACCACTTCTTACCACCAACCACCAACCACTCCCATGTTCTACATGTTTCAGTGTTTGATGAAAAGAAAAAAAATATCCAAAATGGGCAAGTACCCAGTGAAGACAAACCAACTGTGAAGACGTTAAACAGGAGAGTAAGGCCAATTGATGCAGTGAGGCCAGGATGCACATCCTGCCAGCTGCTGGGCCATCGGAGGCAGAATTACTCAGCAACCATGAGGAAATTGTAAACTGCAGGAAACTGAATAAGATGCCAGTTGAACAGACACCCCAAGAACGTCTTCCCTTTTACATTCAGGTAGAAACTACATAATTCTTTGAATACAAAGGGAATAATTAAATAACTCGTATGTTTATATGTAAACTTGCAGATCTGTTCATATATATCTACTATAAAGAGACATTTTCTTTGGCACTGAAGGAAAACATTCCACTTCCCAACAAGAGCAAAGTTATATTCTGGTGACATTTAACTTTATGTTCCCCTAGCTCTGACTAAACAAGCTTGGCTATCTAGAGAGCTCCACATTCATAGGAAATTGGCAACACATGTCATTTCGATACCTGGAAGTCACGGCTTTTTATTTAGCTAGAGGTCAAGCCCTTCTTTTCTGGCTAGCACACATTTCATTTTCACTGTGGTAAAGCAAGAAGGAGACACAGTCTTTACTATGCGCTGTAAGAGCCCTGTTGTTCACTATGGTTTAAATCCGGAAGGAAGTCCTTGATCACTGTGGGGGTGGTTAGTTGATCATTTAGCTCTCTAATTTACCTCTTGGCTTGTGTGTCCAACGAAACACCTATAATAATTTTTCTCTTTCTTTTTTCTTTTCTTTCTCCTTCCTGCCTTCCTTCCTTCTTTCTTCCTTGGCATCCTTTCCTTTAGCAATTTCTTGCTTACAATATTTAAATCTACGTAAAATGTTACCTTGACACACATGCTAATTCCTCAATTCTCCACTTTGCATATCGATACACTAAGTCCTACCAACAAACCTGAAAGGGAAGGCATTGTCAAGTTATTGACACTCTTTTAAAGTTTAAGTGTTTCCAAGATCAGAAGGCAACAGAGATGGTCCTGGCCTATATGACATTGGCATCCTCAGACACTGAGGGATCTGATCCCTACCTGGCCACGTGATATTCGCTTTTCCATGTTAGACTGCAAACTTTGCAGGCCTATTCTGCCTAACCTTCTAGGCGTAGTTTCCAGGTTCTGTGGCATCTGCAGGTCAATAACCACAACACGTGTGGGGTCTATTTTATGTCCATACAGCACACCATCACAATGATGCTCTGGCTTCTGGTTGGGACACACATATACCTGAGGGCCTCAGAAAGGGCTCTGAGCCACTGACGTCTGTCCTACAGCTTCCTTTGATCACTTCTTAGTGAGTGTGCAGCTTCACCTCCTTCTACAATTACACTTTGTCCCCTGGTTCTGAGTGCTTTTCCAGCTGCCACAAAGTGTCACATACACAAATCAGCCCCTGGATGGATGGGCAGCCTTACTATCAACAGAAGAAAGCATTGCTCAGTGGTAGAACACTTGCCTGCCATGTACTCAGCCCTGGGATTGATTCCCACAACTGCAAATTCAAAAGAAAGATTAAAAAAAAAAGAGAGAAAATGGAAGGTAAAAGGGAAAGAAGAAAAAAAGGAAAAAAATGGAATTACTATGCATGTTCTTCTTAGAGACACTGAGAGGTCATTGCTGATCTCTTTCCCTAACAAGTGATTTGGGGACGGATTAATTGACCCTGGGAACCAGCCAGTGCTGAGTCTTAGGACCACTCCAAGCCAAGTTGGGAAACTTCTGCCTGTAATTTCAGCGTCTGGAGCCAGGGAGCAATTAGAGAAAACAGGCCATTGCTGCAAGCCAGGAACTTTAAATGGATTATCTTTGTTTCTACAATTTTATTGAGGTATAACTGACATACAATACCTGACATATTTAAAGTATACAATATGAGAAGGCTTGACACATATGTACATCCATAAAATTATCACCACAATCAAGATAGTGAACATATCTGTCACCCCTCATATTCACCTCCTACTCCTCAAGGCATCCACTGATGTGTTTCCCATTATGTCAATTTGTTTGCATTTCCTAATGTTTTTAGATGAATGGAATAGACCATATGTACTGGATTATTCATTTCATTGCATTTCCAGGTTTGATGGACCAGCACTATCTGTCCATCCACCTGTTGACGGGCATGTGGATTTGCACCAGCTTTGCACTATTACAAATGAAACTGCTAGATGTTCATGTTTGTGTTTGTGTCTGTATCTGTATCTTCACAGGGACATGTGTTTTCATTTTTGTTGGGTAAGCATACCTTGGTGGGTCATGTGGAAGAGGCATGGTGAATGTTTAAGAAACTGCCAAGCGTCTTGTAAAATGGTGGGACTGAGTTACACTGCAACAGTTAGCTCAATTGGTTTCCAGCACATCCTAGCCTCAACTTAGCAACTCCTTCGGGTAGTGAAATTTCCATTTTCACTTTCCTAAAAACCAATGATAACCCTTCTTTCTCAAATTTTATGTTCCTTTTATATTACTCACTTGAATTAGACTACTATTTTTTTCAGTTTGGTGATTATGTCCACTATAAAGTGGTCTATAGTATAGTCACTCAGAGTAACTTGATCTGGCTTTGTTATCAAAGTAATGTAGCACTGGAAAGTTTAGAACTATTTCCTCCTTTCCAACTTTCTGGATTAGTTTATATGCATTAATTTATTCAGCTTTAGGCTTTTCTCACGTGATTATTAAATGTATTTGTATATATACTATGGTGAGGGCTCAAATATTTTGTTCATTTTTAATTAGGATATTTTTCCTTAACAAAGCTTTTTGAAAATTTAACTTGATGAATAATTAATTAACTTACATTTCAATGAGTTTTGACAAAATTATTCACCTATATAACTACTAGCATCAAGACAAAGATTTCCATTATGCCAAGAGCTTCCTGCCTCCTTTTTTGATGGCTCATCCTTCTGCTTGTGTAAGTATACGTGTCAATTTGTGTGTGTGTGTGTGTGTTTACTAATAGATCTATTGAAATATAATTCAATAGATTACATCCACCACACACACACACACACACACACATACATATATACACATATAAGTCAGTAACATCTAATCTATTCACAGGCTTTATACACATCACCATAATCAATTGAACTTTTCATCACCTCATTATTCATTACTTCCCATTCCCACCTACCAAGCATTGCACAATACTAATCTACTCACTGTCCCTAGACTTGCCTGTTGCAGACTTTCATACTAGGGCAATCATATAATTAGTGTCTGCTATGAGTGACTTACTTCCTGTACAATGTTTTCAATGCCCATTCATATCATGCCATCTATTCATTCTTTAGTTTTCATTGCTAAATATTGTTCCATGGTATGACTATATAACACCAAACATTCATTATTACTTGTCCACAGATAAGTTGAACATCCATTACTTCCCATTTTGGCTGTTATGAACAAAGCTGCTATGAACATTTGTTGTTGTGTTAATATACACTTTCATTTATTTTTTAGAAATAGATCTAAAAGTAAAATTGTTGTGTCATCTGGTAATTCTGTATGTAACCTTTGTGAAGTCAACAGACAGTTATATAAAGATTTGTATCATTTTACATTCCTACCAGCAGTACATAAGATATGAGAGTCTCTACATCCTGGATGAAACTTGGCATTATCAGGTTTTGATTGTTTTTTATTATGTTTTTTATTTATTTGAGAGAAAAAAGCAGAGGGAGGGAGAGAGAGAGAGAGAGGCTGATAGAGAGAGATCAGGCATGCCGGGCCTCCAGCTGCTGCAAACAAACTCCAGACACATGTGCCACCTTGTGCATCTGGCTTATGTGGGTCGTGGGGAATCAAACCTTGGTTCATTGGCTTTGCAGGCAAGTGCCTTAATGGCTAAGCCATCTCCCCAGCCCTTGGTTGGTTTTTTATTATAGACATCCCAGTGGCATGATCTGGTAACTCCATGTAGTTTTGTTTCTAGGTTATTTGTTGTTGTTGTTAAGTAGAATTGGAATTTATTAGGGGAAAGTTTTACCATAGATTTAGGCTCTCCAGAGTCTCTCTATGTGTGTTTGATGTTCAGTTTCCTGATGGCTAATGATGTTGAAATATCTTTATTTTATATGCTTATTGGTCATTTTTATATATTCTTTGAACTATGGAGTTTTTATTTATGTTTTTATTTTCAGGGAAAGAAAGATAGATATAAGAGAGACAGAGAGAATGGGTGAGCCACGTCCTCTAAGTGCTGCAAATGAACTCCAGATGCATGTATCACTTTGTGCATCTGGCTTTACATGGGAACTGGGGAATCCAACCTGGGTCATCAGGCTTTGCAAGCAAGCAGTTAAACTGCTGAGCCATCTCTCCAGTCCCTCATTCTTTTAACATTATCTTTTGAAAAACAGAAGCATTTAATTTTCGTGAAGTCCAATTTTACATAAGGATTATAACTTTAGCGTTTTATCTCTAACTTCTGCCTCATGCAGGATCACAAACTTTTCTTCTAGAACATTCTATGTTTGGGTCTCAAATGATACATGTGAGTTAAATTTTCAGAATCATTAAGAGTATGGATTGAACCTTCTTTGCTTATTTTGTTTTATTGACAAATGGAAATGGAAATTAAGTTGTCCAATACCATTTATTGAAGAAAAAAACTACTCTTTCTCAATGAATTGCTCTTTTTCTTTGGCAACCATATGTTTACTTCATTTTAAAATCAAGCCAAACTGATCCCCTCAGTGGTATGGGACCCATAGCTGGATCTGGGAAATAAGTCAGAACCATATCCAAACATAAGCCCACTCTCCAATATCAAGCTACCATCAATTGTGGGCTACAAGAGGGCTTACACATATTAAATTCTCTATTAAAAAAAAAGTAAGGGTTATTTCATTTGTCCTGGTGCTAACTTACTCTCCTTTGGAGAATCTGCTTCTCTTTTTCAGATAGATGTACATCCTAAGGAGAGAGCCACCCCATCATACCTCAAAAGGGCTCCGGCTAAAACTAAGAAAAATTGGAGAAACAAGCAAGGGTGCTGTTTTCCTGATGAACCAGATACCAGCACAAGGGGGAAGGAGATCAACACAGAGAAAAATCAACTCCTGCCAAATCAGAGAGCCAGATCCTCAGAGGCCCCCAACACCTCATCACTGAAGCAGACCAAAAATGAACCCAACAAGGCTCAGGGAAATTTTGCGGAAGAGGGGCCGGAAAGAATGTCAGAGCCACATGTTGGGTCATGATATGCAGAGACATTTAGCTTACCCATAACTGTGGGCTAACTCCACAATGCATGACCCATATACCTCAACACGGAGGGGCCAAGGGAGGGGGTAGGTCACGGATGAGCCTAATAATGGTACCAAACTGACTGTATTTGCTGAATACAAAACTAACTAATAAAGAAAAAAAGAAAAGAAAAGAAAGCCATATTTGCCATGAAACTTCTTTATTCTTAATTTGTTTTGGATTTTATTTTTAAAAATTTATTCTTGTTATTATTATTTTGTGTGTGAGGTATGTGAATGTATGCATGTTCATATGTTCATGGGTATACTTGTATGTGAGTATGCAAGCACATGTGTGCATGTGGATGCCAGAGGACAAGCTTGGTTGTCATTTCTCAGGAATGCTGCAGTCCACTTCTTTTTGAGACAGGCTCTCCTACTGTCCTAGGCTCACCAGTCAGGGTAGGCTGGCTGTCCAGTGAGTGTCAGAAATCTGTCTCCACCTCCCCAGTGCTGGGATTATAAGTGAGCACCACCACCTTGCACTTCAGTAGGTGCTAGGCATTAAGCTCTAAGGTCCTCATGCTTTTGAAATAAGTACTTTATCCACTGATGCTTCTCTCAAGACCCTGTTGTAGTTTTTCTAGATTTTGGGCATTTTGTGTGACTTTTAGAATCAAATTTCCAATGTATTCAAGAAAGTGTTCTGGGATTTCAACTCAAAATCAATTTAGGAATATTTGACATATTACCAATATGAGTCTTCTAATCCATACTAAGGTAGATATCTCTATTTATTTATTTTAATGTCTTTCCGTTATATTATATAATTGTCATTGTAAAGATTTTCAGAATATTGTATCAGATTTGTCCCTACTGAAATTCATATGATTGATGTTCTTAGAAATATCTCTGTTAGTAATTCTAGTTTCCATTTATTCATCACTCATAAGAAATGTAATTGTTTGGGAATACTGATCTTGTATCACACAAACTTGCTGAACTAACTTATTAGTTGTAATGACTTTTTGTAGATTTCTTCTTATTTTCATTTTCAGTGGATCTCATTTGGGAGTTGATTTGACCCCCATGGAAAGACATGTGACAATGTTCGAGAGGCATTTGATTGTCACCTCTCGCTGCTTTTATCTAGTGGACAAAAACTAGACACACTATTAAACCCCCCACTGTACATAGCACAGCCACCAAACCAAAGAATCCTAGGGCACAAAATTTCTAGCAGAGGTGAGGGGAAGCTGTTCTGCATAGAAATCATGTCTGCAAGAAGAGAGAGTTTACTCACTTCTTTTCAGTCTGCATTTTTGTTGGTGTGGTTTGGTTTAGTTTAGTCTTGTTTGGTTGGCTATTTTACTTCTTTTTTATGTCTGATTCACAAAAATCTCTGATCATATTACATTTTGCAACCAGTCTATAAGTCCTGGACTTGTATTAAAGTTGTGCTTGCTTTATGAAAGAATGATTTTAAGGACAGAAAGATCAAGAGTGATTCAGGATTGACACTTAGATCTGTGTTTCCAGAAAACCCAGTCTTCACATTCCTTGTCTTTCTGGGTTTGTGATAGCATCACACTCACAAATTTACCTCACCATACAACCAATCCCAAGTCACCTTCACTTGAGGCCCCATCCTAAGCACAATTGGTTGTTCTGCTAGTTGAATCTCCAGTCAGAGCCTGGGGAAGGAGAGAAGAGTATAGGAGCTAGTACCTTCAGAACACAGGAAGGAAACATGCAAGTAGGGAACTAACAAATAATACCTACTGGCCCCTCCCAGTAAGCTCCGGTACAGACAGGCTTCCAGTTGCCCTATAGCCTTCCAAGAGAATTATCCTGTCCCCAAAGAAAACTTGGTAAGATTCAAAGGCTAGAGAAATACTCAGACAAGGACCTAAACACAATTACTATTTTCTAATATGGTTATAATTTGATATAAGATAAAGGCAGCAGACTTATATTAAAATAAGTGTGGTATTTGTTGGGAAGGAAATGACAGGTGGAAAAGAGAATGAAGTCCAACAGAGAGAGTTTTGGGTATTATATTCTTAGCCAGCATTTGGACAAGAATGACTCAGTACTAAGCCCTTGGCATGATGGTCTATTGCGGCTTCAGATGAACATCTCAGAACCTGTGAGGATCTGGGCTATGAAAGAGAGAGATTGAGACCAGATCTGGAAAAGTAGATATGAGGATTTTTAAGGACTTATTTGCATCAGGCACCCTGCTTTGGTCATGTTGCAAACCACAGTGGAGACAATTGAATTAGTTTCAAAGTGTGGGGAAACAGAGATTTGCAAAGGAAGATAGTCCAGGCATTGAAAACATCTCATTCCACAAAAATGTGGCAGCAGGTTTTCACCCACAAGACAATGAACCTTGGAGGAAATAACTGAAGAAAGGCTGGCAAGTCACTTCCAGGGTTTTCTAACTTGGGTCTTGAGGGAGGAAAAAATGTCTTAAACCTATTTCATTCAGAGACTTGCAGTGAAGTTTGTACATTAGGTCAGTTCCCAGGCCACACTTCTTCGAGGAAGAGGCCAGCCACAGGAGTGTTGGGTAGAAATTCAGTCCCTGGATGATGCACTCTGCACCCCTGGAAGAAGGTCAGGAAGTGTTCCCATGCATTGGAGAGTGTTTGGCAAGTGATAGCTCTATTTCTCCATGTTGCTTCACAGCAGACTCACCACATCCTTCAGGTCTCAGTTCAAATGTCTTCCTGTGAGAGGCCTTCCTACTCTATCTCTTCTATAGGGCCATCATCTGTGTCCTGTCATATGTCTCAACATGACAGTAAAGCGCATGGACTCTGAAGCCAACTGTTCCAATTTAACTTGACTTGCTCAGAAACTTGCTGTTTGCATTTTGACAATGTTTGTCTGCCCATGCCCAGCACAGCACCTTCCTCTAGGGCTGTGAAGATTAAATGCCCAAATATCAGTCTGAGCTGATAGAATTGTCAGATGAGGTGTGTCAAACTAGGTCAATTATCAGCAGTTTCATAAGAATCAGCCTGAAATGTATGCAAGGCCTTAGAGAAAGGCTAGTAAATGCTCGATAGTAGTGTTATTGGTTATAGTCTGATCTGCAATCATTTTAATTATTATTTTATTTATTTAGTTATTTAGTTATTCATTTGACAGAGAGAATGGGCATGCCAGGGCCTCAGCCACTGCAATCGAACTCCAGATGATTGTGCCACCTTGTGCATCTGGCTTATGTGGGTCCTGGGGAATCAAACCTAGGTCCTTTAGCATTGCAGGCAAGTGGCTTAACTTCTAAGCCAACTTCCCAGGCCCATTTTAATTATTAATTCATTGTTTATAACCCCTGTTGCACGCAGGTTTGCATTGCTGGCAGAGATCACCCTACTGGGCTAGAGAGATGGCTTAGCAGTTATGGCACATGCCTGGGAAGCCTAAGGACCCAGGCTTAATTCTCTAGGTCCTACATAAGCCAGATGCACATGGTGGTGCATGCATCTGGAGTTTGTTTGCAGAGACTAGATGCCCTGGTGTGCCCATTCTCTCTCTCAATCTCTCTCTCTCTCTCTCTCTCTCTTTATCTCTGTCTCTAATAAATAAATTAATTAAATTTAAGGGGCTGGAGAGATTGCTTGGTGTTTAAATGCTTGCCTGTGAAGCCTAAGGACCCCGGTTCAAGACTCAATTCCCCAGAACCTACATTAGCCAGATGCACAAGGGGGTGCACGTGTCTGGAGTTCATTTTAGTGGCTGGAGGCCCTGGCGTGCCCATCCTCTCTCTCTCTCTCTCTCTCTCTCTCTCTCTCTCTCCCTCCCTCCCTCCCTCTTTCTCTCTGTCTGTCACTCTCAAATGAATAAATAAAAATAAATTAAAAATTAAAAAATAAATTAGAAAAAAAGAAATCACCCAACCAAGAGCAGCTGTGGGAAACAAGGTTTATTTTGGCTTACAGACTCAAGGGGAAGCTCCATGATGGCAGGAAACAATGATGGCATGAGCAGAGGATGGACATCACCTCCTGGCCAACATTAGGTGGACAACAGGAACAGGAGCGTGTGCCAAACACTGGCAAGGGGAAACTGGCTATAATACCCATAAGCCTGCCCCCAACAATACACTGCCTCCAGGAGGCGTTAGTTCCCAAATCTCCATCATCTGGGAACCTAGCATTCAGAACATCTAAATTTATGGGAGACACCTGAATCAAACTACGACAACCCCTATTAGAATATAAGCCCCAATTCAGTGTCTTCTTTGCCAAGTTCTCTCGAAGTCCCAGTATGTCCTCTGGGCACGACCATTGTTTGAAAAATATTTCTATAAGAAAAGGAATGAAAAAATGTTTTTACCCTTATAAGAAAGGATTCTGTCAGGAGTCACACACCTGTTACCAACACTGATATTTCTTTCTGGAGTAGTAAAGGTGAATGGGGCAAAGCTGATTGGTGCATTGCCCATGACCTTCAGCACAGTCTTGGGCTACTGGGTTGAAGACAATAATCCCCACTCTCCAAAAGGAAACATGATTACAAAATGAAGAAAATAAACATACCCCAGTGTGTGTATGTTTGTTTGATGGTGTGGTTTGTGATTTCCATTTCCATAATTATAGGGCAGAGATGGGACTTGGAGCCATATTCCCTCTGTTGGGATTGCCTGGGAGCCAGCCTGCAATCTGCAGAGCCCTGTGGGCAGGAGTTCCTCTTGTCAAACATGTCAAACAGGATCCAGGGGCTTATACTTTACTGACTTAAAAATGCCTTACTTCAGGAATTAGAATGGAATCAGTTATGTCTATAGCTCCAATTAGAACAAAATTATTTTACAAACAAAAATAAACCTAACTAGGGGATACTGAAAAAAAAAAAAAAAAAGCCTTACTTCAGGCCACCTTGTACCAGCAGGCAGCTTGGCTTCTTAGTTAAGTGCTCTGCTCTCCTTGAATACTTCCTCCAATCTCTGCATAAAACTTGCTGGGAGCTGGGTGCACAAACCTAGGCAAAGCCTCCCTGCAGCATTGAACTTGCCCTTCCAGGACTTGGGTTCACCTTCCTAGTTTTGAAGAGTAGAGTTTAAAATACAAGAACCTACTCTGGGTGTTTACCATAGATGTTTCCTGGAGGCAAGACTTAGGCTGGGTCGGTCCCTTTATGGAAGACTCTGTGGTGTCATTACCCAGACATCTGTGTTATGTCCTGGTGGCCCTATAACTAGGAGTCTCAGCTACAACTCAGAGGCCCACAAAAGTAGTTAAGGGAAGCCAAGCTGTGTGTTGCTTAGACCTTGAAAATGTTCCTTAGAGAATTTTCCTCTGGTTTCTTCGGTGGCATATGTACTTCATGTAGCCCCTATGTTTTCTTGTTTTTTATGGAGTTATTAGTTCCCAACTGCCTTTCTTTCTCCTTCTCACTTTGGGTCTTTATGTTCTGTCTTTGCAATCATGTAGACATCTGGGCCCAGCAGCCAAGCAGAGGCATGGATTTAACTTTTTGCAACTTATTCCCTTCTTTGCATGAAGCCCTGCACCCAGCTGCTTGTTCTTTCCCAATACCCCACGCTCTTCCTGGCATCTCAGGTCTTTCTTCCTCTTGCTTCCTTGGCCTGTAAATTCTTTCTTTTTCTTATATACTTGTCAAAGTCCTTGTAAGTATGACCCTTAATAATTCCTTCACATATTATCCCTTCCTGTTTCTGTAATATTACAGGGAAAATGTCTAGACTACTTCTACTGGAATGAGTACTGTTTGCAGTAGGGTCCTTGTTTCCTTTACTTCTGTCTCCTTCATTCTATATTAGGCACAAATGAATGGATGAAGGGATGAATGGATCTGAGGTTTGATATGTGCTAGATGCTTTTTTTCTAAAGCTCAGTACTCCTAGGATTCTTAATATCACCATTCTCTCACCCTATATATCCTCTCAAATAAAATACTTCCTAGACATCCTTGGACTTTTGTCTTCTTTATTTATCAAATATATTGTCAATTTTATGTGCAAAATAAAAATCAAAAGGGAATACATAGAGGTGTCCCTCAAACACTGTGCCTCATCCATTATTGATAGTCCTCCACCAGAGATCCTCTGCATTCCTATCCCTTCAGCCTTCACCCCAGCAGTCTTGAACTGCTTCTATTTAACATGGGTTGCCTGTTCCTGTCAAGTGTCAAGTGTGGGAGACTTCACTTTTTACATAGATGAAAAGATTTCTGTAGGGGCAAGGAGGCCATTGCTGGCCTTCAAAAGGAACAAACAGCCTTCTGCCCTGGATTGCTCCAGGCACACATGGCTCTAACCTTCCCAGAAGAATTCTTGTTAATTCTTGTTGGCCTTTAAGTCAGAGTTGACCAGGAGGCCCCAGTGCTTGCACCTGCCCTACTCTGTTTTATACATTCTGTTATCTCACATCAGTGCAGACCTGGCCATGCTCCTACCTTCATCCAGTGAGAATAAGCTGCTCCTCTCCTGACATTTTAACACAGTGTAACCAACCTCCAGGCTCAGTCTTCAACCCAGATTGCTTGGGACAGCCTCCAATACACATGTTGTCCTGATATGATTATTAACGGCATCTCTCTCATTCTCATGGTGTCCCAGTGTAGATGATAAATTATGCCATCACCCCACCCATCTGGGCTTTCTTACTTCTTTCTCTGAACTGACAGCTCACTTGCTTGTCATGCCTACCTTATAATGTGCTGAGATAGGACAATTCCCATTCTGACCTACTTATGTCTGTTCCACAGTGTGCAGATTGCTGGGCAGAGTATCAGTGAACATGTTAAAGCCAAGTTCCAGCCTCCTGCCCATGCTCTGAGGATAAGTAGTTACACACACACACACAGGAAATAACATTAAAATTCCTTATTTTTTAAATATTATTAAGAAAGCATTCTCCGCAAGGTACAAAGGGAAGGAGGAAATAGCGTGGTAGCCATATAATGATGTGTGTCAAACAGTAACATATAGAATTACAAAGGACCTAACCACGGGACCAGGCAGTGACCAAACCTTTTTCTCATATGGGTGCAACCAATTTTCCTTTCAAGCCCCACACCACAAGGGAGTAGGGAGTTTTTGCACAGACATTGGCACAAACAATTCACATATTGTCTTCCTAGCAGAGGCTCATTATCCAGCCAGCCACCAAAGAGTTCTCTCCTGAGTCAGACCCCACCAGCCTCTCACCTCATGGCAAAAGGAGACATTTGCCTGTGAACTGCGTTTCATCGGCATGGCTTTCCCTCTGCATCCTCTGTGCCTGCAGAAGCCTGCGTGATTTGATCTCTTACACACTGCATGCCAAAAATATCTCCCATTTAAGATGGCTTCATTATGCCTCCAGACAAGCTCCAAATGGCAGCCCAGGGTTATAGGCTTGTATAACATGGGATAGATATTAGTTCTTACTCTCTAAACATGGCTGAAAATCTGACTCTTCCAAAAAGATATCCTGATGCTCACTTCCAACCAACATTTATTTCTCTAAGTATTCATATTAGCAGAGCTCTGTATGGGGATCATTTTGACTCCCAGTTCTACCAGCTGGAAGAGAATATAATCCCAGCTCTGAGCTCCCTGGGAGTCAGGCCTTCTTCCTATGGTAAATCACAGTCTGGCCCATCAGTAGCCAGGCTAAAATTCAAGGCATATAGAGCTCTAAGTCTGGGCAGCTCCATGGCCTCACTCCAGCATACTGCCTACAACCAGGCTTTCTGCGTGTGCCATGGCACAAAAACATCAGTAATTGGGGATCATGCCTGACATGCATGCAGGGCCCTGTGCTAAACCACAAACCTTAAGGTAGACTAAAAGGAAAGAAATATGGCCACTAGTGCTATGACCACCAAATCAAGAACAACAACTTTAAGTAAAACAATAAACATGTGAAGATGCTGACATCCTATACACGGTGCTAATGCTTGAATACATCCCACAGACTTTCCAATCTGTCACTGGGTCTCATGGTCTCTTGCTTTTATGTTGGTAAGACTTGCACCATGTCACTGCCTCACAGCAACCCAATGACAGAAAGGTTCTGTGACACTGTGGGAAAAGTCTATCCTAGAAATCATGTCTTGGCTAATGCTGAGGAGACTGCAGAGGACCCACGGCCCCTTCCAGGGAAGGGTTGATTTTGTCCCTCTGTCACGGTAAACCTGTATCTCTTTGATCATTTGTGGGCATTGTTGTATCTGGAAGTCCTTTGTAGGATGAATAACATATTGTGTATATTTAAATCTAGAAGCCTATCCCCACTCCACTGGGCCTACTCACTAAAGCAACTAATGAAAGACATGTAACACAGAAGACTTCTAGGGACTCCATATCCAGTTCTTCCACCACGTTGCCCGTCCTAAGCAAGTGGATTATATTCCTTACATCACCATTCCCTATAGTAAATAGGCCATGTGCCTGGTTCTGGACAACAAATAGTGAATGCAAAGAATTTGTTTCACTTTAATCAGAGAATTTGACAGAAATGGAAGATGCCCTTGCATACTGTGCCGGGTTGTTGAGAAGCCTGTGAGCTGTGCTGATGGAGCAATGAAGACACGTTCCATCAGCCAGGGCTGCTGGTGAGTGGTGGGCAACAGACCTTGCCACCAACTTCCATGAGACAGACATTTGGGTCCCCCATATTGACCACTTTCAGTGGCTATTGTCATGTGTTTCTCTAGAGAATACACTCCTGGGTAAAGTAAAAGAGGAAAGAGTATTGTATTGACTCATTGAATTGGCAGCAACTATAGAGTAAAATTGAGGCTACCTTCTTAAAAATGAGTTGATGACTCTCTTATCAATAGGAAACTCACTTTTCAAGCTAAGATTACCAGAAAAATAAAAGTAGAAGCAGGAGCAAAGAGCCACCTTGTCTTTTTTATTATTGGACATGCTCATCTTGGGTTTCCGTCAGCCAGTGACATGGACTTTTTGACCTCTTTCTCAGTGGAGACCTAAAGTGGTCCTGGTTCATCTGTCTTCTGGTCCCTTGCACTTCCATTATGATATGGAATTCTAATGCCAGAGCCCCCATCAGAGCCTCTGCTCAGTGGCTCGAAGTGGGTTGAATTGTAGCTGGCGGCAGGGGGTGATAAATGTAGCGTGAGCCGCCTTTCCCCCAGAAAACTGCAAATTGCCTGAACAGTACAACCTACAAAAGGTTCCCGTGGAGTGAATTTATCTTGCATTGTCACATAGAGAGGGAAGAAGAGAGACCAGGCATTCTATTTTTGCAAAGTCACATTCGATCTTGTTCAACGTGCAGTCCACGCATCTTTTAAAGGGGACTCCAGTAGAAAAGAGTACCAGCCCAGAAATGTAGAACAGATAAAGGGATTTATTTTTAATGCTGGTGGAGTTTACAACCATGTGAGCATTCCAATTTCAAGTCACTTGCTTCTGAATAATAATAAAGTGTTTGGCTGGGCTGCATGTATGCTCAGGATGGAGAAGACCACAGAAAGGAAGACATGGTTACTATGAAAGGGAAAGTGCCACCTGCCATGATAACACTTTGTTCAAAAAGAAAGCTGTGCCTCTACCTGTGTCCTGGATTCTCCTTGAGCCTTGCTTCTGAGCCAGTTTGCCCATGCACAATATTCCATGAGACTAAACTGCATCTATGCCATCCACCCATAAAAGCAGGTACTATTTTAGAAACCTTCCAAGTGCTGAAAAATATAAAGAATCTTTTCATCTGAAGAGAGAAGCTTCTTAATTGAAAGTGAAAGCAGCATTAACACATGGTCATGAACATAAATATTTAGAGGGCAGTTTGGTGGCATAATATCTCCTTTCAGCTAAACAACAGTAGTCACTTCCCCCTAGGGCTTATAACCTCCCCAGATACTGACTTTGATTAGGTTTTCAGTACCAGCAACTCTTGTTGAGAGATCCAATCAGAGAGCAGTTAGTTTCCACAATAACAGACATGCCACCATTGTACCGGTTGGCACATTTTGTCTAGCTGGACAGCTGTAAAGCTTGCAGGGTTCACTGCTGGTTGACAATTTTTCTCTAATGGGCTGCAATGCAGTTTACAGCTCTATGGCAGCTAGTCAACAAGGAGAAGGCTTACAGCTGAGCTCCAGCTTGCTTTCCCACGGTTCTGCAAGCCAAGAATGTGGTGTCTTCAGAAATAGGGTCCAGTTGTGTATTTCCGCTGGAAAACCAAGGACCTTGGCAATAGCATGTAGTGTTTTGAGGGGAGTGGCATCAGAGGATAGTGGTGACTTATGAGGAGACTCAAAACTCACCAAAGTGTGCAGAAGAAGTGAAAGTGGACTTTACAACACTAAGTGATGGTTCTCTATTACAGCTTCCAAGGGTCTGACCATTGCAGAATAGGTGGCAGAACAAGTGCAACAATCAAAGGAAGGGGAGAATGCTCTAGAATATTGTCTTCCAGACATTAAGTGACCATGACATTCATTACTGCAAAGTGGTTGACACTATCTACACAAGAACTGCATGATATGAGGGTAAAAATACTCTATCAAAATAGAAAAGGGACTAGTTAGAAAGAAGGGGTTCAATGGAGGTGTGATAGGAGAGGGGGGAAAAAGAGGGTTCTGGGGGTAGTATGATCAGGGCACATTGTGTATATGAAAGAAGGTTGTAAAACGAGTGGGTTTTTTTTAAGTATGCAAAAGAGAACCTTGGAATATGACTAACTTTGGTGCACCAGGTTTTAGAATAAGGTTGTGGACACAAGTCTTTAAGAGATAGGACTTTCTCTATGTCCTGGGAAAATTGAGAATACCAGCTTCTTTCAAGAAAGGAACAATTGCCACAGGACTCTCTAGCCACAGGTCAGAATACATGGCTACACAACTGTCCTGTCTTAACTATTATATTCAGTGTTGTATACTATCTAGAAAGTATTCTCTAATCTTAATGTCAGGTCTCTATTCCATTTTTTGAGGATCACCTACTGCATAATGACTACTCTGATAACTTCAGTCTCAGGTATGTCCCTTCTACAAACCCTAAGTACTTAGAATCCTAACTCTCTACTTCCATAGTAGACATGTGCTGTCTTCTTTGCAACTCTCACACACCTTACACCTAGACTCTCCCAGCAGCAATTACAGCAGTGGGTGTTGGTAGTTGGCTTAGTCATCCTACAGAATCAGATACAATCTCAACCCCCTTTAATTAGCTTTGGAAACTTGGTGCTTAGCTCCATATTTCAATTTCTTAGGTGCAAACTGGTAACGGTGATGGTAAGACCGACTCCTTGATACCCACTGAGAAGAGGAAGTACGATCATGCATACGAAGAGCATCACATGATGCTTATGGCATCAGCAATGTTGGTTGTTCTTGCAATTCTTGATAGTTATTAGGGACACTCCTATTATGTTGTTGTCCATAGTCTTGCAGCCACAGCTTTCTAGGTTACACCAGTGATTCCACTTCAGAGTTTTCTGTACTTAAGATTAAATTTGTGTAAAATAAAGGTAAATATTTCTGTTGCCATATGTTGGTGTGTTTGGTTAAAAAAAAGTCTCTGAAAAAATGGGATAAAATTACTGTATCTGGAGATCTTCAAGACAGAGCAATCAGATGGAAAGCTGGCCACCAATGAGATTCTCAGATATTCCTGAGCAGAACAGGACTCCTGGGTTCCCAATGTTGCCCTGGTGGATTGGATGACAAGATGCACGCCCCACCCCCCCAGTGTTGGGCATGGGTTAAGGGCTGACAGAGTTCACTAGCAGACCAAGCTGCCTACAGTAATCTTCAAGGGAAGGAGGAAGTAAATCCTACCAAAGACCTGTTTGCTCTCTCAGTAACCTTGTGGTATACTGATTTATGTGGCAGACAGACAGACAGAGGGAAATCTGTCCCCTCACCCCATGGTGCTTGCTTATTTGCCTATATCTACTTATGTAGATGTGACCTGAATCAATAGATATAGGTATCATTTCCCAGCTACTAAAACTTGTGATGGAAACTCTTTTTATGAGGTTAGAATATAAGAAGATTCTAGACAATTCCACCTTTTAGCTTCCACTCCAAAGCTGTTCTGTGAAGACCACTGAAGCCCCAAGCAGAGTGCTATGATATACATGCCACTTAACGAGAGTCTTCTTACATACCGCCTAGCCCCAGGCATCCCTCCTGATCTAGACACTGAGCATCAGATGCTCTGCCAATACTCAGCTCTGGAACATACCACAGCCTTCCTCTTAAGCCTTTTCAAACCCTTTCCAGACTCCCTGGCCAGCCAACATCATCCTGTTATCTATACCACCATCATCCAATCCCACCTCCCTGGTCTCTGTAGAACTTGCTTCCGGTACCATGTGGTCATTTCATTAATGAATTCCAAAGCAGTAAACATTAATTGTACAATGTCTGAGGAATTGGAACACTAGGCATTGTGCTCACACATGTAATTCTAGCACCCAGGAGGATGAGGTAGGAGGCTCACTGAGTTTGAGACCAGCCTGAGCTACAGAGTGAGTCCTGGGTCAACCTATACAAGAATCCTTGACTCCAAAAGAAATAAAAAGCTAACTAACTGACTAATAACAATGAACATGTCCAGGGAACTGTAAGAAGTTGTAAAGAATACTACTTTACAATAACAATATCCCAAACCTTGGCAATTTCACTTTTCAACAATATTTTAACTGTTTTTGAAATGAACAAAGTTAAAAATAAAAATGTGAAAAACAATGGTACAATTTGGCTAAAAAGTGAGGCTACTTAATTATTTGAATAGTGTTTGAATTCACTCCAGTTCCATAAAAATGCTTTACTAAGTTAAATCTCTGCTTTTCAGTCATGAATCAGACTTTTGCTACACATTAGAAAACCCCATCCGTCAATTTGCAGGTGGGGAAAAAAGGGATTGTGTTTCTTACCCCATTCATTTCACATGTTTTTCTTGTGGTTGAGATGAAATTAAAGGAGTCAGAGCCCCTCTGATATTTTCTCCTTTGGGACCAACAAATGATGGGTTTCATGGACTTATTGCCCCTGAAGCTTGGTTGAGGGAAACTGGGACACACCAGACAAGAACCAAATCCATAACCCTAAGGGTTGTGATATTCTCTAAGCAGTGGTTCTAGCCATCCATGGGAGGATGGGGGTGGTGAGTACATACTAAGGAAGGGCCCTGTATGACACACCAGGCTGTTAGCAGACCTACCATTTATCATTAACGCTCTTCCATAGGTAGAATTACCCTGCACAGCTCTTAGCAAGCAAGCAAATTTAAATATCACTCATATTTAGGTATTTAGATTCAATATTTATGAGGATGAACACCAGCCTTAAACACTGGAAAATATTATATAGTAAAAGAAAATATATATAAGTTACAGAAAGAAGAAAAAGTTGGACAGTTAATAACTGCAAAATTATCTCCAGAATAATTAAAATTTATGCTTCCCTGTCTATTATGTTATCAACATTTCAAATAAAATTAGAGGGCTGGAGAGATGGCATACCAGTTAAGCGCTTGCCTGTGAAGCCTAAGGACCCTGGTTCAAGGTTTGATTCCCCAGTAACCACGTTAGCCAGATGCACAAGGGGGTGCATGTGTCTGGAGTTCTTTCAGTGGCTAGAAGCCCTGGCACGCTCATTCTCTCTCTCTCTCTCTGTCTGTCTCTCTCTCAATCTCTCTCTCTCTCCCTCACTCTTTCTCTGTCTCTCTCAAATAAATAAATAAATAAATAAAAACAAAATTAGAATACTAGTAGCCCCCACTATATGTAAGTATATACTGACGCATTTAATCCTTGCAAGATATTGGGGGAAAAGGCTAGAATCTGCCCATTTTACAGTTAAGAAAATGGGAGAAGAGAAAAGTGCCTTAACCCAAGTTGTAGAGTTAAGACTCCACCAAGGACCGCAAGGACTTGGGGAGGAGATGCATCCGTGGAATGCCGAAGGATGGTCAATGTGGTGCAGCTAGCCCAGAATGCATCAGGACACACTAAGGAGACCAGGATGCTCCTTACCCCAGCAGCCAACACTCCTGGATATGTATCCAGAGGAAAGTCAGACACAGAGTTTTCACAGCCTTTCTGTCTGCAGTGTTCCCTGGGAGAGATATGAGTATATATACGCAATATATTTCACATGCAGGTATTCCTGCATAATAAGTAATGGTCAGGTATAATGAATATGACATATTTCAAAACAAGTAAGCAAGAGAAAGCAGAGTGCTATCCCAGAAGATGGTTTCTACAGGATTGACTCATGTTGCCATTGGTTTTGTGTATCCCCTTCCATCCCCTCCCCTTCCTCTACCCCCTAGGCCACTCTACAAGTCATTACCCTCAATAAGAAAGAAGGGAATCTGAACAGAAGAGTTCCATAAGAGGTAGAGAAAGCATTACTTTAAAACCATGGGCACTGGCTGGTAATTCCCAAGGTCGGAATTGAGCTCCCCACACAGTGAGCTGTTGGTCAGGGAGAAATGAGGACACCAAAATAATACAGACTATTGACAAAACACTTGGTTACCTGAAAGACCTAAAAGATTAGTCCCTGTTGCTGAAGACACCAGAGCCTGCAGCCACAGTACATCAAGTGAAATGCTGGAACTGAGAGGGAATCTAGTTCCCTCCCAGCTAGCCCTCATACTGCTAGAAAGTGCTATGTGAGTGGGTGGAGAATAACTGTTACCAAGTGATTGATTTAGCAGGAGGTCCTTCCAGCTACAAAATCAACCAGCTGAACAGGAAGCATACACTTGTTCAATAGTGGCTGTGGTGGTTTGATTCAGGTGTTCTCCATAAACTTAGGTGTTCTGAATGCTAGGTTCCCAGCTGATGGAGATTTGGGAATTAAGGCCTCCTGGAGGCAGTGTATTGTTGGGGGAGGGCTTATGGGTGTTATAGCCAGTTTCCCCTTGCCAGTGTTTGGCACACTCTCCTATTGCTATTGTCTACCTTATGTTGGTCAGGGGGTGAAGTCCACCCTCTTCTCATGCCATTGTTTTCCCCTGCCATCATGGAGCTTCCCCTCAAGCCTGCAAGCCAAAATAAACCTCTGTTTCCCACAAACTGCTCTTGGTTGGGTGATTTCTACCAGCAGTGCGAGCCTGACTGCAACAATGGCACACAGCAGATATAGGTAAGCAACTGTCATGGATTGGACATATCTGAACTCATATTTGGCTCTGGGAACCAAGCCAGGTTCCCTAGAACAGGAAACCAATAGGCTCCAGAGAGGCCTCCACTGCTCTCTGATTAAGGAGAATGGATGTACACATCAACATATCTTTCTAATGACAGAGCTCATCCCCTTTTATTCAAACTGTTCTCACTTTTAGTTGGGGAATCTGTTCTATTTTACAGCTGGAGGAAACTACAGGAAGGAGCAAGGATACATCAATACATCAAAAGAGAGAGCTAACTGTCTACAAGGAGATGGGTCACCTCCACCTCATCTGCCTGGGGGCCCAGAAGTCATTACAGAGGAAGCAATGACATGAATACTGCTCTCACAGCTAGCCTAAAAACCAGGTCCAAAGAAATGGTGACAGATACTGTGGTCACTGAAACCTCATCAAAACAGAGATCCAAAGTATACAGAGAGAACAATACTAAATCAGATCTCTATCTTGCCTACCAAGGCTCAGTATCACAGAAGAGGAGTCAGAAACATTGTAAGAGCCTCAGGGTGGTTGAGAATAACCTGAGTCACCCACCAGGTTTCCCCATCCCTGCAGAGACTAACTGAGGCCTCTTGGTCCCTACAATAAATACCAATAAACCCACTGAAGACCCTCAGTAGAATTGGGGTGGGGATGGGGGTCTATGCATACAACCTTTCGTCAAAAAATTAATTAATTAAAAAGAAAAAGAAAAAAGAAAGCAGGGCTGGAGAGATTGCTCAGTGGTTAAGGCCTATAAAGCCAAAAGACCTAGGTTTAATTCCCCAGGACCCATGTAAACCAGATGCACAAAGAGGTGCATGTGTCTGGAGTTCATTTGCTGTGGCTAAAGGCCCATTCTCTCTCTATCTGCCTCTCTCTATATATCTCTTTCGTTCTTTCTTTCTCTGTTTCTCTCTTAGTCTCAAATAAATATATAAAAGAAAGTAAAGATCTAGCCCCAACTTGTTTCTATAATTTTTAGTATACACCAATAGCACTTGCTTTCTAAGATTATTCCTATAAATAAGCAAATGAAAGACAAGCGATTACACAGCACATGACCTCCAGGAAGAATCCACACTCTAACCCCTGGACCTGTAAATATGCTGATTTATGTGGCCTTAATTACAATTATAACTAAGATTACTAACAATTCAACATTACAATACAATAGAGGAGATTAACCTGTATTATTGGAGTTGGTCAAGAGATGAGCCCTGGAAAGCAGAGAAGAAGGCAGAAGAGAGGCTGGAAAGCCACTGAGCACAGACCGTCAGTACAAGGTAGGTTAGCAGCCCCTGCTAGCTTTGAAGTTTGGAGGCTAAAAATCAAGGTCTCAAGACTGCCCTTCTGATACCCAGAGAGAGCCAACACTGGCTCACACATCTTGGGGACTCTAACAGAGAGCCAAGCCAAGTCTGTTAGACTTCTGAACAGCAGAAACTGAGACCATAGATTTTACTTGTTCAAGGTTGTGAGGATACATTAAGATGATCACAGAAAACCAATAGGGTGACCAAGAATATATGTGAGAAGCAGAAGGAGGGGCATGAAAGTGAGGAGTGGAATGGGGCTATGAAAAGTACTAAAATGAGATAAAATGGGCTTCTTGGAAGGATTGAAGTTAATATTGCATTGTGGACTGCAGACTGACAAACTCAACTCTAAGAATATGAGGTTAAAAAATACACAGAAAAGGGAATTTATTACTTGTCTAAAAAGTTTCAAGACACTCTGGTCTAGGTGTGGCACAGTTTTGATGGAAGAATAAGAAGGATCTGTTTCCGGACAGACCTGACTTTCTTGGGCAGTGGGGCTTGAAATCTTGGGGGCTATCTTTCCTAAGGTAGTGGCAGAAAGCCCAGCAGGCTCACCTGAGATCTGAAGCCCTGACGATTATCCACATTGACTTCTCCTCTTCCCAGCTCCATTCTTTGCATTGTGGTATTTCACATCAGCCACATTCATGAGACTTAATTCCTCTTTCCAACATTCCCCTCAGCCACAGACAATTTCAGAAAGCTCCCCCTTAGCCTTCTAAATAAGCAGCTTATCACTACTCAAAAGTAAATGTGGGTAAATAGAGTGGGGCTTGAGTTATTGGGGAGTAAAACCTCTAGATGTCATGGGTTAGAAATCTTGACCAGGGAGGGGATATGATGGAGAATGGAATTTCAAAGGGGAAAAGGGGGGGAGGGTATTACCATGGGATTTTTTTATAATCATGGAAAATGTTTTTAAAATTGAGAAAAAATAAAATAAAATAAGATTAAAAAAAAAAAAAAGAAATCTTGACCAGCCAGAAGATTCTGGCTATGATGTGGTCTGAATGCGAAATGTCCTCCATAGTCCCATGTGTCTGAACACTTGATCCCCAGCTGGTGGCACTGTTTAGGAAAGTTGTGGAACATTTAGAAGGTGAAGCCTTGCTGGAGGAAGTGGGTCACTGGGTGTGAGCCCTTGAGACTTTATAGCTTGGCCTCATACCCTGTTCACTCTCCTCTTCCTGATTGAATACAATATGACCAGCTGGCTTCTGGATCCTGACACCATGCTTTCCCCCTGATAATGGACTGCACCTTCTAGAATTATAAACCAAAATAAACCCTTCCTTAGACCACATTACTTCTCATTAGGTATTTGATCACAGCAATGAGTAACGTATCAGTGGCTGTTCTTAGAGTCAGAGCAGGACCTGAGGTTTCCACTGAGCCAGGGTCCTGCACTTTCACAAGTGTGCACACGTGTGAGCATATGCACGCACTTGCATGGATATGTGTGAACACACATAAGCACATGTTTGAACACCTACAGGTACCAAAACACACACTCCTACCCATGTACAAAAGCCCCCAGCACAGGAAAAATATCTGTAGTTTTCAGAGCTCACACTGACGTCACTCTCAAGGTGATTTTCTTGTCATACATAGGAAAACCCTACAAACTAGGAGCCCCCAGTTAACATGTCTTATCACAAGTGTAGACAGCTTCCCCAGCACCCGTCTGATCGCATTTGTGACAGTAATTACCCAGGAATTATATACTAAGTCATTACAAGTGAATGAGATATTATGAGAAACAGTTAGTGTCCGATAATGAAGTTAATGGGAGGTAATATGACAGTCATTAGAGTGACATGACTCTCTCCATTGTTGAAGAAGAACAGCTATGGTCAAAGGCTGACGATGGGCAGGCAGTATTAATTTGTCAGCTGTGTTTATGGCTTCCTGAACACTGTTCTTGAGGCTGAGCAAGCATGGGAAGGTTTATATTTCCTGCTGGGCATCGGTGTTAGTGGTCTGAAAGGAGCCCCTACACGTGCCTGCATTCTACAGTACTTTCAACACCAGGTGCCCTTGCGACACGTACTCTGTACACAAGCTGTTTACTCTGCTGAAAAGCACTTCTGTTATTTCACCTATAAGGTTCCTTTCATCTCTAATCTGAATGTTGGGTGAACTCTCAGTGCTCTAGGAATTCAGTCTCTCCCACGTTGCTGCACACCCAAACCTGTCCTTCTCCCTAGCATTTCACTGCACTGATTAATAAACATATCAATGTTTCCTGTCTCTTTGTGAGTACTTCAGAGGCAGGAGCCAGAGACTCCTTGTCCCTCTGTCATCAGCACCTTGGAAATTGCCACCAGTTTCCATAAAAATATATGATGAAGGAGAAAAGAGAGAAAGATGGAGAGATGGAAGGGGAGGGAAAGAAAGCAGAGGAACCACATTTCTAAGCCTAACTCCACGCAGGGACTGACACCAAATCACTTAATTCAAATTGTCCTGAGTCTCCTCGTGTTGCATACCAGGGATCCTCCACAATGCTGCTCCCTTCATGGACTCCAGACAGATAGAGGAGGTAATGTTGATATAGGATAGTACTTAGGGTAAGATGAAAGCATGTATAAATTCACAGGGCTTTTATCTGTGTGCTGTACTAGACAGAGAGTCCTATATGAAAGTATTCTTCTGTGTGCCTCCCTGTGTGATCTGTGGATGCACATGGGTGGGACTGAGACTTGTAGAGAAAGATAGGGAGCTCTTTGGTATGACTGGAGAGGTTGCTTTCTATTTAGTTTCATTTGCTATGGCTGCTACAAATGAAAATATTTAGTTAATGGCAAATCATTATTTTTGCTAATGCAGAGACAAAGAGAACACAATGAGGGATGATATTCCCCTTTAATGGTGTGGTCTGTGGTGGTACGCATCTGACAGAAACTCCCCACAAAACAGCCCTTGTTTTCCCAGGCTACCCACTGTGACCAGGGACTGAAGCCACAACATAATAATGTGTCCCAGAAAGAGTCTGAAGTGAGCAGGTTCCAAAGGCTGGCAGCCAATATCTGAAAGCTGCGTATCCCCTTCATGGTTTCCCTCTCCCCCTGTAGCAGCAGCTTCCTGACTGCTGGCCACACACAGGTTGAAAAGTTAAGGTCGAGCTGGGCATGGTGGTGCACGCCTTTAATCCCAGCACTTGGGAGCAGAGGTAGGAGAATCGCCTTGAGTTCAGGGCCACAATGAGACTACATAGTGAATTCCAGGTCAGCCTGAGCTAGAGTGAGACCCTACCTCAAAAAACAAAATGAAAAAAAAAAAGGTCAATGTCTTCAACTGCTCATAGTTGAGGGTAATTGTACTTCAGTTTAGAAAGTGGATACTGATGACTTCTTCCTAAGTGTCTGCTGGGTTTATGCTTAGTCAGGGTTCTCTGTAGAGAGAGAATGGATGGGACATAGTACAGGCAGTTATGATAATGAATTGGTTCGTGGTCATGAGTCCTAGGGTCAGGAGTTGGCAAGCTAGAGACCCAGGAGTGCCTATGTTGAGTTCAACACCAAGTCCAAAGTTCCAAGGACCAGCAGAACCAGCAATGCAAGCTCCAGTCTAAAAGACAACAGTCTACAGATCCAAGAAAACCCAAGGTTTCTATCAAAGCTTTGGGAACAAAAGAGACCAATATCCTAATTCAAGCAGATAGGAAAATTGGTTCCCCTTTATCCTATTTTTTGGATCTATTCAGGCCTTCAACTGATTGGATAAAGTCCCACTACATCTGAGAGGTCATCTCTTCTCCACAGTCCACCTACTCAAATGCTAATCAGTATCTGAAACACCCTGATGGACAGACCCAGATAATGTTTGGCTAGCTGTCTGGGAATGCTGAGGACCAATCAAATGGGCACAACATTAATCATGACAGCTTAACCTCCTTTCTCCCAGTTCCTCTAAAGCAGCAACAGCTTCCAAGGGTAGCATTCCCACGGCACCAAGGCACAGGGTCTCCCAGACAGAGTACTCCAGCTGCACACTGGCTGCCTTAGCAAACTGGAAGTGCTGCAGTTAAGCCATATGGGACCCCACTGTGACACATGAGCTCCTTGAAGAGAGGGGCCATGCTCCTCTCACAGGGACTTTTCTCTTGATGTCATTCAGGGCATCAAAGTCCTGGCACACAATGAATTATTTTCCCTCCCCTGAAAGAACCACTGGCTTTGCTTGGCATTCCTCTTGCTTCTTCCCTTCCTTGCCTTATCCAAAGTTGTATCTGTAGCATACAGTGTCCTTCTCAGCCCAGCTCCTTAGAACTTTTCAAAGTCCAGCTTCAATGTTCCCTGGTGAGTACAATAGAATCACAAACAATAGTTTGCGAGTTCATCCCTCAACGGGCAGAGGAATAGGGTCTCACCTCTGCAGGCAACATTGAGTTCTAGAGTTCTGGATATGTCTTATGACAGCTCTGTGTGCAGACTTGAGTTTGTGGTGTACCTCAGACATGGACACACCTTTGTAGGCAGCACCAAATATGAAGTGTGCCTTGAGCCAGATATATTCTTTCATGACAGACTAAGAACACTAGATTGCAACCATGAAAGTTCTGCATTTCTTTTTGCCCAGTTAGTTCATTTTTTCCTGAGTTCTAACTATGCGAATTCTCAATATGCTTAGAGCCTGCCCCTGAATACCACCTTCTACTTATCAATGGTGGCATAGATCATAGAGCAGGTGAGACCAGGAGGCCCACCAGGAAGACATAAGCCAGTCTCTGACCCTGCCACAAAATCTCTTAATGAAAGCAAGCACAGGGTTCTCACCAATTCACTCTGGACAGGAGGCCCTTAGCAGATATCACCAGAGGCTTCTGCAAAGTTAAGTGAAGGCCAAGATCGCCCTGCAGCCTCAATTTCCAGGAACTAAGAATTTAGAAAGTCATAGTTTGGGCCTGTCTGGGTGTTGAGTAGACACTTTCTGCAAGTGGGTGCGTGGAAGATGGAGCTAACCTTGCAGAGGACTGCATATGTTAGCGTGAGAGCTGCATGTCCTGGGAATAGTTTCAATGCCCTAAGGTTTATTTTGTTAACTTGTTAACTATGAAAAACTGCAAAAGATATCATCACTTGCATTAAGCCACTCACAGATAGCACTTTAGAAGCAGCCACAGGCATGATCCTGCACAAGAGCCTCTTAGGTGACTGGGCACCTGTGAGCCCACTGGGAGTGTGTAGCCTGCTTGAGCCATTGAATAGGGAATTGGAGTTGGCCTGAGACAATCCATTTGTAATGACTAGAACATTAATTACGAGTAATTTGGAAAATGTCTTCCTGACTATGCATGCATTGAATGGCACCAATTAAACCAGTGAAGCCAGGTATGTAGGTGACCAGGCAGCTGCTGTCACAGAGAGCTCAGGTAAGAGGGGAGGAGAGAACTGTCCTGGCAGCCCTGCATTACAAGAGCAAAGTGTGCTCTCACAGAGGTTGCCTCAGACTGCTCTAATGTTAAGCAGAATGAAGCATGGAACAGGGTCTGATAGAAGAAAGCCCTCATTACTTTTGCAAAACTGGACACACGTCTAGGAGTACAGAGGTGGTTATCAGCTATTATCTGGCATAATAATATTAATATCTGGGTAATGGGGGAAAGTACTGATGATCTCTTAGACTTAAGCACACATTGAAGAGGAAGGCAAGGCAACTAGCAAGCCAGGTCAGTGGGTGCACCCTAGCTAACTTGTGGTGGCATTTTTCCATCTAGTCTGGGATCCACTTGGTCCTCATAGAGGGAATCAGACATCCTATATGTCTATATATCCAGGTCAGTGGGTGCACCCTAGCTACCTTGTAGTGGCATTTTTCCATCTAGTCTGGGATCCATTTGGTCCTCACAGAGGGAAGCAGACATCCTATATATCTATATATCCAGGCCAATGGGTGCACCCTAGCTAACTTGTGGTGGCATTTTTCCATCTAGTCTGCGATTCACCTGGTCCTCACAGAGGGAAGCAGACATCCTATATGACATCCTATATGACTTATACCAGTACTGCTTACAGAGTACATTCCTGATTGCCCAAATCTCCAGACATTAACATCTAAGGCATTCCATTTCAACTGAATTCCTGTTTCCTTTTCATGCTATGGCATAGTTTGTATAGAAATAATTTATGTCATATTTTGACATCTTTTTGTTTCAAACCTATTTACCTTTATGCCTTTGTGTTGTTGATTTTCCATTCTCAGTTATCATTCCAATATTTGTGTCCTACAACAAGGGTGAGCAAGCATTTCTTTAAAGAGGCCCAGTTAGGAAATATACCCTAAGGCCCTTGTCACAGCTTCTCAGCTTTGCCACTCTAGCACACAAGGAACCATAGGCAATCTAGAAAAATAAATACAGCTCTGCTCCAGTAAAGCTTATTTACAAAGACAGGCAAAGGTAAGTGAGACTTGCAGATGATATTTTGCCAGCCCCCATCCTATAGTAACTGGGAGAGAGAACAGTGGTCTGCCAATAAAGCCTGCCCTCCACTGTGGACCTCCAGGTGAAGGAGCATGCTTCCTAATTCTAACCATTCAAACAGAGGAGGATGGGACCCTTGATTGAACTTCACCCTAAGGAAGATGCTGGCCCAGAGCAGTTCTGTCTCACCAGAAGTGATGTCAGCTCACTTTTCTGCTCAATGCCCCCAGTGGCACCCATCTCATTTGAAAAACAAATATGAGTGAAAGATGTCGCCTGTGACTTTTCATTCTCCCCACTTCAAATTCTAGTCACTGGCCCTCATGACAGTCCAGGAAGGCAGGAAGGCTTCTGCTCAGGATCTTTACCTCTGCTAACCTCGTGATGGAACATTCTCCAAGACAGGCTTTACTGTCTTGCTTTCTTCTGATTTTACTGAAAAACCCTCTGGTGAGAACTTACCCATTGGTACTCTCACCTGACATCTCATGCCCCCCTTAGCTTAATAGTTTTCTACAACTTACCACTATTTATCATTTTATTCACAGGTATGTGTCCCGTATATGGTGTATATTCCCCTACTTTCTGCCTATTTCTGAGTTTCTTCTTCCCACTAGAAGTCAGATTTCTTCAGGACAGGCATTTTTAACTTTAACTTTTTATTTATGTATTTATTTATTATTTATTTATTTTTCATTTATTTAAGAAAGAGAAAGATAAAGAGGCAGATAGGGAAGGAGAATGGGCATACCAGGACCTCCAGCCACTGCAATTTAGCTCCAGAAGCATGTGCCTCCATGTGTATCTGGCTAAGTGGGTCCTGGGGAATCAAACCTAGGTCCTTAGGTTTCTCAGGCAAGGGCCTTAGCCACTAATCCATCTCCAGTCCAGGGCAGGCATTTTTTTTTTCAAGGGTAGGGTCTCACTCTAGCCCAGGCTGACCTGAAATTCACTATGTAGTTTCAGGGTGGCCGTGAACTCACAGTGATCCTCCTACCTCTGCCTCCTGAGTGCTGGGATTAAAGGCGTGTGCCACCATACCTGGCAAGGGCAGGCATTTTTATCTGCTCCACTTGATATAGGATCCTGATTGCCTATATCATAACTATCAAAATCTATCAGATGAACACACCTTGGCCTGTAGTCGTAAGAGTGTCCTCATGCATGTGAGACACTGCAGAAACAGTATAGCCACTCTTATCTGGTTGTGCTTTTCACACCCTCCCTTTATTCTCCAATTCCAGGCATCTTCCTATCTGAAAAAAAAATATCAGAAATTATTACAGGATGAGTATAAAGAAAAAACTGAGGCACCATTAAACTTTAAAGTCAAAATCTAGATGTGTTTAAAACTCTGTAATTGCTGGGAAGCCAAGCTACTGTCTTATGAGAATTCTCTAGATCTATCTTCTTCTTTAGCACCTCAGCACCTGATTTCAGTCAGCACCCACTTTTTCAGCACACTGTGCTCTTTTAAATATTAAAAGGTTTTATTTAACCCCACACAATAATCCTATTAGCATTTGCTGATTTAAAAATATATAATGAGGGCTAACTTCACAATGTATGGCCCATATACCTCAACAAGGAGGGGCCAAGGGGAGTGGGTAGGTCACAGATGAGCCTAATAAAGGTACCAAACTGACTGTATTTGCTGAATACAAAACTGACTAATAAAAAAGAAATAAATAAAAAATATATATATATATATAAAATAAAAATATATAATGACAAGCAGTGACCATAAATTTATGCTTTCAGACAAACTTATGAAGCCCAATTACATACAAGTGTGTATGCATATACATGTGTGTGTATGTGTGTATTAGCATACCTTTGTGTGCATGTATGTGTGTACGTGTGTATGTGCATATTAGATACACTTGTATTCATGTGTATATGATGCATACATTTGAAGACAAGTTGTACGGATGGGAGTAGGACATAGTTTCCACTTCTGCAAAGCATGTATCACATGGTAGATTAACCTGTGCTCCTCCCAGGTGACTATAGATTCTGTACATCTAACGTAGGGAACCAAAGAGGCCTCAGTTTGGTTTCTCTTCACCTTGCACTCAATACCCCTGTGTTCTTCCATTTGTCTAGGCTGGGCACAGTTCCTGACTCACAGGTCAACTTTATCCCTTTATTCTTCCTCCAGACACACTGTGGGAATCCCCACAAAAGCATCATCAATGCAAAGATAAATTTCACTACGCTTTAGTCAATAAAAGTAGGAGTTGCCACTTCAGAACCTCATATTCTCATTACTGGTTTGGACTCAAGCCCTTCACATGAAGTTGTACCACTCCCATTATGTCATAACAGGCATGAGAATCACTGGCTACAGGACTTTATGATGTCAGAGCATTATGTATTAGGTAATGCGTTGCCAGAATTTTATTTTTTGTATGTTATTTAACTTGATTTTCTTAGTAGTCCTCTAAGGAATTTAACAGACGAGAAACTAAGAGAGGGCTGGAGAGATGGATTATTGGTTAAGACACTTGTTTGCAAAGCCTAAGAACCCAGGTTCATTTCCCAGTACCCACGTAAGCCAGATGCACAAGGTGGCACATGCATCTGGAGTTAATTTGCAGTGGCTAGAGGCCCTGACACACCCATTCTCTCTCTCTCTCTCTCTCACTAGTAAATAAAAATAAACAAATAAAATATTTTAAAAAGAAACTGAGAGGGTAAATTCTAGTCTCCAATCTGAGGATAAGTGGTTTCAAACCCAGTACTGTTGGTTCCAAACCCATATGCCTGTGTACAGGTTTCACTAATGAGATGCTGATCCTGGAGGAGAAGGTAGGAAACTGAACACTGATAAACTTGAGGTTTTAACTTCTGCTCCCAGTATTAACACAGAAGGTTCTATGTAGTCAACTCTGAAGGTCAGCTATTGACCAAAACCAAAATTAGATGTGGGTCCCAACTGGAATTGTCAGTAGCTTCATGTGTTTCTCTGCTAGTTTAATTCATTAACTCATATGTAACATGTATAGTGTATAATACTTTATATTCTGGAATCAGACTGCTTCATTTCAAATCCTGGAACTCCTTCCAGTGAACTGGGAAAAACTGGGAAAGTCACCTAAGCTCTCTATGCCTCAGTTTTTTTCTATTTGTTAAATGACAGAAATGGCAATGTGTTTGAACTTATATGTAAGTACTTAGCACATTGACTACCTGTGATAGGAAATATGTTAGTGTGTACTTCCTTTGGATATCAAAACTATCCTGCATTTAATATATGCCAGTCTACCATCTGGAAGCAAAAGACAGCTAATGAAAACAAATAGGCGACAAGGACATTTATCACCTGTTTGCTACCATATTACACATCTGAATGCCTCTTTCCTGCCTTCTCTACACTTTCCATCCCTAATGGAGTCATCAGAATCAATATCAACCTCTGGTTGCATTTATGGCTGAGTGAGAAGTAGGTGGAGGAGTGAGGACGAAAACCTACTTGACATAATTCTAAGGCCTGACTTTAACTCACAATAACAAGATATGATATTCTGTAATTTTAACCAAACTCAGTGACATTTGTGAAAGACTGAAGAGAAAAACCTCATGAGAGAAACATGGTTCTTTGCCATTTAAAAATATCAAAATGAGCACATCATCTTAGTATTTACATTAAGTCTGAACTGTTCCCTCTGATCAATAACATGTGGCATGAATTACAAATGAAGACATTACAAAATGCCATGTTCTGAGTTGGTCATGGGTTGAGCATGAAAGAGTTACTTCAAGTAACTTATAGTCTAATGAAGGGGATAAGTCTGACACACCTATCATCATGCCATTTCTTGGTGGGTCTCAGACCTACTAGGATGAGTGCGGAAAGTTTATTCCAGATGGGGTAGATATTTTGAACCAAGATGCTGATGGAAGACAGGACAGACCAGGTTATATGCGGAGGGGGGTTAGTGGTTTTCTTCACAAGATTGTCCACTGTGATTTCTGAAGTTCTGGTAGGAACTTGGTGTTGCAGTCAGGTTTTCATTGCTGGTAGAAATCACCCACCCAAGATTAGCTTGTAGGAAAATGAGGTTTATTTTGGTTTATAGGCTCGAGGAGAAGCTCCACAATGACAGGGGAAATCAATGGCATGAGCAGAGGGTGGACATCACCCCCTGGCTAACATAAGGCAGACAATAGCAACAGGAGAGTGTGCTTTCACTGGATGGGGAAACTAGCTATAACACCCATAAGCCCACCTCTAACAATACACTGCCTCCATGAGGCATTAATTCCCAAATCTCTATCAGCTGGGAACCTAGCATCCAGAACACCTATGTTTATGGGGACAGCTGAATCAAACAACCACATTCCACTCCTGGCCCCCACAAATTGATAACCATATATGACGTAAAATACCATGCATTCAGTCCAACTTTAAAAGTCCCCATAGTTTTTATCAATCCTAATGATTTTCAAACATTCCCATAGTCCAAGATCTTTTAACTGAGCTATAATACCAAAAAAATCCCCCAAAGCTCCACAATGGCACAGAATAATTATTCACACTGCAAAAGATGACATTGGGCATAGCAAAGAAGTATTCAATCAATACAAGATTTAAACAACCAGGGCAAACATCAAACTCTGTAACTTCAAGTCCAACAACTCTAACCACTGACAAATCTCCAAGTCCAATAATTCTAAGCAGCAACAAGTCTCTGGCATTCCAATTCTGCCCGTCCAGCTAGGCTATTCATAATCCTGGAAAACTTCACTGGGACCAGCAGCTTTCCTTAGCAGCCATCTCTTGGTCCTGGCATCTCCACTGGGTCTCCACTGCAACCCACGGTTCATCCTCATGGCCCCATGGGGTCTCCAAGCAGGCATCCAGCAAATCTGCTTCATACTGCCCATGGCCATTTCCAAAACATAAGACCATGTTGCAAACTCATTGACCCTCTTTCCAGCATTTCTTATACTCCACAATGCCAGGTAGGTGCCAATATTTTTAATTGGGGTAGGGGGAGATAAAGCAGACTTTGAAGAACAGGACACTCCTTGAGCACTCAGGCCCCTTCAAAAGAGTCTACATTCTTCCTGTTGCCCCAGTGCAGGTCAGCTGGTCCAATCTCAAAGATTGTAATCTCTCAATTGCAGCTGAATGGGCAGCAGTTCACCCAAAGATTTTTCTTTCTGTGCCATATTCCTCTGCTCACACCAGTTCATTTCTACACAAAGCAACCCTGCACAACTTCTCAGGACATGGGCATAACAACAAGCTTTCCATACAAACTGCTGGCCCAGTCCAGGCAAAGCTCTTGCTCACCCTTATAAGCCAAACCTCACAGTCCACAGTTCTTACTGCATTCAGGTCTTTCAACTCTGACCAGAATAGTCCATCAAGCTGTACTTACAGCACTGCAAGTCTTCCCTTAGGCCAAGGTTTCAAATCCTTCCTCATTCCCCTTTAAAATCAGCTCCAAGAGGCCAAAGCCACACAGTCAGGTGTGTAGGAGCAATCCCACTCCTCCGTACCACTTTACTGTTGCAGTCAGGTTCACAAGGCTGGTAGAAATCACCCAACCAAGAGAAGCTTGTGAGAAAAGAGGTTTATTTTGGCTTACAGATTCTAGGGGAAGCTCCACGATGTCAAAGGAAAGCGATTTCATGAGCAGAGGGTGGGAATTACCCCCTGACCAACATCAGGTGGACAATAGCAATAGGAGAATGTGACAAACACTGGCATGGGAAAACTGGCTATAACACCCACAAGCCTGTCCCCAACAATACATCAGCTGGGAACCTAGCATTCAGAACACATAAGTTTATGGGGGACACCTGAATCAAACCATCACACTTGGGAAGAAAGGAAAAGGGAAAGTCTGGCTCTATACTAAACCCCGGATGCCCATTCACATAAAAGGTACGTGATTTATGGAATATTTCAACAAATAAGCTCCTCAAAGTCTGTAATTCCTTCTAGTGGGATGCTGCAGGTCTTCACCAACCCCAGCCACCAAGGGAGGAATTGGGTCTCCACCCACGCATGGGCAGGTAATGTTACCTACAGAAATGAGAAGGCAGCTGTGCCGATGTACTAGTTACAGAAACCAACAGAAATTTACTATCACACAGTTCTGAGATCAAAGTGTCACCATCATCAAGCCTCTTCCAAAGACTCTTAAAACCTCCCTGCCTCCTCCAGATTCCTGTGGCTTCTAGAAATTTCCTGGCTTATAGCCACATCACTCTGCTTCTGTTTCTTATGGCGTTCTTCCCTCTGCTTTTCTAGCAAGGGCACCCATTATTAAACCTAGGGACCACCCAAAATGCATTATGACTTCCTCTTGAGGCCTCACCTAGTATACGTACCAAAACCCTATTTGCAGATGAGGTCATGTGTCTGTTTGGCTGATACTGTTCAGTAGCCATGCAGAGACATCCTACAGCCAGATGCTAAATTCCAGGGAATCAGTTCAGCGGCCACCTGTGCCTCAGATGCCAGGCAGTACCAGCCACAGCAAAGGATCCTTTCTCCCACATCTCAGTTCTGCTGCCTTGCCGCTTTCCAACGATCAGGCAGAGAATTTCCAAGGATACGCTTATGAAGGAAGAATAAAATTTATTTTGAACACATGCTCCATTGAACAGGAGCCTGAGGAGATAGCTCACATTTCCCTCTTTCCAGAAGGCTGGTCTCAACTGTGGTAAAACACTCTGAGGATACTGCCGAGCTAGAGAACCATGACTTCCCATTAGATGGGCTGACTAGAAAACATGACACACAGAGATAGGGAGCAGGGGAGCCCAGGGGAGTGAGCCTCCTGGGCAGTGGGTTCAACCTCGCATCTGCTCTAGATGAGGACAAAGGCCCAAGAAAATGCACCTTCCCTACCGGTGCAGTGCCCAGAAGCAGGTGGGAGAGCAGCTCAAGATCATGTCTCTAGAGTGAAGACAGGCTTAGGGAGCTCTGGTTATCCAGTGGATGCCACACACAGAAGGTTTCTGTTTCTCTAATTGTTTCAAACATGATATTTGAACCTCACACTGGTCATAGATTTCAGGGAGCGTAAGAACCCTTAATAATGAATGTCAATTTTTTTGTCTTCACCAAGACATTTTTCCCATATAGGGTCTTGTATTAGTTACTTTTGTATCACTCACCATCATAAACAACAGTAGCAACTTAAAGGAAAAAAATCTTTTTAAAAAATATATTTTATTTATTTATTTGAGAGAAAGAGAGGAAGAGGCAGAGAGGAAGAGTGAATGGGCATGCCAGGGCCTTCAGCCACTGCAAACAAACTCCAGACACATGCATCCCCTTGTGCATTCAGCTTACTTGGGTCCTGGGGAATCGAAACAGGGTCCTCAGGCTTTGCAGGCAAACGTCTTAACCTGCTAAGCCATTTCCCCAGCCCAAAAAGGTTTTGAGCTCATGATTTCAGAGATTCAGTCTATCATGGCTGGGAAGGTATGGCAGATGAGCTCAGTTATAGACAGCAGGAGAGTGAGGCAGAGATCATGCACTTTAGGGTGGACCCGTTAACAAAAAGGTAGGAGCCATGAAGCCTCACTCCCTAAAGCCTCCCAAAATGGTACCACCATCTCAGGACCAAACATTGAAATATGGATGTTTGTGTGGGGGGTGGAGGTCAAACAAGTCTATGGTGTTTTGCAATACTGAAAATGTTCTCTCTCTCTCTGTCTCTCTCTCTCTCTCTCTCTTTCTCTCTCTCTTTCTCTTACTGTTCAGAAAAGTTACATACTGGATTATCCCTCTGTGTATGAATTTAAATTTTGCTTAGGGAACTTTCATTTTCTAATACCCCAGGTGGACAGTATCATGGAAGCTGGCATAGTATAATCAATTTTTATTGATGAGAAAACTGACCTCAGAGAGGTGTATTCATTTATGTAAAGCCAGTCTGCTGTGGTATAGCACCTGTGGTAAGGTGGTATTACTATTGATATTTATGTTTATTTATTTGTGAGGAGAGAGAGTGGGAAACAATGAGAGAAAGAAGTGGCATTCTTGCCACTGCAAACAAACTCCAGACCCAAACACTACTTTGAGCATCTGGCTTCGCATGGGTATTAGAGAATTGAACCCAGCCAGCAGGTTTTGCAAGCAAGTGTCTTTTTCCACTGAGCCATCTCCCCAGCCCTCAACTACCATTTAAATAGTGACTCTCACATGCCCAGGACTGCAAGAGGCCTTGGGGATGAGAGAGGGAGACCCATACCTTAGAAAGCAGGCAGACTGAAGAAGGCTGAAAATTAGTAACTGTGAGTATAACAACACACCACAAATACAAAACAGGAGCTTGAGTGAGAAAGAGGAGGAAAAAGGAAGCTAGTGATGGCTGACAAGTTGCTTACCAAGTAGAAGGAGCAGCGCCAGCCAAACCCAGGGGTACAAAGAATCCGTTACATTCTGTGAGCTTCAGGGTGTTGACAAAAAGTGAAGACAAGTGATGTGTGTGTAGGAACCAGAGCATAAAGGCCTGTTATGGTATGCTGTGAACATTGGAATTCAGTCTGCAGCAACTATTTAGAGACTTAAAAAAAACTCTTTCTATAAGCAGCAGATATGAGATGAATGGGCACATACCAGCCTGGAGGCAGGACATCAATTTTGGGTCCATTGCAAGAGATAAGAAATAAGGGTTATATAAGATAAGAGAGAAAAGCTGAACTGGGGTTAGAGCTGTATAGGATACCAGGAGAGAGGAGGAGAGAGCGGAGAGCTATGTAGAGTCTGTAGAGTCCCCTATCCCTTCAGATGGTGGGTGGTAAAGGAGAAGAAAGGGTGCAGGGTGAGTCCTTGCCTGTAGCTGGATGGAAAGCTTATGAATAAAGGATTATTTCTCAGGAGGGAAGGAACATTTTTTCCATATGGGACATGGTGGAGAGAAGGGACCTGAGAGCAATCCAGGCATGGTGGGGGGGTTGCAACTTGTATACAGAACTGAGGCTCAGGACTTAGAAGCATGAGGAGCTAGGACACCGGAAATAGGAGGATATCTGTGAAAGATGCTATCCTTTTGTTCCCTAAGAACCCATGAAACATGTACATCCAAGGAGTAGATAAAGGAAGAGATTATGAAAGAGAAACAATCTGCAATCCCAATGGAGACAACCTCAAGCTGGAGAAGAACCCCATGAAAAAGTAAAAAGTTCCTGCCAAAGCCAAGAGAGTACAGATTTTTAGAGATGAGAATGGACAGCAGCCACCTGCCAGAGGGAGATCTCAGCCTCTGAGATCTGGCAGCCTACTGGAGGCTGTGGTGAGAGAAGGAGCACATTACTCAGAGTGACTCATGCAGAAGCCTGAGCAGAAAGCAGACAAGGGGAGGCTGAACCACTGGAAAGAGCTAGGTAGCCAGAGATACTCACAAGAGGTAGGAGAAGCAGGGCAAAGTGGCTGTCACCTCAGCCTGTCTAACTGGTTTGGGGGTAAGTTGTGCTTTAGAGTAATGCATACGCATTTCCATAGGCTTTGAGAACTCTACCAGAAAAAGAGGAACCTTTTGGAAATCTATAAGGAGTAAGCAAAAAACAAGGGAGCACAGCTAAGAAAAAGAGAAATAAATAGGCAGGTGAAGAGTGCAGAGGATTCTGGGAGGACGAAGGAAGGCCGGGGTTCTGAGAAGCAAGAAGCATGGCAGCAATAACAATGTGAAACCCCTGTGCTGTGTTGGGCAACATTTTGTACACATCTTCAAATAAAACTTGCATAGTATACATCTGTATATAGTAACTTTTTTAATCTTCTAAATACTCCCCAGAGCAATGCCTTTATTATTCCTATTGACAGAGAGGCTATTGAGGTTAAATGCCAAGTCCCTGGGCACAGGTTGGTAGGGGTTTGTTCTAGGATACTGAAACAGGTTCTTAAGGTTCCCAACAGGCTGGCAATCTCAGGAACTTCTATAGTGGAAACAGTGCCAATAGTGATGTAGGGGAGACAGAGAGAGAGCTCTGCTTGTCCTCACCCAGGGCCTTGCACCCTCCCTTGCTTTTGCCAACACCATCTGCTTCATCCATTCTCAGAATGAGAAACTTTTCCTTCTTTGGCTGACATACTCCACATTTTCTTCTTACAGCTCCTTGTTTAGTGATCCTGTCTCCAACACCCACAAAAGCTGGGAGCTTTGACATTATCTTACTTCTCTGTGCTCAGTTTATTGATCCATTGCATAGCAACAGGACCTCCCCCAAAGGATTATTGAGGAAATGAAATAACTTCAAGTAACTAAGAACAGTGCACCACCCTGTGTGTGCCACAAACACTAAGTGAATTCAAACAGTAATTATTTTTACTATATATCCGATTCATGATTTTAATTGTACTAATAATTGCATAATTAATGACACCTCCAACTGAATACAAGATCCTGAAGTTGTGGGGCAGTCTGTCTCCTGCTTTACATGCTGAGGGTCAGCAGGCGTTAAGACATCAGGAGATATTAGTGGAGAAAGTTGATCTATTTAACCAAGAATGCCGAGGCGACAGAAAGACAGTGATTGATCTGATGCCCCAAAGGAGGAAGTGAAGTTCGAAGGAGAATTGGTAACTTTGAAGAACCGTGCAGTGAACACAAAAAAAGGAAATAAATTCAAATACTACAAGTATCATATTAAAGATTGGCAAATATTTGAAGTTTGCCACCCTATTTGAAAACCAACGGAAATATGATTCATGCTGATGATGTGGTGGTGGATATGTTAACTATTGACAAGTTCTTGTTCACAGGTCCATCTGAAGGTATAAGAACTGGAGTTTCTAAAGTCTGTCAAACCACATGTGCCTTCCCTGAGCACCCTCACTTCTGTTGTGTATAAGGTTCTGATAGTAGTTTGATTCAGGCGTACCCACAAACTTAGGTGTTCTGAATGCTAGGTCCCCAGCTGATGGAAATTTGGGAATTAAAGTCTCCTGAAGGCAGTGTTGTTGGGGCAGGCTCATGGGTGTTATAGTCAGCTTCCTCTGCCAGTGTTTGGCACACTCTTCTGTTGCTGTTGTCCACCTGATGTTGCGCAGGAGGTGGTGTCCACCCTCTGCTCATGCCATCATTTTCCCTGCTATCATGAAGCTTCCCCTCAAGTATGTAAGCCAAAATAAACCTTTTTTTCTCCACAAGTTGCTCTTGCTCAGGTGTTTTCTGCCAGCAATGCAAATCTGACTGCAACAGTTCCTCACTCTTTCAATTCTAAAATGAGGAAGGTACTGCCCTCTTACCAAGGTTTGACTGTAAGTTACAATACACATATGAAGTTTGAGGTACACAGTAGGTGTTCAATAGGTGGTAGCTGCTCTTTTCATAGTAGTGATTACTCATGCAGAGTAGTTGCATTCAGGAGTGATCATATGCAAATAAGTCAATTATTGAAATGCACTGTTGTACTTATCCATAAAAGATTTTATGCCAAAGCCTTTTGTAAGACATAAAATCTCCTGTGAAGTAGTGACCCCATACCATTTAATTTGTGTACCTCTTTTATCATGCTGGAATGTGATAATTCATACTGATGTGACTGTTCGGTTTTTACCCAGGGGTAAACTGAAGGCTTGTTGCAGTGTTTAGATGTCTCCTGAGCCACTTACCAGAAGAGAAGTCCTGCCACTCTTTCTGGGGACAAGAACTGAGGAAAAGGTTCTGGAGAGCTACAGAGTAATGTTTTCTCAGGTTTGACCATGATCGGTGTATCTTGGCTTCTACATTTCAAACTTGCTTCCTTGAGAACATCAGATCAATCACTATCTTTCTAATTCCTTGGTATTCTTGGTAAATAAATGTAACTATCTCCACAAATACTCTTTGATGTCTTAATTCCTTCTAGACCCCTCAGCATGTAAACCAGAAGGAGACAGACAGCCCTACCACCACAGGATCTTGTATTCAGTTGGAAGTCTTAGGAGTTGAAGAGGTAATTATACAATTGTTTATTTATTTAAAACAGTGATAAATATTGGAGCTAGGGAGATGACTCAGGGATTAAAAGCACTTGCTTGGTAATCCTGATGACTAGAGTTTGGATGCCTAGTACTCATGTGAATCCACTCTCGGTGTGCACATACCTATAATCCTAATGCACCTAAAACAAGGGGAAGCCTTGTCAGGAGAACCTTGAAGCTCATGGCCCAGCGAGGCTGGAGTTCACAACAGCAAATAGAGACCCTGGCTCAAACAAGGTGAAAGGTAATGACCAATATCCTAGGGACATCCTCTGGCCTTCACACACATGCTGTGGCACATGTGTATACACACACACACACGAGTGATAAATTCTACATTAAAGAGATATAGTTTAAAAAATCTTGACCCCTCCATTTACTAGTTTGTGTGGCCTTGATCTAGTTAATTAATCTATTTGAGCTTAAGTTTCTTTATCTGTAAAATGGGGTTAGTACCCATCACATAGGATTGTTGAGAAGAGTAAATGAAATAATGTATGTGACCCAGTGTGTTGTGGGCCAGGCTTGCATTAGAGGTTAATAGAGGGCAGCATTTAATTCTCGTTCATTAGCAAACTACTCACACTGATGTAGACTGAGACAGAAGAGTAAAACTCCAAGCAAGGCCAATTGAGTTTGAAAGACTTTTGGAAATAGAAGGTACAAACCTTGTCCTTGAGAGCAGGAAGAAAATGGCAGCACAAGGAGGCCACGTAGGAAGTGAGCCACAATACCTAATATATATGTTTAATTTCTCTGGCTTCTTTCATTCCTGTTTCCTCTTAGTGTTTAGGAAAGTCTTTCCAATAACTATATCTTGCATCCATGGAGACAGGAGCTCTAAGAAAGTCATGTGGGACCAGTTTGGATCAAAGAAAGAAGGAAAAGTGAGCCACCTGTGTGAGTCTGTGTCCTGGGACAAACCAAAGAAGTCTTGTGCTAGCAGCTAGTCTGGGATCCCTCCCAAGTGGGACCCTTTAAGGGCTAATAATGTCTAGTTGGGTTTGAACTCACTAGGGAGGATTCTCCATTATGCCTTTCAAGTTTCCTTTTGAAAAAAATGTAACTATTTCAGAGACAGGGTTTACCTAGGATACACCTTGTTGCAGTAAGGTTCAGCATTGCTGGTAGGAATCACACAACCAACAGCAGCCTGTAGGAAAAAGAGATTTATTTTGGGTTATAGGCTCGAGGGGGAAGCTGCACAATGGCAGGGAAAATGATGGCATGAGCAGAGGGTGAACATCACCCCCTGGCCAATATCAGGTGGACAACAGGGACAGGAGAGTATGACAAACACTGGCATGGGGAAACCGGTTATAACACCCATAAGCCCATCCCCAACAATACACTCCCTCCAGGAAGCATTAATTCCCAAATCTCCATCAGCTGGGAATGTAGCATTCAGAACAACTAAGTTTACCTGAATCAAGCCACCACATTCCACCCATGGCCCCCATAAACTGATAACCATACATGATGTAAAATGCAATGCATTCATCTAACTTTAAAAGTCCCTATCATTTTTTATCAATTCCAATGATGTTCATACATCCCCATAGTCCAAGATCTTTTAACTGAACCATAATACCAAAAAATAACCTCAAAAAAACCATAATGGCACAGAATAAATACTCAGACTGCAAAAGATGGCATTGGGCATAGCAAATAAACATTCAACCAATACAAGATTTAAAACAACCAGGGCAAACATCAACTCTGTAGCTCTAAGTCAACAACTCTAGCCAGTGACAAATCTCCAAGTCCGATAATTCTAACCAGCAACAAGTCTCTGGCATTCCAATTCCGCCCCTCCAGCTAGGCTACTCACAGTGATGGAAAATTTAATTCTGGGCCTGCAGCTTTCCTCAGCAGCCAACTCGTGGTCCAGGCATCTCCACTGCAGCTCAAGGCCCCATCAGGTCTCCATGTAGGCATCCAGCAAACCTGCTTCACACTGCCCATGGCCATTTCAAAAACACAAGACTGTGCTGCATACACGATGACACTCTTTCCAGCATTTCTTATACTCTACAATACCAGGTAGGTGCCAATTTGTTAATCCAGGGGGGAATAAAGCAGATTTTGAAGAACAGGACACTCCTTGAGCATTCAGGCCCCTTCAAAAGAGTCTACATTCTTCCTGTTGCTCCAGTGCAGGTCAGCTGCCCCAATCTCAAAGGTTGTAATCTCTCATACAATTTGGAGGTGAATGGGCAGCAATTTAGGCCCAAAGATTTCATTTTTTTCTGTGCCACATTCCTCTGCTCATACCAGTACATTTCTATGCAAAACAACCCTGCACAACTTCTCAGGACCTGGGCATAACAGCAAGCCTCACACAGACTGCTAGCCCAGTCCAAGCAAAGCTCTTTCTCACCCTCAAAAGCCAAACCTTACAGTCCATAGTTCTTATAGCGTTCAGGTCTTTCAACTCAGACTAAAGTAGTCCATCAAGCTATACTTACAGCACTGCAAGGCATCTCTTGGGCAAAGGTCTCAAATCCTTCCACATTCCTCTTGAAAATAAGCTCCAAAAGGCCAAAGCCACACAGCCAGGTATCTAGCAGCAATCCCACTCCTCAGTACCACTTTACTGTTGCAGTCAGGTTTAGCATTGCTGGTAGAAATCACCCAACCAACAGCAGCTTGTGGGAAAAAGAGATTTATCTTGGCTTTAGACTTGAGGGGGCAGCTCCACGATGGCAGGGAAAATGATGACATAAGCAGAGGCTGGACATCACCCACTGGCCAACATCAGATGGACAACAGGAACAGGAGAGTGTGACAAACATTGGCAAGGGGAAACTGGCTTTAACACCCATAAGCCCACCCCCAACAATACACTGCCTCCAGGAGGCTTTAATTCCCAAATCTCCATCAGCTGGGAATGTAGCATTCAGAACAACTAAGTTTAAGGGGGAAACCTGAATCAACTCAATCTGCCAAGGGCTTCCTTCCTCATCACCTAGTCACTGGGTGTAAAAGGTGTAGAGAATGCAGATTTAGGCTATCATTTACAGAAGGCAAATGGGTGGTGAAAATCTCCCTAAAGTCCCCGAGCTCCTCCCTTCTGCTTCAGCAAGAGGAACACACCAAATGTAGCTATTTCCAGACCCTGGCAGCATGGAGTGGGGGGGGGGGGCGCCTGTAAAGCTCAAGAGCCAGTCCTTCCCTGGGGAACCTCTGCCTAGCCAGAGCCTCAACATACACATAGGCACATATGTGCACGCACGCGCGCACACACACACACACACACACACACACACAATGGCCGCCCTTGCACAGGTTTGAGTTCAACTTAATCAGGCACATGGAGAAGGACATTTTCAGCAAATCAAAGAAATTTGATAATAGTGAGAGAAAGTATACGACAGATCAAAAGCAGGCAATGTGGTACTCATTGGAAAAGGAAAGTTGCTTTCTGGGACACATTGGGGGCTAAGGAAAATGTGGTCCTGAGTGAGGGAAAGGCTGCAAACAGAACCAGTGTAGTCTAGAACTTAGGATAGTGTTGTGCTAAATGAGCTAGCTCCTGGAAAAAAATATGAGAGCAGTGAGTCCAGCAGCTTCATGACCCTTCCATCCTGTGGTCCCCCTGCCTCTACTACTACCCAATATGCTTCCCACACTCAGAACTCAGTGGTGTTCATCATTATCTATGTATTTCTAGGGTATACAGTGTGGTTGGAAGCATCAACATATTAAAATTAGTGAATAATATTAACTTCTCATTCAGAAGTGTAGCCATCCAGAACATAGGCATAGGAAGAACTCTGAATCATAATGTGTCAAGAAATCACTGCCCTAAACCAGGGAGGGTCCTGAGGAACTACCAGTCACCTGTGTCCTGGTGGAAGTGATGGCTGCAAGAATACCTACATTCAGGATGTTCTCAGAGCTGTGTGAGGGAGAGACAGATACCTAGGATGTGGGCTCCAAGTTTTATCTCAGTTTTCAGAAAGAAGTGTATAGAAAAACTACTGTCACCTGTGTCCTGGTGGAAGTGATGGCTGCAAGAATACCTACATTCAGGATGTTCTCAGAGCTGTGTGAGGGAGAGACAGATACCTAGGATGTGGGCTCCAAGTTTTATCTCAGTTTTCAGAAAGAAGTGTATAGAAAAACTACTGTCTGTCTGTGATCCACATACACTGCAGTTATCAGTCACTCAAGCTTTCCCAGTCTCCTAGAGGTCCCACCCCACTGCTCCCTGCCCACACCTGGCTCCTATAGGCTACACCTACTGATTGCACACCCTACCTGCACTGCTGCCATCTTCTGCTGTCTTGCATCCTTGGTGGGCTGGCCTGAAGTTTTCCTACACTTTATCTGATCACAGACCCTCAACACCCTGTGCTGCCTAAAGGTGTCCTTGTGTGGGTCCTTTGGCCAGTGCCACTGTCTCCCAATACCAGCCAACTCCCTGATCTGACCAGGACTATGGAACTCAGCAAACCCCACCACCTCTCCAATGCCCCACCCCACTCTCTGTGACTATTTGAGGTACCAAATTAGCTCCAGAAGAAGAACACAGGAAAACCAATCAATAACCTACCTGGGAGAACCAATGAGTCCTTCATAACCTGCCCATCTGGGCTGAGTAGGAGAGCAAGGGGAAGCTCTACAATGCCAGAGCCACAGGCAAGATACAACTGAGAATAGGTCACAAGAATCCCAAACCTCCAATCCAACCTTTGGTATTAAGTACCAGCCCAGAGCACCTAGTGTACTTATGCCCTTCAAACCTGCACAGCCCAAAGTACAAAGCCATCATTAGCCTATTCTTTTCAAACATAAAATGGAACACTCACTGAGGTCACTACAAGGGAAAACTTTTGTTTCCTCTTTAATTAAATAAGATTTCCAACTGTGATAGGTAGACCATACACAAAACAAATAATACAAAACATCAAATGGAGTGAGCTCTAACAAGGTTGCTAGTCCCACAATCCAACTGTGATAGGTAGACCATACACAAAACAAATAATACAAAACATCAAATGGAGTGAGCTCTAACAAGGTTGCTAGTCCCACAATAGAAGTCTCCAATGAAAACATAGAGGATACAACAGTAATATAACCCAAAAAATGATGACACAGATATGTGATTCTGACCAAGAAAATGGCAGAACTGTCAGCAAACCAACAAAACACCAACGATCATATAACCGAAATCCACACACCTGTCTTCACAAGACTTGACCTAACAGACAAAACCCAGAGACCTCAAAAGAGAGTTAAGTGAACTGAAGGTGAGCCAAAAAAATAGAGGATCTCAATAACCAGCTGGTTAAGCTTAATAAAGACATAAGTGAATGCAAGAATGAATTCCAAGAAACATTAAGAAAATTGAAACATCAAGAACAGACACAAAGATCAATGGAACAGAATAGAGGACACAGATATAAGTCCAGGCAGCTACAGCCACTTTAGGGAATGGTGTTTTATATATATAAGGAGAAGAACAGATTACAGGGAGGGGAAAGGCCTAAGTGAGGTCAGGGAAAGAGATTGTATAAAAGAAGGGTGGAGGGGAGAGTCAATCAAAATTCAAGATATTCTGAATAAGGCATATGAAAATCTACTTTCTTGAATAATGGCACATCTAGAAGCCATAGATTATTACTAGAAAAATTTCAGTGCCAAGGATGCGATACCTTCCAGTGAATTGTTGACCAGGGAGGTACCTGTTGCCTCCAAAACATTATAGGCTATTGGCAAGGCCCTTGGTTTCCCATGCGAAAGAGATGGTAAGACCCTATTGCTGAGACTTCACATGCCTAAGTGGCAAAGTCACTGAAAAATCATGGTGGTGCTGAGCAGAAAACCTTCTCCCTGTAGCCCAGCCAACTGAAAGCTGGAAAAAGCTGCACTGTATGCAGCCTTATGGGAGACAGAAGTCATCAGCGGTGAAAACTGGGGACATTGGAAGTCTCAAGTTTGGCCAGACAGGACAAATGACTGAATGAGTGCAATGTTGACATGCCTGCTCTGGGGGAAACCAACTGCTCTCTAATTTGACTGAAGGCCCACTCTATGGAAGGGAATACACGCCTGGTACTGAAAACCTAATCAAAAGCCTATGGCGGGGGAGGTCATGTGCCTTACGGGTATAAAGGCTGCTCTTGTCTGGATAAACACATATATTACTCTCAACAAATTGCCCTAAAAGCACTACACTTAATGTTCATATTCATATATTAATGCTACTCTTACTTCTGGTTAGAGAAGCTTCTCTTTTCAGATGTGATGACCACTGGGATGACCCAAAAGGCAACATAGTGTTGAGAAGAAGAGACAGAGGAGTGTCCAGCACTGAAACATCTCACACCTTGCAAGGTTCAAGGTCCATTGAGGAAGAGGTGGTGGAAAGAATGTAAGAGCCAAAGGGAGGGTACCACTCCCTACATACAACTGTCTAGACAGAATTTGGCCTTGATATCCAAGACCTCACAGTGACTAGCAATACCCACACAAGACCCTCATAATAGGAGAAAAAAGTTAATTACATCAAATTAAAAGAGAGACTAATGGACAGAGGGAGGGGATATGACAGAGAGCAGAGCTATGAAGGAGAAAGTGGGGGAGGTGTGGGGAGGGGAGGGAAATACCATGGTTTGTTGTCTGTAAGTATAGAAGTTGTCAATAAATATACATATATATATATATGCAGCTTCCACAATGAGCCTTCAATCAGCACCAGGGTGAAGGCGACAAACACTGAGGATGCTCAGTACCTGCAAAAGCAGCAATCCAGAGGCTCCTAAGAGCTCATCACTGAAGTAGACTTAAAATACACCCACCACAGCTCAGGGAATTTTACAAAAGAGGGGCTAGAAAGATTGCAAGAGCCACAGGTTGGGACATCATGCCCAGAGACATTGCCTCCCTCCAACAACTGACTGTGACTCCCATAATGCATAACCTACAACTCCATGGAGAATTCTTGCAAACCCACCAAGGAGGCCCCCAGTGGAATGGGAGCAGGAACTAGGGAGGGAAATGATGGTGCCAATGCATAATGTATCTATACTATGTCCATAATAAATAATTATAAAAAAGAAAAATCTCATATTAAGAAATCACACAATTGAAAAAATGGAAGAAACCCAAAAAATTTTATGTTGTGAATTCCTCAGCAAAGTCCAAACCTTGGTTATTAAATACTTCAGAGAGGTTGAATATTGGAACCATTGAGAAAAATGTACATCATGTTTAACATACTCTGTCCTCAGCATGCTCTACTTAAGGAGAAGTTTGCCATATTTTTATATTTTCTTTTTATATGCTTTATATTTTTATAACATTGTCAATTTAAAGTAGGAATCTTGAGTTAACTTGCAAAATCATTTACATGAGGAAAACCATGGAGTTCCCTGAGGCAGATGAGTAAGTGGAGTGCTTTTAATGTGCTTTTTTTTTTCAACTGAGTAACTCTCCCTTAAAGCCAAATTTTATTCAGAAGTTTAATTTCTAAAACAAACAGAGGAAAAGCTGATGTGATTATAGATAAGGGGAGGGGATCAAAGCCTTGCTTCATTGTCAGTATGCCACAATTGACCAAGAGATGATGGATAACAATTGATAGGTCTGAGGATGTGGCTCAGTGGTAGAGCACTTGCCTAGCATTCACAAGGCTCTGGGTTCAATCACCATCACTATCAAAATGACTGATAGATTAATATTGATGGATGGATAAGGCTTCTAATAACTTTAAATTCCCTATAAAATATAGTATATCCATGATGGCAGACACTTTATTCACTATCTCTTTAGAACCTGAACTGTTACCTATAACTTGTTTAGTACAAACATTAGTGAATAAATGAATCTGAGTCTCTAAACAGTAGTAGAATTTTTGTTTGTTTATTTGTTTGTTTTTCAAGATAAGGTCTCAGTCAAGCCCAGGCTGACCTGGAATTTACAATGTAATCTCAGGTTAGCCTCATACTCATGGTGATCCTCTTACCTCTGCCTCCCTTAATGGCATGCACTACCATGCTCAGATATTAGTAGAACTTTTCAAAGAAGCAATAAACAATTATTAACTATATTAAGAATGCTAAACTATTTGAAATTATGTAAATTTAACACCAATTCTAGAATAACATTATTATACAAATTGAATATATAAAGACACAGTAGCTTGAAGAGCTTTACCCAAAATACATAAGTTTCAGAAATCCATCCTAGAAGGCTTTAGTACAATACACAAAGTCTCTTTCCTATGCTGCCATGTTGGCCCACTCTCTCCATGAGATTCGTGGGTAATAACCTGGCCTCTAATAGTTGCTCCATCAGTGCCTCAAGCAGGATGTATAACCTAAGTAAAGAAGCTCCTTATGCCAGATAACAGAAGTCATGATTGAGAAAGGATAGACAATCAGAGTAGCCATAACTTAGTTCTTTTTGGTACTGGCACTGGTGTTGGGGACAAGGAGACACATGAGGTTAAGTTACTACAGAATATACTCTGATCTGATGAGGAGCATCATCTGTACTCTCAGCCCCACATAGACTGGTAGTATACCAGGCATAGTTATGGGATGAATGGATTTACTGAAGTTTATAGATGTAGGGGAAGTTTTATAATGGTAGAAGAAGCTGGCCTGTTTTTACTGGTCTAAACAGAGAGAACTCACAAGGCAAAAACCCAAAAGTCACACCACAAATAAACATACTTTAGGAACTTTAGTCATTTTGTATATTTTTAGATTGGAATTTAAAATATATCACCATATTTTAAGGCTGGACCCTAAGATCTGCCCAATGACACCTTTTATAGCCAGGTGGCTATAAGTCTAGTAAGTTTTAAAAACTTTTGGATCTATGGGGGGCATTTATTTAAACTATTATATTTTGCTTGAGCCCCCCCCATAGATTTAAAAATATTTTATACTGTAAATTGTATTTTGTCTAATTTTAAAGGTCTTTATAGTTTTTATTAAGATAGTTTTTAAGCTGTAAGTTTCATTTGAGGTTTAAGATTATTTTTAGTTGTGAGTTTTGTAAAATTAAACAAGTTATACATTTTAATATGTAGCATTACAGAGTAAATATTTTAAATGTTATGAGGAGAGACTAGATCAATGTAAACTTAACCATTAAGCAAACAATAAATTTTTGTAGTTTAAAGTTAATATAACCAGTGACTTATAGTCTTTGGATTTTTTAAAATTTTTGTCTCTTTTGTTGGGCAGGGAAAACTTTTATCCCTAGCCAACAGCCTCTATGGTATCCCTTGTACAGTCCTGATATATCTAAAACATTTTTGGGTCTCAATGTAAACCACAGACTATTTTTTACTGGCTTTGTCAGCCTCTTAGGGTTATCAAGCCCTGTCTTATGTCACATCTCAGCAGTGGCTCTTGGAACCATGTGTAATTTATGATCACTCTATGTATTATGCATTTTTTATGTTTTTGAAACCAATATCAGGTGTGTAGGACCAGCCATATTTTTAATTTAGATATGAACTAAATAATGACTATGAAGGCAGGAGTTTTTATTTATTTTTATTGACAACTTTTATAATTATAGACAATAAACCATGGTAATTCCTTCCCTCCCCCCCCCCACTTTCCCTTTGCAACTCCACTCTCCATCATAACCCCTAACCCTCTCAATCAGTCTGTTTTATTTTGATGTCATCATCTTTTCCTCCTATTATGATGGTCTTGTGTAGGTAGTGTCAGGCATTGCAAGATCATGGATATCCAGGCCATTTTGTGTCTGGACGAGTGTGTTCCTTTGGCCCTTACATTCTTTTCACCACCTCTTCTGCAATGGACTCTGAGCCTTGAAAGATGTGATAGAGATGTTTCAGTGCTAAGCACTCTTCTGTCACTTCTCAGCACCATGGTGCCTTTTGAGTCATCCCAAGGTCACTACCGTCTGAAATGAGAAGCTTCTCTAACCAAAATTGGAAGTAGCATTAATATATGTGTATGAATGTTAAGAGAAGTGCTTACTGGGCAGTTTGGTGAGCATAGTACATACATTCAGCCAGACACCAGCAGATGTGACACCCCATGGCTCATGACTAACCCTGTTGTAGGTTTTCAGTATCAGGGATGTATTCTCTCCCAAGGAGAGGGTCTCTAATCAAATTAGAGGGCAGTTGGTTTCCCTCATAACAGGTGTGCCACTATTGCACCCACTTGGCCTGGCTGGCCAAATATAAGGCTTGCAGTATCCACTGCTGAGTATCTTAACTAGTGATTTCTCTCTCTCCTATTGAACTGCATGCAGTGTATCTTTCTCCAGCTTCCTGTCAGCTGGTCTACATGGAGGAGGTTTTCAGCTCAACTCCAGCAGGATTTATCAGCGACCTTGCAGACCAAGTATGTGGAGTCTTCAGCAATAGGGTCTTACCATCTATTCCTGGTGTGAAACCAAGGGCCTCGACAATGGTTTGTAGTGTTTGGGGGCATCAGGGACCTCCCTGGCCAACAACTCACTGGAAGGTATCCCATCCTTGGAACTGAAAATTTTCTAATAACGATAACAATCTATGGCTTCTGAATGTTCCATTGTCCAAAAAATTAGGTTTCAGTTTTTTTTTTTTTAGTCTACTTAAAAGAGTTTGTATCTTTATCATAGTCTTTTTTCAGGCGTTCTTTTTATTGTTTTTATGTAAAGCAGTTGGCCATCTTTTTTAAGATTGTTAATATATTTGACAATAGCAGCTTTAATAACTTAAAACTAGTCTCAGTGTCTGTAATTTTAACTTGTTTGAGGTTTATTAACTGAAAAATTTAAAAATTTTCAGTGTAATATTTTTTACATGTACATCAGTTTATTATAAATTTAACCCTAATCAAACTCTCTGGGCCTGGGAAGTAGAATGCAGCCAGCCCTTGTGTCAGCAGCCCAGTTCCAAGAAGGTTTTTGTAGTTTTTTTTTTTTTCTTAGAAAGTTCATAAGCCAAACCTTTAATGTTTTGTACTTAGAATATTTAAATTTTGATCATAGTAGTCCATAATACTTGGCTTACCATTCCAGAAGGCATCTTGAGTTGTAAGTACCAAGTTCATGTTTGTTTCTCCAAAACAAAATTTTTAAAAGACTAAATTTACATGGTAAGATTTATCTCACCACACCCCGATGCCAACTTCTGTAGCAGACAGCTTTAGATCAGTGAGATGAACTTCCAGACAAGGCACATTTATATGGATGAAGGGATTTATTGAAGCTTACAGATCCAGGGGAAGTTCCATAATGGCAGAAGAAACTGGCCTGCTTTCATAGGTCCAAGCAGACATAGAGAAGCCACAAGGCAAAAACCCAAAAGCCACACCACAAGCACACGTCAGGAACTCCTGGAACTTTGCATATTTTTAGACTGGAATTCAAAACCCACCACCACACCTTAGGGCTAGACCCTAAGATCTGCCCAGTGACTCCTCCTCTAACCAGGTGGCTGGAAATCCAAGAAGTTTTAATAAACTCCAGCATCTACTGGGGGGCGGGGCATCTATTCAAACTGCTCTGATGAGGAGCGTCATCTATATGCTCAGTCCCACATAGACCAGTGTTAAGGGTTCTAAGTTTTACACTCAAGTCAGTATCCATGCATTTTCTACAGAATGCCTGTAGGTCCTTAACCATTATAGCAGGAATCTGTTGCGATATGAAAAAGTACCTCCAAAGGTAGTGAATTAACAGAAAGTCTTCTGTTAATATCACCATCACATGGATCAGATGTTTAAGCTGGGATCTGTTAGATTTCTATGAATCTCAGCAGACTTGGTAGATCTTGGCATAGTATGCACATGATCTATGGTTTCTTACCAGGTTGGTATACCCATTTTCCATAACTGTCATAATGAATGAGTACCAACTAGGTGACTGGAGACACAGAAATGAATTTCCTGTAAGTCAGTAGTCTGAGATCAAGGGGTCACCAACAGTCGTTTCTTCTAAGGCTTCTCTCCTTTGCAGGTGGTTATCTTGCCCTTTTTCTTCACAAGGGCTTTTTTCTTGTGTAGGCATACATCTGTTCAAACTTCCTCCATTTATAACAGCACCAAACCTTTTGTGTTAGGGCCAAACCTCATTACCAGGTTTTAACTTATTAACATTTTTAAAACCTTGGTTCCAATTACAGTTACTTTCTGAGGTCAAAGGGGAAATTTTCAGCATGAATTTTGAGGGGACACAATTCATCCTATAACAGTCCAACAACTGGAAGTCACTTCTGTACTTCACATAGTCCCTCATCTACCAGCACACCACCCAGGGTTGGTTTACCTAATACTAGTTTTAGTCATACTAGGAGAGAAGAAAAGAGGAGGGGGAAGAGTAGAGGACCTTTCTAGCAAGTAACTTCTGTCACATTCTACTGGCCACAGACACCAGACCAAACTCAGTAATAGGGAACTGTAGCCATTTTTGCAACCAACAACAGCAATTTTTCTTTCTTTCCACTCTTGCTCACTAAGGATGTATATAATATACCATAATCCTGAAAACCTGTGATTCAATAAAATTTCTGTCTCAGTCCCAGCAATCTACTATTGATGCCTCTCTTCTCTCTCCAGCTCTCTTGGATGTTCATGTTGCCTCCTTCAGCACCAGAAAATGTTCTTTAGAAACCATCCATCCTAGGATGAAGCAAATAGGTGGCAGCTAATACCTCTTCTAAAGAAAACTGTACCCTAAGATATGCATGAGTTTTAAGCTAAATGATGGAGCACTTCAGCAACATTTCTAGCTGTTCCAGGGAGTAGGAGAAACTTTTTAAAGCCTGTGAAAATTGCTTCTCCACATGGGGCAAAAGAAGTCTTTTATTTGTTTGCTTTTTGGTTACTTTCTAGAAGTCAAGTACATGGCTTCACTTCCAGTGGCTACTCAGTAAACACTTATTGAGTGTTCTACAGTCTGCTTGATAGTGACATCTGAGGGTCTTTTCTGCGTGAGTGTTCATCGAAGAATGTGAGTGAACTAGGAATGAGAGAGCTAAGCCCCAGGCCATTCGTAGCTACCACCTGATGGTTTGACCTTACACAAGCTATTCTTGGCTTATCTGAATCTCAGTTGTTTTCTTATTTGCAAAATGAGAAATTTGGTGAGACAGTGTCTAACATTGCTTTCAGTTCAGATTTTCTATGAATGCTAATAAATCCTTAAAGAGAACAATGGTCTATCCTATTTCTTTCCTAGCCAGTCAGCCCATCAGTGTTTATTCAGCATGTGCAAGCCTGAATGTATGTGTGTCTGCAAGTCCAATGTGTGCATGTGTAAGCTCTATGTATGCAAAGCTATTTTTACTAGTCCTGTGCATGTGTGCAAGCCAACATACACGTACAATCTCAAGTATATATGCAAATCCTCTGCGCATGTGCAAGCCTTATGTGCAAGGTTTTGTTACAAGCCCTATGCATGTATATGTGAGCCAATGTGGATGAGCCTGTGTACATGTGTGTGTAGGCCCATGTATGCAAGCCCTGTAAACATTGTGAAAGCCCATGTGCATGTATAAACCTGTGTCTGTAAGCCTGTGCTGTATGTGCATGTGAAAACCTATGTGTGTGTTTAATTCTATATGTATGTGTGAGCCCATATGAATGTGCAAGCTCATGTACATTTTTGCACATATGTATATGGGTGTGTGCATCAAGTGTGCATATATATGACAGCCTGTATGTATATGCTGGTGTAATCCTGTGTGCAAACCCATATGCATATGCAAGACCATGTGTATGTATGAGTCTTTTTGTATATGCATGCACATGTGTAAACCCTTGTGCATGTGTGTATTAAACTCTGTTCTTATAGCTTATATGTCTATAGCACTTGTTCATATGCATGTTTGTGTCCATGTGCATGTGTAAACCCATATGTGTGCGACAGCATGAGTGTATGTGTAAGCCCATGTGCACATGTGTGTTGAGCCCTTGTGCTACTGTGTGTTTTCCCCCTGGCCCAACCAGCACTGAATCTGGCTGATGGGCACTAAGTGTACATTATTACAATGCCTAGTCCAAATGAGCCACAGCTGTCCTAGGTGCTGTAGATTCTCATAGCCGGCTCTGGGGAGGTAATAATGTTCAGGAGGAGTTGTTGATGGGTTTCTATTCACCAAATACTTTCTTCCTCCCAGAATAGCTCAATAATGAGGTTCTAAATGGTTGGAGTCCTCCGTTCTCCAACTTAGCCCTGTTCCTCCAAGTGACAGCCATGTGGAGTATGTGTCTCTCTTTGTTTACTTTGAAACACAGCCCGTTGTATACATTTTCCCTGTCTACGCAGTACATTTGTCTGCCCTGGATATATACAGCTATCGTCATCTGTCTTTAAACATCATTCTGTATATACATTGTGGGTGGCTTGTATTTTGGCCTGGCCAGGACAAGGCTATGCAACCATATATCTGATGACCCTATCTTAACAACCTGCCATTACAGCAAACATGAAAAAAATAAACAGAAATAGGATCTCTTTTTGAAACTCAACATCAAAAGTCCTCCAGTGACCTTGCTATGTAATAGCTATGCTATGGAATAGGCTCCCATGCTTCATCTCCTCTTAGGTTCTGTCAAGCCCATTACTTTGGAGGACATGGACTGCCTTAAATGATATTTGCTATTCATTTGCTTTCCAAACATACTACAACTTTCCTGGAAAGTTAATCCCAAGACATAAAATATTTTGAGGTAATTTGGGGCTTAGCAAGTTGCATGCTTTTAAAACCAGGTCTCCAAAGAGAAAACAGGAAGTGAATTCAAAGGTAGATTGGAGAAAAACTTAGGCTTCAGTTAAGCTTCTGCTTGACATTAACTCAAAGTAAACTATATATATGAAGAGAGAGTATATATATATATATATATATATATATGTAAAGAGAGAGAGACAGAGAGGAATCTATCTATGCTCACAAGTAATGCTGCTTCTCCAGTTACCTTGAGGCTCCAAGATTCAATATCTCTAACCTACAGGAGTGTAGTGACTGCATCCACAGAGATATCATGTGCTGTATAATTTCAGTAAGTTCTCCTGAGGCCTGGAGCATTCTTCCATTGCAAGATCATTTCTCTGAGTATTGTTAGCATGGCAATGAAGAACTTGTGCACAGTGCAGTTCAGAAGATCAAAAGGTAAATGGATGGCATTTAAGTTCCCAGTCCCCACAGCAGCACTGACTGGGAATGCAGAGGGGGGGAAGGATTCAGTCCCCAGTCCTTCCAGCACTGAGTGGGAATGCAGAGGGGGAGGAAGGATTCAGTCCCCAGTCCTTCCAGCACTGAGTGGGAATGCAGAGGGGAGGAAGGATTCAGTCCCCAGTCCTTCCAGCACTGAGTGGGAATGCAGAGGGGAGGAAGGATTAAGTCCCCAGTCCTTCCAGCACTGAGTGGGAATGCAGAGGGGAGGAAGGATTCAGTCCCCAGTCCTTCCAGCACTGAGTGGGAATGCAGAGGGGGAGGAAGGATTCAGTCCCCAGCCCTCCCAGCACTGAGTGGGAATGCAGAGGGGGAGGAAGGATTAAGTCCCCAGCCCTCCCAGCACTGAGTGGGAATGCAGAGGGGGAGGAAGGATTAAGTCCCCAGTCCTTCCAGCACTGAGTGGGAATGCAGAGGGGGAGGAAGGATTAAGTCCCCAGTCCTTCCAGCACTGAGTGGGAATGCAGAGGGGGAGGAAGGATTAAGTCCCCAGTCCTCCCAGCACTGAGTGGGAATGCAGAGGGGGAGGAAGGATTAAGTCCCCAGTCCTTCCAGCACTGAGTGGGAATGCAGAGGGGGAGGAAGGATTAAGTCCCCAGTCCTTCCCAGCACTGAGTGGGAATGCAGAGGGGGAGGAAGGATTAAGTCCCCAGTCCTCCCAGCACTGAGTGGGAATGCAGAGGGGGAGGAAGGATTAAGTCCCCAGCCCTCCCAGCACTGAGTGGGAATGCAGAGGGGGAGGAAGGATTAAGTCCCCAGTCCTCCAGCACTGAGTGGGAATGCAGAGGGGGAGGAAGGATTAAGTCCCCAGTCCCTCCCAGCACTGAGTGGGAATGCAGAGGGGGAGGAAGGATTAAGTCCCCAGTCCTCCCAGCACTGAGTGGGAATGCAGAGGGGAGGAAGGATTAAGTCCCCAGTCCTTCCAGCACTGAGTGGGAATGCAGAGGGGGAGGAAGGATTAAGTCCCCAGTACTCCAGCACTGAGTGGGAATGCAGAGGGGGAGGAAGGATTAAGTCCCCAGCCCTCCCAGCACTGAGTGGGAATGCAGAGGGGGAGGAAGGATTCAGTCCCCAGTCCTTCCCAGCACTGAGTGGGAATGCAGAGGGGGAGAAGGATTCAGTCCCCAGTCCTTCCAGCACTGAGTGGGAATGCAGAGGGGGAGGAAGGATTCAGTCCCCAGTACTCCCAGCACTGAGTGGGAATGCAGAGGGGGAGGAAGGATTAAGTCCCCAGTCCTCCCAGCACTGAGTGGGAATGCAGAGGGGAGGAAGGATTAAGTCCCCAGTACTCCCAGCACTGAGTGGGAATGCAGAGGGGAGGAAGGATTAAGTCCCCAGCCCTCCCAGCACTGAGTGGGAATGCAGAGGGGGAGGAAGGATTCAGTCCCCAGTCCTTCCAGCACTGAGTGGGAATGCAGAGGGGAGGAAGGATTAAGTCCCCAGTCCTTCCAGCACTGAGTGGGAATGCAGAGGGGGAGGAAGGATTAAGTCCCCAGCCCTCCCAGCACTGAGTGGGAATGCAGAGGGGAGGAAGGATTAAGTCCCCAGTCCTCCCAGCACTGAGTGGGAATGCAGAGGGGAGGAAGGATTCAGTCCCCAGTCCTTCCAGCACTGAGTGGGAATGCAGAGGGGGAGGAAGGATTCAGTCCCCAGTACTCCCAGCACTGAGTGGGAATGCAGAGGGGGAGGAAGGATTAAGTCCCCAGCCCTCCCAGCACTGAGTGGGAATGCAGAGGGGAGGAAGGATTAAGTCCCCAGCCCTCCCAGCACTGAGTGGGAATGCAGAGGGGGAGGAAGGATTCAGTCCCCAGTCCTTCCAGCACTGAGTGGGAATGCAGAGGGGGGGAAGGATTCAGTCCCCAGTCCTTCCAGCACTGAGTGGGAATGCAGAGGGGGAAGAAGGATTCAGTCCCCAGCCCTCCCACCACTGAGTGGGAATGCAGAGGGGAGGAAGGATTCAGTCCCCAGCCCTCCCACCACTGAGTGGGAATGCAAAGGGAGAGGAATGATGCAGAGGACGTAGAGGAGCATAAGAGAAATGGAAGAAGGAAGAGATGGAGCAAAGAAAAGAAGATGAAAAAGAGGAAGGCGAAGCAGAATAGAAAAAGGAAGGCAGTGAAAAGGAGAAAGTGGAGGAAGACAAAAGGAACATGAGGAGAAGGCAAAGTATTAGAACGAGGAAGACGGTGAGGACAACATGGAAAGAAGTAGGGAATAGTGGAAAAACTGAAAAGCAGACCTCCTCCTCCTTGTTCCATAAGGTGAAGAAGGAGTCATGCTGCGGCTCATGCACAGTACACAGCAGTGTACAGTGAGTGCTTACGTGGAGTAGTTTAAGAGACATAAATAATTTAGGGATTTCAAGAAGGCAAATATCTTCCTGATAGTGAAGGATAATATGCTGGCAAAATTCTAAGATTGTTCCAAGGTCCAGTTTCCTGGTATAAATGCCCTGTGCAGTCCCCTTCTTAAATGTGGATGGGCCTAACCTAGGCTGCCAAATCCTTTTTCAGAGGGTTTTAGAAGTCAGAAACAGAAGAAGACATAGATTCCAAGGGTTCATACATGATCTCTTCCTATCCTTGAGGATAACACCTGCTTTGTTGCAGAAAGGATCATGTAGTAAGAAATGATAAGCAGTCTCCCCTAGCTGCCAGGAGATTCTGGTTGCTGAACAGTAAGAGAGTAGAGACCTCCCTCCTGCAGCTGCCATGAACTGAACTGGATTGACAAATCCATGCACTTGATAACCCCGGTATACGAAGGAATGCAATTGGTTTCCTCATGATTCCAGTCTTATAAGACCTGGAACCAAAGACCCACCTAAACTATGCCTGGGTTCCTGACCTACACAGATTGGGCAGTGATGGATGAGTACTGTCTTAAGCTGCACTGTAATTAGCTGTAATTTATTCCACAGCATAGAAACAAATGCTGAAAGCTTTTTAGAGCAGAATTCATTTGAATAGGGCTCAGAAGGAGCGGTGACAACTTGCAGAAACTGAAAGTAGGAAATAGTTGTGCTGTGGAGAAAGGAAGAGGTGTGTGACATAAGCAATGAGTCTGGGGTCATTAGACACATCTAGCATTTTTAAGATAACATTATGAAAAAGGAAACCTTATTTCTCATGTGTTGCCTGCAATATGCTGACCTCATGAGTAGATCATAGGTAATCATACAAGTTACACATGAGAAAACGAAGGTCCAAGGATGCTCAGCAGGCATGCACTGACCTATGATTATACAGGACAAAAGTATCAGCATCCAACCTGTGCTTAAAAGGAGCAATTAATTTTTAATTAATTAATTAATGCCAATTAAAGGAATAACTTTCAGGAATGGTTAGTAACCCTACTCCATTTTCTATAGAGGAGGAAACATTCAAAAGGCTTTTTAACCTAAGAAATATAAGGAAATAGCCTATTTTTTATACTATGTCCAAGGTTAATTCTTGACTTCACCCAGCTCATTTCAAGGAACCTTATTTTCAACAAGACCAGGGGCCAGAAGAAACACAGTGATAAGAGAGAAATAGTTGCTGCCCTCCAGGAACTGATAACCTAGCCTTAGACTGTGACAAATAAGCTAACAGGGCTGGGCTGTAGCTCAGTGGTAGAGTGCTTGTCCAGCATGCCCAAGGAGCTGTGTACAAGGCCCAGCACTTCAAATAAGTAAGTAAATAAATAAAATGTAGCAGAACTGGGTTAAATGCTTTAAGAGAGGTACAGGCAAAGAAATGTGTGAATAGAGATAATTAAATTTATAGAGGCAGTCTTTTAAAGCTTCTCCATTCCACTTTTCTCATATATAGAACAACCAAGAGCTATTTTGACTCCAGTTTCTGAAAAATAAGAAATGACGAATGCACTCTTTTCACTATATAACAGTTCATTCCTAATAAATACTATATTATCAAGACTAGCATTGCAAAAACATAGTCTAATGGGTCATAGAAGGGGTGGCGCAAGAGAGTTTTTCTTAATAGTTTTATTTATTTATTTGCAAGCAGAGAGAGAAGAGACACATACAGGCACTAGGGCCTCCAGCTGCTGCAAACAAAGTCCAGATGCATGCACCATTTTGTGCAGCTGACTTTACATGGGTCCTGGGAAATCAAACTTATGTCGTTAGGTTTTGCAAGCAAATGCCTTAACTGCTGAGCCATCTTGCTAGTCCAAGAGTTTTGGATACACAACAAGGTTCGTTTCTCCTGTGGGAATTTCAGCAACAAAATTTTACACACTAGAACTAAGTTTATTTTGTTGTTTTAGGCAATGCATTGTCTTATCAAAACTGACAAATGGACCTAAACATCCATAGAAAATCTCATCAGGGGCTGGAGAGATGGCTTAGTGGTTAAAGCATTTGTCTGCAAAGCCAAAGGATCCCAGTTCAGTTCCACAGGACCCATGTAAGCCAGATGCACAAGGGGCACACATGTCTGAAGTTCGCTTGCAGTGGCTGGAGGCCCTGACATGCCCACTCTCCCTCTCAAATAAATAAATATATAAACAAATAAATTTAAAAAAAAGAAAATCCCATGAGCACATAAGACTAAACTCAGAACATTCTGAGCCAATCAAAATCAAATACATCTCCACTTACAACTTGGGCAGATTATGTTACTGTCTACTAAAAACTCTGATTCCAATCCTGAGAAGGACACCACAGACTTCCAACAGTGACTGTGTAGCTGGGTGTGGTGGCACATGCTTGTAGTCCCAGCACTTGGGAGGCTGATGTAGCAAGATTGAGAGTTGAAGCCAATCTGAGCTACAAAATGAGTTTAAGGCCAGCCTGAGTTACATACTGAGTCCTTATCTCAAAGAAATATAACAAAAAGTGACCATTTGACTGATTTTGGCCAATAATGTGTGAACAGAAGTCAGACGCTTCACTCCAAGTAGAGGGTCTTGGAGTCCATGTGTGCTCCACCATGTCTTTTCCCTTCTGCCATCATATTTGCCTGCCTGAGTACTGCAGTAAAGATGACTATGGAGCAGAGGCAACTCAATATGTGGACACACAGTGCTATGGTCAGCAAAGTTCCCCCAAAGTTCATACAAAATCCTAACTTCAAGGTGACGGTATTAGGACATGGGGCTTTGGGAAAAGATTTGGTCATGCGCAATGAGCCTTCACAAGAGAGATTACAAAAGTGACCACAGAGAGCTGCCTTTCCTCTTCCTCCATGCTGGGACTTAGAAGATGTCCCTCATAAACCAGAAAGTGGGCCCTCACCCAACACCATACCTACCAGTACCTGGATTTTGGTCTTCCCGACCTCTACAACTGTGGGAAATAAATATGTGCTATGAACCAGCTTCTCAGTTTATAACATTCTGTTATAAAAATTCAAACGGACTAAGACATATAGCATGGAGAAAGAAATAGCCTTTGTTGTTGCAAGCCAGTAACATTAAGAGCCCATTTATTATTGTGGTATAACCTGTGTTTTTCTTCTTATTGATCACAGTATAAAGTAAGGAAACATGAGTAAAGCAGGCAGCAGTCATATAAACACCTCCTTATAAACCCAGTGGTGTTTCCTGGTGGTGATCATAGAGGGCAGTGAATTTCATGATGCTACCATCTTTTGAACATTTCATACTTGGTGATGATTTTAATTTATCATTTCATTTAATTCTTTACACACTAGCAATAGGGGAATATCAATCTATAGGTTATAGATAAGAAAAGTAAGAGCCCACAGAAGTAATGTACCAAGTATAACTCATTTCTTAAGCATGTAAAGCAATAATTTTGTTACTTCCCAAATTCAAGCTACACATCACGGTCTAATTAAAGAATAAATAAATTGGTTGCATAGGCAACCTTGAATCACAACCCTGAACACGTAAAATCTGGGGTCAATTTCACCTGAGTTCAATTACTCAGCCTCTCCAAGGCTTAGACTTCTGTCTATAAGACGGAAATAACATATCTTCAGCAAAATGGAGGAAAGATATATGAGGGCTTGCTAGCACACTGCCTGGCACACATCAACATTAACTTAACACCCGTTTTCAGTGTGAGGATAGGGAGTTCTAACAGCCTCAGGACACGAGGACAGGAGAAAGATTCATTTATGCATTCTTGCTGGGGATGCTAGAGAAAGCTATCACATCTTTGATCTCTAGGAGACCCTGGCACTATAAAAACCTAAGTCCACAGAGGGTCAACCCAGCCCTAGGGCAGGATGGAGTCAAGGCTGTGAATACAGAAGGCTACAGAGCCTGACTTGAATGGCAGAAACTGCTGTGCCTAGCTATCACAAATGGCCAGGGACAGCCGCCAGCAGGCCCTTAACAGATGGACCCATCAAATGCAGGGCTAGGTTGGGCCCCAACGGCCAAAGTAAAAGAATCTAGAGGAATGAAGCCTGGCTGGGGATGAAGGCAGAGAGAAATAGCCACAAACAAGAGCAAGTCTATGACACTCCATTGCCCCTGACTGGCAAAGAGCTGATGGGAGCAGCTGATGGGACTAATGACAGGAGGTAACAATGATGACAAGCACTTAAGCAATGGGCCCTCAAGTCTCTGCTGTTTCTGAAAGGGATCCTGCCGCAGAACAAAGCAGTCAGTCAGTCACCCTGCCAACCAGCCCCTCCTCTGCCTGCCTCCCTTTTTCCACCTTTGCAGACCTCAGACCATTCATCCCTTTGTCTCTCCAGCCCAAATCCCAAATCCAACAAATAGAAACACACCAGCTGGGGCCCACCCTTCAACGGTCATCTCCCAAACCAGCCGGTCCTGAGGGGAGCTGAGCTAACTACAGGGTTTAGCCTTGGGGCTGGGCTTATGGAGGGAGCTGGCTATAGATAAACCTATATGTCTCTGCAGCTTGTCGTGAACTTTACAGGAAAAGGTTGCCTGTGTATTTATCATTTCAACCATTCTTGTTTGTTTTCGTTGGTTCAAGACAGGGTCTCATATAGTCCATGAGACCTTAAATTCTCCATCCTCTTGCCTCCACTTCCCAAGTGCTGGAGTTACAGTTACACCCCGCCTAGTTTATGCAGTGCTGGACATGGAACCCAGGGATTCCCTGAATACTGGGCAAGCACTCTATAGAATGAGCCAGAGTAGACTCACTCACTGGTTTTAGAAGCTGTGAAAAGGTGACTTGGAATTACAAATTAAAAACCATTTTGAGTTTGGGCATTTTTCTTCCCCAAAATAAATAGTACTCAGCTCAGACTGAAGACTCCTAAGTTCTTGCTCTTGCTTCTGTTCATCCTTCAAGACCCACTCAAGCATGCACGTCTTGATTACTTTCTCTCACCCACACACATATCCTCCCTGGAGAACCCAAGATGGCTGGTTTGACAATCCAATACCACATAGGAATAGTGCTGGTCCTTATCTGCTTATCTGTCTGTCTTCCTTTCCAGACTGTGACCTCCCTCACAGATAGCCAAGATGATCTTTATTTCTCTTTTAAACAAGAGCAGTGAAGGGTTGGAACCATGACTCAGTGGGCAAAGCACTCACCACTCACACGTGAGTACCTATGTTCAATCCTTAGACTCCATATAAAAAGACAGAACCTGTTGTGGACGTTTATAGTCTCAGCACACTGACAGCAAGATGGAAGGCAGACAAGAAAATTTCCCAGAAGCTCTCAGTGAGCATATCAAAAAGAACAACAGTAGAGTAAGATAGACTGCCTCAAATGAGGTGGAATGTCAAGTGTGAACTTGGAAGTTGTCCCCTGACCTCCACATACCCCGTGACATGTGTGCATTCATATTCACACACAAACACAAAAACATACATGGAAATAAATAAATAAATGGTCTTGGAAAAAGTAAGATTAGGGTAGTGAGGGACTTTGGAGAGTGAACTGTCAAACTTGCCATTGAACACATGAGGAAGTCATGGTGGTGATTCGGTGACATGCCCAAGAGCATTGAACTAGACCCTGGCTGAGCTGGGATGCAAGCCACTACTGTTGAGCACCCCTGTAAATTCATGTTCACAGTTGGCTGCCTTTGTAACAGTGTTCAGAAGCAGGTTTTTTAAGAAGTGTTGAGGTTGGAAGGAAGAAATGAGAGAGAAGATATAGATAATTCTGGAAAGGTGAATGAAAACACTGAGAATGTGACAGCCAAAGAGGGGTAGAATTTCAAGATTTCATACTCAAAGAACTTAGAAAATAGTTTAGAAATATGTATTTTTCTAAGGATACCATCCCCTTCCCCAAAGCCCCCAACCATTCTGAGCAGGTATCCAAGAGGATCAGAAACCCAATACAGTTTTGGCTGGTGAACATGTATGTTGAAAGTGGGGATAATATTTCTCACTGTAGCATGGACTCATGACAGCAATATGATTACATTAGTTAAAAAAATAAAATAAAATGATACATTGAAACATCCTAGATGCATCAGCAGGATCTTGGGTTGTGTAACTCATCACACTTCTCATGAGGGCACATAATTCTAAGCTACGCCATCCAGACCATTTTGCAGGGGCTCAGATATGTGCAAATTCCCCTAAACCTTGCCTCCAATCAGAAATCACAAGCTTTGTTGAGGTTTAGTAATGTTCAAACCTAGGATGTGCCCAAACATGACAAACGCATTGTTTTCTCTCCCTCAGCTCTCCGTATGTTAAAAGCAGCTATTAAAATGTGTCTGAGATGGAAGGCACCCAACACCCTGTCATTAATTTAAGGAAATAAAATTACACCATATGAAGGGTTATCATAAGGAAGATGGTGACCAGCTGTTCCCCATCTCCTCTGGGTTAGAATAAGAGAAAGTGGGAGGGAGTTCAATTTGAAATTGAAGCAGGAGTAGGAACTTGACAGAAGGAAGGGAGCATTGCCAATAATGTCACAAGACGGAAGGGTGGTGAGGATGAGCCATAGGAGACATGCAATGGGCAGAGAGGGAGGTGCTCCAGTAGCCCAGTGTAAAGAAAGGTTTAATTGCCTCCCTTTCCTTGGGAGCCCACTGGTCTTAGAACCTTTCTATTCTTTCCCCTTTTCCAGGAAAAGGTTGCTTTTTCAGGTTTTTCATCAAAACTAGAAATAGACATTTCCATTTGAACATAGACCAGAGCCTTCCAGTATATTAATGAAGCAGGAGGTGGGTTACCAGAGGTCTTTTCTATGAATCAACTCATGACTTCCTATAGTCTCAGTCCAGCCTTGTCTATTGTGGTGGTTTGATTTAGGTGTCCCCCCATAAACTTAGGTATTCTAAATACTAGGTTCCCAGCTGATGGAGATTTGGGAATTAATGCCTCCTGGAGGCAGTGTTATTGTTGGGGGCTGGCTTATGGGTATTATAGCCAGTGTCCCCTTGCCAGTGTTTGGCGCACTCTCTTGTTATTATTGTCTCCCTTATGTTGGCCAGGGGGTGATGTCCACCCTCTGCTCATGCAGTTGTTTTCCCTGGCATCATGGAGCTTCCTCCTCAAGCCTATAAGCCAAAATAAACCTCTTTTTACCCAAAATCTGTTCTTGGCCTGGTGATTTCTACCAACAATGCAAACCTGACTACAACACCAAGAGAACTTGGGATTTGCTTGGGTTGTAAAAATGCATAGGGTCAATTTGAAATTCTGCCAACTGAAGGGACCTCTAATTCCAACCTGGTCTGATGATAAATGATGATAAATCTAGTTTATATCTGTGACTTCCATATATAACACTCTATAACACCTCTGTTTTCCTCCCATTTTGAATATCCTGAGCCACTATCTCTATCATATTGTGGTCTTAACGAATAACTTAAATGAGCCATTGGCTACCTAATATGAATTTAAATCACTTGCTTTTTTTTATCCTTACAGTTGTATCTATATATGTACTGCAACACTCAATGGGGAACCAGGGCTAAGAAATCTCAGCATATTAGCAAAAGAGCAGCATGATTTTTCTCTGAGAAAAAACTGTCCAGACCCAGAAACTTCTCAAAGTAGGAGATAATTTGTGTTATGCTTTAGATTGGATCACAGATGTCACCCAAAAGCCACGTAATAAAAGCTTGGTCACCAGCCTGTGATCTATTGGGAGGTTGTGAAACCTTTAGGAGGTGGAGCCTAGTGGGAGAAAGTTAGGATATTGAGGATGAGCCCTTGAAAGTGATATTATGACCCCAGCCCCTCCCTTCTCCCACCTTCTTCCTGACCACTACTGGGTGAGCAGCTCTACTCCTCCTTGGATTCTCTTCTGTGACATTATCTCTCACATCAGGTACAAACTGAGGAGGTTAAGAGACCATGGAAATATCTCTGAAACCATGAGCCAAACTAAATCTTGGAAAAGTGAGGGAAATATGACTAACATATTTCACCTCCACTCAAGGATATTTGCTTATAATCTATGCATCATTTCAATGGAAAACCCACTAAGAGTAAAAGGAAACCAGAAAACTTCTCAAATGGGAATAAAGCATCCACCTGCCTCACAAACACAGCTAAATTCTTGGGAACAAAGCACTGCTGGTCATACAAATACTCATCATAACCTTAGAAGGAAGGGAAATATGCACACAGGCAGCGGAGGAGGGACAATGAGCTAAGACCACTCAGGAGGGAGAGAGGATTAGTCGGTAAATCAAGAATGAATACCTGAATTAAATGGTGTTTGGCAATACTGGGATGATAGATGATAAAAACTACTTAGGGGCTGGTGAAATGGCTTAGCAGTTAAGGCATTTGCTTGAGAAGCCTAAGGACCCTGGTTCGATTCCCCAGGACCCTCATAAGCCAGATGCACAAGGGAGCGCATGCATCTGGAGTTCATTTGCAGTGGCTAAATGCCCTGGCACACCTATTTTCTCTTTCTTTCTATCTGCCTCTGTCTCTCTCTGTCTCTCAAATAAATAAATAATTTCTTCTTTAAATGAAAGAGAGACTTATTGAGATGGGGAGGGGATATGATGGAGAATTGAATTTCAAAGGGGAAAAGGGGGGAGGGGGGGTATTACCATGGGATATTTTTCTATAATCATGGAAATGTTTTAAAAATTTGAGAAAAAATAAAATAAAATATTCTTTTTTAAAAAAAGGTATTGCCATCACGCCTGGCTATTAAAAAAAACTGCTTAAAATGCAACAAACTAGAAGTGATGGGGAGAGAAAGAAGCATCAGAGGCAGACAGGCAGCATGAACAAGGCATGGGATTGGGAAAGGTTGGCCCAAACACAAGAGGGGGCCAGTTTGTGGGTGCACAAGGTACAGCAAGAAGGAAGGAGTTGAAGGATGCACAGAATAGAAGGAACCACAGTAGCAGAGGGAAATTAAGCTGGAGAAAGGCATCAAAGCCATGCCTTAGATCATCGTGAATGTTGATCAAGGCTTGAGGTTTATACAATACTTAATAAACAAAGACTGATTTATATTTTTGTTGCTGTTTTTGTTTGTATGTAGAGGGTGTGTGTGTGTGTGTGTGTGTGTTTTCATGTGTGTGGGCACATGTGTGTGTATGAGTGCATGTGGAGGCCAGGGTCAGCATCTATTATCTTCCTCAGTCCCTGTCCAACTTACTTTGTGAAACGTGGTCTCTCACTAAATCTAGAGTTCATAATTGGGTAATACTAGTCGCTCAATGAACTTGGGCTTCCCTATACCTCCTCCCAAGCTCTATGAGTACTGTCACATGCCAGTACACTCAGCATTTTACTTGCGTGCTGGTGATCTAAATTCAGGTCCTCACACTTGTGTAAGCAAGCACTTTGAACTACTGAGCCCACCGTATGCTTAGGGAAGACTGAGTTTTATGGACATAATCCAGGTTCATTGTGATCCAAAACATGCAAGCTGGGTCTGTGTTGCCTTCATAGAGCTCTCTTAAAGTCTCATGTCACCACCCTGGAGTTTCTCATTCCTGAACGAGTCTTCCCCATAAGACCAAGTGACCACACACTCCTCTGTTCGTGTCACCCATGCTGGCCTCAAGATTTTTAAGGTATTTATTTTTGTATTTTTGGTTTCCACCATGACAGACATGCCACTATTGCACCCATTGGCTCATTTGGCCTGGCTGGCCAAATATAAGGCTTGCAGTGTCCACTGTTGAGTATCTTCACTGGTGATTTATCTTTCTCCCATTGAACTGCATGCAGAATGGCTTCTTCCAGCTTTCTGTCAGCTGGTCTACATGGAGGAGGTTATCAACTCAGTTCCAGCAGGATTTCTCAGTGGCCTTGCGGCCCAAGTATGTGGAGTCTTCAGCAATAAGGTCTTACCATCTATTCCTCGTGGGAAACCAAGGGCCTTGGCAATGGCCTCTAATGTTTTGGGCCTTATTTTTGTATTTTTTAATTTTACTTATTTATTTATTTATGGTTTTTCAAGGTAGGGTCTCACTCTAGCCCAAGCTGACCTGGAATTGACTATGTAGTCTCAGGGTGGCCTTGAACTCATGGCGATCCTCCTACCTTTGCCTCCTGTGTGCTGGGATTAATGGCATGCACTACCACGCCTGGCAAAAATTTTTTTTTTTTGAGGGAGGGTTTCATTCTAGCTCAAGCTGACATGAAACTCATTATATTGTCCAAGCTGACCTAGAACTCATGGCAATCTTCCTACTTTAGCCTTTAAGTGCTGGGATTTACATATCACCATGCCAACTGTGATTGTGAGCCCTATCTTGTAGCTGTCCTTTCTTAGTCCTCCTCCTCCTTCTCTTTTTCCTTCTCTGCCTTTACCGCCTTGTTCTTCACAAAAAGTACAAGCTCCCCATTTGGATCTAGAGCAGAAGTAAATCCTATTGAAAAGAACAGAAGAAGAAATGCTTTTGAATAGTTATCCTTGGTATTCAGAGGGCCTTTTTTCTTTCTTTCTTTCATTGAGGAACATTTGAAAGTCTGGCATGGCCCTATGCTGAGGACTGTTGGGAACCAATGAGAGAAATAGAAATTACATGAAGAAAGGGGATGGGAGATAAATTAACTGAATAGACAGCCAGACACCAATTTCAAAATCTGTCTCCCTGACCCAGCCCTCTGTGTTTCCTGGCTACTCTATACAAGCAGAAACCCAACCCCTGACTGAAATAACCTTGAAGGCAGGCAAGGTTAGAGGGACAATCTGGTTCTCCTCCTAATCAAAACACTGTTTGATTTAAGTATTGTAAACTTGGTTGACAATAATTTGCTCCTGCTGATAATCTACGTCAAAGTTCCATCCTCACTGGGAATGGTTGTGATCTAAGCTCTAAGAAAAATGAAGAAAAAGAAAGAAAACAAATGCCCCTCCTCACCCCTAACTCCAGCTGTTTTATTGGACAAGCTGCCTCAACCTCCCTCTGGGTGACCGTCATAATTGCAGCCTAGGAAGAGAGTTGTGCTTCTTCCTTTGAGGAGTGACTGCATTTGCTTCTGTCCATTAGGAACAATGCAGAAAGAAGCATTTCTAGAACTCGATGCCAAACATTCTTTAGGAGGGAACCTTACTCGGTGACTTGTAAAATAATCTCCAAAATGGCCATTTCACCATTAAAATGTTCTTTTATCAATTTAGCTTGGTTGAAGCTGATTTTGGTAGGCAGAATTTTAGAAATTATATGATTGATTTAGCACTCCCTTATGAACTGGTACCAGCCAACCTTCCTTCTAATTGTGGTCCTTGATATTGATTCTGCCCTCTTCCCATCCTGTTCCATGGAACTGACTCACTGTTGCCTGCCCAGACACTGATAAAGACACAGTTTGGAGATTCTCCAGCAGTCTAGTCCATTTCTCTTTCCATCAGCTGGAGTGGAGTGGAGTAGACAAAACAAAGCAAAAACACACTGAGGAGGCAAGTAAAAAGGAGTGTGGGAGGGCTGGAGAGATGGTTCAGTGGTTAAGACACTTGCCCACAAAGTCTAAACACCCAAGTCCTATTCCCAGTGCTCACTTAAAACCAGATTCACAAAGTGGCACATGTGTCTAGAGCTCATTTGGTGCCACTACAGGCCCTGGTGTGCCCATTCTCCTTCTCTTTCTCTCTCTCTCTCTCTCTCTCTCTCTCTCTCTTCTCTCTCTCTCTCATTCTCTCTCTTGTATAGTGGCACATGCCTTTAATCCCAGCCAAAAACTACATAGTAAATTCCAGGTCAGCATGGGCTACAGCAAGACCCTAGCTTGAAAAACCAAAATGAAAAAGAAATGTGGAAGTCAATGGAGCTGTTTATCACTAGAAGCCCTGCAAAAAGAACTAGATAGTATATTCTTAAAACAAGATATCTGAACTAGGTACTGACTCAGGAAACTCTTTTCTAACATCTGTTGACCCCCTACCAATGTCAAGTACCACAGAACATCAAAGCCCCAATCAAACACTTTGTCTCCCCTTGAATAGTTAATGGAAAGTCTCCCCCATCTGAAAATGCAGCTCAGACCCCACTTCCCCTCCCTGCTCTCCTTCCCACTCTCTCCTACCTTGGCTTCTCTTATCTTCAAAACCTTCTTCATTTATGGTCACCATCAGAGCACAGCTTCTTATTAGTGATGTCCCTCTCAAGAGCAGAAGCCAGAGTTGGAATATTTCAAAACTGATAAGGTTGCTTGCCTCCAGAAACCAGTCTTAAAGGAATACCAGGAAGAGGTGGGGTGGAGAGGGTGTGTTACTTCTTGGCTGTCAGCTACATAGATGTCCCACCTCCATGCAAGGAGAAGGATATTGCACCATAGGGCAGTTGGAATTGGTCCTTAGAGGCATTAAGTGGAAATGGAGTCTGATGAGGGGTTGCTTTCCCCCAAGCCTCAAGCAATTGAAACATCAAAGGGAAAAGAAGGGCATAGGCTGTGTGTGTGTGTGTGTGTGTGTGTGTGTGTGTGTGTGTGTGTGTGTGTGTTGGAAACATGTTATCATAAAAAGTGCCTTTGAATCAAATCAATAAAATATTTTCTGTGGTTGGGAAATAGTGTAGAAATGCTGACCTGTGAACTTATGTTATTCCTAAATGTGGAAGTTAGATTACCAGCACCACAGATGCCCCAGATGGATCAGATAAGAAGGACATGAAACAGCCTTTGTTTTATAATTACTGGGAAATACATCTCCCCTCTCAATTCTCACCTAATACACATGGTTCATTCTCTCCCCACCTTACACTTTTGCTCTTTCTCTCCCAATTGTTCCACAGAGTCTACACTGCTCATTCCATTTTTCTAAATTATTTAAAACCTATGGGGCAATCAGAGTTGTGAAGCAATGTTGTCACTACTATTGAACATTCTCTAATGGCTTTGGCAAAACCAGCAAGCCGTCCTTCTGAATTCCTACCACACTAAGCTTGCACTCTGTCCCCTATGACACATATGCATGGGTGGAGAAGTTTGGGGCAGTAGCATCTCAGTGCACTGTTCCCATTGGAACTTAAGTTTCTCAAGGTCCAAGAAGTAGGTCTCATAAGAGCCAAGGGGCCTGTTGAGCCAAACATCAGATGGCTATTTGCTACTGATGATGAACACTTGGAAGGCTGAGGAATTAAGAGACTGCCTCCTCAAATTTCTATGTCAGTGACTAAGGGGACATAGGCAGGCCATGTGCTTTGGGATTCTCTTCCTTTTTTCCAGTATCTAGGTTTCTGATCAGGTAGAAGCTCTGTGCTATCCCTGTCAATACCAAACCAAGGGCGAAGGTTGTCCCTGTCTTAGAGTCCCAGACCCTCAAGTAGCATTCCACTGCAGAGCAAGCCCAGGAACTAATCCTTTGTGCCCTTAAGCTTTTATCTTTTCCACAAAAATCAAAAGTTCAGTTATTTCTGAAGTTTTGGCAAAAATTACTTTTAGTTTTTCTTCCATATTCCAAAGAACTTTCTGAACCTTTAACTGGTTCTTTGCAAGGCAAATGTGATGGCCCTTCTAATATGTGATACTGGCCCAACTCTTAGCTCATCACTTTTGAGTTAGAGCACCAGTCTACAGAGTGGGTGCTTTCAGTTCTACCCCTAATTTCAAATGAGGGCTAAGGTGTGAGGTAATCTTATAGTGGAGGACAGAGGTTTATGTCTCTGTTTCCATGATTGTGAATTTACAGGCAAGACACAGAGATTGTAGACACTAGTACAAAGTACATATTCTAAACTTCAGAATTATCAATGAAGGCTGATGTGTTTACCTCCATTTTACTCTTCAGTCTACTTATCTATTGATTACAACCTCCATGGGGACCTAGGGAGTGAGAGCTATAGCCATCCCAAACCCTAACAATTATGGAATCAATTGAGGTGCTGCAGACAGGTGTGTAGAGAAACCCAGGGAGTCTGATGTTCACCTGTCAAAGCAGTCTGGCTTCTCACTCTCACAACCTCATGGGACTTGACTTCTGAGGAACAGACCAGCTTTTGTGTCTATGCCATGATCAGATGGCTGTTCTTCAAGGTGCTGGGCTATTTATGAAGCATAGGTTTGTTATGATAGATGTTGGCCTTTGCAGACACATATTGCATGGATCTGAACAAAAGGCCTCAATGAATCAGGCCCCTTTCAACATCTCATCACCAATAAGAGGCTTGTACTTAGAAGACCAGAGAAGATACACCATACTGTAGGGCTAAGAGGATATCCTACAAAGTAGGTAAGTATTTTAGGTTTTTCTTCCTTTTTTGAGTGGGAATCAGTATTGCAATCTCATTTTGTTGTTGTCAGTATAGTTTTCTGGTTTGTCTGATACTTTTTATTAAGTGGACAGTTGAGGCTATGAGAATGTAACTAAGGGAGGAACTGGTGTCACCTAAACTGAAAATAAGCATGTGAAATCCATTCTGGATGCATCAGCAGATAGAGACCTGAATTTTCAACCAAAAGAAGAGAGTGAAAAGGTATGCACCTGAATCTGAGATGATAGGAATAGAGTAGCTTTGCTTTCCTGAGTACTCACCTTCTGACTCGTTTTGAGGGCTTTTGTGTTACTACACTATCCTCACTTCATGATGGTTGATTATGCCCAGGTTGTGGGTGAGGAAGTTGAAGCCCAAAATGGTCTAAATAAATTCTGCAAGGATAAATGAAATGGGAATAGGGAAATCAGAATCAAATCTTAGTCAGCCTGGCTCCCTGGCCTATACTGTTCACCAGGAAGTTTGCAACACAGCTGATGTTTGGAGAACTGCACATTAGAAGAAGATAAAGCCAGTAGAATATAGGAGACTATCCACAGGACCTCTCATCCATCTCCCAGACTGCAGCAGATTGAATCATGGATGGACTCTGGGCAGAGGAGCCATGATTGCAGAGACTGGCAAGCATGCTATGACTAGTATCTAAATGGCAAGCTGGTCCATTAGAATCTCTACATTCAAACCGAGAAGCATGGAGCTCCCCATTAGTACTGAGTGTGTCCTTGGCTTATCATTTTAGATCCATGGGAGATCCTTGGGGTCATGTGGAAAATGCATTGACAGAACAACCTGACTGTAGGAAGAAGAACAGGGTCTGTGTGAGAATGGGGTTTTCCAGGAAATGTAATATCTGCCCTCTCTGCAGGGCTAAGGCAGGGACTGGCCCCATTTGGCACCCAGTTAAGCAGAGAAAATTAAAATCACATTCCCCAAGAAAGTGGGGAAAGCACAGGGGTCAAATAGGCTGGGGATTGTGGACACCCCGCCCCCAAACATTAATCTTCCTTACTGTGGGTGATCAATGCTATTGTCAATCATCCAGGGCACCAGATTGGTGCAAAGAGCACCAGCACTCACAAACCACTGCACTAGAAGGTAAATAAAGCAGTTAAAGATGAATGGGGGCATTTTAATTACCAGCCTTTGCCAGTTGGGCTCAAATTTCAAGTGAACATGAAGGCTTAATTATGCTTAAGGGGAGAGAGTTACCTGGCACCATAAGGCTGATCATCCTGGAGTCTAAGGTAGAAGAGAAAGGAAGGATGCCAGCTATTAAGACAAAGGGGAAAAGTTGTGCCATGTGCCAGAGTGCAAGGCAGCAGGAACATATGAAAGGCTCCTAACATGCTGAATGGTGGGCAGGCCTGCCTCACAGGGAAGTAGGGGCACGTGAGGGCTAAGGACATGGTTCAGCTGGTAAAGCACTTGGAAGCCTGAGGACTTGAGTTCATTCCCTAGAACCTGCGTAAAAGTGCCAGGTATTGTGGTATATGCTCATAACCAAAGCACTGAGGAGGTAAAGAAAGGAAACCTCTGGATCTTGCTGACTAGCTTTTCGAGACTACTTGGAGAAGTTTGGAACAATAAGAGACCCTGTTTCACAAAAAAGGATACATAGATAACATCTGAGAGGAAAGACACCTGAGGTTATCCTGTGGTCTGCATATGTACACACTTGCACATGCACCTGCACACACACACACACAAATACACATATGCACACAACGAGAATGGCAAACGCACCTGTTTTTTTCAATTCCCTCTTCTCTTGCCTCTAATGATATGGTTTTCTCTGTTTCAGATTCAAAGGTCCCATGAACTTTTCATTTTCCATTTTTTCCCCTGTAGGTCACAGTAAATATTGCAGCCAGCCTGGCTGCAGGGGATCTTCCTTCCTCGTGGGCCTTATCAGAGGCAGCCCAGGAGAGAAGGAAGAGCAACTGGTGCTGGTTGCTATGAACCATTTTTAATTCTTTAGAATTGTTGCTTTATAATGATTACTACAATTCTAGTTTACATAGAATTAAAGTGGTTTTTTTCTACTTTATCCCTTCCTAATCTATTTTAATATAAACTGAAATCCAAAAAGCAAACTTTAAAGAGCTTTTTATGCCTGTGAAAGATAGATCTAGAGGTATGTCACAATTTTTCAGATTTAAGGCGATTGCTGTTTAGATGCCATAAAACAGTCCATACAAAGAATTGTTTCCAAGTAGATTCTGAGTCCACAGGCTCCCCCTCTGGTCAAAGGGTTTACTAGCTTTCGCCACCCTATAATATGCTAGACTTAGATAAACTATTTGGTTAGCTTCAGAATTGAAACTAGGATCTGAATGTCTGGACAATAGCCCCAGTACTTCCTCCAGGTGACACTATGTAAAAACCCTGGTATGTTGCCTAGGTTCTAAAACTAAATTCAAGGTCATGTAGATCCTAACTAGATTTATCATCATACTCCATTTTCTCCCACTCATAGCTGATACATATGGGCTCCTATTAGTTCTACGCCAGATATATCTTTAAATATGGACATGTTATTCATTTACTCATCTTTACTTCCACTTATTTCCATGGTGCTATAGCCAGTGAATATCACTTGGTTCTTTCTTCACAGAACAGAACAGAGTTACAGCTTCCAGAAAGGGGGTTTGCCTACTTGTTCAGCTCAGACAGGCTCTTTTCTGGGTGAAAGTAAGCAGTATTGTGAGAAATGAGCTGATTGTTGAGCAGAGAAGGAGATAGTAGTTACTTGATCAGAGCTGGCAAGCTCCTGAGAGCCAGGCCTGTAGCTCTGGAGTAGATCCGTCCGTCTGCTGCAGACTAGGGAGAAGATGCAAGATCTGTCAGCGAGATGCACTGCCCTCAGCTCCCAAAGAAAAGACCTGCTTGCAAAAATCTGTGCCCTAGGATAATGATCTGAAGAGGGTCTTCTAGAGGTCAAGAAGTCCATTCCCTGGCCTTCATGATTTCAAGTATCATCTAAAGGATAGTGTTTATTCATATGATTGGGGAGAGATGTCTCCTTCCTCATTCTCTCAATCCATCCCTAGCTCTCACACTCAGGAAGCTAGGGTGCAAAGCTCCCCCTGACAAGCAGGTCCTTTCCTCCCATTTTCCACACTTGCTGTAGCAGATTAATTTATAAATTAATCCTTCTATGTGCCTCAAGACATCTGGGAGTCATTGAACAAGGGTCTTTGAGGACCACTGCATTCTGGAGACCAGCCTACTTACAACCAACAAGCTCACTTGTCCATGAGCAGAATAATGGATCCTGTCTTTCTCTTATCCTAGTAATTAAATCAAATTTACTCTAGTTGAGTACAGTCAACATTTGTTTAGGAATGAAAGGGGGCAAACACCATGCAATGCAGGCTTCTTTTTTGAGCTTCCCTGGTAGCAACAGCTTCATGCTAGTGTGACTGGTGGCTTCCTTTTGTAGTATGCACCATTCATCAACACCTGTCTTCAGGGGCACCTGAACTGAAGTCTAGAAAGACAGGGAAAAATGATACAAACTTCCAAAACCACAGTGGTGTTTTCCTCTTCCATTTCAGCTAAAAGTCTAAAATATAAAGCCAGAGGCAAGTTACTCAGAGGGTGATGCTTTCCATTTTAAAGCTCTGTAATCTGAGAACACACTCACAAGAATATTTTAGAATGTTTTCTCCTGGTATCTCCTCTTCTTTCTCATTAATAATATACTAATGCTGCCTTAAATGGAAAGAACTGGAAAGGATTACAGGGGTATGTACAAATTCTCTAATTTGTACTTCCAGATCTAAATTCAGAGCCACATCAGTGATCTGCAAAGAAGGCAGCCCCTTTCCAAATGTACTCAAGGTGCTATTTTGCTTTGAGAAAACCCACTAGGTGAAGCATTCAGCCAACAATTTCCCTCCCCCATTACAAAAGGTTTTGGGAAAGAGAGCAACAAAACCTACACTGGGATCTGAGAAGCCTTGTCTCACTTCCATCCGTGCCTTATTGTAACACTGCAGCATCCATTCTACTCTAATGGAGCACATAGCATATCTGAAGCCCTTGCTAAGGGCTGAGGTTAAAAGCTGAGTGAAACACGGCCTCCTTCTTGCATTCGGGGCCCAGCGCAGCCCTGATCAGTGATGACCTTGAGTTAGGTGCTCAAGCAATGTGGGTCTCAGATCTCCCCTATAAGAAGAAAAATAATAGCTGGTTTCTCTCTGACTTGCAAGAATAAGGAGGTAGGAAACCCATGCACTTAAGCATTTCTTTACAGATCATTAAATACTATGGGGAATGGGAAGGGGTCACACAGATAAAGGAATTTTTGAGCTAAAAGGAACCAAAGAAATCAACTATTTCAACCTTCCTCTATAAGAAGAGTCTCAGAACTAAGATGTTAGGATCATCTGTCAAACACTCATCAGGAATGAGAACAAAATATCTTTGAAACAATGTCAGTCACTAGGTAGGTCCACTTATTCCAGTGGGGGGGCGGGGGGGTGGTGGTTGCCCAGCAGCAGAAGTAAGAGACCTTAGGTTCTCATCCTGGTTCACTGGTGGATAAAAACCCCAGTATGTTAGCCACTTGTAAAATATGAATTATGAATACCAAACCATAATATAATGGGGAAATTGTGGGTTTCAGTGTTCTATAGATCTGAGTTTGAATTTGAGTCTGACTTTGCTACATTTAAGCTATGTGACAAGGAGTAGGTTACCAGAAAGTGACATTGATCCTCAATTTTCTCTTCTTTTTTTTTTGCTATTTTATTTTTTTGCATGCATAGACAGACAGAGAGAATGGGTGCACCAGGGCCTCTAGCTGCTGCAAACGAACTCGAGGTAAATGGACCACTTTGTGCATCTGGCTTTAGGTGGGTACTGGGAAATCGAACTTGGGTCATTAGGTTCCATGAGTAAGTGCCTTAACCACTGAACCATCACTTCAACCCCTTAGTTTTCACTTCTGTGAGGTGTCAAAACCCTACCTCCTTGATGGGGCTGGGAACATTAAATATGACACTCTGGACATGATGGTACATTTAATAATATTAATTCCCTCCCTTCCTGGAGAACCCCTCCAGTATCAAAATTCAATTACTATGAAATCTCTCCTGAAATCTGATCTCACTTAGAGGATGGCTTCACTGAGTTCCTGCACTACAAGGTGGGAGGGAGGAGCCAGGCACTTCTGATGGAAAGAATGCAAATCTAGAAAATGACAACTCACTCAAGGTCACAGCAGGTTAACAAGAAAGGTGTTAAGCAAGTGTCTGCAACTAGCCTAGGGCTAGATTGCTCAAAGCAGCCATCTCTGAGTAAAAATAGGAAAACTGATTTTCTTCCACCTCCACCCCACCACTAATGCAAATGTTTAAAGACAGAACTCGCCTTTCAGTTGGTGTTGAAGCCAGAGTCTACCTGCCTTACATCCTGCAGCCTCAGGGCCTCATCAAGGGAAAACATGTGGGAGTTGAATCTTTCTTCTTCTTCTCCTTCTTCTTCCTCTTCTTCTTCCTCTTCTTTCTTTCCTTATTTATTTATTTATTTATTTATTAAGATAGGGTCTCTTGCCCAAGCTGACCTAAAACTCACTATGTAGTCTCAGGCTGGCCTCGAGCTCACAGCAATCCTCCTACCTCTGCCTCCCAAGAGCTGATATTAAAGGTGTGTGCCATCATGCCCAGCTCTGAATCTTTGCTATAAGCGGTGACAGCCACCCTACCAACAATGGCTTAATCTTAAGGCCACGCAAGGAACTCTCTCTTTAACCATAGCTCCCTTCATGACCTTTGACCTGAAGGCAGAAAGTGTATTTCCAAGCTGAAGAATGAATATACCTTCCTGCTACACACTTCCCCAGAGCCAAGGAGAAAGACCCAGGGGAGCTCTTGGGGACATGAATTTCCATCTCTGACCGTCCCTGGATAAGCAGGCTTTAGAGAGTCCCAGGACTGGGGGACTTGTGTCATGCTTTAAGAGTAAAGCTCACAGCTGTTGATAAATGAAAAAAAGACTTTTCAAACAGAATGAATGTAAATGAGAAAAGAAGCCCCTGGTTAGGGAAGTTATTCTAGCAAGCGGCTATATAAATGTCTTTATATTGTTATTTCCAATATTAGTTTGTTGTTCCTCTGTGAAAGCTGATTTATTTGAAATGTTATTACTAGAAACACCCTAATCTTTTGGTAATAATTCATATACTGGAAGATTACAGTTTTGGAAGGCAGCCCAGTGCTGTCTGGAATCCTATTTATGGATTAAAGGATTTGAACAGCCTTGCAAGCAAGATCTCTAAAGAGAAGGATAATGTAAACCTGGTTCCATATAAAATGCTTTACCCTAGCTATAGTAACCCCATTAAAATCAGATTGTCGGAGGACATTGGGTGTGAGGATTCGTACTATACTAAACCAGGATATAGTTGTCCCTGAAGAGATGGATTTTCAGGCCCATTTGCTCATTGTTGGACTGATTGTCTTCCCTTCCTCCCCAAATATGTCAATGTTGCATGACATGCCTTGGCATTCTGAGAGGCTGTATCCAGGTGAAGGGAGGGGAGAAGTCACCTGTCACAGCAAAGGCTATAGTGGAGCTAATATGGTTATCTACAGATCTAAGATGAGTGACATGTCCCAAGTGCTTTGTGTCCTTGGAAACTGGCAGGGAGGATTAACCCATCCCTATCAGTAGTGCCCCTTTAGTAGGCAGTACAAGCCTTGACACTAAGAGAAGCCAGTGAAAACAAGGAAACAAGTAAGACAAGGTAGGGCTAGGGTTCTGTTGCCTGCAATGGAGGCAAAATGCCAAAAGGTCAAAAGCTTTACCTTATAACCCGCTAGGCTCCAGGGAGCCTGGCGTTCTCACGAGCGCTGCACAGGCCCTGTGAGCAGCACTCATACTAACTCCACTTATTGCTGACTGTACTGCAACGTGCTCATTTGACTTCGCTGAACCGAACCATATGTCCTCATCTTTAAAGAGACATCTCTCTGCAAGGCTATTAAAAGTCTTAAATGAGGTCATGTATGACATGCCAAGATTGTCCAGGGTACTACCACAGTGTAGGAACATGGTCATCACTTCCTCAGTCAATAAATTTTCATACTGTACTTTACTTTTCTGTCACAAACTCCTGCAAAGTTCCCTACTGGAAGTGCCATTGTAACTGGCTGGGGCTCCACAGAAGAACAGTCAGTGGGACAATGTCACACTCCCCTTCAGCACAAGCACTGCCCATTAACAGAGTCATCAAGCACCTCATGAACATCGTCTGTCACATAAATAATGGATAATAATTCTAATTATACCACCATCTAAAACCTCACACGGGAAGTCTTTATTTTTTTCTCCAACTTATTTCAGTCACCTCAACCACATTCTATTTTATTTTATGACTTCCAGCCTCTTCAATGATTTGAGTCTCAGTTCTGCTTCAGCCATAGTATAAGAGAGAAGATATATTCTCTGACCCAGTGTGAACATGGGAACCAGCCCCTGCCATTCTGGGGTAATAGAGAAGCATATAGCAGTGTGTGTATGTGTGTGTGTGTGTGTGTGTGTGTGTGTGTGTGTGTGTGTGCATGCGTGCATGCACATGCACACACACGTGCTTGTGTGTTGAGGAAGACTTTGTACTATGTTGCAATCACTTGGGAAGACAAGTCTTTATTTAAAACACCGATTCCAGATTCCATCCCAGGGCTATTGGATCATAAAATACCCTGGAGTTCTGTGCTTCTAACAAGCTGTTGCAAGGAAGAGCTTAATGTGCTCTAAACTTCAAAAATGACTCCTTTTGGAGTCCCAGGTAGGCAAGAGTCAATGGATGTCAATGTCATCTAGGACCCTGGGACCATTTGCATTGTGTTTCAGTGTTTACAAAATGCTTCCACAAATGTTATCTCCTAATAAACAGTATGCATAAAAGCAAAATAAATATATCCCTGCTGCAAATTATTTATACTTGTAACCAACATGGAACGCAGCACTGTCAGAGCACAGGCCATTCCAAGTTAATTTTCTAGAAACACTAGGATTTTGCCCTTTGAATGTCAAGCATTAAAATCAATTAATTATATTTTGCATTTTAAGCGAATTAAACACCCCTCTGCTTTAAGAAACCAAGGATCCCAAAGGTACTTCCACACTAAGTTGACTTGGGGTCACTGTTGCAGCATCTCCTTCGGTATGAAGACACCGGGTCAGTGGTGCACCGCAGTGCACACTGGCTCCAGAGGACATCTTATGGTCTCACTCTGAAAGTGGTCTTGCTTGAAGTTTCTACTTTTCTGATTCTCCTTAGCATTGTCTATAAAACCAGGTCTTTCTGCAAATAAGAGCTAAGGCACCCTTCTCCCGCCATGTCTAATTGATCTCTAAGGAAGAGAGGGCTGCGGAGGCATTATAACTGTAAACACAGTGAGAGGAAATTAACTCTGAGGCTGCGTGAATCAATGAGACTCAGAGTGATGTTCATGGGGTTAAGAATGAGTTGTCAAGGCTGTATTTTACTTTTCTCCTTGGCTCTGGTTCCTGTTGTCCTCAGAAGTCGAGGTGGGTCTGTGTCTGACTGACTCCTGGGGAAGAAGGCAGTGAGTGGCTGCAAAACTCTGAGCTCTGAACCTGCTCACCAGGACTCAATATAAGGACTCTTGCATATTTGCCACCAGAGTACGGAAAGAAAGAAATAGGGAAACAGGATCAGTCAGAAAGGGAAGATTACTATCACTAAGTGAATTAGGAGAAACTCCTTATGCTTCTACTTTCAATTTGTATTAAGAACTGTGGGAGGTGATTTCAGAGTATCCCAGGGATGAGGGGATAGATATACTGATGTACTAGCTTGCAAAGCTGGCAAATTTCTCTCTCCACAGCTCTTGTTCCAGCTCTGTGCATGCCAGCCATACTCCCTCCTAGGAATCATCAAGAATCTCACACTGCATTGGAGCTTGGGTGGGGCAGCTGCCATTCCCCAGGGGAAGTGTGAATGGAGTTCAATAGGAGAAAGGATGCCACAAGTTCTGCTTAAAGGACACCCACTGTGGGAAGCAATGGCTCACGTTCCTCCTGATGACAAGGCAAAGGGCAAGTCAGGTGAGGCCCAGTCTCTTCTCTCACCTAGTGCCAGACAACATTGATTAGAAGGGACTCTGAGCACCATGGTCTACACTCAGGGACCAAGCTGCTGGAGCAGCCATCACTTTAACTTGGTGAGCCACCCTTTTTTTTTTCTGGATACGCCTTTCTGTTTCTATTAGGCTAGCTAGTCTTATTTTACAGGCAACACTGAGGACTTCTGGACTCAGAATTTCCAGCTCAGAAAGAATGGGAATTCAGTGCTTAGAGTAGAAAGAATGGAGCCCTATAGACTCTACCCCACAGTGAAGCATTGTGGGTTAGCATCTGTCAGTCCTCAGTCCCCCAGGCTCACAAGCTTGCTGTCTGGTAGTAGAGTGAGAGATCAAGATTCACCTCACCTGAATCTCCCCCTCTCTCAGGAATGGATCACAAGATAATACAGCCAAGTTGGCCATGACATACACTACATATAATAATATTATATACAGTCTATACTGCATAAGAATACATATGAATATTAGATCACCAATTAGATGACCAGAGTTAGTTAACTGTGAAAGAAAAAGGCAATATTTATCCAAAAAATACCCCTGATAAGTTCAGTGAAGTACCACATGTAACAGTAAGAAAAACACCTCTGAAACTAGAAGACAGAAAAGGAAGAATAGAGAAAAGCTGAAAAGAAGAGGAGGAAGAAGAAGAGAAGAAAGATGAGAGGACTAGAAAAGGCAGGAAAAAGGGAGAGAGAGAGGACAAAGGTGAAAAGAATTTACTCTGGCATAAGCCAGGCATTTATTCATCCAATGTTTCCTAAACACCTACTCTAGTGATCAAGTACCAGAGTTAAAGAGTTGAGAATGACACAATTCCTGCCTTAGAACTTACTGCCTAAGAGGCAAATAGGCAGACAGAAGCATGGAGATTCTGCTGTGTTGTAAGCCCAAAAGTTACTGGGCACCCTAAAACAAGCAGCTAGCTAAGTATGGCCCCTGGAAGTTACGCCTGGCCTTGGAATAAAGACACTCCTCTGAGTGCATCCTACAGGGTACCTGACACTAGCTAAGTAAGAGGCAGTGGTTTCAGAGAGGATTCCAGGGAGGAAGGAGCACATGGGAAATCCCTGGTGAGGGATGTGTACTACTATGGTTTGGAGTTTGGGTGGGGAAGACAAGAAGAGGTAAGGTCAGACAAAAGGCTATGGTACAATGTAATACTGAGATCAAAGAAAAGCATTTTAACTAAAGGACTGAGAGAATCAGTCTCATTTTAGAACACTGCTGTGCCTAAATGATGGGGTCAGAATGTGGACAGGCAAGACTGGAGGAAAGGGTGAACAAGTAATCCAGGTAAGCATGTCCTGAGCTGAATCTCTGAGGGTCCTCTGAGGAAGAGGAGGGTATCAACAAATCCCACCCCTTCTTAGTAATTACTTTGGGGAAGCAAGTTGTGGGATAGAGCAAAGGACATAGCCTGTTTGGACTGGACAGTAGAGATGATGTATTTACTTAATCCCTTGAGCAATGCTATTGAAACAGAAGAAGAAAGTATGATTAGAGACCATGCCCTCATTACCTGTCAACACCATCTCAAGGAAGTCATCAAGGGTATAGTTTGAGGAATTGGCCACTGCAAGCTGCACTTCAAATAAATAACTTGGATTAGTGACTGTCGCTGACTCCAACATAGTCATTATTATAGCCGTAGGAAGACCTGACGGTGGAAGGGTTGTTGAAGGGACGCTTCTCTCACTCAGCAGGGCTCACCAGCACTTTAGACGGGTATAACTGATATAATGAGCAGTCTTCACTACAGTCTTTTCTAAAACATCTTGAACTCAACACACCAGAAAGACAAGAGCACCATCAGTGAGCATGAGTTTAGATAGCTGGGAACCATGGTCACCACAGGAGATACCCAGGACCAGCTAAGAAGGTGGCCAGGCTTGTTCTCTTTTTAAACTCACCATAATGGACAGGAGGAGAAAAGACAGAAGTCAGCCTATTAGAAAATTGGGGAAAGAAGAAAATTCAAGGATATCTATACATGGCACTCATATATTCAACTTACTAGCCTTTTTTTAATCTGGAGAAAAATGACATTGAAAAGACAGATTTGACAAAATATATGGTGTCATCCTTTCCATTTTCCAGATCTTATACTTTTTATCTCAGAAACAGGCCTATACGGCTTTGAAGAGTCCTCTGACTTGTGAATAATTCTGAGCCAGCTGCCATTTCCTGTTCTTGGCCACTAGCTCAAGGGCTCAAAGAACATAACACTTTAGGATATGAGTTTCCAACAACACCCAGAGTGCTGCAATCAGCCAACCTTCTTGGAACTTCCTTTCTATTCCGTTCCATCTGTGGTGATATCACTCTGAAACTCTATATGACTAGGCATAACTTCTCTCTTGAAGGTGGTAGGCAGGGCTCAGAGTAGGAACTGCAGATGTAACCAGTCCAAGATCCTCTTCTACCACAGACAATCTTTCATCTCACCCTTCATTGTTTTGCTGAAAGCACACTGAGTAACATTGTGCATGGACATCACATGTCTTACTCTGCATGACCAAGGTTCACATTTTTACCTTTGTTCTAGGCTTGGCATGTTGCCAAAGAAGGGTGAGGGCTCAGGCTGTAGGGAAGACATCCTGCTCTGGGCCGATTGTCAGAAGTATTTGAGTCCCTTGCTTCCAGCCATTGTCCAAAATTTCTCCCATCAAAGCCTCTCTGATATCTATGATCTATCATTCTTATAATGACAATGTTGCATCCCAACAAACTGTCAGTCCTTGAGGAGCAGACCCCTGCTTTGATCAGCCATGAGCCTTTCAGAATCACTTAACCAAGCTAAGAATATGCAACAGGGCAGAAAAAAAACCCTTCCATGCTTGGTGTCCAGGCGAGCACAGAGGGGTTGATGAGGCTCTGTTTACAATGGACAAAAAGCATTTGTAGGTAAAGCAAAGACCCCCACCATCTTCCTCCATTATCCATTTACCCATGATCCTAAGTGACCCTAGTTTTTAGATACACCATGGGTTTAAGGTACTACAGAACGTTCTAGAGAAAGCAAGGGCCAAATTTCACTCTCAAGTACAATGGAACCCCATTTCCTTCTAAGAAATGAATTGCAAATTGACCTTTCAATATCAGTGTGAAGACATCTCTATTTTTCACAAGAACTCTAAAGTCTCTCAGACTTTCAGTAAACAAGTTTGTTGGCTGGAGCTTTAATATTATTTTTCTCTGCCTCCTCACCTAGCTACTCTCAACTGGTGAAAAAATAAAACCTTTTCTGTATAGTCATTAATGATGTAGATAGTCAAGTTACTAGAGGAGTCATACTGCAAGAAAGCCTGTTTTGAGGTTTTATCTTTTTTCCCCTTCTAAAACAAATAACTTTCTCCAAGTACACTATTTAAAATATTTCCAATACCCTTCACAAAGACCTAAGATCTCAGTAGAATGTCATGTTTGTGATTGTGTGTGGCATTGTGTTGGTGTGTGTATGTGATATGTCTATGCCATATGGTGTGTATTTGGTGCTGGGAATTGAACCCAAGGCTTCCTACACACTAGGCCAGCGCTATACCTCTGAGTTATATCCTAAGAGATGTAACACATTTTTTTCATTGTTTTAATTTTTTTAATATTTTATTTACCTATTTGAGGAAGAGGTAAGTAGAGAGAGAAAGACAGAATGGGCATGTCAGGGCCTCCAGCCACTGAAAATGAACTCCAGGTACATGTGCCATCTTGTGCATATGGCTTACGTGGGTTCTGGGGAATCAAACTTGGATCCTTAGGCTTTACAGGCAAACTCCTTAACCATTAAGCCATATTTCCAGCCCACAACACATATTGAGTGAAGTAGAAGTGGGCTTAATTTGGAGTGGAGGCTTCTCAGAAGAAAAAGACACTAAGTTCTGGAAGAAGCCACCAAGAACAAGTATGTTGAAAAAAGTCTTTATGCAGAGGTCCTGCTGTAACAGAATAGCCAGAGTTAACATCCTGCTTACAGAGGGGAACTGGTACAGATGGCTCCAGGAGCCCTCAGCCGTGGCTCACACCCCAGAATCCCGCAGCCTGCTTCTTTCCCTTTGTATTCTCCCACAAAGCAAGAAAGCAGAACATCTTGTCCATCCTGTCCTCATTATGTGCTGAGAAACCTAATGAGATAAAAGCCCAGGTCTGCATAGGAAGTAATCAGAAGAGTCTGTCTCCAGATATTCTGAGCAGAGCCCATCTTGCTAAATAAAATGTGACATTCACAACAAACAAACCAAAGAGCAGATAAAGGAAGAGAGCCCTCAGCATTCATGCTGGAAAACCTTTGGTGATAAATAAGTAATATTATAATAAAAGATATTATAATTCATTGTCATTTATAGGGAGAAATGTAATATAGTCTGAGGAAGAAGATAGATGGCTCATGTTGTTTCTCTGACAGTGGAAGTAATAGGTATTGAATGTTATGTTTAGCATATCATAAAATCAGTGTTAGCAGGCAAGATAGCCCTCCAGCCATCCTGAAGTCCACAGTCAGACTTCTGACATCAGTAAGCAAAAAGCCTAGAATGCAGCTTGCCTGGGTGTATGGCCTCTATACACACCAAATTGGAAGAGACAGAACTTCCTTTCAGCCCTCAGCCTGAAGAGAAGAACTGGGGTGACTGGAATATGTCTTTCTTCAGCTCTTGCTCTACTGGCTATTCCCAAGGGGTCCCTGCCAGTTTTCAGAGCCCAGCTGTAAAGCTTGAACTCATGAAGCATTGGAAACTTCTGAGGATGATAGGAGCCGGATCCTATCATACAGCCATGAACCAATTTCTATTTCCTTCAGAGGGCTGGAAAGCTTCTTTTAGTTACCAATGGTTCTGTCACATGGCCAGGAATGTCCCCATCTCTTACTGTGTAGAGTATCTCATCCACTGAGAGAGGGGATCAAGCCATAACATGGTGCCATAGAGCCTGGCCTCCACACTCATGAACTTCAGTTGACTAGGTATGCTCCTGTTAAGAACAAGAATGCCTGGAGGCAGAGATTACTCAGCCAAGAGCTCATACATGAGGGGTCTTCACTTATGCCAAAAACATGCAAAAATGAACACTATTTATTTTGTTTTTTAGAGTGTTATTTGCTAGGAGAGCCCACTAATGTCATATCCTGGGCAGAATGTCATCTTCAAGTCTCAAAAACATTCAGAAACTAATGGAAGTTTCATGCATTCAAATGGTTTCTTCATTCCAAAGCACTTGGGTGAAAGGATGGGGTAGACCAGCCCCAGCCTGGGCTTCACTGGAGCTATGAGGGGCAGGAGTCCAAGCACTACAACTTCTAGGATTAGAAGAAAGAGGGAGGAACCCCAGAGGGAAGGGAACATCTGTCTTACTTCCAAAGAGAACCTGTCTTCCTGGAAGACTTTTCTTTCCAGTCTAACCCTGAAGATGGGTATCCCACCAGAAGCCTCAAGCATTTCAGCTGCCACAATCACTCTCTGCAGTCTAGAAGGTTGTCTTCCTCCTATGTCTTTCCTCTGTACGTGTCTGTTCCCTAATCTCCTTTCCTTTTAAGGACACCTGCCACCACACATGAGGGCCACCCATATTACGACCTTAACTTGTCTCTTTTTCGGGGCCCTGTATCTAAATGCAGTCACATTCTGTATTATTGGGTATTAAGGCTATGTGTGACTTGGTGGGAGGAGACTCAACTCAACACAGCACAGGTGGTTAAGAACTAGTCACCTGAAGGTTAAGGTGTCTTAAAGTTCTCTGTCTGGTTCAATAACGAGAGCTGAGACAGGGAAAGAAACAAGCTTAAACATCCAAGGGGCTAACACTGCCACAATGAGGAATCAGATCACAGCATGACAGTAGTGCTTTGATGGCAGATTTGTAACTTAAGATATTAAAAATCAAAATGTAGAAAATTTGGAAGCATCAGAGAAACAAGGCTGTCTGGGGATTGGATGAGATTGACTGCAGTTTTATAGACCTGGAATCCATATGGGGGCTACCATGCTCATGAAGGAATCCCAGGGGGGCTTTTAGAGTAATGCTTGGCCTCAGAAAGATCACAAGGATGGTAGCTACCTGGCCATGTGCAGACTGAGGATCAATGGGTGAAAAATCAATTCAAATAAATGATCTATTAATACATAGAACATATTCCTAATAATTAACCTCCAGGAGGAGGACAGTCCACCAGTGCTACTGAACTGCTAATGGTGACTGGCATACTAGGGTTGTCATCCAGAGCTTCCAGGCTGCTGAATTTGTGATGTTCACATTTGTTTCCTGCTTGGATTGAATGGTTTCTGGGGCAGCTCTGGAGCTTGGAGTTGAAAACAGACAGCTCAGAAGACCAAGGCATTCTCTTCTCTAGGCATATGCAAGCAGACCCGGAACCAAGGGCTTATCTACTTGAAAGAAAAGGAGTCACTTTCCAAACATGACTGACTTTTTCGTATGGATCTCGTAAAATTTGCAATGAGTCTTGCTCAGAAATCAGGAACATTACCACACATGTGAAGGTTGACACTGTGACTGAAAAGACTCATCCATCCATGAGAGCAGTGTTCTTTATTCTTTTGTTGCATAGGTATTTGTTGTTCTTAATTCTTTCAAAATATTATGAACCAGGCTTGAGTAACCAAAATAAATGACTTTTGGGCTTGTAACCCTAGAATTTTTAGCATATATATAGTGAATTTCTGTTCATTTTTCAAAGCCTATCTCATCACCCCCCCCTCTAAAATATCCTCTCAGATTTGGAGCATTTTGTAAATTCCAGTATCAAAATATACTATAACTCCTTTCATCTTTGCACAGGTCTCCTTTGTCTCTTACCTGTATCTCTGCCAGAGCCTCCCCTGAGTCCCCCTGTTCCTAGGCAAATTTGATTGTTCTACACACATCTTGCTGCAGTTGCACCCAGGTAAAATTCAGCCTGATCTCACTGTGGTACACAGCTCTGATGTAAGCTGGCTCCTCTGAAACCACGTGCCTTCTTCTCTTAATGAGCTCACTTGAGTGAGCTCTTGCTTCATTAAGTGAGACCTGTCCATGACCTCAAGACTCATATTTGCTGTCCCCCTCCCCTGCAGCCCCTTCTCCCAATGCCCCACAGGTAAGCCGGCCCTTGGTCACTTCCTCTAATGGAGATCTTTGCTTTCCAGAGGCCCTTTTGGACAAAATCACAAAAAGTAACTCCCACCCCTCCCAGGCAGCATCCTGCTTTTCACCTTCATAAATGCTGATCACTACCTCGAATTACTCATTTTTTAAAGTCATATGTTAGAGCTGGGGATGTAGCTCCCTGAGTAGAGTATTTGTCTAACATGTGCAAGGCACTGAGTTTGATGCCTAGGTGCTGTATAATCCTGGCATGGTGGCACACACCTGTAGCCCCAGAACTCAAGAAGTAGAAGAAGGAGTATCAGGAGTTCAAGGTCATCCTGAGCCACATAGTTTGAGGCCACCCTGGGATCTATAGGACCATGTTTCAAAAAATAGTAGTCATTTATTACCTGTCTTTCCCACCAGACAGTACATTTCATAAAAAGAGACTTTTCCTTTGGATTTGCTCATTTTTCACCAGCCTGAAAGAGAGTTCCAGGCATGTAGCAAATATTCAAGTCTTTCTTGACTGAGATACAATCAATTGTTTACTGTTCTGAATCTCCACAGTATCATGATGCTACCTCTACAAAAACACTTGGCACATAGCAGAGCAAAGTTTGTAGAAATCTCTCTCTCTCTCTCATTCTTGGTATGAGCTGCGAGGAAAGGGTGTCATGAGACAATGTAAGAGCAGAGAAAGCAATACTTCCTGTGGAGCCAGTACTTCTCACACCTTAATGAGAGCCAGGTCACCCAGGGGATGTTATGACAATGCAGTTTCTGATTCGTGGTGTGGAGTGGCGCCCAAGCTTCAGCATTCCTCACAAGCTCTTGCCATAGTTTGAGAAGAAAGCCTGTTCAGAAGGATGCTTTACAAACTGTTTTTCCTTTCTTTCTGTTTGCTACAAAGTCCTGTAGGTCCCTCTCTGGTGCATATAAACTATACATTAAATTAGCCTACATGACATGAATGAATAAATTATTGAGTCTGATACCCACAAATTCATAGGAAAAAATAATCCCCAACTAGCCACATCTGGTCTAGAATCTTTGTGACTCATACTCTTGAGCTATGAGTTCCTCATTTTAGCTGTTTACCAGGCTCAGGGTTCAAATGTTCAAGGAGTTAAGGATGAGTCCCTTAGCTGGGTATAGTAGTGCATGCCTACCACTGGAGAGGCTGAAGCAGGAGGATTGCTGTGAATTTCAGGCTAGCCTGAGCTATATAGTAAGACCTTGGTCCCCCCACCTCAAAAAATGCAAGCAAATACAAAGGTACGTTGCTCAGTTCAGACCAGCTCCACACCCTTTGCCAGTCTGAAGAAAGCAGAGGCCCCCCCGAGCTGGAGCCTTTCTTGACAACACGTTAAATGGTTCCGTCCCTGCAGCCAGCCTGGGTTTCCATGCTCTACTCATCTTCAAGGACCATGTTCCTAAAGAAGACAGAATGACATATTTTGGCAGTATCTCTCATGTTTACAGGACAGATGTGCCAATAGATGAAAATGGGAAGTTAGGGTATGACTGGGATCATGAGAGAAAGACAGTGTTGTTTTCTGAGGCTGAAGAGAGAAGCTCCTCTGTACCTGATGATGTGGGATGAAAGGAAGAAGACCGAGAAAGGATCCTTCTGTGATGTCCCAAACAGCTTGGAAAGCAGGCTGAACTATAGTTCTGACCTCTGCTCCTGATAAGCGCAGAGTGGTTCCACCTGAACAGATGCTCTTCTCTCCCAGCCCATCTGACTATACTGGAGCTGGGGGTGGGAGAACTCTTCATGCAGAAGCATACAGCTAGCACTCATGCCAGGGCTCTCTCTGAGAGGACTCCACTCTGACCTGCAGGCAACTAGGGCAGCTGAGCACAAAGGATGGCCAGGGGACAGGTACACACATCTGTGAGTACCACCAATGCCACATGGGAATTGAATTTTGAGGCGAGTATGGGATTTCATGAAGAAGCAGTTTTTACCCAGCCAAAACCACCATGAGCCACCCAGAAACCTTCAGGGCTCCTGCCTGCATCTCTGCTGTCAACCCTGAAGACTTGAAAAGCAGTGGTGGTTACACTGGTCCCTCCAATCTGCCACTCAGAGGGTGTAAGCAAGGGCTGATGGGGCAGCTCGGGAACCTCACTCTTGCCTATCAAGAACTGTATTGTTCCTGTTGCCTAGATGGCTCTGTGGACACAGAGGAAATGTGAACACCTCAAAGGGCTGACATGAAGGGGAGATTTGCTAGGTCTTTTCTCCCTTAGCTGTGAGCAGAATGAAAAGAGCTAGTTTTCTATGATGCACTTTGGGCAAAAAGACAAACTTCCTGACTGTGAGGACCATGAGGCTTTGAGATGCAGCCTCCTTCTCCCTGGTTCTGACTGATACCTTGTTCCTGACACTGTGGTCTAGAACCAGCAGCAATGGCAGCAGCTGAAAAAGTATGGAAAACAGGATCACAGAAGCTGGCATTCCAGCCGGGCGTGGTGGCTCACGCCTTTAATCCCAGCACTTGGGAGGCAGAGGTAGGAGGATCGCCATGAGTTCGAGGCCACCCTGAGACTCCATAGTGAATTCCAGGTCAGCCTGGGCTAGAGTGAGACCCTACCTTGAAAAACCAAAAAAAAAAAAAAAAAAGAAGCTGGCATTCCTCTAACTGGAGAGACAGCTGTAGTGCTGGTCATTCACAGAGGATTCAAGTTCCCTGTTACCTACTCACAAAGCCCTTTCCTTTCCCTGGCCCGAATAAAGAATCCATACAGCACAGGGAAGAACCTGCATTTCCACTTTATTCAAAGGACATGGGAATAGTTAAATTCTTAGACATAAGAGGCAGGCAAATAAGTTCAAGACAACCCCATGTGGGGATGGGGAGATGGCATCGTCAGTAAAGGGCTTACCACACAAGCATAAGAACCTGAGACTGGATCCCTGGCACCCACATAAGTGCCAGGTGGGCATGACAGCCTACCTGTAATCCTTGAGCTCTGAAGGCAGAGACAGGAGATCCCTGAGGCAAGTTGACTTGCTAAACTCACCAAATCAGTGCTTTCGTTTCAAGTGAGAGATCCTGTCTTAATAAAGATAAGGCAGAGAATGACTAGGGAGATACTCATATCAGCCCCTGGCCTCAGTCACACATGTGCACATGCACACACAAATGTACGCACACATGCACACATATACACATATGCTTGTACACCATACACACAAAGAAAGAAAACAGATTTCCTTATGCATCAAAAATAGAAGTGGCAGTAGCATTTTTCCTCTAAAGAAAGAACAAAATCGCAGTGCCCTGCCCTGTCTCCCATAAACTTAGGTATTCCGAATGCTTCTGCACAGCTGTTGTGGTGGTTTGATTCAGGTGTCCACCATAAACTTAGATGTTCTGAATGCTGGGTTCCCAGTTGATGGAGATTTGGGAATTAACACCTCCTGGAGGCAGTGTATTGTTGGGGCAGGATTATGGGTATTATAGCCAGTTTCCCCTTGCCAGTGTTTGGCCCATTCTCCTGTTCCTGTTGTCCCCCTGGTGTTGGCCAGGAGGTGATGTCCACCCTCTGCTCATGCCATCATTTCCCCCCACCATCTTGGAGCTTCCCCTTGAGTCTGTAAGCCAAAATAAATATTTTTTTTTCCCAAAAGCTGCTCTTGGTCAGGTGATTTCTGCCAGCAATGCTAACCTGGTTGCAACAGTAAAGTTGGTACCAGAGGAGTGGGATTGTTGCTAGATACCTTTCTGTGTGGCTTTGGCCTTTTGGAGCTGATTTTCACGAGTAATGCAGAAGGATTTGAAACCTTGGCCTAAGAGACACCTTTCAGTGCTGTAAGTACAGCTTAATGGACTATTCTGGTCAGAGTTGAAAGACCTTAATGCAGTAAGAACTATGGACTTTGAGGTTTGGTTTGTGAGGGTGAGAAAGAGCTTTGCTTGGACTGGGCTAGAAGCAGCTTGTGTGAGAGGCTTGCTGTTATGCCTGTGACCTGAGATCTTGTTAGGGTTGCTTTGCATAGAAATGGGTTGATGTGAGCAGAGTGATATGGCACAGAAGAAATCATTGGGCTGAAACTTCTACCCATTCAACTGCAATTACATTAGATTGAAACCTTTGAGATTGGACCAGCTGACCTGCATTGGGACAATAGAAAGAATGTAGACTTTTTGAAGGAGCTTGAATGTTGAAGGAGTATCCTGTTCTTCAAAGTCTGCTTTATTCCCCTCCTGGTTAACAAATTGGCACCCTACCTGGTATTATGTAGTATAAGAAATGCAGGAAAGAGGGTCATTAAATTTGCAATACGATCTTGTGTGTTGGAAATGGCCATGGGCAATGTGAAGTGAGCCTGCTACGGATTGCCTGCATGGAGACCAGATGGAGCTGTGAGGATGGACTGTGGTTTGCACTGAAGACCCAGTGAGATGCTGGGACCATGGGATGGCTGCTTAGGAGAGCTGCCAGCCCCAGATAAAGTTTTTCAGGACTGTGGGTAGCCTAGCTGGAGGGGCAGAATTGGAATTCCAGAGACTTGTCAGTGGTTAGAATTATCCGAATAGGAGCTACAGAGTTTTAAATTTACCCTATTTATTTATTTTTTTTTTAAATTTTTTTTTGTTCATTTTTATTTATTTATTTGAGAGTAACAGAGAGAGGAAGAAGCAGATAGAGAGAAAGAGAGAGAATGGGCGCGCCAGGGCTTCCAGCCACTGCAAACGAACTCCAGACGCATGCGCCCCCTTGTGCATCTGGCTAACGTGGGTCCTGGAGAATTGAGCCTCGAACCGGGGTCCTTAGGCTTCACAGGCAAGCGCTTAACCACTAAGCCATCTCTCCAGCCCCAAATTTGCCCTATTTAAATCATGTATTGATTGAATATTTCTTTGCTATGCTCAATGCCATCTTTTTTAGTGTGATAATTTATTCTGTGTCATTATGGTTTGGGGAGGATTTTTTGGTATTATGGCTCAGTTAAAAGACCTTGGATATGGGAATGTTCGAACATCATTAGGATTGATAAAAACTATAGGATTCTTAAAGATGAACTAAATCCTTTGCATTTTAAATCATAGGCATTTATCAGTTTTGGGGGTCCTGGAGTGAAATGTGGTGGTTTGATTCAGGTGTCTCCCATAAACTTAGGTATTCTGAATGCTAAATTCCCAACTGATGGAGATTTGGGAATTAATGTCTCCTGGAGGCAGTGTATTGTTGGGGGCGGGCTTATGGGTATTATAGCCAGTGTACCCTTGCCAGTGTTTGGCATACTCTCCTGTTGCTGTTGTCCATCTGATGTTGGTGAGGAAGTGAAGTTCACCCTCTGCTCATGCCCTTTTCCTCTGCCATCATGGAGCTGCCCCTTGAGTCTATAAGCCAAAATAAGCCTTTTTTCCCATAAGCTGCTCTTGGGTTATTTCTGCCAGCAATGTGAACCTGATTGTAACTACTATTGGGCTACCATAAGCTAATTCCCTTTTTAATATAATTCATTCTAGTGGTTCTATTCCTCTAGAGAATCCTGATTAATATAGCCATTCTATTCAACTATGTATCTCCACACTTTTCTTCTTTCTAGACTCAGAAAGGCTGCTGGTAGGAGAACTAATACATCAGAAGTCTGTGTCACTTAAAGTTTTGATGAGTGGCTGTGAGCAGGAAGGAGCCCTCCTGTCATCTTCTCTCCAGACAACTTTGAGATACTGGCTCCTTCTTCCTATGAACTCCCTCACACTGTTCATCTGCCCAAGGCTCCTCCAAAACTCTGGGCTGTGTGAGCCCATTCTATTTGGCCTGTGAACACCTGGTTCCTTCGCATTCTGCTGGCTTTAACCTCTCTTTTGTCTGGCTGCAAACTACCATTTCTCTCCATAGGGAACCAGTGACAGATGGAAGCTTAGTATTTGAGACATCTTCACAGAAAAGACCCCTTCATACACTGGCAATATACACCCTTTCTTAGATACTATGTAGTTGAGCAGGGACCTGCTCATAGTGGCTAGAGTCAAATCTCAACTCTACCATTTAATTTGTGACTTTGAGCAACAATTTGATATAATTTTGCTTTGTATTCTCCAGTTGGAGATTGTGGATAATAAACCCACTTCCTGGCATGATACTTGGCAAATGGCCCATTGCTTCTCCTAGGTTTCCCTCTCCTTCCACAGAACTGCTATGACTCACTAACATTGATTCTGGTGAGTCAGGCTCCATGTCTTACCTTAGACTCCTTTTTTCCTCAAGTCAGTGGCCAGTACAATCAGAGGCTTCTAGAATTGTTCTCTTTTTATCTGCATAGGAACATTCTGAAAGTTTTAAAGCATACATTGCTGCCAGTGATGGAAGCTTTGGATAGCTACAGAAACCCAGGGCACATTCCATCTGTCCTCACCCACCCAGGGAGATCTATTTTGTGTTCAGGTTTTAGCCATTAGGTCACATCTTCTGGGCTAAAAATAAAATCTGAAGCAATCAATTGAGATAAAATTAGTACTCTTCAATTAATCCAAATTAATTGTGAGGTCTTTTAATAGAAGATTCATTCTGAAAAATAAAAATTATGAAAATAGTTATGTAACCATCTCTTTCCCCAGGGGGTATTGCCATGACGTTCCGGGAGATGTGAACCCCACATAACAATTTTATTAGCTCTTATTAGAGCTTTGATGCACTTCAAAGCAGTGGCTGAGTACTGTCTTTTCATCTGAAGTTCAGAATTTTTTCTGGCATCTGGACTGTCTGAAGAGGTAGTTAGTTGTTTTCTGTAGGTATTAGAGTCAAGACCTTAGAAGAAACAGAACTTTCTGGAAAGCCTGATCCTGCCTTAAGCTTTATACATTTTTTCTCATCCATCTGCTCCTGCAGCAGGGAGGGAAACATGAATGGTAACTACTGTAACCCCAATGTAATCAAAACCAAGCCCCATTTAGGGGTCAGAAAGTCTGCCTAGCAAGGGCTAGACTCACTGAGTCAAAAGCAAGTTGTTCACACATTATCTGTTTACCTAACATGTATCCATCTATCTATCCTCTGTCATCCATCTATTGCCATTATCTATCATATACCTATCTATCCTCCATCTATATGAGTTGGAAGTAGCCATGGATAGCCCTTGGTCTACTACAATTCTATCCAGAACCTTCTCAGCAGCACTGGGATCCTCAGGTAATTGCTGGACCTCTAATTTCCAATGTACCCATGACCAGAGCTGCCTACCTAGAGATGTCACCATATCCATGTATAAATACCTCTAATCATTTTTTAAACACGTTTATTTACATTGAGTCAATATCTGCCTCCATCACACAATTTATTATAGCACCAGCTCTGCCCTCAAACCCAACAAGACCATTTTCTGCAGGAGATTCTTACAGATGCCAGATGCCCATTGTCACTACCCCTTATACATGCTGTCCTGAATGTATTGCCCATTAACCTTCAGTTGAGGAAATGTCCATGCCTCTTCATAATGGTCACTGTTCTGTTTGTTGGCCTCTTTCCAAGACAGGGAGCCCAGAACTGACTACATTCTGATAATAATGTCAGAAAAGAAACAGAATGATTATCTTGACCAAATTTTAGTAAATTATCCACCTCCTTTTTCTCTCATGTGTTCATTATCAACATAAGACCATGCTTTAGTATTTTCCAAGGGAAAGAATCAAGATTGCCAGCCACTCATTTTTGTCATTTTGCATTTTCCCCTCTGTGAAACTGAGGACAGTGCTTGCAGAGAGTTCAGCCCCTCCAAAATTCTGAAAAGAGTGTCAGTGCTGCCCAGAACTATACAAAATACATCAACTTCAGCGCAAATAACTAAAACATATTTACACTGACTGTGGTGACACAGGCCTATAATTCTAGCACTCTGGGTAAAGAGACAGGATGACCATAGGTTCAAAGCTATCCTATGTTACATGAGACCATATTTCAAAGAAAAGTAAGGGTTGAGTATATAACTCTGTATTAGATCACTTGGCTAGCATGTGCAGAGTTTGGTATCCAATCCCTAAAAAAACAACAACAAACAAACAAATTTATTAGCCAGAGAACCAGAGCCTAAGCCAGCAAGCATCTGAAAAACCCAAGGATTTATCATCTTAGCCTAACTGACCAGGTAAAGACCTGTTAAAGGCAGAGTCCTGGTTCTGACACCATCTCAGTTTCCTCACATACACAGTGCCAGGATCTGTCTAGTTATGTGTTAGTGATGAAAGAGGGCAGCGGCTAGTGGTGACTGGACAGGTGGCTGGATTTATTCCCACTTTTTGGGGGATTTAAATAGCTATCAGGTCTTCATCATTTGTCTTCAGGATTCAAGTCTGTGCACCCCACACACACATGTTTACAAACATGTGCATGCACACCTATGTACACACCAGCAACCATAGTCATGTATGTTGCTCTGTTGGTATGCACACTTGCTGAGAACAAAGTCCACTGTTTTATGTTACCTGCTACAGTGAACCTGATCCAGAAGTGGCTTGTTCCAGGATCATTAAGATTGTGTTGCTAATGCCTTATAAGGTACTATAGTCATTTGTTGCTATGGAACAGCCAGTGGGTCTGGGTAAACATCATATAACGTCATGCACAGGCAAGGTCTAAGAGTGTGTGTGTTAGCAGGTGAGTATACTTTAGGGAGTGTGCACTGTCGAGTTTAGAGGAGGGGGAGAAAGACTGAGACATCGATCCTGCCTTTGCTGCTCTATCTTCAGTTTAGCTCTAGTTGAAAAGTTAATGGCTGATCAGAATTTCATGTAGAATAGCTTCAATCTATCTATACCTGAGCAAAACTTATTCCCACCCTCCAGATAGAACTTAATTGCTAACCACTTGCAATTTAAAGCCTCTGGAACAAATTTGTTATTTATGTGATGGGCTTTGTGTCCTTTTAACCACTGTGTCACCTGTGACACCCAAGAAATATCTAGCATTCAGAAACACTGGCTGCCAACAGAATGGAGTAACTGAGTAGATACATTATAAAGCCCAGCTCAATAGTTTCATGCCTTACCATCTCCAAGTACCTCCATATTTCCCTCTCTTCTTCCATGAAGCAGGTCTCCTGCTAATGGCATCATGAATACCAAAATGAGCTCATATCACAAAGCAGAGAGAATAAAACTTAGTTTGCAGTGAGTATTCCAGAAGTGACGATTCTTTTAGGCAAATGTACTCATAGCTTCTAGTACTGTTGAAGTCATGACCAGCCCGACCACTCATTCATTGCCTTGTATTTGGTTATTTTTCTGCCAATCTCAATTCATTTTTTCATTGGTGTGACCTCCCTGGAGTTGACCTTTCCACATACATACATACATACATACATACATAGAGTAAAGTATTTGCTACATGTCTTCTCTCAAGCTCCATTTTCTAGGGAAGCAGTAACCAGATACCCTGACATGCAGTGTTAAGGATTTTTTTAAAACAAAATTTTCAGGTTTGTAATCAACTATTAAAGGTGCTAAGTAGAAAAAGTACACCTTGGACTTGAACATTAGTAGTTAAACTAGTGATGTCTCCACCTCCATTCTCCTCACTTCATACCCCCTGTGAAAACAGCTAGAATTAAAGCTTACATCAAGTTCAAAAATGCTTTTGCCCTAATGACAGTACCCTGGCAAGAGTGAGGCTAGCCTCAGAGAAGCCGGTTTACACAGAAGTCTTTCCACACTGGGAAGGAGGAGAAAGTCTACAATGTGGGGCTTCCTTGAGTCCCCAGGTTTTGCTCCTAGGTCACAGGATCCACCCAGAAGAAATAAAAAGATGTGGAAAGACAGGAGTCTGTAGCTGAATCTTTGGACCCAGAATCACTGAAGCAGATTATTTCTACTCCCAATGCAATGCAGGACAAAAGTCCTGCCTAACTGACCTGTAACTCCCAGTACCAGCATGTGGGTAACATCCACAATGAGCTGTTGATCAGAGAAACCTACAAGGTTTCCCAAAAGGAGACAGAATTCTGTCAGAGTATTTGATGACCAACCCAAGATTAATGGTAAGGCCCTACTGCCAAAGATATCATATGCTGTTGGGACGGACATGGAGCGACCTGGCTGGAAACTGGAAGAGAGTCATTCCCCAGGCAGTTAGCTTGTCTAGTGCCAGAAGATGTTACATGAGTGACTGGTGGAAAATAACCTAAATCTGTCTAAGCAACTCGTGATCTAAGCTACTCAACAGCAATCAACCTGGCGTGATGCTCACACAAGGGCAATAGTGGCATATAGCCATGGTGGGTTACCAGTTGCTCTTGCTTTGGCTAATGGATCTGCTCAGTGGAATGGAAACCATACCTGGAATGGGGAAACAAGTCAGAACCATATCCAAAATTGAGCCTGTTCTCCAATATCAAGCTCCCACCAATAGTGGGCTACAAGAGGGCCTACACCTATTAAATTATCTCTAAAATAAGAATGGGTATCCATGTATCTTGCACTGACCTCACTTTCTGTTGGAGAATTTGCTTCTCTTTTTTAGATGGATGCAGAACCCGAGGAGAGAATCAGCCCATTGAACCCCACTGAGGCACCAGCTGAAGCCATAGAGTTAGTGGGGTAATGAGCAAGAGCTGCTTTCTCGGTGAGTCTGGTATGAGCACAAAGGTGAAGGAAACAGACACAGAGAACACTCAACCCCTACCAAATCAGATATCCAGGGACACAGAGACTCCCAAGACCTCCCATCACTGAAATGGACCTAAAACGAACCCAATATAGCTCAGTGAAATTCATGGAAGAGGGGGCAGAAACATTGTTAGAGCCACAAATTGGGCCATTATGCACAAAGACATTGCCTCTCCCCCATAACTCAAGGCCACCACCACAATGCAACACCCACAATCCATGGGGAGGAAGATAGGGAGAAGGCTAAGGATGGTACCATCATGGCTGTGTGTACACTATATGCATAATTAATTTAAAAAAGTGAAAAAAAAGTCCGGCCTAAATTCCTGGACTTGACCCAGGACTGAAGTGTGAGACCTAACCAGATAAACCAACTGAGGAAGGAAAGAACCAAGCAGGAGCAAGATTTCTTCACCAAGTTTGCATGCATGATATCACCTGGTAGTCTAGAAAAATGTGTCTGCAGCCCATGTGTGTCTAAATGTGTCATGCTACAACACTGACCAGGTAGAATTCTGAAGAGAAAAGAGAAGGCCCTGGCCACCAGGGTTTTGACTGTCCTCTGGGTGGTAGTTCTTTGCTACCTCCTCTGTCAGCCCAAGGCAACTCTCCTAACTGCTCCTTTTATGTGTCATTGACCAACTGAATGGACTTCTGCCAATATAGGAAGTCCACAAAGAGGCCCAGAAGCAAGACTCAGGATTGTCTCAGCAACTGAAATTCTTTTCAGTGATACACACATCCTTCCTTCTCATTTTCCTAAGTGTTCCGTCTCTGAGTTGAAATGTGCTCACTGGTTTCTGGCATTTGAAATGCTCTGCTTTTTTTCTGCATTTGTGTCTAAGTTCTTATCAATGTTACTAGTTTGTCCCTCAGTGCTCTCTGTTGCCAGTGTCCTCTGATTTGGAATGACAACCCCCCCCCCAGCCAGGTACCAGTACCTGACTTCCCATTCTGCTCCCTTTTGCTCCACAACACTACCCCCACCCCTACACAGCACATTTCAGAATGATTAATGACTTACTTTGTGACAAAGTTTTAAGAGACAAAAGTCTATTTCTATTCACAACTTTTGAGGCTGGACCTATTATCACCATCACAGAGTAGGATCTAAATGAATCACAGACAGCCAGGCTATACTATGCGTCATGTAGCACATAGTTCCCAGGTAAGAGAAGATCTACGCGGTGGTCTGCAGCCTGCTAGAACCACAGTGGTTCACCCACAGTCCCCTTTACTCTGATACCTAATTTCTAGAAGCTTTGTCTGGCTGTTGGCAGTAAAGAAGAGAAGGGATACTGGGAAGAAGGAGAAATCAGAGCAGGGAACACAAATCAATACTGCCTCGAATCTCCAGTCTCACTAGGCCCATCTTCCCCTGCATCTAAGACCATCCACTGTGATGGGCAGATTCTCAGGGATGAGACAAAAAGTTGTTCCTGGAGCCACCAAATTCATATTACTTAAGCAGGATTGAGCTATTTAAAATTTCAGTGTTGTTCACAACATAATAATAATAGCGATAGGAAGTTGTATAGAGTGGAATATGCTGACGGCAGCAGTACTTCTGTAACAATTCATGGGCAGTAGATGATGCTCTGGAAGTCAGCCCAGCCAGCTCATGCAGATGGGGTGCTCACTAACCATGGCTAGATGATTGCCTACTGTTTCTGCTTCCTTATGAAGTCAGCTCACAGTGAAGAGGAGGCTTCACCAGGAGGAATGAAGAAAAAAGGAGGAAGGGGAAGGGAAAGGGAGAAGGGAAGGAAAGAAGGACAGGAAGTAAGGAGGAAAAAGGGAGAGAAGAAAAGAATAAGGATGGAGAAAGGAAGGAGAAGAAAGGGACAGAGGGAAAGGGGAAATGATAGAAGAAAATAGAGAGGGAGAGAGGAAGGGAGGCAGGAAGGGAAGAAGGAAGGAAGAAGAAAGGGGGGAAGGAAGAAGGGAGGGCGGAAGGATAGAAAGAAAAAAGGAAGGAAGGGAAAAGGAGGAGTGAATGGTAATGCCCTCGGAAGCTTAAATAGAAAGGCCAGAGTCTACTTTCTCTCAGTTTCTAGCCTAATCCAGTACTCTCATAGTCATATGCTACCATTCTGAAGACACTGATCATATAATGAAGAAGACAATGCTCACTAATCACTGTGTCTTCCATTGGAGAGCCAGATCTCCCTGCCAAAGAAACCATCAGCCTCTTTCCAACTGTCCTACCAATAATATCCATTTAAGCAATGATCCTTGCCCTGGATGTACAAACCTCTAAATGGCTACTAGTTCTGTCCATCCTCATTTGTGGTTATGCCTTCGACTCTTGTGTCCATGATTAAGGCAAGTGCCTCTGTCTATTTCCCTGGATGAAGTCACCTGCCCACTCAAAGTGCTTTAGGCCTCCTTTGCTCTTCAATCCAATGGAAACTTCATTTCCAAATTATGTTCTAAAGAACAATTACACAAGAAAATATGCAGTCTTTCAACTATGTGAAGCACAACAAAGCAATATGGAAATAAGTTTCCAAATCCCATGCATTAATTTTTCCTGAATTTAACATGGATAACAGATAGACTAGATTCCTAACTAGATACCTTCAAGATCTGGGGATTTAAGGACAGGAACTAGACTAGAGAGGGAATTTACAAAGGGCCTGCCTGCTACCAAGCACAGGGAAGGCATTTGATATATTTTCTCAATTTTCACAAGTCGTGACAGTCTATATTACTTTCAGTTGTTTTAAGTTAAATCTCCTACCACAATACAGTAGCCAAACATCCACATGACTATCCAGCCCTTGGAGTATGAGGATGCCAAGTTGAAATGTGCTGTGAGAATATAAATACACACTGAATTTTGAGGATTATGCAAAATGAATATGGAATATTTTATTGATATTATGTTGATTATACATTGCACTGATAATCTGGAAATGATTTCACCAATTTATTTTGCTATTGTTCTTTGCTTTTGACATGGTGTGGGTTCAAGTGCACAGTGACTCAGAGCACAGTAATCTCATGGTCTCTTCACCTTTGTGGCTTGAGGGCCAGAAGACTCAAAGCCAAATCTATGACAAATAAAATATTCCTTGAGCAAGCTATTTGACTGCCTTGGGCCTTGATTTTCTCATCCATAAAATGGGATTAATTATAAATATTGTATGAGACTACTGTGAAGTTCTATGAAACAACATGTTATGATGAGGACTGAAATACAGTCATTCAACAAATGAGGATCAAATGATGGCTCATGGCTTGTTAAATCTGCTATTAAGTGCTTATATGCCTCCTCGCAGGAGATACAGAAGTTGCAACAGCTGCTGGCTTCCCTGGATGTGTTTTTACCAGCATGGATCAAAAAGAGAAAAAGAAATCACAGGAATTATACTGGACCCTTTAAATAGAAATAGAACACTTTGATGTTGAGCGAGTTCCGCCTCTCCTGGCTATGTCTGCAGTCTACCACATGACATAGGTGACCATGTGCACTCAATCTTGAAGATAAGACTCTCCCACCAGCTGTGGGTCCCTGGTGTCAGAGCCTGGAGATAAGAGTGCTGGGGATTAGGCAGCAGCTCTTGCTACCCACACCCTTCTGTAACACCTCAGCTGGCTAAGCCTGCTGGAGCAGCACTCAGATGCTTGGCCAAGGAGACTCTACTCCTATAAATAGAGACAACCAGAGAACACCTATCATTGCCCTTTCAGCAGCTCCCACAGCTCCTAAAAACACATTTTAAATCGCTAACAGCCTCATGACTATATATGCTCTGGTCCTTGCCTGCTTCATCATCCCTTCACCTCCCCTCTTCACTGTCCCCAGATATGCTGGTCTCTTTCAGTCTCCAGTATGCCAGGTCTTCCCTGTCTCAGAGACTATGCATATATGCTGCTTCTTCCTTTTGTGTAGTATTGTGGTGTGCGTGTATGTGTGGTATATGAACATCTGTGTGCAGATGTGCATGCCCCATGTACATACATGTGGCAGATAAAGTCATTGGATGTCCTCTGTCTTATTTCCCTGAGACAAAGTTTTCAAGGAACCTGGAGCTCACAGTTTCTGGTTAGGCTTATCAGGGAAACCCCAGTGATATACTTCTCTCCACCCCTATCAGCACTAGGGTTATAGGCATGCATAGCCATGCCTAGGTTTTTATTTTTTTTTTTTTACATACATGTTTGGGCTCAAACTAGGGTCCTTATGCTTGTGTAGCAAATGTACTTACTGGATAAGCTCACCTCGCTATTCTCTCATGCCCCAAACTTCCCCTCTTCCCCTGCTGACTCTTCCTTGCCAGTCAGGTCTCTGCTTCTATATATTTCTACAGAACAATTTTCCTCACTCTTTCTTCTCATATAGCTTTGAATTTTCCTTAATGGCTCTTATGGACATTACCAAGTTTTACTCTTTTGCTTTCAAAACCATGATGCTCTTGTTCTCTGCTGCCTCCCCAGCAACTAATACACAATTCGGGTTCAGTGATGGGTGTGGGACTGATGCAATAGTCAGATAAACACAGGCTGCCCAAATTAGATTCACTCCTTATTCAGCACCATGCTTTCTGATCCCTTGTCTTTCCTGCTGTAGACCCTCCTGTCTGGAGTCTTCAGCGTGTCCTACACTCATCCAAAATATTAAAAAGGGAGGGCTGGAGAGATGTCTTAGTGGTTAGGCACTTGCCTATGAAGCCTAAGGACCCATGTTCTACTTTCAAGGTCCCAAGTAAGCCAGACACACAAAGTGACACAAGTGAATGAAATCACACATACACACAAAATGGCCTACGTGTCTATAGTTAGATTGCAGTGGTTGGAGGTTCTGGCATGCAAATTCTCTCTCTCTCTCTCTCTCTCTCTCTCTCTTAAAAAAAGTGTAGTCTGTTAGGCTTGCCTCAAACAAAAAAGGTGGGTACATTATTTTGTGGCTTGCTGATATGACAGAGGGAAGAGCCACACAGAGACTCATTGGTGTATAGTACTATGAACCAAAGTTCCCAGAAATAAAGTAAAAATGAGCCACACCTATGTCAAAGTTTGCATGAGGCCAATTACTGCGTTTCCTAAATACGGAGAATTAAAATGTTACAGACCAGAGACAAATTACCTTGTACTCTTTTTGGTACCTTTGAAAGCCATTCATTGCTCGCCCCTGTGCCTGACCTAACATCCTCATGACTACCACAATCTTTGAAATGTATTCTTAGCAGACTATTAGCTTCCACCAAGCTAAGAGCTAAGAATGCCATCAGGTAGCATCTGAGACCTGTCGCAGAATATTCTTGTGCTGGGACTGTCCATCTATAGTTCCCACCACTGTACTTGGTAAATGCCTTGGTTTATGACTTTCTTTAGTTCCGTAGCTATTGAAAACTTCATGAAATTGTTAGCACATTACAGCATGGTATTCGGGGTAACCAGAACCTGACTCGGGGACCCTTGTCACTCCTATCTGGCACTGGAATAAACTACCTTTTATATTCTTTGAAATGAAAACTATATTTTTTTACATCAACATTACTTTTAGAATTTGGTGGATGTGCCAGGCAAGGTATGTGTGTGATACATGTTACTTCACTTACCTTTCACATCAGTCCTAGGGGACAAGGACTTTGGCTATCCCCATTTTGCAAATGAACACAATGAGACTCAGATTAGACAACAGGACAGTGCCAAGGTTACATTGCAGTTAACCATGGCCTCATCTCTAGAGATCCTTCCCTAGTGCTCTGGTTATTGACTTGCCAATGGACTGTTTTCCAACCTTGCCCATACCCCACTCCTCTCTCAATTCTTCTTAGCAGTTTACTTAAGTAGAAAGACAGTACTGGTAATTTCCAAACACAACCCCAAATTCAGGCAGAAATTATTTTCTCCTAAAAAATATAATAATATGATACTTTGACACAGTATTGATTTGATACTCCAGTACTTTTCTCTTTGGTTCTGACATCTAGCATTAGTTCTACCAGGTCTCTCTCTCTCACTCCTTTATTCTCTCTCACACTCACTTCATTTTTTTATTTTTAAAAATTATTTATTTATTTGCAAGCACAGGGGAAAAGAGAGGGAGAGAGACACAAAGAGAAAGGATGGGCATACCAGGGACTTTTTTGCTGCAAAAGAACTGCAGTTGCATGTGCCACTTTATGCATCTGGCTTGATGTGGGCACTGGGGAATCAAACCTGGGCTGTCAGGCTTTGCAAGTGTCTTAGCCACTGAGCCATATCTCCAGTCCCTCTTGGTTTTTTTTTTTTTTTTGCAATCTTCTAACATTTATTTAATATTTGTTAGTCTGTTGATTAACTTTTCTAAAGTCCCTCCTAATTTTCTTTTTTTTAAATTTTTTATTTTTTATTAATTAGTTTTGTATTCATTAATAATTCCATTATAGATAAAATAACAGTCTTAGCGAAGTACTAATAATCTGCAGCTACTATACAGGAGACAAGAACTTCTATCACTTTTTTTTTCATCCTAAGGTCATGTTTTTCCCTTCATATATGTTTTGTCCATGGCGCCAATATTTCTGGCTCTTCTATTCTGCCTTCTCCCACAACATTGCAGTTTTTGTCTTGCTTTCCTATCATGTTCTTAGGTACCTCCTTCCAACAGATTTCACCCTCTGGATACTAGGTTCTCTTTCCCTTACCCACCCTTCTCTCCATACAGTTTTGCTTTCCCCTTTACTTTCTTTAGCAATAGTTTGTCCCTCCTAAGTTGATGTTTGCATGTATTCATCCTCCATTTACATTCCCAGCAGCATCATTTGCATTGCCTTCCTACAGCCTCATTTCTGAAAATGTTAACCAAGGCAAATTCCTGCACAAGGGAAAGGCATTTTATTTAACAGCTGATATTATTGAGATGCAAATGTGGTGTCCAGTATCATCACCTTAGTAGTAAGCAGAACTTTCAGGGAATGGGTCATACAGAGATGCTTTGACAGGACAAGTAAAAGCCACATAAGGCCTAGGCAGAGCCTGGGACAAATACCTACTGGGTGGGTAGGAAGCACAGTCTCTGAAAGTGGGTAGGGGAATAGTCTTGGATACCACATAGGGTGAGGGTAGGGCCACAAGTGAGGATCATGTGAGACAGTAAACATATTGTTTGACAAAATGAGTAGTGAGCTTCAGCCTGGTCCTAATAATACCATTACCTTGTTTTAAAAGTAAAAAGGGAGCCGGGCGTGGTGGCGCACGCCTTTAATCCCAGCACTTGGGAGGCAGAGGTAGGAGGATCACGGTGAGTTCAAGGCCACCCCTGAGACTACATAGTGAGTTCCAGGTCAGCCTGGGCTAGAGTGAGACCTTACCTCAAAAAACCAAAAAAAAAAAAAAAAAGTAAAAAGGGGGCTGGAGAGCTGCTCAATGGATAAGGTGCTTCCTCTACAAGTGTGAAGACCTAAGTTCAGATCCCCAGCACCCATATAAATGCCAAGCAGGTGTGTTGACCTGCCAGTAATCCTACCACTCAGGAAGTAAACACAGGGGATATCTGGGATAGTTTGAATATGAAATGTTCCCCATAGCCTCATGTATTTGTGGTTTAGCTTCATATTCAATCCCCAACTGGTGGCAATTTGGGAGTGAAGCCTTGCTGGAGGAGGTGTGTCACTGGAGGCTGACCCTAAGGGTTATCAATCCAGCTTCAAACCCAGCTCACTCAGATTACTTCCACCCAGACATGTGACAGCTTCCTGCTATACCATGATGAAATTTTCCCTTAAAATGTAATCCTAAAATAAAGCCTTGCCTCCTATAAGCTGCTTTTAGTCAGGTGTTTTGTCTCTACAATAAGAAGCTAACTGAAACACTGAGCTAGTTGAGTCAGCAAGCTCTGGGTTTAAATGAGAGACTTTGTTTTTGTAGTTACCATTATGTTGCTGGAAAAGAACACCGGAGCAAATGCTTCTGAGGAGAGGAAAGAGTTTATTTTGGCTTAAAGTCTTAAGGGAAAGGCTCATCATGGAAGATAAAGGATGGTAGAACAGTAGCTGGTCACATCTTGCCAGAGCAGGTGGATGTGGATGCTTGCAACAACAGTGAGCTGAGCTGCTACTGGTAAGAACAATTGAGCTATAACACCTCTAAGCCCGTCCCTCACAACATACCTCTTTCAGTAAGACTCCACCTTCCTAATTGCCACCAACTAAGGACCAATTGTTCAATATACACGAGGCTGTAGGGGACATGTCATTCAAAACCACCACAAGAGCAACTGAGAAAGCTAACTGGCACCAACCTCTGCTCCCCACACACACATCCACACATGTGAAAATACATGCACACACATGTACACACAATAAAATGAAACTGAATGGGAGAAATATGTCATTTGTTTGATGTCTTCATAGGAGATGTCACTGATCAAAGTGAACCTGGGTCACACCCAGAATTGAATAGGGCTGAACATTCAGAGCGTATCTGTGAAATGTCATGGAGTTATTCCAAGCAGACATAGTAACTTTGGTTCAGGCCTGGCATTCACACAGGCTAGACAAACACAAGAAGACTCTGCTAGTGTGAGAGTTGAGTCCAGGGAGGGTATGGTTTTCAGGGTATGCATTCTATGAGTACATGCTAGTGTTCAAGATGTCTCTGTTGGCAATTGCCAGTTTCTCCTGTCCCTGGAAAGACTTGTGTCCTTGACATTATGAACAAGGCAATCAAATTTAAGCTTCATGGTTTGCATTTAGGTAAATTGCTGGTTTTGAATGACAGATGTGAAAGAGGGTGTTAGAGGCAGTTTCAGAGTCTTGGTAGGTTATACGTGCATTTGTGGCCTGGACATGAATGCCTGGCAGCTCCTAATAAGAACCACAACTGCATTCATTTCACAGACTCCAGAAAGGTGACTTTTGCCTACCTTTATGGAATGGCTGATGTAGAAAGAATATATACTAGACTGAGCCATGGCTACAAGGTTGCTGTGGCCCCCACTGAGTGTGTGCCATTATCACAACCCAGTTTCCTCCATTGGTGTAGACATCCCCTCTACATGCCTGATGTCACGCTCTCACATGTGCAGAATCATCTTCTCAACTCTGAAGGTATCTCTCCTACCACCTCCAGAGGTACAAAAGACAGCAGAGCCTATTTTAATCATGTTTGAGGATGTAATTTGAGCTATAAAGCTTCCAACTGGCTGTGACTGAAGGCTAGCTCCAGAGGAGGACTTATTCTAGCTTGGCCTTGTGCCCCTGCCCTATTCTCTTCCCTCACTTTTTCCCCAAAGAGAGATCCTCAAAAAAGTTACTTAAGCAAGAATCCCCATATCAGGTTCTGGTGGAATTGTTCTCTTTCTCTAGGCTGGACAAAGCTACTCTGGACCTCCAGCCTGGGCAATATCTCTCCAGTCCTTCTCAGTACACCTATGCTCATGATGACTTGTTCTGGGTCAGGACTCATCTGAGAACCCCAGAAGAGATTTGCTTTCCTTTCCTTCCATCAGGTCTATCTGTTCCCTGTTGTCTAAGCTGAACCTGCTCTTGAGTTCACCTTCAGAATACAGAAAGCAGTCTTTAAGTTCATTTAAGCCTCTGCAGTTCCCTATGGGCTGGAGTCAGGGAGAGTCTGTATGGAAGAGAAGAGACTTTCAGACTATGTAGGATGTGATCCAGCCCAGCATGCATCATTTGTATCCATAAAGCTATGCTAAATCTCTTTGAAGTATTCCTCAACACAGCTGAAAGGAGGATGGTGAATTACTACTTATTATGACAGAATTTTCCTGTCAACCAAGTGATGAAAACAGACCAGGACAAGAAATTGGGAAAGGAGGGCTGGGGACATGGCTTAGTGGTTAAGGTGCTTGCCTGCAAAGCCTAAGGACATAGGTTCAACTTCCCAGTACCCACAATAAGCCAGATACATGCGTCTGGAGTTAGTTTGTAATGGCTGGAGGCCCTGGTATGGCCATTCTCTCTCTCTCTCTCTCTCTCTCTCTCTCTCTCTCTCTCAAATAAATAAATAAAATATTTTTAAAAAAGAAATTGGGAAAGGAAACCTGACCAATTGATGGACAATCACTGAGGTTCCAGACGCCCAAGAAGTATCTCCCCTCCCCATCCCCTCAAATACCTGGAAAGACATCAGGAAGCAGATAGACGGTAATCAGAAGTTCAGCTCTCTGGGACTGGACTGATAGCTCAGTCAGAGAGGTATTTAAATGCATACAATCTTAAAAGCCCAAGTTTAGATTCCCAGAACCCCTATAAAAGGCAGTGTGGCAGTGTACTCCTATAATCCCAGTGCTGGGAAGACAGGAGCATCCCTAAGACTTTCTGGCTAACCAGTGTAACAGAATCAGTAAACTCCTGACTCTGACTCCCATCTTGCCATAGATATGTGCTAGGACTACAGATGATGACACCACCATGTCTGGCATTATTTGGATTCTGGGGATCCAAATTCAGTTACTCACACTTTCACTGCAAGTACATTATCCGCTGAGCCATCCTCCAAACTTCCAACTTTGATTTTAAAATCACATTGAAGTCCAGTGTCCACAACCCTTTCTGCTAGGAGTACAGTAGAGAGGGCCAACTTGGAAGTCAGGAGGTCTTCCTCTGAGACCTCACTTGCCTTTCTTCTTTCCCTTTTCTCTTCAAGACTGTGAGTCTTCTCTGTAAGGTTAATTTCTTCCCTGTCACTATGCCCAGGGCTCACTCTATCTATCTCTCTCCTTCTTTTATGTAAGCACCAAAGATGTCAAGAGAAGAATTTCTACTATGGGAGACTCATATATCTAACCCCTTGCTCCATCTTGCTTTCAAAAATAATAATAAGGATAGCCTCCCCTTGATGCTGTTCTTTAGGGGAACAGGGGCTTTATAAGCAAGTCTTCCCAGAACATAACTTTGCACATAATGCATGTCTGACCACATGAGCCAGGTTCTAAATCTGACCAGTAGGAGTTGTAAGTACAGGCTTGATGTGTGTGAGCACTACACTTCTCAACTAAACATACATATTACTGAGGCTCTCAGACAGTTGCAGCAACACGCAGCGCGTTCATACACATTTTCTAATCATACCTGCTTTATTTCTTGCTACATGAAAGATGGATGGGAACTATCTCCTATTTTGATGAATTTTTTCTCTGAGCATTCTCCCTCCAAACTGCTGCTTCATTGAGAGTAATACCAGTGTTCGTACAAGTCCAAGCCATGTCCCATACATTCCCGGCCAGTGAAAAGGCAAAACCAACACCTGCAGCCTTGGTAAATGGGGCTCTGGCCTGCCTCTAGAGGTATAGAATGGGATTGCATGAAGTCCGTCAGCAGGCCAGGCAAGTCTCACTCAGCCTCTCCTTGATCTTATTGACACAGTAAGAGTTTGTACATAGAATTGTAGAAGCCTGATGTCTCCAACTATTTATTTATATAACAAGTTTATAAAGTCTTCCCCAAATGTTCTCCTATTTTGGATACATTTCATAATATTAAGCACTGAGTCCAATCCTGAAATATTGGCTAAACATCTCATGATCATTTGTTACTCATCAAAGATTGTGTAACCATCTCATTAAAATCCCAGATAAGGGCTGGAGAGATGGCTTAGATGTTAAGGCACTTGCCTGTGAAGCCTAAGGACCCAGGTTAAATTCTCCAGGTCCCATGTAAGCCAGATGTACAAAGTGGCACATGCGTCTGGAGTTCATTTCCAGTGGCTAGAGGCCCTGACATGCCCATTCTCACTCTCTCTCTGTCTCTAATAGGTAAATAAAACATAAATCAGAATAAGAACATTTTTAAAAGTCCAGATAATAAACACAGCTATCAACTATCAGGGTGTTACAGGCAGTATGCTGAGCGATTCGGGTACTGTTGCGGTCACCTTCACATTTCTGGGATAAAGCACCTAACTAAAAGGAGCTGATAGAAAAAAGTTGTTTATTTTGGCTTATAGACTCAAGGGAAGCTCCATGATATCAAGGAAAATGTGGCACAAGCAGAGGATGGACATAATTTCCTGGCCAGCATCAGGTGGGAAACAGCAGCAGGAGAGTGTGCCGAACACTGGCAAGGGGAGGCCGGCTATAACACCCATAAGCCCACCCCCAACAACACACCTTCTCTAGGAGGCTCCAATTCCCAAATTGCCATTAGCCGGGGACCTACCTTTCAGAACACATGAGTTTATGGGGGTTACCTGAATTAAACCACCACAGGAAGGGACATTGATTCATTAAACCCTCATGGTGCATGTTCCTCCTTCTGCAAAGGAGGAAGCTCAGGTGCCTGAACAGATTAGGAGTGCATTGGTCAGGAACAGAGCAAGGATAACACTCCAGCAGATGGGGTCTGGAACCCTGCTCATAATTTTCACACCATCTAGCCCTCACACTCATGATCACAAGGATTCTAACATTAAAAAGATTAGTCTGTCAGCAGATTCAGGTAGCATTAGGACCTTCTTGTAACCTGCATTGAGGATCAAACACAGGGCCTTGTATATGCTCTGCAAACATTCTATCATTGAGCTGTGCCCTGGCCCAGGTCTACCTGTCCTCTCAAATGTTCTACCACTGAGCTGTGCCCTGCCCCAGGTCCATCTGTCTGTCTCAAATGCCTATGAGCATAAATCCAGGTGCAGCCATGTTGAGAATTGCAGTGTGAGAGAGAACTAAATTTGGTGACTGCTATTAAAGTATTTTGCTTTAAAAAATGTCCTTGGGGGCTCGAGGGATGGCTTAGCAGTTAAGGCATTTACCTGAAAAGCCAAAGGACCCAGGTTCAATTCCCCAGGACCAATGAAAGCCAGATGCACAAGGGGGTGCATGCGTCTGGAGTTCATTTGCAGTGGCTGGAGGTCCTGGCGCACCCATTCTCTCTCTCTCTCTCTCTCTCTCTCTCTCTCTCTCTCTCTCTCTCCTCCCTATCTCTCCCACTTTCTCTGTTAAATAAATAAATAAGTAAATAAATAAATAAATAAATAAAATATTTTTTTAAAAATTCCTTGGGCCAAATTCTGTCAACTGGATGCTAGAATGGGAGCTCAGATTCTACTCCAAACTTTAAAGACCCTGAAACTGAAGCCCAGAGGAAAATAATCTGCACAAAGTCAAACATCCAAAGTGACAGAAGTAGGCCTAGATTTCTGGACTCTAGGTCAAGAATTTTCTTGCTTATTCCATACCAAAATTTCTCTCCACCCTGTACTTCCCCGTGCCTTCTCTCTACCCCAGTGCCCATTGCTCTTACTAACAAGCAGTCAGGCTTTTATTCTATTTGCAAAGTAAATAGAGCTGAGATACAGATTCCTCTCAAAGATCGAAGCTTTTATCCAATATAAACAGAATCTGGGTAACCTGTCCCTTTCACTACACACACACACACACACACACACACACACAGGCTCAATGCCAGCACTAGCATAATCAGCAGAAGACAAATAGAAATCCTGTGACCTGGCCAAACTGAGGACAACTGTGCACTACCAGCACAAGCAGGGAGATGTTCAAATGTTTCTTCTGCCTTTCCTCTTCCTGCTGACCCTCCATCTAGATAAGTCTTATTCCTAATGTACGACAGAGACTGGGAGACAGAGAACCACGTTCTCTCCTAAACTCTCAGAAGTTGGTTCCCTTGTTTGCAGTGATGAGGATTAAATGGGTTAATATAGAAATCTGAAATATGATACCTTACTAGTGTCTTTATTCACTGGCTCTGAGTCCTCAAACTAACCTAAAAGAACTCACACATACATAGATACATGCATACACACACACATGCATGCACACAAACACACACACACACACACACACACCTCTAACATGTTTACAACTGTAAAAAATAATACTCATAGTTGGTGTTGCAATCAACTCCTCATTGCTGAGACAAATATCCAACCAGAAGCAGTTTATAGGAGGAAAGCGTTTATTTCAAGCTTAAAAATCCAGGAGAACACCATAAATGGTGGAAGAAGCCAGCTTCCTTGTAGAGATCCAAGCAGAGATACCACAACAACCAGCACCATGAACCACCATAGCTCCACCTGCTCTCCATACACTTCAGAGCTGGACTCAAGATCCACCCTCAAACACACCTTAAGGCTAGACTCCAAGATCAGCCCTCAGTGAAATGCCCCTCCTGTAGCAGGTTTTGCCTTCTGTGGGCTCATGTTGCAAGCTCAATTTTAATAAAACAACTGAGTCTATGGGACAGTAAATCCACTCTTCAGAAGACTAACTTTTTAAGAATGAAAACATCCTGAAGAATCACATTAAAGGCTGTGGTAGTTTGAATCAATGTTCCATAAACTCAGGTGTTATTAAAGTTGAGTTTGCAGCTTCTTCCCCCATCACGCAGAATCCTACTACAGGAATGGTGTGTCACTGAGGGTGGATCTGAATTCCAGCCTGAGGTGTGCACAGTGAGTTCTACCTGGGCTCCTTGCTGTTGGTCTGCCAGTTTTGCTGGGGATTTTTTGGCGCTTTTTTTGTACTTGCTTTTGTTGCTGCTGGTGGTGGTTTATTCCCTTTCTACTTGGATCTGTGAAAGGGGGTCAGTCTCTTTCACCATTATTAAACTTCCCCTAGATCTGTAAGCCTGAAATGAATTCTGTTCCTCCCACAAACTGTGTCTGCTTTGAAGGTTCATCCCAGCAGCAAATAGCTGAGTATGACAAAAGCCCTCACAAATTCAGTATAATGTTGCAAGTTATTTTTCTGAATGCAAGTTGAGTTGGTCTCTGGTCACAACCAAACATGTTGTTCAGAAAGCAAACCTGAGACGTGGTTCTGGATTTGGGGAACAAGGTAGAGTTGTAAAATGGCTCGAAATTCTGTATGAAATGATCAGAGTTAACTCTTTCTTTAGATTCTTTTTTTTATTTATGAAAGAGAGAGTGAGAGAGCAATGAGTATTCCAGAGCCTCTAGCCACTGCAAACAAACTCCAGACATATGTGCCACCTGGTGCCTCTGTGTTTACATAGGTACTGGGGAATGGAACCCAGGTCCTTAGGTTTTCCTGGCAAGTGCCTTAACCACCAAGCCATCTCTCCAGTATCTTTCTTCAGATGCTTACCTTGCTTTAGGTAAATGTATAATCTCTCCCATCCTCAGTTTCCCCATCTGTAAAGTGGGAATGAAAACAATCTCATTCACTCATTCATTCAATAAATGTCATTTGAGGGCATAGGAATCAACAAAAGTATCACATTCAAGGAATACCAAATGATACATAGCATAGTTCCAACTCCTTTCAGGGTTACAGAGAAACATGATTAGATATCTACCATTTACCAAATGACAACTGCAGAATAACTTTAGAAGTCACTAGACCTGGCCAGATGTGGTGGAGCATGTCTGTAATCCCAGCACACTAGCAGCAAGATGGAAGACAGAAACAAAATTTCTCATAAGCTTACCAACTAGGTTGATGAATACATCAGTTATTGGTAACAAAGACAATGACAGACCTTGTCTCCTAAGAGGTGGAGGGTGAAGACTGACATCTACAAGGTGTCCTCTAACCTCCACTCCTGAACAGTGGCACACACATACATACACAGGAGGAGGGAAAGAGAAATGGAGAGGAGGAGGAGAAGAAAAAGAAGGAAGGGGAAGAAAACAAAGACTAAAAGCCTCCCAAATATCTAAATATTGCCTTAAAAAGGTGAGAGTTACTCTAGCAATGTGGACCCAAAGAGTGCACAGTGAGCCACAGTGAAAAGTATGTGACTGAAGGGGGCAGAATGAAGGGAACAGTCAGGAAGATGTCAGGGAAGCAGCAGAGGTAGGACCTGCTGGGAATGGCCCTGGTTCTGCAATGCAGCCCCCCTCAACAGGCACTGGCCTGATTCTCCACCTACTTCCTGGTGCTCTGGTTCAGGTGGGTATGGGTGATGGCTACGGCAAGAGAAGCTCCATTCTACCTTTCACCAGGAGAGCAAGATTTGGCTCATACTCTCTTGATGCCTGGTCCTGTTAGATATTTTGGGCAAAGATGGGGATGTTCCTCCTGTGGCAAACCTGTGTGATCTCACTTATATCAGTTTCCTCCTTCAAGCCAATTTTCTCATCTATAAAATAAAGGGATTGAGATCCATGACCAGCAAGGTTCACTTCAACCTCAAGACTCTGTGCACTTTTGTGGCACCACAATGGCCAGAAGGAGTTAATTCACCTTGCAGAATATTTGAAGCCTCCCATCAGCATAGGTGAGACATGGAAAACAGGGAGAATCACTCCCCACCCCTTCCCAAGAAGACAAAGATGCCCATCATTCGCCTTTAATCTGTTTTCTTAATTTTCTTCCTAAGGAAAGTCACAGCTCCAATCAGCCCTCTAATCAATGGCTGCGCCACTGCTGCACAAATGAACCAGATTTATTAAAGAAGTCCTCTCTCTGATGGAAATGGGCTCCCTGCTGGGGCTGCAAATACAGGCAAAGATTGACTGCTCCCAGAATAGGTGAGGATGGAAGGAAAATGAGAGCAGGCAAGTGATTGGAGAGAGGGTGCCCAAGGACTCTGAGTGGCTACCTGCCACCATCCCATAAATAGATGGTCACCAGGAGCAGCCTGGACACCAGCTTCTCATTCACTCTGACCCTGGACGTGGTGACTGACCAACAAACAACCTCTGCCACCTCACTAGACACCCTATAGAAATAAGGTCATCCAAAAACAGACTAAAGGAGGCTCCTGCAAGGAGTACTCCCCAACCCCAAAGTCAAGTGTTTATTGGCTGTCTGAGCTAGAGAGACTCCTTAAAGATGAAATTCAGCTATGAGGGAGGAGGGAGGGTATGGACCTTGAAAAGACCCCACTCTTGCTGACTGATGTCCAGAAACATGGGAAATTAATATTTCAAAGCTGTCAAGAGTTATTAGTACTATGCTACTCTCACTCTTGGTAGAGAATCTTCTCTTTTCAGATGGCAGTGACCTTGGGATGACTCAGAAGTTATCACGGTGCTGGAAAGAATTGACCTCAGTGCTCAGTATGCAATATCTCTATCACACCTTCCAAGGCTCAGGCTAATGCCAAAGAGGTGGCGGAAAGAATGTAAGAACCAAAGGAAGGGTAAGGCTCCTTACAACGTGCTCCCTCCAGACACAAAATAGCCTGTATATCCATGGCCTCACAGTGCCTGACACTACCTACACAAGACCATCGTAAGAGGAGGAAAAGATCATGACATCAAAATAAGAGAGACTGATTGAGAAGGGGAGGGGATATGATGGAGAATGGAGTTTCAAAGGGGAAAGTGGGGGGAGGAAGTGTATTACCATGGAATATTTTTTATAATCATGGAAGAAGTTGTTAATAAAAATTTGAAAAAAGAGTTACTAGTACTGGATAAATTAAATATTTGGATATTCATAATTGGGGGCTGGGAGCCCCTGGATCATGGGGAGTGGACAATGCATGAGTCATTCAGAAGAGGCTAGTGCAGACACTGAGGACAAGGACAGTTGTAACCTGTTCTACATAAGTGTCAACTCCCTTCATAGTAGGCAAATTTGTATTTCTGAAAATTATGACTCTCCTGGGGAGGTGATAGCGAAAAAAGTGACCTTTTTCCTGAAACCTAAGAGAAGTATAAAAGGCCTGGACCTCAGTTTAGTATATGAACAAAGGCACCAGGGTGGTGAGCAGGTGTATATCCCCTGTAATATCATGATGGGTGGGCAGGTGCACATCCCATGAATTGTATTGTTTTGATGGGTGGGGTGGAGAGACAATCTGGATGAGTATTTTTCTGGAAATAGCAGTTGCAAAGTTGCCTACTATCCTGTTTAAATTTTCTATTCTCACTTATAATATCCTTCTGTTATCTTTATATCTTAGTGTTGATCACCATGTTAGCTAGAGAAAAGAATGTTCTGGAAAAACAAACCAGACACACAGTAGTAAGGAGGGTCAACCATATGAGCAAAATGGGTATGGAGAAGATGTCAACTAACCAGAATGTGTTATGTAATCATGCCCAGAGATACTACCCTACTTATACACATCCGCTAAGCATGTTACACACAAACACACACACACTTACACACATAGGCACATATACAACTGAAGAGGAGAACCTGATAGAAGGTATTACTTTGCAGAGTTCAATAGAAGAGAGGCTGATGTTCATTTGGGATAATATAGAAAACACAGCCTCACAACACAATGGCTGCAAAGTGACGCAAAGACTCCTGTAGTGACACAGGCAGAAATTTGCTGGACTTTGAGTAGGGTGGCTGCTTTCTTGTGCCAGCATATCTGGCCCTGTTGAGTTTCTGAGTATGGACAAGAGCCATGGGGTTCTGGGGGACTGGGTCCTGAGTCTGTTTGCAGTTGTAAAATTTGTCTTCTGGGATGGATAGCAAGCAGAGGCTCAACTAGCAGTGGGTGAAAAATCACAAGCAGAAAATATTTCTTGGCAGAAGGAACAAAGATGAACATGTCAGCTGCTCACTCTCCCCAACACCTCATTTCCCAAATCTACTGCTAATTCCCTTCTTTATGTCTGTGCATTATTAAAACTTTATTTGTCCTATAAAATACTGCCCTGAGGTCCTACAGGAGCTATGGGAACAATAAAACTATTTTTGGAAAGCTTAGATTTTAAGCTTTCTCCTTTCCTCATTTTATTTATTTATTTTTTGAGGCAAGCCCAACAGACTGGCCTTTTATGAGAGAGAGCAAGAGCGAGACAGATAGAGAGAATTGGCACATCAGGGCCTCCAGCCATTGCAATCAAACTCCAGATGCATATGCCACCTTGTGTACATGTGTGACCTTGTGCATTCAACACCCTGTGCATCTGGTTTACATGGGATCTGGGGAGTTGATCATGGGTCACTAGGCTTCATAGGTGCCTTAACCACTAAGCTGTCTCTCCAGCCCTCCTCTCCCCATTTTAAAACAATCTGAATAAAGATAGGCAGAAGAACCATTGGACCATCTCCTTCATCAGCGTGGGGGATATGAGGAGAAACTTCAGAGGGGCAAGTGTGTTCCTGCCTAAACTACCCACAGCACATTACAAAGCCTTCTGCTTTGTATTGCACAGCCACTTCTGCCACTTGAAAAGCAGATTTCAGATTTATTATTACTATTATTTTTGTCAAGCCAGGGCATACATTCACAGGCTTTGTGGGTTATGGGGTTGGAGGGGTGGGAAACACATCCAAAATCAGTCCTTTCATTCTGGTGAAGTCTAGGCAAATCATTCAATCTAGGCAAAGACAAAGATAGATTCTTGCCTGGTCCCCATTTTCTGACCTTCATTTTTCTAAAGCCACTTGCTTTCATGGTGAACAGTCTTGTCTGGGAACAAATTAAATATACATTCTGCAAACTGGAGAAAGCTCAAGAAACTGCAAGGGGAGTGCCAAAGAAGGAGAAGCACTTCCGGATAAATTATTGATCAAGACTACACACACGCACACACACACACACACACACACACACACACAAGACCTGGCTCACCTCACCAGCTACAAACCATACTTGTATGGCCTTCACAGGGTTAAGAACAAAGCATCTTTGGTATAAGCCCTATTTCTTTAGTAGATAGAAAACGTGTTTATATCTCTGTGTATCTCTTTTTGTTTGGTCTTCTCAGAAAGCCTGAATCAGCAGATATCAGAAGAATGCTAAAATATCAAATAGGCTTAGAGAAATGATGTGTGTCACACAAATAAATTAACTGATATTTAAAAATCCACACTTTTCACTTAGATGGCAGATTTATCCAAGTTTCTAAACAGGTAATAAATGTCAGATATTGTTGTGTAGTGCTTATCACTTTGGTCTTATCATCCCAAATGGACACATCAATTATGACTACTGTTAGAGGTGGAGAAACTGAGGCAATATGGAAGGTTTTATAAGTTAGTCAAGAGAGAAAATAGAGACATTTCATCTCCACATGGACTACTGACACCTCATCCATCTCACAAGAACTTCTTGGAAAGCCACCTGAGGCACAGTATATATCTGGGTGCTTACTCTCCTCATTAACTGTGCCTACCCCTCATGAGCTGTCCAGCGTCAGCTGGGGTTAAGCAGAGCTGTGGCACACATAAATTTATAAGCCACACTTGCATTCTCCCAGTCTCTGTATCTCAGGAGTCTGAGTGGACTTGTTGGGCCCTCAGTTCAGGGTCTCACCAGGCTGTGGTCATGCTAACCCCTGAGCTGGGTTCTCCCCTGGAGCTTCTTGTAGGGTTCAGTTTCTGGCAGCTGCTTTGTGCTGCCTGTCAGTGATCATCTCTAAAGGTCATGCTTTACTCCCTGCGTTTTGGGCTTTACCACCACCTGCTGTTACTTTCTCATGTAGAAGAAATTACCTGGAGACCAGTATGACAAAGCAGTATGTCCATCCTGTGCAACATGTGATTGGAAGGGCGTATATCTTCACTTTTTGTGTTCTGTTGGTTAGAAGCAAGTTACACGTCCTGCCCAAATTCACAGAACAGAATCACATGCAAGTGTTGATACCAGGAAGCAGAAGGCATAAGCTTACTCTGTGATCTTTTTACCACACACAAGAATTTGGGAATAGAAACGTGTTTATATTCTTAAAGGCTTTTGAGGAAAAAAAGACAACAACAACAACAAAGGAAAGATTTGGCCTGATTATTCGATGTTATCTATCTTGCAGAAAACACGAAAACTAAGTAAAGCATGGAACCCATTCCAAACAAGTGTTTAAGAAGATGTAAGAGAGCTTAAGAAGTTCAGCTCATTACCTGAGATCTAGAGGGTCTGCACTCAGCCAGGAGCCAGTGTTAAAGTGGCCACCTTCACCTCTGAGACATGCCCACCCCAGAAAAGGAATAAAAAGAGAAATTCAGTTTTTATTATCTATTGTATGTTTATGTTTCTCTCTGCCATGCTAAAAGCTGGGAATAAAACACACTATCTCAGTGTGGTCATCAGCTAGGTCACAGTCACCAAGAAGAAAGTGAGAGTCCAGGAGGGTATGTGACAAGACCAGAGCCTAGCCATACTTGCTCTTTAACAGGACTTAATGAGCACACAAAATATAGGTTAGGGTCAAACAGGGGGAGAAAACAAGAAGGGAAAGGGAGACAGAAACTTTAATAATTTTTCATGGGGTGGGAGGATTGAGGTAGAGGTTCACTCTGGCCCAGGCTGGCCTCAAACTCACAGCATTTCTCCTACCTCAGCTTCCTGAGTGCTAGGATTAAAGATATGTGCCACCAAGCATGGCCAAACTTTAATTTTTAAAAAAATTTTTTGGCTTTTGAAAGATAGGGTCTCACTCTAGCCCTGGCTGACCTAGAACTCACTGGTTACAAGTCCCTCACTGGGTCACTCACTGGTTACAAGTTCACTGTCTAGCACATTCTATAGCCTGTGCTAAGTTCCAGAGATCATAAAATAGCATAGGAAATAATAATACTAAAATACAGTAAAATAGCAAAGGAAATAATAATACTAAAACACAAAGTAATAGCAATATCAATGTTAACTAACATCCTGAATGCTTCGAATTAAGTACTATCTATACTTACTTACTTAAATAGCAGTACAACCTGAGGCAAGAAGTGTTTCTGTTTTCTTTTTGTTGTTTTGGTTGGTTTTTTGAGTTAACGACCCACTCTAGCCCAGGGTGACCCAAAAGTCACAGCAATCCTCCTACTTTTGCCTCTCAAGTGCTCAGATTAAAAGCATGAGCGACCAAACCCAGCAATATGTGCTTTTATAGCCATAATTCGAACATAGTAAATGAAGGGGAAAGTTCCAAGACAAACCATTTCTGCTCTAATAGTACTTATATCCTATCAGATATGCCTTCAGTCAACCAAGGGACTTTGATAAGTTTTCCTATAGCAATAGCAATAACTGAAGTGCCAAAAGCTTGCTTTGAGTCAGACATCTTATGACAAACCTTATGACAACATTCTGAGGTATTAACTATTGTTCCCATTTAACAAGGAAACAAAGACTCAGAAAAACTAAGTAATTTTCCCAAAATGCCAATCTAAGCTTTATACCCAGGCAGGCTGAATCTACAGTAATTGTAAGAGACCTGTGCTTTAGTATACTGAGCTCCTCATGTTTGAGATCACATCTCACTGGAATATCTGTGACATTCCATTGAATTCCATGAATCTCATGTTTTGTTTTGTTTTGTTTTGTTTTATCTGAAGCAGACCACAGAGAAAGAAGTTCTAAGAAAGAAAAAAAAAAAAAAAAAAACACAAGCTAAGGGCAAGTCAGATAGGAGGAACCCATTTACGTCCAAGTAAGCCATGGTGGCAAAGAGCACATACACGGCCTCCCACCCACAGTGAAGACACAAGACAGGCTGGGCCCCACAGAGAGCCTGGAGATGCTCTGCTCAGTGCATGAGGGATGATTGATTCCTCACAGACAGGCATTTGTTTGTGCATGGATCCAGGTCCCTCTCCTGATGGAGGTGAACAGGAAAGGATTTAAATTGAGGTCCTGAACCACAAAGAAAGAACACATTAATCATGCTCATTACTAGAGTCAGAAACAAATTCATTTTTCCTGCAAGGAATGTTATCAAGCCGGAAATCAAGTCCATGGGTGAAGGAGGTGACGAAGTGTCAAGGGGAAGACAGAATGCTTGAGTAGATTCTAGAAAAGTATACCTTCAGACTCTACAAAACTCCCCACTAAAATGAAAAGGGTCTCCATATACCACGTGTCTCCTATTGTCTTACATAATATATGGCCAAAATTTAATGGATCCTCCAAAACTGTGAGTTCCCAGCTACACAGAGTCAAGGGGATTCATTCATTCATTCAGGAAATATTTACTAAACATCTGTGAAATTCTGCGCTTGGGGGATATAGCAGTAAACCAAACAAAAATTGACCCTGACCTTTGCAAGATTATTTCTAGATACAGAAAGTAATCAGACAGCCTGAAAACAATAGGTATGCAAATATTCCCATGAGACAATATTGGACACTGATGGAGATGACAAGGAGCACAACAGGGTGATCTGATGGAGTGTTTTGCATGCGCTTGAATGACCTAAACAGAGAAAAAAAGTAGTCTAAATAATGGATATGTGAGCCTGTCTGACTTATAGTGGACACAGCAGGTATAAAGTGTAATACACTGACCGAAACCTTATTCCATAACCCTGACTACACCTCCCCTAATACCATAAGTTCTTTCCAATCAGAGCCCTCTGGCTAGACTCATGTGCTGAGGCAGGACTACTGCTTCACAGAGGCCAGGTCATGGGCTTGGGGGCAATCCATGGAAATGTTGTCCTTTGTGCCCTAGTCAAAGCCAATTAGTCACAAAGAGGGTAGATGTCCTTTAAAAACTCTTCTGTGAAATATAATAGAAATCCAGAGCCCATCTTCTTTAGAAAGCCAGGGAATACACACTTGGAGTTTCAATAGGGAAAACAAAAAGGCATCACAGGAGAGATTGGAAGGGTACATCTTGCTTGGTTGTCATAAAAATGGGGAAGCCTGGGTTAGAGAGATTGCTTAGTGGTTAAGGCATTTGCCTGCAAACACTAAGGATTCAAGTTCAATTCTCCAGTACACATGTAAACCAGATGCACAAGATGACACATGTGTCTGGAGTTTGTTTGCAGTGGCTAGAGGCTCTGGCATGCCCATTCTTTCTGTATCTCTATCTCTGCCTGCCTCTTTCTCTTTCTCTCTCTCTCTCTCTCTCTCTCTCTCTCTCTCTCTCACTCACGCACACACACACACACACATACACACACACACAAATAAATAAATAAATACATACATAAATACATAAATAATAAAATATTTTTAAATATTATTAATAAATAGGGGATCCAGCAAGAATGATTATTGTTCTCTGACCCTTCACATGAGGGCTCATTCCTGCCAAGCCTACATGTCTCTATGGTAACAAATTATTTAAGCCCTTGGCTCTTTTTTCTTTAAGACTAAAGAGGGAATGGAAAAACACATAATAAAATCATAACTGCTGTAGGATGGGGGCTCAACCTACTGATCAAGGGGACTGCTGGGGCTCAGGGTCTGGAGTCATACAGACAGCATCACCACATCATGGCAAAGAACACAGAAGAAGTTCAGCTTCTGGACCAGCTCTGCCTGCCTTGGCTGAGAAGCCTTGGACAGGTGCTTCTCTCCTGTCATGACTTCCACTTCAAAAAGTGTAGGCAAAAATAGGAGTGCTGTAAGAATTGAATGGCTTGATACAAGTACATGGATTAGGATAGTCCCTGACACGTGGTTACTGTTCCATAAACATCACACATTTTCCTTTGAAAACAGTTTTACATAACAATCACTCCATAATTTTGACTCCAAAGACTTTTAGACTACTGGAATCCACCTGGAGCTGGCCTTTCCTTGCTTCTGTGGAAACTTTGCCTAAACTGTCCCAGAGAGATAGGAATTTGTACGCACATGATATAATTTGGGGAAGCATCATGAAGTGTCTGATTTCCATGTTTACTAGCCCAGCTGGTGGGCTTAGATGTGACCATGAAGTCCCTTTTGACTAGGAAAACACGTGTGAATGCTATAGCCAAGATTAGGAAAAAAACAGACATTTGGGCAAAATGTCACAGCATTGGACTATTTTCAAAAATCAGAGAGCTGGGGCTAGAGAGATGGCTTAGTGGTTAAATGCTTGCCTGTGAAGACTAAGGACCCTGGCTCAAGGCTCAATTCCCCAGGACCCACATAAGCCAGATACACAAGATACAGTGGCTGGAGGCCCTGGAGCATCCATTCTCTCTCTCTATCTGCCTCTTTTTCTCTCCCTGTTTGTCACTCTCAAATAAATAAAAAATAAACAAAAAAATCAGAGAGCTGCCTATAGAGCTAGTTCATGCTCCTGTCCCTGATCAGTGTTCTGGGGACTCATGAAGCAGAATAATCTCTTCCCAAACTTGTTTTACTTAGTGAGGCCAAAGATTCATTAATTAACCATTAGCCTTATTAAGAAAAGTCATGGTTTCACAGTGCATCAGGGACCAGCAGTTCTCAGAGCCAGAACAGAGTCTATTTGAAAAAGTAGAAAGGGAAGAACCACATCCTGACCTGGCTCAGGGAGCTACAGTGACCAGAAATCATTCAACAAACTTGGATTTCAGGAGCAACTACATCTCATTCATTCCAGAAGTTAGCAGTGTTGCAAAAGCCTTTCTTGATTTATCAGAAAACCAGGGTCCAGAGAAGTACACTTGTCTGAGGTGGTGAGCTCACAAAGGCTGAAACAGAGCTCTACTGTGACTCCAGCTGCTTTATAGCCTCTTCTCTGACATTTTAAACAAGAGGAAAAAAAAGATATTTTCCCATCAAATCTTCTCCCTAATCTCCTTGTTTGACCCAAAGTAGGGACACTGTTTTGGAATGAATAGAAACCCTTGCAACTGATCTCCCTGCCTGTCTCCTAACCTATGATTCAATACTTTTGCAAGAGTAAGTTTTCTATAATTCAGGGCTGCTTATACCACTCCCCTAGTTAAATCCTTAAATTATACTCCACTGACTTCGGGGATAAAAAACTAAAACTTTTGTATTGAGACCATTCATTAGTAGGCTCCTACTTCCCTTGCCAGCTTTACCCTCTGCTCGTCTTGAGCATGTGCATATGTGTACATGTGCAGAACATGCATGCACTCACATTCACATTCCCCCAGACACATGCATACACACACACACACACACACACACACACACACACACACACCATATATGCACATGCATACAAGCTATGCTCTCTATATAAGAGACTGCACGTTGGCCCCTTTTTTTCTGAGTCACTGAATAAATGACACACTGCCCATCTGTTCTTCTCAGCTTTCTGACCAATTCTTCTGTAGTTATGTATCACCTCATCCAGGAAGCCTTCCCTGAAAGGCTTCTCCTATGTGTGTTTGAAGAACACCCCAAGGCAACCCCTCCCTAGGATGTTTCATTGCCTGGTAAGTTATCCATCTGCCAGGCTGCCTGCAAGTGCTCTCAGGGCATAGGTCGCCAGTTGCCAAGTCTGTATTCTCTGCTCTAGAGCAAACTTGACACACAGTCGAAACTTAACGGTTATAATTCTGCTCACACAAAGTAGGCCCCACTTTCTTTACTAATTACATGTATATTTGTGTTTGTGCATTTGACCATCTATTTTTGTTAAAACCTAGAAGAAACAGGTTAATGACCTTAAAAGTAATTGTCACCTGCTTTATCAGAGAAAGTGTGTCACCAATAACCCAAATCAATAAATAGTCCAAAAGACATTTCAAGTCAATTTGGGGAGCATGAAGTCACGGTTTATATGAAATTGCATATGGGGTTCACTTTTATAATTTGATGTTTGTTTTTGTTGGTATGACATAAATACCTGTTTCCTGTCAATACACTCACCAACAGAGAGGGCCAAGGGGAGACAATGGAAAGAGGTGGAAGGGATGAGTCTGTTCTTACAAATGGTCCCTGGCTTACAAGACACCAGCAGTGTCCCACACACCTGTACCCAAGTATTAAGCAGCAAGTGATGCTCCTGGCTCTCTGTGATAATAACCCTATGCTATACTGCATGTAGATTGCAGAGTACCTTTATAGTATGCATTTATTTCTCACAGTATTTAGAAAGGTATGAAAACTACTTTGCCTTGTTTTTTTACCTTTAAATGTTATAAGGAGCAATGTACCAACAGATAACACAAAAATTGTTGTTTTCATGGAGGGTCTATATCTCAACATAATAAAAGCTATATACAAAGCACCTAAAACCCAAATCACACCTAATGGGTTCAAGAAGTTCCCACTAAGATTGGGAATAAGGCAGAGTGCCCACTCTCACCACTGCTCTTCAACATAGTACTACAAGTCCTGGCCCAAGCAATAAAGCAGAGGGAAAATATAAAAGGGTTACAAATTGGAAAGAAAGAAGTCAAAGTAGCCCTATTTGCAGATGACATGATCCTATACATAAATGGCCAAAAATATTACCATAAAATTTCTAAAGGTGATAAATTCCTTTAGCAAAATGGCAGGATACAAAATTAACACACAATAATCAGTAGCCTTCTTCTTCACAAAAGACAAATATACAGAGAAAGAAATCAGTGAGGCTGTCCCATTTTTCAATAACCACCAAAAACATCAAATACCTTGGAATAACACTAGCCAAGGAGGTAAATGAGCTATATACTAAAAACATAAAATCATTCAAGAAATAAATTGAGGAGGACATGAGAAGATAGGAAGACCTTTTATATTCCTGAACAGGTAGAATTAGTATTATAAAAATGGCAATCCTGCCAAAAGCAATATACAGATTCAATGCAATACCAATAAAAATCCCAGCATCATTCTTCACAGACATAGAAAAAATAATCTCAAATTTTATATGGAATGGCAGAAGGCCTCATATATCCAAAAATATACTCAGCAAAAGAAGCACTTCTGGAGGTGTCATCATACCTGATCTACAGCTATACTACAAAGCCACAGTAACAAAAACAGCATGGTACTGGCACAAAAAGTCATACAGAGTAATGGCACCGAATGGAATACCCAGCCCTTAATTCAAGAAACCACAGCTAACTGATCTTTGACAAAGGAGCCTACAACATTCACTGGGGAAAGGACACTATCTTTGATAAATGGTGCTGGTCAAATTAGATAATCACATGTTAAAAAATGAAACTAGCCAGGCGTGGTGGTACACGCCTTTAATCCCAGCACTTGGGAGGCAGACAAAGGAGGATTGCCATGAGTTTGAGGCCACCCTGAGACTCCATAGTGAATTCCAGGTCAGCCTGGAATTTGAGGTAGAGTGATACCCTACCTCAAAAAAACAAAAGAAAAGAAACTAGACCCACTCATCTTACCATGCGCAAAAATCAACTCCAGGGCTAGAGAAGTGGCTTAGTGGTTAGGTGTTTGCCTACAAAGCCAAAGGACTCCAGTTTGACTCTCCAGGACCCATGTAATACAGATGCACAAGGGAGCACATGCATCTGGAGTTCATTTGCCATGGTTGGAGGCCCTGGCAAGCCCATTTTCTCCTCTATCTCTCTCTCTCTCTCTTTCTCTCTCTCTCTTCTCTCTCTCTTTCTCTCCCCTTCCCTCTTTCTCTCTCTCAAATAAATAAATAAGTAAAATATATTTTTTTAAAAAAAGATCAACTCCAAGTGGATTAAAGAACTCAACATAAGACCTGAAACTCTTACTTGCCTGGAAGAAAAGGTAGGGGATTCTCCATGACATAAGAGTGGGGAAAACTTCCTGAATAAACCCTGGTAGCCCAAGAAATTGAACAATCATTCATCCAGTGGGCTCTCATGAAGCTTAAAAGCTTTTGTACAGACAAACATATCATAAACAGAGTCAACAGACTACCCACAGAATTGGAGAAAACTTTTACCACTGATAGAGGCCTAATATCTAAAATCTTCAAAGAACTCAAAAACCTAACCAATAAAACTCAAACAGTCCACTCAAAAAATGGGGCAGAGAACTGAAAAGGGAATTCTCAATGGAAAAAAATATAAATGGCTAATTCTCACTTAAGAAAATGTTCAACATCCTTAACCATCAAAAATGCAAATTAAAGGAATGCATTTAGGCATCACTTCCTGTTCCTGATTCATCAAGGATTTTGCACCTACTATAACTTACCTCCTCCATTTCTAGGTTGCTAAAATAGTAGCTGAATATTTTCCCATGGTATCTACAGCATTGCTTTAGAGGATACTCAGAGCAGGGAGCAAGAGACAGGCCAAAGTAAGGCATTGTCAGATTGGATCTGGGCAAAGCAGACTGGAGGCATGTCCCCTGCCAAGTGGCCTGGAAGAACAGGTAAGAGCTGAGAAAGCATAAGATGAGCTCTGAAGATGTATGTAGTCATGTTATCATTAGGTACCTCTCATGTAACCCAGCTAAATTCTTGTATCAGATTCTTATCTATGGATATTTCTCCATGAGATTTTGATTTCCTGACAAGCAAAGCTAATTTCATCTTTTCATACCTGTAATTTGGTGTTTTAGACACAAGATATGGTCAGTGGTAATAAAATTAAAATGAACTAATATGACATTTAAAAAAAAACTATGGGACTGGAGAGATTGCTTAGTATTTAAGGCACTAGCTTGCAAAGCCAAAGGACCCAGGTTCAACTCCCCAGGATCCATGTAAACCAATGTACAAGGGAGCACACGCATCTGGAATTTGTTTGCAGTGGCTGGAGGCCCTGGTGTGCCCAATCTCTCTCTCTTTCTCTCTCTGTCTCTCTGTCTCTCTGTCTCTCTGTCTCTCTCTCTCTCTCTCTCTCTCTCTCTCTCTCCTTGCCTATTTTTGTATCTCTCTCTCTAAAATAAATAAATAAGAATAAAAACTATGAGAACAACTATGAAATTCCACCTTACTCCATTCAGGATGGCAATCATTAAAAAATCAACCAACAATAAATGTTGGCAAGGATGTGGGGAAAGAGGAACCCTCATTCACTACTGGTAAGAGTGTAACGTTGTAGAACCACTATTTAAATCAATATGGTGACTCCTGAAAAAGATGAAATTAGAGATACTAAGTGATCCAGCTCTTCCCCTATTTGGCATCTACCCTAAAGACTCCAATCATCACTGCAAAGATATTGCTCAACCATGTTTATAGCTGCTCAATTCACAATAACTAAAAACCAGATGCCCATCATTTGATGATTGGATAATGAAAATGTGGTACATATACACAATAGAATTCTACTCAGCAATAAAGAAACATGATACAATAAAATTTGTAGGAAATAGACATACTTGGAACAGATCATACTAAGCAAATTCACACAAGCACAGAAATACAATGCTGCATGTTCTCCTTCATCTGTGGTTCCTAACCTGGAACATCTTGAGTTTCAGGTATACCTGACAGGCAACTTGGGGATCAGATGATAGGCATGGAAGTTTTTCAGGGAAGGTAAATGTGAGGGTGGAGGAAATACACACAAACCTAAACCCTAAATGAATATATTCCATAGAAACTTTTCTCCTGGATAGCAGATTAAATGATACAATCCTCAACAAGAGTATGCAGGGATTGTAGGGCCTTCTACGGCAAATTTCCTCCACATTGAAAGGTATAAACAAATACTACCAGCTTTATCAAAAGCAGCTGGGTCAACTCACAAGAGATAGTGGGTGGAAGGTCATCAGAAACCCCCAACTGATATTTAGGTGCCCCCTGCACTAGCTGCATGCAATAACACACAAGATCTTGTGCCTGAGCAGGGAAGATAAAGGATATAAAGAGGAAACGATCTAGTAACAATGAGCTCCACTGAGGTGGTATCTCTGGAGCCTCCATGCTCTGTAAGTCAGCCCTCACTACAAGACTGAGGGAGGAGCATTTTCAGGGTAATCCTGATACAGTGAGCCCCACTGAAGTGCTGCTTTGGGGGTCTCATGATCTGCAAGTAAGGCCCACCCCAGGCTGAGGGAGGAACACCTGCAGGGGAACCTTGATACAGTGAGCCCTACTGAAGGGCTACTCTGGTTTCATACTTTTGGACAGGGCCAAGAAGCCTCTAAAAGTGGTCACAGGGAAGTTGTCATTCAGATGGAATGAGACTTCTCTGTGTTGTGGCTTCTCTGGGGTCCTAATGCTCTATAAGTAAGCTCCTATCCTGAGGCTGAAGGAGGAGCATTCAAGGATTAATTTTGACACAGGAATCTGAATAAAAGTGGCTGCTTTGGGGGCCCCATATTCCTACATGCTCTGTAAGTGACACATCAACAAACTCATTGGTTCACCAAACTGGTATTAGTGTAATCAAACTTTGGTCTTCCATCTGAGTCCTATTTGGGGTGAAGACATCTATCTGTATCTCCCCAGGGGAAAAGTTTCCTACAACATGGAGTAAGTAGGGCCCTGGGGAGGGTGGGACAAAGCCTAATTAACCCTAAAACATTTGGCTCTGGCTTGTAACACCCAGTACCAGAAATCAGTTACAATCCACATTGAGTTGTTGATCGGAGAGGCCACGGAGGTCCCCAAAACAAGACAGGTTTCTGCCAAAGCACTTGATTACCTGTGTGAGGTAAAAGGTAAGACCCTATTGCTGAAGACACCACATGCTGCTGACACAGAACATCAAGAGATCCAGACGGAACCTGGAAGGAAGCCAGTCCCCAGATGGTCTGCCCGTATAATGCTGCAAAGTGCTACGTGAGCTGCTGAGGGAAAATGGTCAACAACCTTGTCTGCCAACAGGAGACACTGCTGTGCCAAAGCAACCACCCTGACAAGATGGGCACGCCTGTGCAACAGCAGCACCCAGACTGTGCAGCAGTAATCACCAACGGCTCTCTGATTGGCTAAGAGACCCACCCAGTGGAAAGGAACCCTTAGCTGGAACTTAAAACCAAGTCACAATCCTATGGAGACCAAAATCATGGACTCCAACAAGAAGCTTTCACTAATCTTTAGCCAAAAGAGAGGCTACACTCACCAAAATCTCTAAATTAATAATGCTTATCCCACTGAATCCATGCTGACCTCGGTCTCCTTTGGAAAATCTATTTCTTCTTTCTCAGAAGGCAGCTGGGTTGAAGAGATAAGCCAGCCCTTGCACAACAGCCAGGTCCAAGTGAAACCACAGAGGAGTTAGAGAGATGACCAAGAACAGTTCTTCAATAGCAAGCCTGTCAACCAGTGCCAGGATCATGGAGACAGATGCAGAGAAGACTCAAAACACAGCAAAGCAGAAAGCCAGAACCTGCCGAGAGCACAACACCAAAGTAGACTTAAAACACACCCACCACAGCTCAGGGAATTTTGTGGACAAGGGGGTAAAAAGAATGTAAGAGCCACAGAGTGGAAGTAAATGTCCAGAGGCACTGCCCCCCTACAGTGACTGGCTGCTGCTCTCATAACTATACCCCACAAACCTAGGGGGAATATCAGCAATCCCACTGAGGTGGGACCTCAGTGGAATGGGGCAGGGAGGATGGAAATGATGGTACTAACATATGATGTATCCATACAACTTTCTATTTAATAAAAATAAATAAATAAAAATTGACATTTTACCATTCTGTCCACTTTCCCATTTTATCATGCCATGCTAAAGGAGCCCATTTGATTTCCTTTGTGTATTTCTAAATGGCTTATTTTATTTTAGTATCTTATAATCCTATAAGATATTGGAGCCTTATTTTTTAATGAGCCTTATAAATTCTGTCCATACTGTTCATTTCCCTGCTGGATAGTGTCCCATCATTTGACTAATGATGCTGCAGTTAGCTCTGCCACTTCTGCTCACTGAGCACTTAAGTTGTTTACATATTTTCATTGAACAGGTTGCTGTGAGCATCCTTGTCCATGGTCCTGGTACACAAGAGCACATGTATCTCTTATTTACTTAGCAGTGCAATTGCTAGGTGATAGAAAATGTTTAACTGTTTCCTACAATGGTTTGACCAAATTGCATGTCTACCAGTGGTAAATGAGAGTATCCGTTACTCTGTGTCTTTTAAAATAAAACAAAAAAAAATAGTGCTAGTATGAATAACTAAGAGTGATAAGCATGGGCCTCTTACTAGCATGCCTAGAACTAAAATAGGCTACTTGTCTTAGAAAATATTTTACTAGTTACATTTTATTTTGAAAATGATTAGGTGGACATATGCTCTTTAGTTGACTGCAGGCCCCAGAGCTTCCTAATATTCTTCTATACTGGATAATTTGCACATTAATCTTATCTGCTTGGCACCATGTATGTTCATAGTTGAGATCTCTGATTCATATAGGCTGTGACTTTAGGCTTAGAGAATTGTACTACTTCAGAGCAAAAGTACTTTCTTAAAGACTGCAGAAGAACACAATTGAATATCCTGAAAGTTTTACAGAAATTATTTTTAAAAATTAAAGCAGTGGATATTCTATACTCAGTACAGTGAATCACAAACTTAGGGTTGGTGAGATGCAACTTCAAGTGACCAGTACAATTGAGATGCTACTTGAAAGAAATAATAATTGAAGGTATATACTTTCACAACTATAATCCTGACAGTGATTTTATATATATATATATATATATATATATATATATATATATATATATATATATTTCCCCATCTTATAGGCAAGAAAAATGAAACATAGGAAGGATAATTGGTTTTCCAAGTTTATTTAAAAAAAGCTGGAATTTGGATTTATAGCTACTGGCTAAACTGAATCTGAAATCCATGTGAAGTACACCACAGCACAGTACCTCCCAGATCTTACTGACCAAGTGTTTTCTCTTTCCCAGCAGTTACAGATTTTATGAGGATAGCCTAATATGACTCTTAATCTCTTTGTAGGAGTGATAGCAAGAGGCTACAGTACTTGTTTTATCTGCTTCACATGTAAAGAACCTGAGATCCAAAAAACTTGAGATCATGACCACATGAGTAATGAATGCCATGAAGGCATGAACACATTCTCTCAGCTAACAAAAGCACCATGATCTACACCAACTCAGAGCCCCATAGAAGGAATAGTTTTGGAAACAAAGCTGATGGCATTCATAATAGCCTGAAGAGGAGCTACTGCAACAGACAAATCTTCCTGGATCAAATCAGAATTCTCCTCTCAACCAGGCACAGAAGCTGATGGTCCCAGAAGGCATATGCCTGGGAAAGAGAATGGTGTTCCTTCTGTTAATGTAGGAGCTGGATGTCTCCACAGTCTTGAGGGCTACATGACTGTGTCCTTTGGAGAGCTGTTAAAACAGAAGACATACAGCAGAGCTTAGAGACATAGTCCCTCTGGAAGGAAGAAAATAGAAATGTGACATTCCCTCAAAGAAAAGTGATAGTAGGAACCTTTTCTGGAGTTTCAAGGTGACATCCTTCTTCTCAATGTAGATTTGAAACTTTGGGAGAATAACCTGACTGATTTTTTTTGTTGTTGTTGTTGTTGTTTTGAGGTAGGGTCTCACTCTAGCTCAAGCTGACCTGGAATTCACTATGTAGTCTCAGGGTAGCCTGGAACTCACAGCAATCCTCCTACCTCTGTCTCCAAAGTGCTGGGATTAAAGGCATATGCCACCACATCTGGCTCTGACTGATCATTTTTGATAAGAGGTTATACTTTAAGGTTTTCCAGTCTAGGGCATCTTCTGCCCATGGCGGGTCCAGCTAATGGTTAGACATTAGAAACCAGCTTCAGAACAGTCCCCTAGAGGAGCCATCACTAGATCATCTACCAATAATAATACCTAATTCAAATCTGTTGAGAGACAGAGAGACCATCCCCAAATGTCTGAGATAGTATCAGTTGCTCTAAGCTCTGATGGCAGCTTCCTCTACCCTGGGCTGCCCTCATCCCATGGAGCCTTGGAGAGCCCTAAGACCACCTCCCTGCACTTGATTCAAGGATACATGAAGAAGATACAATAATACACAAGGTCAAGCCAGTACTTGAAGGGCCATAGTTCAGTAGAAAAATCATATTTAGAAAAAAAAAACAGGAATCAAAGTATGTATGCAAGAACCGAAGCAGACAGCCAGTCTTGATGAAGAGAGAGAGTGATTAATATCCTCCATAGTGTAATAGACTACACAGGAAAAGGATATGGAAAAACATTGTTTTGAGGATGAGTGCAATGATCACTTCATTTGATCTTAAGAGTGTTTCATGAACTCTTTGTCATGTGCTATCTCTTGACCAAAGAGACAGAGTAGCAATCTCCTATGTGGCAGAAAATTAACACCTTCATTTATAGAGCCAAAATTGGATGGCTGTAAGACTTTAAAGAACAAATACATCACCTTGAAAGGCACCCTTACAGAGTGTGTCACTTTTCTAGTGTACACTTCCTCCTAAGCATTGTCTACCTACACAGATTCATTTCATGCTTACGGGGATAGAAGATGAACTGATGCCATCCAGCAGTTGCATCCTACCTCTTATCTTTCTCCCCATTATTCACCAATAATAGCATCCACTTTCATTGTCCCAGAGACCATACACTCAAGCTGGCATTTCTCTCTCTTAGGAGCATCAGACTACAAGACCTGCCTCTGCTAAGCTCCCAAGAAAACCCATGTTAATTTCATCCAAGTAATGAGGAGGAAGTGTGGACATGTGTTAGGGATAAGTTGGCATTACCTATTCCCACAAAATTATAGCATGCTTCACCTCTTGACCCCTCCTTTCATCAAAGTCAAACAAAGCAAGCTATCACATCCTGGTCTGTCCCTTCAGCACACTATATAAAGCTACCTATATATGGCATGCATGGATTGATGATCCAAACCTCCCTAGTGGCCACTTCCTTCCATCAAGCTGATTTCTAAATCTATGGATATAGTAGACTTCAGAAGAGGAAGTGGTTTGATGAAGCAGTATGACCCTTGGCATGCTGGAGTCTGGGCTGTGCCAGGATAGTTAGGCTAGAGTTTCACCCTGTCTGATATGGCACTGGGAATGGCATCTGACTGCCCCACTGTCCATACGAGGGAAGCCTGTTGCTAAAAGCCAAGTTTATTTCTTTAGTACACCATGGATTCAAGGTAAAGACCAATGATGATGAGGGAAAAAACAAATGGAGAAGTAGTAAAGGGAAAGAGTATCAAGAAGTTTGGGGAAGCAACTTTGAGTATGTCTCCCCTTCTAGTGCATTCTTCTGCCTACAACTTCCAAAGGAGGGAGTGGTAGGGCCACCCAAGAAGTATAAAGAGAATTTGTGGTTGGAGAGATGGCTTAGTGGTTAAGGCACTTGGCTGCAAAGCCTAAGTACCCTAGGTTTGGTTCTCCAGTACCCATGTAAGCCAGATGCACAAGGTGGTACATGCATCTAGAGTTTGTATGCAGTGGCTAGAGGCCCTGGCATACTCATTCTTTCTCTCTCTCTCTTTCTCTCTCTCTCTCTTTCTCTCTCTCTCTCTTTCTCTCTCAAATAAATGAAATTAAAATGTTCTTACTTTTTAAAAGAGAGAATTTATTTGTGAGTTTTTGGAAAGCAGCTATGTTCACCACTATATGGCCAACACAAATTATTTTGTGAATTTCTGTATATCTGTCAATACTATCCCTTCCCCACATCATCCCATATTCAATTCTAGACCCCTTAACACCAGAATCCCACTCATCTATGTATATATGTCATGTTCTAAGCACTTGATGAAATATTTTTACTCACTTTCTTACCTAATTTTCAGGCAAAATTGAAGGCTAGAATTACTCTACCACACACCTACTATTTCAGAAGAGAAAACAGAGATGTTAAAGAAGTCACCCTGATCTTAAATGGTGAAGCCAAAATTCAAACTTAGGTCTGTAGGATTTCAAAGCTTTGATCCCTGAAGGATCTTGTAAACCTCAACTAGCTGTCATAACAGGGAAGAAAAGCATCACTGGAAGCTTTCTGCCTTGGAGATATTTACATTTTAATAGCCTGTCTCTTAACAAGGCTTCAATGAACAAAGAAATGAATTGCTTGTAATGCTATTTGGGGCACTGTGATAGGTCATAGAGGAAATACATGGGGTCAGGAGTGTCTCAAATAACAATGTCTCTCTCAGCTCCATATAATAAAGCCAACCTGGTCTGAAAGAAGCTTGAAATCCCTGTTTTTCATTTATTCTGATAGAAACTGTGCTTATTAGAGGCTATAACCAAGAGAAATTGTGTGTGGATATAGGAAAGCTATCCCAGTGAAAGGGCCTGCAGAAGTTTGGAAGATGATTATCAAACATACATGCATGTGCGCTTACACAAACACACACACACAAACACATGCCTCATCCTCCATTTCAGGAAGGGTTCAGCCTTCCTTAGAGAGATAAGCAAATTAATTTCCCATAGAAACCCTGGGCTTCACCTAGAACCCTTGTCCTTAACTTGGAGTATCTCATTTTATTTTTCCAGAACTTCCTAAAAACCTAGTAGAGACACATGGTGCTAGCCTGCTCCACTGCTAGCTCTGGCTGGGACTAGGATGCTAACACCCTGTTCACATGCTCCCTCTCTCCTCTTCTAGAGGCTCCTATGTGGGGGAAAGGAAAGACAGCCCACACTAGGAAAGCTTTCCTATATCCAAACAAAATTTCTCTAGGTTGCAGCCCCTACTAAGTACAGTGTCTACTGAATGAAGCACAAAGCAGAAGTATATCCCAGGTAACATTCCACCTTCATCCAGAACCCTCCCATATGCAAGCAAAGAGTGGGAAGACAAGTAAAGAGTACAGTGCATCCATTCTCCAAAAGAAAAAGAGATGACACATTTTGGCACAGCCAGGAAACTCTTGTATCCTATCTCTACCCCATCAAAAGAGATGTATGCTCTCTGACAAAAGCTTTTAGTTGGTTATTGGTGACCCTGGGCACGTTTTGGTCCTAGGAATATTTTCACTTAAGGATGCTCAAGCCAAGTATGTTAATCTTAGCAAAAGCCGAAGTGTCCCTGGAGGAGCCCAGTGTCGTTCCGCCCCTCTCACCCTGCTGGTCCCATTCTTACTGACAAGCCCTTGTTCCGCCCTCATTCAGCAAAACAGTCTCCTACCAACTTGCCTATCTTAACTCTTTGCCCCAGAAATGTCCTTGGCTTTTCTGTCTAACTACATCAGGTTTTTGTTCAAATACTGCCTTTCAGGAAGTCTCACTCCTTTGCTAAGCATTCCAGAAAAGATACAACCTACCTTCTTCCACACTGCTGTACACACCCCTTGCCTGTACTACTTTTATTTTTATCACACTCTCGCCACTTTATAACATACTGTCTATTTGCTCATCATGTTCCCTGTTTATTTTCCTTTATCTTCACACTCGGGAAGATATCAAGATCTATGAGAACAAAAATGAGCTTTTTCATCATTAATATATCTCAAAGATCTAAGATAATGTCACATAACAGACACTCAAGAAGAGTTGGATGAAGCCATGCATGGTAGTACACACTAAGGCAGAAGGATCAGGAGTTCAATGCCAGTCTCCACTGCATTTTGAGTATAGGCCACTTTGGGCAACTTGAAATCCTCTTGCAAAACTGAAAACAATCAAAAATGAAAAAAGCCTGTGAAGTGTTGGTGGAATGAAAGCTGAATAAAAAGAACATAAACCTGTAATAGAAGAATTCCCAACCCTCTCAAGAACTGGACGCTCATCCCTCCCTGTGCCAGTCCAGTGAAACACAGAAAGCACCATGATTCTAGTATTCCCCACAATCTTGTTCCTCGGGCCTCTGTGGTCTCTGCTTTCTCTGCCCATTTCATTCACTGTACCCACACTGAAAGCAAGTGTGCCTGGCTTCTTACCTTGTGCTTTATTTTCCATTGTAAAGGTGTCTGTTACCCTCATCTTGCCTTCTTCATTTGCATACAGCTACCTACTATGGTCTTCTGAGGCTGTGTGCTACCTGGGTCTTCCTGAGTGCAGGCTGTTGTGCAGGCACCAGCCCCCTTGGGATCCTGCCTGGCTCACAGACGTCTTCTAGTCTAACATGAACTCTAGGTGAAGGCAAAGCATCTTAGCATGTTTGCATCCGCTGTTACCAACATACCTTCATGCATTTCAATCAGTAGCAGCAAGCTCTCCACTCCATCAGAAAACAAGTTTAATAAAGACGACGATGCATAATTGTGCCTCTCTTTGTTATGACTGTCAGAACTAACCTTGAATTTGTACATCAATATGACAAGAGCAAAACAATGTAAAAACCAGAAGCCACAATAATGACAAACTATCCCCCAAATTGTATACATGTTTTACAGAAAAATTCTCCTGGTCTAACTTTTTCTGACAATAAAAAATCAAATGATACTTTCCTTTACAGCAGCTACTCAATTTCAAAGCTGGATAGCCATTTTTTAAACTGTCAATAGCCACACTGTCAACTTTATAATATGGGATGGTTCAGACTGGCATGAGCAATGGAGTACCCTCCAAGTCTATACACCCACGAAACGTCAGCCCCTCAGTTGTGCCCACAGTTCTCACCCCACAGGACCTACTCATTTTCAGAATTCTCTACTATTTCATCCCATAACATAAAATAATGCCTAGTATATGCATGCCATTTGCACATCTAAGAGTTGCTTACACACATAACCTAACTTTAGCCTGTGTCAACATATAGGAGGACTGTTACTGTCCACATTTTAAGAAAGCAGAAGCTAAAGACATAGGGGCATTCTATAAGACTGTTATGCAGTGAGTCTAGTTCAAACCCAGAACTTTGGCTCTATATGATTCTAGGTCAGCTTCTCTGCCCTTCACCTAATTCTGTCACTCAGGCCTCAGTGCTCCTTACTCACAGGTGACATTTCTGTGGATGAGATGCTCTCATGCTGCCAACATGCTTTTCCTTACCTTGAGGCCTTTCATTCTAAGGAAGTGCAATGCATTCAACTCCAGTTCAGACACTGAATGGTCATTCCCTGACTGCCTCCTTCCTCCACTGTACTGCAGACTAATGCTTTGATCATTGCTTATCATTGTGTGTCACAGTCACTCACTTATGCTTCTCTCTCCTCCTTAGGGCTTCCTCAGGGCCAGAGCTTTGTCTTACTTCAACTTCCCAGATATGAACACACTACTCATGGAATTCTATCATAGAGACATGTAATTCTTATGATGTCGAATTAATGACATCTCTCAGAGACCAGAACCTGGCCACTTGTCTCATAACAGCCACACAGACCCCCTACAGCTTATCAGGAGAGGCATGGCATGCAGCTCGGGGGGTGGGGGGCTCTCACTTTCCAATCTAAAGTTCTGGGGACCCCAAAGCATTACTGTTGTGTGTGTTTTGGGGAAAACAATACAAGAAAAAGAAATCTATAGTGCTGAGAAGGAGTCTATGAGAGGAATAGAGGGAATAAGAAGTGTCTAGAACACAGAACCCAAGCAGCATTAGAAGTTTCAGCTACATTTCTTGCCATGACCTGAATATGAGAGATTCTGGGACGTTTCTATGCTAAGGTGGCTGGACTTGGTGCCTGGAAGGAAAATAACAGCAGAACCACCAGGAAGTAACTGTCCCATTGCCAACAGCCTCTCCATATACAACAGCTTGAGCTCCATAAAGGGTGGCCCAGCAACAGTTGGTTTTAACCCAGAAATCCTCACCCCAAATCTCTCTTACCATTGGACACACACACCACCAGCAACAACATCCAAGCTCCACCATCTCATAGAGACATAACTGGCTTGAGTCTCTCTCAGCCCACCTACACAAACCAGTTACCAAGTAGTGCTTTAAGTCCCATGTGTCCAGCAATGCTCTGAGGACACAGATATGAATAATATGACTCCTGTCTAGATGGCACTGTCAATCAGCTGGATCTGACAAACCTAGCCAGCCATTAGCAAGTGCTCTGTTGGAGATAGTGTGGGGTAAATGGAAGGGGAAGATCATGTGAGAAGATCAGGCTCTTGATGACATGCATGCATTAACATCAGATAGAACCATCAGAGACACCTGAGATGGCTCTCTAGGTCTCTATGTTGAGCTCTAACACTGTCAGCACCTCTTCTTACTACCTGTAGAATAGATGATGTTCATTCTGCTACTAAAAGCTAAAACAGGCCTTGGCCACCTCTGCTTCTTGATGCTCAAACCCAGCAAATGGGACTTATCTCCCCTCATCCGAACACATATTCAGCATCTTCCTCAGTACCCTTAAGATGGATATCTTTCTCCATAACATGCATCAATTTTCAATGCAATCAATTTTCTTTTTTTTTTTTTTTTTTGAGGTAGGGTCTCACTCTCGCCCAGGCTGACCTGGAATTCACTATGGAGTCTCAGGGTAGTCTTGAACTCACGGCAATCCTCCTACCTCTGCCTCCCGAGTGCTGGGATTAAAGGCGTGCGCCACCACGCCCGGCTTCAATTTTCAATATATTGTATTGACCAAACCATCAGGATGATTTCCATTAAACTACACACACTCACTTATGCACCTCAGACAGTGACATCTGTAGTTGGTGGTCAGTAATGTTTTAGGGCATTTGAGTGAAAGCAAATAAAAACCAGCTATAAGAATCAACAGCCCTGTGGCCAACTTCACTCTCTGGGGAAGGAAGCACACCTTCTATTACCTCACTGGTTACAATTAAACCATCCGCACCCTGACACCTCTGGGTTACCAGGATGGGACAAAACTGGAAACCAGAAGGTCAGCAGAAGTGAAGCATTATTCTTCTTCTCCTGGTTTCCAGGAATGGATAGTGTTTAACAAAATAATTAGTCTAATACTTACAAGAAAGATATTTCAAAAATAAAAAAATATGGTTTGACAAGTACTTTGGGAGATACAAGAAAAAAATACATTTAAAACTGGGACTGTAACAAAAAACAATCTTCAGCATGTGATCACCTTCACAGAATGCCACTTGCAAAGAGGAATGCAGTGCATACAATCCAGATTAACCAATTAACAAAAATCCCTAATTACAAGCATTGATACCCTGCAGGGCCAGAGTGTGAAGGATATATCAGCATTCTCAGCTGAGCGCAGGGCAACTCTCATTGATGAGCTATAGGCTCTGAGGTCTCAGCATTCTGTGGGCAAGCAGTTGTGGGAGAGGTAGATGGATTTAAGAGAGAGAACTCTACACTCTCCTCCCAAAGAACTTCCCTCTGAGCTTTATCTGTAGTTTATCTTCTCTGTAGTTGTGTACAGAGTAAACCAACAGCTGCTTGGATGAGAATTGCTTCATCTCATCTGTAAAACTCACAGTCCACGGTCAGTGCCCCAACACACACAGAGACACCCACCTCCATCACAGCTTCTCTCTCTCTCTCTCTCTCTCTCTCTCTCTCTGAGAAATACAGAAATACAGAAGCTCCATTTGGTGGCAGCTCCTGGGAGGGCTACAAAATGGAGCCAAATTTGCATATTATGCCAGACAAGCCCTCCGGCCCCTGAAATTTCACACCTGTCTCCTGCCAGTACCCAAAATGCCATCTGCTTCCCCAGGAAAGCCAGACATAAGGCCCTTTTTAAATGGCTTTGGTAGACGATGAGAAGCCTGCCACTGGGAGCCTTAATTGCTTGAAAAAAAACTTCATGGTAAGTAATACACAGTTACAGGCAGGTCCTAAGAAAAAGCCCTGGCAGAGTCTTTTACAAGCTTCAGGGTAATGGTTGGGGCCTGTAAAAGGGAAACTATTTAAGGACCCAACTTCATCCCAAATTATTCCGTCTGCCAATAATTCTCCAAGTGAGGATTTCTGTGTGGCAGCAAGATCCACAAAAAAGGGAATGTGGGGTGACAGAGCCCTGTTTTTCATCTGTTCCATTCTGAATTTGAGATGCTCTCCTGAAGATATCTCTACTTCCTCACATAAACAATTCCACGTATTAATGCTACTTGATAAGGCATCTCTAGTTCCAATTGATAGAGCACAGCAGACCAAAGCGCTGGCTCCCAGACACGTAAAGCAGGACTTGAGCAAAGCCCTGTTCTGGGAGATTTGTGTGGAGAAAGGTGGCTTTCAGGACAGAAGCACAAGATAGACCTGAGCAGGAGGAGAGAAAAGAGTGGAGTTCATCAAGGGTGGCATCATTGGCATTTGGGGCTGCTGGTCAGGTCTTGCATTGTAGGTCCTGAACAGCAACCTGGCTCATAGCCTCCACCCCCTGAGTTGTCAGAACTAAACATGTCTTCATTTCAACATGATACTGAAGGATAAAAATCAGCTGATTGAAAACTGTTGGAAATTAGATTTCTTGAGGCCTTATCAGAGTCCAAACTGAAGTGTGTGGGTAGCAAAGAGGGCTCTAAGAACATGACAGTAACCACAAAGTAGTCTATCCATTGCCAAGGAGACTAGCTCTCCCATCAGAATGCAGGTGTAGGACAGGACCCTTTGCTACCTGAGCACTGCAGTCTCTCCAGTGCACAGCAGGGCCTGGCACATGCTCCGGAGAATGAGTGATAAACTGACCCATCCCTGTCTCTCTTCCCAGACCAGAGCTCCGGGTGCCAGGTGCTGTCTGTGGAAGTGGGGGTGGGAGAAGAATCAGAAAACTAATAAAATAAATGACTAAATAAATGGAACCTCTTGTCTAAAGAATGCACAGATAAGATAAATCATTTTGAGTCCTGAGAAAATTATCTCTACCATCCTGCCTGGGTTTCTCCGTTCAGCCAGAAAACACTTTAATTTATCTTGTGAAATTTTTCATCCGCTAGGCGAACATTAAGTATTTCTTCTTCTTCTTTTAATATTCTTCTCTCCCCAAAGGTGGGTTAGATCCCAGCTCATTGGAATAAAAGCTCCATTAGCCTCAATGCATGTAAAGCTTATAGGGTTGGCCTGGATTCAGGGCCAACAGAAGGATAAAGAAACATGACACTCATTCTTCATGTAATTAAAGCCAGTAAAGTAAATTGCCTGCATTTCATTGGGGAATGGATGCATCAGGTCCAGGATAAGGCGGGGAGCCCCTGGTCACAGCACTAGCCCTTTATCTCAGATTAAGCCCTAGCTGATAAAAGGAGGTTCCTGTGGAGCCACTACAGGGGCATCTCTGTAATGCCCCCACCACCATGCCTTTATGTTTGTTAGTCTCCCAACTCACGTACTTTACCAGTTGGCTCAAGCCCAGCACAGACTGCTTTTCTTGCATAGTGCACATGTTTTCCAACTCCCCTCATCCCTTCATGCCATTCTTCCCCCTCAAGAAACATGCATGCAGACACCCACTTTCAGCCAGCAGACTACTGATTTTCCTTGCTTAGTTTAGGGATGGGTTGTGTGAGGGTTAGGGTTACAGCCAATACTGTGACAAATGTTAGATGGCTGAGTGGATATCGACAGTATAATCAGTGGTCAGGAAATACATTCTGTTTGGAAAATAAAACAGGTACATCCTAAATATAAATTAATGCACTTTTCTTTATAAGTCAGAGTTGATCAAAAGTCTATGAAACTCTGTTCTATGCTCTTGGATCTCTCACTCCTGATGCTATAGTCACAGTTCTCTGTGGTTTCCCTCTCTGTCATAGCTCTCTACCCTACCCTTACTTCCAGTAACTTAAAATCAGTATCAGTATTCCCTAATTATTGTCTAGAAGAAGCTCCATTTTAGCATACTTGATGGATTAGGAGAAAGTAATGAGGAAATAAGGCATCCTAGACAACATATAATCCAGCCAATTTCATTTCAGGCAAGAAGCAGAATATTGTATGGGGCTACAGGAAAGGAAAGACCATCTGCGGTGGGCAAGAACATCCACTAGAAGTGGACAGTAAGGAGTAAGTTGTGGAGAAGACACTTCTTCTGGAACTGTGGAATACTTGTGGGAATCTGGTGTTTCACTATGTGATTGTACCCAATCCTGACAGAGACAGAGACAGAGGAGGCAAGTATGGCTACGATCAGATAATGAGGGCCTTCCTGCTGTTGAGTATCATACTCTCCAGAACTGAGAACTGAGGAGCTTGTAGTCAAGCAAAAAGCAGGAATACAGCTGCACTGGTCCGAGGATATGCAGGATGTGTCAGAATGGGGGACAGGAGGGCTAGTAGGTCCTGCCTGTTCTCCTCCACTTTAACCATGCTGAGTGGTGGTCACGGTACATGGAACTTTCTCCTTGTCTCACTGATAGTAGTTTGAGTGTGCATATGTGTTTTCTTGATCATCTGCCCCATGGGAAAGTTTCCAGAGATGTTTCTATGAGCTCTCTGGAGGCTTTGGTGGTGACAGAGAACAGGGGAAAACGTCTACAGAGACATGGAGGGGGTGTAATTTTGCCTGTGCCTTCTCTTGTCCAGAACTCAGCAGTCTGATATCCATAACGCCCCTCTCTTAAGCTAGCTGAAGAGCCTAGGGACAGTTCCTCTTTGCATTCCCTCCTACTCTTCCCCTCCTTGCCCACTTGTATTCCCTGTGCTTCTCCCGACTCCCCTTGCCCCCTGGCTTCTTCAATTTCAATGAGTTTATTGGCATGACGAATGTTGCCAAAACCAATAACACTGAGTCTCAGTGTCTGGGGATGAATTTCACAGTGGGAACGGGCCAACTGGGACCTCAGACCACATTCCACTGAGGGCTTCTTTCTGCCTCTGTCTGAGGTGGTGGCAACCTGCCAGGAGCCTTGCTCACTTGGGTTTCCAGTCTGGCTGACTCACCAGCCCTGTCTCCAGGCATGGAGGACATTTGAAGGATGGCAAAGGCCAGGCCTGCAGCCTTGGGTCTGGGAGTAAAGGTAACAGGCATCCAAAGAGCTGCTTATAAACAAATCCTACACTTTCCTGTACCAACTGCACTTAGTTACAACCTCTGATTGCAAATTCACCAGCCAGTCACCATCCAGGGTGGCAGAGCTGGTTGGTTTTCAGGCCAATTGTTCACACCAGATTAGAAAGGGTTTAGGAGAGGTATTCAAAACAAGCAAGAGTCCTGTCTTTTCACATAACCCATGTGCACACACACATGTATGCACACATAGTATGGAGAATTGCATGCAAAAAAAATTAGTTTTGTTATAGGTAGAACCTCAAACTTTTATTTCAAATGTGTTTTAACTAAGACAGTTTCCTTCCTAATGAGTACAGTGTATAAATTCTCTCTAATTCCCATCCCCTTCACTGCACAACACATGGGTACACACATACACACACACACACACACACACACACACACACACACACACACACATTCTTTGCCATCACAGCTATCTTTTCCCCTCCAGGGTACTTTAGCTAGTAGAAATTTGTATTTGCAATGAAAATGAACATGAGAAAATGTCACAGCAAGGGACTGGTTATTTTTCCCCCGGCTGTCCCAAGATTGATCTAGTCCATAGGATGCCCCAGATCATTGCATTTGGTAATTTCATTCTGCTTATGATCTATTTCTTATATGATCAATATGATAAATGCACCGGACAGCAAAGTGGGTTACATCGACACTGGAGAAGTGAGGCAGAGAGGAAGCTCAGGACTTTGTGCTGTGTGCCTCATGAAGCAGAAAAGCAATTCAGTCAGACCACAGGCTGCAGAGGAGGTGGTAGATCCTTGGTGAAAGATGCAAATGATGTGGCTCCATTTTCCCCAGTGATGGGGGCAGGGCTGGCGGAGCCTTCTCCATCTCCATTTCAGCTTTTGCCAACAGTCTGCAGCTCACAAGCAGAGGTGGGGGAGGGTAGTTTGCTGATGCCAAGCTTCTTCTTCTTGACTCACGCTGACTGTAAGCACTGCCATTTCCAAAGCAGAGCACAAGAGGACCAGGTGTCCAGCCAGCAGAGAACCACAGGAGAATATGTGGGGGTACACTGAGGCATGTGTTCTCATTGCCTTTCTGAGAGCATCAGTTCCTTTGGCCACAGTCTTGTAGGCAACAGTCAGACTGACTGCTCAATCCACTATCTTGTGCCAGAGTCTGCTGTTTCCCACACACACTCACCTGCTCAGGTGTCCTTAGCCAGCCATTGAAATTTCCTGCATCAAGATTTTGTCATCTGTAAAAGGGATCAATTGTATTGCTGGGGTGGCAGCTGTCAGTGCTGCTGGGAAGAATTTCCATAAGGATGGAACTAATGTAAATAATTCTGAAAGTACATAGTGTACTGAAAGCATGCAGTGTTGATGGTAGCCAGCAGTGTGAAGCCCCTAGAAGGAGAAAGCCAAGTCTCCACTCTCAGGAAGGCTTAGATGAACAGGGAAGGAGACCAGAGGTCTTGAAAAAGAGCCATGGGACAAGAGGAGAGTCCAGCACTAGCAGGTGTTACACCAGGGATTTATTGCTCCCTCAATATGACTGGAACAAATGGACTCACCACTCTGAGTTCAGCTTCCCTGATGATCACAGGGCAGCTGGGTGATCCCTTAAGGTCACTTGGGCTCCACTTTTATTATACTGTGACACATTGAACCACCAGAAGGGAGCAATTAGAGGTAGATTTCAGACAGAGAGGGTGTGCTGTGACAGAAGAGAAAGGTGGGGTATTGTATATGTGGAACTGACCTTTTTGAAGCCCCCAAACAGGAGAGAGCAAATCCCAGAGAAGCATGCTCAAACAGACTCAACGCTGGGGTCTAGAGTGCACTAGGGAAGGAGAATATATAGAGGCCTAAAGGATGCCAGGAGCTTGGAGCCTTTGTGCAGAATGAGGAAAGGTAGAGAACAGCAAGCAGATGATGACATCGGGCTGGTGAGCTCCTCACACTGGGGTTGAGGAGCCTGACCTTTTTGACCCCTCAGTCTCCATCTGTATCCTGAGGACTATAGAGTAGAGAACTTCTCGGGGGAGTGGTCTGTCACCACAAGTCTGTTACTTCTGGTATACTTTCAGGAAATTAACTTTGAAGCTGCTCAGCCCCAGCTACTCCCTCCAGTTATATGTTCCCCTGTGTTGCACAAAGCCCGAGGCTGGAGAAGGGGTGCTATGAGTGGAACAGTCACAGAAGGACAGATTCCAACAACCTGCTCTGGTGACATCTTGGCTCCCACACATCCCCTGCACACAAGGCTGGCATGTGTCTCCCTAGTCTGTGGAAAGGAACAGACAGAAAGAGACATTTCCATTTTCTTCTACATGGCATTGGCTGTGAAATCTTCACTGGGAATCAACACCTAGGGTAGGACAGGACCTATGGTCCAAGCCATCCTGAGCCAAGGTAGGAGTTCACCTGGATAATTCCCACTAGCAAAGAGACCAAGGGATGTGTGCTCTTAGCATGGATTGGGTTTATCAAATGCCCATCTTAGAGGACTCAGAGGACCATTCATTCATTTATTCAGTGTACTTTCCTCACTGGGAGCAAGAATTCGAAGGCACTCACATGTAGCAGAGATGACCAAAGCCTGCCCAGGGTCATCAGATGGTAATGAGAAAGCCCTGAGTATAAGCTAGTATGAAAGGTCCTTGGCTTTGGGAAAAGATGGAGTCTCAGGTAGGAGGGGTCCAGCTATAGCTGTGAGCATATTAAGCAAAGACATAAACATTTAAAAATGGGAGCTGCTTATCTTTAGTCAAAGCTTTCTCATTTTACTTCTACCCAAATGTCTCAGGAAGTGTAAAGTTCAGAAGGGAGTGCCCAGTGGTGTCAAGGGTCTTTAACCTTCAGGAAGTAAGTGGTATAGACAACAGAGTACACCAGCTTCTTTGCCAGTGAGGGAAAATCATTAGCAAAACAAAATGGTTTTATGGGCTTGCAATACAAAAGAGGAAAAGTGCCATTCTTCCTCACTCCTTCCTTCTGAGTTCACCTTCTATTGGTTTCTTAAGCTTCTTTGAGTTTCAATAATGACAGCATCTCTGACTTGGTCTCTGATAACACCCTGGGCTGTTCCTTTGTGGGTAATGTTGATTCATGTAGAAAGCAGAAGACTGTTTCTGGGGCATTTAGGCAAGTCCCAGGCAGCACCTCTGTCCATGCCACTTGCCTGAAATCCTTATCAAGACCCTAACAATTTAGACACTGTTCCCGTCATAAGATCTCAGTACTTCCAAGTTCAGTCAAATACCAAAAGAATCAGAGGGAACTTTCCAATGGGAAGACTTCCAAAATCACCAAAGATTTGAATTACCTTCTTATAATTGGAAAAATCCACCAAATAGTAGAGAAATGGCCTCTCATTTTCCCTGGCTTGCCAATTGAAACACTGTCTGCACCTAATCCAAAACTGTTGTGGGGCCTATCCCCAGTGAGCTCAGCCCTATAATTGGAAGCAGCCTTGCCTCGCCTTTGGTCTTAGGTATTTCGTTGTTGGGCTGGTAGAGCCAAGACATGCATTTTGCCAAGGAAAACTTTCTTTGAAACTACCATCTAACCCAAACAGAGAATTGGAGTTGACTCTTGGCAGCTCTGAAGATAGATCTGGGTTATGAAAAATAATACATATGAATCAGCCAATCTATGAAACTGTCTCCAGTTAGAACAAAGTAGCCTTGCTCCTGAACCCCTCATCTTCTTATGAGTAGCTGTTTGCCAATGTACCTGTCATGACTAGAACCAACGAGGCTACCTTAATAGCCATCTGCCCCATCCCTCTGAAGGTGATACTAAATCTACTCAGAAACACATGTGCAACAAAAGGAGAAGGGACATTAGGAGGAAGGGAAGATCTGGCATTCAGAAAACTTTTGTTCATTCTTCAAAGGGATATAGTCATGTTACAGCTTCTGGCAAAACTGCAGTTTGGAGAAGAATGATCTATACTAGGCATTTTCAGGCACTATCTCTCCAGGGGGTGGAGTGAGTCTTCCTGAAGAGAAGCATGCTGATAGCTATAATGATGAGAACATTCTAGAACTATTTCAACTAATGACCTGATCAGAAGAAAGGAGACTGCTATGTAGAGACGGGGCAGAGGCTGAGTGGTAGGCAGGGAGAAGGGCTCTTCCCAAGGGACACCAGGCTCTGTGACTTTCCTGCAGAGCACAAGGTCCCCATGTTGCCCTGTCCCAGTCGCTGATTCCCCTCCTCCCTGCCTTCACAGGTGCAAAAGAAGAAACACTTTTATCTAACCTTCTCAGGACACTCACGTCACTGAGGAATCAAAACAGAATCACATATCCTCACTATTACACACAGACTCTCACCATCAGACATGACCTTAAGACCCATTTAGTCAGACTGCCCATCTCAGGCTCCGATGCCTGTACAACTGTGTGTCAGCAGACCACCAGTGATGGGACAGTTGCAGCCCAGCACAGCTTGAGATCCTGGACTACCCAGGCCAATCCAAGGGGAAATTCAGCTTTTCTAGGTGAAGGTTGTAGTTAAGATCCTGCCTGGAGCTTGATTTCCTGGGTTCAAGCCATGACTCACCAGTTTGCTCCTAAATGAGTTTGAGCAAGTGACTGTTCCTATCTCCACTTCAATTCCTCATACGTATATGTTATATGGGGAACATGAAAATATCTACTCATTTGATACTTTTGAAACTACAATGAAGTGATATGAGTAAATAAAACCACATGTTGCTTGGGATATTTACTCAACCCAAGGTCCTGCTAATTAAAAAAAAATTATATTAGGGGCTAGAGAGATGGATTAGCAGTTAATGAGCTTGCCTGTGAAGCCTAAGGATGTATGTTCAACTCTCCAGATCTCACATAAGTCAGATGAGTGAAAGGTTGCACATGCCCACTAGGTGGCACAAGTGTCTGGTGTTCAATTTCAGTGGCTGAGGCCCTGGTGTACCAATTCTCTCTCTCTCAAAAAAAAAAAACTTAAAAAAATTGTATTAGACCGGGCGTGGTGGCGCACACCTTTAATCCCAGCACTTGGGAAGCAGAGGTAGGAGGATTGCCATAAATTCAAGGCCACTCTAAGACTACCTAGTGAATTCCAGGTCAGCTTGGGCTAAAGTAAGACCCTACCTCAAAAAAACAAAAAGAAAGATTATATTAATAGAAATAATTATACATGTGCAAAGCATGAATAGTATAAATGGCACTTGAGCTGGAGAGATGGCTGTGGTTAAGGTGCTTGCCTGCAAAGCCGAAGGACCCCGGTTCGATTCCTTAGGGCCCATCTAAGCCAGATACACAAAGTGGCAGATATATCTGGAGTTCAGTTGCAGTAGCTAGAGCTCTGACATGCCCATCTCTGTCTCTATCTACCTCTCTACCTCTCTCAAATAAATAAATAAATATTTTAAAGCATATGTGTATATCTAAATAGCGTAACAAATGCCTTAGCTCCAATAAAGATCAACATATGCTCATTCTTTCATTTTAATTGAGACAAAGTCTCATTATGTAACCCACACTGACTATAAACTTGCCCAGGCTACCAAGTATTCATCACCATATCTAGCTTGGTCATTCTTACTTTATCTACTGGTCATAAGCCTATAACCCTAGTTATTTTGTAGCAAATCATATTTAGTCTTTTATTATTTCAGTACTTATCTTAAGTAGTAGTCTTTAAAATAACTAAATAGCATTGTTGCATTTCTGTCCTCAAAAATCAGATGGAAAAACTCTTGATGTTGCAATTGATGGATGTTCCCTTAGGTCTCTTTCAATCTGTTTTTTTTTTTTTTTTAATTTTTGTTTATTTTTATTTTTTTTATTTGAAAGCGATGGACAGAGAGAGAGAGAGAGAGAGAGGCAGATATAGACAGAGAGAGAATGGGCGCGCCAGGGCCTCCGGCTACTGCAAACGAACTCCAGACGCATGAGCCCCCTTGTGCATCTGGCTAACGTGGGTCCTGGAGAAACAAGCCTCGAACCGGGGTCCTCAGGCTTCACAGGCAAGTGCTTAAATGCTAAGCCATCTCTCTCTTTCAATCTGTAAGTACACTCTTCTTATTTACTATTTCCCCCTTATATTTTTTTTTTTCATTATGAAATTAACTCACACTTGTTGAATAGTTTCTGGTAGTCTATATTTTGTTACTGTGGTTTAACATGTTCCTAGTGTCCTGGTATTTCCTATGGATTAATCATTAGATTTACACCCTTGGTTGATTCAACTTCAATAACTGACAACGCTTTTTCATGTCATAGTCTATTTCTATTAGCAGCGTCACAGGGTTTGGTTACTTTAGTTTCTCATTTGTGATGTCAGCAGTACCAAGGGTGTGGTGGTTTGATTCAGGTGTCCCCATAAACAGGTGTTCTGAATGCTAGTCTCCCCAGCTGATGGCAATTGGAAATTAAAGCCACCTGAAGGCAGAGTATTGTTGGGAGTGGACTTTTGGGTCTTATAGCCAGTTTCCCCATGTCAGTGTTTGGCACACTCTCCTGTTCCTGTTGTCCACCTTATGTGGGACAGGGGGTGATGTCCACTCTCTGCTCATGCCATCATTTTCCCCTGTCATCGTGGAGATACCCCTCAAGTGTGTAAGCTTCAACAAACCTCTTTTTCCCATAATCTGCTCTTGGTTGGGTGATTTCTACCAGCAATGAGAGCCTGACTGCAACAGTAAAGTGGTACCAAGGAGTGGGATTGCTGCTAGACCACTGACTGTGTGGCTTTGGCCTTTTGGAGCTGATCTTCAAGAGGAATGTGGAAGGATTTGAAACCTTGGTCTAAGAAACACCTTGCAATGCTGCATGTACTGCTTGATGGATTATGGATTATTCTAATCAGAGTTGAAAGACCTGAATGCAGCAAGAACTATGGACTGTGAGGTTTGGCTTATGAGGGTGAGAAAGAGCTTTGCTTGGACGGGGCTAGAGGCAGTTTGTGTGAGAAGCTTGATGCTGTGCTCATGTCTTGAAAAGTTGTGCAGGGTTGCTTTGTGTAGAAATGAACTGGAGTGAGCAGAGGGGTATAATACATAAAAGAAAAAACTCTTTGAGTGAACTGCTGCCTGTTCAGCTGCAATTTAGAGATTACAACCTTTGAGATTGGGCCAGCTGACCTGCACTGGGGCAACAGGAAGAGTGTAGACTCTTTAGAAGGGGCCTGAGTACTCAAGGAGTGTTCTGTTTTTCAAAGTCTGCTTTATTTCCCCCTGGATTAACAAACTGGCATCCTACCTGGTGTTGTGGAGTATAAGAAATGCAGTAAAGAGAGGATCACTGAGTTTGCAACATGGTCTGGTGTTTTGGAAATGGCCATGGGCAGTGTGAAGCAGGTTTGTTGGATGCCTGCATGGAGACCCCATGGGGCCATGAGGATGAACTGTGGATTGCAGTGGAGATGCCGGGACCATGAGACAGCTGCTAAGGAAAGCCTCCAGCTCCAGATGAAGTTTTCCAGGACTGTGAGTAGCCTAGGTGGAGGGGCGGAAATAGAACTCCAGACACTTGTTGCTGGTTAGAATTATCGGCCTTGGAGACTTGTCACAGGCTAGAGTTGTTGGACTTGGAGCTACAGAGTTTGGTGTTTGTTCTATTTAATTCATGTATTGCTTGAGTATTTTTTTTTCTATGCCCAATGACATCCTTTGCAGTGTGAATGTTTATCCTGTGCCATTATGGGTTTGTGGGGGGGATTTTTGGTATTATGGCTCAGATAAAAGACCTTGGACTATGGGGATGTTTGAACATCATTAGGATTAATAAAAATTATGGGGACTTTTAAAGTTAGACTGAATGTATTTTATTTTATATCATGTATGGATATCGGTTTATGGGGGCAGGGGCAGAATATGGTGGTTTGATTAAGGTGTCCCCCATAAACTTAGGTATTCTGAATGCTAGTCTCCCCAGCTGATAGTAATTGGTAATTAAAGCCTCCTGGAGGTGGTGTATTATTGCGGGTGGGCTTATGAGTGTTACAGCCAGTTTCCCTATGCCAGTGTTGGGCACACTCTCCTGTTCCTGTTGTTCACCTATGTGGGACAGGGGGTGATGTCCACCCTCTATTCATGCCATTGTTTTCCCCTGCCATCATGGAGCTTCCCCTCAAGCATGTAAGCCAAAGTAAACCTCCTTTTCCCACAAGCTGCTCTTGGTTGAGTGATTTCTACCAGCAATGTGAGCCTGACTGCAACAAATGGTCATTGCCCAAATTTATTAATTCATTGTAGGGGTGACAAATAGAACAGATAATATGTAATTACATTTAATTTCAGATCAACAATGAATGTTAATATAAGTATACCCCAAGTATGCATGTGACACTAGGTAATTACTTGCTGCTTATATGAAAATCTAGGAATCCTTATATTTTTATTTGCTTTATCCAACAACTCTATCTATTACAAAATTAAAACACCATAACTTGATTATTCTTTCCTTATTTGTTTTCTATAACATTTTAATAATCTTATCTATTTGATGGTCCTGTGATATGGATGATTGTTTGGTTTTACTACTTAATTTTTAAAATAATAAAGTGGTTCCTACAGTGACCAAAAGGGATAAATAGCATCATGAACACTAAATGTCAATTCTTGACACATATTATCCTTCCTTATCCTCCAATTTCCCCATATCCCATCAGTGAGGGTCTGTTTTTGTAACTTCCATGTGACACTAGTAATATTTAGTTTGCTTCCTGGTGTGACTAAGTTTTCCAAACTCAACGTGTATGTTTTCTTCTCTGATCATAGAATCAGAAATTTCTTCATGAAATTCTATGTATTCATTACTTTTACAACACCATGACAAAAATCTCTGGGAAACCACTAAAGGGAGGAAGGATTTACTTAGCACATAGGTTCGGGTGGTTCAATGCATAATCACTTGGCCCCAAGCACTTAGCCAGAGCCTGCTGGCAGCAGAAGCAGGTGGAGAAAAGCTCTGTCATTCTGGACAGGAGGTGGAGAAAAGGGGCATACAGGAAAGGGCCAGGGCAAAGTATGGCCCCAAGAACACCCCCTTTGTCATCTTTTTCCTCCAGCCACACTCCATCTCCTACCTCTCATCACCTTCCAATAATGCCATCATATTTTGAACCCATTAAGGGATGAATCCATTGATTAGGTCACAGTCTTCACAACCTAATCCTCTCCTAGAAGTGCACTTACTAATCTCTACAGCATTCCTTGGTAATCAAAATTAACCAATAAGGGCTGGAAAGATGGCTTAGCAGTTCAGTGCTTGCCTGTGAAGCCTAAGGACCCTGGTTAGAGGCTCAATTTCCCAGGACCCACATAAACCAGATGCACAATTTTGCACATGCATCTGGAGTTCATTTGAAGTGGCTGGAGACCCTGGCATGACCATTCTCTCTCTCTGTGTCACTCTCAAATAAATAAATAAAAATAAACAAAAAATTAACCATTAAACCCCTGATTCATTTTAAGAGAAAATTATATTTAGAACACATAGTCTGGGAGCTAGGGGTGCTTTATGTTGTGGGACTGTTTGTGGCTTTTTAGGTCAGTTTGATATGTAGCGCCAGTAAATATGGACATTTTTTTAAAGATACTAGTGTTTATGACTTCCTCATCATACTTCTAGTATAAATACAGAGCCATGGGTTATTTAATCAGTTTCACATTGCTATCACTTTTCTTATATCAGTGTTCTCAGTGACATTTTTGTGATTACATAGGAAAATCATAAAATATACTTCACATAAATCATAAAACACACACATACCCCCCACAATTTCAATAGACATAACAGAACAACTGCTAACAATACAAGTACTAAATGGGAGGTTTCAAACAGAAATACATTTAAATTCTCTTTCTCATTTTTTTCTCTCTCCATCCTGTGCTCTCTCTTTCCCTTTCTCTTTATTTAACTTTCTAAATTATTTTTATTTTGTCATAAAATCTTCCAATGTCAGACCTATAAAACAGGCATTTCAAAGAAGTTTAACTTTGCCCCAGCCTCCAGTCTATAACTTGTCTGTTTCTGGGGGTAAATAAGTTATTCTGATAGTTTGTCTTTCATTGGTTCATTGGTTTAGCTTTCCATGTGACATTTTAAACAAAAACAGATATATTTTTATCTTACTGACTTGTCAAGATTCAGCTCCAAGATTACACCACTTAGGCCTCAGGTTATGAACAGAGTACTGCTCAGAGTGACTCCAACCACAAGCACACCCTCCTGACAGTGCTCATGTCACACGTGGAAGTTTAGGAAGGACCATTCACTCTCCTATGTGAGTGTTGGTATCTGAGTTTCATGTAATTATAATTCCTTCCCTTGGCTGTATTGCTCACTAGAAAGCCAAGACCAGACCAACACTGACACTTTTTAAAAGCAATCCATACAACCAAAGCCTCAGTGAGAAGGTGTTGAGTTGGGTGCATAAACCTGTGTCTTTTCATTTCGATAAGCATCCAAATTACCTACATATCCTTTTCAATTTTTTAAAAGTATGAATTGCCAAGTTCTACCCATGAACCATGGAATCTCATGGCTCACCAAAACCTTAATTAAATAATAAAAGCTTCATTTCTGATACAAGCAGACTGTGAGCACAGCTACCCCACATAACTGTGCCCCAGAGCAGGTGATTTTTCAGAGATTCTCCCCTTTGTTGTCTGAGATAGTGCAACTCTGCTAGCAAAAGGGGCAGGAAAACTTGACTGTTTTATTTATCTCAGTGGGTTTTTGCAGAGAAAACTTAAGACTGAATGGTGCAGAGTGGGCTTTCTACATTTGAAAAAGAATTGGACACATACAAAAATTAATTGCATATTTGAAGTTGTACAATCTGTCAATACCTAGGAGAAAGCTAGTTTGGTGCTCCTCCAGCCCAGAGCATGGTCCAACATTATGAATGTAGCTGCTTCCCTTTTCAAAACCTAGAACTATCCAGGAGCAGATCACAAGGACCTTCCCATTCCTCCAGCCTCAGGCAGGACTCTGAATTACAAAGGCAGTTCAGGATGGTTCAGTGAGGAGCCTGGCATGGAAACCTGACTCCCAGTGGAGACACATTGGACAGTGGTATGAGAGAAGCTAAGCTGGACATACTAGCACTCTTTCAACAAAATGGCTACATGACATTTTTGCAACTCTGTAAAATGCAAGAATCAGACCCAAATGCCATTCCCAAACCCATTTTTAAGAAGTCACACTCATAGTGAGCTGGAGATGAAGATATAAGAACGGATAATCTCCCCCTCCTACAATAACTTTCTTAATTCAATGTTTGTTTTATTATTGTTGTTCATGTGGCATTGAGAAGAGGCAGTGGATGAGTGGGAAGGCTGGGTCAGGGTCCCCGAAGTAGCAGCACTATTGTCCTGCTTTTACCCTTCACTCTTACCCCAGAGCTCGGTGGAATGGAGATAGTCTAATTGGTGTCCTGGTGGGTGGGGAAGTGATGGACTTGGTAGAAGTGGGTCTTAGGTGTGGTTCATTGTGTGGATCCACGTGCTCCTCACTGTTCTCTGAGCTCCCACCCACAGTGTGATACATATGGCTATGTTGGAAAACCTCAGTGAGGGGCCATCATGATAAATTGAATATATCAATTAAACCCAAAAAATTCTTTTGAATCACAGAAACAAATGCACCTGTGCATACATACAACACGCGCAATCGCCTGTCTTAATGTTCTGTTCTCTCCAAGGCCCCTTCCAGCCTCTCTGGCTTCCACAGTGTAAAGCAAAAATCTGTTCAGGCCATAAGGCCAAAAGTGGGCAGGCATGGTGGTGACCACGAATGTGCTCTTCCTGAGAAGGGCCTGGGGCCTTTGAAGGCAGGCTTTTGTAGGGATGCTGATCATGGCTCTGTTATCATGATCCTCTGGGTCTCTCATTAGGATGCTCTAAACTGAGAGGGAGTCAAGTAACTTTATTAGTTTGGGGTGACTGGGCCCCAAAACTAAAAAGCATAAATGTCCTTAAGTTTGTCCGTGTGATCTCCACTTTACTAGAGATCAGAGAAAGATCTCTCCTCACCTTATCTCTTGACTCCAGGAGTTACCTAAATCTGTTTTTCCATCAACATCCTGAAAGCCTCCATGGGTGGGAATTCCTAGAATTTAAATCTGATCCTGGCATTGTGGCTGGCTAAGCTCAGCCCCAGAACCTGGTTTTATGGCTGGCCTCTTCTTGAACCATCCCCTATCCCAGACCAGTCAGCCTGCACCCTGGCTCACCTGAGCCTGAAGGTAAGCCCCACTCAGAATGGGATTCTAGCTTGCATCTTCAAAGCTAGGAGAGAATAACAGTGTATGTAGGGGAAACTGAAACCATGGTGACTTGTTTCAACTCATTCTCAGAACCAAGTTATACCAAGACACAATGTCCCTGATGGTGTTTAAGGAGAGAGCCAAGGCTACCTGACTTACCCACGGCCACATTTTAGCCTGGTGACAAAATGGTGACTATTTCAGTGACTGCCCTACATATAGCAGTTTTTCTTTCTCCAGATGCCATGTTCTGTAAGCTCTCATTTAATTCTCATCCCAACCCCATGACGTCCACTTTATGGACCTGTTTTATAATGATGACATTGAAGTTAGAGCTCAAGTAGCTTTTCCGGGACCACAGTGGAGTGAGCTTCAGACCCAGGCATCAACCCACTCAGAAACCCTTGCTCATAACCCCGTGGTGAGGGCAGCATTCTTCTTGGGACGCATCTACCTGCTTCTAAGTGTATGACAACGTGGACAATGGAAGTTTGCTGTGCTTTCCATTAGAGAGTGTGTTTGACTCTAAAGCATATAGGTGGCCCATTGGCCTTGGGATGAGGCAGACATGGAAACTTTGAAGTAATGTGTCACTCATTCAGTTCACAGAGAAGAAAATCAGAATTGTTTAAACAAGCCTGAGGTGGGAGGGGGGTCACACCCTGATGGAGACCCAGCAGCTGTGAACTCTAAGTTGTCTGTAATACCCCCAAAATGACAGGTTTCCCCCTGGAATACCCATGTCCCTGGCCTCTGTGTGAAGATGACCTACAGCTGTGGAACAAGCATCATCAGTGAAGCAGGCTGGGCAGTTACTAGGTCTATCCTGGACAGGAGCGGAGATCCCAACTCTTGCCATCCCAGGTCCACACTCCTTCTGACACCAGAATCAAAACCTTTTGAAGTCAAGTTCCATGGGGAAATGCCAGGCTGGAGAAAGCTTTCAGAGAATTCGTTTCCAGCTTTCACTGAAAAGGAAAATGCAAGAGAAACATAACTAGTCCTGCCCTTAAGGAATTTGCAATGTGTGAGGAAGATGAGACAAGAAAAGAGTTGACGTTGGAAACACTGATTCACAGAAGGTGAGATGAAGCAGATTAGCAGAGGGAAGGGGCTGCGCTTGAAGCTGAAATGCCGTGGCCCCACAATCCCAGTCTCTTTTCTGCCACTGAGAATGTGATCCACAAGTCACTTAGCCTTGCCCAGCATCCTTATTTCTTCTGCCTTTACAAAATAGCAGGTGCTACTAGCAATGATAACTCAACAAATATTTATTGAGTGGATTCTCTCTGGAGCAGGATCCAGGTATAAATTTTTAACAGTGGATGAGCATAACACATGGGGAACCCAAGGTGTAAAGGTAAATATTTCAGAGAAACAGCTCGAGAAAGCACTAAGGTGCTTCAGGAACTGGAAAGCTATGGGAAGGGATGCCACTTTCCAGAATTTCAAAGTGGCATAGGCAAAGTTCAGGGGACATGGTGAGGTTACCCTTTTCCAAGGACTGAGGTGAGGAGGGACACTGAAGGTAGATCAAGAGAATGACAAACATTGAAGTTTCAGCCTTCAACCTCTATGGTCTCAGCCTTCAGATATTATGGCTGTGGGGTTATATTTATTTATTTATTCAAGTGAAGAAAAAAGAAAACAAATGCATACTGCTCACCCAAACATGAGGACATTCTGTTCCTCTGTGATTGTGCTTCATGAAAATGCTCTCCAGCAAGAAAGGAAAGAATGATTAGAGGGAGAAAAACAACTAGAGCCACCTTCACTTCTGCTCCACAGAAAGCACAGCAGGAGGAAGTGGCTATGTTTGCCAAGCCCCAGAAAGAGACACAATTGATGGGAGGTGGGGAAGGAAAGAGTGAGGCAGGATTGGGGCGTGAGGAGGAGGGGCTCCTCTTGTTTTATTCTCCCCAGAAGATACTGTAAATAATGGAGAGGTGTGGTGCACAAAGGGGAATTACTCTGACAGGGTCCTTTCAAGGAAGAGAATGGATCTAAACACAGGTTCCATTATTCGTCCCTCATTCAACTTTTCCTTACATGGGGCTCCCCGGAGCTAATGCTCCCCCTTTGCTATCATAAGTAGTCATTGACTGGAGCCGATCATTTCAAAAGCACAGCCTGCAATTCTCCCATTGTCGTGATTAACACGGAGTGATAATTATTATCCTGACAACTGCAAAGGAAGAGGAGGAGGAGGATTGCTGTCAGGCTGCCCAGCTTCTTGGGAGCCAGGAAAGCTCCCTGTCAGTCCACCAGGGGGCGGATGTCAGGGAGACTATAGAGACTCTCTGCTTCTTTCTTCACGCACTCAGAACTGGGGTACCCACAACCTCTCCGGGGACCAAGGATGGGACTCAAGAAACCCAGGACTCTGTGGTACAAGGCAAAATTAGGAATTTCACAAGAGAGAAGGCTGCAGCCGGAGGGGTGGGGAAAGAAGAGAGATTGTAAGGATGAGCTACTGGATTGCCCCATATTCATAACCTTTGAATCATCAAGAAGTATTACCAGCAAAATAGATTAAAGGGTTTAGAGCTACCCATGACTCAAGAAGATTCATAGTACCAGAGCCCTACGCAGGAGCATTTATCAAAGGTAGGCATAGAGGAAAAGCATTCAATTTGAGGCAACCCAAGAGCAAGATCCTGGTTCTCAGCCCTGTGCCCGGATTGCACAACTTTGTCCATTTTTAGGAACTGAGATTTCTTGAACCTTTTTTACAGTTTATTATCCTATCCTTGTTCTGTGATAGCGAGTGGCTGTAGTGTAGGGAGCATAGAGTACCAGTCCTATCTTTTAGGACCACAGGAGAAAGGTGATTTGTGTGAGGTCTCTGTTAGCATAGAGTCAGGAATCACATTCCAGCCTAAGGAGTCTCCAGTTCACTTCTTTCCTTCCAACCAGGGTAAGTTTTGAGTCTGCTATGGGCAGAGAGGGAAGGGGAGAGCCAAACGTGAAGGATGATAGAATTGCCCTTACTGGTCTTTCTCTTCCATCTCTTATAATGCTCAGAATCCTCAGCAAGAGACCATTTCACAGAAGGAACAGTGATGAGAATAGGGTTTAACCTGTGAGTGGACACCTCTCTCTAGGAATTCAAATTGCAAACTATGGAAACTATGTTAATGTGGTTGTTAATCGTTTCATGATGTTAGTGGTGATGTGCTTGATTCCTGCACACCCAGAGCTTGTGCTTTTCAGGACTTTTCTTTTCAGTCTTTAGTAGTTCATACCCTGTCCCAAATTTACAGCCTGCAACCAGGTACTGCAGTTTGCACTTGGGTGTCAGGGCACTTGGTTTACTTAAACAGGGTGTTTGTTTATTTTCAAATGGAGTGAGGGGCTTTACTCCCAGCCAGCCTCCTCTGGGACCAGGTCCAAACACTCCCACATGACCTGCTTCAGCCCCCACCTGTCTGCTTAAGGCCTCCCAGAATCCTCCTGGCTCCCTGTTCTGTACTGCCCATGGCAAACTGGTGACGAGGCTCTGGAGCAGGAAGGAGCTACCATTCTCCTCACACTCGGGGCTCTGCTCCCAGGGAGCCTGGCACTGGGACAGGTCCTTCAGACATCAGCCAGGAGGGAAGAGTGGGGCCTCAGGCGGGAAAGGCTGCGTGGTCTGTCCCAGAAGAGCTTGTAGTCAGAGGTGGAGGAAATTCTCCCACTATCATTCCTGTCTTTCTCTCTCCCTTAATTAGGAGCTTCAGTGAGTTCAATTCTGTGGGGGGTTGTAGGGCACCAGTGCAATCACGGAGAAGTCAGACATCGCTCGCTTGGCTCCCTGTGGATTCCCACAAAGACAGCTGGCATGCTCTGGCTAAAGGGTGGGGGCACAACATTGTACCCAATTATCTCGTTAGTTTGAAAAGCAGGCGTGGCCATGTTTGTGGTCTTGTGTGGAGCTAAGGTGACAGAAACTACTAGAGATGTGCCTATGTTGGCAACTCCTCTCCCTGGGGCAACTCTCCTTGTTAAACACACAGCCTGTAATATTGGTGCAAAGTGAGCACATTAGTATTATTGTTTATAATAATCATAACAATTATAACATGCACTCCTTTATGAGAGAAAATAGCACCCCTGACCCTCAGAACTGCAGCTCTGAAGCTTTTCCGGATGTGGGATAAATCTGCCGCAGTCCTCCTGTGACAAGCTGTGGGTAGGTCTCTAGCTAGTTAAAGGCTAAGAGGGGATGAAGCCCTGGGCCTCTCACTTCCTGACCCTTGACACATGGACTTGCATCATTTTTTCCCTCCACAACATAGTGTAAAAGTAGAGAAAAAGGATCTCAGGTACTCAGGTTCACATATAGCCATCTCTACTACACGACCAGGGGACATCCCTTGCTACTCATTGGTTCTGCATCTGTAGTGTGGGGTGTGGTAAGATTTACCTAAGTAATCTGAGCTGTGGGCTCAGGAATCACAGGACTATCACCAAGCACTGTGATTGGTCTTGGGTGCCACACAATGTACGCTGATACTTTCTACTATGCACTGTGATGATAGCATGCAAGGAAGGTACCTGCTTTAAATATAAAGGCTTGCCGGTGTGGTGGCGCACACCTTTAATCCCAGCACTTGGGAGGCAGAGGTAGGAGGATCACTGTTTGAGGCCACCCTGAGAATACAGAGTGAATTCCAGGTCAACCTGAGCTAGAGTGACACCCTACTTCAAAAACCCAAATAAATAAATTAATTAAATAAAAAAAGGCCTGGAAAAGAAGGCCCATCATCTCAAAGGAATCATTTGCTTCGGCTACTTTCTGGGCTGACTTAGCCCCAGCCCCATACGCCCCTTGTGGTCTTCTGGTGAGACACAAACCTGTAAGAAGCCCTGGGAAGCAAGTATCCCCCAAAAGACTTAAGAGAAGCTTCCACCTGATCCCTCCAGGCATCAAAAGCCGGAAGAACCGTTACCTCTACACTGTCAGGTACCTCCTGGGTGGTAGCTGGGCAGAGAAGAACCCCGGAAGTGCAACCCTGAATACATGTCAGCCTAGAAAGGCCAGAGCTCCCTGCCTCCTCTGCAATCTAGGCACGTTTACTAATCTCTCTTCTCCTCCTGCCTGGAGATGGCATCTGTACTGCCTGTCACAAGAGCCCCTTGAGCTTGCATACACCTTATGATTCCATAGGAGAAAGTGACTACTTAGAATCTCTTTGCTTGGAACATTTTCACCTGGAAAAGTGAGAAGAAGAAAGAAACCTACAGGGTGAAGTGGGAAGAGGACAATGCAGCCACCAATATACAAAGGTATTTTTGGGTGACCTAGCTGTTTCCTTTGGGAAACGCAGGAGAATGAGATGCTTTGCAGTAGATGGGAAAGTGGGTTTGCTCTGGGTGGAACTTTCAGATTTTAAGACAGCATCAACATACAGTCATATAATGCTTTCAGTGTCAGTGTCTTGGCTGTGTCTTCTGAAACCTTGAGAGATATATAGGAAAGGACATATCTTCACTTTACAGAGAAGAAAAGGAAGGAACCAAGAGAGGAACCCATCAATTACCTGACCAAATAGGTAAATGCTGCCTTTAGAGGAAAGATTTTCAGAAAAGAAAAATAACAGTGCATGACCTTTCACAGACCTTTCGTACCAGGCACAGCGCAGCAGCAGAGTCCTGAGCCTTGGCCTTCACCTTCCCTGCCTGACAACCAGGAGACCATTCTCCTAATCCCCTGCAGCCTCTGACCTGGCAGGCAGCCAGGGCTCAGTTTGGGCTCCAGCTGCCTAGGTACACAGCGAATGTGTCTACTCTCAGACTAGCATTTATGAATTCAAAGAGGGCTGGAAGCCAGAGAAAGAAGGTGAAATTTATAGGGACATGAGCACTGCTCATGGGAAGTTTAGGGAGAAAGGAGAGAAACCCCACTGTTTGATTTGGAGCCTTAACAGGCCTGCTACTGTTTAAAGCATACAGGAAAGTGGGATCTGCACAAGGAGAAGAGGGGAGGGTGAAGACCTTATGAATGAATGGTGCTGAGAATCCCTAGCAGGTGCTCTGCTCCTGTGTCCCAGGCCTTGAGCCCTGTTGCCCAGGCAGAGGCCCATCACTTGAGCCACCCAGAAGCCTCTCATTTCCATTCATGAGATTTGGCCCTCACACTCTAGTCTGGCCTGTCAGATGGATGCATTTGTTTCCACCAGTGTGCGTGGTGGGGGTAGGGCAGAGGCTGCTGTGGCTGCTGGCAGTGTTGCTAGTGAAAGGAGGTACGGTGTAGCAACACAGAAAGGCCCACCTACAGGGAGACTGACTGTGTTACTGCCTCACAAATATGGCCAGCCTGAGACCAGCTCAAGAGCAAGACTACATGTATCTTAGGGTAGAGATGACTGGGGCATGCTGGGCTCAGCACAGGAGCCCAGGAGAAGTCTGACAACAGCTGATGTGCTGGACATAGATGGCCATTAACAAGCAGTAACCAATTCAGCTCCCACTAAGGACCACGCGCTGCTCCCCAGCCCAGCCCCCAGCCCACTCCAAGCCCCCTCAATGTATGCACACACACACTCCAGGCAACATTCCCATGCTAAACATTGATGCTTGCCGCCCCCACCTCTCAAAGGAGCAGACTTAATGCAGAAAGCCTGCCAGTGTATGGCCTGCTTCCAACACCAAAAATACCTCCTGCAATCCAAGGAGCTACCATACTGGCATCTATTTGTGGGGGTTGAAGCTTCTGCCGAGACAGAGAGAGGACTTCCCTGGGGATGGGCTAGCTTCCCATTTGGGCCCAAGATCCCCCAGTATACAGGCTGGCTTGCCAGGGCCTGAGGAGGCTTGTCCTCAGCCTGGGGGTGCAGGAAAAGATGCGTGGCAGACTTGTCTGTAACAGAAATACTGGTTCCACACTGGAAAATTCTTCTAGACTGATATTGCCTATTGTCCCACTTCTGCGGTTGTCTTGCCTATGTCAGTGACAAGGAGAAAAGTGGCCTGGGACCAGGAACCCTAAGGTAGCCATACAGGGGTCTTCCCTGGCTGAGACTCCAGGAGCACCACACAGGCAAGTAGGTAAGAAGCCACAGGGCTTGCTACCACTTTCAAAGATGCATCTCTGCATAAACAAAGCTCTTCTTCTTCATACTTATTAAACATTTGCTACTTGCTTACCACTGTGGCTGTCCATCCTGATGGAAAAGAGAGGATTGGCTAGTCTCCATGGTCTATAGTTTGACATTACCTGAGCAGAATAAGAAGGGATATCAGAATGCCAGATAGATTCAAAGAAATCTGAGTCCCCAAAAAGGTAGCAGACAGGTGAGTAGGAGTCTTTTGGGTGGTATGCCTTTAAAAAATATATATGTGCTGAGCAATGGAATACTATTCAGCATTTAAAAACATGAAATCATCTCATTGTGGGGAACTCTTGGGCCCAGAACACCTTATGTTAAGTAAATCAAGTCAGGCTTAGAAAGACAAGTATTGCATGTTCTCATTCATATGCAGAAGATAAAGAAGTTTATCTCATAGAAGTAGAAAATAAAATAGTGGTTACTGAAGTCTGGGAAGGCACACAAAGGGAAGGAAACAAAAAGAAGTTGGCTCCAGGGTCAGCACAGTACAGTTACTATAGCTAATGATAATTTATTATGCATTTCAAGACAACTAGGGAAGGGTTATAAATGCTTCCAGCACAGATAAAAAATGCTTGAGGTGACAATATGCTAATTACCCCGATATGATCATGATACATTGTATATAGTGAAGTGTATTGTACTCATCAATATGTAAAATTATGTATCAATTAAAATGTTTGAATGTTCAGAAGAGGCTATTGTGTACTGTACATAATTCTATTAAAGAAAGAAATATAGTAAGGTTGGGCTGGAGAGATGGCTTGGGGGTTAAGGCATTTGCCTGCAAAGCCAAAGGACCCTGCTTCCATTCTCCAAGACCCATGTTAGCCAGATGCACAAGGAGGCGCACATGTCTGGAGTTCATCTGCAGTGGCTGGAAGCCCTGGCATACCCATTCACACTCTCTCTCTCTCTCCCTCTTTCTCTGTCAAATAAATAAGTAAATAAAAATAAAATATTAAAAAAAGAAATATAGTAAAGTAGCTATTTATTTATTAATCCTAACCCTATTTATTAATAGTTATGGCTAAATGAACGGATGAATGCCCAGAGGTCAAGGAGATGGTTCATCTCAGCACCTACAAACACTGACAGCTCATGGACATCACAATCACCTCAGAGGACATTACAAAACATAGCCATGAACCTGTTATTTTTACCTTACAAAGTTTAATGCTTAATGAGACCCCTAACAGCATACTTCCTATTTTAATGACATTATCAGTTCTTCAAACAGTTTCACATACATCTATTTTAATTGCTTCAGCTCAACTAGAAATACCCCATATTAGAGATGGGTAACCTGAAGCCTAGACAGTTATAGTGCTTCATTTGAGTACCTTCCAGAAGGTCTAGGCTTCTGTGCCTACCATCCAGAGAACACCCACAGTTCTGAAGGACTCAACATCAGACTCTGTTCAGTGGTGATTCAGAAGCAGAGAGTCACTGTGCCACCGATCTGCAGTGTGAGCTGCCTGTGAGTGCTTTTTGTCCCGCCTTCTCCCTCCCCTCCCTTTATTCAGGAAGGGAAGAACAAGCGTGTGGGGAGGAGTGGAGGATGAAGTGAGTGAAGGAAATGGGTTCATTTTATGCTACCTTGCTGTGAAGATTTATTTTGGGATCACAGGGGTGATGAATTGCATCTGAAAATTAAATTGTATTATAATCTTCTTAAGATGTGATTAAATTGAGGCACAAGGAAGAGCAAGAGACACAACCTCTCCCAAAGTCATAAAGAACTTGGTTGAGCATCAAAGGACCCTCATTTTCATCTGTGAGCTTGGTCAGTTATATACTTCCAACCCTACAGAGGATGGTGTCTGGTGAAGCTGGCCACTTGCTGAAAAATGGGGATTGCTGAATATCTTCTTTATATCATCGTCCTTAATAACTCATGTGTATTTGGAGATAAGAGGATAACAACATTGTCTGGGTAAGGAGATAAGTCCCAGTCCTATAGAGAAATAAATAATAATGTAGGGTGATGATGATGATCACCTAGTGTGTTACCAACAACAAAAAGGAAAGAGGAGGTGTGGATCAGAAAAGACTTGTGGCTCCTCAGAACAAAGTTAGCTATAATCCATGAAACAGGACACAAAATTAAGCTAATTAATTAATTAGTTTAAATTTTAAAGAATAGTTAATTGGAGTTAAGGCTAGATTTCTCAGTGGAGGACTACTGAGGTGGTTGATGAAGGAGGATTTCCTTTCCCTTACCTTGTTTAAGGCCCTGACGCGCTGAGAATTTCAGCCCACTACTTTATTGATTTCAGTGGAGATTTTTTTCCTTCTTCTGTTTATACCACTGAAAAGTATGGCCAGGAGAGGGCAGTAGAGGAAGCTTATCAGACTACTTGGACGTGTGGAGTAAAGTCCGGTAGCACCTACGCCAGTCCAAAACAGGCAGATCCTGAAACCCTTTAAGTTCTAGCTCTCAGGCCCCCAACAAAAGGCCTTGGCCATGGCTGGAGAGACACCTATTGTATGCACCGCAGAATGTTGAGGGTGCCGAGGCAATCCCGAACCCAGAAACCTCTCATGAGAGGTTATTAAAATAAGTTATCTTAACCTCTTAGCCTTCATCTGTCTGCTTTCCGAAGGAGTCACGTCTGGAAAAAACAAGTTCAATGCTGGTCCCCATCGCCCCCATTCAAGTCAGGATCTGCCCAGCGCCCAGGATCCCTAACAGAGCTGGAAGCAGGGATGCAGAGCAAGGCATTGTAGAATAACAATTACCAACTTCAAACCTCGCTTGATATCTCGCTGGCTTTCTGGAATTCGTGAGAAAGGGAAATTTGCTGCCCCCAATTCCGAAGCCCCAACAGCGCCGGGTTCCTTCGCATTCACTCCTGTCTCCAAGGTGAAGAGGGAAATGTGTAGAGTGTGGGAGGTGACGGGTGTCGCTAAAGGAAAGCTGTCCCCACTACGTTCCCTAGACGAGCCAGTGGGGTCTCCAGGCCCTGGCAGCGCGTTCCCGGCCGCTTGACCACTGCAGACGCCCAGTGGCCCGGCTGAGCCAGGCGCACGCCCGCAGCAGGTGCCTGCGGGCTGTGCGCGACCCTCCGGTGCACGGCGGGCGGGGTGCGGCGGGGAGGGGGTTAACGCGGCCTCTATGATAATGAGCCGCGCGCTGATATAGGAGGCCGGCGGAGGGCGCCGCCGCGATCCGATCGCGTCCGCGCCGCTCCGCGCCGAGCCCCGCCGCGCAGCGCCGTCCGCGCACACCCGAGCGGGGCGGCGGGCGCAGCTGCGGATTCTTCAGCCGAGGAGCAGCGATCCGGTCCGCGGGACCCGCCAGCGCGGGGCCGCGCAGGGGTGGTGGATATTTCTGGAAGCCGAGCCCGCAGGAAATGGGGCCGAGCGGGCCGGAGCCGTAGGGAAGGAAGCGCGGGATCGCTGATGTCAGAGCAGCCCGGAAAGTCGCGCCGGGGAAGGCTGAAGACCGCGGGCTCTGGTCGCCACGCCGCCGCGCACCGGCTCCTGAGCGACGGGGCCGAGCCGAGCGGCACCCACGGGACTCCGCAGCCGGCGCCGGCCCCAGATCTGAACGCCCCGGAGCCCCATGTGGACCCGCAGTCCCGGTGACGCCGTGAGGGCCGGGACTGGGCGCGCGGCGCCGTGGCGGCCGGCGGCCAAAGCCGACTGAGCCGGGACGCGAGGACAGACCGCCGTCGCCGAGCCGGGTAAGCGGCGCCCTCCGCCCTCTCCCCCGCGCGCTCCCGCGGCAGCGCCTCCCGCGCCGTCTTCGGAGGTCCCCTGGGGTCCCGGCCCAGCCCCGGCCGGGCGGCGGCGGCGAGTCCCCGCGCGGGGTCCGTCACTTTGGCAGCCGCCGCCGCCGCCGCCGGCGCTCGGGCTCCGCAGCCTGGGGCTCCGGCGCTCCGCCGCGCGCCGGCTCCGCGCACCTGCCGGGTTCTGCGGCTCTGGGGAACGCGGGGCGCCGAGGCTGTCCCGGAGCTGGAGCTCTAAAAGGGCCTTGTTGGCAGAGCTAGACAGCCCAGGGCCACTGTGGCCAAAGACCGGTTGGGGGGCGTTCACTCTGGAGCAGGAGTCCCTGGTGGCCACAGGCCTTTCCTATGGATCAGCGGACTCCATTGGGAAGGCAGCATTTACGTGCGCTTGGGTTTGGAGAGTGGTTTTGAGCACTAAAGGCGGATAAGTGCTCCCGCCCCCATCCCCTGTGCCCAGCTGGGGCCCTGCGTACTGAAGTGAGCCCCACCACTGCTGAGGGCTGGAGTGAGAGTTTGTCTAGAGTCCAGGAGGCTCCTTAGAACCCACTGGGAGTATTTCCCCCCATGCACTTCTTTTTACCTCACTACAAAGTCATATCAGGGTCTTAGAAAATTCCAGCCCTTGCCAGCCATCCCACAGGTAGACCCCACAAATGTTAATCTTGGTCTAAACGACCAAAAAGAGTCATCCAAAGCCGACATTCCAGAGCACTGGAAAAATGTCCACCTGTTTGGTATGACCCTTGCCCAAGGAGGAGCTACCTTAGCTCAGACAGGTAGAGAGGTACAGAGAGAGAGAGAGAGAGAGAGAGGAAGCTGGGGAAAGACTGAGTCAAGTTGGCCATAGAAAGACTATCAGTTCTGTGGAAATCCATGATGGGAGGGAAGCATAGCTAGTCTCAACCAGTGTGTGCAAGGGGACATAGAGGTGAATCGTTGTGGGGAGTGGAGAGGCCCATTCATGGAAGAATCTGTAGACATTTTAAGGCACAGCCATCCAGTCCGCACATGAGGTTTACCAGATGAGTGTTTTGGGTTAGCCAGGCTGGCTGTGTGCAGAAAGACGAGGAGACAGGTGCAGCTCTCTATCTGTCCACACAATAGCAGTCTCCTGCCTTGACCAGCGTCTTATCCTGCTTTGGATGTTGGGACCTTCCAGTGAGCAACAGCTATAGTGGAAGAGCTAGCCCTGGCTGAAGGAATTCAACTATCCCTGGTTGAAAAGCTCAAGTTTTTGTGCAGTTGCCCCCAGAAAGCTCTTAGGGTTGCTGGAAGAACTGTCTCCTCTGACCCCCATGCAAAAAGAGAAGAATACATTAACTTCATCTTTCTTCATAGAGCACCATTTGGAATAATTACCTGTGATCTCTCCTTGGTGGCCTCTGGGTGGGAAACAGAGAGGATCGGGAACCAAGGAAACAGTGGAATCTGTCAGAATACACCGGGAGACTCTTTTTCTCTTACCAAGTTTTCCATTTACCATCACTGCCTCTCACCCGAAGCCCATACCGATCCCAGGTCTTGCCTCTGCTGTTCAGCCAGAGCCTGTTTGCTCTATCCCATCACCCGTCTTTCCCAGGGCCTTTCTGGTAAACGGAAGGTGATGCACAGCACCCTCTCTGCTCCTCGCTGTCCTTAAAAAATGCATTAGGATGAGGGCAAATTGACCTGCAAATCAGTTAAATGGAAGTGACATTTTGAACCATGTGTGCAGTTGAGTCACTACTGTAGAGTGCAAAAAGTCCCTGAAGTTACCCTCTGCCCAGGATCACAGCCTGACAAGGAAATTTTAACTGACCTTTTCTTTGGCAGAAATAAGGACAGGGGACCCTCACGATCTAGAACCAAGTAGGAGTGGGGAGAAGACTGACCTTTTGGGCCAAGTATAAGAGAAGAACAGATAATGATGTTGCATGACCATCACCCACAGCATGCCATTTCAGTGCTGGTGGTCCCTGTCAGAGCTGACCTGAACAGTTGATCTCCAATGTTCATGATCATGAGAAGCTTCAGGCTTGGTAAATGGTAAAGTTCAGGTGTTTTGCAGGAGTTTGTGCTCAAAATGAGGCTACAAAGAAAACCTGTAAGAACGGCCTCTTCCCTGCCATACCCCTTTCCTGTTTACAAATACTCCGGATTGTTCAGCTAATCTCTGTTTTGTGAGCATGTTATGAGGAGACACAGATGCAGGAGGGGCCACAGTGACATGCTTAAAGCTGCCAGTGCAGGTCCTGCGAACTGTCTCTGATGCTGGAGCCGTCACCTTCTCGGGGTGTTAGGGTTTCAATTCCACCTTGCTTTCTGTGATGGCCTCCAGAAGATGCAGGGTTTGGTGTGGGGGAGGCAATTCCTGTCTCTACCCCACCTCAGCTGTCTTCCTGCATTGCCACACAGCTGTCTGCACACAGAGACCAGGGTACAATATACTTTTGTCCATCACAGCAAATGGAAAGGCAAGGAGCTGGGAGCCAAACCCCCTCCCCATCCCATGCAGATCATAAAGAGACAGGAGCATTGTGTTACAGTCTGTTAACTAGAATAATTCAGGACTGCCCATGGGGAAGCTGGATTAAACAGCCTTTGAGGTGCTAAACTTTTTACAGTTTATGTGCATGCAACACCCCATCACTCCCCCCATTACTACCCCTTCTCGGGGGCAGTCTGTTATCAGTTATCAATTCATTCTGAGTATTCTGTTTCTCACCATCACATATGCTCAGTTCAAACAAGGATGAATGGAACGATTCCCTTACGAGAAACAGGTTTTTTTTCAGTTAGTTACAAAGATTTTATGCCTGATTAGCATAAATGAGGAGTGGGTGTGCATCCACTGCTTCTTTGGTCATTTCAAAAGGTGAGTCCCCTGTGGAGACAGAAAGAAAAACAGTTCTTCTAGGGGTCAAACAGCTGGTCTGAAAAGGCCTGGAGGGATAACTGTCAGCAGGAGCCACCTTCTCCCTCTTCTCTGAGCCTTCACACTCTTTTGGAGTCCACTCCCTGGCATCTGGCATGTGGAGCTTCTTCACCCAGCTCCATCTGGAACTGGAGGGCAGAAAGAGGCGAGAACGTTCTTTGTTGGGGAATAGGGTCCCTATGGGGTAAGAGTATAAAGTCAAAGGAGGCGGGGTTGGCGAGTGGCATGTAAAGGCTTAGACCTGAGCACTTCCAGAAAGTTCCCTGCTCTTACAGTTGGTTGGTTCACCATTAACCTACTGCCCCTGCCTAGGTCCTCCATCTGTGTGTAAAGACATCTCTGGAAAACCTAGAACCCCAATAGGAGTTTCCAGTGGCCCTCTCTTTACACAGGACTGCAGGCTGCTTGCAGAGAGCTTCAGAAGTGTACATCAGCCCATACAGCTCAGTTTGCTTGGGAGACAGCAGCAGAGGTGAAGGTAGTTTTACCAAAGCCTCTTTCTCTTCCAGAAAACCTGATTCCTTAGGGCTTCTCTCTGGCTTTGGCTGTGGCTGTTTGGACCCTTTGAGGTTTGGCTGCTTGATAGGATATCCTTTAAAAAATTTTAGTTGGTCACAACTGTCCTGCTGACCTTCCAAGAAAAGCAGCAGGTGGATCATGCAGGCACAAACACGCACATAGAAAGATGCAGACACAAAGGTGCACATGGAGTTATAGAAGTCAGGGTGGTGACAAGGAGCAAAGGGAGGAGAAATATGAGAGCTTGAGAGTGTGCTGGGGCAGGAGCTTTGAGCCAGCAGGAGAGCAGCACACACCAACTCTTGTCTCAGTCCCTTCTGGCTGTGAGCTCCAGGGGAAGCTGAAGTAGCAGATAGCAGATTGTCTCCACTAGAGGGGGCTCTTGAAAATAACGCTTATCCTGTAACACTGGCTTTTGTGCTAGCTTTCTTACTTTTCTTCTTCTTCTTTTCAAAAGATGTATATATTAGAAAGCCCAGCTGCCACTACCAGACACCACAACTGGTAGAATCTGGCAGTGGGGAGTCTGGGCCTCCATGTGATGACAGATTCCTGCTGCATTAAGCAGTGTCCACCAGTCTGGCTCTGCAGCTCCCAGAGGCCTGCCCGCAGGACATGTTGCATTGGAAGGTTCAGCAATAAGAAACTCCACCCCACAGTTCATGTCTGAGTGGGCAGGGGGAGGGGTGCATGCTCAATTGAACAGGCAATCCAGTCCTGGCTGAGGCCGCCAAGAGAATCTTGCCTTTCTTTATCAGCAAGTGAAGTTTTTGGCCCATCCCCAAGTTGCCTTCACATGCCTCCCGTCCCTTCTTCTAACTCTCTAAATGTAGCTTTTCCAACCAGTCTCAGGCGAAGGCCACACTGCTCGGAAGGAGACATTTTTTAAAAAGACCTTTCAGGAACTAAACGTATGTCAGTGTTGTATCACTGACTTAATCTTTGTCTTCATATTCTCCCTGGGAGCCTTTTGCTGAATTCTAATTCCCTCTTTCATTTCAGCAGAGGACAATATTGAGAGAGAGCGTGCAGAGACTACAGGCTTCTCTCATCCAAGGAGATAATAACTGTCCAACAGAGGATAAAAAAAATATTGAAGTTTTAGCATGGGCAGAGGGCTAGAGAGCAGCATCTCTGCAGACCTGATACCATCCCCTGATATTTAATCTCTGCTTCCTTCTGGCTCAAATTTACCTAGGGTCAAGAATGAGGGGAAGGGAGGACAGAGGAAAGAAAGAAGCAAAACAAGATAAATGTGTCATGTTATGAAAGTTTAATCCTGCTTTTCCTTACTTGAAATTACTTTCAGGATGAGAGATAAAAGGCAGTGAGTTCAACTTGTCTTTCAGAAGACAGAGGAGGGGGTTTCTGGGCTTAGAGTGAATACCTGATGAATGACTCTCTCCCCTCTGTGACCCCCTCAGCAGGCACACACACGTACACACATACACACGCACACACACACTTCTCAGACTCTAAGAGCATCATGACTTCTGACAGAGCCTCAGTTCTTCTCACCTGCCCTAAAGACTCAGACTGCTGTCCAGACCTTCAGTTCTATTTGGACAGTCTCCCTTGTAACCTGGTTTCTCCTTTGGATGGGAAGAGAAAGTTACTTGTGTAGCTGAATTCTTACACTACTGTTCCTTCTCCTTGCACTGAACCACGTAGACACTGAAAGCAAGAAGTAGAATCCATTCAAGTTCAAATAAACAGGGGTAGATCACCCGTGTGATGCAAGAATGCAGTCACTCCCAGCCTAAGATGGATGAGCAGATGCTCATACCTTCAAGTAGTGCAGTGCCTGGGACGAGGGAAAGAGGCGCACAAGCCTTGTATCCTAGGCATCCATAGACAGCAGGTTGCAGTTGGCTCTGACTAGCGGTTCAGAGGAAGGGAAGGCAGAGAGTTCCTCAGAGCCTTTGCTCTACATCCATGTGTGATGGAGTTGGTTTCCAGGAGAGACCAGTAGATGCCTGAAAACTCCAGGCTTCTGATGGAAGGACCATCTAAGGTTCTCTCTCAGTACCCCTTCTCCTTTGCCCTTCATCCTCCTTTCTGGATGTTGTGGCTGGTTAGTCAACACCTAGGCCAAGGCCTGCCAAAGCACAGTCTGAGAGGCTTTTCTTTTGCATTTTATGTAACCTGTATCACTTCCCAAAGTGTTGAGGCTGGCAATATGAATGCCAATGTGGTTCATCAGGAAATGTCATCATCCCTGTTATATTCCCATACAGTGTGCAGAAACCTACAGTCACTTACCCACTCTTATCTGAATGAACATGTGAAAAATCTGGGACCTGAAAAGTTCAGATCTTCCCCCATACCTTGACTGGGTCAGGGAGGCCATGTTGTGCTTATTGCACGGCAGAACACCCACTTTCTTTTACAGTTTCTTTTTAGAATGAAGGCCTAGGAGGCTAATGGAGGAAAGTTAAAAGGAGATGGATGTTGGCTTACATGAAAAACACCCGTCTAATACCATGATGGGAGGCAGAAGTCTCCCTGTGACTTAGCTGGGGCTTCCTGCACTGAGGTACCCAGAACCTGGAACAGGCCTGCCCTTCAAGAGGCCTGAGAAACCCTGTAGTTTTACACTGGAGAATTTTGTGGGTATGAATTTCTGAAGAGTAGTCTGTGACCTATCCTCTGTGAAGGACCTCTGGACTTCACATCATGAGGGGGTTCCACTGCTGTTCTGGCCCCAGATGTAGTCTACCCAGAGTAAACAAGAACACTCCTGGGAAGCTCAGAAGACTGGAGAAGTCACCCTCTATTACAACTGTTCTGTAGCCATGGCCAGCTGGTTTACTTCTGTGAGCAGGAGGCAAGAGGTTCAGAATATGCGCATTAAAGTCCCTGGCCCTGCCTGTGGAGGCAGAGAGCCAGCAGGCAGTTAGGCAGAGTGGCAGGGGGACAGAACAGCTTTGAAGTAGTTTCCTGCTTCATAAAAGTGAAAAGGCTCTACTGGGTTGAGTAAATATTACGATGGCCTCTGACCTCCCCTGCTCCTCAAACTTCCCTTTTTTTTTCCTCCCAAGGAATGAAGACACCTGAGGGGACTTAAATCTGTGGAGGATGGGTTCTTAGTGGAACACAGATCCTTCCACAGACAGCAGAGCCCACCTGAGTCAGCAGAGCTAAGTCCTTGGACCTTAACTCCAAGTCCAGGTACTGGTGTTTCTAAGAGAGGATGTCTAATGACCCCACAGACCTTGGAGAAGAAGGCTAACCCTATACACAGAGCCCTGCTGGAGGTTCCTAACATGCTCCTTCATATTCAATACCTAGGCATAAGGCAGGACCTGCAGTTTATCCAGAAAGATCTTAACTGCTACCCTATTCTGAGTGACCCAGGGTGACAAGCCCTTCAGGTTGCCCAACCCAAGGACTTAGAATGGCCTGTGAATCACCCATGGAGCGGGGAAGGCACCTGAGCACCTCACACAGGGGCTGGAGCCTTACTAAGAAAGACAGACAGATGGTGAGGAGGGGCCTGGAGTCACAAAAGGCTGCTGACACACAGGAACAAAAGCTTCCCTTCACACTTCCGCCCCTTCCTGAGAGTTTCTCACCTGTTGACCTCATGCCGCCATTTGTTCCTGGTAGTAGGAGGGAGATAAGAAAGCCCAGACACCCTGGTGCACCATCTCTGCCTCTCACCAGCACCTCTGTCTCCATCTGCACAACAGACTCAGTGGTGTTCCTGATGCTCAAATCCTCACCCTGCCTGTGTGTCTGGAGCTAGGCAGAGGAAGATGGTGTTAAGGAAGTTAGAAAAATAGCAACTCCTGCCAACCTGGGAAATTATTCTGAAATCTAGAACAGAATAAACTAGGAGTATTTTAAGTGTCTCTCTTGCTCACTCTCTGGCTTGCTCTCTCACTTTGAAAATTTCTGAAAAGGCAAGATCTTACTTAAAATGTATATGCTACACAGAATAAAGAGCTGGAGAACTCAGTGAAGGAAAGAGGAAAGCCCATGGTGGTCTTGACAGTGAGGGCACGGGCATTTGTGGTCAGCATTTAAATACGGGAGTTTAGATTTGTATTTTGAATTTGATGTGGAATTTTGGTGCCCTCAGGTCTAAATGTAGAGAAGAATGCTGCCCTAGAACTGGTGAGTTGACATTGCTATAAGAGTCTGCTCCTGGCAGAACAAAACACAGATCTGAGCCCTGGCTGCCTGGCTCCAACAGAGAGACCTCACTCCTACTGCAAAGCAAGAGGCTCACTGAAGGGCCTGCCCAGGCAGAAAGGACAGGAAGAGCATTAGCAGGGCAGATATCTGGTCAGTGCCTGTCATTAGTCAAGCCATGCAAGATATGTGGGGAAAAGTAGTGACTGTCTTCTCCTGGACCCATAAGCTTTCCCACGCCGTCCCCACTGCAGCATAGGGCCTTGTCTCACGTTGGAAGTGCAGGGTGTGGGAAAGTGAGTATGGAAAGAGTCCTGTGGGGTTGGCAGTACTGTTCAAGGACATGCTACAGAAAATGGGGGATTGGGAGCTGTCTATATATATATATATATAAAATCATGAAACCCAAGTACAAACAGGGAGTGGATTGTCAGTGTCAAACAGCAAGTCTTCATTTGGGGCTATCCAATTGCTCCAGCCTACTCCAGTATATTCTCTTGATCTCTTCACTTGGCCACTTTCTTTCTCCAGTCTCTTGCTCCCTGCCCTGCCCTATATCCAGTGATATCCCCCATCCCCGCCATCTCTCTGTTTCTTGGGTTTGGGCAGACACACAGTTCCAACCAGCTTTTCTCCATTCATCTCTAGCCTTGCTCTTTGCACAGTCAATGGCTTTGGCAAGGCCTGGATGCCCCTCCCTCCAGAGAGGCACTGTGGGCACTGTTTGTGTTTCAGTCTCTATAGACTCAGCATTCACAACTTGAAGAGGTTGAGACAATGACACCCCAGCAGCTGCCTGCAGAGTGCTGGCTGGGAGGCACAGGCAGAGAGCTCTGACTCTCAGGAAGTTGAAAGGAAGCAAGAGGCAGGGAGTGTCAGGCCACCAGGGTTTGTGCTCCCTGCACCTGTGAGCTTTCTCAGGCCGCCATGCTTGAACAGGAGCTGAAAAGAGGGCTAGGATTCAGCAGGCTGTTCCAGACCTCTGGGTTCTGTTACATGTTCCCCAAGTTGTTGTTACAGTGCTCCTCCCAGCTGTGATAAAAAGCCCTGGACAGAAACCCTGGCTCTTGGTTTGTGAACAAGGACAAAACATTGATTCAGAAAGAAATTAAAGAAAGCTTCACCAATGCCCTGTATAGGCAGAGGACAGATGTGTTACTTATAAGGAATTTGAAGTTGGGACTGCCTAATTCAGTCTGATTGAACAGATGTTTATAGGATGTCTGCCATGGGCTGAGTATGAGGGTTGGGAGGTAAGTCACTGGCAAGGGAGAAAACATGAGCACACAAATCTTGGTCAGAAAGATGATGTAGATTCAGCAGGGGTGACAGAAGAGAGAGATGAGTCAGTAAGACAAGCTGGGAAGGTGTGGACTAAAAAGGAAATTAACTCTGTACCACATGGAAAAGCCAAGCAGAGGTTTGAAGATTACCATATTTTCAGTGAAAGCTGAATGGGAGACATAAAGGTGTGATAGCTGACACCTACCTCCCAAGCTAGAGTCTCCTGCTTTGCAGATCAGGAAATTCACTGGAGGAAAAGGCAGTGGAGTGTCAGGACCAAACAAGTGACCCACAGCGACTGACCTTAATTCAGCAAATTGGTGCTTACATCTTTACCCCCATGGCTGGCCTCAGAGCAGGGTGCCAGGAAGGCTTGGCTGGGATTAGCCGTGGTCTCCCCTGGAGCCAGAGTTCTCCTAATCATGTTAAAATTAGCACTGCCTCCACAAGCGGGGGCAAACTCTGCAGAACTGAGGTTTGGTCAAGTCTGCTTTCAGGGGTCTGAATTCTGATCATTGTCATAAACAAGAGCAGAGCAGCTGCTCACTCCAGTCTATTATCAGCTTGGTTGGAGACAGAGAAATTTAAATGACAGTAAGATGCTTAGCAAAGAGAGTCAGTGTTAAAAATAAAGAAAACAAGACAGCTTGTTACATCCAAATAGAACAAATTAAACAGCCCTGAATTAATCAGTGATCTGCCATGACAGGGGATGGAAGAGCACGAGGCTGGGTAGAGAGCTTGGAGAGGAGGGTGGGGAGAGAAGCACCAGGGCCCTAGGGCAGCAGGTAGGGTGCCAGTTAATGCTCAGCCTGAGTGCCAGGACTGTAAGAATGCTTTGGTCTTCCAAAGGGGCCTGGTAGCAACCTTAGAAAAAGGCAGGCTGAGGAAGAAGACTCTGACACACTAGTCTCACTGTGCACAGATTGGAGCTTCTGGACTCTTTCCATCCACCAACACTAGTGCAACCCCTGGGTTTTCTCTAGGTCTTAACCACCCCAAACCTACTTCCCACCAGTCAGAGAAGAAGGGCTGGGCAGAAGCCAAGTGGCATTTGGTAGCTGGTGAGCAGTTCTCCTTTCACAGAATTCCCAACAGCTCAACTTTGGTAGATTTTTAAACCCATTCCCAAGGTTGGTAGCAGTGTGTCTCCAACTATGCATGGTGTTGTCTACAAGGAAACATAAGGATAACCTCTGGAGAAAGCAGTCACTCCTTAGAAATACCACTTGGTGGCATATGCAACTCTAGACACAGAGAAGCAGGGTGATGTGTAATTTCCAGAACCTTGAGTTTAAGTTCATCTTCCACCTTCGTGCACCTTTTTCAGAATAGCTAACCTGTTATATCAAAGTTTTCTCATCTGTGAAGAGGTGCTGTTAAAATCACTGACCCTCGCCAGTTTGCGTGAGGGTCACATGAACAGAATAATATGTAGAAACTTCAGAACGAGTCACTGTACAAAGTGGAGTCCCTTGGAGATCCAGAACAACACAGCAGAAGAAAGGACTCCTGAAAGGTCAGGACATGTCTGACAGGAGACAGACTTGCGCGCCTACCTCGGCGTGGAGGGAGGGCACAGCCGTGCACATCTGTCAGCAGGAGCAGAGCAGGAGAGATGTGCTGGATGGAGCTCCAGGCTGTTGCTGCAGGAGCCTTGTCTGTGCCCTTTGACCCCAACATTCTTTCTCCTCTCCTCTTACTCCTCTGTCTGTCCTCTAGCTCCCTCCTGGCTTTTACCCTTTTCCAAGCTTTTCTCACACCCCATTCATCATTATATGTCTGATTTTCCCTGGAAAGTTCTTTTCATCCCATCCTCAGGCCCTCCCTCCCTCAACTAGCCTGGACCCTGCTTCCCTTCAGCACCTTCTTCACATGTCGCCACTTCTCTGACAACTGGGCCCCATCCTGTCCCCAACAGAAAGTCTGAGGGATCCTAGATGTCCATCTGGAGTTGATAGGGTCTCAAGAGCTTTCAAAATCTAATGCTCTGCAGGTGGCAAAGGGCCCTCAAGCACACAGACCTCTGCCTGGAATTCCACCCACCCCTCAGTTTTCACTAATCCCTTTTACCCAGCGGACCTACAAGTTCCCCATTGGGTGTATGAGTGTGAACATAGCTGCTACCTGAGCCAGGCTATGTGACAGCCCGGAGTCTGTTCTGCAAGGGCTAGAGTCTCAGACAAAGAGAGAAAAACAATAGGAACTGAAGGTGGGAATGAACGGGGTGGCACTCAGGCTGCTTCATAGGTGTTCTTCTGGTGAAAAGTAGGCAGCTTATATTCTAAGGCTGGCTGTTGGTTCAGAAAAACACTGAAACACTGGAAAGGAGAGGCTGGGAGAAAGGACAAAGAGAAACTTCTTCCATCCATATACTGAGGCAGAGCCTGTAAGGTAGAGCTCAGAGAATGTGATTTCCCAACTGCTAGGTCATTGCCTCAGCATATCGACATTCTCTTTGGGGCCACTTTCCTTCCTCCTCCTTTGTTCCTTCCTATCCTGCCATGGTACCTCGGCCATCAGCAAAAATAGCATACATGGTCCCTGAATCACTCAAAGGGTTTGAGGAGCTGAGAGGGGTCATGGTATAGCCAGAAGACTGGTGGGCAGGGTGACTGGAGCCCTGAGGTCAGTGTGATAGAGGGTGGAACCTGCATCACTGGTTCTGTCCAAGGGGTGGGTGCCTGAGTGACCAAGTTCCAGTGCTTGTGATCATCCCTCACCAAGCTAGAACTAAGTCCTTGAACTTCGAGTAGCCACTGCTACCAAGGGGATGGTGCCCTTGAACAGTGTTTACCCTAAAACAGAAACAGAGTAACTGGTGTTTACTCAGAACTATAGAGTTTATAAAACAATTTCATATCCTATCTGCTTGATTCTCACAACCTGTGAGGTGTTCTTTTACAGAAGGAAAGTGATCCTTTCTCCTCCAAAAGTTAACTAATGCCTGCAAAGTTACCCAGCTAGAAAGAGTAAGACTTGAACACAGGTCTCTTTCCAAAGGCCACAACTGTTGCCTGCAGCAGGTGCCGCAGTGAACTGTCATGACATCCTAACAGATGTACCCACCCTCTTGTGAAACCTTCACAGGGATCAACTCTGGCCCACTCTGCTCTTGATCCCTGCATTTGGTAAACTTCCATTTTCTCTAAACTGCCAACTGCTTCTTGGATTATTACATGCTGGCCCTGGACCTCTTTGACCACGACTTTTCCTACACAGGCCTGGGTCATACCTTCAAAAGCAGAGCTGGAATTTTTCCCTTCTCCATCTTTCTATTTCCTTCACATAGACAATAATTTCACTGTGAGTTCAAGGTGAACAATAACTAGAATTTTTCCCAAACAGGTTGCTTCTTCTCTGAAAGCTCCAAAAAAAAAAAAAAAAAATCACTTATGACAAATCTCTGAGCTAAGCATGATAGATAGTTCAAACCATTTCTGAGGACAGACTAGCAGGAATAATGTCAGCTGAGGAAAAGCAAACAAGTATTTGCCTCCCTTCTCTCTGCTGCCCAGGATTCATACCGAGCACGTTTCTGAGAAAGGACAAGGGTGGCCTGCGATGCACAGCAGGCCAGTTGTATCAGGAGTTACCCCTGCGCTCCAGGAGAGTCACTACCAGTGGGGAGACAGGACACAACAAAAGAGCCAGCACCACACTGCAGTGGGTGCTAAGATCAATACATGCCCAAACCAATGTGTTCTTTCTCCTTTAGAAAGAGGAAGGGCTTTGAAGGACAACAGGGTTTGAAGAGATGAAGTAGAAGGTGGGGACAGGAAGTTTTGGGAGAGTGCTCTTCAGAGATAAAACTGATGCAAGGACTTGGGGATCTCGAGGGTAGATAGTGGATATTGAGCCTGGAGAAAGAGCAGCCAGCAGGGATTGAACTCTGGCATCTAGGATTCTTGGCCTCTACAGGCAACATCAGGGAGCCATCAGAGTGTTTCCAGAGTGACTCTCGCACTTTGGCTATGTAGCTGGCATCATGAGACAAGGTTCTGAGAACAGAACACTTCGCAGAATGGGTTCATCTGAGTCTTCACTAAAGGTAGCTTTCAGAATGGTCCATCACTGAAGAAGGTCTGGATAGCACATATAAACAGCATCCTGGGGAGGCAGAGTTGGTCTCCCAGGGGAAGAGGTTACTTTTTGGACTTTGGTAATCTCTAGCTTTTGGAAATGGGCAATAATAAACCAGACACCTTGAACTGGCAGTGATAGTCACTCTCCCTGATATGAGGTGGGAGTATTAGGGATAGAGCAAGCTCCTTGTCCCCAGAACTCATGAGACCCAAGGCCACAGAGGGCAGAAAGGAAGGAGGATCTGTGAGAGGAAGTAGGAAGTGATTTACCTCAGGTCCTTGGGGTCCTGACAACAGTTTTCTTTGAGAGGAAAAGATATGGATATCTTCGGGGCCAGTAAATGGGGCTTGGGTCAGCCCAAGGACTGAATGTTGGGAGAACGCCTGGTGTTCTGTTTGGCTTTTTCTTCCATGACCTTTTGCTTATTTTCCTCCCCATAGGCATGGATTGGAACTGTGTCCTTACTCTTTGAAAACATTATGTTTAGTGGCAGCATAATATGCCATTATGTGGAATAAGTAATTTATTCCATCATTTAGGTGGGCAGTTTTTAACCTTGTTTTTCTGCCCCACTTCAAACTCCACGAGCCCCAGTCTCTCCCTGCACAGTAAGGATGGGATAAGAAGAAGATGAGAACACTCCACAGTCCTGGTTAGATCCTGTGGAATTGTTCTGGAAGGTGGCTGCCCACTAGCAAGCCTGTCACCACAAAACACAAAGGCTCCACCTGGTAATTGATGCCAGCCCCACCTCAGCCCTAGCCCCTCAAAACAAAGGACCAAGTTAAGATAGATATGAAGGAGACTGTGCTCCTCAAATAAAACACTTGCCAGGTCTTACTCAATAGTCTAGTGAGTTTTCCCAGATGGGTGATAAGAATATTTGACTGAAAAGTAAATTTTAGAGATCAAGGCCAAGTGGGAAAAGCGCAGGCCAATCAGAGCTCTGCCTTCCTGCTGAGGACATCGGGTAAGGGGTCAAGCTTGCTCAGATTCAGCCTCAACTTTGAATTGGGGATAGTCACATACCCCTTACAAGGTGATCACGAAGATGACCAATAGTGTATGCCTCATAAATAGTGGTTAATAGATAATGATAGCAGTGGTCACTCCTTGTTTTTGTTGCTGTGATTTTACTGCCTGTACACTTATGGTCTGAGGTTTCTTAATTTGAAGTCTGACGTGATTTAGCAAAGCCATCCTTTTCTTGCCTTGCAAAGATCTGAGGAGTCCCTCTCCCCACTCTAAGTAATACCGACCAGAGCAGCAGCTCTACTACTGGTGACTCAAACAGGTTCCCGCTTAGGGCCAGGAGAGCAGTGGGTGACCTCCTGTGCCTTTTTATCCCACAGGATGGGCACACTTCCAAGACCAGCTTCTGTGGCCTCAGAGCTCTGCTAATGCATCCTGATTCTTTCTGGCCAGGCACGGGGTGCCATAGCAAGGTGGCCTTCTCCCTGTCCCTCCTGCAAAGGGGCCTAAAAAAGGCAGAATTCCAGGCATGGAGGCAGAATGGGGCAGCAGAGAAGGCAGCTGCATGAAATTGATTACTCGTGTAGCTTACTTTATACCATGCGCTCTCAGCTCTGCCCGGGTGGCGACCTTTAGATAATAAAGGGAATTCTGGGAGATTTCTGACAGGCCCATGACATATGGGGCGGGTCTGTAGGGTCAGGTGGTGTATCTCCCTTCTCTCAGCCCCAGGGTAATGAATCTGGCTTTGACATTGCAAAGCCAGCCCAACCCCCAACCCTAGAATAGAACAAAGTCCTCCCCTCCACACCAGCCCCTAAAATGAGTGTATATCTTAGAACCCTTCATAATTCAGACAACTCCAAACTTTTATAGCCTGTGCAAGGAAAGGACAACAGTGGATGTTTTGCTAAGACCCCAGGAGAGCTGGTGCTGTTTCCAGGGCTTGGGCAGAGCCCACAGAGAGACCTGGGAAAGAAAACACTAGAAAAATCTCCCTGGTGTGAAAACCAGTGGTCCCCAGACGGGGTGATAGTGGATCACTCCGTAGGAATCACCATATCCCAACGTGCTCTTGGGACACTCTCCAGGCAGAAGCAGAGGAAGGGGCCTCAGAGGCACCGAGGGTGAAACCTTGTCTGTGGGAAGAGGCTGAATCAGCGAGTCGTGATGGTCCTCCCACAGTCAGCAGTTGAGTAGTGGGTCTTCTGGGCCGCTGTGCTGGGAGTGGATGAGAGCATGGTTTGCTGTCCTTCACTCCCCAGAATGTTCAGCACTATGCACCTTTGCATTTCCTGCTCCTGAGTACAAACATGAATGTAACGCACGCATGTGCACACACACACACACACACACACACACACACACACCCTGTAGAAGAGCAATTCCTGGACTAGGAAGTTAGAACCCACAACTCCTCTATACTAATTTTACTTGCTTGTGCTGCTATAGCAAAGAGCATAGGCTTGTGGCTTCCGTGGCAGACATGCTTTCCCAGTGTTCTGAAGGCTGAGAAGTCCCAGGTGGAGCTGTGTAAGGGTTTGGGTCCTTTTAAGGGCTACGAGAATGTGTTCCAGGCACCCTTTCCTCAATGTGGAGAGACCTCTTCCCCCTGTGTCTTCACATTGTTCCTTTGTGCGTGCCTGTCTCTGTGTCCACATTCCCCCTTTTATGGAGGCTCCTGCCATATGGATCGGATCCCAACCTCAGGTCTTCATATGAATCTTATCAGCTCAGTGGAGACCTTTTATTCACATACAGCCACAGCCTGAGGTTTTAGGGGTTAGGACTTTCACTATGCCTCTCGTCACCCAGTATCTCACCCTTCTGTTTAGAACTGAGGCCTGTACTGGTACCCTGTTACCCATACTCTGCTGGTGTGAGCATGCAGTTTTGTGGTCTCTAGGGACTTTGGCCAGACCAGGGCTCTGCACACCACCCTGGGCAGGCACCCCCTTACAGATTCCCACCTGGCTCCTTGTTTTGAAGACTAGATCTAGTTTATTCCATTTTGAAAGGTAAGCTTGGGATTCTTCTTCTCCCAGTGTGAGTGGATGCCTAGGTAGATACTGTCACTTCAGATTGTTTCAACACCACCTGGGGAGGCTGTAATATCCCCAAGTCACCTTGTCAGGATGTGTGTATGGAGCAAAGCCCTGCTTACTGCTCTCCTTCCCTCTTCCCCCTCCTCCCTGTTCTGGGCCAGGGCTAGCCACTTAGCTTCAAATAACACCAGAGTTTCAGAGGAAAATGACATTGCAGTAATGAAGCAAATGCAGCTGGTGCAGCAGTGACATCTAAATTGTTCCTTTGGTCCTGTTATTTTCTGTAGGAAATTCTCCCTCTCCATACGCTGCTCCCCCTCTGCCTTTAAATCCTGTGCATAAAATGCGCTAATAACAATCGTGGTGTCTGTACTTGAGTGACAGCTGAAATAAGAAGACGACTCATCATACCTCCTGCAGCCCTGTCACATGGAGCTCAAGGAGCCTCCTCCCAAACCCTCTGGCTCCCACCTCTCCCCCTCCCCTCTCTCCCTGCTTTCCTCTTAATGAGAATCATGGCTATTTGAATAATAATATTACAGGCTCCATCAGAGTGACAGTTGGGAAAAATCAACTCAAACCCATGATTATTCCTTCAATCTAATAATTATTTAAATACCAGATAACTCCTTTCACTCTAATTGGGGCCTTTCAGCCATTGGCATCCCTGGGGCCTTTGTAGTAGCCCTCACACTCACCTTGTGCTACTCAGTGTGCCTGGACTACTACCTCTGAAGTAGAGGCTGCAATGGTGCTGGAATATGAGCAAGGCCGACTGGGAGGGAGGTGATCTTGTAGTGAGTGCTCCACCCACGGGGGCCTCACAAATTCATGTAGACATTGCATCCTTGTTGGTTGTAATTCATAAAAACCTAAAACTAGTGAAACCTGACATCTTTGAGGACTAGTCCCCTGCCTCTGGGTAAACTTGCTCCTAGCCAGCTCTGAGTGATGCTTAGTGTCAGAAAACTTCATAATCTCTTCAGCAGTCTGCTCCAGGGATCCCTTCTAGATAGGATGCCTCCCCCAACCCCACATACATATCTGACTTCAAGTTCTTCTGCTACAGTCCTACTTCTTTTGTAAGACAGTGCTTTCTGTGCTGAGAATAAATATGACCCAGCTGTGGAGTTACCTACAACCCAGAGGGGTGGGGCTCCATGGACACCATACCTCCCAAGAAACAATATAGGTGACAATCCTGGGTGTGACATTTGCCCGAGCCTGCATGTACTGGAGGCGCTCAGAGGAGGTCTCTGTCACAGACAGGGAAGAGAGCCATTCTAAGGATGTCATTTGCACTTCCTGCTTCTGCATCCTGGGCCTCTTTGGAGCTGCTGGTCCAGACCTAGTACTACACTAGATTCTGCCCAGGCTGGAAACAGCATCAGAATCAGTCTTTCCTCAGGCCATTTCTGATTTCCAGCTCCGCCAACATCAAAGGAGGAAGTGCTGACTCTATGTCTCAAGATAGCCTGTCCCTGACTCATTTTGAGTCATCCTGGACAATTTAATTCCTTCCTATAGACTATGAAGTGGAAGGTGGTGGCAGGTTGGCGTGACCTTATAATTGCTTTCAGCATCCATCCTAGCTAACGGAAAAAAGACGTGGGGAGAGGAAAGATTCACCTCCACCATGGGAGAAGAAGGAAGGTCCCCAGAAGCTGCTTGCTGCCCTCCCCCTTGCCTCTGCTTCTCAGGGTTCTGTTATGCGCACCACCCCATAACGGCAGCAGTCAAAATAGGCGCTGTTATTTCTGTGGTGACAGACATAACCATGGTGGCACGGGAGGTGACTGTGGCGACAGTGACAGCAGTGATGGAGAGGGTGGGCATGATGGCGCTACACGTAGGTACAGTGATGTGAGAGCTCCTAGCATTAGCTTTGCAAAGCTCTATCCCACTCTAACTCCTCCTCCCACCAGCTCCTCCGGCAATAAGGGAGGTCAAGTGACAGCACAGAGGCATGTACATCCAAGCCTCTTGGGAAGGGCAGCAGATCAGAATAGCAGGCAGAGGGAATCCTGCATTGAGTTTCACTGTCACTTCCTCCATGGATCACTACTGACACCTGCCACAGCTGGTCAGCAAGATATCAGTTGCCCTAAGTGGCTGTCACCCATACCTACCTCCTGGATCCTGATTGGAGAGATGATGTCATCAAACCTCAAAATAAAATACTTAGTGGCTTGCTTCCCAAAGAGGCAAGTGTGGCCTTTGCTTGACACCAAAAGCTTTGTGGGGAAGGTATTGGGTGGTGTTGAGGGATGGCTCTGCAGATGGGACAGAAGTCCAGAGCTTTATGACCCTATTTGAGAATGGGGAAAGGAGAAAACTGATAGGAGAGTAGAGGCCTATACTATGCTCCCAAGAATGCATGTGACAATTGACTTCATGAACAAGACAGATGTGATAGAAAGAGGACCATTTTATTAAAAGGAAACTCCCACAATTGACATGAGCAGAAGATCAGGGTTAAAAGGAAGTGCTGGTTGTACAATGTCATAACCTTCAACCAAACAGGACAGACAGTTCATTCTGAGACAGATTGTGGGTTAGAGGGACATTAGGAGTCAGAAATATCAGCCAATACCAGCTCTGGTGAAGGCTGTTTTCTCTTGAGCCCTTGGCATGGGCCGGCACTATGATGAGGGCTTTGTTGCACTGTTATCTTCATAATAAACCTATGCAGTGGGTTCTAGTACTGAGCTCATTTCAAACATGTAGGGATGGTATCTTAGAGTGGTCCAGTGCTTTGACCAGCTGCACACAACTGAAGCCCTGTTTGGAGCCAAGCATCTAGGTCTAGTGACCCAGTGTTTGACCATGATATCACACTGCTGCTCTTCGGAGGCACAAAGGAAGCTGTCCTCATCCTGAGCATCCTCACCCACTGGATCCAGCTTCTTAGTTCTATCCACTTTTGGAGCCTTTCAACTTGCCCTGTAGTAATGTCTTGATGGAGGCCTCACTCCCAGTGTGGGAGATGAAGCTCATATCCACCCCTGGCCCCAGAAGACTGTGCCTCTTCTTAACCCCAGCATCCAGTGACAGCTGCTGCAGGATAGGCAGCCCCATGAATTCCCCGGCTGGCCACTGGAGCAGTTTATCCCTGAAAGATGCTGATTAGAGGGTTATGGAGAAAACAGGCCTGTTGGAGGGGTGAGCTGAGAATACCTGCCTGACCAGAGGGACCTCTACTACTGTTGGACCCAGACTCCAGGGACCGAAGGACTGGTATCAAGGCATCATTTCACCTGAATAGAAATAGATTGGCTAGCTCAGATACTCTTTTTGATACCCTGTATTTTAAAACCAAGAACCAGGCTGATGTTAGGGAGATGCTAGAGTAAGCCAAAGCACAACACAGTTGGTGAGTGACAAGCAGACACATTGAACCAGGTGTCTTGAGTCTGCTACCCTTGTTCTTGCCCTGTGACTACAGCCCTTCTAATCATCAGACTGCTTTTCCCATTCTCAGTCCAACTCGGGGCAGCCTCCCTGCAGGCTATTCAGAGACTGTGTTGGGACTTGTCCAATAGTGTGACAGAGAAGATAAGCCTGGATCTGTTCCCTTCCCCTGCCACTGACCTCCCTGACTGAGATCTGCCATGGGGCTAGGAAGGGAGATAAGGTCACAGTTGCACTCACAAGATTCATCCACGAAAGGAAGAACATAAGCAAAGAGGAAAAACCAGGAGTTTTGGCAGGATTTCTGAAATGCCATCTCCAGGTGAGGCCCTGGGGATAATCTACCATTTATCATAAGTGAAGCTGTCATGGTGCACATGATCTTAAGAAGTTTCCCTGCAGAGTATCACTTTATCTTTCATGACAGCCAGAGAGCTAGGTACTGCCATTATCCTTTCCTAGACAAAAGGGAGACTCAACTTGCCAAGGCACCAATTTGCTACCAATTCTGCTTTACAAAAAAAAAAAAAAAATACCCACAACTCTTCAACCATGTCTGTAGAGATACTGGACAGGGAAGTGAGGTGGCTGGCAGTGTCCTTGGATGTTGATCTCTGCTACCAGGACCCTTCCCTGTATCCATGAGCCAACTGTGTGTGTGTGCATGTGTGTGGTGGGGAAGGCTGGCACATGATGTATGTATCTCAGCACCACTGTGTTTGAGAGCACTTGCCACAGCAAACTCTGTGCATGACATGGTGACAGTCTCTTCATGGCTTCTTGTGCACCCTTATCTCTATGCTGCATTCTTGGCTTGAAACCATCCATGTGGTGCCAAAGGACCCCACCTGTGACCCCCTTCATACAGACTCAGCTAGCTTCCCACCTGACAGGAGCATGCAGAACATGAGCTGCAATTCCCCATCCAGCTGGAGAAATTAAGGATTCTGTTATTTCCTTTCTGCAGCTCCTCTTGAGGAATTTACGTCCTGCTACCAGCCTCAGGACATAGCTAAAAATAACCTCAGCTTCTCAAACCGAAAGCTCTGTCTGTGGGGAGTGTTTGCCAGTGTGCAGCAGTGTGCAGCACTGTGCACGTGGATCCGGAAGGGCTGTGTCAGAGTAGCCGAGGTCAGCGGAGCCTTGTGGTGCCTTCCTCTTTCCAAGGAAGTTAGGGCCTCTTGAGTCATCTAGAATGCCCAGTTGAAGGAGGGGAGTTGAATGGGACCACTTTGGCACCATTACCACAGTGGCTGCAGAGTAAAGGAGCAGAAAGGGAAGCTTCCGAGAGTATAAAGAAAAAGTTGGGATAGGGGTATTCTCAGAGTGGTGTCAGTTCTAATTATAACCCAGTCCAGCCAGACTGGGGAGTGGAGGGGACAGGTGGGCCTCTCTCACAATGCCTGGAGCAAATTCTCCATCCTTGCTGGAGTGTTTCCATTCCTACTGCCTGTGCACCTACAGTTCTGTCTGGACTTGTCAACAGGTTGCGGGGCAATCTGTCTGGCTAGAGAAAAGGTGCCTTGGTTGGACAGCTGCTGCCTCCTTCAGATGCCAATGCCAGGTCGCTACTGTTCTCCCCCTCCCTAGAAGTAAGGGGCTGTGTGACTGCCTGAAAACAACTAGCCTTCCTACCTACCCCCTTGCCTGGGGTCTCAGTGGGAATCCTCAGGGTCTTCCTTACTTGCTGGGCAGCTTCCTTGGAATGCAGACAGCTTCAGAAGTGGCAACAGAGGCCTGGGGCTGAACTCACACATGGTTGAACAGCTGAAAGGCCCAAGTAGCAGGCAGATAAGACTTGCCCTGAACTTTTCTTTCTCCCCAGCTGCCCATGTGTTCCTCAACAGAACCCCCCACAGGTAACTGGCACTAAGCTCAGCTAACCAGGTCCCTCAGCAAGGAGACGGGCTCTACAGACATGTCTGCAGAAAACAGAAGCTGAAGGGTTTCTCGGGATCTGGCCACCATACTCCTAGAAGGCAGTGCTTGTTTCTTTCTACAGAGGGCTGAGAGTCACTGCCTGTTTCCAGAATTTTATCAGGCTGTGAGATGACGATGTGTGTAGGAATCCCAGTCCTATTACATACAACATACTTCCCCCTTTTAAGAAGTCTTAACAGTTAAAGACCAGGGATTCTTATCTCTAGAGCAAGAGACACTGAGGGGCAGCCAAGGGCGCTCCCTTGTCAGTGGGCAACAAAGCATGAGAAAGCGAAGAATCCTGGAAGAGTGAGGCAATGAGAATATGAGTTAAAGAGGAATGTTATTTGCCATATCAGACCAGGGGAGGAGGGGAAGCACTCAGCCAGCTCACAGAAAGCATTTCTACTCACCTTGGGGTTAGAAGTGATGACTCCAAACAGACTTTTAACCTCTCTGAGAGATAAAGCCAGTATCTTGAGAGAACTGAAATAGAGTTAGTTTGTACAGTGAAAAAAAAAAGCACTATACAGTGTAAAGCCTGAAGACTAAAATAGATAATAGGATTCCCTGAGCATCCCTAAGAGGAAGAAAATATGTTAAAAATAGAAAAACCAAAATGGAGCTCAAGAGATGCACAAAGCAAGTCGGGTGTGGTGTTGCATGCCTTTAATCCCAGCACTTGGGAGAGAGAGATAGGAGAATTGCCGTGAGTTTGAGGCCACTCTGTGACTGCATAGTGAATTCCAGGTCAGCCTAGGCTACAATGAGACCCTATATTTTAAAAAAAAAAGAGAGAGAGAGTGAGATGGAGTCCTGGGTCAAGCAATACTACTCACTCTTGGGTGTTACTTTTGGTCTGACCACTGTGTCTTCTTTTTCCAGAACCATGTGAGGGCTAACCCAGGGAACTGGAACAGCACACAGACTCCCAGTCTCTCTGGCCTCACCCTACTCGGGATGGAGCAGAGGAGGACCCAGCTTTGGGCCGCACAGGCTTACAGTCGGTCTGTGGTCCTAGTCTCAGTGGCCTGGCTGCTTCTGGCCCCCAGGGCCTCTGGCATGCCTCAGTTCAATACCTTCCACTCTGAGAACCGTGACTGGACATTCAATCACTTGACTGTGCACCAGGGGACAGGGGCTGTGTATGTGGGAGCCATCAACAGGGTTTACAAGCTGACAGGCAACTTGACTATCCAGGTGGCCCACAAGACAGGGCCAGAAGAGGACAACAAGGCCTGCTACCCACCCCTCATAGTGCAGCCCTGTAGCGAGGTGCTCACGCTCACCAATAATGTCAACAAGCTACTGATCATTGATTACTCTGAGAACCGCCTACTGGCTTGTGGCAGCCTCTACCAGGGCGTCTGCAAACTGCTGCGGCTGGATGACCTCTTCATCCTGGTGGAGCCTTCCCACAAGAAGGAGCACTACCTATCTAGCGTCAACAAGACAGGCACCATGTACGGTGTGATTGTGCGCTCTGAGGGGGAGGATGGCAAGCTCTTCATTGGCACAGCTGTAGATGGCAAACAGGATTATTTTCCCACCCTGTCCAGCCGGAAGCTGCCCCGAGACCCTGAGTCCTCTGCCATGCTGGACTATGAGCTCCACAGTGATTTTGTGTCCTCTCTCATTAAGATTCCCTCTGATACCCTGGCCCTGGTCTCCCACTTTGACATCTTCTACGTCTATGGCTTTGCCAGTGGGAGCTTTGTCTACTTCCTCACTGTCCAGCCAGAGACTCCTGAAGGTGTAGCCATCAACTCAGCAGGGGACCTCTTTTATACCTCACGTATTGTTCGTCTCTGCAAGGATGACCCCAAGTTCCACTCTTATGTGTCACTTCCCTTTGGCTGCATGCATGCTGGGGTGGAATACCGCCTCCTGCAGGCTGCTTACCTCGCCAAGCCTGGTGATGCTCTGGCCCAGGCCTTTAACATCAGTAGCCACGATGATGTGCTGTTTGCCATCTTCTCCAAAGGACAGAAACAATATCACCATCCACCCGACGACTCTGCCCTCTGTGCCTTCCCCATCCGGGCCATCAACTTGCAGATCAAGGAACGTCTGCAGTCTTGCTATCAAGGCGAGGGCAACCTGGAGCTCAACTGGCTTCTGGGAAAAGATGTGCAATGCACTAAAGCGGTAAGTAGCCTCCCATGCTCTGCCTCCCCACTCCCACTGCATGCCTAACAGGTTCTGGCTTTCCTACTCTTGTGCCTTGTACCCCCTGCTCCCAAGCCACTAAGAGCCTGGAATGAGAGAAGGCTTCAGGTAACCAGGTAGGAGTGAACCAATTGCACAGGGTCTCACCTCTACGAGATTCTTGGGGTACGTTTATTGATTCAGTAAATCATTTATAATATAGCATACCTTATGCTGGTGAATCTTATAGCCAAGCTCCCTGTCCTTATAGAGGCTAATGTGCTAATGAGGCTCTAAGACAAATCAGCATATAAAGCAGACAGCCAAGCTGGTGTGGGTGGAGAGGAGGTGCTTGTCTATAATCTTAGCACACAGAAGGTGGAGGCAGGAGGGTCAGGAGTTCAAAATATTGCTTTGCTACATAGTTTGAGGCCATCTTGGGTGACATGAGACCCCGTCTCTAAGAACAAATAAAAAATTTAGTCTAGGGGCTGGAAAGATGGGTCAGTGGTTAAGGCACTTTTCTGCAAAGCTCATTGACCCGGGTTTTATTCCCCAGTACCCATGTAAAGCTAGATATACAAACTGGCACATGCATTTGAAGTTTTGTTTTTAATGGCCAGAGGCCCTGGAGAACCCATTCTCTCTCTTCTTTTTTTCTTCCTCCTCTTCTTCTTCCTCCTCCTTGTCTCTCTCAGCTTGCAAATAAATAAATAATAAATATCTTCTTAAAAAAGTTTAATCTGCCAAATGGTGGTAATTGTTATAGAGGAAAATAAAATGGAAGGGGTGGTAGTACTCGAGAGTATTGACTCTATGAGGGAGTGGTATTGGACCCAAAACCAGTAAGGGGAGAAAGGGGACATGCAGGCATCTAGATAAGCAGTCCAGAAAGAGGGTGAAGTACCAAGTAATGAGAGCACACCTGGAGTATTAAAGGAACAGCAAGGGGACCCTAGAGGCTGACTAAAGTATGTGAAAAAGAATAGTCAAACATATAGTCAGTCATAAGTAATGGGACCAGATCACATTCAGCACATAGATCTGGTAATGGAATCAGCAGATCACATACATGCAGGCCCATAGGCCACTAGGATGCCAAGTGCAGGAGATGAAACAGCATTGGATATCTGAGTACAAGGAGAAAGAAAGGAGTCAAGCCTGGCTGGTGAGAAAGGAAAGGCTGCCTTTGACATTTTTTTTTAAATTTTTTTAAGGTAGGTTCTCACTCTAGCCCAGGCTGATCTGGAACTCACTCTGTCTGAAGTCCTAGGCTGGCCTTGAACTCACAGCACTCTTCCTTCCTCTGCCTCCCAAGTGCTGGGATTAAAGGCATGGACCACCATGCCCAGCTTGAACTGAGGATTTAAACCTGAGTACAATAGAGACATGCTAACTCATGACAAGCCCCTGTCAGAGGACAAGGTGACCAGATACTATGGTTAACGTGTACAGTATTATCCACCCATCTTTCCATGTCTCGCTCTATATGTACGCCTCCTTTCTTCTCTCCTTCAGTTCATGTGTCCTTTGATCCATCTATCTCTCTCCCTTTCTACCACTACTGCCCATCCTTCTAGTTCATCCATCTCTCCTCCTCCTTATTCTTCCTTCATCTTTTCTTCTGCCATTCTCTACACCTATCCATCATCCCTTTATCTACTCATCCCTCCATCCACTCAACAACTGTCTGGCACTGTCTACAGTGCTGGAATGCATAGATTAAAAAGCCATAATTCTCCCACAGATGTCATTTCTAGTGAAAGATGGATGGGAACAAAGTGGAGTCTAGGTCATGAGTTTGGCCTTAGCAAGCAAAACCACAGTTCAGACTGTGCTACTTCCTATTTCAGGCAGGAAACATTTCTGCCTTCTCATTTGTGAAATGGGAATCATAGCACACTCCCCATGGGTTAACCAAAAAGAAAGTATATGGAGATATTAGTACAGTGCCTAGCATGCTAGTTAACTGTGGGAATGTGACAAGTGCTGAGAGTAGCTTTCTGTACACAAAGCTGTGCGCTGTACACAGGCAGCCTGCAGGAAAACCCGAGACCAAGTCCCGCTTGACAGATTTCTGAATATTCTAGAGTAAGAGAGAGTTCCTGCTCCAAGGTCCGCCTGAATTCCTTCTGAGTACTCTAGAACTAGGAACCCTGCTCTAAAGCCTCCCAAACTGCCTTCTGATTACTGCTGTAGATCCAAGATGCCTGCTGTGCATCTAATCTGACTGCCTTCTCAGTATAGTGGGTGGATGACTCCTGTTCTGAGGCTCACCGGCTTGCCTTCTGTGGTCTCTAGATGAAGAGTACCTGTTAAAAGAAGTACTTGTCTGCCTTCTGAGTACACTATTCCAAGGGTTTCTTCTCAGAGTTCCACCAGACTGCCTTCTGAGTTCTCTACATGGAGATTTTTTTTTTTTCCTCTGAGGCTCACCTGGATGCCTTCTGTGTTCTCTTAATGGAGGGTGCCTGCTCAGAACCCCACCAGACAGCTGTTGACCTTCCAGACCAGAGGTGCCTGCTTTCAATATCAAAACACACTGCTTGAGACACCATACAGTGTGTCCAGGCTAGGGTCCTGTTGCCTTCATCATATGTCTGTTACTATAGGATAATAGTTAAGGCATCAGGCTTTGAGGGTTAACCAATTACATTAAAAATCAGTTCTGCTACTTATACTCTGGAAAATTATATTTTTGGCCTCATTTTCATCTTTAAAATAGAAAAAAATAGCACTTTGTTTTGATGGTTATTATGAGGACCAAAGAAAGAATTTAAAATGTTTAACACAATGCCAGGCACATAATAATTATTCAATATATGGACAGTATGATTAATACTAATTATCCTAATAAAAGTCAGTTGTTTGCTTAGTTATCTTCCATAAAAGAGGAAGCTCAAGTCAGATAATCTCCAGCTTGCCCTTCAGTACTGAAATTGTATGTCCAGTGACCCTAGCCAGTGGAAAAAAGTGGAGAGGAAATGTAAGGGTTAACCCCTTGTAATGTCCAGCCTGGTTCCCAGAGCCCAGAGGGGACCTTGTCAGGAGGAAACTGCTGATTCCTGCTGGCTTCTAAGCCAGCGGAAGAGGAAGACGACACCCTGCTCTACTCCAGCGGTAGTGCAGAGACAAGCCCAGGCTAGTGACCAAGAGATAGTGGAGTTAAAAGTTGACTGCCAGAGGAACCTCCGCCTTAGATTAGCCCCTTCTCAGCCCCTTAACAACAAGGCATGAAAGAAAATGACCCCTTTGGGTTCATATAGTCCAGTGGATCCCAGAGCCAGACACCCAGAGAGGTTTTAGTGACCTCTGATGAGCTTAAGGGTCAGTGAGAGAAGCTGTGGCCCAAAACCTATCTTTTTTTTCCTATGGACTAGCATTGAAATCTCAGGTCAAGGACCTGAGCTTTACCCCCAGTAAATAGATGAGGAAGGCATCCTTCACAGTGATGAGTAGAAGCTGTACATGGCATTTATTACCTCCCCTGATCCTCACATGAATAATTATCAACCCCATTTGCAGATGGAAAGACACAAATGTACATAAACTATTCTGCTTAAGTAATACCACTGAAAAGAAGGCAGGGTCTGACCTCAGGACAGCCATGGGACTTCTGGGTGCAGGCTCCTTCTGCAGAGCCTCTGCCTCTAAGGAAAGCCACACTACCATCACTCACAGTTTGAGCAAAAGTAAAGGGCACTGGGTACTGGGAGTGTCTGACAATGTCTTGAGAAAGAAATTGAGGAATAAGGAAGTGACAGCCAACCCCAGAGGCTTGGGCTCAGAAAAGTTTCCTTTATAGTTCTGGAGATTCCTGAGTCAGGAAGAATGCAGAGAAATCCCCACCTGTCAACTAGAGTTTTGCTTCTGTCATGATCTGTCTAAAAGCTGGCATGGGTCACAACTCTGTAGCTTTACTAGCGCCCTTGGAGAAAGTGACTATGGAGAGGAACCTTGGACTGTGAATTCAAGGACTTAAAGCTAAAAGGAAGCTTGACATCGACCTGACTCAATACCCAACTGTTTTACTTTACAGATGAGAAAATGAGGCCCAGAGAAGGCAGTGATGGCAAGAACATGCATCCAAATAGAGTAAGGGCAGAATTGAAATCCAGATCACCTAAATATAAAGTACAGGGAAGAGAGGTAGCTAGGGTAAAACGCCATGGCTGAAGACTACCTGCTTGCACTGCTGGTAGACTGAAAAATTGGTTCTGTGCAGCTGAGGAGGGAAAGCATCGGTCAGCGTATTTGCCAACACCCATATGTGAACGCTACTGACGCTAGCTTTAAGCTCAGTGATATCACTGGATGCAGAGATGTGCACAGTCACCTTTATGGGCTAGCACCAGCATACCATAGCTTCCTCCCTTCCCTGCTGCTGTATAGGGTCCATGTGAGCCTAAGCTTAAGCTCATCCTTACTCCAATCCTTGGTGTCATTGCCTATGGTACACCCATGCACCATATAGCACCATCACTCCTGACAGGAGCAGAAGCAGCAGCTGTCTGTCCACAAGTGCCAAGTCCCAGAACTGTTCTGTCCCTCAAAACAGAGAGTGGGGGGAGTGCAAGGGAAGTCCATGACTTGAGGAAAAATATCATGTGCTATGACTTATAAGCTGAGTATTCCAAGGAAGTGTGGTTGTCAACAAGTGAAGCATCAGCTTGCTGCTTCCTGGTGAGGAAGGTTAAGGGAACTTCGCTCACCACAGCCACTTCCTGTCTCTTGTAGGAAAGTATTCCAGACCCCAGCACTCAAAGTTCTTTCTGGCCAGAGTCTTCAGCCTTCAACATAGCCAGAACTCCCATCAGGAACACCCCCCCCCCCCATACCAGGCACTATGAGAAGATCACAGGCCCTTCCACAGATCCTGTCCTTGGAAGGCATGCAGTCTCCTCTGCTTCCCTATTCCCTGCCTTCTTTTCTTCCTTCCCTGAAAGAGAGCTTGGGCACTAGTATTTAACTTTCCCTTTGACAGTTCCAGAAAAGGATGCTGTGGTCCCAGTGGACCCAGCCAGTAAGCTACAGAACACTGTGGGATCAGGCCTTCCTACTTTCTGCCCAGCATGTTTTTTTCATCGATCAAGGTGATCTTTCAAAGGTGACCTAGGCCCTACTGGCACACCATTAATACCTTCCTGGGGCTGATATTAATTAAATTTTTCCCCATAGTGTTACATACCTGTAATGTGCAAGAATAGATATAGTTGTACACATTCATAAATCTTTTCACATGCATTGTCTAATTTGCTCTTTAATAATGCTATCAGGAAAGTAAAGAGAGACAAACAACTTTCAGAATGGAGAAATGAATACAGATTAACTATAGCCTGGTTGCAAAGACCTATAGTCTCAGGTACTCAGGAGGCTGAGGTAGAGGGATTTCAAGTTCAATGCCTGCCTGGACAACTTAGTGATACCCTTCTCACAATAAAAAATAAAAAGAAAGCTAAGGAGACCACTCAGTGATACATCACTTGCCTAGTATGCATGATGCTCTAGATTCAATCTCTAATACTGCAAAAATAAATAAATAATAAAATAAAAACTAACACTTTTCCCAAAGCAAAAGTTAGGGTCCAGTGTTATTATTACAGATAGTAATGATAGTTAAGTACCTTAAAGTTTCTCATGCTCCTAGGAAGACCCTCCTGCCCAAGAGACGTTAGCTTTCTCAAAGAACAAATAGAAGACCTTCTCCAGGCTGATGCATATCTTGTGATGTTGCCATTAGTCTGAGTATCCTCTGAGGGGACCTGGTGTAAAACGAAAAGATCCTCATAGTCTGACATGGTCCACAGGGACATTCAAAGAACCACGGAGTTCCAGCAGTCACCTTTACAAACAAAGCCTGGCTTTCCTGGCAAGAAGGCAAAAGGTAGAGGCAGGTGACTCCAGGGAATGAAGGTTCTACACTTGTTATTTGATTCTACAGGATGCTTCTGAGACCCAGTTGGTGAGGAGCATGGCCTGCCAGCATGTTCAACCCCCGAGCCCAAGCCTGTGCCTCACCTGCCGGGTGTGTCCTCTGGTTGGAAATGGTAGGTGGGATAGTTTAATGATACCCTGCCATGCCTTCACTGTGATTCACTCCAATCCTTTCTCTTTCCCACAGCCTGTACCCATTGATGATAACTTCTGTGGACTGGACATCAACCAGCCTCTTGGAGGCTCCACTCCAGTGGAGGGCCTCACCCTGTATACCACCAGCCGGGACCACCTCACCTCTGTGGCCTCCTATGTTTACAATGGCTACAGTGTGGTTTTTGTGGGGACTAAGAGTGGCAAACTAAAAAAGGTAAGAGTTAGAGAGCCTGGCTGCTCCAGTACATCCAGCCCTCAGCTGTGGGACCCTTCTTGGAATTCAGTTGGAGATTTAGCTATGGGAAACTCTTGCATTTCTTGAAGCAGGGAAGTAGAATGGGAGAAACATAAGGGGTCAGTTTTGTGGCTTAGCTTCTAGTTGTTTTCTCCAGCCATCTGTCTAGCAAATACAAATATTTCTCAATACTGAGGAACTGGGAAGTTGTTCCACCCATAAGGGAAAAAAATCATTCTTCATTCCCAAATCTACTAGAGCTGAATTTTTAAAATTACGTTATGAATCACTCATTATAATCCCTGCTTGGGTTCCAGCTACTTGGTTGTAGTGGTTAAAAGTCTGTTGAGTTGAAAGAAGTTGGTTGAACAAGTTATGGGGCATGTTTCTAAGAGCCTGATGGTATATGATTGATTCCTGGATGCAAGGCATTTTCCCATCTTTCCTACAATTACAGGCTGCATTCCCCATCTCCTCACACAATCTCAGTTGCCAGGAGGAAGTATTATCTTCTGTTAGGTCTCCCTGGGCACCTCTGCCAGCTGAAGGGAACAAGCTCTCTGGGGCTGGCAGTATGGGGGCCCTCGGGCACAGGAGACTGAAGCTAGTAGCTTGTATGTGCTTGGCTAGTGCTTTGAGTGTGGAGAGGGGCACTGTCTTGTTCATTGTATGGGATTATAGCAGTACATTCTTTCCGGTCCCAACTAATCCCCTTTTCCCAAGTTTACCCTCCCGTCACCTCTCTCTAGTCCTAGCACCTGTGGATCAAGGCCCAGACGAGACCTCCCTGTGTATCACCTTTGATGTTGATAGCACCCACCCGCAGCTCCTTCTAATCCATTTAGAGCCCTGGGAGGTGGTTGCTGGAGAGTGTGGAAGGAAAGAAAGCTTGGAACCTGAGGAAGAATTTCCACATTTTGCTTGTTCTGAGTTACTGTAAAGGAGGTGGGAAAAATTTGTCTGGGCTTATGAGGAGGTGCAGAGCCTTCCAAACTTTTCATAGTTTCTCATGGTCCCAAGGCCCACTGGCCAGTTCTTGCTCTTGGAAAAGGTTTCCACTTGTCCTGTCCTGTGCCGTCACTTTTCCTCAGACTGTGAACCTGTCTTGACTTCAGCATATGGAAGAGAGGATGTATAGCCTGTCTGCTTGCCCAAAATGGGGGAGCAAAGGAGTTATTCTCTGAGAACTGCCTAAGGGTAAAAAGTATTGCATTCTGCCAGATGCAGCTGCTCCTGGACCACTAAGGCTAGCCACCTCTCTGCTCAGCCAAGCGCACCTCACCCAGCTGGGCACATTTGTCTGGCATAGGTTGGGCAAAGGAGTAAGCAGGGATCCAGAGTAGTCCTTGAGGGGCTGTGCTCTGTGACGTAGACATCTTCACCTTCACCGTGGGGCTCCTCTTACTGCCAGTCTACCCAAAGGGACCGCCTCTTTCTAAATTGCACAAAGCCTTTCCAAGGTTAACAGAATCTGCAGGTAGGCCTGTGCTCAGTGCTTTCCCCATCCCTTCCCTTCACCGTCAATCACTGCTCATAGTCACTCCATCTCCTTTATTCTCTTAAAGGTTCTATTAAAGGAGGCCCTTTGTTCATACTATTACCTATCTCCTTAATCCCTTCACCAACTGTTCACTCATAGAATAGGCCCCATAGAGTATAACCGTTCTTCAAAATACAATGCTCTATGAAACTTTAGAGAACATCTGACCCATGCTCTTGTTCTTCAGCAGGAAAACTGAGGCTCAGAGAAAAAAAATAACACGTCAAAACAGAGATTTAGGACAAGTTGCATCTTGGCTTGACCCCCAATTTGGCACCCCTTTTACGTAAAAAAAAAAAACAAAAACAGCTCTGGACCTTGGGGTGTGGGTGGAAACTAAGGACAACCTTCAGGTCCAGGCTTGCTACAGAGTTCAGCCAGGAGCTAGTTTTCCTTTCTTTCTAGCCATAGATCTGAACTAAAGAATCACTGTTGCTGTATGCTTGGATGAGGTATGAGTAAAGGAAGAATGGCTCTGCCACATGTCCAGGGAACCCTGAGCTAGCCCTCCTGATGTTGGTATATCTCGGGCAGCACACTTCAGGGGCTGCTTGCCACCTTCCCAAGTCACATGCGAGGCAGGGCTTGTTTTCTTGGCCCTGTAGGAGCTCTGACCAACAAGTCACTGTGGAGACAAGTCAGTGGGTTCAAGGGCAAGGATGGGGGTGTGGCTGCTCACAGCTTGTCCCAACCTGAGAGCTGTCTGCTCCTTCTCACTGTATGCCTGGCTGTTCTTGAGCTATGTTTATGAGCTCATGAGTGCCGACTCCCTTCTTTCTCTAGGCAGCTTACCCTTCTCTGCTACCCACACTCCTTTGAGGTACTTGATATCCACACCCGGGTGTTCCTGCTAGCCTCCCACTTTCCCAGCCACTCACCCTCACCCTCTCCAGAGAAACAGCCCATGAGGAATTTATGGAATGTCCCCAGGAAACTCTACCATAGTCCAGGCCCCATAGCTCTTTCAACACAGGAAGGAAAATAAAGAAAAAAATAGCTGAGAGTCTGGAGAGGGGAGGGAAGCTGGGTGTGTTAGTGCTACTCACTCCTTTCCTGCCTAGCCAAGCATCTCTCAGATGGTCCAGGCTTCATCCCTGGAGGTTGGTAGGAACTGGTTGTCTCTGAGTAAGGAAGTATGGAGGAAGTGAGACTCACTAGAAGTGCCATGACCACGGGTTATTTAGGTGCTCATACATATAAGAAACCTAAAGACCAGACAACTGTTCTCTGAGCCACCAGTAGGTGGAAGGAAGGAGAATAGGGTTGAGACCTCAAAGCCAGGATGTGGATTACATGGGGTTATGGGAGGAAGAAGAGAGGCAAGCTTTACTATAGGTGCAGCAACTCAAACAAAACCAGAAACTGGTATGAGAGATCTGAAAGGCCCTACTGAGGAGGAAGATTATCAGGGTCTGCTAAGATAAGACAACAGGGATGGGAAGCAGAGCATTCTGGTCCTAGGCACCATCCCCTGTGATGCCATCCTCCTCCTTAAGGTCAGGCTGTGGGCATCCAGGCAAAAGAACTTGGAGCAAATGGAGGAAGGATAGTGACGGCACCAGAACCAGAAACTCATTGCAAATGTTTTTCTTAGTTCCAGGGTGGATCTGAGGAGTACAAGTTAGAAAGCACAGGACCAGAGGCCAGGCTGAGCAAGGGGAAGACTCTGGACAATAAGTAGAAGGACCAGCTCAAGTTTCAGGGAAAAGCTGAAGTTTTTCAGCTTTCTTTCCTCCATTTGCAGCTGCTGGAACTCCTGCCCTATTCTGATTTCACATGCCCGTGGGCTTCTTATTGAAGCTGAGGGTGTGTTTTGTCTCAGTTAGCCAGCACTGTGGCCCTGAAGCCTTAGTCAGGAGTGGTAGCTGTTGGTTCCCTGTTCCCTTCCTCCTAGAAAGCTCGGCTTCTGCTCAAGCATGGAGACACATGTTCTACCCTGCATGTCCAGCTGCTGAGGGCAGCACATTCTTCATGCCCCAGGCATCTGACATTAGAATATCTACTGTGGGGCTCACTCTCTGAGATTCTCAGGTCCTTGAGGGTAGGAAATTCCTTTCATGTTCATATCTCCCCATCCCCACTGTCAGATCCGACCTGACACATGAGGTGCTTATTAAGCCAACCACAGGTGTACTAGGTTCCTGTCCTTCCAGACACCAGTTAGAAGTGATTGGATAGAACCAGGTGCCAAGAGTGACCCACATGGATATGGCTATTTTCAGAGTATGGCAGTGGAATGATAGGCCAACTGGAGCGGAGGGGGATGAGAGCTCACAAAATCAGAAAAACTTCTGGGTTACAGGAAGAAGATGCTTTCTGGGCGCCATTTGGAAGAGGGATTGGTGATGTTGTAAGATGTTGGCTGGGGATGAAAAGGGGGAGGGCACCGACAGTGTTTCCTGAAGATCCTAGAATAGCACACACAGCCATCTGCCTCACCAAGACCAGATGGAGACTTGTCTGAGGCAGGCAGGCAGGTACAGAGGTGCAGGCAGCTACTGCTCCCCTACCAGCGCTCTGCTTAAAGGATTCCTGGGACATTTTTGCAAATCCAGGGAAAAGTTTCAAACTCTGGAGGTGGCCCTGTCCTCTCTTGGTATCACCTTCTTGCCTTCCAGCTAACAGTGAAATTCTTTCTGCGTTTTCCTAAGGCATACACTAAGGCAAGGTCTCCAGTGTGCATCCCACAGGAAGGTCTAACATCCCCGTCCTGTTCTTCTCTTGTAATCTCACAAATGATTCATTAAGTAAAGTCAGGCAAAATGTTAGATTCTTGCTGTGGCGACTAGGGCCTTGGAGAGTCTGTCTGGATTTCCTCCCAGCCCCTAGGTTATTGCTCAGAAGTTTGGTAACATTGGCTGTTCATAACACACTTTGCTGTGGTCCATTTTGACTTCTCCAGACTCTTCAGCTCAGTATGATGATAGTCCTTGCACCTCTACCCCATTGTTCAGTGTAGAAAACAGTCTGTCATAGTAAGTATCATGTCCAAGTTTATATACACCCAGCCCCTCCCACCTTTGCTAACATTCACACTTAGACTACCCCCTCAAACTCTCAAGTTCCTAACCTGCTACTTAGCTCTCCTTGTGGGGTAGAATCACCTTGACAGAAGAAGGCCAAGTTATGAAAGGCTGAGAAACATGCCTTTCGCCTTGCCAACCCCACCAAACAATGGCTGCTGGCTCCACAGAGTGGAAATGACTCATTCCTCTCTCAGCGTGAACCTTTGATCCAGTAAACAGTCAGGACTGAGGAAGCCAGTACCAGGAGTCTTAGTGGTAGTCCTGAGACTGGGAACATTGGAGCAGATGTCCGAGCTTTCCCAGGCATCTTAGCAATGCCAGGCCTGGGATGATGGGGCCAGATTGTCTCTTACCAACCCCAGATACTATATCACAAAGGTGGGATGTTGTCTTAGAGAGTTCACCACCACATCTCTGTAATGAATTTGGCTCCCTGCCAAGGTTCCTGCTTCCAAACTCTGTTTGTTTTGTTGTTTTATAGGCCTCTTGGGTCCCAAGAACTGGTCCTGTAAAAGCTGGGAAAAGCTGCATTTGGTTGGCACAAGAAAGGAAACATACTTTCAGAACCCACCCCCACAATACACATATTCCAGCCAGCAAATTCCCCCTTGACAGGTGTAGGCAGGGGCTGGTATTTCTATCCAGAGCCCCAGCTGGCCCCAGGTCTCCCAGGGCCATTCTAAAAGGAAGAGAAGCAAAGGACTGCTTTAGGTTTTGTACCTTTTGTATAGTTTCAAGACAGTAGGCTGTGTTCTGGTATGTGCTTCACAGTCCAAGAGCAAGTCCCTGCAGCACTGGCTTATTGCAGGAAGGTGAAAACCAGGAAACTATGCTTGGGGGCAAGGGGTTGAAGGTCATAATTCCAGCTCACAGAATCCAGGTGACCAAATAGATCATGTAGAATTTTTAAGAGGCCAAGGTACTGGTATGGAGAATGTCTTCAACAAAGTGCCTGCCACATACATTTTCATGCCATTTAGGCCAGTAAGAGAAGTGTCTAAGGGTCAGAAGGAACTTCCAAAGACCAGGTACTCCAGTCTCTTCCCCTGGAGTGGGCCAATTTGCATGACAAAAATGACAAGGGCTTATGTCATCCTGTCCAGACTCTACCCTGGAAGCAGTGTGACCTCTGAGTTGGGAGATGAACCCAACATTTACCTATGCCCTCTATTGTATTGTAAGAACAATTCTTATCCCTTCTTCATAGGGCTATAATAATCACTGGATGAAATATTTTGTCATTGGACTAATTTATTGAAGGCCTACTATGAGCAGGAGATGGATATATTATGTAATAATGACCAAAACTCAAAAATCCTTGCCCTAACAGAGATAAGATTTTAATTTGGGAAGACAGACAACAGCCATAGGAAAGCATGGTACATAGAATGTTTAGACAAGTGCTAATGGAAAAAATAAAGCACAAAGAAATAACTCGTATAAAGCACAGCCACAAAATATAAAATGGTTACTTAACCCATGAGCCTGATGTTTTTCCTCTATGGAGTGGAGTAGTAACAAACGCTTTGGATTGTCTTAATAATTAAGAAGATCATGTCATGTGCAATGAGTACTTAGTATAGTTCTTGGCACAAAAGGGTTCCCTATGAGTGCCAACATCTTTTGAGTCTTTCTCAAAATCCTACTTCTTACCTGGCTGTCTGCAGTAGTGATGATCTCACATCAGGCCTTATTTTAGTGACATGTTTGCAGGATTAGGTAAAGGAAGAGAACCCTGCCTCTTGTTCTCAGTTCTGAGTCATGGGAAAAAATATTTAGAGGACCAGCCAAGCTGAGTCCAACTAATCTAATCCCTCTGGACCTTAGCAGCCAGTTGCCTTAGTCACCAGCAAGATCTTTCAGTCACTTATCAATAAGTAATACGGACCGGCCCCAGGACTGAACTGGGGGAAGTTCAGATTCTGCTTTCACAGCTTTGGAGAGTTCACTAGAGCAGTGCCACTCTTGCTCCTGATGCACACTCCCAAGCCAGCCACGCTTGTGATGGGGAGGAGGGCAGCTTCTTTAGCTGGATTTCTATGTATACCTGAAGTGGGGGGTATAAAATATGTGATGCAGAGCCTGATACCCATAGGTGCTTATGGATGGCTGCTGTTGCTAACATTACATGCTCACCAGAGTGTTACTACTGTCTCTTGTGTGCCATTGCCATGTTTTTCTCCCAGAGACTCCTATCACTTCATTAACCCCACTTCATTTTTGGATGATCAAGAAGGGTTGGGAAAGCTCCATGCTCTGTGGCATGTGGTGATATTCCATTCAGAGATGTTATGCACTTCCTCAGGGTCTTGTGGCAAATCAAGGGAAGATATCTACCTGGAGCCAGGATCACCAGTACTCCTGAATGGAGATGAACCCAACATATACCTAGATCATTTACATTGTGGAAAATGATCAAACTGAAAGCTTTGTGGATGCTGGAATAGCTATCTGTCTGTTCATTCTGGTTAACAAGCTTCTTTCCAGGGAGGCAAGACATTTGGAAATGAAAAGCAGAGAGAACCTAGACTTTGAGTCTTCTTAGGAGTCCGCCTCTGTCCTGCCTCATCCTTCAGGAAGGTCTCTGGGCTCCAAGGCGGAGAGGAAGTTGCAGAGCTCGCAGTCGTCACCTCTTACTCCTGAAGTTCCGGGTGCTGTGCAAGGCTATGCCACCAACTGAATGTTCTCACCTGTCCTGGAAGGAGACACGACATCAAGAGGTCTTGAAAAAAATCAGGAATTGAAACATGCTGGAATGTTCTAGGCTTGGTTATCAGGCAGCCAAGACAGGGGAAAAGGCTGTGTAGTCAGGACCTGAAGAGGGGCGAGAGCCCTCCTGGGGAAAGGTTCTTAATATAATGACACCATCTGGCAACATCAGGAGCCATCTTGCAAATATGTATTACAGTTAAGAGTACTTAAAAAAAACTGGTCCAGATTAGAGACTGAATAGTGGGATGGGAATTGCTCCAGTTTTTTTCTTTTCTTCTTTTTTTTAAGATGAGGCAGACAAGGCCCAGAAAGGTCAGATGATCTGCTCAAACTCTCATGGGTTCTTAACAATAGAGAAATTCTGGAATCTGGTTATGGGAGTTCCAGTTTGGTAGCCCTTCTATATATCTGAAAGAAATTTTCTTCTACATGAAACATTAGACTAACGTCTGCTTCTTCCTAGGATGTAGCCACTTCCTGGGAAGGACTCAACTTGCCTGGGGGCCATTTCCTCAGAGCAGATCTTCCTAATTCTGCCAGGCCTGACTGTGTAGCCTTGCTCTGGGATGACCCACTTCCCTGGTCCTTCACTCCTTGTGTTTGGGACATTTACCAGAACTGGTCCAGCAGAAAGGCTGCTTGGTCACATAATGCTTTAATTTACTCTAGGGTTAACAGTTCTCATAAATCAGAACACTGAGCTGAGACTCTCTAGTCTTGTATGCTAGTCCTGTCTCTGGACAAGCCACTCTTGTGGCTTTTACAAACAAGGCACTTCCTAAATGCAGAACCCTGAGCTGAGTGTCTTTCCAGTTATGCTTTATTAACCCTTATAAATTTAGACTCAGTATGTCCATTTTACATATGAACAGACTGAGGCCCAGCAAAGCTAATGACAGAATCACTTTATTACCAAATGGATTGCTGAGATATTCATTCCCAAACTACGTTTCTTCAGATTTGGGCTTTTAACCGCTGGTTTTTACACTTCATTGGACAACTGGACATCTCTTTCTTTATTATTACGTTTTGGTTTTACAAGTCAGGCTTTAACTCTAGCCCAGGCAGACCTGGAATTCACTATGTAGTCTCAGGGTGGCCTTGAACTCACAGCGATTCTCCAACCTCTTCCTCATAAATGCTGGGATTAAAGATGTGCACCACCATGCCCAGCTTCATTGGATATCTCTAAGAATCCATTTGTCCAGTGCAGCTTCCTATCTGCTAGAAGGTGTGAAAAATAGGATCAGGCTAACATTTTGCATTTTCTTCAGTAGAGGTGCCTTGGAAATCCAGGGCATAGCAGCTGTCACCTTGGCACACACTGCCTGTGTCACTCTCCTCCTTGAGGTCACAATGGGTGGGGTGGTAGCCTTTTGTACCAAACACAGTCCCCAGCTGACTCCTCTTTCTCCAGGCATTATTGTTTGCCTGAGCTTTCTGAAGGGGAAACAAAGGAGCGTTATTGAAAGGCCAAAAGCTGCTGTGTAGAGTGAGGGGCCTGGCCTATCACCCATGAATCCCTTGAAGCCCCAGGGCTCTTCTTCAGAGACATTGTCTGGGACCTTTGTGTGCCAGTCATACCCATTCAGCACTGGCTGGGCAAAGATTCCAATAGAAGGTGGGAGGGATACTGAGAAATAGAGTCATTTAGACCTGGTGAAATTGGAAGAGACATTAATGTAGTAGTTAACAACAGACCATCACTGGGGGGGAAGGGCCCAAATCTTCATTCTCTGTTTATGGGGCTTACACAATTCCATCAATATTGATGCCTGATGCCTTTAATTCATAGCAATGATTAATGTCAGAATCAAATTTGCAGCCATATAATTAGGATTTCTATTAATAGGACCCTATGCTAAGTACCACTGTGTGCCGTGTCTTTTTTTGTGATGGAAAACGGCATCCTTGGAACTCTGCTAATGGGGCACACCTGGGATTTGCGAGGAACAATGTGAAAATTATATATTCTATATTTGTATTGTGCCTTTACTGAAATACCAGTGAGCAAAGGTGAGACAGTGGGGGTAGGGAGGTGTGCTGCCCACTGATCAAGCATCAGTCAGGTATCTGCTCTTAGAGTCTTCAGGAGAGGATCAAGCTCCAGCCCTTAGGAAAGTCTTCACTTTAGTCTCATTTCAAAAACACCCAGAGATTAGATATGGTGCTCATTTCTTTTTTAGACTTGAAGGTGGCTGAGAGAAGAGGAGTGTTTCCTCAGAGCTAAGCTTAGCTGAAATAGCCCAAGCCAGACACTACTGATAGAACTGGCTAGGCCTCATTTCCAGACTCCCCCCGCCCCCCCCCCCCCCACCACAGCTGATTCCACAGACTCCTCCCAGGGAGCTCCGGAACCACATTGCTTGTCAACTGCACAAAACATAGAGCCATGCTGCAGGTATGGAGGGGTGCTTGAGGTGCATCTCCAGGTGGGTTTGTAGCCCACTGAAGCATGAGAGCACCAGGATTGCACTGTGACTAACCCCCTTTCTGTACCGGAGACCTTCAGTGCCCCATTTCCTCTAAGCTGGAATAATCACTTGTCATGTACAAGGGTCCTTTTCCCAGAGTGGCTGTTTCCCTTTGGTGTTTGGGTTAATCATGCAATCTTGTTGGCATGAAGGATGCATTAGTCCCTGTTCTTTTGACCTTCAGACTGAAAGTAACTTTCCTTCAAACCATCAGTTACTGATTTTTTTTCCTTTGGTATTTTTTTTGGTTTTGTTTTGTTTTGCTTTTTTGTTTTTTCGAGGTAGGGTCTCACTCTAGCCCAGGCTGACCTAGAATTTACTATGTCATCTCAGGGTGGCCTCCAACTCACGGTGATCATCCTCCTACCTCTGCCTCCCGAGTGCTGTGATTAAAGGTGTGCGCCACCATGCCTGGCTCCTTTCATATTTTTTGATCATTGTAAGAAGACATGGTTTGAGTTCAAGTCCTCACTCTGTTATTTACAAAATATAATTATAGGCTTCTCACACCACTGACCTTGGCTATGTCGTTTATCCTCTGGGAATGCAGAGCTGTGGGTCTCCTCTTTAAGAGGAAGTTGATATGAGCTTCATAGGATGCCCATGAGGTTGACTGTGAGTATCTGAGCTCCTTAGTTTAGGTCTCTATGCCAGAAAAGATCTCACCCTCTCTTTCCTCTTGTTTCCATTACCTTCAAGTTGCTGGACAAACATAAAACCAGAAGCAGCTTATGGGAGAAAGGGGTTTGTTTCAGGCTTACAGAGTCCAGAGGAATTTCCAACATGGCAAAAGAAGCTGGCTCATTTCCATAGATTCAAGCAGGGAGAGACAATGGCAGTAAGCACTACAGCCAGAGCTCCAACTGGCTGTGTATACACCTTGTAGGGCTGGACTACAAGATCTGCCCCCAGTGACAGTCCTTCACCTGCTCTGCTAGAGACTCAAATTATAAGGTCAATGTGAGTTTATGAGGCCATACATTCAAACCACCACACCTCTTACATACATCCATAGAAGACACAGTTGTACGAATTGCTCCCCCCCATACACACACACACACACACACACACACACATATCCATGGCATTTAGAAAAATACCACTGTGTTTTCTACCATTCAGGGATAGCACACAGAGAAGGGGCATTTCCCAGGTGAATCTACCACATAAGAACCCTCTACCTCTCTCTCCTAAAACACTGAAAGGCTGAACAGGGACTTTTTATGCCACTGACATAGTTTCTGCATCTTCTGTTCTCCATAAGACCCAGGTTTAGGGTGGACTAAAGTTGGGCTGAAGTGTAAAAATCTCTTTTCCTTGGCCAAACAGCATCCTTGGAACTCTGTTAGTGAGGTGGAGTTTCTGATGGGTACTTGTTAGAATTACTGTTGTCTTGGTACTCACTAGAGAGTGTCAGTCTATCCCTTTAATGTTGGAAGCTGGCCTGGTGGTAAAGCAAAAGCAGCTTGAGCATCAGCAAAAGCTGACACTGTTCCTGTTGATCTGTAGTACCTTATGCACGCCTTTCCTGCCCACTCATACTCTGTACATGTACCACCGTGTGTAAAGGCACACTTAAAGGTGACTGTGTGTTGAGATAGCAAAGGACCAGTGTCCAACATTAATAGGTAAGATGGACACTCCTCAATATGAAATTCAAGAACAGTGTATATAATGGAGCTGTCAATACCTGCGCTTTCCATTGATTATCAAACACATATTTCATTTCTCATATCTAAGGTAGAGCATAATGGGATTCCTGTCAGGTGATTGGGGGAATTCCTGATGTTTAGATTCCCACTAAACAGAGTATTAGTCTGTATCTTTAATGTTGGAAATTGGCCTGATGTTGGGAAGTCCAGTTCCTCCTGTATGCATTGAATCCTATATTCAACAAGCTGTACTCATCTCACTACATTATTTTGTCACTTGAAAGATCTTGGATGGCACAACTAGAACCTCCAAATTTGACTCACCCTATGAGGCAGCATCAGGCACCCACAACCCCCCTCCCCCCGTATCTCTAGTCTTTTCAGTAATCAGTTGCTGTACCTCAAGTCGTAATCTGTGGGCAGCTTCAGCCTCAGACAGATTGGTAGTGTCCCCAGAGGAAGAGCAAGGACAGAAATGGAGGGGAAACATGTCCAGCCTCCCCATACCATCAACTCAAAGAAATAAAAATGCAGTCTCCTTGGTGCCTCCCCCAATATTTATGTCTGAGCTCAGCAGACATCCCCTGGGCTATAGCCAGTCTGTATTGGCATTAGTCCATTAAGCTTTTTATGATGCATGCTACCCACCCTTCACCCACCCCACACCCAAACACACAATATTTTATGACTGTCCTTTTCATTTCGGGATGGAGCCTCACAGAATGGCAGATGTCTGCATTTTCCCACTCTTTGGGGACCTATTCATGGCAGCTTGTCCCAGGCTATAAACAACGGGAGATAAACCACAAGGCCAAGGAGATGCAAAGTGTGGGGAGGGACAGTGTGGTAGTATCTGGACCAGCCAGTGCATGGAGAACTGAGGTCTGTGCTGCTCACAGGAGAGTCGGGGCCTGGAGCTGAAAATGGTGCCACCTTCCCAGGTCTCCACAGAGGTTTCTGCCTTCCCTCATATGGCACCCCCTAAAGTCTCCTAACTCTTAATTGTAATTACAGGTGGTCCAGTTTCTGATGGGGAGAGGAGGGTGCCCTGTGGCATCATCTGCCTGCTCCCATAGCTACACAGATCACTACTTGTCTGTCACCACTCAGTGATGCTTCCAGAGACTGGAGCAACTTCTTGCAACTTTCTCCTCTGACTTTTCCTACCCACTCTCTTTACACCTACCCCAAACTTCCTCTTCTCATCTCCAGGATTCTTCCCCCCCCCCGCCCCCACCACACTGCCAAGACCAAGGCTTAACAATCCATCATCACCTCTTCTGGCTCATTAAAACTTCAGTCAGGACTTCATGACTGTGGGGATGTTTACTTATATCAGCTTTTGAGTTGCACCCACAAGCAAGTCACTTGTGACACCGTAGGAGACACTACCTTGAGCCAGCTTTGCTCCACAAAAGTCACCCTTGGGAGACATAAACCAAATTGTGAATGGATCATTGATCTCGTGGAGTTTTAAATTCTCTCTACACACACAAAGAGCGAAGGAAGGCACAGAGTGGGGAGGAGGAAGGCTGGAGCAGAGCCCTGAATAATGAGCACATAGAATGAGTTTCTCTGCTGTCACGTGGCTTTGGTGGCAGGGGTGTTCAGAGGCAGTGCAGGGGATAGGGCTGTGTTCCTTCTCCTCGTTCGGTTTTGGACTCCACATCAAATGGAACATGGGGAGAAGTGTGCATTTAAAATGTATGTGCACATCACAGTTTTGGAGATAGTAGCCATTATATTGTGTGTGTATATATATCCTTTAATCTCATAAACCTGCCTTCAGGCCCCCAGCACCAGCAGCCAAAGCACTGCATAAAACCCTCAGCTAGCTATGTCCTGAGCTGTGCCAGTGACTCCAGTTAGTGACAGTTCTCACTTGGCCTCCCTCAACCCCCAGATTAGCTGATTAACAGCAAGCACACATAAAGGACCTCCAAGTCTCCCCATCACTGCCAACTTGTAAATCTGTGTATAGAGGCAGATGATGGCCTCAGTCAAGCACATATTTCTGGAGTCTCTATGACCAGAGGCTGATCTCAGAACCTCTTCCTGGGCTGGGGGCGAGGAGCCCCAGGAAGTGCAGATGACTCCAGGACTAGAGCTATGTGCTGCAGACTGTGACACATCCCTCTGACTTTCCACCCTCTAGACAGATGGCCCTAGACAAGACTTTTTATCTTGGGTATCAGTTTGTCCCTTTTAAGAAAAAGGGAACTTCATTATCCTTCCTGGTTCCCAAAACTGAGGACACCAACCCAGGTATGAATCTCATGAACCCTGTCTAAATGCTAAAATAATAATAGCATCTTTACACTTGTTTAGGGATTCAAGTCATGTGTAAAGCTTTTGTGTCTGTGCTACCCATTTTGGGCTTACCACTACTCATCCTAAAATTTTAGCAACCCTATGAGCTGTGATCTTATGGAAGAAAAAATTGGTTTAGAGTGGTCAAGTGACATCACAGTTAATGGCAGAGTGCCTGTCCTTTGTCCACTCTAATCATCATATAGGTATTTCAGCTCACAAGCAGGAGGCCAGAATGGAAACAGGTGTAAATCACCTCTGATACCTGGGCCCTCTTGGACTGTGAGGGACTAAGGTCAACAGCAAGGCCCTTGACACGGAAATTGACTCATTCAAACACTGTGCTTTCAGGGCTGAACTTCAGCTCTCCATAACCCCAGGAAGTAAGACCAGTTCTGCCTGGGTTTCTTCACTCGCTGTGCCAATCACTCTGACCTTTGGAAAGGTAGGGCCAAGAGGAGTGAGCCCAGTGGATAAACTCACAGAATTTGTAACCTGTGTTCCAGGATTTGGGATCTTGCAAAAAAAAAAAAAAAAAAAGAGAGAAAGGATGGGAGGGAAGTAGGGAAGGAGGAAAAAGAAAGAAGAAAATGAATGTTTTGCAAATATTTGTTTGCAAAATGTTAGGGGTAGAGGACTTAGTCAGCTCCCAAGCTACTGGGATGAACTTCCAAACCAGGAGGAGTGGAATTTATTTCAGGCTTGCAGTTCCAGGGGAAGTTCCATAATGGCAAAAAGAGAAAACCCACCACCAAAAGGAAAAACCCGGCAGCCAGACAGCAGGAACCCCAGGTGGAACTAAGACACTCTGCATGCTTTTAAGCTGCTGGGCCCTAGGATCCACCCACAGTGACACCCCCTCAAGCCAGGTGGCTGCAGATCTAAGTTACAAGCTTTAATAAACTCCGGAATCTATTGGGGGACAGCCATTCAAACTACCAAAAGGACTCATTTTTTTCATTGGATTCTCAAGGCTTCCTGTGACCTCCCCCCCCCAAATCTTCAACCCTTTGTCAGTGATTTTTAGACAGTGTTTCTTTGAGCTGCCAGGGGGATATTCTCATCCCACATTCATCCTTCAATCAAATAATCTTGCTAGCTTCTGTTTTAAATGTCAAGGTTAAGAATATAACTTCTTGTTAACTACAAAGGAAAAATTCAATTGGCAGATGATAAATTGTTGGGCCTCCTTGACCATCAGATGTTTTATCCCTGGTAACAGGCACACATTACCATACTCACCAGCTGCCAGTGATCTACACACACGTGTACCTAGGCCTACTCATACACATATGTATACACATACACACATGTATATATACATAACACACATACATGTGCTCCTCATCTCCAAACTGTGTCAGTGGAAGCAGTAAAAGATAAGCCTGAAAGAAGCCAGGTCATGACTACGCTGTAAGCCCTAGGGTCTCCACAAGGGCTGCCACTACCCATGGAAAGATAGATTGTTGAGGGTTGTATTTCAGGGAGACAAAGATTGGGGCTGATCTTGGCTGTCAAATCAGACAAGGCAGGGAAAATGTAATGGGGTATTAGGGGCTCAGAAAAGTCCTTGAATCCTAAACCCTCAGTCTGTGTCTACTTTAAATCAAAGAATTGAATAAAAAAGACTGAGAAGGATAATTATTAAATTATTATATTTATTGAGGGAAATGCAGGGTCAAGGAAAGCACCCATGTAGCCAGAGATCCCACGTGGAGGGCATAGGAAAACCGTGCAAAGACAAGAGAGAAGAGAAAGTTCAAAACTCTCCTGCTATGTGGGGAGTAAGGGCTAGAGGGCTCTCCCCTCAGCTTGGCTTGGCTGGGCCTGGCCTGTGCCGAGGGGAAGCTCACCAGCAGCTGCAGGTTCCCAGGTGCTCAGGCAGTTCAGAGAGCTTGTTCTTCCCTGGCAAATGTATTTATAACCTTGTGGTGGGCCCTATCTTCTGGCTCAGCTCAGCTGAGGGACAAGCTGATTGGCTTGGGCTGGGGGAGGGGGGGCTATCTTAGAAAGAGGCTAGCCATAATGCCAAATTCTGGGGGCTGACCTTTAACCAACAACAATGTTAAGACTAGATTTAAATCCTAGGAGAGACCTCCCTCCCAGGAGGAGCCCAGGTTGTTTGTGGAAATACAGATCTAGGTAAGAGATAAGAAGTCAGGTCCTGGCCCAAAGACATTCCTGCTTTTTTTTTTTTTCTGACTTTCAGGGGTCACCCTGACTGCTTAAAAGGCCTATCTCACTACCTGACTCCCTCTCAAGAGGAAGCCAAACAGGTGGCCCCCCAGCAGAGTTCAGAGAACCAGATCAGCCTAGAAAGTTAGTCCCATCAGTTAGATGGACTTGAGGCAGTAATTCAGCAAAGACAGGGTATTCGTTCAAGAGGAACTGCTGCACAGAGCACTGAAGTGTCCCCACACTCCCTTCCACTTTAGTATTCTCTTGTCAATGGTATGCTCTTTTACTAGGAGGCTCTGCCCCTCCCATGCCCAACTCCTGCTCATCTTATGTTCTCTAGGAAGCCCCTTCCTAAGTGTGCCACTGCACCCAGACCTCATGGCCTTCCCAGCCAAAGAGCACAGCAAGAGCCTAGGCCCTGGAGTAAGTATCAAGTCAACTTCCCATTCTGCCCCTCAGTCCTTGTGTGACACAGTGGGAGTCATCTAACCTCTCTTCCTGTTTCCTTGTCCTCAAACCAATTTCTTCCCTGCAGGCTTATGGTAAAGTGCATGCAAATGAATTAATACGTAGGAATCAGATCAGCGCCATAGTAGAGCAAGTGTTCAATGAGTGTTACCTAACATGTCTGTAGTGTTTTAAGTGCCCTTTTTTTCTATTCTATTCTGGTCTGGTCTGGTCTGGTCTGGTTTGGTCTATTCTCTCTCTCTCTTTCTCTTTCTCTCAAATTTTCAATTTTAGGACAAGGATGCCTCTGTCCTCTGTATCTGTGGTACCAGCACTAATGTAGCAGACATTCAGTAAATGTTTTTTTTAAGCTTTTTTGTTTATTGACAACTTCTATAATTATAGACAATAAACCACAATAATTCCCTCCCACACACACTTTCCCCTTTGCAACTCCACTCTCCATCATACCCTTCCCCTCTCAATCAGTCTTTTTTATTTTGATGTCATCATCTTTTCCTCCTGCTATAATGGTCTTGTGTAGATAGTGTCAGGCCCTGTGGGTTAATGGACATCCAGGCCATTTTGTGTCTGGAGGAGCATGTTGCAAGGAGTTGTACCCTTCCCTTGGCTCTTACATTCTTTCCACAATGGACCCTGAGCCTTGGAAGGTGTGATAGAGATGTTTCAGTGTTGAGCACTACTCTGTCACTTCATCTCCACACCATGATGCCTTATGAGTCATCCCAAGATCACGACCATCTGAAAAGAGAAGCTTCTCTAACCAAAAGTGAGAGTTGCATTAATATTTGGGTATTAAGAAAAGTGCTTACTGGGGAATTTGGTGAGCAGAGTATATACATTTAGCCAGACACCATCAGACGTTACACCCCTAGGACTCATGACTTCCCCTGTGGTAGGTTTGCAATCTCTGCTCCAGTGAACCCATTGTGGCCTCCCAGTGAAGCAGGGCTTTAGGAGTTCCTACCCATGTTACCACTGGCTGTGAGCAAAAGGTTCCTGTGGAAGCACATGATTATATAAATCATAGCTGACGAATATAAATTGAAGCCATGTCTCTGCCTCTTGTTTCTTTGTTGTTGTTGTTGTTGTTTTCTAAAGTAGCGTCTCATTCTTGCCCAGGCTGACCTGGAATTCACTATGTAGTCTCAAGGTGGCCTCAGATTCACAGAAATCCTCCTACCTCTGCCTCCCAAGTGCTGGGATTAAAGGTGTGCACCACCACACTCAGCAAAACTATGTCTCTTATGTTGCCCTTTCTCAGAAGGGAGGATCCTTCAGCCTCTCTTAGCTCAACCCCAGTAGATGCCAGGTGTGCACTGAGAGAGCTGATGGCAGAGGGATCAGCAGGGGCTGTGGGAGGGAGGGTCATGGAAGGTACCCGCTCCAGCTTCCTCCATGATTCCACCTATCTTCTCAGGTCCAGAACCTTGTAGTCTATACCCCTACAACTACCAGAGGTTCAAGGGTACAGAGACAGCCCTTCCTGTCTCTGTGTGGTCCTTCATACAATCATTCACTCACTCATGCAAAAAAAGGCTATTGCTATAGAAGTCTGCTATGTGTTTTCAATAAGTCAATACTTGTTAATGTCACTACTAATTATATCTATCCATTGATTTTCATCAGGAACTGACTTTACAATGTTTGGAGATATTTGTTGGCTGTCAAGTCCTGAACAGAGGACACCACTTGTATGCATTGAGTAGAGGCCAGGTTCCTTCTAACGTTCCACAGTGCGTGGATTAGATCTGGTCCACACCTCAGCAGTACTAAGGTTGAGAAATATTGCTCAAAGCAACAAGTATCTATGGAGTTGAATCAACCATGTGCCAACCACTGTTCATCAATCCTCTCACCAGCCCTGCTACATAGATACTAAGAGGGCTTGATTTGTCACAGAAGAAAGCTAAGATTCCTGGTGAAATTGTTTTCCTGTTCATTCATCTAGGGTGCCTTTATTGGACAACTCAGTAGATCAGAAAAAGCAAAGCCAGGTGTCTGTCCCTGCCTGCCTGTCCAGTAGCCATCCTATCTCTCTGTACAAGGTCAAGAAAGAATCAGGAAATTGGTGATGGGGAAGGATGTACCTAGTAGGGTTTATAGCTTATAATATCACTGGATATAAATAAAGATACTGCTTTTCTGTCCCCTTTGCAATCTCTCCTCTCTTCTCAGGTGCATGTAGCAGTGTAGCAGAATCCTTAAGGCCCAGGTTTGGCTTCAGATTGGCTTTAGTGTGGGTGGAGATTTTAGCTCCATATTCCATCCTCCCAACAAAAATGCTTCTCATCTTTCATTCACAGCCAGCCTCTGGCTAGAAGTGAATGGAGATATTTCTCTTGCTTCTAAATGGCTTGGTAAAGATCAGCTCTCTCTCAGCCTGTGCCTTCTCCCTGTGCTGATTCAATGCCCTGCTGCAGGAGGTGTGGGCTCCTTCTGAAGTGCCTGACGGGGGCTGTGGAGGCAGGGGCAGCATGAGCTAAGGGAAGGAGGTGGACACTGGAACCAGACCATCTTGGTGCAGATCTTCATAAGTAGATGCTATTGGACAAGTTATATTAGAGTACTAAGTTTGAGCTTCTCCATCTGAGAAGTGGGAATGATGATACCTACCTCGCAGGATTGGCTTAATATGTTAAGATTCTCGAAATTAGAGCTAATGTGCTCATCTTTCTACCTCATTCCTGGGATGACTCTTTTCCGGGCTCAGAGATGGGAGCTGGAGCTGGTGCACTGTTCAGTTGAACCTAGTAAACCTGCCTGGTAACCACTCCTCCTAGTTTTGGCCTCCTGCATATAGCTCAGCCCAGACCCCTGGATCAACAATATGATCACTGCCTTAGCATTTCCTCTTCAATGAGCCACGTGACTTAGATCAGAGCACCTCCCCCCACACACCAGGGATGACCATATGTGTGCATGTCATTATATCCCTACTCTCTGTGTTAGCTCAACCCTGCAGCAGTAAGGAACAGCATGGAAAAGCTGAGCAGTCAGGCTGCTTGGCCTTCTTTATGGATTTCTCCTGAAATCAGTTTAGATCCCATGGCTGGTAGGGCTCCTGAAGACACCTTGACCTAACAGGTGTCCTCACCATTCACCTTTGCCTTTTTCCTCAAGTGTACCATGAGAATTTTGCCAAAAGGACAGAGACAAAGAGTAACTCCTCATTGAGAGCCTGCTGTATACTAGACCTTTTGTCCCCCAAATATGGCTACATCCCCGCTCACCTCACCCAGCAACCCAGAGCAAGAGAGAAAGTAGTACTCTAGAACCCTCAGAGGAAGCTACTGCTCCTTCCACTGTCTTATCTCTGGTGACAACTGTGGCCTTGAGGTCAGGAAGACCCAGTGTTACATATCACATCGTACACATACCTCCACCTCTTTCCTTTGGCTCAGTTCTTGCAACAGTGCCCTTGGGAGCTTCATGTCCATGTTTACAGTGCACTGGAGAGCCAGGTGGGCTATTTGGCTAGTTAAGCTCAGCAGTCCCATAATGCCTTGGAATGCTTGCTGTCCTTCCTAAAGTAGCTATCACAACACTCTTTGAGAACTTTTTGTGTGTGACCCGATGGAGAGGAAAAGCAGAAGTATGGTGGATGTCTTCCTCAGGCACCTGCAATCTGCTGGAAGGCAGGAGACATATTTGCCTCCTTTGCACTCTGGAGACAGAGCATGTGTGCAGCCTTTGAGGAACATCCTGCTATCGCAGGGACAGTGACACCATGTGCACTGAGGGTACTGAGAAACCTGGAAATAGGGTACCTTAGACCCTAGTCCTAGCATACTGGCCATGGGGGAAGCAACCCAGTCCTCTTTTCTTAGTTTAGAGACATTGGTAATTCTAGTTCCTACTTTACAGGGTCACAGGATCAGTTTAATGAGACTGGGTATGAAAGGGCTTGATATACACATCACAGAACCAGAGGGGGCTGATGTTCTTGGCCCCTCCCCTCCCCTGCCCTCTGATCAACAGTCTCACATACTCAATAGACATTTTATTTATTTAAGAGAGAGAGCCAGGCAGATAGAGGGAGATATTGGGCATGCCAGGATCTTCAGCAGCTGCAGATGAACTCCAAATGCATGTGCTACCTTGTACATCTGGCTTATGTGAGTCCTGGGGAATCGAATCTGGGTCCTTTGGCTTTGCAGGTAAGCACCTTAACTGCTAAGCCATCTGTCCAGCCCTCAATAGATATTTTCATTGCTAATCACTGTTGTACCTTGTTCCTATTGCTGCTCCTCAGGCCAGCTCCTGATACAGACTTTGATTGTTGTCCTTCTCCCCATTGATGTCATTTGGTACCAGTGTGCTCCAGAGTGACCCTGCTTGCCCCTGGTTATGTCCCAGGAACATATAACCTCATAGTGTCCTATAGGTGGAGGAAAACATGTCGGGCTTTCCTCCAATCCTCATCACTGTCACAGAAAAAAATGGACACAGGAGTTCAGGGAGGTCAGAGGGCCTTGCCAACATCTTCCCATAGCTCTGGCTCTTGTATGCTCTCTGAGGATGACTTGGCCCAAGGGTTCTTCAGGTTTGCCTCCATGGAGTCAATTTTAGAGAGGTATGATGGATGGAAACAGAGTTTCTGATTGCTACTGTTCATGGGTTTTCTTTGGCATGCATCTGTTGTTTAGGCCCTGTCACTGCTCTTTCCCTTCTTCCAAGTCCAGTCTTACACTGTCTCTCTCACAGGCTAAAGAACCAAGACCAGCTTCTCTGAGCCAGGTAACAAAATCCATCTTTCTCTGGCTGATGGGTGACACACCCCTGCCAGTCTGGAAGCTATTACCTTTTCCAGATGTGGGATGATTTTAGGCCTAATCACCCCTGAGGTCTGTGGGGTGCCTCTCCAGGGTCTCCAGTCCTTTTAGTTAAACCCTAAAATAGACTAAAATAAAGCAAACAGTGGAAGATGCTCAGTGGAGGAGCTAAGAGATTTGCCCAGAGACAGTAAGCTGTTTGTAATTCCAGTTCAAAAATTCTTGAAAAAAAAAAGCCCTAAAAAATGTGGCTTATCCCTCCCTCTGCCTCCTCACAGGAAAGGTTTAGTGGAAAATATTATTGTAGACTGTGGTGGCACACACCTTTAATCTCAGCACTTAGGAGGGAGGCAGAGGTAGGAGGATCGCCTTGGGTTCGAGGTCACCCTGAGACTGCTTAGTGAATTCCATGTCAGCCTGGACTACAGTGAGACCCTACCTCGATAAAAATGAAAAAAAAAAAAAAAAAAAGAAAAAGCAGAAAAATACTATCGCAGCTCCCAGTAGGGCACTCCAACCTGTAGCTGCAGGTATGAGGCTGCTTCCTCCCCATCCTGTTTGGTGCTCCCCCTCCTGCCAGTTCACCCTCCTGAAAGGCTTCTCAACACTGCCTTGAGACAGCTGCTGTGGCAACTGCTGCCTTCCCATGGCAATAATAACAACTGAACTTTACAAGAGAGGATATGGAACAAGGAAGCCCAGAGAAATAAAGCAGGCTTTGATTTTATTTTTTCATGCTCTTTTTCAAATTTCTTTTGCTGCTTCTCTGTGTTTGAGTGTATATTTTTTGCATTCCCACTCTGTTTATGAATCCCTTCTCTCAACACCCACTTTGAAAATCAAGAAAAGAAAACCTGTTTTATGGTTAAATATGGTATCAACATGTGGCTAGGATTTTAATACCTCAAAAAAAAGTCATAGGGGTTGACCCACCCAAGCATTTAACAGTGTTGGGGGGAGACAAAGATGGAAGATTGAGCCCAGTGGTCCCCTCCTCCATTTTTGGGCCTGCTTCCAACAATTGCTGATACAGGGCAATGAAGACAGTGTTCTGAAAATCTGTGCTGATGATAAATCCCTCTGAAAGTCATTGCCAGGGTCAATTCCCAACCCTGGCCTTGTACCCTGATGCCTCACTGTGTGTCCACAATATCATCATTGGAAGACCCAATGCAGCCCTTCTCACAGCCCTGATGGCTCTAAGCCTTGAAGGATGCCTCCTCCACCCCCACCATCTACCCACAGATGTGGCCAACTAGTACCCCACTCTCACCAGCCCCTCCCTCAGCACTGAGACCCCACAATCCAACCCATTGTCTCTTTATACCTGATGGCATTCAGATATAAACCCTGGTATTTCTTTTCCTTTTAAGGCAATATTTTGAAAGCATTAGATTTTTTTGTCTTTCAGCAGAAATCCACAAGAAATAAAGCAGCAGCACCTTTAGGAACTCATTTGCATCTAGTGTTTGCAAGGGCTAGGGGTGGCAAGAGCTGGAGGGGATGGGATGCCCAAGGCAGCGCTGCAAAGGACAACCCAAGCTGTGTTTGTGGGAATGACCAAACCAATGACTGCTGGCTTTCTATTGTGTCATGGAAAAGGCCTCTAGAGAATTCTTGCCAAGCCTTTAGAAGAAAAAATATATATAACTAAAGATGTGTATATTTATAGCAAGATACATGGATATATTTATGCCAGGCATCCCAATTAGATCTGCAGCAGAGAGGAAGAGGCTCTGGAATAGCTGCCTGGCTGGAGTCTCCTTGAGGCTCTTCTGGCCCCTGGGAAAGGTGGACACACCCTTGGCCTTGGCCTTGGCCTTGGCCAAGACCTCAGGTCCCACCTCCTGACAGAGAGCCTCTCAGTGGAAAACTCAGTCCTGTGTTTGCCTTTGTCAGTGGGATTCCTGCAACCTGGAGGATGACCTCGAGAAAATCTGCTTGGGGTTGGGCCCTGGATAACCCTTCCTCAGAGCATAGTGTGAGAGCAAGAAAGAAGGAAAAGAATGGCCCCAAATCCATTTTTGCTTCCCACTGTGGGAAAAGGGTTTAATTGGATATTGGCCTTGGAAAGGCTTCACCCTGATTTAGAGGCTCCTCAGCCTGTTTTCTGGGACCATCTGTTGTTCCCCCTCACAGCCAGCAACAGCTGAGACTGACTAAGAAATTGGACCAAAATTCTTCCAGAAATCTCTCAGGAACACCATGGTGCATTTGTGCACACTTGTGCAAGCCCACTCCACATTTCTCACCAAAGGACCTGCGGGGATAGTGAAGCAGATCCCACCCGTGGGCATTTTGGGTGGGTGTGCCCCCTACTCGCCTTTAACACCTCTCATTCCATGTGCATCATGCCAGCCATTCCTAAAACACAAGCCAGGTGGAGCGTAACTGTGCGCTTCCTCCTGGCCTGTGTCCCCAGCTTGTCCCTGCCTGCACTGCCCTGGTGGAGGCCAAGGGCAAGGTGAGGAACAAGCTAAGGACACTGCACCCACCTTATCTAGAGCTGGCAGTGGTATACTTCGCTTCACTTTTGTTAAGCAGGGGTGTGGATGGGAGGTAGAATGTTATTGCAAAACCTGTTTGGCTTTAGCTCCCTGCTGAGTTCCTCCTCTGCTGTATCAGCTTGGCTCCTCCCAGGCAAGTTGAATAGCTTAGTACAGGAAAGAGACTCATAGGCTAAAGAAAGCCTGCAGGCTGACAGAGAGAACATTCTGTGCAGCTCCTTTCCCTACTCCTTTCTGTCTCAACCCACCCACACTTATCCGAAGGGCCTCTTAAGCCTCATTCCTCAGGTGCACAGTGGTGTATGTACATGTGGGGGAATCAAGAATGGAAACTGAACCCCCATGAGAACTCTTTTAAATTATTTGTAAGTTCTTGTGTAAGTATATATTGTATGTTGAACACATTCCCTCCATACTCCCGTATCTTCCCTTTATCCCCCAGACAATTTCACTCACACTTTCATGTGTATATATATATAAAATCTAGGAACCACAAATGAGAAAAAAAGATATTTGTCTTTCTGAGATTGGCTTAATTCATATGATTATCTCTAGTTGAATCAATTTTCCTGAAAACAACATGACTTCATTCTTCTTTTTAGCTGCAAAGAAATCCATTGTGCATAAATACCAGTCCTTTGTTGTAGGACACTTAGTTTGGTTCCATAATTTATCTGTCATGAATAATGCTGTAATAAGCCCTGATGGATAGACATCTCTGTGACATGTTGATTTGGAATCCCTTGGTTAAATATCCAAAAGTGGTATAGCTGGGTCATATGGTAGGTCTGTTTTTAATTTTTGAGGAACCACTACACATTTCCATAGAAGTTAGACTAGTTTACATTCACACATTCTCACCAGCATTTGTTGTTACTTATTTTTGCAATGACTGCCATTCTAACTGGGTGAGATGGAATCTCAATGGAGTTTTGATTTGCATTGCTCTAATGGCTAGTGAAATTGAACAGTTTTTCATGTTTATTGGCAATTTTTATTTTATCTTTTGAGAACCATCTGCTCATTTCATTAGCCCATTTATTATTGGTTGTTTGATTTTTTTTTTTTTTTTTGGTTTTTCTTGGTTTTTCGAGGTAGGGTCTCACTCTAGTCCAGGCTGACCTGGAATTCACTATGGAGTCTCAGGGTGGCCTTGAACTCACGGCAATCCTCCTACCTCTGCCTCCCGAGTGCTGGGATTAAAGGCGTGCGCCACCACGCCCGGCGGTTGTTTGATTTCTTATTTAGCTTTTTTTTGAGGCAAGCCCAACAGGCTGGCCCCCTTTCTTTTTATGTGAGACAGCAAGAGTGAGAGAGAGAGAAAGAGAGAGAAATGACGCACCAGGGCCTCCAGCCACTGTAATCAAATGCCAGACTCTTATGCCCATGTGTATGTAACCTTGTGCACTTGCATCACCCTGTATGACTGGCTTATGTAGGACCTAGAGAGTCAAACATAGGTCCTTAGGCTTCTCAGACAAGTGCCTTAACTGCTAATCCATCTTTCCAGCCATTATTTAGCTTTTTGAGTTCTTTGTATATTCTGTATATTAATCCAATGTCAATCAGTTGTGTACCTGGTAAATATTTCCCATTCTGTAGGCTTTCTTCACCGGATTATTCAGGGAGAACCTTCTAGAAGGGCACTTTCCAAAATAACTTCTGTGACCAAAAAATGTTTAATTTGCACTTTGGATGAGCGGCTCTTGCAGACTGTACTGTGTCTGTACAGCTGAGACTCTGGATCACTGATTTGACTTATTTATTTAATGAAGGTAAAGAGCTCTAAGTAGCTTGTGGCCACTGTACTGAATCGTGCTAATTTAGAATATGTGAGAGGAACAACTAGAAGGCTAAGACACATGGAAAGCCTCTGCCACATGGCAGGTCTTTCCAATATATACTGAGTTAGCCAATTTCCCAGTCCCAAGAATTACACAGGCCCTTTCCATGAGCCAAGGGGGAGTGTGCATGAATGGAGCAGGATGTCTCACTCTTCGCAGGTCCATGTTGTGTGGGACCCAGCCAGGGCTCAGTGGGGTAAGGCTGCAGCTGATGGCATCTGCTTACCCTCTCACCTCTGCAGTTCATTTTTTTTTTTTTTCCTGTCAGCATTGGCTCTTCACTACTTATGGTCAGCAGAGTCCACAAAGTCCTGTAGACATTGTTTCTGGCTCCTTCTGCTCTCTTCCATTCCCTGTCAAGGAACGTCAAGGGGGAAAGAGAGAAAAGGAGATAGGAAGACAGAGTGAAGGTGAAATGAGATGTTTAGGACATTCAAGATAGTGGCTTCAGAGGACTTTCTCTGCTTTCCTTCCAGATTTAAGATGAGCCTTGTCTAGCTTACCTTTATCTGAGATGTCAGTCCCCAGCCCCCACCCTGTCTCCCTCCATATATACAAAAACATGTGTGCTTCCTCCCATGCTGAGGCAGGTCCATGTTTGACCTTTGTTCTTCTGGCCTCAGCCCAGTGGTGAGGCAGCCCCAGCAGATGTCTCCCTGGCTCTTCCAGACTGAGTGCAATCAGCCTTTCTCTGCAACAGCGACACTCCCATGTCTCCCTGGGCAAAGAAAGAAGGAATAAAAGACTGCTATTCCAGGCCAGTATGTTGGCAGCCCAGCTGGACTCCACATGTAGAGAAAACCTGATAGAGAAGCTGTTTTACATGTATTTATTTGTTTATTTGAGCAATAGATATATAGAGAGACAGAGAGAGGCAGGTAGAAAGAAAGAATGGGAGCCGGACGTAGTGGCTCACACCTTTAATCCAAGCACTTGGGAGGCAGAGGTAGGAGGATCACCATGAGTTCAAGGCCACCCTGAGACTACACAGTTAATTCCAGGTCAGCCTGGGCCACAGTGAAACCCTACCTCAAAAAACCAAAAAAAAGAAAAAGAAAGAAAGAAAGAAAGGGTACTCCAGGGCCTCAGCAACTGCAAATGAATTCCAGAGGCCTGTGCCTGCCATGTTGTGCATCTGGCTTATGTGGGTCCTGGGGAACGGAACCTGGGTCTTGTGGCTTTGTAGACAAGTGTCTTAACTGCTCAGCCATCTCTCCAGCCTGAGAAGCTATGTTTGTTCCAAACCTGACCCCCGCAGCCATCACTGGGACCCCCAGACAGGGACTTGACCACCCTGTGAAGGTGCCTGCCAGATTCTGGCTCAGCTGTTTCACACCAGGAATGGCCTAGAAGCCAGATGGATTAAAGACAGACCCCTTCACTGCTCTGCTCCTGCAGAAGCTATTCCTTAACTCCTCTGCACCCTCATGTCTGCAGAAGAGAACACAGAGCCTCTGTTTTCCCTGTAGAGTGACTACCTATGTCTCAGTTTCATTGTGTGTACAGTGACAAGATTAAGTAGTAAGGCCTTACATAGGTATGTTCCATAGGAGCCATTTCTTGACATCTCTGCTAGTGAGAGGCATTTATAGTAGTGGGCAGTCATGACACAATCCTCACAGGGTTTTAGTGGGTCCAAGCTCAAGGACAGATGAGCTAGCAGCACATCTCTCTGCACTGATTGAGTTGCTATCTCTCAGGTTCTAAGCTGAGCTGAGCTAAACTACACAGCTGAACGAGGGAGGGAAGAGAGATGAGTAAGCTAGCCTGAGTATGTGAAACAGCTAGAGCAAAGAGGAGGTGAAATGACAAGAGATCTCCTTGGAAGGTAGCACTTCTTTTCTAGCAGTACTCCAAAAGGAAGCAACTTGAAAGGGTGCATTTGTACCTGAAGGATGTACATTGTCTTCATTCCCAGACCCTATTGATATTCTGCAGGGGTCTTAGGCTTATAGGAACCTGGTCTGCAGATGGGGGAAGAGGCAGGCTTTGAGAAGAGGGCCTCTTGCAGACAGAGAGGGGAGAGGAACTTCCCTCCCAACTCTACCCTGACTTCTGACCTTTGCACCTTTTCTTGTTGGTGGTCCCTAAATTGCTGAACTGTCCACTCCTCAGGGATTGGGGAAGCTAACAGGGTTGACTGGAGCTGGAGCAGAGAAAATATGGGATGGAGGTCAGGGGTCCTTTCACAGTGTGTTTTGGCAGAGGGGGCTGGGGGAGGGGTGCCAAGGTTTGGGGCCACCAGGCCAGGCCTTTTATCCTCCCAGGCTGTCCTAACATGGGAAGTCAAAGCTGTCATATGATCTGTGATTGGAAACATGTGTCCAGGGAAACTGAGGTGCATCCCTCAGATCCTGCTACCCAGGGCAGGCTGAGGTAAACAAGGCAGCCTTTCCTTGCATGTCTCCTGTCCCTCTCTCATAAGACCCAGGAGGGATCCTACATGCAGCCTGTCCTCAGTGCTTTACTCAGTGGCTAACATGAGTGAGGAAGTGGGTGCACCAAGTTGAAGGTTGGCCGTGGCCCCCAGAGCCCAAAGGCAATGATCTGCTGCCTCTGGCCCTCAACAGGTTTAGCCCTGTCTCTGGAAGGTAGAGGTCATAGGGTCAGACCTGGAAGAAGGCATCTCCTGAGTGCTGGGGAGGCTGGGTGTTTGGAGTTCTGGAGTGATTGGACTCCTATGGTCACAGAGGCAATATCATAGGTTCAAGTTGACCAGGAACAATGCCATTTGCTTTTCTTGCCCCTGACACTCTTCTTCCCTTGTGCTTGCTATGGGTCAGAGCAGGAACTGGAAACTACAAGTCTCCAAAGACTTGGGGATGTTGACAGTGGCCCCCACATTTCTCCTATCTCCTGCTTGCTGTGTAAATCTGGAAAGGGTGACTCAGTTTCTTTCTCTGTAAGATAAAGGTAACAATTGTACCTTCTATGTGTTGGGTTCACGGCAATGTGGCTATGGAGTGTGTTGTAGAATACTGCCCAGATCTCTTCTCTGCTGGTAGCTAAGACATCGACAGTGGTAGTTCACTTGCAGGTGGCCATGACAATTGCCAGGGCCCAGGCAAGCTGAGTGATGGCCACAGTGAGGAGATCCCCCCCCCCCCACTTTCCATACCCAGGCACCTAAGAGGCTCTTGATCTAACCTCTGCTCCATCCCCACTACCCTGGCTGATGCAGAGGCGTTTCCTCTACTGACAGCCTGCAGACAGGTCATTTTTCTTCTCCTCCCATATAATGGCCTTTACTCCCCAATCCCACCCCCTTCCCAACCTTAATTACTTTAACATACACACAGCTCTTTAAAAAAAGAAAAAAAACAAGCCCCCAGTGAGCTGCTATATGCTCTGTTGTGGAGGAGAAACAATCCCAGCACATGTTCACAAGTCACTGGCTGTGATGACAGGGGACCTTGTGCTAATTTCCTCTGTGTTTGAAGCCCAGGGTGGGGGTGGTGCGGAAGCAGCTGAAGAAAGAGAGCTGTAGCATTTGGGGAAATGCTAGGCAGTCTTGAAGGATGGGAGTGATGTGATGCCTCTGGGCCAGGGTGGACAGCTGTGGCATAGCGTGGAAGAAGACACTCTTGGGTGTCTTTTCCTGTCCTTGAGATTAGGCCTCCCTGCACTGTCTTCCTTCTCTGGGTAGGGGATTATGTAGGGTATAGGCCAAGGTATTTATCTAAGGAAGCCTGAAGCCTCCTGCCTCATTTGACACAAGATCTTGCCTCTATGACTTGCCTACTAGTCAGTGGAAGTCAACAGGGCACAGGGTCTTCGCCTTCCCTGCAGTGCAAGCAGTGTCCAGGTGAAGGGCTTCCTCTGTTGCTCCAGGCTATCTCTTGCTTTTCTAGGGATGACTTCTGCCTATAACCCAGGGAATGGTGGTGGAGAAGAATCAGGGTGCTGCTGTCTGGCCTACCTCTCCATCCATCACCTGCCAAGGCCTGCGCAGATCCTACACCAGGAGGATGAGACTGACTATAGTGTGGGGCTTGCAGGAGAGAGGACAAAGAACTAGGAGTACTAGCTGCACCCCTAACTTGGACATGGGGCTGTCTGAGATCCAGGCCTTCTCTAACTCAAAAGCAAGCACCCCAAAGCTAGAAGCCCCTGACTGACCTAAGATGGGAAAGCCTGACCCCATGTGATTGGTGCTATTATCATCATTATTGGTAATATTACAGTCATCATCCTGTAATTTACCAGTTTCAATGTTAAGGAGGCTTGGGCCTCCCCTGAGCTTTCATGTTAAGAGAAAATAAGTTGTGGCAGTCTCCCCTCCTCACCCCTCCCTCTTGCCATCCACCACCTGTCACCCCCAGGACTGCTGCCTCGTCTGTCACCAGAGACTCCCTCACCCAGGCCCCAACCATTATTACCTTGCGAGGACACTGTACGGCAGGGGTCAAGGGCAGGGTGAGGGAGAGGGACCTTTACAGTGAGCAGCACTTGTCCTCCTTCCTTAAGCAAAAGAGAGATGTCAGCCCATGCCCAGAGCCAGAAGTTCTCAGCTGGGCATAATATGCCAGTCTTTTGGAGGGCTTATTAAGGTACAGATGCTGGGACCCATCCCAGATCCTCCTTGACCAGGTCTGAGTTTGTCTGGGCATTTGCATCTTCTGCTGCTGATCTTGCAAGTTACCCAGCGATGCTGATGCCAGGGGACTTTCCAGGAGCCACTTCCCTCCCTACATCATTTTAAACTGGGTATGAAAAGGGTGAGTCACACGAAGTCTCCTTCTTCCCCCATTCTCATTCAGTGTCTCAAAGTTGTGTTCCCAGCAAGTGGGCAGAGGGCCATGTGCAGTAAGTGGGGGAGTGCTACTAACTGGAGTTAGGGCCCCTTGCAGAGAAGTCGGAGGCAGGCAGCACCCCACTTCTACTCCATGAAGGTTTACTCCCACAGTTGGTATTCCAAGCCTTCTCAGGGGGAGTCTGGGGCCATCCTGACTCACCACATAAGCTTTTGTTAGGAAGCTGGGCCCCAGCCAAGCTCTCCTCCTGCAGTCAGGCCCACCCTCATGTTTTCCCACCTATTCCTCTAGCTGAGTTTCAAGTGCAGAGGAGTAGCAATATCCCCTATGCACACTGTCTCCATGTACCAGAGAACCCAGGTATATATCCTCTGCCTGAATCCTTAAAGCCAAGCTTTCCATGGCTCTTCGCAATGACTTCTTTGCCTGCTCCAGAGAGCTCAGGTATTCTCCCGCAGCAATAGGAGTCTGGTTTCTCTCTGATCACCCCTTTGTAGGAAAAGGAAATGAGACAGGAATTGGCACTGGGGACTGTAGTACAGAGGTGGCCAAAGCTATCCTGCATCTCATCCCAGAGTCAGGGAGTCTGTTCTGCATGGGGTTTACTTAAGCCTCAGGAGCCTTGTGCTTGTTTTGCAGTAGTAGGCTTGAAATCTCTGACGGAAACTTTCTAGTCCAGGGGTCCTCAAACTGGAGAGTCTAGCAGAGTCACCTGACAGCTCATTAGGGTTTCTGAGGTTGTCCCCAGGGCCAGGGTGAAACCCAATAATAGACATTGCTAGCAAGTACCCAGTTGGAGCCGCTGCTACTAGCAGGGGAGTAGAAGGAACTAGAAAACCACTGATCTGGTTCTGCAGCCCATTGCTGCTTACTGTTTCTCCAGTTATCACTTTACTGCATTTCCCACACTTGGACCAGGTTAAGTGCTTTTTGAGTTCCTCTGAGATCACCTAAGAAAAACGTGACCAGCTTGCTACTGCCATGTTTGTTTTCATTCACTCACAAGATAAATGTCACCATAGAACATGCTTACTGAGTACTTACTGAGGGCCACTGTCTCAGAGCTCAGCATATATTCTATTTTCATCCTCATACTAACCTTGGAAATATTGTCCCTATTTTACAAATGAAACAACAGAGAGGCTCAAGAATGATAAGGTGATGTGGCTGACAAGAGGTGGCGCAGGCCTGCAAACCAGGCAGCCTAGCTCCAGAATCTGCATTCCTATCTAGTCCTGCCCTAGCAATAAGTTAGGCCTTGCATTGGGTTTTGCATAGACTAGCCTGGAAAAATGGAAGGGTGACTGAGTTGCAGGTTTACCTTGTATGAACAACTGGCACACCATAGGATAGTATCAAAACAGCAATCTATACCAGTGCTGAGGGCAGGAAGTACAGAGAAAGAATAACAGTCTGGACGAGTCAGAGAAGGCATCAAAGAAAGCCAAACATTTAGAGAAGAGACTAAAGTCCACTCACTAGCAGTAGCCAGCCTGTGCAAAGTCACTGCATGTGAATTTGAGCTCAGCGGGCCCAGGGAATCATGAATGGCTCAGGCCCAGAGTAACCCAGAGCTTGTCGGGAACTTCTGGCTACAAAGGCAGGTTAGAGCCATGTTGGTAGGAATTGTGAATGGCATGCTCAAGGACAACCAAGGAGCACCACTGAGATCTTCTAGCAAGCAGGAACATATACAGTTGTGCAATGTTGAATGATAGCTCCAGGTTTTAGCCTTTAATTCAACATGGGCTGCCTTCCAGACTAAAGAAGCTTCCTTGCTTCTTCGCTCAATCACTCAACTCACTCACTCGCCTAATGTCTAGGGACTCCCTCAGCTCAGGCTGTCTGCCTGGGCAAAGTCTGTTCATTGTCTTGTCCACCTGGGGACATTTCCTACTTCTTTTCCTATTATTCTCAGGGTTTTTCTGCCTGTATCAACATTCTGACTTTGTCTCTCATCTCCTTTGGAGCCTATGTCCACATGACCACATGGCCACGTGACAGCTGTAATCATGCTGTGTATGGCCTCAAGGCCCACACTTGGGGTAGCCAAGGCTGCTTGCTCCAGCAGATAAGGCAGAATTGTATGTACATACATGGAAGAAGGTAGTGGTCACAAGTCCCTCACACCAACCTCTGTGGACATAGGGTGGTCCCAGAGCTAGCTTCAGGAACTGGGACCCCTCTTCAGTGTCTCTGTCATCTGGTGCTGTCCTGTGATCAGAAGTGTTGTTAGGAACTAATACTGACACACCATCCTCTGACTTCCGTCTCTTCACCTGAAAAGTGGTGACAGTCTCTCTTCCCCATTTATGCAGCAGCTGCTATGACCTTACATCAAACCAAAGCAGTTGCAAACTGTAAAGCACCAAGCAGAAGGCAGCAAGATAGTGTGCAAGGCTGGTTGCTTCAGACAGGGCACAACTGAGCTATTCATCAGCTCACTTCAAACAATCTCCCCTGATACCACTCAGTGGGAAGCCAACCAGTGTCTAGCTTGTAACCCTGCAGATGAGTCCCCTGAGCACCTTTCAACTACAGGGCTTCTGTCTCTGGTTGTTGAGTTTTCTGAGCTACTCTCTCAGGAAGATTGCCTTTCCTAACACTCTCTAAAGCCTGACCTCTGCCCACAGGATCTCATGACTCACTGAGACTGTGGATGGCCTTCCTAGACTTCCAGCCCATTCCTTAGGAGAGCTCTGGCTACTGGTGACCAAGACATCCATTTTAAATATTTGTGCCAAAAAAGAACCAAGGAGTCCAGAATCGTCACCATCTGCCTAGATTTTCCAGAGATATAAGCAAAGCAGGGTCTTCTTTACCAGGGCAGGACCATACCAGGGTCATTTTACAGCTCCCTCTACCTAGAAGCCAGTACGTAGCCTCTTTTCCTTCCTAGGTGATTATCAAGCCTTTCTATTCTTGTTTGGAGGACATGCCAGTGCTAGAGGACCTGAGGGTGGGGAGGTGCCTCTCTTAAAAGGAGTGGTGTGTTCCCTGCAGGAGACCCCTTTCTCACTATGAGATGCTCAGTTGAAATGAGAAGCCTTGCTAGACGTGGGAAGAGCGCACTGCGTCCTCCCTTAGTGCCCGTCCCTGTCCCCTGTCCCCTGTCCCCCACCAGCCTGCTCCCCGTGCTGTCCTAGTCTAGTTTCCATGTCCTGTTTGGGGACTGGTTCTCCTCCCAGGTCTCTGTCAGCTTGGCTGTCCAGTGTCTGCTGGACAGTTGGTGGACAGCCATGGTGACCTGTTTTCTTAGGGACAAGCAAGAGCTGTCACAAAGCTGCTAGTGTGCAAAGTGCTAACCACAGCTGGCTCCCAGCTGTCCTGGCTTCCCCCAAAACAGCAATAAGCCAGGCCAAGCCAGAGAGTTTATAACACCAAGAGAGAGTTCAGATCAGGAAGTGCCAAGTTCAGTTTCCCTCACATCACAGAGACAGAGGGATGCTAGAGACCTCAGCTCATTTGTCTGGAGAAGAAAAGGCCTACGGGTTTTAAAGAGCAGGAGTGTCCTGCTCTAACAAGGCCTGGTGGACTCTGAAAACAAAGAGTCTGGATGGGGCCGTGAGCAGGAATGCTTGTCCATGCCTGCGGTGGGGGTGGAGGGCACTGGTGTCCTCACCGGAAACCCCTCTCACTTTCCAAGCATGACTTAGGCGTATAGGCTTTTTCACCTGCCTACACTGCCATTCCTATCCACCCCCCCCCCAATTCTGTCCTCTCCTCCTGTCCATAGCTTCCATATGGTCTCCACAGCTGCTGATGACTGTCCAGAGAGCTGGACAGTGTCTCTCTCCTCCCTCCCTGTGCAGCTCTTGGCTTCTTCCACCCATGGAGGCTCCTTTTGTCTCTGCCTTCGGTGTTCCTCCTCCTCCCGCACCCCCAGCACATCTGCAAGAACATAACAGCACAGGAGCTCCCGAGAATTGTCCATTCTCTCTGCACCTTCCAGCCCCCCACACAGCTGCTAGGCCTTACTGATTCTCTGTTCCCTTTCTTTCCCATGTTTCAAGCTCCTGGCTGAAAGGAGCTGAGATCAACTGATGGGCACAGCCCTTTCCATCCCAGGCAAGTCATAGACACATATGTAGAAACCAATTATGTCCTGACTGTTAGACTCTAGCCTCTGATCCAGAGACCTTTCCCAGAGAGGACTTGGCATAAAGATCAAGACCCACATTCCTGACTAACTTCTTTCTACAGAACTGAACCACTGGGGCGCTAAACTGTCCTGCTGTTTGTGCTTCAGTACTATGTGTTTGCACGTGTGTCTGTATGTGCTCATAGTACCTGTACCGTGGAAATGGCATCTTTATGAATGCAGTGTGCACATGAAAGCAGTGTCTGCATGTATGCTCACAGTGTCAGTGCTTGCAGTGTCTGTGTATAGATAGTGGCTACAGGTGAACCCTGCCCTGCTATGTATCTGTTGTGTGGTGCCTGAGAACTTCTGGGATTCTCTGAGCCTCTCTTGTCTTGGTTCTTAATGATTGTAGCTTGGGACTCACAGAGTTTGGTACAAGATAATTAAATATGATAATTAAGCAATAGGTTCACATGTAGTAAGCACTCAGCAAATGCTAGCTAAATCTGAAATCTAACCACGGCCCATGACTCAAGGAACTAGAACCATGGACTAAGGGACCTTCAGGAGCCTTACTAATCCCAAGTCCCTGGTGTCCTGGAAGCGAGACAGCTGTTTTCTGTGCCTGCTTATATTCTGAGGGCTGTGGATGCATGCACTCAGAAGTTTCCATCTAAGGGAATTAGGCTTACAGAGGTCAAGTATCTGCAGCCAGGGTCCAGCCTAGGGAGCCTGTCCCTGGGCTATGCTCTTAGCCAGTCCAAGCTTTGTCCCTTAGTGAGCCAATGAGGCAGCTGTACCAAAAGTCCCTGGGTGTTGATCTCTTCTCCCCGACCATGTGTCTGTCCACAGCATTTGGCTGATCAGACTCATTTCTCTAGGAGCTGCTGGAGGGCTTCACCTTCTACAGCCAGCCAAGCTGGGTGACCTCCCCTCTGCCGCTTCAGTGCACCTGACTATAAGCAGCAGTCCTGTGAAGCCTCCCAAGGAAACCCTCCCCCCCAAAGCAATTCTAAGGCCCCTTCTGTGAGGATAGAAAGTAGACTGACACTGAGATGTCTCTTCCCACCGTCCGGGATAGATTAGAGAAGGTGAAAGCTGCCTTGAGACAGTCACCATCCAGGAACTCAAGCCAGGCTGTGTATGGTGAAGTAAGTGTCAGGCCACGTGGTTGACTCAGCTGCCTGAGCCTGAGCTGAGCTCAGACCCTTGTGCGTCCTGGGAACCATCACGTCTAGGCAGCACAGAGGAGGGGAAGAGGAGAGAGCAAAAGCTACTGAGAGGACTTCAGAGTTGTTTTGAAGACAGTGTCAACATAGAAATCTAGAAATAAGGCTGGATAGATGGCTTAGCAGTTAAGGCACTTGTCTGAAAAGGCAAAGGACCCAGGTTTGATTCCCCAGGACCCATGTAAGCCAGATGCACAAGGTGGCAAATGTGTATGGAGTTCGTTTGCAGGGGCTGGAGGCCCTGGCATGCCTATTCTCTCTCTCTACCTGCCTTTCTCTGCCCCACCTCATAAATAAATAAATGAATTTAAAAAAAAGAAATCTAGAAATAGAGGGAAGAACAGAACACAACATTTCACCAGGCCCAGTCAAGCATCCCTGGACCACAGTACCTACCTTTCCAACTCCATCCTCCAGTTGTACACAGTAACTGAGGTGACAGACTCAGAATTGTGGCCGTCACAAGGCTTCACACATTGCATATTGTATGTCCTTCACGCCCTGTTCAGGATTTAATTGCCAAAGTTTGTTAAGCTGGGACTGTGCTACCTGCTTCACATACAGTTGCTTACTTAACCCTCATCTGCAATATTCTAAAAGCTATTGTCATCACTATTTAATGTAGTCATAGCTATACACCATTTACTTTAGTTAAAGAGATCAAAATCTTAAGTAAGTTAAGTAACTTAAGTTCCTTAAACTCCCAGTGCCTCTGTTTTCTCAGCTCTAACTCATAATTATATTTCTAGGATTTCATTTATTTTGAGAATTAAGTGATAGATACCTATGATACATTTGAATTGTATCTGTCCACAGTGGGTGTTCAGTAGAAGCTGGCTCTCATTGTAGGTACTCTTCACCATCTCCTCTGACCGAGAGGCCCTGCTCAGGTCTAGCATGTCAGGTCTCAGCACTCCAAAGGCTCCAGCAGTGGCAGTGACAGTGTAAAGCCCATTGCCATCATTCTCTGATGTGGACCATTTGTCTCTTTAAGTTTGTCAAGTACTACGCAGACTTCCCAATTTACATTTAATACAAGTGCCCTTGATCCATTTTTGTAACCATTCTGGGATGGTCTGGTTTGTAACCCATCATGAGATGGCATCATGCATAAAAGCAGCCCCAGGGCCATGTGTCCTCTAGGAAGCCTTCCTTCTCCAGCCCCACTGTGGTCCCTCAGCACTCCCTTTAGGCATGGGCTCACCAGAACAACAGGCACAGGGTAAAGAGAGCTTTCATCCAACCCAAGCATGATCTTGAAGGCCAAAGGGATCTCATGATCACAGAATCACACCATGAGGTCTATTGGATTTTAACTAGATCACCTTATTTGTTCCATTTTCTTGTACTTGGTCAAACCAGCTCTTTACCAGCATACCCACAGGGAGTTCTTGCCTGATAGCCAGCCCCACACCACATGCCTAGCAGGCATCCACCCTCCTTGGTTCCCTGCTCTATGGGTAGCTATGTTCCTTCTCCCAGCTGCTGTTCAGATCCGAGTGTCCCTCTTTCTTCTATCAGCCTGTCAATCACTAATCCCTGGACATGGTCCCCAAGGCCCACCCAAGTCCTCCCCAGCCTCCGGTCACAAATGACTGCTTCAGGGCAGGCTGGTCTTTGTTTAATGTTCATTTCATTTGACTTTGGGCAAAGAGGAAGATAAATGACACTGTCTCTTTAAGGTAAAAAAGAGGCATTTTTTTTAAAGGCCTATTTTTTTGCCTTTTAAGAGAAAAATATTCTCCAAGTTATTAGGGGAAAGCAAATCATTTGACTTAAGCAGCCTCTGGCAGTCTGGAGATTCTGAGAACAATACCCCTGTCAGCATCTATCAGGTTGGGAAAACAAAGCCATCTGCATATGGGGAAATGAAGGGGTGGGGAGTGAGAGGAGGTGGTGAATATCTGATGAGGAAGGCACACCATGCCCCACACCTGGCTGGAAACATTCTCAAAGATCCTGGATTCTGTGGCTGGCAGTAGGCTAGCAAAGCCCAGACATTTGGAGAGAGAAGGGGGCGGGGGGAGGGCGAGCACTAAACTTAGAATTTAGAGTTTTTCCTAAGTAGTTATGAAGATTGTAGAATCAATCTAATTTATACCCTTTTCATTCTCTCTCACTCTCTGCCTCTCTTTCTCTGATACCCAAGTTCATAAAAGGGAAATGACTTGCTCAAAGTCACACTTGCTTGTGCTCAAGCCAGGGCTAGAGTTCAGATGTCTCAACACTTAGGGTTTGGCTCCTCCTCTGTGCACCACAGTCCTTTTCTTCTCTTACTTGGCATTATGTCTTCCTCCTCTCCTCTTGTCTCCTTCCGGAACACCATTTGAAACTCTCTGCTCCTGTAAGCCCCACGTGAATCCTGGTTCTAGTCTTCTCTCCGGCTGCTTGCCCCAGCCTTTATCTGTGTTCTCATCAAAGGTTCCCTGGAGCTTATGTTCTAGGACTGTGACCCTTGTTCACCACCAGACAGGGATAGGTGCACCAAGTACACTTTTGCATCTGATACCAGCCTACCCTGAGATGGGTTTTTGCTATATCCAGTCCGCTGTGTGGACCTAGACACTCAGGATGAATTTACTCTACCAGGAGGCAAGGAGGAGAGTACAGACTGCTGAGCATGGGTAACCCTCCGAACTCTGCCCCGTCTTGTCATCACTTCATTAATCTGCGCTTGTTTATCTGGGTTTGAGTATGTGTACATGTCGCTTGTGTGTCTGGGTCTGCAGTGTGTGGCCTGTTACTCCAGTCTGACCCTCCCCCAAAAGGTTAGAGTGGGAGCCCCTTTCCTCTCTAGGCCTTGGGGATCTCAGTGCAGGGAGGGGCCACCTTTCCCCAGCCCAGCTGTTTCATGACCAAAGTAACATTACAGGCCTGAGGGAGGATGATCCTGACTTTCTCTAGGGAGCTCACTCTGCAGAGAGCAAGCTAGGTAGATAGTCAGCCTAGTAAACCCATGAAGGTACAGAGCAGCTTTTGAATGAGCATGGGGAGATTAGAGTCCATGGATCTGGGGGAAGCAGGCTGCCTCCAGATGTCCTTCCTCCCATGTCTGCAGAGAACTCAAAGTCCTGGGCTGGACTGATAGCTCAGCAGTTAAAGGCACTTGAATGCAAAGCCTGATAGCTTGGATTTGATTCCCCAGTACCCATGTGAGGCCTTGATGCACCTTTAGCCACTCTCTCTCTCTCAAAAAATAAAAACTTTTTATAGGGCTGGAGAGATTGCTCAGTGGTTAAGGTGTTTGCCTGTCAAGCCTAACAATCCAGGTTCAATTCCCCAGTACTCATGTAAAGGTAGATGTGCAAAATGGCACATACATGTGGAATTCATTTGCAGTGACTAGAGGCGCTACCCATTCTCTTTGTATCTCTTCTTTCTATCTGCTTAAAAATAAATAAATAAAAATATAATTAAAAAAAAGAATTCAAAGTCCTGCTTCCCTGGTGTCATATTGGAAGTGGACTTTCTGGAGTGCCCTGAGCAGCCATCTATAGTCAATTAAGAACCATACTCAGTCCCATTAACCTCTCAGTAACAGTCCCTGCCATTCTTTATTTTCCCCTCTTTTTCATAACATTAGACTCCCTTAACTCTTACAAGCTCTTAAAAGCCATAGAAAAAAACATTTGATTCAGGTGCCCAAGTTTTTATCCCAGGCTAGCTTTGTGCCTTGGCAATACACTTAACCTCGCTGAGTCTATGTGTTCTTTAAATCAGTGATAATATACTCATTCATATACAGCATTCATTTATTCAGTGTTTTCTTAGCACCTACTGTTTGTTGGCCCCTGTTCAGCTAATCTTATCAACTTGATTGAATATGGAATCACCTAGGAGACAAATGCCTGTCCATGCCTGTGAAGGAGTTTCTAGATTAGGATAATTGAGATGGGAAGACCCACCCTAACTAGGAGTGGCACCGTTCCATGGGCTGGGCTCTCAAACTGCATAAAACGTATACAGGGACTGAGCAGCAGCATGCAGCACTCTGCTTCCTGACTTCGAACCGAATGTAACCAGCTACTTTATGCTTCTGCTGCCCTGCCATTCCTACCATGGTGGACTGTCACCCTTCCTCTCTTAAGCTACTTCTTGTCAGTATTCGGTCATAGAAACAAGGAAAATAACTAATACAGCCTCTCTCCTAAACATTTGTAGTGGACCAGAGAAAATAGGGGCCAGCCTATTGCATTCCACTGACCTGTCTTCAGTAATCCTGCTCGGTAGCAGAAAGCCAAGTACATCCTCCCAGTCCATTCCCCTTCTGGATAGAAAGCCCCCCCCGCCCCACACACACACACTACTCATCTTGACATGATCATATCTGCAGAGGGGAGGGAAGAGGGAGAGGTCTGCAAACTAGTACCATTTATCATGTTGTATGTTTGCCTTTACCTGGCTTGGGTATCACTGTCCAGAAAAAAAGATTCGGGAATAGGAGGCGTGTCCACCGTTTCATAGCCAGTAAGCAACAATACTAGGGTTTTCGCTTTAGTCTTCTGACTCTAAAGGCCTGCCTTTAGGTTACTCCATGGGCATACACATAGGACACTGGCTTCATTACCAGGCGTAGCAGTAGTAACTCCAATGCCCAGAAACCAGAGAACAATCCTGTGAGGGACAGGCAAGGGAGTGGGCAGGTGCTGGCATTTGCATCTGCTGAGTCTGGCAGGCTTTTGATGATGGGGATCTTGGTAGTGAGTTGGTATTTGGGCTGCTAAAAAACCACAATTTAGTCATCAGGCTGCACATGCAACTGCTGCGGCTCCCTTGCATTAGAGGTGAGGGAGATGGATGGATGGCATGCTGTGGTGTGCTCTGACCATAAACATCCACTAGAGGGTCCTGACATGCCCTTCTAGGAGCAGCAAGTGGGGAAGAGGGGTGAGACCATGAGAAGAGGGGGATCAGGGTGTGTCCATCTTGTCTTCAGGAGATTTCTGGCTGGTCCCCTCCTTCCTCCATCGCCCTCCCATCACAAGACTATCCCAGTTGTTATTAGCACAAGTAAATATGCATCCCAGGACTGGGCAGGGGACACATGTGTTGCTATTTAATTATACAATGTGCACTGAGTCTATTATGGCTCCTCCAGGAAGTGGCAGCTGCAGACAATGAGGTGTGAGAGAGTCCATTCAAAGCTACTTAGATAATCAGTGCATTCGTGTTCACTTTGCTGGGAGGAGGTGTGGGGAAAGGACACAGTCCCCACTCTCCCTGCCGCTCTTCTGTTCCTCTGAGCCCTTTTCTTTCAGAAGCTCCATAAAATCCTCAATAGCTAGGACAGTCCCTACTAGGAGTTTTGGACCAAGATGTAGTGAGAGAAGGAGATGAAAATTCAGCACTGAAAGGCATGAAGCTTGGAAGTCATATATGTGGATTTCTTTTGTGTAACTGATGCTTGTCCCTGGTGACCTAGAAAGGCTGGGAGGCAGCACACATATTCCACCATAGCCCCAAGCTCCTCTATTTTGGGAACTTCCTGGCGCTCAGTAGCCCCAGGTGCAGACTCAGGTGCTGTGCAGAGTTGCAAGAATCCTGCTGTGCCTTGGGCTGGGGGTTGGGTGAGTTCAGGGATTGGAATGAGCAGGTGAGGGAAGGGATTGAGCCCACAGGTCACCATGCATCAAGTTAGAACTAAAAAGGAAAGAGACTTCTTTCCAAAGCTCCTGCCAGCAGCACCACCACCTTCCTCCAGTTTCGCAGCCCTCTGCCTTTTGGTTAATTCTTACTTCAATGCATAAATCCTTATTTTGTGCTCTTTGTGCAACTTTACATATTAGTTGCTTTTCCTCTCTTTTTCTCTTGGACTTCATCTTTCATTCCTTGAGTTCAGAGGCATTTTCCGTATGATTCCATGAGGCTTTGTTTCGGAATTCCTCCATGAAATGTCTATCACTCTCTCAATAGAAGGCGCTGAACCCCTCATCCTGTCCCTCCTGCCATGCTTTGCACTTTCAGTTGTGTGTGAAGTCACAAGTGGGCTTGGCCTTGCTGGGCCTCCAGGAGTCCCCACAGGTCCACAGCCATAACTCTATGTGTTTTGGGGTCACTTCTCACCTTCAGTGGGTGAAGCCTGTTGATCAGTTGACAGTTTTGTTCATGCCAGCCTAATACTTACTCTCCAAGCAGCCACCTGAGCCCCAGGCCCACAGAGAGGGTACACTAAAGCACATCAGGGATGGTAGTAAATTCCAGAGATCAAACACCAGCCTCCTGTGGAGTTTCCAGCCATTTGAGGTTGCTTTTCTCTTCCAAAATCTTATTATTTCTGTTTGGTTCCTTTCCATGTCTTGTGTTATATGTCAGAAACATGATGTAGGAGGGAGGGACCCCTCTTCAGAGTCTTTGCTCTTGGACCGTTGCAGAAGAGGCTGAGCACGTAGGAAGCAGCTCTCAGCTCACGGCCCTCAGTTGTGGCAAGAAGTCAGTCTTAGTCGGACCTTTCTGAGCCTTGGGGGAGGAAGTTGGCCCTGATCAGTTTGCCATTTGGACTTGAATATTTATTCCCTCTGTCTATGAGACATAGGTGCCCTGGCCCATGTAGGAGAATATGAAGCCCCACCTGGAGGCTTGGGCCTGCCCTTAGATAAGGGCATGGCAGAGGGAAGTTTTCCCTGTCCCCTCTGGTCCTCATACTGTGAAGTAGAGATAAATAACCCCGTGGGAAGCCTAGTGCAGGAGTAGCCCTGGGCCAGACCTGACAGAGCAAGGTCAGTTGGGCTTGTGTGGGTTTTGAAGGCAAATGAAGTTGAAGGGGGGTTAGGCCTGGCCTACTTAGGAGAGCTCCATGGATTCTCTCTCATAGGAGGGTTAAAAGAACAAGATTGAAAGATAAAGATACAGAGAGTAACCCTGGGCACAAAATTGGAGAAGTCTCGTGGAGGTCCCCACTCCTCTTCTTAGATCTGTGGGCAGTCTCATAACCTTTCAGAAATTTGCTCTCCCAAATATAGAGCTGGCCAGTAATTCTTACCCCATGCTGTGCCCATAAGGCTGCAACAAGGCTGTGCATGTTGAAGCATTTCAGAAGCAATGTAAATATTGTCTGAATGGAGATTATTATTGCTTTCTCTCATCTGGGGCCTGGTGCCTTTTCCTGGGTGAGAGAATATCAGCTACAAAACGGATCAGAGCTTTGACATGTTCCCCACCCCCGCCAGACAGATACCTGATAGCAAGCCTCACCAGTGATGCCCAGGCATCAGGATGAGGAAGGGAGGCCACATTGCCCCTTACATAGCTGTCCCCACCTTATAAAAGAGGCAGAATGAATCTCCCCTCCAGTCCCTTGATAGTCCCTGGGGCAAATTCAAACTATAGGTGAAAGAGAAGCAGAAGTCCCAGCAGCCTTGGTTCCTGTGGCCTCTCTCTCGCTCAGCTCACATTCCCAGCACAGCACCGCCCTGCCCACCCCCTAAAGCCCCTTTGCTAACAGAGTATTTTTAACCTGCTGCCTCCTTCCGCTTTGCCGATCTGCAGACAAGGGTCCCTGCAAGATAACAGAACCCATTAGTGCCGCTAGAGTCAGGCAGTGCCTTCTAAGTGCATCCTTAGAAGCTCCCTCCTCTGCAGGCAACTGCTGCCCACAGCACCCAGAGACCAAGGGGCCAGAATGGCTGGGTCAGGCTGTGAGAAGGAGTGCAGTCTGTCCATTCCACTCTGTAAGCCACTTTATTCCCATCTTGAAAGTCGGAAAAGGCAGTCCCTACCTTTGTTTTTTAAAGAACCAAATTGTCCCATTTCTCATACTATCAGATACTCTTTTTCCCTTGCCCCTTGAAATACCAAGGGGATTTGGGAAGAATACATCTTATGCAATGTCTAGAACTTGCCCTCAAAAGAAGATTCCCCAGGAGGCCATTTGTGGTGAAGCCCCCCCTTAGAGGGGGGAAAACCCAGATTGCTCTCTTGTCATTTGGATTGGACTTGAACCTTACAGTCCTGAGAGGAGTCTGGGGAAAGGGCAGAACTCTGCTCTTTTTCCTTCTCTTCCTTGAGTAAGTACTGGTGGTGCTAGGGCAGAACAGTGTGGGGAAGTTAGTAAGCGAGTGCGATGGACCTTCCTGGAAGAGAGCCCGAGAGCTCCCTTCCCTCTGGAGCTTGCAGGACTGATGTTGGCCCTTCCCCAGTGCTCTCTAATGTGAACACACCCCAGTCCTCTCCTGCTAAGGCCAATTTCCATGCTAAAATGTTCATTATTGCCACCTGGCAGCACTGTACAGAAGTGTCAGAACCTATAAGCTTGGGGAAAGTGGACAGGTGAATGTATGAACACATCTGCCTCCCTGTGCTCCTCAGGGGGACACAGCCCCCAGGGAAGTGGTGATGAGAAGTCAGGATGCCCATAGCCAAGGGTGAGGGAAGGACACTGGTAAAGGCAGAGCTCAACCAATTATTCTAGCCAGCATTTATTAGGCATGTAAAGGGATATGCCAGACACTCTATATGGCACTAGGGACAGGGCTAGATAGCACACAGGATGGTTGAGAAAAGGACATGGCCACAGTGGTGACTGGCATTAGAGAGATGCACAAGTTCTCTCCTGCAGAATAAGAGGTGAGACCAGGGAGCCACTGCTGTGCAGAAAAGGCATTCTGTGGAAGTGAGCTCCACGTGGAGTTAATCTGTCTCTTACCATAATGTGCATAGTTTAGAGCCCCTGGCCCAGGACCTGTAGACTCCCTGTGTACATTTCTCCCTGTGACTCCTCCTCTGCCCCTGCCCTTGCTGCCCATAGTCAGATCATTGCCATATCCCATCCATCTGACTTTCTGTCTTCCTGTCCTGCCCCATACTGAGCTGAGGCTTTTAAGGATCTGGTCTTGAACTTGTTGACTCCTGCTCTGCCTCCTTCAAGTTAGCTTTCACAGGTTTTCAAATCCTTGAAAGGTCCTCTGCAGCTTTTAGGGTGTAGCTCAAACTCCTCAGTGAGGTCCTGGTATCTGCCAGAAACCCCTACCTTCTGCAGTCCTTCCCTGCACCACCTTCACACATGCCTTGCTGGATTTGCTGGGCCCTCTTCCTTTTGCTGGGTCCCTTCTCCATTCACAGTCCCAAAGCTCTGGCCTGTACTGCACTTCCCCCACACAGCCTACCTCTGTCTGAGGGGAGTCCCTGTTCTCTTAAGGTAACTCAGATCCTATCTCTCCTGTGAAGCTTTCCCAGATTAGCCCTCTCAGAATCAGTTGTTCCCTCTAGAAGCCCAGTTTCTTCTCACTGGATATAGCCCTGAGCAGAGCAGACCCTGTGTGTCAACTACTTATATTCCTTTTTGTTTGTTTGTTTGGTTTTTGTTTTTCAAGGTAGGGTCTCACTCTAGCCCAGGCTGACCTGGAATTCACTATGTCGTCTCAGGCTGGCCTCGAACTCACAGCAATCCTCTTACCTCTGCCTCCCAAATGCTGGCATTAAGGGCATGCACCACTACACCTGGCTTATATTCCTATTTCTAAGGCAGTATTCAGAGTGGCGAGTGTCCCAGACTTTGGAGGGGCCTCTCTGGGTTCTAAACCTGGCTTTGTCTGTATGCCAGAAATGTGACTTTGAACAAGCAACTTAACCCATCTGTGCCTGCCTTCGTTCTCTCTTTTACATCACAGCAATAGTAGCAGGGCCTTCATCACGGGGCTGCTGTGGGTATTAAATGTCTCCATCCAGCTCAAGCACACAGGACAGTGCCTACTTGCTAGTCTTTATTCCCGTTCTGCTTTCTATACCACATCATGATTTCCTGGAGGCAGGAAACTAGCAGAACCCATCTTTGTACCCACAAGATATTCTGCTTTCTCCATGACATTCTCCCAGAAGGAAGCTAAAGTAAGTGAGGCCGTAAGAGTCCGTGTGGAGTCAGAGTTCATTGTATGGGTGAGTAAACTGAGGCTCAGAGGAGCTAAGCAGCCTGCACAAAACACAAAGCTTGAAATAGCCCTAGAATCTTATTAGTTTTTAAGTGTGCATCCAGGAGTTCCTTCCACCATTCCTGCTCAAAGGTTATTTCCATCTCTGTAGAACAGACGGTCAGTGGCATGGCTTCAGCCTCCCTCAGGGTGTCTGTGAGCCGTTTTCTCACCAACTACACTGGTGAGCTCAGTTGTCCTGAGTCCTTTCACCTTTGTAAAGAGGCAGGTTTCCCTACCTGCCTATCAGGTTGCTATGCTTCTGCAGGGTGCTGTGTGGTCTCCAAATAGGCTGCAGGTGCAATCTGGGTTTGGCCTAAATACAAATGCCAGGACCAAGAAGGGCTGAGGCCAAGTCCAGGCATATGCAGGCCAGCTCAGCACCCATCTTGCCAGGCACCCAGGCCTCAGCCCATCTCTGGCTTTCACTGCAGTTTTGATACAATCTGGAAAACACATTAAACATTATACAGAGTAGTTGACGCATAATTAATAAAGTACAGATTCTGGCTGGGAGGCTTAACTTAAAATAGCACCACAACTGTGGGGAGAGGAAGGGTAGAGGAGAGGCCTTGGGAAATGGGGATACTGGTTTCTCTGAGGGTATCAGGCTCAGTTCTCTCTGAAATTGAGGGAGGAGAAAGATAATCTTACTAGTTTTAATTAATGGGGTGAAACTGAGGCTCATTACCCAAGGGTGCTGAAACATCACCAGACAAAGACAGGGACTTGAGCCCTGGGCCACGTCTTTGACATGGTCCACACCCTCAGGTAGTTAGAGGCCACATTTGCATATGATTGAACCATCTCTGGTGAAGTTGCTTGTTTCAGGACTGTTTTTAATTTGAGAGATGTTTTAATGGCATTTTGAGACAGCCTATTCCCTCGCTGATTCTCTAGAGAGGCCAAGGGGAGTTTTGCATCTTCTTTGAAGAAAAAAAAAAAAAGTTTTTCTTCTGCAAGCATGTTCAGAGATCACTTTGCTGTGGCTAGACAGCCTGCTGGGTGAGGGGAGAGGTGAGGAAAGAGCTGAAAGGAGAGGGAACAGGAGAAAGGCTTCTGTGATTAACTCAAATGCCTGGCCTCAGGGGTACTCTCCACTGAAGCCAGAGTCCTACTGTTCTCTGCCATAGATACCAAACTGGTACTATGATGGGAAATGCAAATGTCAGCCCAACTAATCAACCTGCCTGGGAAGTGCCACCTCAAGCCTGCCAATCATTAGCATATGACCCAGGAGCCTTGAAGTACTAGCTCTAGGAGGAGGAAGCCATGATGGAAGGTTCTAGAAACTGCATAATCAAGCCATCTTAGAGCAGAATCTTGACAACAAAGGGGAAACTGAGGCACGTTATATCAGGCAGAAAATTGTGAAGTGACCTCTCATGTCACTTGGGATAATTCCTTCCTTCTCTACAAAGCAGAAACAAATGTGATATTATCTAAACAGCAGTGAATAGGTGAGGATATATGAAAGTCTGTTGTATCACAAGGTCCTCTAAGCCTTCTCTAATAATCATTAATCCATAATTATGTGACATGGGCCACCAGCCAGCACCAGCTGCTATAGTGTGATCCCCATTGCCTTTGTTTCCATCCCTCCTGAGCACACACTGTCCCTGGCACACAGTAGGTTCTCATAGTATCTATGGCAGGATTCAACAGACCAAGGCTGAGTCTTCTTGGAACTGGCCAAGCCTCAGTGTAGCCACTACAAGATGAATCAGAGGAAAGCAATGTGACAGTGAAATGCTGCTTCCTATCAGACAGCTGTTTCTTGCCCTGCCTCACTCTGCACCCTCCTGTCTTCAGTCCTATGCCCGGCTCACCAACATCAGTTAGACAAATCCTGCAAGCAGAGGAAGACAAGGATTTTGTGCCCCCACCCCCAAGCTCCCCAGCCAACTATGTTGTTCTCAAACAGCCAGAACTTGAATCCAGAGCCTTATACTGCTACGTCTTCCCAAGGACAGAGAGGTCAGAGCTCTCGTTGTCAGCCAAATTCTTAACCCCAGCCCTTCCCACTTCTGGGGAGCTTGTGCTAATGAAGGAGAGAAGGAACCTGGTAAGAGAAGGATGGAAGTCAGGAAGCCAGAGGGAGTGGTGGGTTGGGTTTCACTGGCATTCCACTGTGGGGGCCTTTGCTGGGCAGCTGAATCAGAGTTGAGGGAGATGCTGAGACCAGAGGAGCCTTGCAGTCGACTGTGGGCAAACCTGATAGCCCATCTGGATCCTATCCATGACCAAGCTCCCTCCCCCATACCCTGAGCTCACTGGAGGAGCCAGCTGCAATGGGGAGCCAGACCAAGCACCTCTGCCCTCAGGCTGGGTAAATCCCCCAGGTGCCAGCCCTTGGCCCCTGCTGCTCCCTCCCTGCTGTGAAAGCACAGCCTCCACCCCCCCCCAACTGTCCCTGGTCAGTTCCTGCTGCTAGTTCACTGAGCTGATCTTAAGGCTTTGAATAGAGCAAGAGGCAGGGAAACAGCTTCAAAGTGTGGGCTGTGCCTTGTTATTTAGGGTCCTTGGGTGCCAGCTCCACTCTATGGCCATAAGAAGCCAGGGTAGCCAGTGAGGTAGTGATGGACTTTCAGCTTCTCAGTTGTCTATCACTGCTACATCTGAAAGCTCAAACTTCCATGACAGAGAGGAACTGGACAATATGACATAGTGCAAAGGGCAGAAGGGGCCTATTTGCCTCCAGCCTGGTGCTGGCTCTGCTGTGACTTGCTTTGGGTCTTGAGGGTGTCATTTGCATCCTCCAGGACTTAGTTTTCTGTTTTGTAAGAGGTTATCTACCCCTCAGGATGAGCATCCTGGAAGGAAATGGGGTGGCCTAGACAGAACAGTTCCATGACTGGAGCACACCTCAGCAGAGCACAGAGAATGCAAGCCCTGTCACGAAAGTCCAGGGTGGGCGTGACTGGGAGAATAACCAGCTATGCAGTGCCCTCCCAAAGCCTCCGGACAGGGACTCTCATTTTGTACCACTGTCCTCACTCTCTGGGATGGAAGGGGCCATGCCATTTCATTGTCACTGGTCACGTTCCGTAAATCTTTGACCATCACCCAGTCAGCACGTAGGCGTTGGCATGCCAAGGGTTGTTGGTTTCTCTCTAGGCAAAGGGGCATACTCAGTCTGTAAGCAGAAAGTAATCACTTTCTGGGAACACCCCAACCTGGTTGGCCTGTTAGAGGTAGAGCCCAGTATAGGGCTCTGCCTTGGGAAGGATGCTGAAAGCCAAAACTAGCAACTCCCCTCCCCCCACCCCACTAGTTGGTGAGCCCCATAAGGTCAGAGGAAGCTCAGACCACCTGGAGGGAAACAGACCCTTTTGCCCACCCCAAATCTCTTTTAACAACAAACTTTGGAATCAGTGTGTTCCCCAGTGCAGCTTCCTGCGTGGTGTTTGTCTAATCTGTCTGTCCAAAATCCCTCTCCAAACACCAAGTTTCCTGCCCAGCACTGGCAATCAGAGAGCTAATTATCTGAGATTAGGGATGGGGTGGGGGCTGCCTTTTAATTACAGGGGAAAAATTAGCCCACCTGATGTTGGCAAGGCCACTGGGATTAGAAGTAAAATCTGGGTTTGGATATAGGTCATTTTGGAAGGTGGGAGTACTCTAAGCCATGAGGCTGGTGTCCCCTGTTCATGGCTGACATTTGAGGATCTGCACAGAGAGAGAAAGAGAGACAGAGACAGAGAGCAAGTGAGTAAGAGGGAGGAGGGGGGAGAGAGGCAAAGGGAGAGGGAGGGAGAGAGATGGAGAGGGAGGGAGAGAAGAAACAGGGGAGAGACAGAGGCAGCAGAAAAACAAGAACAGTGAACAAGCAGAAACATCAGGATCTCCAGGAGAGAGAGATGAGGAAAGGAAGGAGAAATAAGCACGGGGGAATTGCAGGAGATGATTAGTGAATAGACCACCAGTGTACCCACAGCCCTTTGGGCTGGCATTCCCGCTTTCCTTTTGGGGAGAATAGAAAAGCAGCAGAAGCCTGCACCCAGCTTGTATTCCCTCTCCCTCCTGTCCTCCTCTCTCCCTCCTGCCTTCCTCTTTCCCTCCTGCCTTCCTCATGCCATCCTTTATGCCTTCTTGCCCAGCACACTGTCCCAGTTTTGCAACACTGGGTGCAATGTTGAATGCTTTGGCCTGGCAAGGGCCAAAACAGGCTGGCTCTTAGTGACCTTATAGCCCAAAGATGGGGCTTTCTTCCCAGCAGCTCTAGCCTTTTCTCCTATGAATAGAATCTCTTGGCTCAGAAATGCATTTGATCATTAATTTATTCATTCATTCTTTCACTTTATAAATAAGTCCAGAGCTTTATTATGTGCCAGACCCATAATATGGGCCAGCCTTGGGGCTTTGATAAGTGAAATCCCAGTCAGCCTTTGGCTCTGCATTTTGAGTGGGGTCTCCTATCTTTTCCAGCCTCTCACTAATATTTGGACCACTTTAGTGTCTCCTTCAGAAATAACCCACTAGCCCTGGCCCAGTTCTGCAGAGACAAGGGGCCCATGCACATACACAGGGAAAAGAATGCAACTATACTAAACAGCAGGTGTAGATTTGTGTGGCACAAAGGGAATACCAGCATCATTATTTCCACCTGTTCACCCCACTTTTTTCCAAAGACAGAATTAAGGTGATTTATAAGAAAAGACTGGGCAAATAGATGTAATGATAACTAGCTTGGAATTAGAACATATATAAGCCTCCATCTACAAAGGAAGGGAAGGAACTATGCTACTAAGGTTAGCAGAGGCCTGATACCAGCATCAGATCTGGCCTGAAGGTCCCCCTATGAGCTAAAATCTCTGCTCTCTGAAAAAAATGAATATCCCATCTTTCAGAAGAGAAAACTCTCAAGTTTTATATTCTGTACATAATTTATGATTATGTGAGCCCTGTACAGAATCCAAGACAGAGAGTTTAAACATCAAAATCAGAGTCTTTTATGTGATGATTTCTTATATTAACTCCTGATAAAGTGTCAAGGCTGTGACATCCATGCAACAGCCAGCATTCAAGGAGTTGCCCTCACAGAGTAACAAACAATGAAAACCAAGCACACAAGGCCATTAAGGAAAGTGAGCTTGCTGGTTAAGCTATTGTGGTCCAAGTTTGTGGCTTCTGGAGCTCTAAGTTGATTCAAGGATAGAATGCAATTTTTAAAGCACCCCATCGTGTTTGGCACTCCACTAAAAGTTGAATAAAATGAACTATATGGATTCACCTTCTACCTCTGGGAATTTGTAATTTACGTAGGCACTTAGATCAGAGCTTAGACAGCAGAAAAGAGTGTTAAAATGACAGACTGTAAGATGTGAGCATTGACACAAGACAAAGGAAGGTATCTCTTAGGAAGACGACTGGATTAATCTTCATACTGCCTCTGTTCAGATCCTCTTTGTGACTGGCTGGCTGGATGACTTACACAGTTGCCTCCCTATCCGATCCCCAGTTTCTTCATCAGTGACACAGACTTGGGGTTAAAGGATGTTGTCTGTGTATGGTGCCCGGAGCTGTACCCTACACATATATGCTCTGTAGTGGGTACCACCCCCCCACTCTAGAACGACTGGTGTTTCCTGTGGTAAGCGGAGCTATGGGGAAGGCAAGGAGGAGTAGAGCTCTCCAGAAGACGAGGAATCCATTGCTTCTTCTGAGAAACCTCCTCAGAGTCATCCCCTTCTTGATGGTTGGGACTATTTTGACTGGATTCTGGAGGTATTCCAACCAAGACAGTATCTGGGAACTGGGACCGTCTCTCTCTCCCCCCTTTGATTTATTTATGTCAGAATTTGACAGGCGGAGCTGTGACCTCTTTCTCTCCACCTGTTTTCCTCGCTCTTATGACCTATGTGGTGCTCCCTAGAAGATCATTATTTAGATCTCTCCTTCCTGATCAACTTCACATACTACCCATCCTTGAGCCTTTAGGCTCCTCCCCTGCTTGTCCATGGGAGATTCTGATGTCAGGTGGAATGAGGGGCATTTCTTCCCACCTCTCTTGGAAGGATCCCTATACAGATTGTCGGCCAGTATCAGGAGGATAATAACCAGAGGGGCTAAGGTGGGAAGCCACAAGCCACATGACTCCCACCCCTCCTAGCTAACCTTCTCCTAGCATCCACTGAATTAGAGTAGTTAGACGTTGGGCTGGGAGCCAGCACACACCAGGCCAGCCTTTTGGACACACCCTCTGCCCACATCTCCCTTGCTTCTTTGCAGCTTCTCTAGTACTTCCCAGCTCACTGCCAAACTGTCAAAAGCTTTAAGAGGCAAAGTACTGTTCAGTTAATGATTGCAGTCCCTGGAGAGGTGCAGAGCTCTTTTAAGAGAAGAAAGTAGAGGGGAGTGGGGGTATGGGAAGGGCAGAGGGGGATGCTTTAGTGCCTTACACAAAAGCAGAGCTGTAGCTCCTTCCAGCTCTTTCTAAGAAGCAGATTAGAAGGGGGCAGGTCTGCGCCAGCTGCATTCTCTGTGGGTGAAGAACTGAAGCAACCCCCTCAGTTTTCTCTTTTGCACAAAGTGAGAAGTGAAAAGGGTCAGAGGCAGAACGCTGCTCGGCCTAATGGCCTCGGTGCTCTGGTCCCCAGCACAAGTCAGGCTGTGAATTCCACAGCAAAGGTCCCAGCTGGGTGCACCTGCTCCTTCCTCCTCCTCCTTTCCAATATGCTCCCCTTGAAATGATAGAGTGGGGTGACTTTCCCCCCAAAAGCTCCCTTCCTACCCAGTTGTCATTATCAGTATGTTGCCATACTTGTCCATGGATGGCAAAATGGTCCTCTCCTTCACCTTACCAGCTACCCAGATTCCTTCACATTCTTCCTCATCATCCTTCTGCAGTCCTACCAGCGTGACTCATGGTAGCTGAGGAAAGTGAGGGTTAACCATGATTTGTAGGGCTTGGGGATCTACAAAGGAAAATCAAAGCCTGGGAAGGGCTGGGAGGCTAGCTCTGTGCAGTCAGCCTGTAGTCTGCAGGGTCTTCAAGCTTGATGTGGCCCTTGGGGGATTTTAAAATATCATCTCTCCCTGTCAAGCTCACATAACCTCAGCAGTGGTTTCTGCTGTTATGGCTCTTAAGGTGTCTGTATGGACAGCACCTGGACAGTGGAATCCTCTCCTCAAGGCCATGGCTAAGGAGAAGAACCATGGCTGCACTTTGCTGACCATTATGTTTATGGAATATCTGCTCATGGTCAGAGTAAAGGCAGTGACAAGATTACTACTCAAAAGGCCAAAGCCAAGCCTGCTTCCCTTCCATCCCACCCTCAGTGAGATTCTGGCACCTCCTGTATCCAGCCACTAGCCACCAGCAGGATCTGCCTGCTGACACTGCCTGACAACTGTAGGCCTTCAGTAATAGTGGCTTTGAGGAGAAGCAGTCCTTCAGCAGCGAGCAAGGTGACCAGAGGGGCCTTAGAAGTGCTATTGGGAAGCATGACTAGCACCTGTCTAGGGCAGATCAGATCCAGTGGATCGAATGGGAAAACTCATGCTATCCCCCCCCCACCTTCAGCAGGACAGGACTGGCAATGAGTTAATTAGGGTCTGTTGTCAGAGGCAGCTCATTATTAAAAGCCTCTCCTGGGAGGGGACATGGGGAATGTTGTGAAGATGACAGCTACTCAGACAGAATTCTTTAACAGAGCTGGGCCCTGCCCTTCAGTTCTGCCCTCAGGCTCAGCCAGGGTGTCTGACAGACAGGGCACATGGGGTGGCCCTGGTTAGGATCTAGGGCTTGTGAAGATGATGCCTTATTCCCTCCCTTCTCCTGGCTCTACTGCTCCAGCCCAGCTATGGCCCATCATCCTGACCTCACCTGCCTTTGAGCCAGCAGAGTTCCAGCTTGAGGCCTTGGAGATCTCTTAAAGAGGCACCTGTTATGTAATAGTGCATTCCTCCTGCAAGCTCCTCCTAGTCCAGTGGGGTGCCTGGAAGACGCTCTCCACAGAAACAGGTATAGAGGGCTCTTCTGCTAAGTACAGTAAGGTCTGGGGCAGGTGGGCTCAGGTGGAGCAGTGAAGCTCTTTTTCTTCCCTGTTTGGATTTTAGAGACAGGAGGAAAATGAGGTCCTAACAAAGTTCAGACCCTGACTTTCTGCCAAAGGCTGTATGACCTTGAGGAAGTCACCTCATCCCTTTATGCCCTGATTTTCTCATGCATAATGTGAGAATAATAGCTGAGCCTACCATTTCAGGTTGTTGTCAGGATTAAATGAGAAAATGTGCATAAGGCCCTTAGTCTGATAAGAGCAATGAGGGCTAAATAATGGGAGTACCGCTAAGACTCCATTCCTGTCACTCTCAGCAGCAGGTCCCATGTCTTTTGTGAGCATGTGTGTAGGGAACTGGCCACATATACAACATTACCAAGCCTGAGAAGCCACTTGGGCTGTGGACAACATAGTCTCTTCTTTAGGCCCTATGTGTACACACACACACACACACACACACACACACACACACACACCACGTAATTTCAGTAGGCGACATGCTAGTTGCTGTGGGGCTCAAAACCCAGATCAGTGCGGGCTTCAAGGAGAAGCTGGCTTTGGTGTTAGGTTGCAAGGATGCTTAAGGTCTTGAAGGTAGAACAAATTGTCAAGACAAAGACAAGAAAACTGAGACATAATTAAGAGGTGCTGAAAGCAACATTAGCTACATTGAATGATAAACTAAGGTTTGTACTTCTCTAAGTTATCAATGGGATGTGTGCGTGTGTGTGTGTGTGTGTGTGCTGTGTGTGTGTAATGATATACTTTCAGTATTCTAAAACTGGTATATGCTCATCATTTTATTAAAAAAATTAGTAAGCTGAGATAAGCAAGAGAAAGAAAATTACAAGCACCTGAAATTTAAAGATTTTGCATATAGAAAAGGGAGGATCAAATGGGTGGTTAAGAAGATTAATCTGCCTGGTGTTTGGGAGAATAGATTATAGCAGGAAAATGCTGGAGGCAAGGAGATTTCTCAGGTTATTGCAGTGGCACAGATAAGAGGCAATAAAAACTTAGACCCCACTGTTAGCAAGGGAAGAGAGATACAGTGCATGAATGTGGTCTCTATTTCTCTTGGTCACTGCACATTTTCCACACCATGCTATACACATGCCATGTACATTTTTTTTTAAAGGATTTCTCTTTTTAAAAGCTCAGGGAGCCTCCTGCATCCAGACACAAGCCCTGTGTCAGATAGTGGTGCTCAAATGCCACCCTAGTGTTAATGCAAGCAAAATATTACCATTCCAGATTATACAAGGTAGGGCAATCACAGACCATTGAAAGAGTGAGTTAATTCAAGAGGGTAATAACCCTTTTAAATCCTCTTCACTGTTTTTCCAAACTGCAGGTGGCCTTTATTGTCACTGTGCAAGAGACAGCTTTCAGACTTGCCCTGTTCTCAGGACTCCTCCAGAGGATCTCAGCATCTTTTTGACACAGTTTCTAGTTCAGTGATGTCAATGCCCACACATTGACATGGAGAAAACCAAGGCCCTAGAGAGGACTAGAGTGGAGAACAAAGAATACCCATGTCCTCAGAATCAGGCAGACCTGGCTTGAGTTCCTCTCTGCTTCTTGCCAGCTCCCTGATCCAGATATACTCATATAAAATTTATTACTTTGCAAAAATGGGAAAGCAAGCAGGGTGTGGTAGGGCATGCCTTTAATCCCAGCACTCTGGAGGCAGAGGTAGGAGGATCACCATGAGTTCGAGGCCACCCTGAGACTACATAGTGAATTCCAGGTCAGCCTGGACTAGAGTGAGACACTACCTCAAAAAAACAAAGAAACAAACAACAACAAAAAAAAAAAAAAAAAATGAGGAAGCCACCCTCACTAACTTTGGAGATAATTTATGTTCACATCCCTTATCTTTTGCATAGTCGTTGACATGGAATAGATGCTCAGTAAGTTGGCTGAAGTAAGTTAAGTCCCTGGAAGTGCTGGCTTCCTTGTCCTAAGCTCTCCAGGGGAGAGGGCCACTTCCAAGGGAACCAGATTCTATCTCCATATGCCCATCCCCAACACTTCTCACCAGTCATCACAGCGCCTGCTGAGAAAAGCCACACTTCCCTCAACATGGCCCCTCAGCGGTGCCCAGAATCACTCCATGTCCAAACCGCCAGGGCAACATGGGGAGAAACTGTGTAAGGTGCTGTGAATGGAGATTCTTGCAGGAGATTTGGATAAACAAAGACTCTGTTTTGGCAGAAGTCCTTCATTACTCTTGTTAATTCCTTCTCCCACCCCTCCCAAACTCTGCATACTCTGTGAATTCCTGCTTTGCTCCTGGGTGATTTGACTTATCTATGGCTGCTCAATGCTTCAGCTGATCCTCACTATGTTTTTCTTAATGTTTCACAGAACAGCTAGTGCTTCTCCTGCCCCTGGCAGCTCCTCCTTGTTCCCTGAGCCTCAGACCTACCCATACCTAGAGCTGTAGTGGTGTGTAGAAGTCTTGATGTCATGCTCCGCTGAGGGGCAGAGTGGCACCTTGGCACTTCTGTGATGCACAGTCTGTCTTAAACCATAGGATGTTGGGAGCAGAGGCCTTATCCTGGGAGTGGCATGAGTCAGTGACTTCTTGATCTTCCTGTCCTGGCCCAAGCAGAGAAGCCCCAGTTTAGATGAAAATCGCAACCTCTGGGGCCATTCCAACCCAACCTGCACATGTCCTTTCCTCATAGTAAGTGCTCTGTGAGTGTTCACCATCCATCACACTTACTTAGCAAGCTGTCAATTCTCAGACTGTCCCAAGATGACAAGGTCTGGAGGACAAGGGGCTCTTTGGGGGAACTCCTTTGCATTCCATGAGGAAACCCTCCACAGTCTGTCTCTGTTAAGATCTAGGTGCCTCTGGCCTTATGAGTCCCTCTGCTACACCCATCCCAGTTGAATATATAAGGTAAAGTCTTAATATGCACAGAAATAGAAATAATTATGTCAGGAAATGTCAGTCTCCAGTGTCAAAGCCTTTGAGGGCCAGTGCTGGAGAGACAGAGAGAGAGAGAGAGAGAGAGAGCACGTGTGCGTGCAAAAGAGAGAGAGAGAGGGAGGGAGAGAGATTGGGGGCAGCAGGCACTCTTAAGCTCAAAACATCCTTGGTCCCATCTCTCTTCTTCCTCTCTTCTCCTGGCTGGTACAACCCACAGGCTTCTGAGACCGCCTCCAATTACCCAAGCATTTGGGGCCAGTCTCCCAGCCACTCTCCAAGGAGCCTCTGCTCACTGAGCTGTGATTCTACATACTTAGGTGCCTTTCTAGAGCTCAGAGGCAGGGCTGCAACAGGTACTCTACGAGCTACAGCTCTGTGTGTGTGAGTCCACGCCTACACCTGTATGTATGTGTGCAAATGTATGACTGTATGTACAGGAGGAAGAGATGAAGATCTCAGAGACTGTATTTCTCAAAGAATTCAAACTATAAATAATTGGGGTCCTAAAGCACAACAAAAATAAACTTCAGCTTAAATCCTCTCATAGCATAAATGCACAGCTGCAGATGTGCACTCACTAACTCACCAGAGTTCACAGAGTGCACCAACACACACACCACGCAGCACACAGTGCAAAGGCACTAAGCAGTACATACATAGATGCATGCTCGCCAACTCACCAGAGTCCAGAGAGTGCACCAGGCTCCCCACCACACTTGGTCAGGACCAGAGTGTACACACGACACACATCACACACAGCACATGGTACACAAACACCACCCATTATACACACAGAGATATACTCTATCATATACCATACAGATGCATAAATTCTGCACACAGACACACAAGCATCACACATGACACATACCATCAGACACATGCCACCATACACCACACTACACACAACACATATCACACACAGACATACTACTCAGCACATGGACACACATACACTACACTACACATGGACCATACAGTCACCACACACATCACATATACCCACGCTATGCTACATATCATGCATGACACATATATAGAGTACCCACATACAGATTTGAATATAGATACACCACATGCCTACCCCCACTCCCTACCATACTGCACACATGCATTCCCATGCCACAGATACATGCCTACACCACACAAGCCCAGAAGACCCAGCCAGAGCCAATGATAAAGCTTCTTACCAAGAAAACCCTAGACAGAACCTACTGAAGTTATCTCAGGGCTTCATCACTGAATCTAAAGTGTCACCCTCTACCAAGTGCTCAGGTCTAAGAGAAAGTTTCTAAGAGACTTAAGTGGTAATGCTTCCTTCGTATTTGTGCCACAGTTTACATGTCCTACAGGCCTCTGTTTTAACCCTCGCTCTCAGCCTAGGCCTCACCTCTTCTCAGCAGTACCCAATACACCTCTTTCAGGAAGCCTCCTCTTATCGCCTCCCTCGGGGCAGATAGGGCACCCGTACCCTAACCGCTGTCCTTTGGGGTCCCTGTACAGGCTTCATTTCACAAGGCTAACCCATATATTTGTGAAGAGGGAGTGAGCTATCCATGTCCGCATCTGGAGCTCCCTAAAAGGAATTGATCATTCATCACAATGTCCTTGGCTCCCTGGTGCAGGCCTGGCTCCAGAGTAGGTGTGTAATGAATGACTATGGAAAAGAACTGAAGATCATAGCTAATAAATCATTTCATCTCCCACCTTGTGCCAATCAATAAGAAACTTAGGATTAGACCCCACCTACCACCAGGATCCCTGGCCTCCCTCCACATCCTTCCTATGGAGATGCCCAATAGGACCAGTACTAACCCCCAAGTACAGGCTTCTGGCTCCATAACTGTAGGTCTAACTAGTGAGGGCATTGGCTCTAAGAAGGTTTGAGGGGCCACAGGTAAGCAAGCCAATTAGGTATGCTGATTTGCATCAGGTGCTCAAGTAAAGAGGTTGCCCTTAATTTCTATGCAGACATAACTGAGATTTACAGGAAAGAATAGTGTTCTGATTTCATTTTAACCCCCCAGGGCCTTCTATCTAGAAAACTGGACAGCAGATATCACCTGCTTTTGCCCCAGAGCCAGCTCTATTAAACTAAGTTGTTTTAAATTATTTTATTGATTTATTTTCACGCAGAGAGAGAGAGGAAAAAAAAAAGAGAGAGAGAGAGAGACAAAGAGATAGAATGGGCATACCAGTGCCTCCAACTACTGCATGCAAACTCCAGATGCATGCACCACTTTGTGCATCTGGTTGTATTTGGGTACTGGCAAATCAAACTCAGGTCCTTAGGCTTTGCAGGAAAACACCTTAACCACTAAGCCATCTCTCCAGCTCTAAACTAAGTTTTAATTCCCAAGTTATTTCTGAGTATTGCTGTCCCCAGGAAATAGGTGATAGTCTCACTGTGAATGTGGGGATCTGAAAGAAGACAAGATGGAGGAACATTTGGACTCCTAGGCTACCCATCTACCCTGCTCAGCTCCAGAAAATAGCTGTGCCACCCTATTGAGCCTCTCAAGAGAGTCCCGTGGCTGAGAACGCCTGATATGTGTGAATCTCACTTACGATCACCTGTGTGACCTTGGGAGATCACCTAACTTTTGTGGCTTCAAATTTCTTGTGCAAAATGTGAATAATGATAGGCTCAACATTGGATCAACTTTTAAGGATAATTGAGTTCATTTATGTTTTGTATTTTCAACAGTACCCAATACATTGTATGAGCTATGCAAGAGGACTGAAGAGATGGCTCAGTGGGTAAAGTGTTTGTCATGTAAGCATGAGGACCTCAGTTCGGTTCCATAGCACCAATGTAAAGTGGCAGGCATGGTGGCTCGTGTTTGTGATCCCAGTGCCTGGGAAACAGAGACAAGGAATTCCTGAGATTCACTGGCTGGCTAGTGCAGCCAAATCAGTGAGCTCCAGATTCAGTAAGAGACCCTGTCTCAGAGAATAACAATTGAGGAAGACCTCTAACATAGAATTCTTTCCTCAACAAGCATATGCATACATGTGCATTCATGTCCACATGTATACACAGATGCGTGCTCTCACACATATTAACATACATGTACATACCCCCCCACACACACATACACATGTAAAAAAAAAAAAAGCTAAACAAATGGTATCTATGAGTAAATCCATTAGGTGAATAGCACCCTAACCTTCCTGTCTTCAGGCAGGACCACACTTAACTCTGAGGTAAGCAGGGTATCCTGAGAAGGAGATTTCATCTCCTTTGGCAACCCATGCTACAGTCAGATGTCCCCGTAGCAGGAGTTCTTGTTGCAGCACCTCTACTTTCCTGTGCAAATACAGGCACTTGTTTCTTTTGTAGGTCTCAGTAAAGACAGACACCTTATCTATGGTATACACTGCATCTTGTACTACCAGCCTGATGAGCCTTGGGCAAGCAAAACAGCCTGGTGGCTTCTGCGTGCTGACTGAAGCCAAGCCCTCTGCATGCCACCTCCTTTCTCTGTCTCATCTCAGCTCCGCTGCTATCTGATTGGATATGGAGACCTTCACAATATGGTCTGCTAATTTCAACCCTTGGATCAGATCCATGGACTGCTTCAATTTATTGTTTTTGTGGTTGGTCATTGAAACCTGACTTTGGGGACACAATGCCAAAGAGAGCTGTCAACTTTGTGAGATACAACAGAGTAGACCCAATTGCTTGGCTTTTAAAATCTCACTTTTCTTTTGGGTCTCCCTGGAAGTCCCTTGAGTTTAGCTGCCCTCTGCCAGGATGGAAAACATATCTGAAGCTCAAAGCTCTTGTGATTACCCCAGGGCACTAGGGGGTAATCACATCTAGGTTCCAGCACTTATCAACAGGCCTCAAAGCCTTGAACCTTCAGCCATGATTAAGAATTTGATTCTCTGAGTTGGACATTGGACAGGTTGTTTCTTCCTGTTCACTGAGAAAATTTCACCAGGGTTCAGAGAGATAACTTCCCTAACTATAACAGGCCCAGGCAAGAATAGAGTCGGAAAGGAATCCTGGGATGCCTGAGTCCCAAGCCTACACCTGGTGTGTTGCATCCATGAAAAGAAATGGCCTTTACTGCTGGCTGACCTCCTGCAGCTACCTGCTAGCCCTGATCCGATTCTCTCTCCTGTCCTGGACCTCCTTGCCTTGTCTGCATTTTTTTTTCTAGATTCCTGTAATTATCTTAAAGAGTCACTCAAGCTCCTGGCAGATAGTATGGAGGAGAGGGGTACTTGTGGAGGTGCTGACTTCTTGACTAGCACTGCCCTTCTTAGGATTTGGACTGAATTAAATGTAGCTCAGTTCAGGTATGTGAACATGTCCATTAGTTATGGTTTTAGCTCTCGTATTTGAGAGTTATATAGATTTGACTCTGGCTTTTCCTGGTTTATTGACAGGAGTAGCAGACAGGAAGTTTTCAAAAGAATCTGACCAGGTCTCTGAAAAAGGGCAAGGGTCAATGCATGGGGAAGACAGGAGTAACAGTGGCTAACAGAAAGTATACTTGATTCCATAAAGCCTGCTCCTAATGCTTTAATCCAGAGCTCCCACACCACCTGCTAAAGCAGTCAGGAGATACAGGTATCCCAGAAGCTAGGCCTTGACTCAGTTCCCACCTTGGGATCCAGGCACAGGGCCTCAGGTAGGCGTCTGCTTCTCCTGCCACTGGTCACTGCAGAGTCTCAGCTCCCCACCCCCCCCGCCCCGCCCATAGGCTCATGATCTACTCCCCATTCAGCCCAGGCCAGCAGATAGACATCATACACTATCTTAGGCCCTTTACTGTTCCATTTTAAGAGGTACAAAAATGGGATTGTGCCCTAACTCTGCAGTAAACACTTCTGCTAACCACACCCCTCAGTTACAAGGACTAGCAAATGTCCCCCTCACATGTCACTACAGTGTCAGGGTACAGCTGTGCTTCGGGGGTGTCATGGTCCTGTGCCCTTAGGAGCTCTCAGAGGGGCAGAGTGAGGGGCAAAGTGAGAAGATGGTTAGAACAGGAGTGAATGTTAAGGGTATGGAGGAAAAGGCTTGATCTTACTATCTTCTACAGAGAGTCTTGGACCTCACCTAGATTTAGCAATAAAGAACCCAAGATGCTCTATCAACTGGTTCACAAGTATATACTTTTGAGGAGCATCCCCTAAGCATCCCTCTGTGACCATAGCCACCTGTGTTCCAACCTCATGCAGATCCTCAGAGAGTTACAGGGAAAAAACAGGATGTTGATGGGGCTATACATATTAGAAGCAATTAGAGAACAATTCAAGTAGGGAGTCAATACATGTTAGCTGGTACATATACATCAAGCAAATCATTGATTATAATCCTAAGATAAATGTCTGGTAGAAAAAAGAAAAGCACTGGTGTATGCAATTAATTAGCTTTTGAGGGAGAGGAGCCTCCTGAGAGACTAGGCCTAACTCAGGAAGCAGGCAGGCAGAAGGCATTGGAGCAGGAAGGAAATGTGGGTGAATGGCCAGCTGATATGCTGGAACAAGACGCTAGGGGCAGAGCCTACTCACACTGAGAACTCCTTGGACCTCTTTGAGTTTCAGCATTGTACACATAGGATTGGGTGTGATTAGTCCTTTTCAACCCTCTGTACTAGCAGCCTCTGCTAGTCACTGGCAATTTGTTAGACATGTACATCCACAGGCCTCATCCTCATAAATCAGAAGCTGTGGGCCCAGCTCAGCCACCTACTTCCCAAGCCCTCCAGGCAGTTATGAGGGGAGCAGAATTGAGGACATGAGGTCACCTTACTGCTTCTCTACCCTGGCTGCTCTTTAGCCTCACCTGGAGAGCTTTTAAATCCAGTGGAGGTACCTAGGTCCCATCCATGGAAATTCTGACCCATGGATCCAGCCCTGGCATTCACATTTAAAAAAAAAAAAAACTCTCCAAGTGATTCAGGTGTATGGTCTGGGCTGAGAAACCCTGGCCCACTGTCAGTGACGAGCATTTTGATGGTACACAATTGTCCACCACCCTGATATGTAGAGCCATTGGCTCCTCATCCATAGTAGGTGAGCATATGCACAGACTTGTATATTCACAAATCACACTGTACTGCACACATATGTAGACATACATAATAGCCATTTTGGGATAGACAGAATCATAGCTATATTTTTGTACATGCAAATCAAATCACCATCAGAAATCTTGGACCAAAATTGGATATGGTATTGCATGCCTGTAACCACAGCACTAGGAAAACTGAGTCAGGATAATGAGTTTGAGGCCAGACTGGACTACACAGTGAGATCTTGGCTTCAAATGAATTAAGGAGAAAAAAGGAAAAAGAGAGGGTGAAAGACGAAAGGGTGGGAAAAGGAGGGAAGGGCCCCCAGACTCAACATGCTGGGAGCGCATGGGAACAGAACTGGGATGTTTGAAATAAGTGGTCCTTCTATCCAAAGCAGTGATTTGAAGGGGTGGCAGTTGTCTTCTGTAAGCCATTCCCCTAGGTAGAAGCAGGTGAGCCAAGACCAGGCTGGGTGTAGCATGCCTATAGCTCCATGTCTGTTTTGTGGAACTTATGATGAAATAGTCTAGGCTCCAAAAACCTTGAATAGCACAACCCCTCTAGCTCTGCTGTCATTGTACATGTAGTCTCTTTCTTGGGCCAGCTCTATTTTGAGCCTACAGCTGTGCTTGATGGGTGTGATGGTTTGAATGTGAATGTATGTCTCCCATAGTCTGAGGGAGTTTTGATTAAGGTTAAGTTTCCTACTTAAGTCTCTAGCAGCCTGCTGGAGGAACCATGTCTCTGCGGGCTCATCTTTAGTCCAGCCCGACTAAGGTATATTGAACACCTCATTTCTCTTGCAGATTCGAGCTGATGGTCCCCCCCATGGTGGGTTCCAGTATGAGATGGTCTCTGTGTTCAAAGATGGGAGCCCCATCCTCCGTGACATGGCCTTTTCCATTGATCAGCGCTACCTGTATGTCATGTCTGAGAGACAGGTAAGTGCAGGCTCCAATCTTTCCTTTCCAAACTCTAGCAAATTTCTGGTAACCTGTCAGTGTTCTTTCCAACAACAGAAACCTCTGAGTTTGATGCACGGGTTCCTGAGAGAAGCAGAGCCCCTGTAGAGATTTTCAGAGAGCTTATAGAAGAAGCCAGGGCCAACCTTTTCCCAGAGGCTTCTCTCTAGGCCACAGCCCCTGTCTGAGAAAGTGATGAACAGCCCTGGAAGAAAGGGCCAGACTGTGTGAGCAGCTTGGTGTGATTAGGAGGTAGATTTACTACTCTTGGGCCCACGGAGTCTGCTGCTCACAGGAGCCAGAGTGGTGTAAATAAGCCAGGCCTCCAGGTTGAGCCTGCTCCTGAGAGACAGGCCTGAGAATGGCCCTGGAAGAAGAGTGGATCATGGCCTAAGGTTGAGACTAATGCAGGGTAAAAGCTGGTCCATTCTGAGACACTGAAACTATGCCTGCAGAGATGAGGAACTTAGATCTCTACTGAGTAACAATGGAACAAGTCCCTAGCCTTCTAGGCTTTAGCCCAGAAGGGAGTTATTTCCCCAAATTGTATTTTTCTTGCATGTATATGAGCACAGTTAACCACTGGGAAAACTAGAAAGACGGGAAGACCAGACCCTTGAAAGAAAGAAACTAAGCAAAGCTTTTAGCAAAGGCTGGTTCATTTCATCTACTTGATAAAGGGTAACCAAGGCACAGCAACATGGTCTCGTACTTTTTCTTAAGAGCACAAGTGAGTGGAGAAGAAAGAGGTTGGTGAGTGTATCTCAGGGTTCAAGGAAACTGGCTGAGGCTGGGAGGGATGCCGGGCTGGAGGACCGGCAGCTTGCGCTAGGGTAGTGCATGTGTCATTCTCAGAATACTCTTCAAGGATTCTAATGTCTTTGGTCAGTTTCACCCTTCCCGGAGCTCGCTGTATTGTTTTTTTCCTCTGTGCTTTTTCCCTCCACTATGAGGAATCTGGATCAAGGGTGAGGCCTGATCTGCAGGAGTAAGAAGGAGGAATGGGCACATACTAGCATTAAGGGAAGCAGTGGTGCAGCTCTAACATGGAAATTATTTCTTGGGAATGGATGACACAAATCATATGCTAATTGCATGCCAATTACACCCAGATCCTCTTGAACCCACCTGTCCCTTCCACCCTCATTCATGTGGCCTCTGCAATTGAGGCATAAACAAGTCCAGATGGGAACTTGGTAGAAGTGGGGGAAGTTTTGCCAACCCAGAGTAGGTAAGGAAGTCTTGGAAATAAACACTGAACTGTTAACTAGACCAATAAAACAGCTAGTCTGCCTTGGGGAAGATGTTACTAGATACATATTTATTGGGAAGAAAGAAATCAGAAAATATCAAAACAAATGGGGGCTGGGTTGCTACCCTTAAATTGATTACAATATGAGAGAGACATGTCCCCTGAGAAGTATATCATCAGATTGAATTCTATGAATGCTCTACATTTCCCTCCTATTCTTGTGTGTATTTTTATGTGAGTGTGTGTGTGTGAGCGAAAGTCAGAGGACAACCGCAGGTGTCTCTCCTCATGTGCCAGCAAAAAAAAAAAATTTTGAGACAGGGTCTCTCATTTGCTTGGAACTTGCCAATTAGACTAGACTGGCTGCCTAGCAAGTCCCAGGGAGCAAGTCTCAGGGAGCAAGTCCCAGGGATCCATCTTTCTCTACATCCCTAGTACTGGTGTTACAACCACGTTCATTCAGCTTTTAAAAAATTTTTTATTTATTTATTTATTTATTTTAGAGTGACAGAGAGAAGGAGGCAGAGAGAGAGAGAGAGAGAGAGAATGGGCGCGCCAGAGCTTCCAGCCTCTGTAAACGAACTCCAGATGTGTGCGCCCCCTTGTGCATCTGGCTAACATGGGTCCTGGGGAATTGAGCCTCTAACCGGGGTCCTTAGGCTTCATAGCCTTAGCTTAACCGCTAAGCCATCTCTCCAGCCCATGTTCAGCTTTTTTTACATGAGTTCTTGGGATCAAACTTGGATCTTCATGCTCACAAGTAAAGCACTAAGCTATCTCTTTACCCACTTGTTTTTTATTTTTAAGAGAGAACGTTACTTTAAAATAAAAATTAGGATATGCTCACCACGTAAATTAAAGGACCATATTGAGAAAACAGCCACAAGTCACCAAGTTCTGCCTAAAATGTAGCACCCTATTGATATTTGGTAGATACTCATCCATATTTGCAGTAGTACTTACAGAAAGCAGTATGGGCAGACAGAGAGGTGATGACATGCAGACCCAGGTGAAAGAGTGCTCAGAAGGCTGAAGAGACCTGTGTTCTTTGTGATGTTTTCAGACGTTATATGGCAGAGGACCAGGAAAATCACTCTGGGTTATGACTCTCTCTTGGGTCCCCTACGCCCAGTGAAATGTAAAAGCAGAAGCAACGAAAGTGTCCAAACAGCAATTACAGGGACCAGCTGGGAAGGTGCCAAGGAATAAATTTTGGCAGCCTACATGATATGGGAATTTTGGGGTTCCTTGTACACCAGTATGCCAATGTACCAACAAATTTAGAGTACTTGGATTCTTGTTTTATTAATTTAAAGAATTAAATTCCATAAACCAGAGGGTAAGTTTTAGAGAGACTTTTAGATTAAAGAGAAGAAAGTATAGAGGGCTTCCGCCATGTGGAGGACAGGAGGGGGTTGAATGCTCATGTGGGAGGAAGAAGGAGGGTGTCCCCTCATGTCAGCCCAACTGGGCTGAGACAAAGGAAGCTTATCAGAACCTGAAAATTTAGGAGTCGCTTGTCCCCTGGCACAAGTCTATTTACAACCTTGCTGTGGTGGCTTCACCTTCTGGCTCAGGGGAGCCAGAGTGAGGGCTGTTTGGTCTTGGGTAGGGGCCCGCATCACGTTCTGGAGGCTGAACTTGACCAACCACAATGTCAGGATTAGATTTATATTCTAAGAAAGGGGATGTCCCTGGGGTGGGGTGGGGAGGCTCAGGTTGTTTGTAGAAAAACAGATCTAGGGAATTCCTTTAGGCAAGAGATAAGAAGTCAGATCCTGTGATCTCTAGCAAGAGCAAAGTATGAGGGCAGATACTTCCTGCCTGCACTTTCAGGGGCCAGGACCTCCTAACTAAGGGAGTCCTATAGCTTTTTTAGGTATTTAGGGTGACTGGGCCCCTGAAAGTATCCTTGTAATCTCCACTGTGCTAGAGAACAAGGTATGATCTGATTTCTTCCCTAGACCTGTTTTTCCACAACCAACTTGGGCCCCTCCTGGAAAGGTCTTCTTTCCTAGGATTTGATTAGCTGGCCTGAGAAGAGGGAGGGAAGGACCCCTTAGCCCCTACTCCCACATGGGCTCTTTACCCACTTCTGCCCTCCACATGACAGGAGCTCTTTGTACTTTCTTTTCTTTCCTCTTTTTGCATTTTCTTCCAGGCCCACCACATGAGCTCTCAGACCATGTGGGTATATTCATTTTCCTTCCTTAAGTTCTGTACTTCCCTAAATACATATAATAATTTAATAATTATTCTTCTCAGTCTGGTTTGCCCAAGTCTATGCTTAAATACAAACACAGACCTAAGGTTTGGGGTTCACTAACTGTCTAACCAAACTATCTGACTCCCTCTCATATCTTTTTCTCAAATGTGATGCTTTTTGAAAAATGCATTCAAAATGTTGGCAGAAGGAGATGTAGCTCAGTGGCAGAAATCATTGCTGGCATGGTCTATCCCCAGCATTGAACAGTGTGGCCAGGAAGAGCAGCTGAGTCAGGATTGAGCTGATGAGTAGGTGTCTGGATGCATGATGAGCTTGTAGTCATATTAGATGCTGCTTCTGAGAGCATCAGCTCTGGCCACGTCAAGGGTGTATGTATGTATCTTGTCTGTAAACATCATTCCTCTATCCCATGTTCTGTTTCAGAGGCCCTATTCTCATTGTAGTCTACATCAGACTGACTGGGCAGCAGCCAGCCATAGGTGCAGGAACTGGAAGCCTTTGGATTTAATGCCATAGGGTCTGATCAACTGACCCTATTAGTACCCGTATATTAGTGCAGAGTTCCCTGTACCAGCTGGGACAGCAGTTGAGAGCTATGTCCATGGGGATTTGTGGTAGGGCTCTGAAGTCTATCATCAAGGGAACTATAAATCATGCATAAGTGGGTGGCCAGGTGACTTGAGCAATGGCTGATCCAGGGCTGAGGGCCAAGAGCAGCTCATGAGGCCCATGTGTCTTAGGCCACCGAGTGTAGTATTCACACACAGTGTAAAGGACACATTGTAATGTCTGCTAGGAGGACAGTCAATAAGAATGAATGAAGTCAGAGCTGGGCGTGGTGGCACATGCCTTTAATCCCAGCACTAAGGAAGCAGAGGTAGGAGGATCACTGTGAGTTCAAGGCCAGCCTGAGCTAGAGTGGGACCCAACCTCAAAAAAAAAAGAATGAAGTCAGGTGGCCTATGTTTGCCATAACCAGTCATATGACTCTAATAGCCTCAGTTTCCTCCTTTATTGGAGATCACGCATCACACAATGAGATTGCTTATGAAGTCCCACGCCCTGGATCATAGCTCACTGTTATATACCTGAGTGGCCTTGGCCAAGGTACTTAATCTGACAGGAGGTCAGGGTGAGACTTTGCTGAGGCAATACATGGAGAACTTATTCCTGTGCCTCACACACCACATCAGTACTTACAGTGATGATTCTACATGGCCTCTCATAGCCCTTGCTCTCTACAGTTCCAGTATTGGTGTATAGAGGTTGTGAGTGATAATTAGGACAAAGACAGTGGTATGTACCCCACATAGCAAGCCTGGCCTGGGCAAGTAGGCCCATGTTCTAGAGCTTTAGTCTTGCCCTTTCTCCAGCTCCCTGGAGGCCTGGGCCCTTTACTTCTCAAGTACTTGGATGTCTCACCTTAAATGACAGATGATAAATTAAATTCTAACATCATTTCGGCCAGATCTCAAAGAAGCTCATCTAGTTAAGTTCCTGGGATTGAGGCATTTCTCCCTCTGAGAAGATAATACCAAAGGCAGCACTGGTGAGGTTGAAGTTAGAGCACAGTAACTCTGAAGGAGAGATGAACAAGACTGTGTGTTCACATAAGTATCATCCCCAACTATGAGCATTATAGAGTAGGAATCTGATTGTGGATAAGTGCATTCATGAGTTAAGAATGCATATTCATCTGTTTTCTATTAGTATAACAAAATACCAAGAAGTACATGACTTATGAAGTAGTTTACTCAGCTAGAGTTTTGGAGGCTAAAGTCCAAACAATATGGCCTGGGCTCTGGCAAAAGCCACATAGTTGTGTCAGTTGGAACAGATAGCATCATGAAGGGTGCCCACACAAAGAGGAACAAATCACATGGCAAGCCAGGAAACCAGTGAGACCTGGAAAGAGCCAGACCTGCTTTTCCATGCAACCCTTTTGTGATCACAAACCAAGATCCTTTAAGAACTGCAACCATCTCTCTCAAGGGCAGGTCCCTCAGTGCTGTGGTTTTGTGTGAGCCTAGAGGGACACACTCCAGCCATAATCTAAACCATAGTACTCCTCTAAAAGGCCTAAGATCATTCAGGGCCTCATGAAAATGAGACTTCTCTATAAACACCTCTGGGCACCCTACACTTCCCTTTTCCCTCTACCCTATCCCCAGTATGCCTCTCTATTCCCCCATCCCTTCCCAAAGAGAAAGTACCTGCTGTATCCTTGGGACCATGTAAGAGTAGAACCTGGTCTCCCACTATGTCAGGAGATGTTTTTACTTCCATATAAAGCTAGTAAAACCATTCAACCTCTCTCTTCTCTCCCTCTCAATTAACTAAATGTAATTAAGAAATAGGACTAGTAAGAAGTGTTGGATCATTAATGCCACTGCGTAACAAGTCAATGTTAATGTGATGTTAATGGATCTATGGCTGGCCAGTCCCAGGGGCACTCTTAGGAAAGGATTCCCCAATCCTGCTATTAATTGCCCAGGTGTTCCATAAAGAGGAGCAGGGCTCTTCCCTAGAAAGGCACCCCAGCTTCATCTGCAGTGAGTCAGCAGATGTCAGGAACATGAATGGAATTTATTCCTAGACTCTCATTGTCTGATGGAAGTCAGACAGGGAGTCCCAGGAAAGTGAGGCTGAGAGCCAAGTGAAACAGCAAGCAAGAAGATGAAAAGAATAAGGACAGCCTGCTTCCAACCCAGCTTGTCAGGCTGGCCACTCCCAGAAAGGGAATATAGCTTATCCTCTGGGTGGAGGGGAGAAGAGTGTAGGAATGGAAGCAATTATTCTACTTTATACTTTAATTAGATTGAATTAGCAGAGGGAATAGAAGCATAAAATGATCCAGTGAAGGGTGAAATGGGAAAGGGGAGTCACAGTGCTGAATGGCTCCATACAGGCTAGAAGGAGCCTTGGGAACAGCCGAAGGGCTGGTAATGGATACATGTTGGAAGAGGGTGGGGACATGAGATTCTTTTCTCCGTTTTGATACCTGGACATGTTAAATCACATGGAGATTAGGAGCTGGTGTGAAAGTGATACCAGCCCTGTTTCCATAGCCTCTTGCTAGGTGTATGGCTTTCAGAAAATTAATTAACATTTCTTCAAGCCTCAGTCGCTTCATCTGTAAAATAGGCCTCATGAAGTAGTGCGGCTAGGACTAAGAGAGTATGCCTGTGAGGTGCAGTGCCACGTCTGACACAGTTGGGGCTCCCAGGGAGGGTTAGGAATCACTATCATTAGTGGTATTTCAGTAAAACACTGTGGGACCCCAGAGAGGGCCAGAAGCATACACTATAAATTATGACCAGGAGACAACCTAGTTCCCAGTAATGGTTCTTGTCCCTTCTGCTCCCATCCAAGGGACTCCATAGGAGGCTCTAGCCTGACCCAATAGCCACATTGACCTGAGTCATTCATGAGCTGGTATTTATTTTAAAAATCCAGGAATGTGCTTGGCAGACTAAACAGTCCTACTCTCTCAGCACACAGAGGTAGTCCCTGGCCCATATGTGAGGCCAGGAGATCAGGACACAGGTATCTGTGCAAAGAGGGGAGGGAACACTTATCCTGGTTATCTGTAGACCCCTAGGTCCTGTCCAGTGCACATACAGACATCTGGCTGAGAAGGGACACTCCTGGGCTTTTTGTTTCTTGTCTTTCCAAGTATGTAACCAAGTCCCAGTATGTAACCAAGTTCTTTATCAGAGATGGGACAAACTTCTCCAGGCTGTGAACACCCAAACCCCAGCTGTGAATGCCCTTATGAGTACCAGTGGCTGGTATGCTGTTCTGTTTGTCAGTGATGTGTAACAGACCACCCTGAACTGTACAGGCATAAAGTCTCCATCTCATGGTGTTGAAAGACTGCAACCTCACTAGAAAGACTTGAATGGCAGAGGGTAACTATAGAGACAAGGAGCTGGAATTGTCTGAACTTTTCGCAGAATGCCTTAGACAGACCTTTCCATATGTCCTGGACATCTTAACAGCTTGTTGATTTCAAGGTAGACTCTTTGGGCCCCAAGAAAGAGGAGCCCTCACAAATAAGATAGACATTGTAATCAACTGTCCAACTTTTGTACTTACTTTCCTCTTCACAACTCTGGTGACTGTTACACCGGAGACAGATGTACATATTCATGGGCAGAGAACACATGTGAGTTGCACGATTTGCTACCTGCCAGGGTGAGAGCTTGCTAGGACTATGACCCATTCTGACTCCAAATGAAAAACACAAGGCTCCGAAAGCTCCCTGTCTTTTTTTTTTTTTTTTTTTTTTTTTTCCAGAATTGTTCATGCCTATCACCTAGCTCTGGGGGCAGTGGAATGGTTTTGACTTCCCAAAATGCACAGGTACTCACCATTGGCTATTGAGCATACTGCTTATTGGCCAAAGGTTATGTAAGTCCCAAATGAGGTCCACACCCAATGTTAGCTCTGAAAGTACCTCTGGGAAGCACTTGTGGGAATCTGTCAGAAGCAGGTCACACTATTACGGACATGCCCTGTTGAGGACATGCTACTTTTAAACCTCTCTCCAGGATGGCCCTTCTTCCCTCACATTATCTCAGGCTACTCAGGAACAGCCCTTAACTGTCATGACTGTAGAAGGCTGGTATGTTTATCACCCTTGTTTTAAGTGGTTTGTTTATAAGAAGGCTTATCAAAACAAAGATTATGAAGCCATTCCTCCCCTAGCCTTTGATGAAGTGATACACCCTCCACCCCACCCCAGTACTTCCCTGTGTTGGTGAATAAGACCTGGTGACCTCCTGCTTGGTTGGGAGAGGCTACAGAAGGTCAGGCCAGCCTCTTGCTTGATGTGACAGCAATGCTCAGTTTACTTCCCCAGAAAACTAATTTTGGTTTCCCTGGTTTGGAGAATTCTCTTTCAATTACTAATCTGGATCTAGGACCACAAGCAAGAATCTTTTCAACTGCTACCTATAGCACTAAACTCCCAGGCCCCTAAGTCACCTAGGGACCTTGGTGAAGAACAGGAAAACACAAAGAATCATGCTTCAAGATGTCCTCAGCCCTTGTATTTGACACCTCAGACTGTTATTTTGATTGTGCATATTTGTTTAGTCCAGTGTGAAGGCCTTCCCAGCACAGGCAGAGCGTGCTTAAGTGTGTTTTTACAAGACAGATGAGGTCTCAGTCACAAGAGTCCTTCTGCTGAGGCTAGAAGCTGCTGGGAGGCAGGAAGTTGAGAGGGCAGAGAGTGAACCTGAGGGACTTCGTGAATTATGGAGTTTGAGGATTAACAAAGTGAGGATAAGAGAATTGTTGCTGCACTGTGGGGTTAGAATGTGTCACTTTCAATCCTAGCCTTTGATGCACATATGTTTCTGGTTAAGGACACAGGACTCCCATATGGCCCAGGAGCTGAGCCCTCACTCACATCAGTGCCTCTCCCAAAGGAAGGGTGGAATCCTGCCTTCCCTAATAGAGGGCACAGGGAACAGTCTCACCTTAGCCTGGGCTTCAATTTCTCTCGTTTCCAGCATCAAGTAGTCCAGAGCCTGACACAGAGCTGATTCCTGGCCATTAATATTCTCATCAGAGCATTTTGTAAAATATATTTTATTTTATTTATTTATTTATTTGAGGGGGGGAGAGAATGGGCACGCCAGGGCCTCCAGCCACTGCAAATGAATTTCAGATGCATATGCCCCCTTGTGCATCTGGCTTACATGGGTCCTGGAGAATCTAACCAGGATCCTTTAGCTTTGCAGGGAAAAGCCTTAACCACTAAGCCATCTCCCCAGCCCCCAGAGCATTTTTAAAATAAATATATTCACATGAGGGAAAAGAAATTCAAAACTTACCTTATTTCTTTTTTTCTTTCTTTTCTTTCTTTTAGGCAAGCCCAACAAACTGGCGTTTTTTTTTTTTTTTTTTTTTTTAGTGTGAGAGAGCAAGAGAGTGAGAGACAAAGTATTGGCATGACAGGGCCTCCAGCCACTGTAATCTGACTTCAGACATGTGTGCCACCTTGTGTGCATGTGTGACCTTGCACACTTGCATTGCCTTTGTGCATCTGACTTACATGGGACATGGAGAGTCAAACATGGGTCCTTGGGCTTCACAGGCAAGTTCCTTAACCACTAAGCCATCTCTCTTGCTCCAAACCTACCTTATTAATCAGATGCTTGGCTTGGTGTATTTAAGAAAGAGAACTCTAGCTTATTCTAGAATCCCTGAGTTTGGTAAGAAATGATTGAATACAATCATTGCTTAGGCTGGACCAAACTGGTGCCAAAAAACCTCATTGGTTAGCGGTTAAGTGCTTGCCTGTGAAGCCTAAGACCCTGGTTTGAGGCTCGATTCCCCAGTACCCACATAAGCCATGCACAAAGTGGTACATGTATCTGGAGTTTGTTTGCAGTGGCTGGAGGCCCTGGTGCACCCATTCTCTCTCTCTCTCTCTCTCTCTCTCTCTCTCCCCTCTGTCACTCTCAAACTAATAAATACATAAAAATAAGAAATGTTTGTTTATTTTTTAAAACAAAATACCCTCATTGGTTTTAATGGTCAGGGGTCCTGACGACTCCCCTCTGAGTCTTGCCTTTGATTCCTCATTCAAGTGACTGCTGACAGCTGGCATACAAACTACCCAGTGATGCTAACAGGACAGAGGGATGGGAAATAACAGGACCTCAATTCCAGAAGCCCTGCCCTCTCCTAGCCTTTTAAACATGAGAAAACAGAATTTCAGAGAAAGGACTCATTTGCCTTGGCCATCGTCTGAGCCACAAAAACAATCAGGGCTAATGAATGGCTCAACCGTTATTCTTTCCAACTTGACAATGGCTTCAATCAGCACAGGCAAGAGGAAGGAAGCACTGCTTATGTGTAAATGCTTTTAATTTAAAAAAAAAAAAAACCTAAAACTAAAAGCAACCTAGGCCCCAGAGAGTCCCTGAAGATGTTCCTAAGGGTCAAATTAAACCAGGGGATAATTACATATCATTTGCATACAGAGCCACATTCATTCAACAGATCATTAAGTGTCTACCATGTATAATGCATAGTCCTATCTATAGGTGAGTTATTTGCATATGCAGATTTGGGCAAGGCTGTCTTTTTTCTTGCTTTCTTTCTCTCTTTCTTTCTTCTTCTTTTTTTTTTTTTTTTTGTTTGTTTGTTTGTTTCCGGAGGTAGGGTCTCACTCTGGTCCAGGCTGACCTGGAATTCACTATGTAAAGGCTGTCTTTTTAAGGAATGTTGCAGCCAATACCTTATAAATAGGTCTGTCCAGGAGATAGGTACCTTATAAGTTCCTGTTCTCAGTATAACAACAGCACATTTAACTGTGGTTTTTGTGTAGAGATAAGTAAAACAGGATCTTACCCTCCAGACAATCACAGTCTGCAAGTAAGGGATGGAATGTAGATACTCACAGAGAAGGTGGATAGGTTGCCAGGGATTGAGGCAATTGGAACCTTCCAGGAAGGGACTTGCTTGCTCCCTGTGTTCATGGAGTCTCTAAGTAAAGACTTACTCTCTCTTTGACAGGTATGCAAAATGGTTCAGCCCAGAATTATCTATCAAGGTCAGTTCTTTGTTTTACAGAAAAGGGGACACATATATCAAGGGAGGTCACTGGAGAAGGAAGGGAACCCTGGTGTGAAGAGGCTGGTTGTCTGACTGTGAAGTTCCCTGACAGCCATCAAGGACTGGGCTAAGTCCTAACTCTGCCGCTTACTATGGTGACACATGGGCAGGTCGCTTTGCCTCTCTGTGCTTCAGTAACCTCGTTGGCAACTGGGCATAATTGTGGGTTCTTCTTGAGTGTTATAGTCAATGAGTTAAAGTATCAGAAACACTCTGAGAAGCACCTAGCACAATGTGCCTGCTTAATACATGTTAGCATTGGTAATTATGTTTTTATAGTTGTGTCCCCATGCCTTGCCACCAGGCCAAGCCCTGCAGAGCAAGCTCAGCACATAACCACATCTAAAGAAACTCAACCACCCACCTGGCCTCTGGGCTCTTCACTACTTAAGATGCGTTAAAATATAATATGTATGCCATCTAATATTTTTCTTGTTTTAGTTTACATACATGACCTCAGATAATGAGTATTATTTTCTCCAGCTTTCTCTGTAGATAAGAAAACTGAAATTCAGCCTGGTTAACTAATTTGCCCAGAGCAGCAAAAGTTGATAAACATCAGGGCTAGGCCTCCATCCTAGACCTCTGCACCTATTCCTCCCTGCCACATCCGAGACAGCGCCCCCTGCTGTCCGTGCCCCTACATGCACTCCCTCCACCAAAGGCTTCAGTCATTAGATCAGCACAAGTAGGCGCTGGTGTACCTTACCTGGCAGTCCCAAGGAGGTGAGAGTGGTGCACTGTTCCATTAGAAAACTTAATTACAGGAAAGACAGAGAGGGAGAGAGAGAGAAGGAGAAGGAGAAGGAGAAGGAAAAGAAAAGAGAAGGAAAGGAAAAGGAAGGAAAGGAAAGGAAGGAAGGGAGAGAGAAAGGAAGGAAGAGGAAAGGAAGGGAAGGGGGAGGGAGGGAGGAAAGAAAGAGGAAGGGAGAGAGGGAGAGAGGGAGAGAGGAAGGAGGAAGAGAAAGAAAGAAGGGAAGGAAAGGAAGGAAGGAGAAAGAAATAAGAAATAAGAAAAAAAAAAAGAACTCAGCTCTGCCCCAGGCTCTAAGGACAGCAGAGGAAATGCCCCTGGTTGGAGCAAAGGAAAGAAAAGCCCTGTGCCTCAAGGAAATGACTCCCTTGGGTTCTATGTAGCAGGCCAGGTTCCTCCCAAAGAACATCTCTCTTTAGGACAACCTGAAAAACAAGTTTTATCCCCAGAATCAGTGAGGGAGATAAGACCCAGGGAGGTGAATGACCAAAACAAAGTGTTTGTAGGGCTGTTAGAATCACAAGTGAGGCACAGGTCTTGGTGATATCATATCTTCCTTCCTGTCTTCTCCCACAACCATGGTAGCCGTTCAAGGACTGTGGGGTGAAGTCATGATTACTCTACATCTATATTCCATCTACAGCCCAGCCTATCCAGCAAAGGAAGCTCTCACAAAGAGTTGTAGAACACTGGGAGGCACTATGCCCAAGCCACGGTCAGAATTTTGAGTACCATCCAAGAGTGAACCTGGCACACTGGGGTCCACGTTACTGGTCCTAAGTAGAGTCCTGAAGGTTAAGGATAGCCTCAACCAAATACAAGTACCCTGGAATAATACCCCAAAACTCTAAACCCCCCTCCTCAGTCCTTCCCAACACTGTCCCTGGTGTACCATGTTGAGTTTCAGTAAATGAATGTATTTTATTTAGATCATAATGTTTAGTGCTACTTTGGATTTCCAATTAGGCTTCAGTTAGACATTGAGTGTCTGAATCGTTTTGTTGTTTTGATCAACACAAAAGATGGCAACATCAGAGGAGCCATCACGAAAAGTTATTTCCATCCACTGATGATTGGGACAGTAGTTGCTATGTGAAGATGCAATGTTAGAGGTGTCAAGGGAAGTGCAGGCATCAGGGAAGGTGAAGAGAAGAGAGGGAATGCCAGTGTGAAGCAGCCCTCTATGAAGAGAAGTAAACGCTGCACATAAGGGGGGGAAAGGAAAGTTTATCCAGCTTCTGGTTTAAAGAAGCTTAAGCTTGGACACTTACGACTTGATCCAGAGAGGTCTCATGAGCAGTGTCTCCAGAAAGTGGAAGCTGACCTCTTATGAGGGATACAGGAATGGCCTTTGACCCCACAGCCAGTTATGACCAGCTATACAATTCACAGAAAGATGTGTGCTTGTGTACACTGCCTTTGAGTCTAGCTAGTAACTGCTCACACACTCTACCTGCCAGACAGGGTTCCTTCCCAGGGCTGGTCCAAGAGAGAATGTTTATGATCAAACTTTGGGCTGCAAATGAATTCATGGGAAAGGAAATGGAAGGGTGTCAGAAAGGTGATGAGGGTGAGTCTGCCTTATGAATTATCAAAGGAAACCCGAGTCAAGGCCACCTGGAACCTCAGTTTCCCCACTATGAAATGCACTTGAGTAGCCCTGGGGTCATGACATTAGGGGCATGCTTTCTAGCCAGAAATAGTTTCAAAGGGCACTGGGTACATAGTGCGTAGCTACCAGCTGGGGTCTCAGTGCCTGTGCTGATGAGGACAGGGGTTTGAGTTGTAAGCAAAGATTCCTGCAGTGGTGTGGAGTAGGATCTGTCCCAATAATGCTCTTTCACTTGATGTAGTCTGGAGACCAGAGGAGTAATGGGTGGTGTGGTTTGGTGCTCCTTCTACCACTGGCTTGCACTGTTTGCAGAGCTCCGCTAGGTTACATTTTTTTTTCTAGCTAGCACTTTGATATTTCTCTCCCAGATTATGGACTCAGTACCTTAGCCCCAGTATCTACTTTGTAGTTTGAGGCCACAGGGTCTAATTCCTTAAGACTTCCTCACTATGTCAGGTAACCTTTCTCTCCTACACTCTCAGGCATTCCCACACACCACCCCTACAAATAGGCTGGGGTTTGAAAATGCCACCAGGTAGAAGATCATTGGTTGACATCAGCTAGTGGTGGTTTAGTAAACAGTCCAGGTTCAGCCTCTGACCTTCAAGCAATATTTAATGATGAGAAGAGGTGAGCAGAGGCAGGCGGAAGACTGGAAAGGATCAATGGGCAGAGTTGAGGACAATGCCTCAGCACTGGGAGGATCATCCAGAGCTATTGAGGCTGTATAGTACTCATAGCATTGAACTTGTCCTCACACACACACACATAGATACAGAGAGAGAGAGAGAGAGAGAGAGAGAGGGAGGGAGGGGGAAGACAGGTGAGTTGTGGTTACAGTGAGGTGTGCTGAGAGCTCTACAGAGCACCATCCAGCCTTTAGTCACAGAAGGCTTCCTGGAGGAGGGATGCTCTGGTTGACCTATGACAAGGGAATGTTCACCCGGGGACATAAAAGGGGCATTGATTACATGAAAGAAAGAAAACTTTGAAGAGTGAAGGAGCTTAAGCTACTTGGAAAATATTACTCATCCATAATATCATCAAAGCTGGAGGTAAAGGTTAGGAGATGCTACATTTATTTATTTTTATTTTTATTTATTTATTTGAAAGTGACAGAGAGAGAGAGAGAGAGAGAGAGAGAATAGGCACACCAGAGCCTCCAGCCACTGTAAACGAACTCCAGACGCGTACACCCCCTTGTGCATCTGGCTAACGTGGGTCCTGGGGAATCGAGCCTTGAACCGGGGTTCTTAGGCTTCACAGGCAAGCGCTTAACCGCTAAGCCACCTCTCCAGCCCAAGATGCTACATTTAGGTGAGCTCTGCCCACCACCATTTCCAAGAGGAAAGGAACGAAACCCAGAGAGACAAGGCTTCAGACTCCCCAGATGCTGTACCATTGAACATGAGGGGAGAGCACCATATACTCAGGTCCTGGTGCTCCCTGATAAAAGCTTGCCCTTGTCCTTTGGATAGGCCATGGAACTCAGCACTGGGCAGAGCTCCTCCTGGGCCCTGTTCACTCTTAGGTCAGCTTTGCCTCTGACTGTACAACTAGGGAAAAGGATAAAGGAGATGTTTACCCTAATCATTTAATCCCTCATTTTAATAACATTGATGAGCAGTAGAGGTTTTGCCTGGCTTGGCTGCTTCTGTCTCCCAGGGAAATGACAGTGTTTGGGACTTATTAGGTGCTTGATAAGCACACTGTAGGTTAAGACAAAGAAACAAGGGAAGAAAGTGCTTATGGAGGAGGCTTTCTAGAATGGCAGGAAGGGCTGGCTCATCCTTGGAGGCAGGTAAACTGTATCTAGATCCAGGTTTCCATTGCATTAGACCCTAAATGCTGGCTTAGCGTCTCTCTAAGCCTCGGGGTTTTTGTTTTGTTTTGTAACCTGGGTTAATGACAATATCCACCTTTTGGTACTGCTGAGGAAATCTAGTGTCTCATCCGCAGAGGATTCCCAAGGCATCAGGAGCCAAGCCTCCCCAGTGGCTGCAGTTGAGCCCTGCACATGTCTCTGGCTCACTCCTGAGCTTCCTCTTCCACTATGATGAAACCCCCACAACAAACAGGTTGCTCGATTTTCCACCTGAAGTCATTGCCAGTTGCATCTATTTCCAGCTCTGTCTTAGGGAGACAAGAATAAGGAAGGAAAACATATAACCATGGAGGCTCATTTGCCAGTTGTCAGCACTTACTATCAGCGGAGCTGATAGAGTGCTAAGAAAAAACAGCCTGACCTTTGATTTACTGTTCAATATGGTCAGTGCTTGCTTTCAGGTCTCTGTTGATGTCCAGTCCATCCCAACTGCCCAAGCCCCTACAGTCCAATCCTCATTCCTCATCTCCCACACCTCAGACTGTGTTTCTGAGCCTCACTGCCATCATGACCAGCTTCCTAAAGGCTGTGTATGCAGAGGAAGAGCTCCAGAGCCACTGATCCTTCCTGCTTATGCCCCCGTGGGGATTTCTGCTGCTAATCCTTTCCTGCAGCCGCATTTCACCAGGGAGGGAAACTGAGGCTGAGGCTAGCATGCCACCTTCCCCAGCATTATTCAGGAAGTCATGATCCTCCCACTCACATCCTGGAATGTTCCCATTAAACTTCACTGGGTATTCTCTTCTTTTCATCTGTGTCCCCACAGCCTCTACTCCCTGCATCAGCTTCAGGCCTGGCTCTGCTATGACCAATTGTTTCTGCTTTTCTGTCTTTTTCCAGCTTTGGCTAGCCTCATATCTCTGAGCCATTTGGATTGCGATGTGCAGCTCAGGGAGTGGGACATGGATGGTGGTGATAATCTGTGTTGATAAGGCAGTAGGAGACCTGCAAGTATGTGCTGATAAGAAATGAGCCACCAGACCTAAATAGCCTATGTAATGACTGGCTACAAGAGTTAATGGCAGAGAGAGAGAGAGAGAGAGAGAGAGAGAGAGAGAGAGAGAGAATATCAAGCAAACAAACATCATTCCCAAATCTGCTTCAGGAAAATTCTTCAAGAAAGACTATCTCACTCTACCTCCTCAGACCATCCACCCTGGACTTCCCAGTGCCTCCATCACCTGTGTGAGAGATGATAAACCTCACTTCTCCCTCTCGTTAGGGGAAGAGAATTTTGAAAAATTCTTAACACAAGTAATGTTCCTGATTTCCAGGCTCTCTTTCTGGCCCTTGCTGTCAGCATAAATTTTCTGCAAGGAGTGATTTAACCTTCATTTATTCATTAATTCCTTTTCCCCCTTAACTTCATTAGGGAAGATTTATAAAGGTACTGAATTGGAAAGGTCACCTGTCCTTGGGCCCAAGACGTAGTGTGCCCACAGCTCTTCTCAGGATCTTCCTTTCAGGGATGCTCTGCAGCTCAGGAGACGTGGGGAACAGCAGGCAAGAGAGGGACAGCAGGACCTGTGGCTCCTGGGAAGTCATCTCAGACAGACGATGCCACAGTCTCTGAACACCTGCATTACCTGCGTAGGTGGAGAAGGTCTCATTTTGGGTATATCTGAGTCCTAGCCCTGCCCTTCCCCAGGTTGCTTGGTCTCATAAGCCAAATCTTTATCACAGAGAATCCTGAAAGAGGCCAGTGAAGGGCTCTGCTCCGTTGAGGACTGAGTAATGTACTGTGCACCCCGGGTAGTTTCTGGCACACCACGAATGGGAGAAATGGCAGCTCTAAAGAAATGTCTCCCTCTGTCCTGGAGAAGTTCTGGCAGTGCCAGGCAGTCAATAGATTGCTATTCTTTAGGACTGTGTGCAAAATTTTGTCAAATGTTCCCAAGGACATGAAGCCCATGGCATATGCCATGCCCAGAAGCACAGGAGCAGCCTAGGTTCACAGAGGAGTAGGAAAGAACCACATCACCCATATGTGATAAGATCAGATTGGCTTCCTGTGGTCTATCAGATTCGGCAGGACATACAGCTAAGCCCCTTGCTGGTTTCTGATGTGCTCTGATGACCACTTCAGACCACCCAGCAGTCACTCATGCTCACAGGGTTTTACCCAAGTCCTTGTGGCCTGCTGGCACAGCAGCTGACCATCTCAGCTCATAGAGCTTTGTCTGAGAGCCTCCTAGAAGGAGGAACACCAGGAAATGGTCCATGAACCTCATAGGTGTGTTGAACACATGGACAGACAAGTGCTTGCCCGTCTCCATCTCCCTGCTTCCTCCTCTTGGACCTCTAGCAGAACTCCAAACCATCCTAGCCCCCCTCAGGATGACTTCAGTCCTCTGACCTCTAACTTTGATAAATTTTATGTCTTTCTCCATTAGGCTCTAAGAAACTAGGGGATGAGGTGCAGACCTGGGCCCCCAACCCCTCCCAATGCCAACCATACACCTAGATCATAATTAGAGTTTGGGGAAACAATATCAGTAGGAAGGCAAACGGGCAAACCTACTCCATATGCCAAGCTGAGAATATTGGGTTTGAATATGATCACAGAGGATTAGAAAAATTAATTTTATTTTTTTAATATTGTTCAACTTGGGGCCTTTGAAATTCAGCATGCAAATTTATGCTCCCAGTGGAAATTGGAGCATGTTCAGCTTAATGGAAAAAACTGTAGGTACCCCACTTTCTCCAGAATTCAATTTCCCATGTTGGATCACCTCTTATGCCAAGGAGGTCCTCAAGTGTAAGTTATCAGGTAGGGAGGAACTTGAAGGGCCAGGCAATCTGACTGGTGTCTCCTCCTGGCTGGGCAGATTAAGGAGCCCCTGGACGCTGACAGTGGCCTTCTGCAGAACTTGGAGACTGTGGCAGTGATCACAGGAGGCTATGCCGCTCCTCTGGTTTAGGGCAGTCTTCCCAGGATGCAGAGCATCCCCATGTAATTGGCTTCCACTATAGTGAGGTGCTCAGGGTGTTGTTAATCCTGCCAGGCCTTTTTAGACTAACAACATTGTATTGTTTTATTTCGTGAATAAAACTCTACACAAAAAGCCATTTGGTATAGTGGTATAGTTGTGAAGGAATTTGCTTCTAAAAATGAATTTGGTCCTGAGACTTTCACTGAATCCATTGAGACAACTGAAAATGTTAGCCACCGGACAGCCCATATAGGAAGCAACCATCTTCCAAACTACACACTCACAGCTCATTCCCTGAACAACTCCCTGATCCTCCAAAGCCGTGGCCTCCAAGGGCACCACCTTGGCCTCACTACAGGTAATCTTCTCTCTCTCTAATTCAAGCTAAATCAATATTGAAATTCACAGAAAAGAAAGATGGCCTTATACATACAGGAAGTATATTTTCTCAACCATCTTTAGCTGAGTTTGCCTCAGACATATATATTAGTCAGTGAAATGTTTGGTTCTATTTTTCGTGATATTCACTTTTCTTACCTATGGCCCTAGATAACATCTAGTGGCCATTAGGTAGTACTGTTTGACACTGGTATGCAAATATTTTCATCTCTGGGGCCTATGGAAGGATTAGATTCCCTGTCATTTCTACAATGTTCAGGAAAGCTGCCCCAAGGAACAAATTCATGCCTCTTCCTTTATAGGACAAAGATGGTGGGTGTATTAGTCAGGGTTCTCTAGAGGAACAGAACTGCTAGAATGAATTATTTTAAAAGGGGATTTATTGGATCAGCTTACAATAGTCCAATAGCAGTTGCAAGTCCTAGAATCACCGAACCTGGTAGTTGCTCAGTCCTCGTGGCCAGATGCCTCAGCAGTCCCGACCCGGCACTGCAGATGGTGCAGGAAAGCCTGGAGGCTTCCTGAGGAGCCGCTGGGCTTCAATCCACGCGGGTCTTCAGTTGATGCTGGTCTTTCGTCTGCACTGGTCTTCAATCCACGCTGGAAGGTAGCAAGCAGCTCCGGCAGCCAAAATGGAAGGGAGGCAGGAAGGGAGGAAGGGACCCTTTTTTCCCAGAGCTCCCTTGTATCAAGTCCCCCTCTGGGCGGGACCGCCCATTCTGGGGGAAGGGCTCAACCTTGGGGAAAGACTTCCTCCTCTAGTTGATCCTTCCTAGAAGCAACCTATGGATTACTAAACAGATCAAGTTGACAACACGTTAACTATCACAAGTCCACCCCTTGTCAACTTGGCATCAAATCATGTCTCCTTACATCATACTTAATTTTCAAATGAAAACAGTAACAAGCTCATAATTTCGCCTAACATGGCATAACTATCCCACGTACAACCGGAACCGCAAAATCTTCCCCCCAACACAAAGCTTAGTCTCTAGTATAATGGGTCTAATATAAATTCAACAGTTAGCTAATGATATAATCGTAATATTGGTGTAGATACATACAAACACTCTGTTATCAAGGCAGGACAGAAACATTGTAATCACAGTCCTCGTTTCTGTAACTGGTCACGTGGCCTTAGCTGGTATTTGTAACTGCCTTCTTTTATTACCCATTCTGTATTTCCTCCACCTTCAGCAAGCACCTCACCAGGTCTTGGTTCTTTACCTGGAGGGGTAACCCATACCTTCATTCCTGAAGGATCTGGGCCATTTATCACACTACTTTTATTGGGTTGTTGCAGTCGTCCATTGACTTTGACAACAGGACATGGTAACACTAGCAGACGCCCTAAAGGATCTCCTGCACTCCAGGCATACTCTTCCTTACCTCCATTGTGGAGAAGCAGTCCAATTTCCCCCTGGTAATCTGGTTCAATCACCCCTGCTATCACTGTAACTCCTTTCTCAGCCTGTTCACTCAAGGGCATTAGGAGCCCAAAGTGACCAGGGGGAAGTCTTAGCTTCCAGTTCAATGGAATGTTCTTTGTGTCTCCTGGCAAAACTTAGATTCCCTGTCATTTCTACAATGTTTAGGAAAGCTGCCCCAAGGAACAAATTCATGCCTCTTCCTTTATAGGACAAAGATGGTGGGCATTTCCTGAGTTCAGCGAACACCCTTGTCCTTTCCAACCAGTTGCTAAGCCTTCCAAATGGGGTTTGTCCCAGGGTTGTTGCTTTCTGCTCTCTTGCATCCTGAGGCTATGGCCTTAACATATAAAATTACTTTAAACATAAGCACTGACAGCCATTAGAAGAGAGTCATCCTTTCACACCATGAAATGGACCTGGGAATTGTCGCTTGTAAGAAGTTAGAGAGGGATATATGGACAGATTACTGAGACTCTTATTTGTCTCTTACCATTAAATCTAAATTGTAAATGTCAGCCAGACAGTCTCATGTTGGATTTTATTCTTTTCTTTGTGAGAAGCGTATAGAAGATGCAAAAAGCCCACACTTCGAATGATTTTGCTATGTTTTTGTTTCCTTCACAATAAAAAGACCCCAACTATAAGGTTTCTAAGTCATGGAATAGAGAGATGGCTTAACGGTTAAGGCATTTGCCAGCAAAGCCAAAGAACCCAGGTTCTAGTCCCCAGTACCCATGTAAATCCAGATGCACAAGGTGGCACATGCATCTGAAGTTCATTTGCAGTGGCTAGTGGCCCTGCCATGCCCATTCATTCTCTTCTCTCTCTCTCTCTCTCTCTTTCTCTGCCCCCTCAAATAAATAAATAATTAAAAAAAGATTTCTGAGTTACTGACTAACCCTGATTCAGTAAGAAATCTGAGGCTTGCACTGTGATGCTCACTTACTATGGGCATTTTATCTTTTTCCTTCAACCTTCTTGACTTTGAACTTTAAAAAAATGGGGATTACTAATATATGCTACAATATGAATGAACTTTGAAAAACATTATGCTAAGTTTAAAAAAAGCCAGTTATATAACTAAATGTTTCCATAGGTATCAAGTGTGCTGAACAAGCAGAAAGTGGACCAGTGGGCTCCTGGGCCGCAGTGGGTGGGGCAGGGGAAATGGGAGTGACTGCTGGTGGGTGTGGGGTGTCCTTTTGGTGAAGAAAGTATTCTAAAATGGACTGTGATATTGTTTAGTGTATTTGTAATTCCGTGAATATACGAAACATGTTTGAGTTGTACACTCTAAGTGAGTAAATTTTATATGAGAATTTTATATCAATAAAGCCTTTATAAAAATCTCAGGAAGGGCTGGAGAGATAGCTTAGCAGTTAAGCGCTTGCCTGTGAAGCCTAAGGACCCCGGTTCGAGGCTCGACTCTCCAGGACCCACGTTAGCCAGATGCACAAGGGGGCGCACGCGTCTGGAGTTCATTTGCAGTGGCTGGAGGCCCTGGCGCGCCCATTCTCTCTCCCTCTCTCTATCTGCCTCTTTCTCTCTCTATCTGTCACTCTCAAATAAATAAATAAAAATAACAAAAAAAATTTTTAAAAATCTCAGGAAAATTGTGCTCTAGTTGGCTACTACATGGCTTCTCTTTTCCCGGAGAACCACCACTCAGAGTAGGAAGTGGTTGCTATGCCATGGATGGGCCTGTGGTCTCTGAAATATATGCTTCACTTCTCATTTTCCCCTTCCATGCTCTACTACCCTTTCCTCTCCCTCCACTGTCCTTTCTCCTTTGTTCCCTATTTCCCTGCTAATTACCCAAATGTAGTGGACTTCCTTGGACTCAGGAAGCAGAGGTGGCACGTGGGGGGTGAGATAATAATGAAAACTAATAGCAGCTTTAAAATAAATAGTATTTAAGTTATTATCATAGCTGTGAGGACTTAATTCAATCTTCACAGCATCCCTATTAGAGAAAAAATAGGCCACATTTTATAGATGAAGAAACCAAGTCATAATAAGGCTAACATGGTCAAAAAATCCAACTGCTTTGAGGCAAGAAGGAGTCAAGCTGGCTCAGTTCATGCTCAGGACCAAAAACATGGGGCCAGGCTAGGTTATTTACTGAAGAATTCTAATAGAAGTCATTAGATGGAGTTCAAAACTATAGTACCTCAGATCTCATCTGTTGGTCTGCTATTTATGGCCATTTATGGGTGAGAGCTCTGGCTCTCCCATTCATAATGGCTTTCATTAATACTCTAAGCCTGTTTAGAAGTCTGTTTGCCATTTTTAAGTCCTCTGTTTAATCTTGGTCAGCCCCAGTTCTTCTTCATGACTAGCTGAGGGAGACAGCTCCCAGTGGTTCTTTTCTTCTCATAATTGGGTGCTGGTGATGACGGGGGTGTGGGGGTGATGAGTGGGGTAGGCATATCTGTGTATGCTGAGTGTGTGTGACATGAACATGTGTACAGGGGTCAGTGTGTGTTGTAAGTGTATGTGAGATGTATGTGGTATCCATGTGTTGGTGTATAATGTGAGTGTGTGTTGGGGATGAGTGTTTGTGTTCAGGAGTGTATTTATACACCAGCTCAAGTATGTGGAGTGACGGGGCACGTCTGTTAGTAGTATGTCAGGGGCTCACATGTACGGTATCCTTTCTTCACAAGCACAGGAGTTCTTAAACTGAGGCACACTGGTGAGATTCCACAGCACAGTGGCCTTCTCCCACAGCTGACCTGCTGCATTAACCCTGTTCCCATTGCAGCAAGGAGAAGGAAGCTGATCAGGTATTCCCAAGACAGGCGTAGAGACGGAGGGTACAATGGAGTCCAGCCCCCCTCATGGAGTATCCAGGCCCTTGCTTAGCTCTGCAGTGACAAACACCTCCTTTTCAGACTGTTGGTTCCTTGAGCCAAACTGGAGTTGTTTTACTTCTTTGATTACAATCATTTGAAATATCTGTTCCTAAGGAACCAACAAAAACAGAAGTCTTGCCAGGCATGGTGGCACATGTCTTTAAACCCAGCACTCAGGAGGCAAAAGTAAGAGGATCGCTGTAAGTTCAAGGCCAGTATGGGACTATAGAGTGTGTTCTAGGTCAGTCTTGGCTAGGGTGAGACCCTACCTAGAAGAAAAATAAGAAAAATGGGGGAAGAAAGAAATCTAAATGGAGCACTCTTTATCATGTCCATAGCAGACCCCACAGCCCATACTTGCCGTAAGCCCAACCTTCTCCATCAAGCCACCTTCTTCACTTCTGAAACCACAGTTGACTCTTGCCTTTTTGCACCTCCCACTCCCTCATGGAAATTATGAGTGTTATCATAATATAGAGTGCTAAAAATATTTCCTAAGGGTCAGTAAGGCCAGAGCTCCAGTAGACCCACCAACTACATCCCAATCTCCTACTGGATATCAGGGTTGCTCAGGTTATATACTGTATAGAGGCATCTGGTTGAGGGGAACGTGAGACCTAGAAGCAGCTCATCTCAGTCATCTTACCATATACACACTACTAGATTAGTGTCTTCATGAAACAGGGTGACACGTGCCACATTGGCCAGTGGTGGTTCAGACAGGAAGTCCTGATCAGCTGAATCTCATTGTATCAGGACCTCCACTGACAAGCAGAGGAATACTAATGAGATACAAAAAGTGTTACCCAGGCTGGAGAGGTGGCTTAGTGGTTAAGACACTTGCCTAGAAAGCCTAATGACCTGGGTTAAATTCCCCAGTACTCACATAAGGTCAGATGCACAAAGTGGCACATGCATCTGGAGTTCGCTTGCACTGCCTAGAGGTCCTGGTATGCCCATTCTCTCTCTCTCTCTCTCTCTCTCTCTCTCTCTCTCTCTGTGTGTATGTGTGTGTGTGTGTGTGTGAAAATTTTTAATTTTTTTTAAAGTGCTACAAGGTACATCTAGCCCTCCTTCAGAAAGTGAAACCCTCTCTGATTAATGCCACCACACTCTGGTCAACACTGTTCTTACACCTTCACCAGCTCTGGCTTAATTTTCACTCTATAGCATCTGTCTTTTAAGGGTTCTGCATCGTTTGGTCACATCTTTGTCTGGAGTCAACAAGCCCAGGAGAGCATTGTTTCTGGTTCCTTTGCTTTTGGCTACTCTCTGAGACATCTCTCCAAGGGTCTGTCCTATGGGGATTCAGTTAGTGCTGTTGATACCCTGAGTTGCCAGAAGATACTCCAGCTCTATATTCAGGACCATGTACTGGCCAGTGACCCTTCTCCCAAATACCAGCTTAGCCAGCTGTCACAGGGCACACAGATATATCCACTTAGCACCCTCCAGTTCAGGACTTTTTTCTGGGAAAATGTCTTCAAGCTCTAAGGAAATGCCAGAGAAACTGAGCCATACATTACTGGTCACACAAAGTGCTGGGCAGGAGAACTTAGAAGTAGCCCAGCTTTTCATCACGTTAACCTCTCATTATGACTTAAACAAGGAAGTGCTTCAATGTCCGATGTGCTGTGATAGGTCTTGATAGCCAGCTATTGCTCTCCTTAGGGCACTGTGTACAGTGTGTCCCAGCAGGAGCCAGGGGCTTTCCTGCCACCTCTTCCTGTGGACTCCCACCCCTCCCAGCCCTACTTGTCACTGCTGCCTTTCAGCCCCACTGAGCTCCCTCCCCTGCTCCAAAATTCAGTACTTGAGTGTCACTACACAGCAGTGTTGACATCCCAGCCCCTCATGCTCAGAATGATGATGTGTCACCCATGCTGTGTAGCCAGGCAGCGTGCTGATCACGCTCAGGTGGGTAAAAGTCCAGGTCTAATTAGCGTTCCAGGGAATCAAGCTATTGTATTATTAATGATTCTCTGGCAATGTTCTGATTAAAACGGTAATTTTAATAAGCACAGCTCTATGCTAAGTGTTCACTGAGCTCCTAATTACATCAGTTATGACTCCAAAATTATTTAAAATTCTGCCTTTTTTTCCCCACCAGACCCAGCATGCACCAAATAAAATGCAGACTCAGGTGACTTGATGATTATTTGCCCTAATTAATTTCCTAAACACCTGTTTAAAGGTGGAAGGCTCTTTTGTCTCTCTTCTACCTACCCCAAGCTTCCTTTACCCCTTATCACCCCCAGAGACTTGGAGACATGAATTACAGTGGAAGCAGCCATTGAGAAGTTCCAGGAAAGCAGTGAGAAAGACAAAGCTTTTTGAACAACCTCCCCCAGCCCTGCCACTAGGGAAGCTTCAGAATTGTCATAATCACTCAGAACCTAACTCTGGTTAGGAAGTGCATGCGGAGGGCTCCTGACTTGATCCAGTTCCCCATCTCAGCCTTGCCTTCATCAGGTTTGGGTGCAGGTGTCCTGTTGAAGGCCTGCACCCACTTCCCTCATAGGTAAAAGAGCCAAGAGGCCTTCCAGAGTTAGTTCTGAAAATCTCATGTCCTATGAGTCACTTTAGTGGACAAATAATGCGTGGTCAACTCACTCTAGAAGATCACTGGGATCTGGGAAAGAATGGGCTACAAAACTATGACACTTGATTTTCTTTAAGGTTAAATCATTTTCTCAGTAAATTATCAGGCTGTGCCTAGAAGTAACATTAACGACTACCTTGGTTCTTGCCACAAGGCTGGAACTGAACTTGTCCTATTGTCGATCACTTCTGTGGCCCTCATGGCCATGAATCAGGAGCGGCAGTCATTAGCACTGTTAATCCTGCCCATCAGAGCGCTGGCCATACTTCTTCATGCAGCTGTAGTTTGCTTCTACTGTCCCTTCACAGGGTGCTTTGTGGAGGAAGTGTGCAACCCAGCTTAGTGGCTCACCCTGGGCAATAAGAAGTCCCTAAGCCTAATGCTCAAACACAGCTTCCAAAGTTAGCATGTCTAGTTCCTGGCCAGAATTAGACTGAATTAATGGGAAATCAGATTTGTCCCCACCACCCAACTTAGGTTTGACACATGCCCCCTTGCCTGTAGTCACAAGGATTGGGCAACCTAACTCTGCTCTTTTTTATACCTTAGTCTCATATTTGAGCAGCTAGTTCTGACCCTTCCATAGGAAGGAAATGGAGAGGGGTATTGGAGGTGCAAAATTGAGTGTAACAGATAGCCCCATATTCTCCAGCTGGCTCATGTCCTTGACTCTTTCAGGGCTGGGACCGTGGTGGCTTTGGAAGCGCATACATAGCATCTCTGGGTACAGTTTCAACCAGGCAGGGTACCTCTCTTACTGGCCATTCTCCCTTGCCCTATTGTGTCTGTAATCCCAGGAGGAAAGCCCACAAGTTCAAAGCCAGCCTGGGCTAAATAGAGATCCTGTCCTTTGTTTCAAAGGAAAAGGAGGAGGAGGAGAGAGGAGGAGGAGGAGGAGACAAATAGCCTATCCCAGCTAGACTGCAGTTAGAGGAAACCTTCTCTCATACAAAGCCATTTTAAATATGGAGCTGGGTAGCTTATGGACACACAGATGTGAATTTTTGTAGATATGAGATTATTAAAAAACCCACAATATTAAAAAAAAAATCACTGGCAATCATGTGCACTTTAGAATGTCAGCTATCCACTTTAGTGATCACTTGTAACTGGAAACTGCTGCTCACTGCCCAATCCAGCATCATGACAGATCACCAAGCACGACAAGGTCAACATTTGAAACTGGAGCATGGTTTCTGTGGGGTAGGCAGTGCTTTTGTGCCATTGCACAGGAAGGCGGGAGCCATAGATAAAGAGGGAACAGCTAGAGACCAGGGTTTAGTAAACATTACCCAGCTCTTAGACATAGCCAGGATCCATGTGGTAGGGTTAGATTAGGGCCCCATGGCTGGAGCCAGTTCTAGATAAATACCCAGTGTGGAACATACAGATGGGAATAGCCAGGTATAGGCACAACATGGCCCTGTTCCTGTATTCCTTTCCTCCTCCTTAGTACATGAGTCAGTGTGGTCCTATAGGGAGCTTTGAGGGACCCTGCTAATCCCAGGCATCTGGCTCCCAGGTGGGAAATCTGTTTTAGTAATTGCTTAGGCTTTATTGCTCCAATCCTTTCTCATCCTTTACTTCCTATCCCACCTGCTTTCCCTGACTGAATAAATCCACTGTTGTCATGGAGACTATATAGTACGAGCATCACTGCTTCTTTGTATATCCCTCCAAAATCCTGAAGTAGAAATGGCCTTACTTGTACCTCCCTAGTGCTAGGAACACACAGGATATGGTACTGGTAATGTCTATTCTGTCCTTGTTTCTGTTCTGTTTTTGTTTTTGTTTTTTTATTTTTTAATTTACTTAAGTTTTACCTTTATTTATGGGGCACTAGACTTAATTTAGCTTTTTTTTTTTTTTTTTTAGCAAAGGATACTGGGCTTTAGTACAGATACAGCATTGGAATTACGTCAGGAACTAGAACAGTGGCTTTAGGGACTCTGTTTTTCCCCATGTACTGTCCCAGCCCAGAGGCCATGTGGTCTGCACTAGGGGCCTCCTGACTCTGTTCTGTGTAGGAGCTGTCTCCTGCAGTGCGCTTCACGTCTGCATGGTGAGCATGGCACTTCCATTGCTGAGCACCAATTGTGTGCAAGGTTGTTTGTGAAGATATGTCACATGTGTTGAAACAATCTTATGAGCTAGAAGCATTATTGTCACCACTATTTGGAGAAGAAAACTGAGGCTCAAAGAGGTCCAACAACTGAGTGTTCTACAGCAGATGAGAATAGGATCTGGACTTGAAACATGAACCATCTCCCTAACTACTTCTTAACCAGCACCCACTGTACCTATACTACTTGGGAGTACTTTGCCAGAGAGGCTGAGGCCCAGCCCGAGGCAACATTAGTGCAGAAGGCTTCTGCCCACCCAAAGGCAGACTTGAAATGCTTGTGGCCTGAGGTGTCTGTCCCCATTGTCTCCTCCCCCTTGACTTCTGAAGGACCTTTATGAAAGAGGGGAGAGTGTCTCTGAAAACTTCATCCAACTTTATATTCATCTTTCTGAGTGATAGATAGCTTTAATTACTCTGAATTACTCAGCCGCTTTACCCTTCTCATTCAAGTCATTAAAAATAGATTTTCTCTTTGCATTGGACTCTGCCCTCAGGTCTTCAGATAGTCAGGAGTGATTAAGACACAACCTGGGGTCAGCTCCTGGTCAGGAGGCTACACAGTGCTGTAGCTGTGGCCATGGGCTCTAGAACCGAGAACTACTATTGAGTTGCTGGGTTTTATGCTTCCTTTTTCTAATGACAGTGGTCACATGACTTTGACAGCTCTAGGGACAAGCAGAGACTAGAATAATATTGACTTTATGAGGGTTAATGTGATTTGGACATGAGTATTGACTTTCTGGTTATAAGAATAAACAATATAACTCTTCACATTAGCTCCTGGGTGCTGAATGATAGGAAAGACTTCAGTGCCAAGTATGAAGGTGGAGGAGCTATGCTCCAGGGAACCTCCCAAACAGGTTGAATGAATAGCATTGTCCCACTTCAAGGACAGGAAATAGAGACATGGAATGCTCAACACAAGGGCCTGGGGTCACTTACTACAAGGCCCTATCAGGACAGAAATTCCTGCTGCTACAGTCGGCCAGACCTTCCTTGGGAGGCTCATATAGAAGGCATGGAAACTAATCATGGTTCTTTTGTTGTGGTTCTGCTCCTTGTCATATTAGAAAACACCCAGCAGGGAACCTTCTCTCTCTTCACTTTCCAGGATTTCATCTTGATCTGTCTGGCTCCTTATTTACCAGCTAAATCACTGTTAGTATGAAGAGATGAAGAGCTGACACACATTCAATGGCCTGGTGGGTAAACACCACAGTATACAGTGGTCCACCCAGTCCCAGAAGAAGAAGGTACACTGACAGCCAGACATGGGGCAGCTGAGAAGAGGAGGCCTTGTGTTTAGTTGTCACCTCTGCTCTGGCCTCTGTGTGGGAACCAGACAGACCTGGACTCACAGTTTCTGCTCCCTGCCAAGCATGTGACCTTGAGTAGTAGTTTCCTTATCCTGGGACTCTTATTTCTAGTGGGTAAAACAGGACTCACAGCACTTCTCTGCAAAATGAGGATGGGGTTAAATGATATGATTCATGCCAAGTGCTTTGAATGGTTCCTGCATAAATGGAGCTGCTCTTGCTATTTCATTCATTCTATATCTCAGTTTACCGAACAGTAAGCTCAGGTCAAGGTGGTGCCATCCAGCAGCCTTCCAGCCATCAACAGGAGTTCCCAGGGCACTCTTCCCACCCAACAAGGAACATATCCAAGAAGAGGACATGATGTTTTCACACCCTTGCCCTGTTCCCACTCTGCTTCAGGTGTCCTGTATCCTGTCAGCTATGTTATCTGGAATGAGAGAGAGTTGTTGATAATGTCCTATGGAGATTTGCTAGGCCAAGCAGCCATAGTACAAGGCAGATCCAGGTTTGGTGAGGGGAGAGGAACTGCAGTACATCCATCCACATGTTAGAGCATCGGGGCTAGAGGCTGGGCTTGGCCTTCCTGACGGCAGGCCCCGCCTTTCTTTTCCTGTGAGGACCTTATCCACCAAAAGGAGCAGAAGGGCAGCCCTTGTAGTTTCCAGTAGGGCTCCATCACGATGCCTTGCCCTTTGTCGTGGGGCTGAGCGAGACCAGGGCAGGCTTGGAAAGAAGAGAAAGCATCTGCCCTCTCATCCCATCAGCTGACACTTTTAGATGCCTCAATACACAGGATGTACAGACCTAGCCTGTCTGTCTTAGAACTGACCCTTGTCACCTCACAGAAGGAATGGTTTCTGTGAGTCGCAATGGAGTAAACATCCCACTCAGTCTAAGACCCAATGAACAGTCCTTTGGGGCCTTAATTTCCAGATGGGTCCAGTGGGAATCATAATATATTACAATCTTGCCTAGACCATCCCAGAGAAGTTGTGCCAATCAAATTATATAATGCATATATATGGGTACATTATGGAAAAGTTAGACCCTTCAGTAGCATCTTGATTGTGCTGTTGATCTCAGCCACAAATCAAGCAGTCCAGGAGGGGCCTCTCTTCAATCTCTCATCTCCGTATATGGCAGTGAGTATCAGATCATTTCTCAAATCAAGTTGGGTTAGATAAAGAGGAGAAAAATGGGTCTGAAATCCTGCAATCTTGAAGGAATGAAGGGGTGGGCTGTGAAAGGGACTACTCCCGAAAGCACAAGAGAAGAGAGGCCAGCTCCTCCAGTCTCGGCTACTATGCTTTGCCCTTAGCCCTGGTGTCCAGGAGGCTTCTGAGCACGCCAACTGCACGCTCCAGCCAGCCTGTATATTGTATCAATTCCACCACCTGGCTCTTGGCCACTGTGAAGGCCTGTGTTCTCTTATGTCAGGTGTAGGGCACACATGTGTGGACAGATGTCCCCTCTGGTGAGGAGGAGAGAGGACTAATTCAGGGAAGCAGGAGATTCGTTGCTCAGTATCTGGGAAGAGCTCTCCCTTCTCCACTGCCTTCTGCTTTGTTTCCCACTTGCATCGTTGCAAAGGAATCTTGCAAAACTCCTGAACACTGTGCATTCATGCCAGAACCAGCATGGCAAGCATCAAGCTGTTCCTCTGCCTTTTGAGCCACAACTGTGTCTTGATTCTATTGTTATGCTGTCTACTATCTCACTGGAATGAGAGTTTTATTTCCACTGGACTGTGGAATCAGAAGTGCAGAGAATGAACCCCTGTTACCTCACAGAGTTTAGTATGGCATAAATGTTCACTGAACACATCAGGGCTTGTTGGGGCTCAAGCACACTCCATGTCAAAATTCTGAGGTGAGGGCTGGAGGAATGGCTTAGTGGCTAGGGCGTTTGCCTGCAAAGACAAAGGATCCAGGTTCGATTCCCTAGGACCCACATTAGCCAGCTGCACAAGGGGGCACACGTGTCTGGAGTTCGTTTGCAGTGGCAGGAGGCACTGGCACACCCATTCTCTCTCTCTCTCTCTCTCTCTCTCTCTCTTTCTCTGTCAAATAAATAAATAAAATGTAAAAAAAAAAAAGTTATGGAGTGAGAGGGGTGGTCTGCTTTCAACTTGTGTCTTTCTCCATAACACCAGTATCAGAATCGTGTCACTCCTTTCAGGTGTCCACAGGGTGTCAGAGATGAAATGGTGCTCTGTCCTCCGTGGGAGCTGTTGGGTATGGAGAATGATGCGTTTTACCTGTTGGTGGGAACTGCCCAGGGCCTGTTTCTAGCTTGAGGATGACAGCAGCTATCAGGGTGGTAAAACCTTCCTGCTTCACCCAATCATTCCAACTTTCCATATTTTCACCAACTTCAGAAACAAGACAAGTCCCCAGTGACTTGCCCCCCTCAGCCAGTCATAATTTGAGTGTATCTCTGACTATTTTGGGCCCAACAACAGTGCCCAATGGGCTAAGTGGAGAAGTGGGGGCAGGGGACTGCTTCATGCAAACTCTGCTGAGCCCTTCCCACACAGGTCCAGCCCTGCTGAATCAGACCTGGGAAAGCACGAGGGGTGCAGGGCCCCAGGGCCCGAGGAGCTGAGAGTACAGCATGAGTCACCTTTAATTAAGAGTATTTCTTAAGTAAATGACTTAATAGGACAGTTATATTCATTAAAAGTGTAATTATAAGACATAAGCTCAAGCCGGAAAGAATGTGGAGTGTGAGGGTGGAACCCAGTCAGAGGCAGTACTGCACTCCCAGTGAGGCAGCAGGCAGGCGGGCATAGAAAAGAGTGTTCTCTCATGGAATTCATCACTGTGCTCCTTGGCCAACCCAGCTACCCTCAAATCCCAGCACTCTAGCAAAGGAGCCTCAGCATAATTAAAACACAATAATAATAATAAACACTGATTAAAGTTTCTCAGTGTATCCCATTAAACTCTGAATCACCCTTCAACATGTCCTTCTTCCTGAGCTTCTGAGTCTACTCTGCCCCACCCAACCTAGAAAGTACCCAACTGCCACCTGAGTGTGCACATGGGACTCACCAGGCTTAAACTTGGCCCTTTAAAGACTCCAAGAACTAACAATTAGGAGAACCCATCTCTCAAGTTGGGCATGGTGGTACACACTTGTATTCCCAGCACTCAAGAAGGAGGCTGAGGCAGGAGGAATTCATGTCCAACCTGAGATACTGAGAGCCTATTTCTCATTCACTCTGGGCATAAGGAAGTGCCCAGGGTTATTGTGTTTTCTGCCACACTCCTAAGTGACTGATTCCTGCCATAGCTCCAAGGAAGCTTGGTTTTTTATCTTCCTGACCTTAGAACCTGACATTTAAAGACATCTCCATGGAGCTTACGTGGACTGTATCCGAGGTTCTCAAAATTTGGAGAGATGGTAAAACCATTCCCTGGGCCCCACCCAGAAATTTTGACTGAGTGGACCTGGACATTCTTCTCCACAAAGCTTACCATGACACCAATGGCTATAGTTTGAGGACCATGCATGGAGAGCCACTGATGCTTGGTAGCCCCAGGGCCACTGTTTACAGAGCAGTAGCAACAGGCTAAAGAGCTCAGAGACTTTGGGAGTTACAGGTCAGTGATCACTAAGAAAAGGAAGAAAAAGATAACTAATATAAAAGAGTTAGAGAGAGAGAGAGAGAGAGAAGCTGTAGAAGATTAAGGTCAGTTTTCATCATACCCTCTCCAGTGTCTTGTGGCTCAGGTGTTCCCTCTCAGGGCCTGGTGAAGGTTCAGCCATTTGGTCTGCCTTTTAGGATATAGAATTTTATGGTACCATTGCCATTTGGGTCTAGATCTGTGTTTTCCACCCCCTCCGTTGCTCTCCCCTCCCTCCCCACCCATCCTATTGTCTAGTCCACAAGATGTTTGCTGGGTGTGTAAGGCATCTTGGGTAGATTCAGGTTAGGTGCTGTAGATGAGTGAGACTATGTGGCAATTTTTTTTTCTGTGATTGGGTAAGTTCACTGAGAATGATCTGTTCTAGGTTCAACCATTTTTCCTCAAATTTCATTGTGTCATTTTTTTCTTACTGCTGTATAGAATTCCATTGTGTAAATATACCATATCTTAGTTATCCATTCTTCTAGTGATGGACATCTGGGTTGATTCCAGCTCTTAGCTGTTACAAACTGAGCTGCTACAAACATGGTTGACCAAATCTGTCTGGCCTGTGGTTTGAAGGTTTTAGGGTAGATGCCCAGTAAGAGAATAACTGGGTCTGTTGGTATCTCTATAGTCAGCTTTTTCAGGAGTCTCCATATTGCTTTCCAAAGTGGTTGTATCATCCTACATTCCCACCAACAGTGGATGAGTGTTCCTACTTCTCCACGTCCTCACCAGCATTTATTTTCATTTCATTTTTTGATGTTTGCTATCCTTACTGGGGTAAGGTGGAATCTCATAGTTGTTTTAATTTGCATTACCCTGATGATTAGGGATGATGAACATTTTCTTAAGTGTGTGTTTGCTGTTTGTATTTCTTCCTCTGTGAACTGCCCGTTCAGCTCTTTGCCCCATTTTGTGAGTGGGGTGTTTGACTTTTCATTGTTTAGATTTTTGAGTTCTGTGTAGATTCTAGAGATTAGGCCTCTATCAGTTGGGTAACCAGCAAATATTTTCTCCCATTCTGTGGGTAATCTATTGGCTTTGCTTATTGTATGCTTGTCTGTAAAGAAACTCTTCAGCTTCATGTGATCCCATTGGCTGAATGACTGTTTAAGATTGTGAGCTACTGGGGTTTTGTTCAGGAAGTCTTTTCCCATTCTATATCATGGAAAGTACTTCTATATTTTCTTCCAGTAGTAGTCGAGTTTCTGGTCTTATATTGAGGTCTTTGATCCATTTGGACTTGAGTGTAGTGCACGGCGAAATGTGTGGATCAAGTGTCAGTTTCCTGCATATGGTTATCCAGTTTGTCCATCACCATTTGTTGAAGATGCTGTCTTTTTTCCAGCCTATATTGTTAGAGCCTTTGTCAAATATCAAGTAGCTATAGTTGCTTGAGACTGTGTAGAGACTTTGTATGCTCCAGCTACAGAATTGTGGTTCCATTCTCCTGTAAGGCTCAGGTCATGATGGGCTTCCTGGAATCTCCCTGCAGGCTGCTCTGACAGACAGAAGCCAAATACCGTCCACAGGGCTGGAGAGATGGCTTAGCGGTTAAGCACTTGCCTGTGAAAGCCTAAGGACCCCTGGTTAAAGGCTCGATTCCCCAGGACCCACGTTAGCCAGATGCACAAGGGGGTGCACGCATCTGGACTTCGGTTTGCAGTGGCTGGAGGCCCTGGTGCGCCCATTTTCTCTCTCTATCTGCCTCTTTCTCTCTCTGTTGGTGGTTCTCAAATAAGTAAAAAGAAACAAACAAACAAATACGGACCACAGACAGGAGCTGCAGGCTCAGTGGCCATTTCTGTAGTAGATAAATTTCAAACAGGAAACAAATTCTATTTAACCTAAACACACACACACACACACATCTTTTCAACATGTTAATATCAAATTATTAACGTGATATTCTTTTCCCTACTAAATTCTTCATAATCTGCTGTGCATTATATATAGTACACCTCAGTTTGGACCAGCCATTCTCAAATACTCAAGAGCCACACAGGGCTAGTGGTCCTTGTGTGAGATTATACAGAAAAGTCCCTTCTCCTCTTTCAGTATTGCTCTTCTAACAATAGCATTTCTTCCTGTGATGGCTTGTCTGTTTGCAATAGCTGTGCTTTGATGCTGGCTCATTGTTATTGTTATTATTACTCCTATTAATTATCTTGAAGTACCTAGTACTGGCCTATATGGAGAAAAGGATTGTTTTGTGCTGGCTGATATAAACACAGAATCACATGAATATAGGGACAGAGAAGGCCCATGGGAGCATCTGACCTCAGGGGTCTCTTCCCAGTACTGTGATATTCATTTCTCTAGTTTGCACTGGCCAATAGATCATAGAGGAGAGAATAATTCAAGTTTTGGAGCCCTCCCCCCTTACAAGTTTCCTGTTTCACTTTAGTCTTCAACTCACTACATTAAAAAAAAAATCCCACCAGGAGGGCCCAGGAAACAGGAAAAATAGTTGTGCTGTTGGTTTCATGTTTGGGGAAGAACAGGGTTTCACTATCTCCATGGCACTTGGCGTGAAAGTGGGCTTTGTTACTGCAGACACTGCTCCCATTCAAGGCCCCCTTTCCCAGCTGCTGAGAGCCAGTCTGTGTTTTGACAGACAGGCCGAATGCAATGCAGACAGTTGTTTTAATTTCCAGCCAGATGCAGACATCACTCACAAGAAGCCCAAAACCTAAGAAAAGAAGTGCAGCACTGGACTGCTCCTCTCAAGTCCTGCAGGGTATACCAGAGGTAGCCAGTTGAAGCTCACTGGGTAGCTAGGGGCCCAAAGACCCTGAGAGGCTGAAAGTGGACAGGCCTGCACCAAGGTCTTCAGGAGGCGCCTGTCAGAAAGTTGCCTCTTGTAGGCATCACAGGCTGTGAGTAGGTTCAAGGGTTGCTCTTTGGCAGTGATAGCTGGATGTTGTCTTTCAAATGTCAAATATGTACTTCAGAAATCATAGTCTCAGAAACAGATTAGGTAAACTGTTAGAAATAGAATACCAGAATGTCCAAATCAGAAGGGAGAGCTAAAGTCTCATTCACAGCCTCCCAGACAAATGTGAGCCTGCCAAATAATCTGAGATGAGTTTACTTTGGACAGTGGGTCATTGTGGGTTGGATAGCCCTGATTTTCTTATGTTGAACTTTTTGGAAACTCTGCATCCATGAGTCTTAAGGCAAATACTGGAACCTTGAGACTTCCCTTCAATGTGCTAAATAAACATTCCAGCTCCATCAGCTGAAATTCAGATACCCCATAGTCCCTAGTGTCTTCTGGCTCCCTCAGTCAAGGATCTTGGGCTGAGTGTCATCCTCTAATGGGAACCTCAGCTTATAAATCCCCAATAAAGGGTAACCTCTCTCAGTTCTTATACTCTATGCCTATTTTGGGTAGCCCATGATGACACTGGCACCTTTAGGCATTACTTTACCCTATCAGGTCATATAGAGCTGAACTCAAATCCATGTTAGCCAGCAAACTCTAGGGATTCTATTTCCACCTCTCCTGCACAGGGAATGTAGATATGTGCTGCTGCACCTGGTTTTTAAATGGGTGCTTGGGATCCAGACTCAGGTCCTCATGCATGTAAGTTGAGCATTTTACCAACTGAGTTATCTCCTCAACCCCATGTGTCCACTTTTGAAACTGAATCATAAGATTTTACCTTACCCTTCCTACATCTACTTTTCATCCTATTTTTATTATTGAAGTGTATTGAGGTAGTTAAGGCTAATCACTCACTCATGTTAAGTGTTGTGATGTGTTAAAGGTGGCTGGGTACCCAATGAGAAAAGAAAGGCATGCTGTGTCTCTCTCTGCCCCATCCAGTGCACACCCAGTGATCACATTAGTATGCTTATGACTGCTTTTACCCATGATAATCTCTTGGCTTGAATGTCCTTACAAGTCTTTATATCTGGTACATTCATTTCTATTTTCCTTCTCTTAATTCCTATCTTTCATTTTTCTTTCTTTTCTCTCTTTATTTTTCCTTTCTTTCTTCCTTCCTTCGTTTCTTCCCTCCTTTCTTTCTTTCTTCTCTTGAGACAGGGTCTTACTTTGCAGCCCAGGCTCTACTGAAACTGTGAGTGATCCTCCTACCTCAGCATCTCTCCAAGTGCTAGGATTCCAGGCAAGAGCATAGGAGGCTTGGGACGTTCTTATTTTTCAAGACTCACCTTTAATCCCTAGGCCCCTTCTTCCTCACAGGTTATACTGACTGTCCCTCCTTTAAGCTCCTAAGATGCCTAGTGTTCACATCAATCCTATGCTACAAACAGTACAACTCTAAGCAACTCCCAGTTGAAAAGTGCTACTCCCCTGGACTGTGGGCCTTGGCTAGGGCAGAGACTATGTTTGGCTTGCTGTGGATTATGTATCATTTTAACCTTCACAGAGCTGGCATTGATGAGGGTCATTGAATTCACAGTGTTAGGATCCACCCTGACCCTCTGGGAAAGATGTTGCAAAGGTGTCTCCCTCATATCTCTGTCCTCTGCCAGCAATAAAGCATAGTGTCATTGGACCACAGGTTATGTTTTCACCTCAGCTCACACATCCAGCAGGTGAAGGCCCTCTGCAGCCCAGCAAATGAGCTCTTATTCCCAGCCCAGCATGTGTTTCTGCAACTCAGCAGCCTCCTTCCCAGCCAGCAACAGACACCTAGGACATGCAAAATGGAAAAGTTTATTCCTCTGACTTCCTTGCCTTGGCCTTCACTGTCATACATGCTGGGCTGGTAGAGGGGGGGGGGTCGGCAATGGTGTCAAAAAGGCCCAGATCAGAGCCCTGCAGACACCTCAAAAAGCCAGGAGGGAGTTCAAGGGCCATGCTCTCTGGTGAGGGTGAGGGTGGGGCTTGTCTGAAATTCCCTTTCCCCAGAAGAGACAGAATCAGACAGGCAGTTCTTCTCTGTGCAGGTTCCCATTTTGCCAGACTTTTCAAAGGGTGGGAGAGTTACTAGAGAAACTGAATGCGGCCCTCAGAGGGATAATTGGATCCAGGTGGTATACTTGGTTGGCTGTAAAGAGCCAATGCCATGCTATGAATATTATTTGATGGGAAGCTTTTCTCCCCCACCAATATGTTCCATGCAGCAGGATGTCTCGGCCTGAGCCCAGCTGAAAGCTCTTCAGAGATGAGTTTGTGCCACTCAATAGCCTTTCAGCAAAGTTAACCATTTTCAGCGCTTGCTTGGGGCTTACCCAGCTCTCAGGAAGATGCCAGTGACAAGAAGCGAAAGGCTGGAGGACTCGCTTCCTCCTCTGTCAAAGGCACGGCTTCTTGAACCTGCCACTCACCTTTTGCTTAGCCCTTCATGACTTAACCAGCAACAAGGTGGGACTAGTGAGACCACCGACACGCCCCTGCCACCTCCTTAGGGAACATGGCAGTGCATGAGTGTAAGCAAGTCTTCAAATACATCTTTAACTTGTCACAACCTGACCTCCCTGTGCTCTCTTTCCTTTCTCTACCAGGTCACCAGGCTCCCAGTGGAGTCATGCGAACAGTACACAACTTGTGGAGAGTGCCTAAGCTCAGGGGACCCCCATTGTGGCTGGTGTGCCTTGCACAACATGTAAGTTTGGGACATTCTGCAAGCAGTCCTGGCATGCAGAAGACAGGGGACTCCCTGGGATACTGGCAGTAGCAGAGGAATTTCCATATTTTCAGTAGTAGTGGTTGTAAATGAGACCAGTGTGGGGGGTAAGAAGAGGCAGAAACCATGGTCCTTCTTGTATATGTAGTGGGCCTTTGCTAGTAGTAGACAGCTTCACATCGCTGAGATGAACTTCCAAACCAGGCATAGTCATGGAGGAAGGGATATTTATTGAAGCTTACAGATCCAGAGGAAGTCCCATAATAGCAGAAGAAGCTGCCTGCTTTCACAGGTCCAAACGGAGAGAGAGAGAAGCCAAAAGCCCAAAAGCCAAAACCTACACAGCACACTTCAGGAACTCCAGGTGGAACTAGGCACCTTGCATATCCTTAGGTTGGAATTTCAAACCTACCTCCACACCTCAAAATTAGCCCAGTGACACCTCCTCCAGCCAGGTGGCTATAGATCCAAACTACAAACTAATCAAACACTGAATATATTGGGGGCCATCTATTCAAACTACCACACTAGTCTTTTGCTCTCAGCCACTTTGGGGTGACATGGTTGTGTCCTTGTGTTGCTGAGGAAAGTCCACAGGGAGAGCTGTACGATCTCTAAGGATTCAAAGAACTTCTTAGGCATAGCCAGACATAGAAGCCAGGCCAAGGTGTGCAGACCAGACACCAGAACTCAGAGGCTTGCACTCCACCTAGCTACCGTGTGCCTTGTGTGGCTCTGAAGGGATCTCCAACAATTCCAGACCACACTCTCTCTCTCCATTGTTAAATTGGGGAAATGCCTATTTCACAGGTGAATTGTGAAGGCTAAATGAAATAATAAATGATCTGGAAATAAGAAAGCCCAGTGGAGGCTACACAAATCAAAATAATTATTATGGACTCAGTACCCTTGGGAGGACCCTTCTGGCCTCATTATTTCATGATACCAAGAATTCTACATTGTACTCCAACTGGCCTCATATTCCTATTCAGATGCATCCCTACCACCCAAAGCCAGCTCAATAGAAATGCAAAAACACACTTAAACTTCCTAATTCACTACACCCCAGAGGGAGAGAAAAGGGTAAAAATCTGAAAGGCAGGGAGCTGGCCAGGAATTCTCTTGCCCAATGGATTTGGAAACTCCATGGCATGGTGCCAGCTAACAAGGCATCTCCATGAAATGTGCTGGGTTTGGGGTGGAGGCAGAGGGCCAGAGTTCAGGGTCCTGCACAATAGCTCTTGGCTTTCAGCCTCTGCAGCAGGTGTTGGAAGGACTCTAGAGGGAAGGAGGGAGGCTGGGCTTTACAGATGCAAAATCTGGACTGGATTTGAGCCCATGAACACTGGGTTTGCTTCTTAGACTTTGGAGGTAAGAGACTTCTCAAAAAGTTTTGCAAAACTGTTCTTATCAAAATCTGGATAATGAGTCTGGACATACTTGTCAGACAGGCGGTAAAGATGTCAGGGCCACATACCCTGCTCCAGGAATGGCAAAGTGGGTACATTTGGCTCCCACCGGTGATGCTGACCCGTGAGTTACAGGCTCTCTCTCCTGAGAAGTTCATTCTGTGATTAGCCAACAACCCATCCCCAGCTCTGTGCAGAGGTCTAAGAGACCCTCTCATTCTAAGGTGACTCCTTCCAGTGGTGCCACCTACTCCTGCCCCTCTCCTCGCTTCCCCTTCCTGGTTTTAATGACTGTGACACTTCTCACATGCAGAACTACAGATTGTGGTCATCATTTATGTACCAGCAAAGATACTGTTTCCCCAACTGTATTATACCTATAGATGGATCAATAATGCCCACAGAGCCCAGCTTCCCTGCTCCACTCATCGTCCTCCTAGTCTAGGCTACCTGTGGCTTCGAGAATGAATGAGACCCATCATCATGGACTTTTCTCAACCTGTCTGTGCACACCTCTCCTGGTGACTTCCTCTGCTAGGCATGTGGACTGCACATTTTTATTCTCAGGTATCTCCTCACTTGGCATTCTCATCTTCACCAGACTTTCCTGCACTACCCTCCCACTCGCAACAGGGACACAGCAATCCCAGGAGCCCAAGCCCAAGAGTCAGCCTCTACAGTGGAGGCAGAGGACTGAGCAAGATGACTAAGAGCCTCTGGATCTTGAAACCCTCCTGTCTATTCTGTATGCCTTGCCTCTGCTAGTGTGTTATTGTCTCCCAGGTTATTTATCTTTGTTAGGACTATTGCTATAAGTAGCATGATTTTAAAAAAGCCATTTCAGTGAGATAAAGGCTCTAGTCAAGAGCTCACTATAGAGCTATCTTAAGGATTCACTTAAACCTCGATAATTCTTTCCTTTGACAGCAGTCATATTTAGATCCATTATGTGCCTGGAAAGGCAGAGAGGAAGGAGCTTTGGGGATTCAGGGTGGGAATCACTGCTTGATTTTGGACTCATGTACTGTCCAATGGGTGTTTGGTTTGAAGCTGTACCAGACATGAATATGTTCCCATGAGATATAGCAAATGGAAGTCCCAGGCTCCCAAGTTCAGGCATCACTGAAAGAACCTGGAGCCAGAGATGAAGACATCAGGAGAAACAGCCACACAGGCTTTCTGACAGAGGCAACCCTAACCATGCTTCTTGTCTGTCTCTCTGACTCATGGCACAAACATTTATTTAAAATATACCATGTGACAGGAAGAAAATCTCAATGAATAAAACATGACCCCTGCCTTCAAAGAGCTATTAATCTACCCACAAGATCACATATACACACACACCCTGTCTTGCAGCTAACACCCTCTCCTGAATGCTAACATCGTAGGAGGAGAATGACAATATCAACTCTGATATTATAATGATAATATTAATAATGATAACCATCATTATTGATATTAGTATCACAAGGCCTAATACTGAAACATACCCACTAAGTGCCAGGACACAGTGTAAGCACTACTCACTTAACTCTACCAGGTAGAGTATTATTGTCATCCTGGCCATTTTTGGTTGAAGAAACTAAGAACAGATAGATTAACTTGCCCAACGGAGCCCAGCTAGTGGTAATTGGCTACCTAGGGTTTAAGCCCAGCATTCTGCCTCCTAAATTCATGTCTGAGCCCCCTGCTGTGCTACTTCTCAAGCCCTCCAGACTTCTCTTACTTGCTCACCTGAACACCCTACAGTACTGGCATGGTGTTCTTTATATCTAACCTGCATCCAGGTTGAGAATTAATCCTCGTTCCTTAATCTCTTTTTAGCTGTAAGTGATAGCAACCATCTGGGAGTACAGTGGATGTTATCACCAGGCAATAGGACACAAGGCTCAGAGAACAGACCCCTCTTACTCAGGGACAGTGGAGTCCTGACCTCTTCTAAATCTGGGTCTATGCAGGTGCTCCCGTAAAGACAAGTGTCAGCGGGCCTGGGAAGCAAATCGATTCGCTGCCAGCATCAGCCAGTGCATGAGCCTTGAGGTACACCCCAGCAGCATCTCTGTGTCTGAGCACAGCCAGCTGGTAAGTAAGGGGGAGGCGGGACAAAGCATGTACTGGGGCTGTGCTCCTTTATCCTCTGCATGCAGGTCTACACATTGACCACACTTTCAGTGCTCCAAGGAAACTAGAGGAAACCCGTGGTGACCCCTGTTGTAAGGATACAGCTACTCTCCATGTTTCCTGCAAACTTAATACCCAATGATCTGCTTTGTAAATCTCAATTTTTCATTTGGTAACAAACATCTATGACATGATATAATACAATACCCAACAGTACATTCTTTAGGACATGGTATGATTATAGTTTTCTATTTGCTACTCTTTCAAGTAAGTTGGAGACGGAGAGTATCAGAGAGAGAAAGAGAGAGATATTAAAGAAAGACTGATATTTTTATAACTATATGCTTAAAGAGAATATTAAACAGAATAATAAAGTAGCCCTTAGCCACCTGTTAAGGTTCAACCTAAAATATTTCATGTCCTCGGGGCCCTGACTATTATTTCATTATGAAAGCTTTATGAGTGTTCACAAATGTTAATTAGTTAATGAGCCTTCAGTTTTGGTTCATTCATCCCCACCAGGAGATTCTGGCTCCAGTGACGCTCGAAGAACAAACAGAAGGGATTGCGCCTGTAATGGTGGCCGAGGACAAACTCATTTCAAAGTACACTGAATTCAGAGCAGCAGTTCTCATTAGATATTTCCTGTTAACACTTTATTCTTAAACTCTGTGATATATTTTACCACTAATGGGAGGCTTTACAAACTTCAAAAGGTCTGGATTGGAATGAACCCTTAGGTAATAGGCAGTCCTAAACCATTGGTGGCTATTTCCTGATGCTCTAAGCTCCTTGTGAACATTCTGCCCCAGCCCAGGGTACTTCTGAAGCCCACAGGCTCTGAGTGAAGGCCTGAGGAGTAGCCAAGGTGAGGAATCACCACCTTCCACCAGCCTGGCTCCTGGAGAACTTCTACCCTAATGATGCTTTTGCTCCAAGGAGCCCAGACTAAGGCCCGTGATAAAGCCCCTATCCTATGATTCCATGAACCCTTTAGGTATCCATGGTACCTTGCAGTTAATTTCCATGTCAGATCCAGCCAGGTCTGAGATAAATTTTGGTACCTTTCTCTCTAGTGGTTTGAACCCCAAGTGCCTTCTCATGCTGGACAATATTGAGGAACTAACAGTACTCAGTGAAGACCATTGACCCTACACACTATGTAGCCATTTACTACTCTAATTGCTGAGTGGCAGAGGCAGGTGATCACCTACACTAATGCCCTTTTCTCATAGATGAAGTCGAGGAGATCTGAGAGAAATAGATCTTGCAGGGAGCCTGCCCTGGGCCTAGATCTCCTGAGCTCTTGCTTCTCCCACAGCTCAGCCTGGTTGTCAGTGATGCTCCTGACCTGTCGGCTGGCATTTCCTGTTCCTTTGGGAACCTGACTGAAGTGGAGGGACAGGTTTCTGGGAACCAGATCATCTGTGCCTCTCCTGGGCCTAAGGATGTTCCTGTCATTCCCCTGGACCAAGGTAAGGTTGTATGCTAAACCACAGACTAGGGGCTGCTCTGCCATCATGGGCATGGGGCCACAAATAGCAGGCATAGTAGTTGCCTGACTAGCCTTCACATACCAGATGCCGTTATTGGTTCATGCAACTTGCTTGAGTTTGAAAGTAAACTACTGCATCCCAAAAGTGGATGGAAGAAGGGAGGATGGAAAATGCCTACTCCCTCTGAGTGGAGAGTCTGAAGTCTGCCGTCTCTTCAGGGAATAGGATTGGCTTCAGGCCATAGACTGTACTGGATTCTCTCAATGAAACTGGAGCCCAAGATGTTCTGGCCTACTATTTTGAAATTCATTCAATAACTGAACAAGCTTAGCCAAGGGAAGGGACTGTATGGAATCGAACACTGAGGGATGGGCTGCTGATTGCTAAAGGAGTTTCTCTGGGGAGGAGAAATCTCAGGAAGTTTCCATCTGTACCTCAAAAGGGCCCCTGGGTGGCTCTGCAATGGGCCCTTTGGTTCAGGATGTCCAGTGGGCCCCCAGATTTTAATTCTATCCATTTTTTAAAATTTTATTTATTTATTTATTTTTCCTGCTAGGCACACTTTTCATCTTTATTTATTTATTTATTTTTAATTAATTAGTTTTGTGCTGAGCGAATACAGTGAATTTGGTACCATTATTAGGCTCATCCATGACCTACTCCCTCCCCCTGGCCCCTCCTTGTTGAGGTATATGGATCATCCATTCTGGATATTTATTTATTTATTTATTTTTTATTTTTTTGCAGACTGGTTTGGCCTAGAACTGCAGCTGAGGTCCAAGGAGACAGGAAAGACATTTGTCAGCACAGAGTTCAAGTTCTACAACTGCAGTGCCCATCAACTGTAAGCCTCACAGGGAGCCTCACTTAGTCTGCTATGAACACTGGGTTTCCCCCTCTCCTCTAAGTTCCTCTAGGACAGGAACACACACACATATGTGCACTTCCCTTATGCATGCATGCATCCCACAATATATACATACAAAAATAAAAATAAATTTATTTAAAAATTGGCAAGTGAGCCAGATCTCCTTAGTTCCCCATTCTCTGATCTTGATGTTCATGAGTAGAACAATCTTCTAGAGGTCTAGCTTCTCCACAGTAGTCACAAAAGGAAACCTATCTGAGCCCCATTGGGATAACTCAATAGACATTCTGAAAAAGACAAAATAAGAGATAGAAATGGTTGGCAGCAAATTTGGCAGAGAAGGGTGAAGCTGAACTGGACAAAAATGCCTATGACACACTGCCCAACAATCTCAGTTAACCTGCTGAGAAATGCCAGCTTCTCGGAGAGAAAAGCCATCAACTCTCACAAGCTGACACAGTGGTTATAGCATCTATTGTTTATGAGAGTATCTTCATCTCCATGACAACCCTCTATGATGTCACCATGTGCACTGATGATTTTCTATGGCAACCAAGATACTGTCACAGGCAGAAAGTTTTAGGGGAAAAATAGATCTCCTTGACAGCAAAGATTCCATTTTATTGCTAAAAATGATCTAGCTTGCCCCTTTCTTATTCCTGGAAATCACAGCTAAAATTCACAAAATCACGTTCAGTTCCCTCTCTTTATATGGTAAACTGAGGCCTACAGAAAGTAAGTGCTACAGTGACACTGGCAAAATTAGCCAGTGCAAGAGCCAGGTTTTGAACCCCAATATACATTGGCTATCTTCATCATTTTCTTACTGAATGACAGGGAATTATGAAGAACCACTAAGTGAAGAGGGCATGAAATAGCACTAACCTAACTAAGCTCATAAATTGAGTAACCTGGGACATGAGCCAGCCTCACCCTGGGGCTTCCTACACCCCAGGATGGAGTCTCCCCATCCACAGGTTATCAGAACCCACCAGGTGGCGCCAGATTGCTGACTTGTTCCTGTCTGTGCCAGGTTAGAACAAGAAAGCTGTTAGGAAGCCCGGCTAGCCCCCATGTTTCTGTAACAGCACATACAGTGCATACACCTCCAGACAAACCGGAGATAAAGAAGTGCTCACTCTGGCAGGAAACGTGTGTGCCATACTTGTATTCTACTGTGTCATTCCCAGCCAACAGTAATACAATGCAAATTTGAGTACTGTAAATTGTCCCAAGCCCAGTAACACAGAGGCTATGATCCAATTGCTAATACTCAAAGGTTAGTCAAGATGTTGAAATAACAGGTGATTTAAGCTCTTGAAACTGCTAAATGCATTTAGCATTGTTCTTTTCAGAACTATTTCCTATATATTACCTTGTTTGATACCCAACAGCAATGTGGAATAGACAGGAATGCTTCAGTAAAGACAGATGAAGAAACTTCAGTGCAGAGAGTGAGTGACTTGCTTGAAGTGACCCCATTGGCAGCAACAGAAGCACGACTACAATCAGACTTGCATATTCTTCCTCTGTGCTCTTTCTGCCACTCTGTCTTTAAAGTAGTGGTATGCTGGCAAATGTTCAACTACCAGTAATCAGATTTTTAAAATCTTTTTTGAGCATTTACCAATTTCTATGATTTAAATACTCTTACCATGACTGGTTCTAGTCTACCAGCATGGGATTGCAACTTGTAAAATTCCTAAAATAGAAACAAACTCCAGCACACTACTACTTTATAAGTTAAATTATTCCCACTCTGATCTCAGCTTATTTCTAATTTTCTGGCCCTATGAACATCCTTGGATGGAGAATCCACATTATCAGTGCTGGAAGATGCTCTGCTAGTTTGTTTTCCTGAGGCTGAGGCTCGAATGTGAACTCAGGATCACAGATTTCCCTCGTTACAGTGCCTGACTGTCTCCTCCTTGCAGGTGCCTATCCTGTGTCAACAGTGCCTTCCGTTGCCACTGGTGCAAGTACCGCAACCTCTGCACACATGACCCCACCACCTGCTCTTTCCAGGAGGGCCGGATCAATATTTCAGAGGTAAGAAGGCTCACCATGACATGAAGACATTCCCAGAAATTCTGAATGACAGGGTCATTTCAGATGGTCAGTCCAATGGCTTAACCATTTCTGTCTCTCGCACATCTTGGACACCATGTTGTTATAAATCTCAAGAAAGTGGAAACAAATAACCCCAGAGGCAGAGTCTATCTGCTGGACTCCTAGCACTGTGCATTCAAGAGCTTGAAGTGACTGGTTGAGACTCAACACTTAGAGAAACTACCAGCCAAATATACGCCATAGTCTGGAATAGAGTGAAGAGTGTCTGTTCTTTGTGCCTGACCCTTTGATCAGCTGTACACTTCCTCTACTTCTGTGGAATAGCCACTCTCAAACATTTGTTCATGACAACTTTTTCTTCCAACTCTAAAATTCTTTGACTCTGATGTATGCCTCGGTGGGAGGCCTTGTAGAAAGAGAGAAATTCTGCTAGTGAACAGAACCAGGAAGTGCCGGAAGCCCTACTTTATTACCTAGTTGGTGCCCTATCCCAAAGCCCAGCCCACACTTTTTACTGACACTATAAGATACCACCTTGCTCATCTTCCTTGTAAATAGTCCAACCTGTGATTTGTTGATGTTGACTTTCTTACATGTCCCAGCATACCTCACCTCCATGAATCCTGCTTGGTCAATTTCCCTTTCTTATCCTGGTGCTTTTCCAGTTGGGTCTGGACAGTTGAGACTTAGGTATTCATACAAACACACGTGTACACATCTGGTGGTCCTCTTGCTCTGCCTTCTAGAAAGTCTACCAATATTAAGAGTACCTGTTCTGTTTCCTGTACTGTGATAGCCTTTTGAGAGGCTTATCCATCTGGCAGTGGGTAGAAAGCTGCTTGGAGGCAGAAATACATCTTTAAATCCTAATCCCTTCTCAGTGAACGTTTATAGAATAAATTCATGACAAAAATGACAAATTAGTGATATCCACATCCGAGTTTTGGTGATGGGAATTATATCTACCCAAGAAACCCAAAACTGGAGTTTCTTGTGTCTCCCAATCTCACTTCTACAGCTAAAATAAGAAAGTAAACTTTAAACAATTTATGAAATAGATGCACTTATTTTCAAATTCTTGTTCCTTTCTTTTTTTTTTTTTTTTTTTTTTTTTTTGGTTTTTTGAGATAGGATCTCACTCTGGTCCAGGCTTACCCGGAATTAACTCTGTCATCTCAGGGTGACCTTTCATGGCGATCCTCCTACCTCTGCCTCCCGAGTGCTGGGATTAAAGGCGTGCACCACCACGCCCGGCTACTCTTGTTCCTTTCTGAAATACATATTACATTCAGTCAGAAAAGTAGAATTCCTCTTAGCTTGAGAGGAGGAGACATAGATGGACCCCATCATAAATAATAATATAAAGCCAGGCGTGGTGGCACACGCCTTTAATCCCAGCACTCGGGAGGCAGAGGTAGGAGGATTGCTGTGAGTTCGAGGCCAGCCTGAGACTACAGATTGAATTCCAGGTCAGCCTGGGCTAGAGTGAGACCCTACCTCAAAAAAACAAAAATAATAATAATAATAATAATTTAAGACAGACTCATCCACAGCTACATCAGAATTATGCACTCACACACCCAGTGCCTTGGGAACAACCCATGAAGGATATTCCTATAGCCACTGGGTATACTGGGATGCAGCAGCCTACAAGCACTATACTTGTCTTGCTGAACACTGGGAATTAATTCCATCCCTGAGATTCTGTCTAAGGGTTTGAAACTAGTCTTGTCACTCAGAGAAGAAACTGAAGAGCTAAAGGTGTAGGCGAGAGTCATCATAGCCAGGAAGCCAGTAGAAGAACAGCCAATGGAAGCGAGCTGCAGGAGGGCCAGTGTGGACAAAGTCTGGGCCGTGGAAAATTATGGTCCAGGGCCTCAGAAACCGACCTTTACTATGGCCACTTGAAACTATGAAGTCCCTTAAGTTAGATGAAGGAAGGCCCTAAATCCAAGAAGACATTGGTGCAGAGCCAGACCAAGAGTAGTCTACCTCCCTTCTGCTGGGGCCAACCACACTGGCAGAGAGAAACCCAAAGCCAAGCGTGAGGGTGACCTGCAGCTGAGCAAGGACCAGCAGTGTCTCAAAGAGTGAGGCAAGTAAACTGCCCGATATGCAGAGGCCTGAGGGCTGAGCTCCAGAAAGATAATTGGAAACAGGCCCAGCCTCCTCCACTCCAAGAAGGAACTGCTAAAGTACAGCTCTCCTTGGACTACAGATGAGAGACTGAGATTTGAACATTCTAGAGAGTTGGCTGAAGAGAAGCCCCTACCTCCCTGCACTGCAGGATTAAGTGAATACTAAAAGAGCACCAAGGACAAGCCCAGAAACGTCCATCTCCTTTCTGCCTCACTTTCTGTCCTTGCTTTCTGAGCCTTGGATTAGAGAATAGCATTCTCCATGTTTCATGCATTCTTTTCTGGGGGGATGTCTACAGGCACCGCCCCCCATCCTCTAGGAAGGGCACTGACAACAGACCAAAGGGCAATTCCACCAGAGTTCACCCTAGCAAATCAATGAGTTTATTTGGTTTACTTATAAAGCATGGGCAAATGGTTACTTCCAGGAGCATGGGACCCCCAAAGCAGCCATAGCATCATGAAGTCTTATCCCAGCAAGAATGATGACCTTCCCATAGCTGCATAGATGGAGCTCCTGTCCCTCGACTTTCTATCCTCTATATTCTTTGTCTCCCCAAGCCCCTCTACCTAGTGGATCATTGCCTACAACTAGCACAAGAGGCAGCCAGGATCTCAGGTGAGAGTCTGAAGGCTTTTCCTATATCTTTCTTGTATGGGAGACCAGCACCAAGTCCATTTTCCCAATTTCAAGAATCCATCATGAGTGGGCATAGCTGCTTCTAATAAAAATAACAATGGTGGTTTATTCGGAGGAAAGTGTCATAAATACCCCATCTCTTTCATCTCCCCACCTCCCTGTGAGACTTGGGGTGCAGTTGCTATCTTGTTCTTATGCATGCTGGCCCTTTAGAAACTGACTGTGAAGGAAGCCAAGACTCCTTGCAGCTGTTGCCTTGGCTCAGAAAAGGAAGTAGAATATTGCTTCCCATTACAGTGACTAGGGCCACTTCCTTCACTTCTTAAAACGCTGCCGCCGTTCTCAGCTACAGCCAGTCACATATCCCTTCCCAGCTGGTGGCTTCCAGGCCTGGCACTGCTTTAGAGGACTCCATTCCTAAAAGTTTGAGGGATAGCAAAAGCACATGTGCCCAGCTTAGGCATCCTCTCCCTCCATCAGAAGCTTCCTCTCATATCTTCAGGTTGTTTTAGGGGATTAAAAAATCCCTTAATTATCTCTTTGGGGTTCCTTGAATATCTCTTTTACACTTCCAATAAGCCCTTTCCCTAATTTTGAATCAACATTTTCTCTTTTTATGTTTGTGGAAGTAATGTATAACTGATTAGGTTCACCAGTGAACATGGCAACATACATACCTCACACATTTGTAGTTATCACATGTAGAGGAAGTTCTTACAGTATGCTTTCCTGGGACTGTAGCATCAGAGTCATCTGTAAACTATCTAGAAAATCTAATTCTTGGGTCCCATCCCAGATGAAGCTGAAGACTGAGAACTACTGACAGATGGCATTTCAGTCGATTCTCTAAATCACCCTGCAGTTTCACATAATTCATCTCTGACATCTGTAGTAAACCAAGATGCCAACAATTTAGGGGTTTTGCCCAATACAACAGATTTCAAGCATCCAAAAACACTGACTAACTTGATCTCTACAGGAAACCAAAACCTATGAATATGTTGGTCTCCATGGCTACAACCATGTTGGCAGGTGTGTGTCTTCAATCTGATCCCCTGCTGGTCATGAAAGTTCAGGTGCGGCTGGACCAGCACAAATTCATCTCTACAGATAGAGAGCCTCTCCACAGAAGATAGGTCAGCAAGGCTTTTCAGATAGAAAGACAGCAGCATATGAGGTTCATCTGCCCACCCCCTTCCACAGGGTTGCTGGGTCAGTTCCATGCTTAGGCCTGACAACAAAGAACAGCTGGGTCACAGTGACTGCAATTTAGAAGTAGGAATAGTAGTATCCATTAACTACTGGGAATTTTTCATATATGTAATATTTTACACATATCTACATTTCATTTAGTCATGACTACTTATGAAGGAGATTCTATTTGAGACAAAATAGGGCTTAATTTTTGAAAAAATATTATTTATTATTTATTTATTCATTTGGGGGAGAGAGAGAGAGAGAACGGGCATACCAGAGCCTCTAGCTGCTGCAAATGAACTCCAGATGCATGTACCCCATGTGCATCTGGCTTACGTGGGTACTGGGGAATTGAACTGGGTCCTTAGGCTTCACAGGCAAGCACCTTAACTGCAAAGCCATCTCTCCAGCCTTCATTTTCTTTTTTTTTTTAATTATTTATTTATTTATTTGAGAACGACAGACAGAGAGAAAGAGGGAGAGAGAGAGAAAGAGAAAGGGCGCACCAGGGCCTCCAGCCCCTGCAAACGAACTCCAGATGCATGTGCCCCCTTGTGCATCTGGCTAACGTGGGTCCTGGAGAATCGAGCCTCAAACTGGGGTCCTTAGTCTTCACAGGCAAGAGCTTAACCACTAAGCCATTTCTCCAGCCCTCATTTTCTTTTTATCATCAAACAAATACAGATGTAAGGACTCAGTCCAAACTGGCCTAAGTAAGTTGACATTTAATGTACCATTCACATGCACACACACAAAAATAATATGTAGTAATCATGCTCAAATTGTTAAACCCAGCCTATTCCTATTTACATAGTCTCTTCATATTCCTCTTTCATGCAATCTGTGAGTCAGGTATTACTGCCACTATTTTATAGGTAAGGAAACTGAATTTTAGGTGAACCATCTCTCAAGCCCTTTTAAGGTACTGAGTCAGACCTTTCCACTACACACAGACTAGCAGTTATCTGACCGGTCACCTATACTCTGCCTCTCTGGTGGGATCAGGCTGTGACATGGCATTAGCAGGCAGCCTGCACAGGAATACATGTATAGCTTTCAGCTTTTAAAGCACATCTCCCTCCATGGCTGAACCAGGCATAGTGAGATGGAGATACATAAATATCTACTTTACGCCCCCATCTCAGGAGAAAGATAGAACCAAATAAATCCGATTAGCTTTCCAGGATGCTGGCTGCTCTTTCCTTTGAAGTCCAGTGGGTGAGGATAATACCATTTCCACATGGGAGAAGTCATTTTGGGGACTAACAGGTCTCCAGCACAGAATCTGGCAAGGCACAACCAAACTGAGTGAGTGGCAAGGCCCAAGGCTTACAGGGCTCTCCACTAGGCCCACTATCCCTGCTGCAGCCTTACTTCTTCCCCAGCTCTGGGCTACCCTCAGACAGAACACTACTCAACTTCACTTAAAAGTTAGAGGACTGCTGAGGAAGCAACCTGGCCCCAGTGAGCTATAGGCAAAGGAGGTAAGATGACCTTCAGTTTTCATTAGGAAGTCTGAAGGTCAGCAGGAGTGATCAGTATTTTAAGAATGTTAATGACAGTCTTAACATTTTTCACCAAAAGCATTTATGGTTATTGGCTTTTTTGTCCTTAGGACAAGAAGAGAGAGAGAGAGAGAGAGTGAGTGAGTGAGTGTGTGTGTGTGTATTCACAGAAGCAACTAGTTTGGGAATGGCTTTATCTGATGAAACCCATCAGCTGCCCCAAATCCAGCTGTACTAAACTCCAACAACGTGGCACCGTCCTGGCTGCCATCCCCTGTTGCCCCTGCCCTTGGCCTTACCACTGTCCTTTCAACCGAAGACTCACTGCTTCTCTAATAGTCTTACAGACCTATTCCCCAACCCAGGACTGCATCTCCCTTGTCCACAATACAGGACATGCACATAGAACACCGACCACTTCTTTCCTTTGCCCTGAGAATAAAAAAATAAAAATAAAAAAATCCTATTCTGTCTTACCCTCAGCATCTGCCAAATAACAAAGCCTAGCCATGTTTTTTCTCCTGGGACAATCTCAAGCCTACTTGGACATTAGAGAAGATCATGGTCATTGCTCAAATCTAGTTCTAGAAGACCTGAAACAGCATGACATGAGAGAGTTTTGTAATGTTCTAGACTCCCCATCGAGAAACCACATGTGAGTACTCAAGCTCAACAACTTGCAGGCTGTATTGCACTAGGCCAGGCATAAACAACAAAGCACACATATGTGTAGTTTACATAGTCCTCTTCTCTATCCACAGGGAATGAAGACTGGTCCCAGAACCCCTGCAGAAAATGGCTATAACTATATGAAAGACTCTGTCAAGAGTGCCCATAGGGAATGAAAGTAAAAGAGCAGTAAGGAGCATGTTTATGAGATGATAGCTTGAGGGACTGGCTCCTGAGTGGACCGGGCTGCTTCAGCATTCACTATGGCCCTCTCCCTGGTGGAAGCACTGCTGCTGCAGTTCTCATGTGCAGTTTGCTAACAGGCAAGGGTGACCCTGGTGACCCTGGAGGTCACCCCTGCCCTTTAAGACAGGTCTCTAGGAAATTCCCCTGGACCAAATCTTTGAAAATCCTTATGGCTCCATGCCCATTAGGTGATGTTGACCACATGAAGCACCAATTTTGAGAATCAGATTCCTTCCCAAGTCTCCTGATACCCAGGAGAAGGTGTTACCCTCCCCTCTCACCAGTTTCCAAAGTTGAAGCTAAGAAGAAACTTCTAGATGCTTTTGTCCATTGCCTTATCTTCTTCTTTACATTCACCTTCCTAACAAAAAGAAGCCAAAAATCCACTATACCTCTAACATGGTTGAAGATGGGATGTGGGGTAGAAAGATGCTGTACACAGTTCAGCAAGGGAAACAAGTCCACAAAAATTTCAGTTTTGTGGGTTTGAGGGAATACCCACAGTCTATGCTAAAGCCAACGAATGAAAAGATCAGGAACAGGTTTTCCAAGAAGAAGGTGTGGCCAAGTGAAGTCCAAGAGATAATAAGCTATCTAATTATGTTGAGGTAGGGAGAGGGCAAGAAGATGGTAAGAGTGGGAGGTAGTAGTTAGCCTTTGATAGAGAGGAAAAAGCATGTGCAGAGGCCCAGAGTTAGAATCAGCAAGGGACCAGAACTAAGCGTTTTTGGTATGGCCAGACTATGATAAGCAAGAACCAAATGGTTAAGAGGCAGGCATGGGTTACGCTTTGATGGGTTTACAGCTGGCACCCGGAGAAAAGAATGGTGTGTAGACCTGGACGATGAAAAAGTAGCTGACCATCCCTCCAGATCCCTAATGGTAACTGTGATTGCTGAGCATTACTTGTATCAGAAAGCTTCTCGCAGGGGCATCATCTGCAGAGGGACATGCTTTTATCCTAGGAGACCATTATATACCTTGCATAAGACCAGTAGTCTTGGTCCACAGACAGCGAATGGCAGCAGCACCCTCTGCAGGCCTGGTATCCACATGAGCCCTCATATGTTCCTAAGATCCCTCCAGGAACCAGAGTCCAGAAGTTAAGCAGGTAGGTAGAACTTCCTGTAGGCCCTCCCCAAGTTGATCCCTGAAGATAGGAAATGGGTCCAGGTGGAAAGAGTGTCCACAGTCCCATTGTCAGCAGCCACTGGACTCAGATCTGCCCTACAGGAGAGGGAAAAGGAGGCAGCTAGACCTTTGCTCCTGACACAGAACTGAAAAAAGTCAATCTCTCTCACTTTCCCTCTTGTGTCCTTCCTGTGGCCTCTCCGTACTACACTTTCTTGTTTGGGTTGTATTTTCCAAAGCAACATGGCATTCACATAGAGCCTAGTAATGAAATGAAATACAAAGGCAGAGCAATTATTAGTGCATGGCTTGGAGGGCTTGATCTCCTCCTGGAAAACCAGACTCAGTTGAAGCTGGGATAATGGCCTACTGATGCATGGGACAATGAAAGGGCCAATGGGCCAAGTAGCTGGGAAACCATATGTAACCATAGGTGGGGTCCCCAAGCTGAGGACAGGGAGGTTCTTTCATCTGTTGTCTCTGGAGATAAAATCCATAGCTTGCCATACTGGTGCTTAAAAATTAATTCCTAAATTGTTATACATACCTCAGATCCAGGATGATTTGTAGGATGGTCATTAAAACATCAAATCTCCAGGAAGTAAGAGAGATTACATCTTCCCCACTGACTCAACATGCCCCTCCAGGTTGAGGTGCAGCCCTTATCATGGGTGTCCCATCTGGGCATAGGAGGGTCTGGTCTGGCATCAGGTCCTGTCCCTGCCCTGGCCTGTATGAATAGGAAGCTATAAGATAAGGACACATAGAGTTCTCTGCTTGTTTCCCCAGGACTGTCCCCAGCTGGTACCCACAGAGGAGATTCTGATCCCAGTCGGCGAGGTCAAGCCAATCACTCTTAAGGCCCGAAACCTGCCCCAGCCCCAGTCTGGCCAGCGAGGCTACGAGTGTGTCCTCAACATCCAGGGGGCTGTCCATCGCGTTCCTGCCCTACGCTTCAACAGCTCCAGTGTCCAGTGTCAGAACAGCTCAGTAAGACTTGGGTGGGGTGGGGCTTTGTCTCACACACAAGTGGAGATCTTAGGCTGAGCCCAAGCACCCAGGGACAGAGGAACATGACGACACCCTAGACCCCTTAGCCATGGTGTCAGAAAACCTTCTACAGAACTCTAATGGCAGAAGTCGAAACTTTAGTGAAAGAGAGTCATCTCCATCCCACACCCTGCTCCACACAGTATGTGAAGACACCAGAGGGCAGGTAATGGGGAGCAGTAAGGAAGAGGAAGAAGAAAATAAGAGCATTTTAGAAGCCACAAGGGTTAAACCTGCTTGAAATGGTGGACAGAAAAGCATGAGGTGTTTAATTATAATTCTAGCTCAGAGAAGATCTTTTTATCTGCCAACTCCCTGTCTCTGACTGTGGGGGGTCAGCTCAGAGATGGGGGACTGACAAAGGTGTTGAGGGAAGCTAATTCGCCTGGGAGAGATAAAGAGAATCTGGGCCTCTTATCAGGGAGCTGTCAGATTCCGGGGTCACAGGCTCTTGATAGAATTTGTAATCTCTGGAAGGCCTCTAAGTGTAAGGGGAAGGAGGGTTGGGAAAGAAATGGAACACAACAAAAGAGGTAGATGTGGGAAAGCTAGGACAGAAGGGTGATAGTGATGTGTCCTCCAGAGATAAATGGCCAGCCACTGAGAGATACTATCCAGGGGACTTCTTCACAGGGGTATAGAGGGATATGAGAGTCTTGAAAATCTACTGTGGGTCAGCAGAACAGGAGACAGCCTTAGCAGAAGCCTTTCCTGGTGAGTAATGACATCCCCAAGGAAGCTGTGTGTACTTCTCCCTAGTGGACCACTGACCGAAGTAAGGCTCAAATTCAGAAAGAAAGGGTGCCATAGGGCCTGGCCAGCCAGGCACCCCCATGACTGTTGTCATATGCCCTGATCTAGGCTCTGAAGGGATGACAGAGCAGTGAGAGAGGTTTGACTTTGAGCCCCCAAACACATGAACTCTAGAGAGGGGAGACTTGCTCATGAAAGAACACAGAGAATTTCCTGGAACTGCCACAATAAAGACAGAAAGCAGTAATACTAGGAGATCAAGGCTGGGGAGGGCTGGCAGGGGTGTAAGAGGAAACCAGGAAATTGGAAATGAGCTAGACTAGAGGAAAAGGGTCACGTAAACAGATGGAGGTTGTGGTAAGAGAATGACTTTCCTTATGAGATATGAACTCAACCAGGACACAAAGAAGGGCTGCAACAAGTATGTGGCAGGTAATTGCAGGAAGAGGGAAGAAGTGGGGAGACATAAGCATGGTCAGATTACAGAAAGCATTGAGGGCCAAGCAGGGATTTAGGCTGGCTCCTGGTTGCCTACGTGAATGTGTGTGTCGTGGGTCTCTTTGAGTAGGGGTTGCTCTGCACACCAGCTCCCTGTGACAGAGCACTTATATGTGTACCTATGTCCCTCCCTCAAGTACCAGTATGATGGGATGGACATCAGCAACCTGGCAGTGGACTTTGCTGTGGTGTGGAATGGAAACTTCATTATTGACAATCCTCAAGACCTGAAAGGTAAGCAGATGCTCCCAGCTGCAGCTGGGGCTGCAGGGATCAGAGAGTCCAGCCACTGTGCCTTGAATAGCATGCTACGTCTGCCAGCAGAAGCTCTTCAGAGGTTCCTAAAGCAACATTTGGTGTCATCAAAGGAGTCCTGTTGGGAGACCTGTTCTATTACAAGCAGAGCATCCACTGGCTGGCTGCTGTGCTACAGCTCCTGGTAGCTTTGAGGCGTCTGTGGAACCTGACCAAGGAGAATAGCAGGCAGTGTGTCTTGCAGGTTTCCCTGGAAATGAAGACATTGTTTCCATCTAGGCTCTCATTCCACTGCTCTTGCTCCAGGTCATGGTTACTGCACAAAGAAGGCTTGTGAGGCTATGCCCATAGTCCTGAGGAGGGTCAGGGGCTAACATGGCCAAGGCTCACATCTGGAGCAAAGAATTGCAGTAAGGAGGCTGGACTGGAGCAGGAGGTGGGGGCCCTTATGAGGGCTACCTTTACTCATGTGTTTAAACTCATGTTCTGCTCCCTTGTGGTACAGGCCCTGGCAAGCTCAACTCCCTGGGCAGTAGATGCCCAAGTTAACCCTGTTCTTCAGTACTTCCTGCATAAGGCACTATTTAAGCGATTTGTTTGAAGTTTTAATCATCTTAACAACCCTGAATCTGTACTATTATTCCATCCTATATATGCAGAAGCTGAGACACAGATGCTAAGAAGGTGGCTAACAGAATCAGGTAGTAAGAACTAGGATTTGAACCAAGACAGTTTGGTTTCAGAACTGGCATGCAAGTTTAACCACATCACAGTAAGGACATGCCACCCTTGCTGCCAGACTCATGGTGGGACTTAGACCTTTCCCTCACCACAAGCCACACAGCCCAGCACATTCAGGTGTTGGGATTATCGTGGTGTTTGCTTTTACCCCAGGGTCACCCTGAGCACTGAGAGTGTATCCAAGGCGAGGGCTGGGTCTTCAGGTGCTTCAGCATTGATGAGGTCCAACTTCTCCCAGGTGCACCCTTGAAGTCACCTAGGAGTGGTCTAAAGTAGGAGAAGTATTTGAGCCAGGATGTTATTTTGTTTGTTTGTTTCCTGTTTATTTTTTAGGACAGATATTTTTTTCACCCCTAGGAAATAGGAGGTATTTTTCTTGATAAAGGTCTGGGCTTAGATCCCAGAGGTTGGATTTATACCCAGATCCTGGAGAAAAGCAAGCCATATCCAAGTTGGAACATCTAATTCTCATAATGTCTATAGGCTCCAGGAGGGCACAGGCAGTGCCAGCTAACCTTCACACTCAGGCCCACCAGATCTTGAATGTTAGATGAAACCAAATGTGTGTTGGAAGCAGTGGACTCCCACATTTAAGGACTCAAGTTCCCAAGCCTGACCAACCAAGTTCTGCTGAGCCACTTGAACTCAGACAGATTGTGGTACCTCTCCTCACGCCAGCGTCCTCAAGTGGGCATTTGGGGAGAGAAAGTTCACTATGTCTCAAGGTCTTCGTGAAGATCCTTGTGGCTAGAGACTATACAGTCCAAATTCACAAATGTTTCACCAGTGCTTGCTCACTTTCCACTCTCTATTCCCTTGCCATGTACCTTGGAAGTCACAGGCGTGGTTAGATAGTATGTGATAAGCCCCTTTGTAGGCCCAGTGTGATGGCCCTCTTTCTTTGCAGTGCACCTCTACAAGTGTGCAGCCCAGCGAGAAAGCTGTGGCCTCTGCCTCAAGGCCGAGCGCAAGTTCGAGTGTGGCTGGTGCAGTGGTGAGCGCAGATGCACACTCCAGCAGCACTGCCCCAGCCCCTCCAACCCCTGGCTTGACTGGTCCAGCCACAATGTGAAGTGCTCCAACCCCCAAATCACTGAGGTAAGTCCCTCGATTTCCAGAAGATACAGGGACAACTAGGGCCATAGGAAAGAAGTGCAACTGTGAGTGGATTCCTGTATAGGGTATATTCAGCACAGAGTTGTGGAAGCTCTCTCATGTATTGATGGCCTGTGCACAGATGTAACAGGTATAAGGGTGCATGCCTTTGTGTGGTATATGCTATATGTTCATGTCTATGTGCACATGCATATAAAAGAGCCAAATCCAGGCCAGTTATCCTGACATGCTGGCTGAGCCAAGTGTGGACAAGAAATTGGCACCATGAGGGAGAACATTTTAGAAGACAGATTTAGCTTTTATCAGCAGAATTTTGATTTCAGGAGTTGCTGTTAGTTCAGAGGTGCAATGTTGAGGATGAAGGAGTAAAGACAGGCCCTAGTTTAGCTACCATTCATTTCCTAGGGTTTTAAATTTTATTTTATTTTATTTACTTGAAAGGAGAGAGAGAGAGAGAGAGAGAGACAGCAAGTATGGGCTCACCAGGACCTCTTGCCACTGCAAACAGACTCACCAGGGCTTCTTGCTACTTCAGATCGACTCCATATGCATACTTCACTTTGTGCATTTGAGTTTACATGGGCACTGGAGAATCAAACCTAGGCTGGTAGGCTTTGCAAGCAAGTGTCTTTAACCACTGGGCCATCTCCTCGGCCCTATTTCCTAGGGTTTTGTCTTGGTCTCAATTTGTGCATTTTATTGAAAAGAAATAGTTATATTAGGGAAAAATTAAAAAAGATGAACTGACAATGTGAATGAAAGTGCAGCTTTTTGGGAATGAGCAGCCTGGAGAGTGGCAATTGTATTTAACTCTGATTGCTCTATGTGCCTGTCACTCCATATCTCTCCAGTCAATGACTGTCACTTTGCTTTAAAATTAACTGCATGATTCTGGGCTGGAGAGATGGCTTAGTGGTTAAGGCACTTGCCTGCAAAACCAAAGGACCCAGGTTCAATTCCCCAGTACCTATGTAAAGCCAGATGCACAAGGTGGTACATGTGTCTGGAGTTCATTTGCAGTCACTGGAGGACCTGGTATGCCCATTCTCTCTCTCTATCTCTTAAATAAATATAATATTTAAAAAATAAAATAAAATTAGTTGCACATTTCTTATGAAGACTAGGAACAAAGGCCTGGGTAAGTACCATGGTAGTCTGCTGACTTAGAATAACAAGGAGAGGCTCCCCCATATGCCTCTTCCCCTACCTGATGCACTGTCCTGCCTCACTTTCCTGGCTGGGCATTGAAAGCTATTCTGCTTCTCCATATGTCACAGGATATTGGGAAGTTTTCTGGGCTCCCATCTGATCTAATCAAAGCTTCAGTTCAGTTTAAGGAAAGCAAAAACCTCAAGATGAAAGGGTTGTTGTAACCTACAGATAGATTATTTGTACAGGGATCAAATATTTATTTACTACGCTGAGCTTTGATACATTTAATTCTTTCTTTTAACAACTGTGGGAAGTTAAGTAGTCTCATCTCCATTGCTCATGTGAAGAAAACGAGGCTTGAGATCACACAGCAGATAACTGGCAGAGGCAGCATCTGAACTCAGATTTAACTAAAAAGTCATTTAAAATTCTCTACAATTTGCCAAAATAACATAAAACAAAAAGTAGTACTTTGCTGAATATTCAGCCCTTTCCTTGTTTGTATAGACCAGATAGGTATGACCCCACCACTTGGGGGAAGGGAATTGCAGCCACCATGACCAGTGTTTCTGTCTCCATATCACCAAGGTCAGTTCCAAGTTCAGTAGGAAGGATACTTGGGCCATGGGGAGGAAGTACAGTGAGCCTTTATGCATGACTTCCTAAGCAGAGTATACTTGACATGGAGTCAGGAGAATTCCTTCTATGGATCATAGATGCGGACCCCACCCCACACAGAGGCGCTGTCTCCGTGCAGATAGGACCAAGCTCACTAGGAGCCAATGCTTGTAAGGGATGCTAGTGTGCCCAGCTTGTGCCCTAAGACAGGCTTCCATGCCTTCTCCTCCATTCTCATGAGTTCCACAAACAGCTGGCCTGAGAACTTGCACTGATCCATATTCTGTAATTTGTCTTGCTGCTGCTACTTTCTCTCTCTAGGCCTGTCAATATGTGTGGTGCTGAGGGGCTTAAGTTAGGAGGTGCCCAGTCATCAATACCTCCCACCTGGGACTGTCCAGAGGTGTGTCTGTTCCTTTCCTGTGAGCTCCAAAGCAAGCTGCTCACAGGAAAGCCTCTGCCTGCAGCTGCCTTGCTCACTGACCAGGGACTTGCAGGCTCTTTGGTTCACAGAAGACACGCAAGTATAGGAGGCTAATTAACCCCCTGAGGTAATTAGGCTGTAATTGATTTTCCCAATGACTGTATCAGTAGGAATAGGAGGCTTTGAGTCTCATGTTGATGACTTTCATGTGGAGGTTGTTGAGACATGAAAGGACATCTTTGGGAAGAGATGTATTCATGCTATATTCTAAACCACTCAAGGACATCACCCTGGACAGAATGTGTGGGAGACAGTAGCCAGGCCTGGAATAATTATTCACTGTTATCTGTCTTCTTTTATTTCATGTTGTATCTCCTGTCCACATGGGACAACTCTTTCCCTTGTAAAAGTCATTTTATGTTTCTTTAAATTTTTATTTTTAAAATAATTTTCAATTTATCAATAGGTACAAAATGGCATTATGAACTTTCATATTCCTTTCATCTAGGTTTTCCAAAGTTAGCAATTTGTATAACCATAGTACAATTATCAATTAGCATTGATACAATAATACCATCCAATATACCTGCCTTATTAGCACTTTTCCAGTTATTCCAGTGATATTCTTTCCCTGGTCTAGAATCCAACCCAAGGTCTAATCCAGGGCCCCATGTGATATTCCTCTGTAACATCACTTTGTCCTCTTAGTTCTTTAATCTGCAGTCCTTCAAATGATCTCCACAGTGTTAGAGTCTAGACCAGTTATGTTGTCCAATGTTGCCCAATTTGGCTACGTCAAACACTTCATCATGCTCTAGTTCAGTTCATATATTTTTGTCAAGAAGCACTTAAAAATAGGGTACATAGCAAAAGAGTACAAGAATGGACTTGAAGGGGATTCAGTTGGCCAGATGTGGGGGGAATTTGAGCGAAAAAAAATGGTCCTCAATGATTGTATGAAGTAAGAATCCCAACTAATATAGATAATTGTGAAAATAAAAAATCACCCACTATCAGTGGGTGAATGTTTGGTGAAAAATGGGATACTTATAGTCTTGAATTATATTTCCAGAAAATACGCATTAATTATAATGGGAACAATAGTAACTTCACCAAATGATCAGAATTTTAACATCACCAACAAAGGGAAAACCCAACTTTATGACCTGTCCATAGAATACCCCCCCCAAAAGAGCACAGCTTCTTTTCTATAGAATTTTTTGTAAGAATGTATAGTTTGTTAAAAGTAATCTTTAAGAGGCATCAGCTCATTTTATTCAGCTTTCTTAGAACTTGCCAGCATAGCTCTTTTTATAAACCTCCTGATTATTAAACTTCTGTGGAGCTCCTGCTCTTATGCATATCTTCATTATTTTCAAAATGTATGGTCCTTCTTAAGAGCATTACTCAGGGCAGCCAATAGAAACTACTTATTACACAGATCCTTCTGAAGTGATGAGGTGAGATGGACCCATGATGGCCTGTGTCCAACCTGCAAAATAAACAGGGGCTTGAAGTAGTGCTTTTCCTGAAAGCAGAAAAATAAAAATACCTCATTTACCACACTTCTTCCCTACTGCTATAGGGAAAGAAATGGTATCACAAGCAGCTAGATGAACAGCTGTGTTCCTCCTTAGCCTCTCCTTACTTCACTGTCTCTATGGCAACAAAGACCACCCCTAGAGACTCATCCCTTATGGAAGCTTCATGTAGGACAAGCCTATCAAATTCCCAAGTTTGCATAAACCTCAGGTTAGGGCCCCCTCAGGACTCACCAGCTGTTCCTCCTCACCAGCTTTTAGTGTGATATTGGCACTGTCCCAATGACAGGCAACCTGGGCTGTCTCTGTTTTCAGCTGTCACCTGGAGGTCTGTGCACATATTCCCTGTTCAACCCTGGGAATAGGACATGCTAAGGATCTGAAGGTTCACTGTTTCTGCTCTCCCCAGCCTGTGCCTAGACCTGCTAGAACCTCAAAGAGGAGATATTATGAATACCATAGCTAGAAACATTTCCCAGGAAATCATAAATGGGCAAGTTCCAGCAGAAAGGGAAAGGAGATTGGCTATGTTCGCAGGAAAAGAAACTTGGGTTGTAGGATATGGCAGCACACGCCTTTAGTTTAAACACTTGGGAAGCTGAGGTAGGAGGATCCCATTGAATTCTAGGCCAGCCTGGGCCTGCAGAGTGAGTTCTAGGTCAGCCTGGGCTATAGCAAGACCTCCTCAGAAAAACCAAAGCAAATAAACAAATACAAAACAGGAAGGAAGGAAGGGAAGGGAGGGGAAGAAAGAGAAAAAAAAGAAATTTGGGGAAACTAAATGGGCTCTTGCAGGGATATGACAAAAGTCCCTACTCTTGGTTTCTGCTGTTAGTGTCCTAGGGTAGTCATCAGAAACAGATAAGGTGCATTATACAACAGAAATATATTTTCTCAGATATAGAACCTACAAAACAAAAGTCGAGATATAGACAAGGCCATCACTGGCCTCTCTCCTAGCTCCTGGTACTTTATTGATACTCTGGTCTGTAAAATCATCATACCCACCCTCATAATGGCGTTCTCCATGTCTATGGACTATTTTTTTTAAGTAAGGCTGACCAGATTAGATTGAGTTTCACTTTAATAGCTTTATTTAATATGATCACTGGTCTAAAGACTCTATCTCCAAATATGATCACAATTGGAGGTGCTAAAAATTAGGGCTTCAGTGTATGGAGTGGATGATTCAACCCATCAAAATGAGAATTCTGAGTAAAAAGAAAGAATTTCACAGATCATTGGGAAGTAAATTAATTCTCACAGAATATTTAGTTGGTGACTACTGCATACCACACACCATACTGATTTTGTAGGTTGTCACAAGGATGAGTGTATCCTGGCCATGTAGAAGCAAGGGCGCAGCCTCTCCCAGTGTAACCTCAGCCTGTCCTTGAGCACTGACTACCTGGATGAGACTATAGATTGCCCTTCTCACAGGCTACTCTGTTCCCTCAAAACAGCCTAGGGGAAGAACTTCTAATCTACAACCTTGGCTGTTGTCTGCTGTGTAGAAAGAGAACTACAGCAGGGACATGGGTCTACAGTGGTAATGAGGAATCCACCTCAGGCCCGGACATAGAGGAGCCAGTATTCTAATTTAGGGTTCTTAATAATAGTGATAGCTTTCCCTTAGCAACTCTATTTTGTGTGCGTTGAAAACAGGATGGCTTTAGTTATAATTGTTGGAGAAATAATTTTCAGGGAAGAAATGATTTGCCCAAAGTCACACACCTGGTTAGTGGCAGAACAGTGGTTGAAAATCAGGGTTCTTTGGTCATTGGGATGAAGAATTCTGTGGCCATATATTCTCCCATGTCACTCTACCCAGGTATATTTCTGTGTCCAGGATTGGAATCCTCCTCAAAGATACCAGCAGATGCTAGATACACAACATACTCTTCACAATGAGGCTTAAAGTTACTAATTGTCTTCCTGTGCATAATTAGGTCTAACCTCATTCCTATGAGTAAGGTGAACAATGAGGGAGTTTGGAGTGCCTGTCAGGTCTAAGTGTTGAGTGAAGCTACTAGATTTTGTGCCATCCACCAATGGGATAGTGACGAATGTAAAATCTGGGTCCCCTGGACTTGTCTCTTACTTGTCAAGCTTCTTCACCTGATGGGAGAGCACAGAGTATGGGCTCCAGATCATGCATACTTACTTGCCAAGGTCAAAGATCAGGTGAAGCAGGGCACAGTGCGTTTAGGAGGCAGGGGCATAATCCCAGAGTTGGTGCCTCCAGGAGTGGCTGGGAACGTCCACACAGAAGATGTGAAAGCACATTTCTGTGTTCCTAAAGCCACCTGCTGCACTGACCAGTATGGATATGGTAGTACCAGACTATATTTTGATTTTTTTGGAGAAGGGGTAGGTTTTGTAGTCTATTTACCACTGTATAAATTTCACTTTGTGAATTTTCCCAATTCAGTACCTTCTCCAACCTCAGTAGTCTATGTTTAGGGAATATAAATTCTCTTTAGCATTATTTTGGGAACATGTAACTGGGACAGAAAATCAATTGTGGAAAACAGTGCATGTTGTCCTCCAAAACCAAGCTGTAATAGTTTGAGATGATCAGTTCGCTCCTGCTGCCCTTGCTCTTTGTGTGCCCAAATAATTTTAAGGAGGTTCTTTTGGATGCAAATGCATTGAGAAACTGGTTGAGTGGCTGCTGCAGTTGCAAGTATTTATTTGTGAAGTTACACAAACTCTCCTTAGGAAAGGCCAAAGTCACCTTCCCAGGGTCAGAGTGACTTAACAAATTTCCAATAAGAAAATAAAGAAGTCAACCAGCTTTTCCAAGAAACAAGCCAGCATTTTAATCTTACATTCATTTACTTGCAGGCTCATTAATATAGCATCCCTGCAACAAACAGCTAACGGGAATGGTGTCAGGATGAATAATGGAGTTACTCTGCTGAGATAACAATTAGGTTTCAAATGTACTATCAGCCAAGACAGAGCTAGTAAGGAGTCATTTCAGGCAGGAGAGAGCTGGCACTGTCGAAGTCATAGAATCCTGTAGAGCTCCTCAGCTAGGTTGTAGCAACTAGAGAGTACACCCTCACATGCACACGGACACTCAAAGTTGGAAAACCACATGACTACTTGCTGTCTGGGAGCCAGCATTCAGATGTGTTTGGGAGCCAAGATGGAATGAGAACTTTCAAAAGTGCAATAGGCATCAATGCCTTCTAAAGTCAGGAGCACACTTTATGGCAGGAAAGGGGCAAGTGGGTTAGGAAGGAGAGGAAAAGCTTGCTATGTACCAATATGTGTCCACATGACTACTCCTGGAATCCCAATCTCAGACACAGACACATCCAGTGCACAAGGTGGCCACCCGTTGGTAATACTGCTCCCTGCCACCAAGAGGCTCAGATGTCAGTCTCTCCTTTCCCCTTTTACAGCCAAAATAGCGAGGACTGGCACCGTGGAGAATACACAGATCACAGAGTGTCAGCATCCAATGGCATAAGCAGAGCTGTCTGCACTGGCACCAAATCCTCGCCAAAAACAGTGCCTAGAAGCTCCATCTGCAGAGCAAGCTTCTAAAACCAAAACCACTGTTTCTCTGAACCTCAGCTAACCTAGTCTCTGCTTGGATTTCTTAATTCTCAAATGGTCATGAAAACAGTAATAGCTATATTCGCTGAATTCACTATACACACTTAGCACTACACAGATGGCCTCACACATGTATCTAAAAGATTTTTAATTTTTATTTATTTATTTGAGACAGACAGAGAGAGAGAGTGAGTGAGTGAGTGTGAGTGAGAATGGGAGGGCATCTGTGCCTCTGGCTTACATGGGACCTGGAGAATTGAACCAGGGTCCTTAGGCTTCATAGGCATGCACTTTAACTGCTAAGCCATCTTTCCAGCCCACATATGTCTTATTTAGACTTCACAATGCTGTAAATTCTTATTATTAACCCTATTTTTACAGATAAGAGACCTGAGGTACTATGAGGAGTGATGACTTTCTTAAAGTCACATTACTAGTAAGAGTCAGGATTTAACCCTCAACTCCTTAATGTGCTTTCTTTCCTGGGCTCACTTGGACAAATGGGATTCTCTACTTAGAGTCAAGAGGGAACACAGCCAGCATCAGTCTCTTCTCCAGCTTCTACAGATGGGAAAGAAGCCAACAGTTTTTCTCCCAGGATTGTCTGTGGAAGCTGAACATAATTAGGGAGAGAAGACAGGGGCAAGGCCAAGTGAGAGCATGGACAAACACTGGGGCAGGATAGAGGAGAGGGATGGGTACTAAGAAGAACAGAGAGGGAGGCAGAGTGGGCAAAAAGAAAGATAATAGCAGCAAAACGAATGGCAAAGTTTCTTGGAAAGCAGGGAGATATGACCTCAGCCAAGGGAGAGGAGCTGGTGCTAAGTAGAGGGACCCAAAGAGAGGCTGAGGCAGGAAGTTCATGCTGGCAAGTTGAACTCTATAGGGTTGGAAATGCTTAGCTGGGGCTGTGTACATGCAGATGAAGTGCACAGATTAGACAGATCTGCTGTGCTCTGCCCTTCCTATGCAAGCTTGAGCTTTGCTTACTCTTTGTAGGACACTATTCCCCATCTGTGAAATGGGCATAATAATAGCTCTGCTCTTATAACTTATTTTGAGCCCTAAATAGTTTATAATGCAAAGCCCCTGACATAATTCCAGGCTTGTTCTGAGTATGTAAAGAAATCACTGGCATCATACCTGAAAACTCTCTGATCTCCAGTAGTCTTCTTGGCCCTAGAAACTAAGAGACAGAACCACAGGAAGATGGGATCTCTAGTATGTCAATCAGGTTTTGTGAAGCCCCAGGTCCTCTGACCTCAAACCTCTACTGTGATGGAGGCCCTGACTCTGCCCCTCAGAAGCTTTGTCCATGTCCTACCTGATTCTGCTATCTTATGCAGTCAGCCAGACTGCTAAGCCCCTGGGCCTTCCAGCACCCTTGTTCTGCTTCCCAGTGCATCCCTTTGGATCTCCTCAGCTGTAATTAATCAGCTGCATCTGCTCTTGCCCCCAGGTGGCTGTGTGACATAGTTCCCTCAAATTGTTCAATTAGTGGCTGCAAGAATGAGGGCAGCTATAGAATCACAGCACTGCTTTCCAGGTCACAGCATCCATGGAGAAAATAAACGTGGCAGAGTCTGGCAGGAATACAGACTGGGCTGGGATTGCCTGCCTGGGGTAGGGAGCCCTGTGGAAGCTCATCAGGGCTCTGTTGGGCTATGCTACTGTTGAAATAGGGTCTAAGGAGATCTGAGAAATGGCTACCCAAACCAGAGATTCTGGAAGCTTTGAGAGGCTCCAGGTAAAGATAGGACTGTCCCATTGGCCTTCTGTTAGCAGCCCATATATGTGACCTAGGCATGCCAGCCTTATCCTTCATTCTGTTGGCCTGATGATGATGGCTTCTAGTCAACAGGCTAGGGCTTCAACAAGCCTTCATGTGGCAAAGGGCCTGGGATTCCTCCTGGATAGGGTTTATTGATTGCTAGACTGAGCCCTAAACTGTTTTCCATGAATCCTGCAAGCATAGACCACCTTTTCACTAGACACCCAGTCAAGATACCAGTTCCCTTAAAGCAAGGTGATGGGGCCAGGTAAAGTCCCATTGAGATGCAAATGCAGAATAAAATGTGATGACACCTGCCTGTAACCCCAGCATTCTGGAGGTAGAGGCAAGAAGATTTCTGCAAGTTCCATGTCAGCCTGGTATGCATAATGAGTTCCAGGCCAGCCAGAACTAGGTAAGGAAACCCTCTCTCAAACAAACAAACAGACAAACAAATGTAAAAAACCAATGCCAGTACAGAATTCTTTGGAAGGAGAAAACTTCAAGGTGAAATGCTAAATGGGAGAAGGAACCTCAGCAAGCAAAACATCACAAAACAGGAAAGATGCCAAGGGTATACCTCTGCTAGGTTTTGCCCAGGACCAGCCTAGATCATGGTGTATGTGTGACAAACACAGACACCATTGTCAAAGGCCCCTGCATCTTGATCAGCTAGGCACACATTCAAGCCACCAGCCTAGCTTGGGTCATTGCCCTCAAAGGATAATGAAACTGCCAAGGTCCAAAGCAAAGCATCCAGTGATCAAAGGGTTCAGGAGACACTGTCTTCAAAAGACAGGCGCACAACACTGCAAAAGCCAAAGCTTGGCGGGGGGAGGGGAGAATGTAATTGCTGTCTTCAGAAGATGAAAGATGCTTGATGAAGAGGCAGCTGTTCAGTCCTCCATTCGATGAGGACTCAAACTAGAAATTGGCTTAAATTAAACAAGCGAGATTATAGGAAGAACTTCTAAATGATTCAGATATGACAATATGTAGCACTCCCAAGCAACACTTAGACACCTTCTTCCTCCAGCCATCATTAAAGAGTGCAGTTTGTTTAGAATATGGTAGACATCTTTTCCCAGTAACAGAGAATTAGGAATATTCTTTGATGATTGCTCAAGGTCTGACACTTTGCTAAATATTAGGTTGCTAAGAAAAGTGCAATGGTCCCTGTCCAAACATTGTTCGTGTCTTATAGAGGAAATGAGCAGAGGCAGCCCTGTGTAGTGGTTGTGGTCACAGAAGTATTCTCAAGGCCAGCAGAAGCATAGAAGAGGCTGCTGAGGCTGCCTGAGTGAGCTGGGGCAGGCTTCCCAGATTAGGTTTTGGTTAGGCAGAAGGCACCAAAGACAATTTTATAAGAAGCATCTTGGCTGGGCAGAGCTGATTATGATTTGTTATTCGGCCTGCCTGGCCAGCAGATGAGATAGTGTGTCAAATGCATCCTGTGGCTTTAGGGCCAGAGAGATATCCCAGGTAGCACACATTCAGACTAGGCCAGAATCTGGGACACCCTCATTGTACAGATTAGGCAGAGAAAGGTCACATGGGTGGGGTTAGCACATAGCCTAGAAAATTTGATAATCCTCACCCCAAGCCAGCCATACCAGCTGCTTTTATCTGTTGTCCTCAACTAATTCTCACCTGAATCTACAGGGGAAAATTTAGCTTGATTATATTTCTGATTCACACTATAGTGTATGTTAAAAAACATGTGGCTGAAATTAGTCAATACCTAAATACCTTCTGTTCATCCCCTTTGTACCCCTCCTCAACACACATACACACATGTGCATGCATGCACACATATGCACACACACACACACACACACACACACACACCTCAAACTGTTAAGCAGTTTGTTTGTGTTGGTGTTTCATTTAGAATTACTTAACTGAAAGAATTCACTGAGTTTATTGTGAGACGCTGCACTTGCCATGATGGTTAATAACCTGAGGAAGAAGAAATGACAAGAAGGGAGGGAGAGAGGAATGAAGGCAACCTTGAACAGGGCCAGTGTCCTTCTGAATTTTGGGTGAGAGGATGATGTCCAGCTCAAGACACACTTCAGTACAAGGCTCAGAAGTCCCTGTTCTCAGATCTCTCAGCATCACTCACTTCCTGCCCAAGCTCCAATGCAGGAAACTTCCTAGGCATTTTTCATCCAATCATGCATGTTCTTCCTACCCAGACCACCCCAGCATCACTGTCATAAGCTCCTTGATCCACAAGTTCTCCTTCCAAGTCAGTAGGAAAATTTATACCATCTCTGAGCACCCCAGAAGCCTCTGTAGCCCATGTTTTCCTCATCTGGAAGGCTGGGATGCAGGGAAGCACTGGGCAGGACATTAGCTATCACCAAGACCTCCTTTCTAAATAAACATGCCCAGAATTTCTAAATGTTATCTCACTTAATCTTCACATCCTTCTTTTGAGGCAGACATGATTTTATGTTTTCAGATGAGGCAATTAGATTCAGGGATATAGATCAGAAGTAACAGAGCTGCTTTCAAATTCGGATCTGTCTGACTCCAGAGGTTAGATTCTATCTTTCTGTTGTACACATGGAGTGCAAGACAGCCTTGCTTCCTTACTCCAGAGTAGCTAGCAGCATATGGGCCATCTAAACTGGAAACCAAGACATGCAGACCTATCCAATACTCCAGTCATATCTTGAGTTTATTTTCTGTCACTGGGGACTTCCATATAATCCCCTCATTCTCATACCCTCCGCTCACTCCTCTTCCTTAAGCCACACAGTCCCTCTCAGGTCAAGTAGGCCTTCCTTGGGGCTTTTTAAACTGAAACTGAGCACTCAACCAACTTGCCTGTATAGAACTCTGCACAAGGCTATACCTGACTACCTGGAGCATTGGGCTTCATGCAATGCTGTGCTAAACACCCAGAAATATCTTGTTGCTTCTAAGAGAAAACTCTGGGAACAGAGACTCAGTGGTCAGGGAGCTGGGACCTTGCAGCTACCTCATCTGAGATAGTGTCAGGAGTGTCCTGTTCTCTCTGTCTCTGTGAGGAAGAAGTCTTTTCCACCAAGCCTTCCCTTTGTGCCCTGAATACTTGGTCCTGGGGAGAAATGAGGAAGTAGATGCCAGGCTCTTGCTACCTAGGTCACCACACCACACAGACATCATATCCCTTGTACTCCTCTCAGCCACCTAGAAGGAGGGATGAATTCTATAGGATACCTTCCTCTGTTGCTTTGCTCTGAACACTCCACCAACCTGACTGATTTTTCAGCTGGAGAAAAGCAAATGCACTGAAAGACACGGATTTTGTTTTTGTTTTTGTTTTTTTTTTTTTAATTAGTCAGTTCCGTATTCAGCAAATACAGTCAGTTTGGTACCATTATTAGGCTCATCCGTGACCTACCCCCTCCCCTTGGCCCCTCCTTGTTGAGGTATATGGGTCATGCATTGTGGAGTTAGCCCACAGTTATGGGTAAGCTAAATGTCTCTGCATATCATGACCCAACATGTGACTCTGACATTCTTTCCGCCAGGATTTTGTTTTTGTTTTTGAGGTAGGGTCTCACTTTAGCCCACGCTGACCTAGAATTCACTATGTAATTTCAGGCTGGCCTTGAGCACACAGCAGTCTTCCCACCTCTACTTCCCCAGTGCTTTGATTAAAGATATATGCCACCATACCTGTCAAGACAGAGATTTTTTTGTTTTTTGGTTTTTGTTTTTTCGAGGTAGGGTCTCACCCTAGCACAGGCTGACCTGGAATTCACTCTGTAGTCTCAAGGTGGCCTTGAACTCACAGCAATTCTCCTACCTCTACCTCCAGAATGCTAGGATTAAAGCCATGCACCACCATGCCTGGCAAAGACAAAGGGTTTTAAAGTACATCTTATATAAAGGACCTCTGGAATCTGGCAGAACATGAATATCACATTACAGATGGAAGATGTGACTGAAGAAATGAAGAAGTTCAGAATTAGGAGGGATTTTGCCTCAACATGGTCACAGTCAATGAGGGGTTTTGGAGCAAGTGACTAGTACCCTAGAAGTTGTTTTCACAGACAAACATGGAGACCTTGTGGCTAGAGTAGATGAAATGATGAAGTTTGCCTAGCACCCACTGTGGAATATGCTTATTCCAAAGACACATGGTGGTGAAAACTGATAGGACCTGAGACTATTTTAATTATACAATGGCAGATAAGGGAACAGGAACAGTTAAAAACACTTTCAAAACTCCTGGCTGTGTACACAGTGATTCCATTAACCTTGAATCTGAGAAGACAATTGGGTTAAGGTGGGAGGAAGAAAAATTAAGAGCTTATTTTTAGACATGGTAAAATGTGAGACACTTGAGCATCATAGAGGTAGAAATGGAGACACCCAGTAGCAATGGGATACATGGCTCAAGAGAGAGGTTGGAGCCAACCATATACATTGGAAATCACCTGTATGGAAGTCTTGGGAACCCTCATATCAGATAATTACCATTTCATCTATGTTTTGAAATCTAGGCTTGAACATATAAGCTTTGTTTTAGGCAAGGAAGCTGAAAATGGTGTCCTTCTATGTACCATGGCTAGGTATTGCTTAGTTGTTCCTCTCACCGTAAGCTTTCTGGCCACCTATTTTAGGTGATGACAACATAGGACATAGCTCCTAAAAGAAGATTCTCCTTAAGACTCAGCTTCTCAGGGCACTTTCCAAAACTGGGGATCTGATTTGATGACCCACGAGGGTCGTAGTGTGCATGCCAGCAGTTGCCCAAACTAACCATCTCTTTGACATGTATCTTTATGCCAAGATCATATTTACTAATAATATGCCCAAAGGAAAAGGGGCCTTTTGTAAATATATAAGCTGACTCATGCTCCTGAGCAACCTGTACCAAATTGACCCTAGAGTCTGATGCCATGTGTTCATCTTCCATGTGGAAAGAACTGCTCATGACTTACTAGAAAGGGAGCCATGCAGTGAAACCTCCCAAAGCCACTGAGTATCTATAGCACAATCCCATGTGCTACCTGCAAGACAGAAATATTTTTAGTCTCCCCAGAAAGATTTCATTTCACGGTTTTCCTGAAAGGTTATAATTAACTATAGTGAGCAAAAGAATGTATTTTTAAAAATAAAAGTTGGGGAGAAAGAGAAACAAATTAGCATGGACTGTCAGTCCCTTTAGGTAGGTGGGTTCCTGACATGCAGGTGACTAGGGAGGGGATGGAGCACTGGGGAAGCTTGGTCCAAGTGGATCCAATGGAACCAGGGGCTGAAAGGAAGTTCTGTTCTACTGATGCTTTGCTACAGAAGTGAGCAGACCTTTCCCCACCTCACATAATGAAGGTCCATCCCTCAGGGCAAGAGCTGTACCAAGGCAGAGCAGAATAACAAAAATGCATATTGTTAGATATTTTCAGAGTTGCCAGAGACAGAAGAGCCATAGGGGATTTCTGTTCCTCAGTTCAGCTCCTTCCCTTCTGTGTTTCCATCTTTCTCCTAGCCCTCTCCCCAGCACACAGACAAGCATCTGATTCCCCTTGAGGGCATCTCCCTTGATCCTTCCCATGTGTCTTGTTTAGTTTTATTCATAAGGTAGGATATATTTTTTCCCAGAAAAGGGAACCAGACACATAGACAAGGTGACATGGGTGAAATAAGCTCCCATATAGGCATGCCATGGTCTTGGTAAGAGGGCAGGAAGCAGGATCATCAAAGACCAGCAGGAATGGGAGGGAGGTCAGGAGGTTTTAGTCAAGTTCTCACTCAGCAGCCAGAGGGCGAATAGCATATTACCAGTAGTGAGGGAAAGAGGATTATTTCTACTCCTTCCTACCATCTCTTCCTTGATCTCCAGCACATGATAGTCTATGGCTAAGAGAATAGCAGAACTGAGGGTTTCCCCATCATCAAAGGAGGAGTACCCCTTCAGGGGAAGAGGGAAGCGAAAAGGAAGGTCTTGACAGCATTTCTGCTTGGTCATACCAACACTGACTGCTTCCCCCAGAGACCCTTTATCAGCACGTGAAGTGGTAAGGAAGAGCCTATGCAGTGCCCAAGAACACAAGAGGAGCAGGTCTTCCCAGAGGCACCATCCAGGGATCTTACCAGATTTTCGATCTTGATCAAGTCTTGCCTTTCTTATGGAACAGTGAAAAGAGCTAGCATTTTTTACTAGGCGTACAGGTTTCTTGAGGCCTTTGGCACATCCATAGCTTCTGTAGGTTTCATTCTTCTCACTGTAAAATGAAGATCTTAGAATAAGATGTCCTGAGACACCCCCTCCCATCTAGGTCTGCAATTATGAGTTCCTCTGCTCTCTGAGATTGAGTCCATTTAGGGTTATGGTTAGCTAATTTCTTCCCACTTCAGATAACTTCAGAACTCAAAGCACAAACTTTTTGACTGAGATCCACTGGATTCCAAAGAACTGAATTTTTCCAAGAGAAGTTTATACTTAACAAGGACCTGATTCTATTGTTCCTTTCCTATTGCATCAAAACAAAATGACATAATCAGTATTTTGTAGCTGAGTTAAGGAATGAATAAATAAGTGATCGTTGAGCTTTGCTCTTGCCTTCTCATGGGTAGGAGTTCATTATGCTCTCTCCTCCTTCCTTCTCTTAATCTAATAAAGTCTCTCTAAACTTTAAAATATAAAATAAGACAAATGTGATCCTTGCTAAACAAGAAGCCAGCAAAGATTTAGAAAATATTGAAGTTATTTTTTCTGGTCCTAATGTGTGTTGGAGAATTTTTTGAAGAAAAATGGCCAGCATGTTCTGGGTCTTTGATACTCACTGTAGCCACATCTAATCCTCTTCTGCTCAGAGCTCCCATTGCTTTCCAGTATCTAGCTGATCACCACAGACCCTGAATCTGTGTTATTTATCATCACCTCCTCCCTGACTATAAATTCCTTGGGGGAAAATTTGCACTGTATTCATCACGGCACCCCACATTGTCCAGCACACGGGAGGGGCGATAATGGCCCTACCACAGTTAGCACAATAATGCAGTCTAGTGGGCACAGTGCTCCAAGCACTGCTTTTTTGGGGTTCCCAAGCTCCCTGATGGTAGATAATATTCTCTTTACAGAGAAAGAACTGAAGTTCAAGGAGATTATGTGACTTGATCACAGCTAGGGAGGTAGTAAATTAGAGATGTGCCATAGACAAGTTTTCTTCTGAGAGTCCAGAATTCTTTCTGATGCTTTTTAGAATAATTGAGTAGGTAGATGGATAACAGGTGGGTGAGTGGGCAGATATATGGATGGATGAATGATTTAACTAAGGAAATAGTATAAAAACCAAAGGTGTCTGGATTATAAATAAGCTAAAAAATGAGGAAGGTGTAGGCAGTTCACCCAGCTTCCGGTGTCTTGTCAGTGTCCCTAAGCACGCTTCTCTCAACCTTTTGCTCTCTTCAGTTCTTATGATAATTTACCTGTGCAGGAATAGAACAGTTAAAGAGATAGTGGATGAGAAAGTGTCCTGTTAACTAAAATTTCCTGATAAAAAATAAAGTGAGATCCTCTATTTCTGTGGCTGTCCCAGTAGCTAATCTAATATCCACCTTGCAGATTTTGACAGTGTCAGGACCCCCTGAAGGAGGGACTCGTGTGACCATCCATGGCGTGAACCTGGGCCTGGACTTCTCCGAGATCGCTCACCACGTGCAGGTGGCTGGGGTGCCCTGCACGCCACTCCCAGGGGAATACATCATCGCTGAGCAGTGAGTTGCCCTGCTGCCCTTTGCTTGTAGGAGCCTTAGGGCAAAGAGTCTCCTGGCGTCCTTCTCTGGGCCTTTTCTAGGGTTTGCTCCCATAATCCCCTCCTTTCATGGAACCTACAATCGGCCTTTGTGGGGTTCACTTGTCCCTAGAGGGACTTTTTGTATTTGCTGTCCTGTTCCCAGGCTCCTCTGTCATCAAGGTTCCAGGTGCCAGCTTTGCATCTCCTTCAGTCTTTGCTTGCCTGCTGGTGAAACTGAGCCACCCTCCTGACATGCTCAGGCCGCTCAGAGGCCTTCCCACCCCTCCTTTCAGTCTGCATTGGAATGCGTCCCACACAGTGGGCTGCAGGCAACAAGTTGTTTAGTGCAGGAGGCTCTGACAGCAGCTTAATCCAAACAGGGCCTCCACTGGAGCAGATTCATTTATTTCACTAAGGGAAGTGTCAGCTGGAAATTAGAAAATGGGCATGTAGTGGTGGATGGGCGGATGGAACTCAGGAGTGACATATGTTCAAATGTGGGGTGTTGTTCCTGGTGGGTAGGAGGTGGGCCAGAAGCTGGAGGCAGAAGAGTGGAAGGCAATATGAGGGAGGGGAAGCCACTAGATTATTCTACATGGTTTGACATGTGATGTTAGCTCAAGCCATCTTGCTTCCACTGAGGTTTACACTCTGCATAGTGTTCAGACTGACATGAGCTTGACTTCTTTGGGGCAGGACTTCCCTCTCACCAGCCCCCTCCCACCCCCTGCCCCGCAGCCTTAGGTCTCTCTACCTGAGAAGCAGGAAATAGCAGACCATAAAAATGACCTCACTTTATTTTCTATCAGCAAATCTGAGTTAATAGAACACTTTTCCTTCCACTATTTTCTTCTAAATTGCTCCAGCCCCAAACAGGTAAGTTATCATAAAAGCTGGAGTGAGCAAGAATTGGAGAAGGGAAGTAACTCTCCAGTTGGCTTGAGGTATAAATGCCATGTCATAATTAAAATGAAGTCTCCTGACCCTAGTCCACACCTGTTCCCCTGTCATAACAGTCACTGGGCAAGATTGCTGGAAAAAAAGCAGCCTGAATATCCATGACTTATCCCCTGTGGCTTTGAACCTCAAGGGGCCATGATTCTTTGTGGTCAGAGACAGGAGAGGTGAATTCCCAGACTCCCAGGACTGTAGGAAAGGGAGACCACTGGACACAAACTAGAAGAGAAACTGATCTGAACGCCCCACACAATCCTTCAGGTCTGGTCATTCTTTGACAACTTTATTCTAGCAAGGGACAAATCTTGGAGGGGAGGCTGGCTAGGCCTATAAGAAGGACATGAGGGAGGGAAGGGAAGTGATCTAAGTACTTCTGCACAACCAGAAGAAGAGGTGAATATTGCAGGAGTCTGAATTACTTGCAGAAGTCCTCATGGCCGCATGGTCTTCAAAGCCCACCAGACTATGCGAGACACTCAGTTAAACAGACCCCCAAATCAACCTACCTGGGCCTTGAGGACTTAACTTGGCCCACCTTGTTGGGGGTTTGGGTGTGCTCAGTCTTTGATCTGAGAAGTAAAAACCCTCAGGCAGCTCAACCTCAGAATCTACTGAAGTTGGAATTAAACAGCATTTACCCCTGGCTCCTCTGCTTGACCAGCCTGGGGACTACAGCAGTCAGTTTAATGAGCTGTACAACGTAAGAAACTTCAGTTCTGTTTGTGAAGTCAAATGTACCACTCTTGCCCAGGGCCATAAGGAAGAAAGCACCTAGACAAATCAGAAGTTAGGGTGTGAAGTAACCTGGGATCACCACGTGTCTTGCCAAGGCTGACAGTGACCCTAGAAAACTGCTCACACCCTCACCTTAGGCTCTGGGCAGACAGGATGTAACCAGCACACCCCAGCCTTGCTGAAGGTAGCATTGTTTCCAGCAGTGCCAGGCTCATTACCACTTCCAAGGTTTCAGAGTGTGTTAACATCATTAAGCCTCCATCCCAGGAAGTAAGCAGCAGGCACAATCGTTACACGTGTCTTTAAGAGATGAATTTGTCTAACCAGGCACAGTGCAGGGTCCTGGGCACAGGCAGGATTAGCAGGCTCAGTAATGATTCACCATATGCTTGTACCTTCCATCTATCACTCCACAATTAGGTTAATATCAGTTAAAGTGTCCCACTAAGTCCTGTAATCAGCACTCCACTGGTCTGTGGAAGGCAGGATGATTCAGTCGCAGGACATTTTCTGGGCAATGGAATGCAGGTCAAAACTGTGACTCAGCCTTTCCAAGGACAAAGTCTGTGCATGAGGCTGACTCAGCGTAAGTCCTTACCCCCTCCCTCTCACTGCTCTATCTGTGAACTCAGATGGGTACTGGATGCATGTTCTTCCCCCCACCCTCAGAAAGTGAGGCATCAGCTATATGTATCTGTGGGAGTTGCCTTGATATAGGCTCCAGAGTAGTGGGCAGGTGCCAGGAGCCTGGAAGTCAAGCCTTAGCTCAGCTACTAATGAGCTGGGTGGCTTTGAACAAGTCACTTAGTTCCCTGTCCCTAAATGTCTCGTCTGGGAGGTGGGAACAGGGACCTCTACATTCACTTCAGTGGTCCTCAGGAGGCTGAACCAATATGTCCCACAGAAGCTGCAGGTCCCCATTGTAAAGCTATTGGTGACATTAATGCATCTTTAAAAGCCCTATGTCAATCAAGAGTAAAATCTTCAAGTGTAGAAACTGGACAGTTGTTTGGTCCAGTTCCCCACTTTATAAAGGACATATATAAGCATCCCTAGTTATTGCCTCTTAGTAATACATGGGGAACCCCAGAACCACCAAGGATGCAGAGAGATAAGGAAGTTAGGGAGCCTCTGAGAAATCAAACAGCAGCATCCAAATGAAGCCTAAGGAAGGAGGTAATGTACATTTCACACCCTCTGGTCATCTATAGCCAAAAAGGTGCAAAAGCAAGTGGTCAGCCCATGAGAACCCTAGGACGCCAGTAGGGTCATCACCACCATCTGTGCCAGAGCCCCCACCTCTGTCGCTGCTACATGCCTTGCTGCCCCATTCACTGAAACTTCTAGAACCATCAAGCCAAGTATGGTAGCACATGCCTATCTCCTGTCTCATACTGAGACCAGGAGGGTCACTTGAACTAAGGGATTTGAGACCAACCAAGGCAATATACTGAGACTCTCAACAATAGCAATAACAACAACAATAATACCTGCACAAGATTGGGCCTTTTAACATTGTGTCATGAATGATGGGGGTGACTCATAAAGCTCCCCCTATCCCTCAGTGCTGTCACTGGTGAATTGCCCATGCTTCTGTGAATAATGCCCAATCCATTCTCATGCAAGCAAACAACACTAACTTAATTAAACTCCGTGGAACACACATACACATCAAAGTAGAAGTGGGACTGGTTGGGAAGAAGAAGGGTTTCAGCAGGAGGGGAAGGGGAAATAAGAGAAGGCGTTGTGTAGTGAATATAATCAAAAGACATTATTCTTAAATAAAATTCAAAATAATGATTATTGTTAAAAATAAAATGTATTAATAACGATGATGCTCCTCCATTGTCTGCAGAAGAAGGTGCTCAAAGACTTGATCTTAGGAGCGAAGCTAACCCTATTTCAGTCAGGGCTTTGCCACTTGCCAAAATGTGGCCCTAGATAAACCACATAGCTCATATCTGAGCCTCAGTTGTCTGCAAGCTGGAGATACTAAGATCCTCCCTGGAGCAGAGGGTTAAAGGACATGAGGTCCTATCTGGTAGGCTGCCTTCACCATCAGCACCTTGTTACTGAGGTGTATGTTCTACAGTGGAGTAGTCCCTCATTCCTCCACATCCTCCTTCCCACTCCTGCAGTGCCCTTGCTTCTTCTATAACTGTTCCTGATCTGAAATAGGTGCCTGCCGTAAGCACTCTAGGCTTCTGTATACTTCCCTGTGGTACTGGAGCCCAAGAGTGAAGGAAAGAGAGAGCATTATGGATCAATATCATCCACAATGCTGCTTGTGAATGAAATGATGGAACTCTGGTCCACTTAGACCACAGAGGCCCTTGTCCATGGTCCACTGCTGACCCTGGCCTTTCCGCACTCACTCACTAGATGGAAGAGAGACCTTGGCTGCAGTGTAGAGGTTACCATGCCTCAGGCTTGTTCAGGTAGGGCATTTAAACCAGCTGAAGGTGCTCAGCCACCCATCACTTTTCTCCCAGATGTACACATAAAATCTAACTTTTGGGGCATAAACCCCGAGCAAAAACCCATCCTAAGACTTAGGAAAGACAGCATGCCAAGAGGCCTCAGCCCATTGCTAACCCTTTTATGGACAGTTGGAAAGGGCTGCACAGGACCTTTTCCTTTCTGAAATGAGTCTAGGAATAGTTCAGTTTTGCCCATAACCTTCACATGTTCTTCTGCTTTCTTTTTCACAGTTCAGAGCCCATGTTGATTTTTTTCTTTCATGTGAAGGATTGCTCCTGTAGAGTGTCCACAGGCAATGAATAAGGATCACAGGGCGTGCACATGCCCTGATGAGAAGAGAGAGAAAGGCTTCTCTGCTTCCCATCCCCCATTCACACTGCTCACAAGAAATAGTTGAGTCTCCTGAGATGCTTGAGGGTACAGGTAGATCAGATACTCCAGACAAGGGCCAGTGCATGGGGAAAAGGATGGGAGAGTTGTTACTTAAAGCAGGTAGCAGCATGAAAATACCCAAGCATTGCACCTTAGATTAAGCTTCTCAGTTGCTCCAGTAGTGAGGTTTAAGGAATCAGTTACGTGTCAAATGCTAATTGATTATTACTATCATGCTTACTTGGGTCCATAATTAGTATACTTACTTATAGAGAAAGGAAAGGGATAATATTCTGTGAAGTGCTTTCTTGTTGCAACTAATATGCTAAACTTAATAAGACAGTTATTGCATGTTAAGTAAATATTCACCAGCAATGAAAGTACTTATTTGGGATTAACTGTTATGAAGGAGATGGAGACCAATGGCATGCCACATATGAGAGGTATCTTTGTTTAATGTATGCTTTATTAAGTCAAAATGAAATCTGCGTTTAGTTACCCTCCTTTCTAAAGAAGCTGCTTAATAAGCACCTCTTGGTTAAACATGGATCTTCCCGACAATGTCAGCATAATGTGGGGGGACTAAGGAGGAGGTGGTCTGCTTTTCAGACTTCCCACTAAGCAAGCCTTCCAGAGACATTGCTCTTTACTCGGAGATGGTGTCAGAATACAAGGCGAGCACTTCCTTTGTAACCTGTTTGCTGAGACTGGTGGGACCCTCTCCCACCTACCCTAGGCTTAGCAAATCCAGGCAAGTCCTCCAAAGAATGTGGCTTTTTTAGTCCCACATTGCCCCCCACCAAAGTCCACCCTTTTCATAAGGTTCTGTAGTAAGGCAACCAGTGTCCATAAGTGCTTCTGTGACTTGAGAGCCATGGAAGTCACCAGAGGGTGTTAATCTGGACTGTTCAGAAAGAACACAGCACATCTCCCTCCAACACACCTGTCAGAATGAGATGCAGCTTTCAACCAGGCAGCATCACCCACTTGCCAGTCAGCTTAGTGTGCTCTGCCTTGGTTGATTAAATAGGATTCCATGTCACCTGGCACCTAATGACCTCAGCTACCACCATAGACCTGCACCCCTTCCATTGCCAGCCAGCTTAGTGTGCTCTGCCTTGGTTGATTAAATAGGATTCCATGTCACCTGGCACCTAATGACCTCAGCTACCACCATAGACCTGCACCCCTTCCATTGCCAGCCAGCTTAGTGTGCTCTGCCTTGATTAAGTGGGAGTCCATGTCACCCGGCACCTAACGAACTCAGCCACCACTATCCTTTCACCTCCACCACAGGCCTGCATGCCTTGCATTGTGCTTATAGGTGCTACTTGGAGCTCTCACTATCTCGTCAGGTTATCTAAAGTTTTTCTAAAAACTTTACTGTGGGAAACAGACCACAACTGGATTAGCTTGACACGTAGGATCACTTGTGCTCTTTGATTGGCTTGCCACATAGCAGAGAACACCAGCTGAGCACTGCCCTTCCATCTCCATTGGACAGTCCACGCACTCCACAGTGAGGCACTGTGCTAGACTATCACAGGAATGGTGGTGGTATTGGGCAGTGTGGTATGTCAAAAGCACACAGAGCTTTATGTATTATCTCATACTTCCTCCCACTGTACAGAAGCCAAAGCCCTGGGAGGTCAGTGCTCTATACCTAGGTCACATGAATGCCCAAGCTGAGTTGAAGTCCTGCACTCAAGCAAGATTGTGATGAGTCAGTCTGCTGAGCAAGTGGGCAGGGATGGCAGCCTTTCCAAGCTTCTCACAGGAAACTGCTGTCTTCTCAGGATTGTCTGTGAGATGGGCCACGCCCTCGTGAGCACCAGCTCTGGGCCTGTGCGCCTGTGCATTGGGGAGTGCAAGCCAGAGTTCATGACCAAGTCCCATCAGCAGTATACCTTTGTGGTAAGTACTGGGGGCCAGCAAGGGCACACATGTGTTCGAGGTTTCTCTCAGGAAGGTCTCCCCACCCACCAGCAGTCAACCACATGGGAAACAAGAAACAGAACTTATGGTCTCATTGCTTAGAAGCCTATATAATTCTGGAGGTGGGATGATCCCAGTAACTTGGGAGTCAAGGAAGTTACCCTGATTAACAAAGCCATCCCAGGCCAGAATTCTCAATAAGGCAAAGTCTTGACTCTTTAGAAAATGGATTCTAGATTGAAGGGGCCTACCCTTTGACCTTGTATTGTGACATCATGGTCTAAATTCCATCCTAAAGAGGGTATAGCACAAAGGGACCTAATTAAGCCTAGTTAAAAGTCTGTATTTATCCACATACTTTACTTTCTGCAGAGGGTATGTTAAATGGAGATTAGAAGAGTCACTTCTGGCAGGGCCATGTTTCTGTGTATAAGACCAGGAGAGGGGCATATGAGCAGGTAGTTCTGTTGTCCATGTGGTTACACACATGTGGACAGCCAAACCTAAAGACATCCCTTCATGTTCAGGCAACAGGTAGTCACAAAACAAGGCTTTTCTACGAGGTGAGGCTTGTGCTAAATTCATGCTGAATCAATAGCTTGCTTCTGAGGCCCTGGAGTCTGCCTGAGCTCAATTCTTCATGAATCAATACCTTGCTTCTGGGGTCCTAAAGTCCCTTTTTCTAACACTTACTTACATTGCCACATCGAGTACTTCATTATAAAGTGTTAACACCAACAGATAGGGTCAAACCAGCCTTGCTAAGAGTTTGAAAAATCATTAGGCTACAGAATTCTCATCACTCTAAAGCATTTTGCTACTTGTTCTAGTTTCCAGACCTGTCTTCTCAACTTGGCATCACTACCTTTTACTTTATACTTTTCTCTCCCACACTGGAAAATGCCACTGCCTATCTGCAGCCAATCTACCCCATTTCTTCCCCAGGGCAAGGTGTAAAGCAAAGAATAAGGCAAGATGGGGAGTGAGCAGTATGTCAAAGCTATAAGGGGCATTAGGGATAGCCCAGTCTACCCTCCTCACTTGACGAGGCAGAAAGACAAAGTCCCAAATAACCCCAGGACCTGCCTCAGAGCCTCATCTAGTAAGGGGATTCTGCCGACTAGAATCCACTCAATTCAGGAAGGCATTTTTCATGCTGTGTGTGGTGACACATGCTTGCAATCCCAGTGCTGGGAAGGCTGAAGCAAGAGGCACTCACTCAGCTCAAACCAACCTGGCCTATATCCAAAGACCCTGCCTAACCAAACAACAACCACAAAACTGAACTTTTCATACCACTGTCAGCCAGGCAGAAGGGATTCTGGTTAACTGTTTGGTAGATTATAGGGTTAGACTATTCAGTAAGCATACTAGCAATTCCTGGCCCGTGTTATGTCATTTGCTGGAATGGGTCATAGAAGTTAGTCTGTTTACTCTTGGCATCCATAGCCCTCAATGCTCATAGTAGGGCAAGGGACATGTGATTGGGCCATTTACATGGTCTTGTAATCTGTCAGTGGCCCAACTTAAGCAAGGATGCTTCTTTATTCAGTCCTATTGATTATGTGCCAAAAAAAAAAAAAAGTCAGGGCATGCTCTAGATAGAGAAATATTTTCAAATTGTTCTCAACTTACAAACTAATTGATAGATTAGTCAGTGTCCCTTCAGATTTCCCTTCAGTGTTATGAGCACAAGACTCCCCAGAGAGTTAGTTAATTTCAGTACATGGCCTTCTGTCTTCCATGGACAGACCCTCCAGAGAAAGCAACAACATGTGGAACTGCAAAGTGGAGGGAAAGTGCCTTCACTGTCAGCACAAATATCAGCTGTCATTCTGTCCTTCATCTAATATTTGGACCTACTACCTCCACTCCTAGCACAAAGATTTTCCCTCCTGTCCTTAGGTCTAGTCTTGTACCTAAACTTTATTTCTCTCCTTCTTCCCAAGAACCCTTCTGTGCTATCGCTCAGCCCTATCCGGGGACCAGAGTCAGGAGGCACCATGGTGACTGTCACAGGCCATTACCTTGGAGCTGGGAGCAGCGTGGCAGTGTACCTGGGCAACCAGACCTGCGAATTCTATGGGTGAGATGAACCTGAAGAACATCTGGAGCACTGTGTGTCTACATATCTGGATGTGTGCCCACATGTATTGTACATGTCCTGTAGGCCTGCCCATCACCCCCATGTTATTTGATACATCCGGGACTCAAAAACCATGCGAGCCATTGTCAGCGATACATGCCGCTTGTCTATCTATGGCTGGGGATGACTGAAGGTAATTAGAGAGGACAACTGTGTGGGAACCTGATGCTGAAGGTTCCCAGGAGCTCTCCAGCAGCCATAAAGGAACTAGCAACAGAGTCTCATGGTGGGAACTTGATAAGCAAGGAGATTGTGTGCTCTCAGTATTTTAAGCATACATCTTTATGCACAGAACATCTCATGCACAGAAAAAAAACTGAGCACCTACTGTCAACCATACACATGAGGCCTGAGGATGCAGACTCTGAGAGTTCTAAAGAAACTCCGAGTGTCCCCAGTGTTGCCCATTTGAGAGTCTTGCTCTATGAACTCGGCAAGAGCAGGCCCGTATGTGATTATCACTACAGAAGACAAGAACAAGGTAAACAGTGTTGACAACCTGGCTAGACCCTAAGCAGGGGTCAGTCATATTCTAGAAGAATCCAGAAAAGTTCACTAACCCTATCAGCCCTGTCCCTGCCCCATGTTCTCTGGTGCCCTCTTCACTGTGATCCCTTCCTAATGCAGCTATGTGTTTTTTTTAAAAAAAAAAGACACTGATGGGCACTGGTGAGAGTTGTATGCCATAGTATAGAGCATAAGAAAATAAAACAGAATGCATCTTTGACCACATGAAGAATAAGGGAAATGCCCCTCAAGCCAGCTTACTCTTACTGATATCTCTTTTTTGTCAATGCTCCTATGTTGCCCCATTAGGAGATCAATGAATGAGATTGTGTGTGTGTCACCCCCATCATCTAATGGGCTGGGCCCAGTCCCTGTTTCTGTGAGTGTCGACAGAGCTCGGGTGGATAGCAGCCTGCAGTTTGAGTACATAGATGACCCTCGGGTCCAACGCATTGAGCCGGAATGGAGCATTACCAGGTGTGTCAGGTTGGTAGGGTATACTTACATAGGAGTGAGATTGAAAGATGCGCTAGAGGATGGGCAAAGTTGGCCAGGTGCACTTGAAGGGGTGCACCTGGATGGGGTAAAGAGGGCAGAATCACCTTTTGGTGGGGTGCGGTTGATAGGTTGCACCCTTAGGTAGGTGTGGCTGGGGCTGAGCCTTTAGATGAGTGAGGGCAATGGGAGGCACCTAGCTGCCAGAGAGCAAGAGTCCTAAGACTCCAGCATAGTTCATCTCAGGAATCACAGGACTGAAGTTAATTGTGCCAGGTTTGAGGAGATGTTACCTAATCCTTCTGCTTGTTCCCAGTGGTCACACACCCCTGACCATCACAGGCTTCAACCTGGATGTCATTCAGGAGCCAAGGATTCGAGTCAAGTTTAATGGCAAAGAATCTGTCAATGTGAGTAACCTGTGGTTTTTCCTAGCCTCTGTAAACATGGCTCCCTTCTCACATCTTGCAAGGCCAGGAGCAGTGGGTCAAGCAGAGGCGTACCTGCTTACTGGACAGGGAATTTGGTGCAAGGTCCCACACATCTGATCCTCACCATGACTTCTACAATGACACTCTCATCTCAGAAGGTGATAGAGTGTATGAAAGTGCCAGCTCCAGAGCTTGTAACACCGCATCAAGGGCTCTATGACAATGTTCACTTCAAGGTCCAGTGGAGGATGGAAAAAGTTCTGGTTCCACATTCAGGAAGTTTGCATTGGAAGCAGGACTCTGCCATCTATTAGCTGTATGACACTGAATGAGTCATTTAACTTATCTGACCCTGGGATACTCACTATAAATGGTGACAAGATTTTCCTTGAAGAATCTGAACATGCCGGCCCATGGCCAGCCACATGGTTGGCACTTGATATGCGAGCCACTGCCAGCAGAGGATTCTGACCCATGGCTGAGATAATTGTGGGCATGTTGCTTTATTCTTATGTGCATAGCTGTGTAATTTTATTCTTTTCAACTATTCTATAATTTTAAAAATATTCTCTTACTCAGATTAGAACAGAATGCCTGATACTCTGAAGTTTTCAGTCTGTTCTAACAGCACCATCTTACTCTTTTCAGCCAGTGTTTTCTGAATATTATTGTATTCATAATTATAGTCAAGAAGACACTGGCAGCCATTCTTATATGAATTACTATCATTACTGCTATGACCTTCAGGGGATTGCTGAAGCTGAGTTGGAGATGCAGAAGATGGGGTGGCATTTTCCCTCTTGTCTCTGATACATGCTCAGCGTGCCAAGGATTGCTTGGAAAACAGAAGTATACAAAATGACAGAATGGTAGGTTGGACCCAGAAAGTCCTACCTCCTCCTTACTCAGCTGAGGAACTTAAGCCAGATGTATAAATGTTGTGTCTCTGATAAAAAATGTAACTGAGGCAGATGGGGTGGCATTTTCCCTCGTCTCTGATATATGCTCAGTATGTCAAGAATTGCTTGGAAAACACAGAAGTGTACAAAATGACACAATGGTATGTTAGACCCAGAAAGTCCTAACCTCTTCCTTCTACAGCTAAGGAACGGATATATAAAGGTTGTGTCCCTGATCACAAAAGTGATTTGAAACAGAGCCATGCTAGATCCCAGATATCTGGTCTCTTCATAACTGGACCACATTATTTAGTAATGACTCTGACAGTCTCATCATGCCAGAGTTGTGAGTTGACTCATGTCAAATCTAAGCAATTCATGCTGGGTGAACACTGATCTCCCCAATAAATGGCAACATGTATTGATACATGGAAAGAGGCCTAGTCCTGTCAACCTCTACAGATAAGCCTTTTCTACACTCCTAGTCACTGTTACTCTGTCAAGCTCTAGGACCTGGGAACTGGGTGAGGTGTGGGACTGGGAACCATGAACTCTCACCCATGGTAGATGAACTGCCTTTCTCCAAGAAAACTTTAAAATACAGGTTTTATTGTCATTCTGAGTATAGCTTGCCACATCTGCAGATCAGCTCCCAAGAGAAGGGCTGTGCCATGCCAGGGGGCCCCATGGGAAGCAACAGGTCCATCAGGCAAAGGAAAAAGTAAAGCTTCAGCCTTTCCTTGGTGTGCATGGGAAGGAAGAGGTGCCACGGGCTTACAGGCTATTTTGAATATTTCAGCAGGCTCTAAGACATGGGGATGTGGTGTTGTCACTGGCTGTCTGGTACAGGGCCCTAGGGTGATTAAAGATTATGAAATAGGGTATGAAATAAGGTAGGATTGGCTGGATCTTGGATACCAAGAGAATGCTGGGGAGTGAGCATGTAGCTGGCAAGGATGACTCCCAAATGCCTTTGTCCTCAGAGGAGACAGGCATCCTCCCTTGTGCCTGAGATCCTATGGAAGTCCCAAGCAAGGCATAGTCCCTCTCCCCCCAAAACCTTCATTTGTACCCTGGAGATAATCCCTTCACTGCTGCAGGTCCACATACCACGATCAAAATGTTTCAAGGAATTAAGAGATAATTTCATCCTCTGGAACATTCCACCTTGGTCCTCCATGGTGACATGCCTAGAGAGGGCAGGGTGGCAGGTATGGAGGAAAGGCATGTGGGGAGGCAGTGGCCTTAGAAACCAGCCCCATTGTGATACCCTGTGCTTCTTTGCAAAATGAGAAAAGGAAGATCTTTGCCCATGTCACCTCATTTAAAATGGACCCCAGCGTATCCTTTACCCTCCTGGAAGCATCCCTTGCCTTTGAGCCTAAAATTACCTCAGTGGAGGGTGGAATTGAGCCAAGGCGAAGCCCCAGCTGTGAGGCCAAAAGGCAGAAGATGTCGAGTCAACTAGGAAGAGCAGGAGGAAGATAAGTGCAGGAGCAGAGAGGCACAGTGAGGCTAGAGATCTTCCCTGAGAGCTGAAGAGTGCACTCCCTAGCTCAGCTATAGCTATGTAACTGTGCCCCTTGCTTTTTGTGTGTGCCTCAGCATCCCCAGCTGCAGCATGAAATTGGAAAAGGCTGTTGAAGTGCACAGTGAAAAGGAAGGGGATAGGTATAGATCCCTAACACAACAGAAGGCCACAGTAAACTCTTCCGTTTAAACTCCTGAGTTCCCTCTGGAAAGGGAGAGTTAGAAATTGGACTTGAAGCTCTGACATAATCTCCATATAACATCTCTCTGCTATTGTCAGCCGTTTTTCAAGTTTACACATGTCCATTGCTGACCACAAAGCCCAAGAGTGTGTATGTTGGAAAGATACCCATCCATGTGACCTGCCAGACAGTATGTACTGGAGAGGTCTGAAGTCTGTGTGGTTCCTTGTCTGTTCTTGGGACACCCTGGCCGCCCCAGATGGAGCAGAGCTGTGTGGGTTGAGAACCAGATTGAGGGTGTGCCAGAGTCTGCCTTTTTTCCTAACCTTGCACTAGTTCTTTAGGGGTTTCTTCATCTAGCTGCTGCCTGGGACACTCTAGAACTAACCACTAGAGGAGAGAACAGCACAAACTGTGCTAAGTTAGTGCCATCCCAAGAGGAATCTGATGGCAGGACAGAGTCTATCCAAAGAAAAGGGACTGTATGAGCTCAGTGAAATTCTAAGCTTCCATTCCACTGCAGAGTGGGATGGAGGGGGGGTGCATGGCTAGAGGAGAGGGTGAGAGGCCCATTGTGAAACAGTCTCAGAGTCCTGTTGAACCATCACTTTTCAGTAAGCACTAACTGAACACTTGCTATTCAAGGCAAATTTTTCACCTCATACCACTTCTTGCTCTATGCCACACACATACACACACACTCACACTCAACACATGCATGCCTACTCACTCAGTGTTTGTCCTCTTCTTCAAACATTCCTCATCCCCTCATCTCCAGGCCTTTGGAGTGTTTTCCCTCCCCTTGTTTCCCCACTGTCCCTCTGTGGTCTAGGTAATATTCTCATTCTTCAAAGACTCTTTAGAGCACCTGGTCATTTCCACCAGGCTGTTTCCCACCCATTCATTCATTTCATAGTGTCATGCCCTATACTGAGCCATGTTTCTACTGGGACTGGATTAATTCAGTAGCTAGCTCCTGAGACTACTTCACTCTATGGACCCCACTCAGACCGCTGCCTGGCACAAAGCAGGTACTCAAGCAATGTTGATCAATAAATAAATGAATGAATGAGTGAGGTTAAATGTCCTGTCACCACCCTTTTCCTTAAGGACCTCATGTAGTGAAGGAAGATAAGCATGTTCCTCAAGGATGACTAGCAAAAGCAAGCACAGGGTAGGAGTGATGGATCTGCCTCTGCTTCTGCCACTGCCCACCAGGTGCTCATGTTTGGATGCTGATTTCTGTCTCCTAGGTGTGCACAGTGGTTAACACAACCACCCTCACCTGTCTGGCACCCTCTCTGACTACTGACTACCGTCCAGGCTTAGACACTGTGGAGCGGCCAGATGAATTTGGGTTTCTCTTTAACAATGTGCAATCCTTGCTTATCTACAATGACACCAAGTTCATCTACTATCCCAACCCAACCTTTGAACTACTCAGCCCTACTGGGATCTTGGATCAGAAGCCAGGATCACCAATCATCCTGAAGGTACGGTCATGCAGAGGGAAGCTGAGCTCAAGGCAGTGTGGGAGAACGCACTGCCAGCTCATCCCTCAGCTCTGGGCAGTCTGCCCTCCCCACATAGGAACTTGTCCAGAGATAGCAACTCACCCTTTAGCATACTCTTCACTTGTATTGTCAAGAAATGTTCTTTGGAGCTTTGGGAATCCAGGTCTTAGAGAAACTGATTCTTTCACAGGCTACCCCCATGGCCATAGTGGCCTCTATACTTCATAAGGTCAAATCTCCTGGTGCTGGCTGTCTAGACTTTTGCCAACCCCCCCATATGTTGCTCCCTCAGTTTCGTTATTGGTCAGTGTTTTATCTTTCCACCTCTTCTTGTTCTTCCTGTCATAATGTCCTTCTTTTCTTCCCCTCTGTATCTCTAATTTGTATCTGTGTGAAGTCCCCTCCAAAAAACTTGCCACAGAGTCATTTCTTGGCCTTATGTTGGTGTCACACCCCCACTCCTTCATGTCTTTTTAAGTAGGTAATTAACTTTTGCATTTATGTGTCAATTATTTCTATTAATATAGCTATTCTCTACAGGGCAAAAACCTCTGCCCTCCTGCCTCCGGAGGGGCCAAGTTAAACTACACAGTACTGATTGGAGAGACGCCTTGTGCTGTGACTGTGTCTGAGACCCAGCTCCTCTGTGAACCCCCCAACCTTACAGGGCAGCACAAGGTCATGGTGAGTGAGCCTTCTGTTCCTTACCTCTACCCATCTCACCATGCATGCATGACCTGTCATGAAGGAAGACTCTCTTCCACCTTGTTGCCTGACTCGTGTTCTCCATTTCTCATTTCCATGTCCTATATCAAATTGGACAGCTATTGAGCACACATGAAAAGAAAGGCAGATCCCAGGAAAGAAGTCATTTTTAAAAAAATTATTTATTTATTTATTTATTTATGAGAGAGAGAATGAGAGCATGCATGCATGTACATGCCAGGCCCTCTAGCCACTATAAACGAACCCCAGATGCATGTGCTATGTGTGTCTGGCTTACATGGGTTCTAGGGAATTGAACTTGGGCCCTTAGGCTTCACAGGCAAGCATCTTAACCACTAAGCCATCTCTCTCCAATGCAAGAAGTCATTTTGTATCCAAATCTGCATTGTGTGTTTGTGGTCTATCCCGTCCTTCCTCACACTAAGAATTTGGCAGCATGTCAGAGCTCTACACCTGTGTGCATTGTGTGCGTCTGTGTGTGATGCACAGGTTCACGTGGGCGGGATGGTGTTCTCGCCTGGCTCGGTGAGTGTCATCTCCGACAGCTTGCTGACCCTGCCAGCCATTGTCAGCATCGCGGCCGGTGGCAGCCTCCTCCTCATCATTGTCATCATCGTCCTTATCGCCTACAAGCGCAAGTCACGAGAAAATGACCTGACACTCAAGAGGCTCCAGATGCAGATGGACAACTTGGAGTCCCGCGTGGCACTGGAGTGTAAGGAAGGTGAGCAGGAGTGGCACATGCTTCCTGGAGCCCACCTATTTCACTGGCCTTGTCACCCTCTTTCTTACAAGCAGTACCCACCCTCATCTTTATTTCAATCTTCCCATCCTTTCTACTCCATTTCAGTGAGTTTTCTGAGGAACTTTCCAGGTTCCTGGTATTGTTACTGTCCACACACCCCCACTGCCCACCCCCTCACACTGTCCTGGCTCAAACCACAGTCTGGCTAGCTCACCCTCCTTCTCAGGTCCCCTATATCCCCACAGTCAGAGCCTGCCAGGCCCACTGTTTAAGACTAGCTTCTGTGCACAGCTCCTGAAATGCACAGAAGTATATCTGTGGCATGTACAGCCACCTCAGGGATGACAAGGAAACCCAACCTCCTTCCCAGCCTGTCACTCCCCAGGTTTTGTTTTCTGTCACTACATGCAGACTGGGTGCTACATTCAAAAGGCCACAGGCCACACTTGCTGGTATCCTTGGCTATGAACATATGTATAAGCAAAGATTGTGTTTCCTCCCATCTCCCACACAGACACAGCCATAGAGTGACAAGAGTACCTGGAATTCTCTTGGGCTGAGGACCTGATAGGCTCTTTGGGCAAACAGCTTAATTAGGAATCAAAAAAATAATGTTTGGTTTCACTGAAAATGACATTTTCAGAAGCCAGCCTCCATGACAGGTAAAAGCTGTGCTGGGAGGGTTGAGGCAGAGGCTCCTCCAGTGCCAGACCTGATGAGTGTGTATACCTTTCCTCCCATGAAAGCCAGGCCAGCCACCAGGAAAAGACCTGGAAGCTCTTTACAGCCCACATCCATCTGTGGACCAGTATCTGATAACCAAGGCTCCCCAGGGCTTTTACATCTTGATTTGTCCTCTTATTGGGGAAGGGCAGTAATTTGCTTGTTCTAGTCTTTTCAGGATCCCAGCATGACTTCCCCTGCTTTTAGTTCAACAAAGAGCCCAAACACAGTGTTCTCTGCATTTTAGCCACATTTCCAATAAGAAGGGAAATCAAAATTACTGATAAGCATAAATGACAAAATAGAGGTCACCCTTCTTTCTTTATTTCTTATTTGGGGAAGGAGAGAATGGGCACATCAGGGCCTCTAGCCACTGCAGACTCCAGACACATGTGCCAGAGTGTGTATCTGGCTTTACTTGGGTACTGAGAATCAAACCTAGGTACTTTGGCTTTGCAGGCAAGTGCCTTAACAACTAAACCATATCTCCAGCCCCACCCATCTTCTTACAACCTAAGAAAGATAGCCTCCCATCACTACAATGAGTACTACATAGTACTATTCAACTTGTAAAAGAAAAAATGTTAGTTTGGTTCTCAGTTTTGGAGGAGTGTGGTCCAGACTCAGTCAGCTCTGTTACTTTTAGTCCTGTGGTGAACAGAATTCTGTGGTTAGAATGTGTGCCAGAGCAGCTGCTCATCTCATGACTAAGAAGTGAAAGACAGAAAAGCAGAGGAGAGGAGCTGAGATCCCACAATCTCCTTCAAACACATACCTCCAGTCACCTTAAGAGTCCAGCCAGGCTCCGCCTCTAAAAGTTTCAACCACCTCCAATAGCACCAAGCCTTTAACAAATGGCCTTTGGGAGATCCTTACAGTTTAATCTACAGCAAAAGCATGGGAATCCTCCCCCAAAACACTCCTCTCGGCCCTCACTGTTTTGTACTTAAGTTTCCCTCCTCTTGCACAACCTTCCCTCTCCTCTTCCTGAATGGAGCTCCCTCTGAACCTGTCTCTGCTTACTCATAGCATTTGCTGAGCTTCAGACAGACATCAATGAACTAACCAGTGACCTGGATCGCTCAGGAATCCCATACCTGGACTACCGTACCTATGCCATGAGAGTCCTGTTTCCAGGCATCGAGGACCACCCTGTCCTTCGGGAGCTGGAGGTACTGCTCCAGGCTGGGGATGCAGGCCAGGGCTTCCTGGAAGGCCAGAGGATCCAGAAACATGGAGGAGGGTTAGGAATGTATAGCAGCATCATAGACAAAGGACCCCCCAGAAAGGTCATGGCTGAGGGGAACCCAGGCACTGGGGGATAGTTCCAGGGTGATGCTCATTGTTATTTTTGATTAATAGCTAAATTAATTAAGATCCTGCCTCATTCTAGCATGGGCTTAAGGGGCCTTAAAGAAAGGGGTCTGCTGGTCTGTTGTTCTAAAGACAATAAATTAAGGCAAAGGAAATTAGAGAGAGATTAGTAAATTAGAGAAGTCTGACAAGTCAGGCCATCTCCTGTTATATCCTTGAGGCTGCTAAGGATCTAGGTGTGTAAGACCCTGTCCCTGAGGGGTTCTCCACTCTCTCCAGGTGCAGGGGAATGGACAGCAGCATGTAGAGAAAGCCTTGAAGCTATTTGCCCAACTCATCAACAACAAAGTGTTCCTGCTGACTTTCATCCGCACACTCGAGAACCAGCGCAGCTTCTCCATGCGTGATCGTGGCAACGTGGCCTCACTCATCATGACTGGCCTTCAGGGCCGCCTGGAGTATGCCACTGATGTCCTCAAGCAGCTGCTATCTGACCTCATTGACAAGAACCTAGAGAACAAGAACCACCCCAAGCTGCTTCTCCGCAGGTTTGACCTGTGGTGGGGTGAGGAAGGCGGGGGGGGGGGGGGGCGGCGGCAAACCTGTATCTGAATAGAACAAGGTCCTTCATTACCTGTATCTGAATAGGACACGGTGCCTAATTAGTCAGGCACCTGTGCCTGTGCCCTCACTTCCACACAGTATGGAATCTGATCTGCTGGCCCTGGCAGACTTCCACCTCAATGTGAGGGGGAAACAAGCAGGTTTGGGCTTAGAACTCAGCTCCTTCCTGCCACCTGTTAGTTCTGACCTTGGCCCACAGATGCTATCTCTCTGTGGCTTAGTTTTCTTATAGACATGATTAGATGACAATAACACCTGTCTCAGTCTCTGTTTTTCTGCGTCTGGAGCTATATGATCCAGAATAGTAGCTAATGGCTATGTAGAACTATTAACTAAAATTAAATGAAACATAAACTTTGATTCTTCCATCTTGCCACATTCCTAGTGTCTAGGAACCCAACACCTATACATGGTTGCTACCATATATGACAGCACAAACCATGTTCATCATCATAGAAGTATCTAGTGGACCTGCTGGGCTAGAAATTTAGGGTAGCTTTGGTGATCAGCTGCTTGGGCTGGAATTGCTAGCACCTACCATCTTCCCCAGCTTCCCTTACCTGGTGAGGCATAGTGTTCAGAAGTCCTGCATCTCCTGCTTCCACCCTCACTAGAAGTTATATAGAGCCAAGCAGAGCTCTGGACCTCTGGGCAGCTGAGGTTGAGTATACATACCTCTTCCTCTTTTGCACATTCTGCTCATAGGTCTCAGGTTTTCAGGTCCCACATGGGATGAGGAGAGAGGAAGAATGGCTTGTTTTATGATCACTGAGCCCTATCCTGCCAGTCTGAGAATTAGAAACTCTCATTAAAACTGTTGTATTTAAGTTAGAGCTAATCTCAAGCACAGTGCAGAAGAGGGTACTGGGAGGGCGTGGGAGAGAGCTACAATTTCTCCTGCCGTTGTCACTCTCTCCCGGATCCAGATTGCTGAGCAGCTATGGAAAATGCCTGGAGTTTGCTTCAGCCAGAGGGTATAATTTGCAGCTTGTATAGAGTTAAAATACCTCTGGGTATCCCCATCAGCATCACCATCACCAACTCTGCTACATGGTGGCTTTGTTTCTTTCCAAGTATACAGATTTACATCCTGGAGTGTGGGACTGGGGGTGGGCTGACAGAACAGGCCCTGTTAGCTAAACTCTTAAGCACTGCTGTCTACCCACAGGGCTGGCGTCCTAGAGACCACACACAGTAGTAGTGGTAGCTAATATTTATATAGTGTTTACTGGGGAGCATGCATTATTATTTGCATTTTAAATATATTAACCCAATCAACGCTGACAACTGTAGGGTAGATATTATGACAGTTCCCATTTGGAGATGGGAAAACTGTACCCAGAGAGGCTGAATAACTTGTCCAAGGTCACATGGCTAGTAAATGGTACAGTCAGGATTTGAGTCTCACTGTGAGCATTGGGAGGGGGGCAGGGACAGGTATCGTACATGCAACACAAGAGTGCCCCAGCATGCAGAGACTGCAGAGGAGCAGATGGACTGTTCTTCATCACCCTGAGGCTGGAGAGAAGGGGAACGCTGGTCTTTTATAGCCTATGGAATGGACCTGTGTCTGTAGCCCACCCCAAGTGTTGCCAGCATAGTTTATGGTATCACAGAGCACCAGGGATAAAGTACCGTAGCCATCCATGGCCCCAGGAAATTGAATCCTGGTGACTGCCCTTAGGTGATGTCAATCTGAGTATAAGGAAGCACACATTCCCAGCCAAGTCACGCTTCTAGTTTTTGCTGTAGTCCCTCTGGGTTGCTGGTGCTCTTGTCTGCCAGCCCTGTGCTCACTTATGCCTATATGACAAACCCAGGCCATATATACCACTTAGAGCTTTGCATAAAGGATGGCCCCTCCCCTTACACCTTCTCCAGGACTGAATCTGTGGCTGAGAAGATGCTGACCAACTGGTTTGCCTTCCTGCTTCACAAGTTCCTGAAGGTGAGAGGGAATAAATCAAGCATAAATCCTGGTTTCGGGGGCAGTGTGGGGACCCTGGCCTACCTGCTTACCTATCCCCAGTTGTAGAGACTGTCAGGGAGGTCAGGCAGAATCCACACTCACCATTCCACTGTGCCCACAGGAGTGCGCCGGGGAGCCACTCTTCATGCTATACTGTGCCATCAAGCAGCAGATGGAGAAGGGTCCCATTGATGCCATCACAGGCGAAGCCCGCTACTCCCTAAGCGAGGACAAACTCATCCGGCAGCAGATTGAATACAAAACCCTGGTGAGGAGGTACCCTCTTTGGCTGTCTACAGGGATCAGAGAGAGGCTGAGGGAACAATCTATAGCAAGCTAGAGGAACATATCAAGTACAGGAAGGACAGAACTGACACATCTTCACATATCTCATTTAGTGGGCCAAACTATCTCTTTATGCCTCAGTTTCCACTGGATAATGTTGAAAGAGAAAACAGTCACTCCATTAGAGGAGGCATAATTAGCAAGAAAAGGAGTGTGCTAATGTCTAGTGCCAATACTTTGGGGAGGTATGAGGCTACTCCTTGACACCCTTGGAAGCCATCTTAAACCTCCTTGGGTGCTTCATGCCAGGCTTACCACCTCCTCTAAGCAATCCAGGAAGCAGAACCTATTTTTTGAGACAGGCAGGTGGACACAATGACTCTGGTCTCACCTAATAGATGGCAGGAATATGATAGAAACCAAGGTTCAGAACAGGGACTCTTATACTCCTATTAGAAGGGCAAGCCTTGGAAGAAGATTTTGATGCTTCACGCCTTCCCTCATACTGCTCCTTAATCATGCCTTGCTCACCATCAATCCCCTACTTGTAGATCCTGAACTGCGTCAACCCTGACAACGAGAACAGCCCAGAGATCCCGGTGAAGGTATTAAACTGTGACACCATCACGCAGGTCAAGGAGAAGATACTCGATGCTGTATATAAGAATGTGCCCTATTCCCAGCGGCCGAGGGCTGTTGACATGGACCTGGGTAGGAAGTCTTACTATGGAATGGGAGGGCAAAGAAGGGCCATAACTTCCCAGAGCTCTGCCAGGAAATGGGAGGTCTGGGGAGATGCAAAGTAAAGCTCTGTCCTGTACACAGCCCCCCTTGGAGTGTGGCTAGGTCCTGACACTTCTCTCCTGGGCTTTTCCTGCTCAGCTGTGGGTCTCTCCCATACTGCCTTGACTCCATGGATCTTTGGTTGTCTCTAAGCTCTATCAGAGAGATCAGTCCCCACTACCCTCATACTGCTGTCTGCAACACTCTCTCTACCCAGAGTGGCGCCAAGGCCGTATCGCCCGGGTAGTGCTGCAGGACGAGGACATCACCACCAAGATCGAGGGTGACTGGAAGCGACTCAACACGCTGATGCATTACCAGGTGAGGTCAGGCCACTGCCAGTGACCTGGGGACCTTAACCATCCAGAATGTCCCCCTTACCTCCCAACCCTGCTAGAAGACCTAAAATGTCTATCAGATGCTTTCTTCTCACCCTTTTCCTTCTCTTCCCCAGTCCTGTTACTATGATACTTACTTAGCTCTGGCTGACTGTTAGATTAACTAACTGGTGAAACCTCCAAAACTTGGATCCTCAGAATGTCCTCAGCTCGCCTCCACATGTCTCTCCTATCTGTCTCTGTCTGTAGAAAGGACAATATATTGAAAAATCCTCCCCCTGGACAGGTCCCAGAAGGTTCCTGGCACTTGCTTTCTGTGGTGTCTTACTGATGTCAGTGACACTGTGGCTTGCAGCAAAGTAGGGCACAGATTTGTCTTCAGGTCTTATATTCTGTGGCTGGGCTCACTAACCAGTGTCCTCGGAAAAATTCCCTAAAGTCTTTTTCTTCCTACCTGTAAGGGGTGGTGCTAGTGTCCCTGGCCTTACAGGTATGTGGGTTAGATTCACTGTGGAAATGAGCAGTCAGAAAAATACCAGCAAAAGAACACAAGCTGGAAGAGCATCTGCCCCTCCCTTCTCTCCCGTGGGGGGGGGGGGGGGGGGAACCACTCACAGCAGGGGGTCTCTGTAAGATTAAGCACAGGTAGAAAGATTGGGATTCAGATAAAGTACTAAAATAGAAAGTGGAAATGAGACACTGAGGGAAATTAAGCCAACCAGAGGAAATGCCTCAGGCTGTAGGACCCATGGGATTGTCTGATTAATAATATCCTCCTATGTCCCCAGCTCACAAAGAGGTGTGCAGAGGGCCTGGCAGGCTGGTCTAGCAAGCACTGAGCTGCCAATGACCAGCTGATGGGAGGCCCTGGAGCTGGCCTGGTGAGTCAGATACTGAGGAAACTAAGGCTGCTGAGGATACCCAAGTCTTCCTCTTGGATTTCATCCCCTGTGCTGTGCCTGGACCCCAACCCCACATGAGGGAAGGTGTGTAGAGCAGAGCTGAGGTTTTGGAAGTATATTCAAGCTCTGCCTCTCAACTGTGGTGGTGTGACTTTAGTCTCTTCCAACCTCAAGCTCTTTATCTACACACTGGAGATAGCAGCCCTGACTGGGAAAGGTAGCTGAAATAATTAGAAACAACAGGGGTACATGCTAAGGATATACGCACTTCCATACAGGCAGTCATAACCATTTTCCTCTTAAATCCATGCACATACACAAGTTCTGTCACATCTCTTGGTTAACACATCTGGTATAACAACTGTAATAAACTAATTAGAGCTGGATGAAAAAGTGCAAAAATGAATAGCACTATGTCCACAATCCTATATCCCTCAAGGACAGGCAAGGAACCTTTCTGATTCTATCTCTGACAACCTAAGGCTTTTCCTAGGATGTCCATCCTGTGACCCCCAACAGGAAGAATGAAATGTTGCACTGTGCCCCTAGTACAAGGCACTTCCAATTCTCTGATGTCATTTATCATTCATGTATTTATTCCTTCCTCAAATATTTACTGAGCTTTACAGAGTATGCAGCACTTCCCACACACAAGCTCTGAGTGACAGGGACCGCAAGGAGTCTTTTCCCTTTGGTAGATGATGGTAATGGTGTTATTCAAAATAGCATCATGAGGCATTCTACAAACATTAACAGCCATATTGGTATGGAAATGTTAAACTTAATTTTTTTCCATTTGTACACTTTGTACATTTTTTTGTACATTTGTGCACTGTATTAAATATATAAGGTCTTGTCTATGTGGGTTTGATTACAGAAACTAATAAAGTATTCTCTAAATTTAAAAAAAAAAATGGCAACATGAACCTGTGATGAGTGCTTACTAGGCACTTCACTCAGCCTGAGTGTGTCTTAATTCCCTTAATAATCTTCACAACAATCATTACAAATCTGATTATTGCCCTCTCTGACAAATGAGACAAATGAGGTCCAGGGAGGTTAAGCCATCTTACTGGTAAATGGCAGAGCCCAGGTCAGCCCCAGCCAGGCATTCTGAATGTGGGCTTTCACTGTCTGTTGGCTTAGAAGAATTAAAAAGAGGGCTTTAGTGCCTAGATATAGAATTGAGCTGAATTGTGGTCAGTGATACTTATCTTTTGAATCTTCTTTTTTTGTTTGTTTGTTTCTGTTTTTCGAGGTAGGGTCTCACTCTGGTCCAGGCTGACCTGGAATTAACTATGTAGTATCAGGGTGGCCTCAAACTCTCAGCGATCCTCCTACCTCTGCCTCCCAAGTGCTCAGATTAAAGGCGTGCACCACCACACCCAGCATGAATCTTCTTTTACGTAATAGCATACCTTAAATAATGTGAACCGTCTTCCCCGAGAGTGCACAGGCCTACCCTTACCAAGCTTTCAGGGTAGCATTTCTGGGCCATGGGTGGCAGGATAATTCCTGGAAGACAGAAGTGTGGAATCTGCCCTCAGGTGCTGATAGTACCAACTACTTCCCAGTGCAGGGCCTGCCTCCATCAGGAAGTACTAGAACACTAGCACCTTCCAGGCACAGGGGCAGCTTCTCCAGGCTTGGGATCTTGGAGCTCTATCCATTCTACCCTCTTGTCACCCTCCCTGGAGTAAAAGGTCCTTAGAGCCTCTGCAGAAGAAAATCTTATCGTCTTAATTAACAAAGAGATAGCTAAAAAATACTGCCTGGACTCCTGCAGATTTATAAGGAGGGTAAAATTAAATACCACCTCTAAAACTCGCTATCAGAGAATCTCGTTAGCACTAATGTTCATTTATAGTTTGACTTCCCAACATTTAATTCTTTTTTGGTAGGAAAGAGGGACTGACAATTTAAGACCCAGAAAGATGGTTTTATGACTGGTGCAGCTATAAATCAAACTTATAAAGTTCATAAAAATTGTTAAAATAAAAAATGGTTTAATAGGAATATTTTATGGCCCATAACATTATTATAGCTGTTTTATTCCCTCTGCGTTAGGGGTTTAATTGGATCGCCACAATTCTGAGGATTCTCCATTTTTATTGGAGGGAGGGTAATCTTAAATCAAAATGGCCCCAAATGTCTTCAATATGGCTACTCATTCATTAATCCTCCCTCTCCCTACCACTGGGTGCAGAGCCTGGCATCTTCTCTGAGTTTGGGAAAGCCGCCATCTTTCTTGTGGCTCCCCAAGGGCAACTGCCCTTGTGGTGACACTGTTCAAGGCGGCCAAGGCATAACATGGCCCAGGCCAGAGGGAAATTGGTGCAAAAGGAGAAGATGGGCCTTGAACCAGCACAACTTGAAATAAAATCCCAAGTTAGGATATATAATGAAGAAAATGTGTGCTCTAGAGCTTCCTCGGTCTGGTGACAAATATGGCTGTCTGTATATCAATGATGAAACCTTGACGATATGTCTTAGCCTACTCATGCTCCCATCCCCTCCTTTGCAAAATGGTTGTAGTTAACTGCATCTCACAAGATTGACCACAGGATAAGTCTACCCACCCTTCATCAGTTAGAAATGTATTGTGAGCCACATGTGGCATTCTGGGTTTTTCACTAGCTGTAGTAAAAAAGAAAAACAAATAGCTGAAATTAAAATTAACAATATATTTTAACCTAACCAGTCTAAGATAATTATTGGTTCAACATATAATCAACATGTTATAGGTAGCTTCATGTTGCTGTTAGAAAGAACCCAACCAAAAGCAACTTATGGGAGTAAAGGGTTTACTTTGGCCTACAGACTTGAGGGGAAGCTCCATGACAGCAGGGGAAAATGTGGCATGAACAGAGTCTGGATACCACCTCATGGCCAACACCAGGAGGACAACAGCAGCAGGAGAGTGGGCAAAGGGAAGCTGGCTGTAATACCCATAAGCCCACCCCCAACAATCTACCTGCTCTAGAAGGCTCCAAAACCCAAATTGCCACCAGCTGGTGACCTAGCATTCAGAACACATGAGTTTATGTGGGATACTTGAATCAAGTTACTACACAACATAAGAATTATTAATGAGATCATTTATTTTTCTATTAATTCTGAAATTCAGTGCATATGTCTCAACTCAGAAACTTAGAATGCATCCCAGTTGAGACTAGCTACATGCCAGTTCTTCCACTGCTACACAGGGCAAGAAGCTGCATATCAGACAGCACCACTCCAACCCAATGAGTGCTCACAAATAAGCAGGAATGATATTTGGTATTTTCCTGAACTTCTATCTGCCCACTCCGCATAGCCTTCTAGAAGTATGTGACTACTCAACTTCCCAGGACACCTGCATTCAATCACACCATGCTCTTGCACCCTTCTCAGGTGTCAGATAGATCCGTGGTGGCTCTGGTCCCCAAGCAGACCTCTTCTTACAACATCCCTGCCTCTGCCAGCATCTCACGGACATCCATCAGCAGATATGGTAAGCAATCTCAGGCAGCTCGGGGTCCACCTGCCCCTACACAGCAGGAATGCCCACAGCTGTTAGGTCTCCATGCAAAGAGGCTCACTTGCCTCTGTTCTTCTATTCATGTAAGGGCTATGTCTCTTCTAAGCAGAAGCAGCAGGTGGCACCATGAGCTTGTCCTCTGTTATTCCAGGCCTGGTGAAGTAGTTGGAGACGCCCAGAGTAGAGAAGCACCCAATGGGAAGTTAATATACCTGTGGTCCTGGTTGAGTTATTGTCTCCTTTTACTTTCAAAAGTGACCCAGTTTATACAATAAGTTGATCATTCTTTCCTTTCTACCCCTAGCTTCCTCTGGGTAGCGTTACCATGCTTCAATCTCTCTTACTTTGTCTTGTCTGGTTTCATATAAGTATAAAGGCACAGGGCTGCCCAGATGAAGGATGACACAGGACTGAGCCCAGTAGCTCTACAAAGGGTTCAGGAAATGCCTTTTCCTAGGCCTCAAGAAAGAAAGGCCCACTAAGTCCCCAGAGAACCAAAATAACCTGATCCTTTAGTGTGCAGCTCGTCACTAAAGCACCTGTATAGGTATCTGATTGGTGTTCTCACTGCATCCAGAGAGGGTACTACGAAATTCACATGGGTTCCTCAGATCACAGAATTTCTAAATGTTTATATTTTTTTAAAAAATGATTTAAGGTTCCTCTGTTTCCTGCCAACAAAGGATCCCTAGAATTATCCATCAAACATATCAGTTCAGAAAGCTCCTTCCAATTTGACACAGGTTTATTCTGAGTGGATAATGCAAGCCAATCTCATACTCAGCCCTCCCTGCCCTCTGCTTAGACTCCTCCTTCAGGTACACTGGCAGCCCTGATAGCCTCCGATCCCGGGTCCCCATGATCACCCCAGACCTGGAGAGTGGTGTCAAGGTGTGGCATCTAGTGAAGAACCATGAGCATGGTGACCAGAAAGAGGGTGACCGGGGCAGCAAGATGGTGTCTGAGATCTACCTGACCCGGCTCCTGGCCACTAAGGTAATTGCTGTTCTGCCTAAGGCAGAAAGGGCCCCTTCATTCAGATGGACACAGTCCAGGACCCTGGGATGGCTCCCCATGGGATTAGACTGCCACTGTTCTCTGCCCTTTCACACATATAGCAAGAGTACAGGTGTTTTCTACCCACCCCTCAGTCAGTCTCTGCCACAGCTACTTTTGTAAAAGCTAGAACGTCCAGTCAAACCAGCAATCTAAAGGTAGGCTTTCCTTCCCTACCCCATTGCATCTGCCCCACAGGCTGAAGGGTGTTGTCGGAAGTGGCACTGCCTGCCCTTTCTAGTAGAGAACCCAACTTGTACAAGAGTGGCAACCCTATAAGCAATATACCAGGTCAGACGATTCCAAACACTCTTCCCACTGAGCCCACAGCAGTGTTGCTGGAACATCAATGCAGTGACTTGAAGCTTTCAGACTTGCTTCTAGAATGGTCCAGAACATGTCTATTGGACCATGTCTCCATTTTTGCTTTGCCTAATATGTTAAACATATTAATAAGAGACCAGCAAAGAGACACTAGAAAAAGTTAGGGTTCTATTAGTCCTCAGAATGTTCCTTGAGCACTGTGAGAACCAGGCTGAGCCTTGCCTCATTGGACTGTATCTGTGTGTTAGTGAAACCTGATTCTTCCCCTTATATGGTGCTCCAGACACTGCTTATCCCAGGGCACCTTAAGGCTATTCAGTCTTCCTGTCAGCTTCTCCCTGCCCTGAAAGTTCCTGCTGGATGGTGTCTTCAGCTGACCGGTGCACATCCTGCCCTTTCAGTCCTTCCTACCTCTCCAGTACCCTAGCAGTACCCTCCCCACCCCTGCACTTCCATCTACACATTCCTTTTTATTATTATTAGTTATATACACAGTGTATACATTCATGTTGGTACCATCGTTAGCCTCCTCCCTGTCCTCCCCACTCCGCAGGGACCCTCCTTTTTGGGGTATGTGTGTCATGCATTGTGGGGTCTCTGTGCTAATGACCCAACATGTGGCTCTGACATTCTTTCTGCCCTCTCTTCTGCAAATTTCCCTGAGCCATGTTGGGTTCATTTTACGTCTGCTTCAGTGATGAGGTCTTGGGAGCCTCTGTGTCTCTGGATCTCTGGTTTGGTAGGAGTTGATTGTTCTCCGTGTCTATTTCCTTCACCCTTGTGCTGGTACCAGGTTCACCAAGAAAACAGCACCCTTGCTCATTTCCCCAATCACTCTTAGTTTCAGCTGGGGCCATTTTGAGGTGTGATGGGCTGGTTCTCTCCTTAGAATCTGTGTCCATCTGAAAAAGAATCAAATTCTCCAATGGAGAGTAAAGTTAGTACCAGAAGTAGGATAACCTTTGTTTTTCAGAGAGAATTTAATAGGTGCAGGCCCTCTTGTAGCCCGCAATTGGTGGGAGCATATTTTGACTCACAGGCAAGTTTCCAAGCAGTATGGGTTCAAGGTACTATCTGACATACCTCATGACACCCATGGTGTCCAGCTTCCATCTCACTGTGCCCTCATGCTCCCCTAGGGCACCCTGCAGAAATTCGTGGATGACTTGTTTGAGACCTTATTCAGCACTGTGCACCGGGGCAGCGCTCTCCCCCTGGCCATCAAGTACATGTTTGACTTCCTGGATGAGCAAGCAGACAGACACAGCATCCATGACACAGATGTGCGACACACTTGGAAAAGCAACTGGTAACCCAGAGGAGCTCAGTGGGGTTGTCAAGTGCTCTGGCGGATAGGGACCCACTGGGACCAGAGTTGGAAGCAGCCAGGTCTCAGCTGGGACTGAGTAATACAATGCCTCCTAGGACACATGCTCTGTAGAGCCAACCCTATCCCCATACTGCCTGCTCTAAGTGGGGCCTCCCTTGCCTGAGTTGTATTATTCCCTGTCCTCATTCCATAGGGAGCACTAGCTCCCCTGATAGGGAGCCCATAGTAATCAGGAAGAGGGAGCTGGGGAACCGAGCAACAGAGAGTCCAAGCCAGGTACTGTTGAGCATTCTGAGAAAGGCACTTCCTGAAATGGGATCCCTGGTAAAGATGGCCAGTGCTAGGGAGGAAGCAGGTACCTGCTGCAGGCTTGAACCCACAAGCGTGAGGCTCTTACTGTAGACTTGGTCTCTTAAAGCCAGGCTCTCACCACAGGAACAGTGCTTTCAGGAGGCAGCAGGAGGAATGTCCTGTAGATGTGACTGTGCCCTAAAGTCACTCCCACATCCAGATTAATGGCAAGAAGCCGCTCCCAACAGTCCCTGGCATGAGTCTTTTTCTTCCCAGGTTTACAACAGGCCATGCTAAAGACTGGATTCAGACAGGGCTCTGCCAAGAGCCATAGTCAAAAGGCTTCCTCCCTGAGAGAGCACAGAGGAAAAAGGCATTTGGGTTGGGCAGACAGCCCACACAGCTGTCTGGAGTCAGCGATCCTCAGAAAACAGAGACGACTCAGATGGGCCCAGGCTGTAATTTGGAAATCAAAAGTCCTAGCAACCAACAAAACACTTTGGAAGGAGCCAATCCAGCATAGACTATGCTTTTCTTCTATGGGTGTGTGGTCACTATGTTCTCCTAGCCTGTGGCTTTGGTCACAGTGGAGTGACTTAGAGATTGTTGGTGGCTGTGGATGAGGAGCCTACAGTATACTTTTCCAGGGCAAGCCCAGATAGTCTCTCTTGCTTGGCAGGATCCCCAGCCCAGGGTTAGGATTTTCAGGAAAATCCAGAGAATGTTATAGGTTTTCTCCATCTCTGTGGCCTTCTGTGGTCTGGCCAGACCCAGATGACAGAAATGCACTCATGGGTGTTGTAGTACAACAGAGTCCCCTGGCACGTAACACATTGAAGATCCAAGGAAAAGTAATTAGAAGTATTCAGTGCTACCAGAGGAGGGACAACAAGCAGAGGAGATGTGCCAACACTGATGTGGCTCCTCCCAGGTTTTAGGAAAGGGAACAATTATTTGCACATTGGAAGACAAGCAGAAACCACAGTGAGAGGGTTGGAGGTGGGAACACTGATCTTCCCAAGACTTGACACTAGTATGACACTTGGAAAAGCCTAGGGTCCTTGAGAGTCAGGACAAAGAAGTGGAAAAGCCATCTAGTCTAGAAGGGACTAGCCTGGGACAAGGCTCACTCCACATAGGCATCAAAAGAGTTAAGGCTAGAAAAGAAAGCAGAGTTGAGAAAGAGGCAAAAAGCAGCTTTTCTAGCTCTGGAGGAAGGCAGAGGGCCTACCACTTTATGGCCTCAGGAGCAAAGAAAACTATTCCCTTCCGCCTTTAGATTCTTGAGTGGCAGAGGCTGTCTCCTAACTACTGCTCAGTTCCTTTTGGGGTGAGAAAGACTCAGAGCTATTCTCAGGATGCCAACATCAACCCCTCCTCTCTCTGCCTTTCTCAGAAATAGAAAGCTCTGTGAAGTACCCAGAAAGAACTGCCCCCCTCCAGGAACCCAGTCCTCAGCTCAGCAGCCAAGGGCAGCACTGGAAAGCAGCTCACCATTGGCTGTATGGAGGGTGTAGGTGATGCCCTTTGTACCCATACTGAGGCAGAGCCTGGGGACTTCCTTCTGGACAGTAGCTATGATAACTATATGAGACTCTAGGAGCCTGGGGGCTTTGGAGTGCTGAGAAAGTTGTGTAGTCCTCTGCTTGGCCTTCCCCCTGGGCAAATGAAGTCTTTAGAAAAGATTGCCAGGAAGAAGCAAGGTCCAGACATGCCCACCTCTTAGCTGTTAGGGAGCAGGCCCATGGCCTAGGAAGGTACAAGGCCCCTCTCCTTTCCTCCCACAGCCAGTAACAGCATAGGCTGAATTAGCAGCCCCTGTCAAGTGGGTTTTCTGGGTTCATTTCCTTGCCTTTTAGATGGGCTAGCTGCCATTCAGGGTTGGGGTAGAATATGAGAAAGGGGCAAGGCAGAAGTGTATTTTCAGGTGTACTCTGCCTTTTTCCATAGCCTCCCTCTACGCTTCTGGGTGAATGTCATCAAGAATCCTCAGTTTGTGTTTGACATTCACAAGGGCAGCATCACGGATGCCTGCCTCTCTGTGGTGGCCCAGACCTTCATGGACTCCTGCTCCACATCAGAGCACCGGCTGGGCAAGGACTCCCCCTCCAACAAGCTGCTCTATGCCAAGGACATCCCCAGCTACAAGAGCTGGGTGGAGAGGTCAGTAGCTCCCTCTGGATTAAGACCTCACATTCCCTTCCTTCCTTGTTCAAACTTCCTGCTGTGGTAAGGAAGAGGGCTTTGTTCCCTGGGAGCTCTGGTCATTACTATCCTAATTAGTGTTTACTGAGCACTTGTAAGAACTTTGTGTATATCATCTTATTAAAATGTCCAATAAGTGGCCATTGCATTCATCACCTCACAGTGGCTTGTGAGTGTTACAAGTTCTACACAATGTTGGGCCCATCGCCATTAATATTTCATCATGTATGATGGAGGAGGGGGAAAGAAGACATCAAAATAGAAGAGGAACTAATTAGAAGAAGAAGGGGTTTGTAGCAAGATGATAGGGAAGGGGAAAAAGAAGATAGTGGGAGGGGATTATGATCAAAATATATTATGTACATGTATGAGAATTTGTCAATAAAATGTTTTAAAAAGAAAGAAAAATGTCAAATGGAACTATGGAATAGCTACTCTCATTTATGCCCATTTTACCAGCAAGGAAACTGAGGCACAGAAAACTTTCCCAGTGTCACCAGCTAGCAAGTAGGACAGCTTGGAGGTGAGCTCAGTGAGTCTGACCAGTGTGGGCTCTTAAACATATGGGGCACACAAACAGCTCTTAGCTGAGGAAACTCTCCCTTAGACCTTAGCCCCAATTTGAAACAAAATCCAGCAGAAGCCACATCAAAGAAAATATCAAAGGGCAAGAGCAGTGGGGACCCCAGTGTTCCCCAAGGGACCTGGACCAGGGTGGGTGCTGGCAGATGTTTGCTGATCCCCTCACGGGTCTTTCCTGTCCGTGGCAGATATTATGCAGACATCGCCAAACTCCCTGCCATTAGTGACCAGGACATGAATGCCTACCTCGCCGAGCAGTCCCGCCTGCATGCCACAGAGTTCAACATGCTGAGTGCCCTCAATGAGATCTACTCATATGTCAGCAAGTACAGTGAAGAGGTAAGACCATCACAGGCGGGGGTCACAGGAAGGGAGCCAGGCAGCTAAGCATAAAGCTTTATCAGTCCTGAAACGCCAAAGTGGGGATCAATTTGAAAGCACATACATACAGTCAAGCCTGCTGAGCTCAAAACAATTAGTCCTTTATATGGCAGCCAACCTCCTGACTCACTGAATGCTTCTTCATACATCATTGTCTCTCATTGTTAATGCAATAATTAACACTTTACTACATTTTTTCAATTCAAAATGTTGCATGAATAATTTCATTTTTTCTTAAACAATAGATCAAACTATTTGTTTCCACTTGAGCAGATTCTGTTGGTCAGATTTTGTAAAGGCAGGTGGACCTTGACATGAACAGAGGTTAATGATCACAGCTTTGGGAAAGACAGGTTATGCATAGCACTGAACCTAAAGGAATAAGTAGCATGTGGCAGTGGTCCCATGAGACTAAATGGAACTAAAAACTTCCTATGTGAATTCATACCCATTATCTCAATACAGCGTAGCACTGACAAGTTTATGGGATACTGTGAGAAGAGACCTATGGAGAGGCCACTCATACAGCACACATGACTATGCGCAGTACATGACACTTGATTGTAAAGGACTATGTGACTAGTTTATGCATTCTCCATGCTACAATTTTTGCCACCATTTTAGAATATGTTTCTTCTGCTTATAAAAAAAATACAGGTTTGTCGTCACACAGTATGTCGTATTAATGCTGGTAGCAGACTCACCCGTGTCATGTGTATGTTCTCTTGTGGTTGATTCATTCTCCTATTATGTAAGTGTACTCAAACACGGAAGGGCCCTATTCTCAAGAAAGTACCCTAGAGGTTAAGCAAAGCATGACTGCACACATTCATTCACTAATCATGCCAGCTATTTAAGGTTACATTCCTAAAGGCAAAAGGGAGAGGTAGAGGGGAGGGTGGAAGTGGAGGTCTCCGAAGGAACAATCCTTTAAGCTGAGTCCTGGTCATACCCCTTTGTTCTTCCTCTTAGCTCATTGGGGCACTAGAGCAGGATGAGCAGGCCCGGCGGCAGCGGCTGGCCTACAAAGTGGAACATCTCATCAATGCCATGTCCATCGAGAGCTGAGAGAAAGACCTCCTGCTCCTGGAAGAAGTACCCATCCAAGCTGTCACACGACAGTCCCAGAAGGAAGGATGAGTAAAGGAAACCAGGCCTCAGACCTGGCTGCCCCAGAGACCCCATCCTGGGGAGAGGGCCCCTCTCCCATCGCCAGTCAAATTTCCTCACAGCCTGTTCCTATGGGAAGGACAGCAAGTGTCACCCATCACAGAGAGCGTGGGACGCCAGGCAAGGAGAAGATGGCTCTTCAGCCTGAGAGGCTTGAGCCTGGAAGGTTCTGCCTCCCTGACTGCTGCTTTGCATGAAAACTTATTTGATGTATATTGAGAAATAATGAAAACTTTATTTAATTTTTTAAGAAAAAGGGAAAAAATAGAAATAAAACAAAACATAAAGCTGCCCTGTCATTCCCGTCCAACTTTTGCTTAATCCTAATTTCTGTCCCCTTCTTCCTGTTATGTCTTTCCCAGTGTCAGAGAAAGTCTACAGAGAGATGCTGAGAGGAACTGGAGTGGAAATGCTCTCCTCTCCTTTGAACTGAAAGGAAAAGGAGTGGGAGGAATGAGCACAAATTCACACCAAACACTTGGGACACAGACCAGAAAGGTCTGAAACTCGCCATGTGGAGGAGCATGGAAATGCAGGCCTCTGCAAAGCTGAATGGCTCCACTTGGCCAATAGGAAACAGCTTTCCATGCTGCATACCTGCATGTCCTCATCAGAGAAGAGGGCTGTACTTATTGAGGACCCATGACTTGGGCTAATGGCTTTTGTTTATATTATTTAATCCCAAGCCTCCACAATCAGGAGCTGGTACTTTTTCTTTTGGTTTCCCTAAAGTTAATATTGGAAATGAGGGAGGTGGGCCTCTCCCAGACTGCAAATCTCCCTCCCTGAGGGCACTGAGTGGAACCTCACATCAGTCCCTGTTAAAAGCCAAGCATCCAGAAGGCTTATAGACCAAGCCTCTGAAGGTGCACTCTGGAAGTTCACCTGAAGACATGGTGTTTGGCTTTGGATTCCACTCCAATTGTCCAGCAGTTTTGGGCAGTTAAAAAGAAAACTGTTTACAGCAAGCAATACTTGAAAAGCATGGGTTTAATAAGCAGTGGTATTTATTATTACACTTTCATTCTCTTGTGCCTGGAGGGGGAGACCACCCCTTCACTTATATCCAGACAATTCTCACCACCTAGGCACACCATACTTGCCTCAGCGGAAATGACTGGCATTTACTGTCATTTCTGCTTCTCATGGACCTGTGGTTGTGAAGAACAGCTATGGCTTTTTGTCGGTGCCTGTCCTTCCCTCTGTGTCCTGCTGACACCTAAAGTCCTAGATGGCCAACTCTCTTGAGAATAGCTTCCAAGCGAAGTCCAAAGCACCACCTTAGGTCCAGAGGAGCCAGTGGGAGTCACGCAAAGAGAAGAGCTCCACGACAGCAGGACATTGGTGACAGAGTGACCTCATGGACCCAAGAAGTCAGCTCTGCATAATCTGAATGGGGTCAGAAGACAAGGGAGAGGCAAAGGGGTAGAGCTGGGGAGGACACAGAGGAGCCACTGCCCCTTCCCAGCTTCTGCTTTCTAAGAAGTAGGGAATACCAGGCTACTGTGTTGGTAAGCAGGACCAGCTACCCCAGGAGAAACTGGACCAAGCTCATTTCCTTTGCAGTTAACTCAGGCCCAGCTTTTCTGCATCCTGCTATACCTTCAGGTAATTCCAGTTTTCTGAGGCTCTGCTGACCACATGGGACTCCCAGCACAAAGCAGGGGAAGGGAGCTGGGAATGTTTCCATCCCCTGTGTGTGACTTAAGATCACAATCTCATACATAGCAGATGTCTCCTGGGACCTTCAGCTCCTTTCTTGCCTGAATGCAACTGATAAGTGGGAAGAGAAAAGCATTCAGGAGAATACTCAGGATACTTGCTGATTTCATGATGATTCATGACCAGCCATGCCAAGACTACATTCTTCTGATAGTCTACTTCTGATAAAGTTTTGGGGTCCTATTACTAGCCTGGAAGAAATACTAATGACTGGCCTTCCACACTAAGCCAAAGCGTTTGTTCTTCACAGCACCCAAAGCCTAAAGAGCCTAAAATTTATGGAAATGAAAGAAAAGATACAAGCAAGAAGAATGTGAGCAGGAGACCTAATTGTCCAGGACAAATTCCAGCCTGCCTTCATTTTCCTTCCAAGTTCTATTCCAATAAAGGGTTCTTGAACCTGTACCATGAAGTAAAAGAAAGTCCAGCATCTCTTTCAACAGCATCTCACCTAACCCCACTCTGTGCATCTCCTTCAAGCAGCCACTTTTGATGTTCTTCACTGCTCCTGAGCTGCTTCACTGAAGATATTTGGAGAATGTGGAAAAAGAAGGAAGAGATGTTGAACAGAAAATAGTAGGGCCCACTGTGAATGGCAGCCTGATCACATTGCTTAGGATTCTATGAAAGACTTGGAAAAGGTAGCTAAGATAGAAAAGGTGCCTAAAAGGCATCCCTAAGGAAAGAATTAAGGAAAGCTTGGCTGGACACAGGGCAGGCTAGGATGGTGAGGGGTTGCAGTCTTGCCTCCATTCTAGCTTCCTACCAATCTCTCCACCAGGTCTTTGCTTTGGTTTACCAAGAACCAATGGAGCCCACAATCTAGGGAGTAGGATTCACTAAGAACCAATGGAGCCCACACTCTAGGGAGGAAATGGCATTAGCTGGCTTTTTTTCCTTCCTATTAGCAAATTTGAGGATATTTTGGCCTTGTGTTTACTTAAAAAAAAAAAAAAGCATTAAAGCCACAAACTCTCCCCACAAAAAGCCATCTCTTTGGGGGAGTCAAGAAATCCCTCTCTAAAGTCTATCCAGGTTTGCTTTATTTCATTGATCTTTACAAAAGCCAATTCTCTGGGAAATTAACAGGTTCCAGAGGGTTTGCCAAGACAGAAGAGGCCAGTGGACTAGATGGAAGTGAAGACCTCTGACTGATTCTGCCTCTTGCATGGGCCAGGCATGTTTGTGTCTGATGCCCTACCTCTTTCCACTATGTCTCTCAAATTCACTTCTGTTCATCCTGTCCTTACTGAATACAGCTATTGAAAGCAGGGGTGAGCTGTGAAACAGGCTTCAGGGAGCTGCATCCATACATTTGGAAAGCTCTCCTGTGCAGCAACTGTCTACTAGAGGTGCTGGAAAGCAAGATGAACAAATGCAAAAAGAGTCCTTCTTCCAGAAAATGTGTCTCCAGACAAGCAGGAAAGTCCCCCACCCCCAGCAGAGAATACAGGTGCATAGAAAAGGACTGCAGTGAAGGAAAAAGGCCCATCCACCCAGCTGCCTTACTTCTTCCTGGGGCAAGGCCCTCAGCAGTGCAAGCTGCATTCATTTCTATTCTTACCAGCTCTTTAGGCAACATTTCCCCCTACTGTTTGAGCTCCCAACTTTCTTTAAGTTTCACTAAATGAACATAAGAAATAGCAGTCAAGGCCTCTGGTCCAGATGGGCATGGGCAGGAGCAATGGTGAGTGTGTGAAGAAAAAATGAGCAATGAAAGTTGCAAGAGAAGGCTGCAAGACCCTGGCAGGTCAGTCTCTAGATACCTCCTGATTGCCACATATGTCCTCCTCAGCCTTCTGTGGTTTTAACACTGAGCCAGCAGCTGTTCTGGAGACACCCTTCTCCCCAGCCACACTGTTTCATGGCTGAGATTCCTAGGACCTAGACACACACAGGGAAGAACTGAACCACAAAGGGTCACAAGGATGAGAAAATGTAAAATGTGGCCTCAAGAACCTTAGGGCAGATGCCATGGGAGACAGGACCTGGGAGATGAAGATCAGGTGTTCCTGATGCTTTGTCTCAGCTTGCCTCAGGAATGTTGTTGGAGAAAACAGTGGCATCATTTTCCTAATTTCACATCATTTTCTATATCGCCATCCTTTCAACTGGTTTCCCAGAGTGACATTTTAGCATCTAGGGCCCAGTGATACTCATAAATAAAGGTTGAAGCCTCTCTCTTGGTACTTTCTAACTAGTCTAGGGAATGTTCCCAGAGACAATCAAGACCACTGACTGTCAGACATGCTCAGTCCAGTAAATTGACTGGAGATTCCCCCTGTCTTTCAAGAACCCACACCTTACTCCTCCCCCTTGCACTCCCTCCCTGCTGAGCTGGCCTTTTCCCACCCTGTGCTGCCTGGCCCCTCTGGTTACAACCTGAGGAAGTGTGAAGCTTCTAACAGAGCTCAACAAGGTCATCTCTGACTCTGTCTGCCTCCACATTGGCATCTGAGCAGAATGAGTCAGTCTGGTCTCCACCAAACAGGACTGAAGTTCTTAAGTGTATGGGGTAGGAAGGTTCAAGCTCTTTAATCTCCAGAAAAGAGGTGTGAGCTCATCTGCCCTTGCCTGTCTCCTACTCAGAACCCTCCCTGTGACACACTGGAATCTGTATTATATCTATTTTTTAAAAAGTACAACTCTGGTTGTCTGGTTCTGTTGTTTTTATAGGTGTTGTGAAATAATGAGAAAATTAAGTATTTAAAATGTTCCAGTAAAGTGGGGGTTTTGTTATTCTAATATATTATCATGTACCTATTGTAAATATGAAACTCCTATTTTGCAAGCCAAGGACACAATTTGTACTGTTGTTATATATAAATAAAGTTTACTGGATAAAAAAGTTCTTCAAATAAACCTGGTTGTATGGTCACATAGGCACAGAATAATTTCAGGAGCTTCTTTAAGAAGCAGGTACTCAGATGAGTTAACTCAAGTGAGTAAGAGAACTCTTTGGAGCCAGAGGTTAGTAATTTCATCATCACCACACAGACACATTTACAGTCACGTGCCACACACTGCACACTTGCTAAAAAGAGGGCTCACTCATTTGGACTGAGCATGGAGTAAGAGCTGGAAGATGGAATGAGAGTGAGAGAAGAATGGTCCTTGCCCTCAACCACCCTTCAGTGTGAGAAGATTGTAAAGATCTTGAAAGGGAATGTTCCAGCCACACATTGGGAAAGTTTATGTTCTTTATTACAGGGATTAAGAGGGAAAGATGGCTGGTGCTTGTATCCAGGAGGGAGGAAGAAGAAGGTAGTCTTGGGCCCAAAAGAGAAAATAGAGTGCAAAGGCAGAACTTCTACTGTTCTACGGTGAGACTGAGGGGAAGTGAGTGTTGCAGTTATCTTTGTGCTGCTGGTACAAAGCATGAACCAAAAGCAGCTCATGGGAAGAGAGTTGTTGATTTGGGCTTATAGTCTTAAAGGGAAGTTCCATGATGGCAGGGGAAGGTTATGTGTGGTAGTTTGAATATATGGCCCCATGTACTCAGCCATTTTCATTTAAACCTCCTACTTGAGTCCCTAGCAGGGGGTCATGTCACTGAGGATGGATCTTGAGTCCATCCCTAAAGTATGTGAGGAACACTTGGAGCTCTGGCAGTTTTGTGGTGCTGGCTGTTTGGTGGTGTCTCGCTGCATGGATCTGTGGGAGTGAGTCAGCTTCTTCTGCCATTGATGGTGTTCCTCTGGATTTTTGAAGCCCAAAATAAGCCACTTCCTTCCATAAGCCGCTTCTAGTTGGGTGTTTGTCCCAGCCATGTGAATCTGACTGCCCCAGCGTGGCATGAGCAGAAGCTGGATACTACCTTTGCCACAACAGAAGGAGTACCACAGTAGGAGAGTGAGCCAAACTAATACTGGCAAGCTAGGGCTCATAAACCATCAAGATCCACCCCCAGCCACACACCTCCTCCACTGAAACTCATGGCTCTTCCTCATGGCTCCATTAGGGCTTCTTGTAGGTAATACCAACAACCCTGTTTCACATCATCCAGTGGCTATTTCCAAAAAACTAAACCATGTTGCACATGCAATAATCCTTTCCGCACTTGTTATACTCCATATTACCAGAGAGGGCTACCAAATTTGTTAATCCAGCAAGGAATAAAGTTGACTTTGAATAACAGGATACTCCTTCAGCATCCAGGCTGCCTCCTTAATTTCAAAAGAGTCAGCATTTTTTTCTGCAGTCCCAATACAGAACAGTTGGCACAATCTCAATGGTTGTAATTTCTCAAACAATTATAGCTGAATAGGCAGCTTTGACCCATATTTTCTTTCTGCGCCATATCTATTTGTTTACATCATTCAATTTCTACACAGTGCAATCCTGCACAAGTTCTCATGACATGGGAAGAATGCATTAAGCCTCTCACACAAACTGTTTCTAACCCAATCTGGAAAAAGCTCTTTCTGCCCCTCATAAGCCAAATTTCACAGTCCACAGTTCTTACTACATCCAGGTCATTCAACTCTCTGACCAGAATGCTCCATCAAGCTCTGCTGAGAAAATTGCAAGTTCTCTTTAAACCGAGGTTGCACATCCTTCCCCATTTCCTCCTGCAACTCAATTCCAAAAGGCCAAAAGACACACAGTCAGGTTTCTAGCAGCAACAACCCCACTCTTGGTACCAATTTTATGTTGCAATGACCTTCATGTCGCTGGCACAAAGCACCCAAACAAAAGCAGTTGATAGGAGTAAAGTTGTTTATTTTGGCTTACAGACTCGAGGGGAAAATCCATGATGACAGGGGAAAGGCATGGCATGAGCAGAGGCTAGACATCATCTCTGCTATAGCAAATGGAATATCATAACTGGAGAGTGAGCAAATTAACACTGTGAAGCTAAGGCTAATAAACTATCAAGATCCACCCCCAGCAACACACTTCCTCCAGCAAGCCTCCACCCGCCAAATTGCCATCAAGTAAGGATCAAGCATTCAGAACACATGAGTTTATGGGGGGCACACAATTAAACCCACCCGGGGAGCATGTGTACACAAATCCTATGTTCAAGAGAAGTTTCATTGTGATGGGTGAAAGCATGGCAAAAGCAGACAGCTGGGTATCACATCTCCATATCAGCATGGAGAAAATAGAGCTCACTAAGTGAGGGAAGCAGGAATGGGCTACAACACTTCAAGGGCTGGCCCCAGCGACATATCTGATGGGGTCAGCCAGAACACACCTAATAAGAGAGCCCATGTGACAGAGACAGAGACAGAGAGAGAGAGAATATTAGAGTTATAGATATTTTTCAGACTCAAAGTCTGGCCTGGAACTCATGATCCTTCTGTCTTAGCCTCCAACGTTTTGGGATTACAGGTGTGTACCACCACATCAGGCTCAAAGAAATAATTCAGGCAAAGGTTTTCCAACCACCTCTCAGCAGCCTCTGAGACTTCAGTGTTTGTGTGTCCCTTTCCTTTGCCCTCTCCTATTCTCCTCATCCCTCCCCTTTTTCTTTCCTCAGGAATTAGAAAAGAGTATACTGCTAGGATCTGAGTAGAACTGATGTATTGTGTCCAATAGCACAGCAAATCTGGGCATCACACCCCCATTTTACTACTGTCAAGTAATCCTCTGCCTCTCTATGAAATGCAGACCTAGAAGGCCTTCTGCTCCACCATGGTGAAGAAAGTGTAATCATTTCACTGCAAAGCAGCAACAACGCCCTGGTGAGTTCTCGGTGCATTAACACTTGTGAGGGATGAGGTAGTCTCTGTCACCATCCAACCACAGTTCCTGAGTTTGCAGAGAAACCAGCTAAGATGCAAGGAAATCTGAGCTGAAACCATTTTATTCATGTTGTCTGTATACTTGTGAGCTTATCCCAACCTATTGTCCCATTCTTATCAGCAACTTGGAGTTGGGATAGCCCTGTTATAAATACCTGCCAAGGAAAGAATGAAGAGGAGAGAATCCACAGATTCCAGGTCTATCCTTTCACTGTTGAATTTCTAAGACAGAGCATAGCACCTCGCTCACTGCAGGTACCAGTAAGTATGTTTGGGATGAATGAATGATTGAAGCTTATTCCAAGCCATATTCCTGGCATTGACCACTCACCTTCTCTTGTCTGCCTCATTTTCATATGACAAAAGCATTGGCTATTTTGGTCCGAGGTTCAGAGAAGTTAAGGGGCTTGCTTGAGGTCATATAGTCACTACACGGTAGAGCCATAGATGTCTGATTCCAGAGGTAGGAGCTCAGGTTCTTCTGTGCAGCATGGGCTTTCCTTAACTCTAGAGCAATTTGAGACTGGAAAGCTCTCCAGAGAAAAAAAATGGATCCTCCTCTTATAGCGAGCAAATACTAAGAGAATATACCTCAGCATTCATTAATATTCTTTCCACACAGTTAACTCCGGCCCACTTGCTGTCCACCAAGCAAGGCACTGTAAGGCATGCAGACCTAACGTGGCAGTTCCCTGGCAGTATAATCCAACCTCAACACCAAATCCTTGTTCCATGAAAGACTTACCCTTTACTTCAAGTACAAAACAGTTTTGCAAATTGCAGTACAAAAGTTCTCAGAGGTAGACTCTGGAATATTAGGGTGAAGCTTGCAGGAAAAGCTCACCCAGGAGAATCCAAGGAAGTGTATGCACCTAGTACCCCATGTTTGATCAGGATGCCTAGATGCCCAGAAGCTCTTTGTAAGTGGGCTGGAAGCAAAGGAGGTTCCTGACTGTTTTGTATGGGCTACTAGGAACTTTGAATCAAATGCCAGACTCAGAAATAACCAACTTTCTCCTAAATGTTGCTATATTCATCTCACTCCTAGTTTCCCTTCATGTCCCTGCCTCATTCATCTTTGATTTTCACCCCTGACTCCTTTCTCATTACTAGGTTTTGAGTATCCCTGGCTTAGAGCACAGGCTTGAATTTAGATAACCTCAGATGATCTCAGTCTTGTCTGGGGCAAGTTACAGAACTTCTTTGGGCATCTATTTAAAAATATATAAAATGAGGATCATAAATGCTTTAAAGAAGACTATTGTAGGCATTAAATAATGTGTATATAACAGACACAATGGAAATGATAATGGGTAAATGAGAGAGAATTAACTAAGCATCTTCCTTTTATAGACTGATCAGAAGAACCTAGAGGCAGGAAGAGAAGACAACTGTGTAAGAAGTTAAACTAACATGTATGACTTCAGAACTGAAAGCTAGTGTCCGAGAGTTAAGCCCATTGGAGAGTAAGCATGAATATTGACCTGTGAAAGTGTTTTTACCCAAAGCAGAATGAGAATTTATTTTTGCTCACAGTTTTGGAGGTTTCAGTCCCTGGTTGGCTGGCTCCATTGCTATGGGCCTGAGATGGTAAGACGGATCATCATGCTGACAGGTCATAGTGGAGGAAAGCTTCTCACCTCACTGCAGCCAAGAAGCAGAGGGAGAAGGCAAGAGAGGGACAGGAGGACAGACAGAGAGGGAAAAACAGTTAGTAGCTGGGAAACTGGTGAGCCTTCAAAGGCCCATCCCCAATCAGACCACATCTTCCACAATTTCACCAGCTCCTGGTAGTCAATTTAGTTTTGAATAATCAATACATTGATTATGTCAGACCCCTCATGGTCTAATCATTTCCCCAAAGTCCCTTTCACTTCTTAATGGTGCTACATGAGGAACCAAGTTCTGAACACATCACCCTTTGAGGGATATTTATTTCATGTCCAAACTATGACAGAGGCCTTTTAGGAAAAATACCTCTTTACCCAGAAAGCCTAGAGACAGGTTTACAGGCTCATGACAGGAACAACAGAAAGGGATAAGCAACCTACGGGCAGAAAGCTAAACCTCAGGAGGCCCATTCCTAGCATAAGACTACAAAAGCAGGGGAAGAAAGGAATCTACCTCTCTACCTGTCTCAGCCTGGAGAGAAGTTAAGTATCACCTCTTGGTCTCAAGTACATGTCAGATTTTCCTTTAAAAGAGAAAAACCAGAAATATGGTCCAGTATGGTATGGAGATGATGTAGGGGAATAGGGTGGAGACATGTGTGTGTATGTGTGTGTGTGTGTGTAAGGGGTGGGGGTGTGCAAGGGCATGTGGGTGTGTGGGAGAATGGGCTGCAGAGAGAGTGATAAAAGACTGGAGGAAGAGAGAGAGAGAGAGAGAGGAAGGTGGGAGAAGAAAGGAAAAAGAGAGAGATTGATTTTATGGAGTTGGACCCAGAACTAATTGTGAGAGCCATCAAGTCTGGCATCTGTGATGCAGGCTGCCAGGATGAATACTCCAACAAGAGTTTGTAGTATTGTTTTAGTCTGGAAGCAGAATGTCTTCTTTGTTGAGAAATCTCAGACTTCTCTCTCAAGATTTTCATTTTGTGAATGAGGCCCATCAACATAAGGGAAGGTAATCTGCTTTAATCAAAAACTACTGACAATGTTAATCATATCCACAAACAATCCACTTAAACTTATTTGACCAAACAGCTGGGCACAGAGCAGGCCAGGCTGACTATCAAACTTTCCATCACTGGAAGACACTCATCAACACTGAGGTTCAGTACTGTGGTCTGCACATCCATCACACTGGAACTTTCCTACCCACTTTCTTAAACCCTACCATCCCAGTAAAAAATGCTTTCGAGAAGATCCCAACATTTGTGAGCCAGGAAAAGAAGAGGGTCAGCCATCAGCGAAATAGTGGAGCCCACAAGATCAGGAATGGTAGAGAGGCAGGTAGGATTGGCTTCCCATTAGGGAAATGGATAATGGTTGAATATGTATGAGTAATAACAGGGAATAATGAGTGAGAATATGAGAAGCCCTTTCCCACCAGTTTTTCTCTTAAACTCATCAATATCCATGTTATCCTAGCCCATTTGTAAAAGCCCTATTTCCAGAAGCACATACTAAAATCTGCTCCTGCCGCAGCATCTACAGTGGGGTGGTTGTAAAGGAGACCCATATCCTTACTGTTCCTCACTTCACCTCCATCTAGGGACTCAGTAACTTTGATGGCCACAGACATTTTCTGAGCTGAGACCCTAGTGTTGACAGTGAATTCTGAGCTTTAGGAGCTACCATAGCCCATCTCAGTTCCTCCACAATGGAGGCTAACCCTTTACTCCCGTTACCTGATGGAAGAGTGAGGACACCAAGAAAGAATGGGAATATCTCATATCTCCAAACTGTTGGAGTCCCATGTCCTTCTTCAACCTTAAAAATCTGGTCATCAGCTTAACCAAATCTTTATTGAGAAGCCAGATGTAGAAATGCACATCTGTAATCACAGTTACAAAGCTAAGGCAGGAGGATCATGAGTTCAAGACCAGTCGGAGCCATAATGAGACCCTGTCTTAAAAAAAAATAAAGTATTGACAGCCATATGTATACTCTTTTCTCTGCTGAACACCAGGAAAGGTCCAACACCTGACTCCTATTCCTGTGAGCTCCTGATTCATTGGGTTCATGTGGCTCGAATCATTTTGTATGTGCATTGTTGCAGTCAGGTTCGCATTGCTGGTAGAAATCACCCAACCAAGAGCAGCTTCTGGGAAAAAGAGGTTTAGTTTGGCTTACAGGCTTGAGGGGAAGCTCCATGATGGCAGGGAAAATGACGGCATGAGCAGATGGTGGACATCACCCCCTGGCCAACATAAGGTGGACAACAGCAACAGGAGAGTGTGCCGAACACTGGCAAGGGAAAATTGGCTATAACACTCATAAGCCTGCTCCCATCAATACATTCCCTCCAGAAGGCATTAATTCACAAATCTCCATCAGCTGGGAACCTAGCATTCAGAACACCCAAGGTTATAGGGGACACCTGAACCAAACCACCACATCTATCATGTACTTTTTTGTAACCACAACTGCACATCACACATATGGCCATGCTGCCATGAAAGTCCAAGGAAGAAAATATTTACTCCCATTTTAGAGATGAGAAGATTGAGGCTCAGAGAGATTACATAAAAATTCAAATCACTTAGTGGCCCAGAGATGTTATTGGGATTTCACCACAGAAATTCAGAAGCTATGGCACCTGTGGTCACTTAGGAGGGCTTACTATTCTTTGAGGAAGGGGGCCTCATTGTCCCCTAGTGCTAGAAGCAGCAGAAGAGTTGGACAGTCCTTGTTGTCAGAGACTATGCCAGTAGCATGCAGCAGACTGGACCTTCAGGCCAAGATGTGGGAACCCACAGATTTCTTGGAAAGGGGAGTCATGCTGCTGAACCATAGTCCTTAGGAACCTTGCCCCAGACATAGGCCCGCATCCTGCAGCCTCACCAGCCCCGAAACCAGCATATGTCCTTGATAACTTTCTTCCTTTGCTTTGTCTCAGCTTTCTCTTTCGTAACTTGAAATGCTCAGGAAAGATTGGCAGCTTGTAAGTTGTTTTCTTTTCTTTTTTAAATCAAGTGATGTTCTGGGCTGGAGAGATGGTTTAGCAGTTAAGGCACTTGCCTATAAAGCCAAAGGGTCCAGGTTCAATTCCCCAGGACGTAAAGGGATGGTAAAGTTTTGTGTCACCTTGGTCTGTTTAGGAATCCACAGACATTACCTATAAGCGGGTCCCTGAGGTTGCATCCAGGGAGGATTGACTAAAGGAAGACTCCTTCCCCCAAGGGTGAGCCCTTCCCCCAGAGTGAGCGATCCTTCTTGGGGGGGGGAGGCTTTATCAAAAGAAGCTCTGGGAAGGAAAGTATCCCCTCCTCCCATCTGTCTGCTTTCTGCTCCCTGCTTGCTGCTTTCCAGTGTGGACTGAAGAGCAGCATCTATCCAGGAAGCCTCCAGGCCTTTAGGGCCAGATCGGGACTGCTGAGGCATCCAGCATTGTGTACTGAGCAGCTACCGGGTTCCTTGACTTTCAGGCCTGAAAACTGCTATTGTTGGACTGCCATAAACTAATCCAATACATTTCCTATCCACCCACCCACTTTTTTTTGTGGTTTTTCAAGGCAGGTCTCACTCTAGCCCAGGCTGACCTGGAATTTACTATGTAGTCTCAGGGTGGTCTTGAACTCACAGCAATCCTTTTAACTCTGCCTCCAGAGTGCTGGGATTAGAGGCATGTGCCACAATACCTGGCATAAGTATCTTTTTAATATAATTCATATTATTGGTTCTGTTCCTCTAGAATACCCTGACTAATACAAATTGTGGTACCAGGAGTGGTTCTAGAGAAACAGAATTGTAAGGATGAATTTCCCTAGTGGGCTTGGTGTGCTCTGGAGTTGGTTCTCCAATTTCAGTACCACTACAGGCTCTACTGCTAATAAGGAGAGCAATTTTACTGGTAATAAGGAAGGCACTAATAATCCATAGTGTGAACTATTTAAAGAACTCCTTGAGATAGATGTATTGGGTGGTCCTGAGTCATATCTTCTGAAGAGCAAGGAATTTAGTGACTGTGTATCTAGAACTTTTTTCTCAATTTTTATTAATGCTTTCCATGATTATAAAAAATATCCCATGATAATACCCTCCCCACCCCCCTTCCCCTTTGAAATTCCATTCTCCATCATATCCCTTCCCCATCTCAATCAGTCTATCTTTTATTTTGGTGTCATGATCTTTTCCTCCTATTATGATGGTCTTCTGCAGGTAGTGTCAGGCACTATGAGGTCATGGATATCCAGGCCATCCTATGTCTGGAGGGAGCACGTTGTAAGGAGTCCTACCCTTCCTTTGGCTCTTCCATTCTTTCCGCCACCTCTTCCACATTAGACCCTGAGCCTTGGAAGGTGTGATAGAGATGTTACTCAGTACTCTAGTTACTTCTTTCCAGCACTATGATACCTTCTGAGTCGTCCCAAGGTCACTGCCATCTGAAAAGAGAAGATTCTCTACCCAAAGTGAGAGTAGCATTAATATAAGGGTATGAATATTAAGAGAAGTGCTTACTGGGCAGTTTGATAAGCATAGTATATACATTTATCCAGACATCAGTAGATGTTACACCCCTAGGGCTCATGACTACCCCTGTTTTAAGTTTTCAATAACAGGGATATATTCCCTCCCATGGAGGGGGCCTCCAGTCCAATTGGAGGACAGTTGGTTTCCACAATGATAGACATGCCACTGTTGCACCCATTGGCTCATTTGGCCTGGCTGGCCAATTATAAGGCTTGCAGTGTCCACTGTTGAGAATCTTCACTGGTGGTATCTCTTTCTCCCATTGAACTGCATGTAGAATGGCTTCTTCCAGCTTTCTCTTGGCTGGTCTACATGGAGGAGGTTATCAGCTCAGTTCCAACAGGGTTTCTCTGTGGCCTTGCAGCCCAAGTATGTGGAGTCTTCAGCATTAGGGTCTTACCATCTCTTCCTGGTGGAAAACCAAGGGCCTCGGCAATGTCCTATAATGTTTTGGGGGCATCAGGGACCTCTGTGGCCAACAATTCACTGGAAGGTATCCCATCCCTGGCACTGAAAATTTTCTAGCAATGACCTACAGCTCCTGAGTGTTCCATTGTCCAAAACTGGAGGATTCCATATGATTTATTTATTTCCTCTTAGATTTTGATTACCCCTCCCTCCACCTTTCCTTTACTCAATTTCTTCCCCTGACCTTACTTTGGGCCTTTTCACCCCCATTAATCTATTCTTCTACTTACATATATACAATACCAACCTATTAAGTACCCTCATCCCTTGCTTTCTCTTCCCTTTATATCTTTTTTTTTTTTTTTTTTTTTTTTTAGCTTACTGGCCTCTGCTACTGATTTCTTTCCTTCTCACACAGAAGCCCAATCATCTGTAGCTAGGATCCACATATGAGAGAGAGAGAACATGCGGCGCTTGGCTTTCTGGGCCTGAGTTACCTCACTTAGTATAATCCTTTCTAGATCCATCCATTTTCCTTCAAATTTCATAACTTCATTTTTCTTTACCACTGAGTAGAACTCCATTGTATATATGTGCCATATCTTCATTATTCATTCATCATTCGAGGGACATCTAGGCTGATCTTATTTCCCAGCTATTGTGAATTGAGTGGCAATAAGCATGGTTGAGCAAGTATCTCTAAGGAAATGAGATGAGTCCTAAGGATATATGCCTAGGAGTGCTATAGCTGGGTCATATGGTAGAACAATCTTTAGCTGTTTTAGGAACCTCCACACTGATTTCCACAATGGCTGGACCAGATTGCATTCCCACCAACAGTGTAGAAGGGTTCCTCTTTTTCCACATCCCCGCCAGCATTTATGATCATTTGTTTTCATGATGGTAGCCAATCTGACAGGAGTGAGATGGAATCTCAATGTAGTTTTAATCTGCATTTCCCTGATGACTAGGGATGTAGAACATTTTTTTAGATGCTTATACGCCATCCATATTTCTTTTGAGAACTCTCTATTTAGCTCAATAGCCCATTTTTTAATTGGCTTGTTTCATTTCTTTTTATTTAACTTTTTGAGTTCTTTGTATATCCTAGATATTAATCCTCTATCAGATATATAGCTGGCAAAGATTTTTTCCCATTCTGTAGGTTGCCTCTTTGCTTTATTCACAGTGTCCTTTGCAGTACAAAATCTTTGTAATTTCATGAGGTAGAGTCTCACTCTAGCTCAGGCTGACCTGAAATTCACTATGTAGTTTCAGGGTGGCCTCAAACTCATGGTAATCCTCCCACCTCTGCCTCCCCAGTGCTAGGATTAAAGGCATGCACCATGCCCAGCTGAACCCTCAGATTCTGAAGAAGTCGTTTTGCATAACGATGTGGCCTCCCCTCCTTTAGGGACAGTTGCATCCCCACCCCCACTCCCTGAAGTCTTGCCCTCTCCACCCTTGCCTTGGAGAATTAATCCTCCTTTGTCTGAGGAACCAGCAATGGCCCATTCTGAAGGAGGTGCTGATGCTTCTCAGTGGCCACCCATCTTTGCCTGTAGGCCTATAACAAGTCAGAAGGCTAGGCGTACCCCTAAAGGTGAGCTAGAAAGTGTGACTCAAGAGGAGGTGAGGTGCACCCCTAAAGAACTTCAGGAGCCTTCTAACTTGTACAGGCAGAAGCATGGGTAATGTGTGTGGAAATGGGTTTTAAGAGTGTGGGATGATGAAGGAACGAATATAAGGTTATATCAGGCTGAATTTATTGAAATAGGCCCATTAAGCAGAGATTTTAGATTTAACACTGCAGCTCATGCAGTTGGAATAGGTGCCAAGAGTTTATTTGATTGATTGACTGACGTATGGATCCAAAGATGTCCCACTGTGAATGAGCTTGAGCTGCCTGATATCCCTTGGCTTAATGTTGATGAAGGGATTAAAAGGCTCAGAGAACTTGGAATGCTGGAGTAGATTTGCCATGTAAATTCATCTTTGCCCCCACAATGGGAGTGTCCAGAAGATGTGCCCTTCACTAAGACTATAAGAAACAGATTTGTGAGGGGAGCACCAGCATACTTAAAGTCCCCCATCATTGATCTTTTAGGTAAAGAAGACATCACAGTGGGAGCCACAGTTGCTGCATTAGGTGACTCAGATGCAATGGGTCTGACTGGATCTTGGGGAAACAAGGGCCAAATGGCAGTGCTGAATCACCAAAGGTGAGATGAGCATGTTTACCATAATGGACAGTATAGGCAAAGCAATGTTTATAATGGTACGAGTCATGTAGACCTTTGGTACTGGCTGATTAATCATGGTGTTCCCAAAAGTGACATAGATAAGAAGCCTACTAAGTTCCTGTGTGATCTGTATAAGCAGAAAAGTTCCAGAGTAAAGGAACAAATGGCCACTTTGAATTATAGCGACAGAGAATCAAGGCCTCTTAACCAGTTTCCAGAATTGAGCCAGTTTACAGATCCGGAGCCCCTTGATTGAAGGGGTGGCCAGGTCCCCTCAAGGAAGGACCCTCCCACAATCCCCAAAAGTTTCATTGTTAAGCTTAGTCCTATCCTTCCTCAGAGGGACCTGGGGCCTTTTGCTAGGGTAACTGTACACTGGGGGAAAGGAAATAATCAGACATTTCAGGGCTTACTGGACACTAACTCTGAATTGACATTGATCCCAGGGGACCCCAAACAGCACCATGGCCCTCCAGTTAAAGTAGGTGTTAACAGAGGTCAGGTGACCAACAGAATTTTGGCAAATGTTAGACTGACAGTAGGTTCAGTGAGTTCCTGGACTCATCATGTGGTTATTTCCCCAGTTCTAGAATGCATAATTGGGATAGATATACTTAGGAGTTGGCATACCCCCCACATTGGTTCTCTGACTTGTGGAGTGAGGGCTTTTATGATTGGAAAGGCCAAATGGAAGCCATTGGAGCTCCCTCCACCAGGGAAAATAGTGAGCCAAAATTGTATTACATCCCTGCAGGGATTGCAGAAATTAATGCCACTATAAAGGACTTGAAGGATGGAGGAGTGGTGGTTCCCACCACATTTCCCTTTAACTCTCCTATTTGACCTGTTCAGAAAACAGTTGAATCCTGGAGAATGACAGTGGATTATTGGAAACTTAATCAAGTGGTGACTCCAGTTGCAGCTGCTGTACCAGATGTGATTTCTTGAGCAGATTAACAAATCTCCTGGTACCTGGTATGCAGCTATTGATCTTGCGAATGCTTTTTTCTCCATACCAGTTCATAAGGACCACCAGAAGCAATTTGCCTTCAACTGACAAGGTCAGCAGTGTATCTTTACTGTTTTCCCTCAGTGTTACATTAACTTTCCTTCCCTGTGTCATAGCTTAGTTCACAGGGATCTTGACCACTTGTCCCTTCCACAAGGTGTCACACTGGTGTGGGGCATGGAGGGATATTCATTCTAAGGTAAAGGATAAGTTGTTGCACCTGGCCTTTCCTACCACTAAGAAAGAATCATGTCTAGTGGGCCTATTTGGATTTTGGAGACAGCACATTCCTCACTTGGGTGTGTTACTCTGTCCATATGCCAAGTGACTCAGAAAGCTTCTGGTTTTCACCTGCCCATTATGAACCATGTGTTATCTGACCTGAAGGCCTTAAAGTTGGACATGCATAGCAGCAGTCCATTATCAAGTGGAAGTGGTATATTCGTGATTGGGTTTGAGCAGGCCCTGAAGGCACAAGGAAGTTGCCCAAATACCTATGGTTTCTACTCCTGTTGCAATGCCTTCTGTTCTCAAGCATGCGCCTATGGCATCATGGGGTGTGCTCTATGATCAACTGACTGTGGAGGAGAGGACTAGGGAATGGTTTATAGATGGTTCAATGTGTTGTGCAGCCAGCTCCCAGAAATAGACAGCTGCAGCATTACAGCCCCTTTCTGGGATAACTCTGAAGGACTGTGGTGAAGGGAAGTCTTCACAACGGGCAGAACTTCGGGCAGTGCACATGGTTGTGCATTTTGCTTGGAAGGAAAAATGGCCAAATATGCAGTTGTACACTGATTCAAGGGTTGTAGCAATGGTTTGGCTGGATGGTACAGGAGTTGGAAGGAACACAATTGGAAAATTGGTGAGAAGGACATTTGGGGAAGGTATATGTGGATAGAGCTTTCTGAATGGGCAAAGGATTTAAAGAGACTTGTGTCACATGTTAATGCTCATCAGAAGGTGACCTCATCAAAGAATGACTTTAATAATCAAGTAGATAAACTGACCCATTTTGTGGATAGTGGCCAACCTCTTTCCTCAGCCATTCCTGTCATTGCCTACTGGGCCCATGAACAAAGTAGCCATGGTGGCAGAGATGCAGGTTATGCATGGGCCCAACAATATAGACTCCCAATAATGAAGACTGACCTGGATATGATTGCTGCTGAGTGCCAAATCTTCCAGCAGCAGAGACCAACTCTGAGCCCCCAATATGGTAGCATTCTCAGGGTGACCAGCCAGCAACTTGGTGGCAGGTTGACCACACTGGACCACTTCCATCATGGAAAGGGCAGCATTTGGTCCTTACTGGAATAGACACTTATTCTGGGTATGCATTTGCTTTTCCTGCATGTTGTGTTTCTGCCAAAACTACAATCTGTGGGCTTACAGAATGCCTTATCCACCCTCATGGTATTCCACACAGTATTGTTTCTGACCAAGGAACTCACTTCACAGCCAAGGAAGTATGGCAGTGGGCACATCATCATGGAGTTCACTGGTCTTACTATGTGCCCCACCACCCTGAAGCAGCTGGCTTGATAGAACAGTGGAATGGCCTTTTAAAGAAACAGCTACTATGTGGCAAGAGCTTGGAGGGCTGGGGGAGTGTCCTCCAGCAGGCTGTATATGCTCTGAATCAGCATCCTATATGTGGTACTGTTTCTCCTATAGCCTGGATTCACGGGTCCAGGAATCAAGGGGTGGAAATGGGAATGGTCCCACTTACCATCACCCCAGGTGACCCATTAGCCAAATTTCAGCTTCCTATTCCTGCAACCTTACACTCTGCTTGGCTATAGGTCTTGGTTCCAGAGAGGGGAGTGCTTTTGCCAGGAGACATGAAGAACATTCCATTGAACTGGAAGCTAAGACTTACCCCTGGCCACTTTGGGCTCCTGATGCCCTTGAGTGAACAGGCTGAGAAAGGAGTTACAGTGGTAGCAGGGGTGATTGATCTAGACTACTAGGGGGAAATTGGACTGCTCCCCCACAATGGAGGTAAGGAAGAATATGTCTGGAGTGCAGGATCTCCTTTAGGGTGTCTCTTGGTGTTACCATGCCGTTATCAATGTCAGTTGACAATTGTAACAATCCAATCAAGGCAATGTGGCAAATGGCCCAGATCCTTCAGGAATGAAGGTATGGGTCACCCCTCCAGGTAAAGAACCAAGACCTGATGCAGTGCTTGCTGAAGGTGGAGGAAATACAGAATGGGTAGTGGAGGAAAGTGGTCACAAATACCAGCTAAGTTACAAAACGAGTTACAGTTACAAAAACGAGGACTGTAATTGCCATGAGTGTTTCTGTCCTACTTTGTTAAGAGTGTTTGTACATATCTATAACAATATTAAGATGCTTTTGTTCTTCCTCTATTTCTCTCTCTCTCTCTTTTTTTTTTTTTTTTTTTTTTTTGGTTTTTCGAGGTAGGGTGTCACTCTAGCCCAGGCTGACCTGGAATTCACTATGGAGTCTCAGGGTGGCCTCAAACTCACGGCGATCCTCCTACCTCTGCCTCCCGAGTGCTGGGATTAAAGGCGTGCGCCACCACGCCTGGCTTTCTATTTCTCTTTTAGATAATTAATAGTGATTAAGATCATATTGCTAGTTATATGCTGTTGAATTTATATTTGACTTATTATATTAGAGACTAAGCATTTCTCAAGGAACCATGCTTTGTATTGAGGGGAAGATTGTGTGAATTTCCAGTTGTACGTGTGATAGTTATATCATGTTAGGCAGAGCTATGATGTGTTACTGTCTTCATTTGGAAATTAAGTATAATGTAAGGAGATATGGTTTTGTGTCGAGTTGACAAGGGTGGACTTGTGATGGTTAAGTTTTGTGCCAACTTGATCTGTTTAGGAATTCACAGACATTACCTGTAAGTGGGTCTCTGAGGTTGCTTCCAGGGAGGATTGACAAAGGAGGAATCCGTTTCCCAGGGTGAGCCCTTCCCCCAGAGTGGGTGGCCCCTCTCAGAGGGGGAGATTTATCTAAGGAAGCTTGGGGAAGGAAAGTATTCCTTCCCCCATCTGGCTGCTTGCTGTTCCATGCTTGCTGCTTTCCATTGTGGACTGAAGAGCAGCTTCTATCCAGGAAGCCTCCAGACCTTAAGTACTAGCTTGAGACTGCTGAGGCATCCACCTTTGTGGACTGAGCAGCTACTGAATTCCTTGTCTCTCAGGCCTGAAAACTGCTATTGTTGGACTGTCATAAGCTAATCCAATACATTCCATTTTAATACAATTCATTCTATCTGTTCTGTTCCTTTAGAGAACCCTGACTAATACACCAAGTAAGCCAGATGTACAAGGTGGTACATATGTCTAGAGTTCATTTGCAGTGGCTAGAGGCCTTGGCGTACCCATTCTCTCTCTAACTATCTGTCTCTTTCTTTATCTCTCAAATAAATATATTTTTAAATATAAAAAAGTAAGGTTCGCACAGAATCCAGATCAGAGTAGAGTTGCTGTGATGAATAAAGAGACAGGAATTCAAGGCCCATTCTCTTCTGCTTCTCCTTCCTGCCTTGGTCTCCAAGGAATACTTGTGTTACTCAGAGTATTATGTAGTTCTGAAAGTTTGCCACCATGCCCCTGCTGCCTTCTGTCTACTTCTGTTGTCCCTCTAATTTCCTCCCCCAGCAACCATGTGGAGTCATTCAGCTGCCTTCTCATTGCTCCTGTTTCCACTGCCTCTTGCTCATGTAACCAGCTGAGATCACTGCACTTATGATAAAGTTCAAAAGTAGATAAGAAAAGACAATCTAGGGACTGGAGAGTTAGCTTAGCGGTTAAGGCACGTGCCTACAAAACCTAAGGACCCAGGTTCGATTCTCCAGGACCCATGTAAGCCAGATGCATATGGTGGTGCATGTGTCTGGAGTTCTCTTGCAGTGGCTAGAGGCCCTTATATGCCCATTCTCTCTCCCTCTCTCTGTTTCAAATAAATAAATAAAAATAAATCTTTTTTAAAAAGACCATCTACAGAAGCCTTTTTTAAAGTTATTTTTTTAAAGTGTCATACTCATATCTCCTCTCTCCACCCCCATTCCACTGAGGGTCCTTTGTGGAGTTATTGGTATTTACTTTGAGGTCCTGAAGGCTTCAGTCAGTCTGTGTATGTGTTGGGTTGTGGTATGATCATGCCTCAGGCTAATCCTATCCACCTTGTGTCTCTTACAATTTTTCTGTTCCTTTTTCCACAGTGTTTCCTGAGCTTTGGCAGTAGGCATGCTAGAAATCTGATTTAATGTTGAATTTTCTGTAGCCTCTGGATTTCTGTTTTGATTTGAGTGACCACAGTGTCTGTTAACGTCTCCCTGGGACTGGTTTTCAGGCTAGCTGTGAGAGCAGGACTTGTGTTGACAAAGAAGCCCTTTTGTAAATTAAGGAAAATATTTTAACACTAGGGAGCATTATAGGAGGGTGTCTCCCAACTGACTCAAAAAGTGAATTTGTGTCATGTATAGTTCACCAAGGCTAATGCAGGCTGAATGGAGTAGTCATGACTAGAACATGTCTTCAGCTGTGGTTGTGGTGGTCCTTTGAAGATGGAATACCTTTAAAGTGACCAAAGCAGGTAAGCTACAATGAGGATAGTCTGGTCAGTGGTCCTTTGCTGATGTAAAATATGTAACTCTCACCTTAAAAAGTATAAGAGATAGTTTATTCTGGAGCCAACTATGGCTGGTGTTGCAGTCAGGTTTGCATTGCTGGCAGAAATCACCTGACCAAGAGCAGCTTTTGGGAAAAAGAGGTTTATTTTGGCTTACAGGCTCAAGGGGGAAGCTTCACAATGGCAGGGAAAATGACAAAATTAGTAGAGGGTGGACATCATCCCCTGGCCAACATGAGGTGGACCATAGCAACAGGAGAGTGTGCCAAACACTGGCATGGGGAAACTGGCTATAAAACCCATAAGCCCAGCCCCAATAATACACTGCCTCCTGGAAGTGTTAATTCCAAAATCTCCATCAGCTGCTAACCTAGCAGTCAGAACATCTAAGTTTATGGGGGAACACCTGAATCAAACCACCACTGCTGGGAACCCAAATTCAGATGTTTGAATATATTAACAGTTTCATGGACTTTTAGTTACACAATAAAAGAAAGTCATAAATCAAGACACCTTTCAACTACATTGGAAACATCAGGTAGGTAGCAAAGCAACGCAGGGAAATCTCTATTATAGACTTCAGATGTTATCTGATGATATCTTAGCTTTTGGGTTGGTAGAAGCTGGTGGGCTATGAGTACATTCCAAAAAGATCTCACCAGTCACAAGGATGTTAGATCAGACACAGAGGTGGGCAATAAATGGTTACTAAGGGGCCCAAAGTAATTTGACTTCGATCCTGCAACATCTCTGTGATCACAGGCATTCTTTTAGTCCACTCAGCCTTTCTCCCAGTAGACGCAACACTTTTGGGGAACTTTAGTTCACATCTCAGAGGAGTTGCTAAGCTGATGGTCCTCACTCAAGGAGGTCAGGACCCTTCTTGCCTAAGCAATCATTCACAGGAAACATTTTAAGGGCATTAAAGAAATTGAACACAGAACTAACAATTTTAGTAGCATTTAACAATACTTAACAGTGCTTAACTCCTACCCCAGTTCCCCCAAGGAAAGGTGGATACTTCTCATCTGCCTCAAAAGCATTTCAAGATACAAAGAAACAGTAAGTAAACAAAATAAAAAGTTATGCTTAAAATGGAGTGCCTCAATCCCTAGCCTGGGGTTCAGTCTGCCTCAGAGGAAATTGTTTCATTTCTCATGTCCTCAAAAGCAAAATATATTAAAGCAAATTGCCTATCTCCCATGACTATATCCTTCACTTTTGGTTTGTTCATGCCCATTCCATACAGAACTTACAGTATATCCTTTTATTAAGTTATGGAATAGCAACATGAAATGCTATATATAGGCATTAAAAATTGAATGGTCTAACTATGTCAACATATGCATATCTTGTATACAAAGTAATTTCAAGTAGAAGAGAGTCAGTGTAATCAGTATACAGTGATTACTGAAGGGCCCAAACTGATGCCGTGACAGGCTTCAGTAAGGCATCACTCTAACTAGGCCTAAGTTTCAGTTTCCCAGAAAGGGCCTGCCCTGACATGTGGCTGGGAAGATAGCTGCCCAGAGGCTGAGTCAGTTACTGGACATGCCCAGACATGCCCAAACATGTCCCTATCGTACCTTCTGCCCTAACCAACCAGAGATGTACAACTGTAACTGCTGCTTGCCTAGCCAATCCTTTTAAAAATTACCTAACCCACCTGAAATTCCCCTAGACCTAGCCCACCAAAACCTTAGGACCAATCAAAAGAATACAAGTACAGTTACTGTTCAAATTAGCCAATCATGTTAGAAAAGACTAAACCAGCCAAAATTCTTCTAGCTGTGCTTAAAAGGAGCCTGCAAGCTCCTCTCAGGGTTGCCATTTTGCATGAATGGTTGACTCCTGAATGCTGGCTGATGCTGCAGAATAAACACTCTTTGCTTTTATATACTATTTGAGTCTGGGGTCTTTCTTCAGCGATTCATGGACCCTTACAATTACCTGAGCAGAAAAGTGACTTGTGCATACTATTTATTGACCAAAATTAGAGGTAAATTTAGATCAAAGTTTTGGTAGTAGGAATTTAATAAATGAAGGCTATTTTTTTTAATTGACTGTTTTTATCATCTTAGCCACTATTTTGAACAGAAGGTAACCAAGTCTACAGGCTTTTCTTAAGCAATGGGTTTCTCCTCTTCATCCTCATACCAAGCCCAGACTCCTCTGCTTCTTACCGTTACCATGCCACAGGCACTTTATCAACATGTACTTAAGTATGGAATTTAGCAAGTATCAAAGCCAAGTGCTACTGGCTGAAAGGACAACTGCATGGTAATCAGGGAAGAGGAAGGGATAGGAAGCAAAGTTTCCAACCCACTCAAGGAAGGAAGCCCTGGGCAGAGAGACGACTTGAATTATGGCATAACTGACCAACCTCAGACACTTGTACCTGGCTTTTCAATATTTCCCACCACAAGAACTGGGGTTGCACTCCTCAGAGACCAAGGAGCCTGACATAAATACTTGAGGTAATAAATCCTTTGTTCAGAAGAAACCTTGGAGGGGGCTGTTACCAGAGCTCTGACTATACATGGCATAGAGGTAATGACCATGTATTTGGGGATCAAACACAATTGAGGTGAAAAATGAGCTCTGCTACTTGGGTGGCATTCTGTTTCCTACTCTGTCTGAAGTCATCTACTATCAAATGCAGATAGTATTAGCTCAAGTAGTCACAGTGAAAATCAGAGCTAATGTACATAATATCTTTATGGCAGGCCTGGCACCAAGCAAGCACTTGAGAAAGGCAGAGATCTTTAGTACGAAATTACTACCCCACCCTTCCAAAATGCTCAGCCCCACAGTCTTTCCTAGAGGATTATGGAGTCTGGGGTGCATTCACAGGAACACTCTGGACTGAGCTGAGCTTGGATAAGGCAGGGCAGAGATCAGGATCAGTCTCCATTAGCCTATGTGTCTTTTGGATACAAGTCTAAAACCTGGTATTGAACTGTGACTGATAGTTCCTTAAGACACTGAAAAGTTTCTGGCAGTAAATCAGGCATGGTGACACATGGATATAATCCCAGCACTCTGAAGGCAGGGGCAGGTGGATCATGAATTGGAGGCCAGCTTGGGCCACAAAATTGAGACCTTGTCCTGGAAAAATAAAATAAAATAAAAACAAAAAATAGAAGTTTCTGACCAATTGGCTGACTATCAGGAAAGGATTCCTGGTTTAGGAAATGACTCTAGGAGCCATTGAGATGGGGGAAAGGCTCCCTCATCAGACAATATTAGATAGTGTGCCATTAGCAAAGGAATATGACACATCAGTGGAATTAAATAAAAAAAACCTCAAAATAGATTCTAACATTATATATGAAGGCTTTATAATGGAAGCATTGGATGTGTGTTCTTAGTACTCTGTCAAATTGTGACTTATTCTAGGCGCTTTATTTTGTTCCATTGGTCTATTTATCTGTTTGTATGCCAACTTTATACTATTTTAATTACAGAAGGGGGAGGAAGAAAGGGAGGAAAAGAAGGAGAAGAAGAGGAAGAAGAAGGAGAAGGAGAAGGAGGAGGAAGAGGGAAGGGAAAGGGAAGGAAGAAGAAGGGGAAAGAAGAAAGAGGAGGAAGAGATAATATTGGAAATCATTAGAAAAGTTGTAATTTCAAAAAGTTCAATTTCAATTGTTATCTCACAATATACATATAATTTAAATCAGAGTTAACTTACAAAACCAAAAGTATTTGAAAAACTAATATACCATTTTTTTCATAACCATAATACTGTACATTATAAAGAAACAAATACTTTATGGCTTAATATATATGCTGTATTAAATCCCTTACAAAACCCCAAATAGAATTGCCTTTTTTCTGGATCTAGGCAGGATTATTCTAAAATTTATCTGAAAAAGAAACAAACATAAATGGCCTTTTTCACCACTTAAAAGCAATGTAACTATGAGAGGTGTTATTTCCCAGATATCAAAATGTTACATTTCATATATAAATGTGTTATTGTAAAATATGTGAAAATATAAAATCACAATAATAAAAGTATGATTATAGGAGAAGAAACTATTGAATACAATAAAATAGCTCATAACAATACACTTTGTGTTTAAAAAAAAAAATCATCATGTCCCTGTACTCAGGGAGGCAGAGGTAGGAGGATCACCATGAATTCAAGGCCACCCTGAGACTACATAGTGAATTCCAGGTCAGCCTGAGCTAGAGTGAAACCCTACCTTGAAAAACAAAACAAAACCAAACAAAAAATTCATCATGTGATAAAGGTGATATCCATGTCAATAGGGAAATATAACATTTGTTAATAAACAATGCTGGAATAAATGGTAACTGAGGGGAAAATGAATTTTACATCACTACTTAGAAATGAAGAACAAAATATAGTTCAGATGAATTAAGGAATTAAGTGTAAAAAATGTGAATTTGGGTTGGAGAGATGGCTTAGTGGTTAAGACACTTTCCTGCAAAGCCAAAGGACCCAAGTTTAATTCCCCAGGATCCATGTAAGCCAGATGCACAAGGTGGCACATGGATCTGGAATTCATTTCCAGAAGCTGGAGGCACAGCATGCCCACTCCATCTCTCTCTCTTTCTCTTTCTCTCTGCTTCATTCTTTCTCTCTCTCAAATAAATAAATCAAAATCAAAATATTTTTTAAAATATGAATCCATAAAATACTTAGAATAAAATATAAGCTAGCACATCTATCTCAGTGTCAAAATGAAACTTCTACACTGAAAGGCAATTGAAGGAATCACTAAGAAAACAGTGATGTGTTTGGCATATAGAAATTTGAACCGGAGACTTCTAGGTAAGACGGCGGCATGGCAGCACAGGAGCCACTCCAAACCAGTTTAGGGAGGGATTTAAGCAAAACCACAGCAAAATATACTCGTCTTCTAAAAAGTGAAGGTGTATAGGTTATTCTTAGACACAGCAGAGAAGCAGGAGAGGCCAAGATCCACCAGAAAGGAGGAAAACAGCCAGAATCCCACTAAGGCACTTGTGGCCTGCCAATCCACACAATCCTCACAACTGCCTGCACCACCCACCAGGCCCGCCAAGCGGCCTGCAGCAGCAGAGACCAAACAAGGGGATTTTCCAACCTCATCAGCCTCCTTGCAAAGCCGAGAAATCTGAAGGAAAGAAAGCTGAGATTAACTAAGGAATAATGAAAGGGATATAGGTAGGACTGCATGAGCAACTCCATGCTTTCTGCACTCTCCCATCCCCCAACAATCAGAACTGCAAGCCTCCCACATTCAGCCTCCAGTGACAGGGCATCCAGCACAGCTGATCAGAACTCCAGTTCCACAGCACAACACGGAGCGATTGAGGTGAGCACTCAACCTTGGTGAGATTGGGAGCCACCCCAGAAGATAAAGAGGCCAACTGACAAAAATAAAATAAAATAAAACAAAAGAGGTACATAGGCCTTCATTGGAAGTGCTAACCTCTCTTTCCATGTCAGGGCAGGTTATGGGTTACATATTCTTGGTTGGCTTTTCCATTTTCAAATAAGCTGTATTTAGGGGTTGAATATTGTTGCCTTTGATACTTTCAGATTTATAAGGCCTTTGTCTTTTGCTTCTGACATTATTGGGGTAGGGTCTGATCCACATCCAGGCTGACCTGGAATCCAATTCAGAACAGAATTCTCTACCACCCAGCTTACAGGATTAAGGGTGTAGAGCAACACACACCTTTAGGGATTTGGGCTTTATAAGACTATCTGTTTGCTTTAATCCCCACAGTTGTATACTCTGTGCTGGTTTTTATTGAATGTGTATATTGCTCAGTTGAAGTTTAGAATTTGCCAGTAAATTTTTCCACCCAGTCCACTAGAATACTTGCTTAGCAAGCAAACTCAACACCTAGGATTACTTTTGAGGTTGGATTGGGGTACAAGAGCTACACTTGGTACCTCAAACTCATGTCCTGAAAGTATATAAAGATGGATCACCACATCTACCAACACTGCAGATAAGTGGAAAACCCAAGCATCAAATCAATTCAGGATGCAAAAGTTGCTACATTATAATACAAAAAACACAAAAAATCAAGACAATACAATCCCACCAAAAATTATAAATCCATCAGAAATGATCACCAATGAGACTGTTTTAGATGAAATGCCTGACAAAGATTCAAAAACAATGACTGTGTCTATAGTTGAAGAAATCAAAGGATTCAAAGAAGAAAACAAAGAGATTAAAGAAGAAAACAAACTCCAGAAAGAGAACACAGGAAGCCAGCTTAATGAAATAAGGAGGTCATTATAAGACATGAGTAAGGAAATAGAAATACTGAAGAAAAACCAGGCTGAAATTCTAGATCTGAAGAACATAGTCAGAAAAAATAAAAAACTCTGGGGAAAGCCTCACAAGTAGAATGGATGAATGAAGGAGAGAACAGAATATCTAAACTAGAAGACCAGGTGGCAGACCTAATACAGTCCAACAAAGAGAAAGACAAGCTAATAAGAAGTTATGAATGGGAATTTCAAGCTATCTGGGACACTATGAATGGATCAAACATAAGATTTCAGGGTATAGTACAAGAAGAAGAATTTCAACCCAGAGGCTTAGTAGGTGTTTTCAACAAAATAATAGAAGAAAAACTTCCCCAAATTGGGAAAGAAATGCCAGTGAAGATACAAGAAGCTTTTAGAACACCAAACAGACAAAACCTGGAAAGAACCTCTCCTCACCATGTTATAATTAAACTACGAAATACACAAACCAAAGAAAATATATGAAAAGCATTTAGAGAGGAAAAAGCAGGTCACCTACAAAGGCAAGCCCATCAGAATAACAGCACAAACTTTAAAAGCCAGAGAGCTTGGAATGATTTCTTCCAAGTTCTGAAAGATAACAACTGTCAACCAAGATTACTTTATCCTGCAAAGCTATCTATCCAAATTGATGGAGAAATAAGGAAATTCCACAACAAAAACAGGCTAAAGGAATTTATGACAACTAAATCAGCTGTACAGAAAATATTTGAAGGAATTCTTCATGGTGAAGAGAAAGCAAAACACACATGAGGAGATAGGAAAAAATAAACCATACTCAAATAATAGTTAAAACAAGTGAGTAAAGGGAAAACAGGAAGCACTAAAAAATGAGAAGAATTGTGAGAATAAATACATACCTTTCAATAATAACTCCTAAAATCAATGGCCTCAATACTCCAACCAAAAAACAGAGGCTTGCAGACTGGATTAAAGGGCATGATCCTGTGATTTGTTGCCTCCAGGAAACTCATCTCTAAATAAAAGATAGACACTGTCTTAGGGTGAAAGGATGGAAAATAGCATTTCAAGCAAATGGGCCTAGGAAATAAGTAGGGGTCACTATCCTAATATCTGACAGGATAGACTTCAAACCAATATTAGTGAGGAAAGATAAAGAAGGCCATTTTATACTGATTAAAGGAACACTCAGCCGGGCATGGTGGCACACACCTTTAATCCCAGCACTTGGGAGGCAGAGATAGGAGGAGTGCTGTGAATTCAAGGCCACCCTGAGACTACATAGTGAATTCCAAGTCTGGCTGAGCTAGAGACCCTACCTCAAAAAAAAAAAAAAAAAGCAAAACAAAACAAAAAAAGGAACACTGCAACAGGAGGACATTACAATCCCAAATGTTTATTCACCTAACATGGGGGCTTCCAATTTCATCAAACACTATTAGACTTAAGGTCACAGATAACGCCAAACACAATTGAGGTGGGTGACTTCAATACCCCACTCTCAGATCATCCTGGCAAAAAATAAACAGAGAGACATTTGGATTAAATGATGTCATGGAACAAATGAACCTAACATATCTACAGAACATTCCATCCAAATGCTGCAGGATATACATATATCTCAGCAGCACATGGAACATTCTTTAAAATAGACCATATATTATAACACAAAGCAAATTTCAACAGATACAGGCAAATTGAAATAATCCCTTATACTCTATCTGATCACAATGGGATTAAACTGCAAATTAGCAACAAGAAAAACTACAAAGCATACAGATATTTATGGATACTAAACATTACACTGTTAAATGATGAATGGGTCATTGAAGAAATCAAAAAGGAAATCAATACTTTCATAGAATCAAATGATGATGAGAATACAACATAGCAAAACCTTTGGGACACAATGAAGGCAGTCCTAAGAGGGAAATTTATAGCTATAAGTGCTTATATTAAGAAATTAGAGAGTTCACAAGTAAACAATTTAATGCTTCACATTAAGGGCTTGGAAAATGAAGAACAAGGCAAACCAAAAATCAGTAGGTAGGAATAAATAATAAAGATTAGGGCAGAAATTAATGAAATAGAAACAAAAAAAAAAAAACAATCATTGAAACAAAGGTTGGTTCTTTGAAAGGGTAAGCAAGATTGATAAACCCTTAGCAAATCTGACCAGAAGAAAGAGAGAAGAGACAAAAATTAATAAAATTAGAGATGAAAAAGGCATCATTGCAACAGATACCAAAGAAATTCAGAATATCATAAGGACATACTTTAAGAATATATATATGCCTTTAAATTTGAAAATCTGAAATGAATTATTTCCTTGATTCATATGATGTACTAAAATGAAGTCAAGATGAGCTAAACCATTTAACTAGACCTATAACAAGTACAGAGATCTAAGCAGTTACAAAAAGTCTCCCAAATAAAATAATTCTAGGCCCAGATGGATTCACTAGTGAATTTTACCAGACCTTCAGGGATGAGCTAACACCACTGATTCTCAAACTTTCCATAAAGTATAAAAGAAAGGAATTCTGCCAAACTCCTTCTATGAAGCCAGCAACACCCTGATACCAAACCAGACAAAGACAGAACGAAAAAAGAAAATTACAGACCAATCTCTCTCATGAACAAAGATGCAAAAATTCTGAACAAAATATTGGCAAACAGAATACAAGAATGTATCAGAAAGATTATTCACATTCACCCAACTAGGTAGGCTTTATCCCAGGGATGCAGGGATGGTTCAACATATACAAATTGATAAATGTAATACATCATATAAATAGTCTGAAGGACAAAAATCACTGGATCATCTCAATAGATTCAGAAAAGGCATATGGGGCTGGAGAGATGGCTTAGCAGTTGAGCGCTTGCCTGTGAAGCCTAAGGACCCTGGTTCAAGGCTCAATTCTCCAGGACCCACGTAAGCACATGAATCTGGAGTTGGTTTGCAGTGGCTGGAGCCCTGGTGCACCCATTCTCTCTCTCTCTCTCTCTCTCTCTCTCTCTCTCTCTCCCTCTTTCTCTCTCTGTCTGTCACTCTCAAATAAATAAAAATAAACAGAAAAGGCATTCAACAAAATCCAATATCCCCTCATGGGAAAAGTATTACATAAACTAAAAGTAGAAGTAACATATCTCAGCATAATAAAAACTATTTATGACAAATATACAGCCAACATAATACTAAATGAGAAAAAACTTGAAGCTTTTCCACTAAGTTCAGGAACAAGACAAGGGTGTCCACTGTCCCCGTCTTTATTTAATATAGTACTAGAAGTCTTAGCTGTAGCAATAAGGCAAGAGACACTCATAAAAGGGATATTAATTGGAAAGGAAGAGATCAATTTATCATTATTTGCAGATAATATGGTTCTATACAAAAAGGACCCTAATGACTCTACCAGAAAACTGTTAGCACTGATAAACAGTTTTAGCAACATAACAGGATACAAAATAAATACACAGAAAAAAGTAGCTTTCCTATATGCTAACAACAAACATGTGGAGGATAAAATCAGGGACTCTCTCTCATTCACAATTGCCTCAAAGAAAAAAAAGTAGCTTGGAATAAACTAAACCAAGGAGGTGAGGGATATGTACAATGATAACTTTAAAACACTTCATTGCAGAAGACACAAGGAAATGGACAGACATCCCATGTTCTTGGATTGGAAGAATCAATATTATGAAAATGTCAATCTTACCAAAATCAATCTACACATTTAATCTCCACTAAAATTCCAATGGCATTCTTCAAAGAAATAGAAAAAACCAATCCTAAAATTCATTTGGAAGCCCAAAAACCTCGAATAGCCAGACAGTTTTGAGCAAAAGTATACCTCATAATAGATGGTGAAAGAAAAACTTTCCATGACAAAACTCAGCTTTACAATTATATGAACACAAAACCAAACCCACAGAGAATATTTCAGGAAATTCTCCACAGAGAAGAAACAAAAAATCTAACTCAAATGCCTACAAGAAGCAGATCACAATAACCAAACTCAGAGTAGGCACAAAAAACTTCAAAGTCCATGAAAACACCTAACAACATATACCATGACAATATGGCAGGGATCAAATCAAATCTCACAGTCACTACCCTAAATATTAATGGCCTTAATTCACCCATCAAGAGACACAGGCTAACAGGTTGGATCAATAAATTAGACCCCGCAATCTGTTGCCTTCAAGAAACCCACCTCACCACTAATGACAGACACCTCCTCAGGGTGAAAGGGTGGAAAATATTCCAAGCAAATGGGAATAAGACACAAGCAGGCATAGCTATATTAATATTGAATAAAATAGACTTCAAACCAAAAATAATCAAAAAAGACAAAGAAGGCCACTTCCTACTTATCAAGGGAATGATCCATCAAGAGGATATCACAATCATAAATCTCTATGCACCAAAGACAGGGGCACCACAATTCATAAACCAAAACCTACTTGACAATAAACAGAAATAAGCACCAACACCATCATAGTTGGGGACTTCAATACACCATTATCAGTAATAGACAGATCATCCAAACAGAAACTCAACAGGAAAGTAAGAGAGCTCAACAAAACCATAGATCACTTAGACCTAATGGACATCTAGAGAACTTTCCATCCCAAATCCACAGACTGCACATTCTTCTCAGCAGCCCATGGAACATTCACTAAAATAGACCATATACTGGGTCACAAAGCCTGCCTCCACATATTTAGGAACATTGACATAATTCCCTGCATGATATCAGATCACAATGCTATATTGCTAGAAATTAACAACAAAAGACCCACCAAGAATCCCAACTGCACCTGGAAACTGAACAGCACACTTTTAAACAATAAATGGATAGTGGATGAAATAAAAAATGAAATTGAAAAATTCCTAGAAATGAATGACGAGGAGAACACATCATACCAAAACTTATGAGACAGAATGAAGGCGGTCCTCAGGGGAAAATTCATAGCACTCAATGCCTACATAAAAAAGACAGAGAGATCCTAAATCAATAACCTAACCATCCACCTAAAGGTACTGGAAAAGCAAGAAAAATCCAACCCAAAGAGCTCCAGAAGGAAAGAAATAATTAAAATCAGAGCAGAAATTAATGAATTGGAAATGAAGAAAACAATTAAGACAATTGACAGAACAAAGAGCTGGTTCTTTGAAAAAATAAACAAGATTGAAAAACTCCTGGCCAATTTGATGAAGCAAAAAAAAAGAGATGCCTCAAATTAACAAAATTCAAAATGAAAAAAGAGAGATCACAACAGACATAAATGAAATTGGGAGAATCATCAGGACTTATTTCAAAAACCTCTACTCCACAAAACTGGATAATGTGGAGGAGATGGATAAATTCCTGGACGCATACCATCTATCAAAGCTATACTCAGAGCAGATTAATCTAATAAACAAACCTATCACACTCATGGAGATTGAAAAAGTAATAAAAAACCTCCCTAAACAGAAGAGTCCAGGACCAGACAGCTTCTCAGCTGAATTCTATCAAACCTTCATGGAAGAACTCAAACCAATCTTCCTCAAACTGTGCCACACAATTGGAGAACAGGGTACACAAAAACCACATGATCATTTCAAAAGATGCAGAAAAGGCCTTTGACAAGATACAACATCACTTTGTGATCAAAACATTGGAGAGAATTGGCATGGTTGGTTCATATCTTAACATGATAAAGGCAATATACAAAGCTCCTAAGGCCCAAATAATACTTAATGGAGAGAGACTGGAGGAATTCCCACTAACATCAGGAACAAGACAGGGTTGTCCACTCTCACCTCTGCTCTTCAATATAGTACTGGAAGTCCTAGCTCAAACAATGAGACAGGAGAAGGAAATAAAAGGGATACAATTTGGAAAGGAAGAAGTTAAGTTAGCTCTATTTGCTGATGATATGATTGTATATCTGAGAGACTCCATCCCAAAACTCCTGAAGGTGATTAACTCCTATAGCAAAGTAGCAGGATACAAAATCAATGCACAAAAATCAGTAGCCTTTCTATATGCAAATGACAAAGATACAGAGAAAGAAATAAGGGACATGGTACCATTTTCAATACCAACAAAAAATAAAATATCTTGGAATAATGTAAACCAAGGAAGTGAAAGATCTATACAATGAAAATATAAAAACACTCAATAAAGAAATTGAGGAGGACTTGAGAAAATGGAAAGACCTCCCATGCTCCTGGATAGGCAGAATTAACATTGTGAAGATGGCAATCCCACCAAAGGCAATATAGAGATTTAATGCAATTCCAATTAAAATCCCAGCAGTGTTCTTCACAGAGATAGAAAAAAATGATCTCCAATTTCATATGGAATGGCAGAAGGCCTCGCATATCCAAACATATCTTCAACAAAAGAAATACCTCTGGAGGCATCAACATACATGATCTAAAGCTATATTACAAAGCCATAGTAATAAAACAGCATGGTACTGGCATAAACACAGTAGTATAGACCAATGGAATAGACTTGAGGACCCGAACTTTGGGTCAAGCAATTATAGCTACTTGATATTTGACAAAGGCCCTAACAATATAGGCTGGAAAAAAGACAGCATCTTCAACAAATGGTGCTGGACAAACTGGATAACCATATGCAGGAAACTGAAACTTGATCCACACATTTCACCATGCACTACACTCAAGTCCAAATGGATCAAAGACCTCAATATAAGACCAGAATCTCGACTACTACTGGAAGAAAATATAAGAAGTACTTTCCATGATATAGGAATGGGAAAAGACTTCCTGAACAAAACCCCAGTAGCTCACGATCTTAAACAGTCACTCAACCAATGGGATCACATGAAGCTGAAGAGTTTCTTTACAGACAAGCACACAATAAGCAAAGCCAATAGATTACCCACAGAATGGGAGAAAATATTGCTGGTTATCCAACGGATAGAGGCCTAATCTCTAGAATCTACAAAGAACTCAAAAATCTAAACAACAAAAAGTCAAACATCCCACTCACAAAATGAGGCAAAGAGCTGAACAGGCAGTTCACAGAGGAAGAAATACAAATGGCAAACACACACTTAAGAAAATGTTCATCATCCCTAATCATCAGGGTAATGCAAATTAAAACAACTATGAGATTCCACCTTACCCCAGTAAGGATAGCAAACATCAAAAAATCAATGAAAATAAATGCTGGCGAGGATGTGGAGAAGTAGGAACACTCATCCACTGTTGGTGGGAATGTAAGATGGTACAACCACTTTGGAAAGCAATATGGAGACTCCTGAAAAAGCTGACTATAGAGATACCAACAGACCCAGTTATTCCCTTACTGGGCATCTACCCTAAAACCTTCAAACCACAGGCCAGAGAGTTGCTCATCCATGTTTGTAGTGGCTCAATTCGTAATAGCTAAGAGCTGGAATCAACCCAGATGTCCATCATTAGAAGAATGGATAACTAAATGTGGTATATCTACACAATGGAATTCTATACAGCAGTAAGAAAAAAATGACACAATGAAATTTGAGGAAAAATGGTTGAACCTAGAACAGATCATTCTCAGTGAACTTACCCAATCACAGAAAAAAAAAATCGCCACATAGTCTCACTCATCTACAGCATCTAACCTGAATCTACCCAAGATGCCTTACATACCCAGCAAACATCTTGTGGACTAGACAATAGGATGGGTGGGGAGGTAGGGGAGAGCAACGGAGGGGGTGGGAAACACAAATCTAGACCCAAACGGCAATGGTACCATAAAGTTCTACATCCTAAAAGGCAGACCAAATGGCTGAACCTTCACCAGGCCCTGAGAGGGAACACCTGAGCCACAAGACACTGGAGAGGGTATGGTGAAGACTGACCTTAATCTTCTACAGCCGCTCTCTCTCTCCCTCTTTCTCTCTCTCTCTCTTCTATCTAACTCTTTTATATTAGTTATCTTTTTCTTCCTTTTCTTAGTGGGCACTGACCTGTAACTCCCAGTACCAGCGTGTGGCTATCATCCACAATGAGCTTTTGATCAGAGAGACCTACAAGGTTTCCTAAAAGAAAGACAGATTTCTGTCAGAGTACTTGATGACCTGCCAAAGGTTAGTGGTAAGACCCTACTGCTGAAGACACCTTATGTGATTGACATGCAAATTAGAATGGCATGGTTGGAAGCTGGAAGCTGGAAGCGAGTCAGTCCACAGACAGTGCGTCTAGTGCCAGAAGGTGCTACATGTGCGACTGGGGGAAAATGACCAATATCTGTCCAAGCAACTCATGGTCTAACCTACTTAGCAGCAAATAACTTGTGATGCCCACACAAGTACAGTAGTGGCACACAGCCATGGAGGGAAACCAACTGCTCTTGATTCAGCTAACAGATCCCCTCAGTGGTACGGTACCCATAGCTGGATCTGTGAAACAAGTCAGAAACATATCCAAACATAAGCCCGCTCTCCATTAACAAGCTACCTCCAATCATGGGATACAAGAGGGCCTACACCTATTAAATTCTCTATAAGAAAGTAAGGGTTATCTCATGTGTCTGGTGCTAACTTACTCTCCATTGGAGAATCTGCTTCTCTTTTTCAGATAGATGTAGATCCTAAGGAGAGAGCCACCCCATCATACCTCAAAAAGGCCCTGGCTGAAACTAAAAACAACTGACGAAACAAGGAAGAGTGCTGTTTTCTTGGTGAACCAGGTACCAGCACAAGGGTGGAGATCAACACAGAGAAAAATCAACTCCTACCAAATCAGAGATCCAGAGACCCAGTGGCCCCCAACACCTCATCACTGAGACAGACCGAAAATGAACCCAACATGGCTCAGGGAAATTTTGCGGAAGAGGGGGCGGAAAGAATGTCAGAGCCACATGTTGAGTCATGATACACAGAAACATTTATCCCACCCATAACTGTGGGCTAAGTCCAGAATGCATGACCCATATACCTCAACAAGGAGGGGCCAGGGGGAAGGGGTAGGACATGGATGAGCCTAACAATGGTACCAAATTGACTGTATTCGCTGAGTACAAGACTAATTAATAAAAAAGTACATAATAAAAAAATTATGTTCATAAAGAACTTGAGATGACTTTTAAAGCCATTTATAATATGTTTAAATGTGTTTTGAACATGGAAGTAGGATTATGGGTGGCTCTTACTTCTTTGTGTTTTACTCCATCTCATGGATATGTATTCTCACTCATATGCAAGTATAATGATCACTGTCAAGTTTCCTTTTTTATGTTGCTTAGGAGTCAATGAACCCAAGGGCCTCATGCATGCTACATAGTCTCTCTACTGTCAACTATATCCTTGGGCTGTAATTTTTTCTCAAAAGTAGCAATATATTTATCTACAAAATATACAATAAGAGAAATTCACAGAAACAGCTCCCTTTATACACAGAATTGTATAGATGATGTTATATGCATGGCCTTACTAAAGCTGGTGAGAAGGGCCCATTTGGAGGGTATGACATCTTTCATAACGGTTTTTACAAAGGACAACCCCATCACTACTGATCCCTGCCTTTCAGTCACTTTTGGAGAAAGCAGAGGGTCCTTTCCCATTCCTAGGTCTTACCAGACACTTCATTCCCAGATCCTAAGTGGAGCCGTTCTTCTTGGTGCCCTCTCTCTTCTAACTGTGAAACTGGGAGGGTAGAGGGCCTCTCACAGCATGTGTCTGGCAGGAGGCTACAACCCACAAGGAAATAGGCCCCTTTCCCCCACCATGAGGCCACAACCCTTTGAGGCCAAAACTGCACAAGGCCTAGCACCCAAGAAAAGGCAACCTGAAACTATGAATTTTGTAGTGAGAACTACCTATGTCCCTATCTTAGCCTTGCCAATAATCTAGAGCTGCTAACCTGAAGCAAGACTCCAGTGAGCTGGCAAAGAGGTTCCAGAAGAAACAGGTTCTATCTTATCCTGTTGTATCTCTGAAGGCTGGAGAAAGGATGCAGCCTTTTTTCCTGCATAGTGGAGTGAGCCAAACACAGAGATGTGTGTGAGCAATCCGGCCCACTGTAAATGCTCTGTAATGTACTGTCCACAGTGTCTGGCTAACCACAGAGAAGGCCTGAGGCCAGTGCTCTCATAGGTAGGGCAACTACCCTGCAGGCAAAAACGGTTTAGCCTTGTGTCCTTGAATTTTCTCAAGTGGTCTGAAACATGTGTCTCTTTTCTCTTTTCCTTTTGATTTCCTCTGATCAATTCTTCCACTGGTGAAGGGCAATAAATTAATAACTAGATTTCCCCCTACGACAACATGCCAAAGACTAATTGGCTCAATATCTCCCTGCTGCTGAGTCACTTTGGAATTTTTCTGGGTGTGATATAAATAAGCCAATTCTATTAATAAACTATTTGGCCAAGGGAAAAAAATATACTTCTAAATTCCCAAGGGGCCTGGGGAAGCCGCTCAGTGGCCCATGAAGTGAGAGACTTGATTACAGGAATGGAACATCCACCTCTGTGCCGCCTTCTCTGCAAGTCTGTACTCCCAGCGGATTCCTCTTAAGCCTGGGCCGGGGAGAGGGTACACAAGGGGTAGTTTTGTTAAGTTTTAAAATTGTAATTCAGATAAATTTTGTGTATTCATTGACCTGAGCATATCTCTGGAAAATAATAGCAGGGTAGAACATGCTGCATTTTGGGGTTTTATTGTCCTTATAATTAAGTCCTGAACAGAAATCCAATTAAAAATGTTTTCAATCACCCTCCAGCTAAGTGCTAACAGACAACAGAAGAGGAGAGTAAGGCTTCCATACTTAAATGACTCTGGATAAAAATTCATATCATGGCCGTGTTGGATAATTAAAAGTACTGCCTCTATTAGTGGGCCTTTATATTAATAAATGAAACTATGATTATCACATCCAACAACCAAGGCTCTTATCAAGTCTGCTCTGTCAGCCTTACTCTTGCCTGGGTGCAGGTTTTGGTGGGAGCAGAGGGAACAATGGCATCCTTGCCAATCATTCAATGAGGGAGGAACTCCAATGAGTGCCTCCTTGAGCAACTCTGCCTGGTACCAGTTACAATCTTGGCTTCACAGCAGAGTACCGAAGGGTTAGATAGTCAACAATGTCTCCTATGAAGAGGCAGAGTTGGGTCGCAAACCTTTGACCTCCAGGCCCTGAATCCAGCACTCACTCCTTTGCACAAGCTGGCTTTCCTTGCTGAGTGAGTTAGGCAGGAGGGGTTTCTAGAAGGGATTGATGCCTAGCAAATGGGAGATGGGAGGCTTCTCCTAGGTAGACTCAACATTCTGCTACTGGCCAGTAACTTCTTTACTAATCTATCCTGAGGATCTGGCACTGTGCCAAGGCTTCTTAAGGAGGCAAGCAGGTGTTTATGATGGCAAAGCCAAGCACAGCAGGGAAGACTTGTCCCAGCCTGAGAGAAAGGAAGACTTTTCAGAGGAGCCAGCACCTATGCTTGGTTTGGGGGCACAAAGAGAAGATCTCTAGGCCAAGTGGTGAGACAAAGGAAGACAATATTAGGAAAAGAAATCATGTGTGAGAACAGCTGATAGCATGCATTGTGCCTAAAACATATAACTCCCAGTGTATTACAAACTCCCTGTAAGGGTAGACAGGGAAGCAGGGCCAGGAGGATCAGACAGAGCCTTACTGGCCTTGCTCACATCTTGAACAGTTCACTGGCCTTGAAGAATCTGAATAGTCTCTGAGTTCTGTGAGCTAGGTTTCTCACGTTCATCTTTCTGGAATGGGAGGAGGATACATTGCCCATATGTCACCTAGTAGCTGATAGCTAGTCACACATGACAGACAAAAGGATCACAATAAGGACAGAAAAAGGACCCCTTTCTAGAGATGGGCAAGAGACAGAAACCACTGAATGCAGTGACTAAACACAAGGCAGAAGAGGGAGGAGCCGCATCTGAAACCACATTCTGGAATGGGCCAAGTGGAGGAATGCCAGATGATAAGAAAAAGAGGACAGGGACATCCATGAATGGAGATAGCAAGCTCAACTTTGGATATGAACACCCCAGTTCCTAAGGGACATTCAAGGTCAGGTGTTCACTGAGACAAGAGATGCATAGTCTGGAATTCCAGAGAGATCGTGGCCTTGTAAAAACATTTTGTAAGGTATCAGGCCAAAGACATGTGAAGAATGGCCACAGATGAAGTCACACAGGGGGAATAGGGAGAGTGGCCACAGGGGTCCTGAGTGGGCCTTACCCATCTTGGCTCATTCTTACAGTCTACCTTCATCTCCTGCTTCCTGTGGAAGGCACTCATCATTTGACATTTAACTATTTTCATCTATTTCCTTAGTGACAAGTTATGAAAAATGTCATGTTCAATATCTAACCTAAACTAGACACTCCTCAACCCCCACAGAAAGCTGGATTTAATTTGTGTTATTATTATCTGGTGAATTAAAATTTGGCTCTTTTGTTCAACCTTGGTCTGAACTCTGATTTACCCCAAGGCCTGAACTACCATGAGCCCAGGACAACTAAGAAAATGAAGTCAAATGCTCCCAAAGTTCTGGGGATTATTTATACCAAGTCAGGAGAGCCTTGTAATGGAACTCAGATCTGATAATTTTAATGTTTAAATTCTACAAATAATAATACTAATGTATGAAAGGCTGACTGTACTTAGAAAATAAAAGTACTAAAGTGAGACAAGGGTGGAAGAAAGAGGGAAGAAAGAAAAAACTCTTGTTTCCACACAGTAATCGGCCAAGCATTTACTATACATCAGTGGACAAATGCAGGAAGGTCTTGATTGATAGGGGCACTGTGAGAATGGGTGAAGGGGCACCATTCCACAGATTTTCTCATGATAAGAAGGTTGTTTTAGCTTTTATTGAAAGCCTCCTGAGTGTCTGGTTAAGCTTTCCTGCCTAAGTAAGTGCTTCTGGTCAGACCTCAGGCAGGTGAGAGGCTCAGGGCGGGGTTTGGATATAGTTTTACACAAGATTGTGATACATGAACTTAAAGGGTGGATCCTCATCATTGTGTCTAGAGAAGTACCAAGGTCAAAGCCACATGTAAGTTTAAGGCCTGACCTTCAGGCAGACTGCTGGACGAGGAGCTAAAGAAATGGAACCAAAAAGAAATTAGGGGTTGAAGGTGGAGAACAGCCAGGAAGCTAGACAGTAAGTGGGGGTAGCAGAAAAGAAGAGGACTCTGGAGGAATTCCAGATATCAAGAACTGATTATGTATCTGGTTGCATTAGTTATACATCACTGCATATCAACATACCTCAAACCCAGCAGTTTCAAAATGACAATCATATAGCCATATCACCATTTTGTGAAACAGGAATGTAGGCCTGTTTTAGGTGAATGACTTAATTGAAGTCCAACTAATCTGATGTTCCTTTGCAGTCTAGCAGCTCATTTGCAGTGACAAGACTCTGTCCTACACTTCAGAATTGTTCCCTGACCTCCACAGAAGCACAATGGAATTCACACACACACACACACACACACACACACACACAATTAAAAAAAAAAATAAAACTACTGTGAGATTCTCCTGACATGACCTCCCATTGTTGTAGGTACTTTGGGATTATAGATGAATGTGCCACTTTGCAATGGGCTTTAACTGGGTACTGGGTAATTAAATCCTGGCCAACAGGCTTTGCAAATAAGTACCTTTAACTATCCCATTGCTCAGATAGTCTCTAAAAATTGACTTTCTGATCCAATTGTTGATAGAATCCTGGCTTTTGCCCCTCACCTCATTTCCACCTTTTCAAAATTTCCTCTATGATTATTTTTATGCTACAAATTGGTCCCTTATACAAAAGGCATGAACTGCACATGTCTATTATTTTTCACAGTACTGCCTTGAATGTTATATCCTCTGGAAGCAGAAGTGCAAAATTTAGTCAGCCACATTGGGAAAATCAAGTTGGTATCTCAAAGTGGCTTAGAAGGGCTGTTGCTCTCATAAAATAATTCTGCTCTCATAAAATAATTCTAAGAATCAGTAAATCTGGTGAGAATATGATGTATAGTCAAAATGAGAACACAGCAAGTCAGAGCTTATTCTGGGCTGCTCAGCTGCCTATGCAGAAGCCTGACTTAGAATGCCTTGCAGGACAGAGAAGTGGAATTTTGAGAAGGCTCATGGAAGTAAGGGACTATAGAACCTAAATAGCTTCCTTGGCTAGGTAGACAGCCAGGAAAAGGGGCCCTTGGTAGACTGTTTTATTCTCTTTATGAAGTGTTCAAAAATGGGGACCAAAGATGATGGAAAATACAGCTCATTTCATGGTTCTTCTCTCCTGAGAACAAAGGACACAGGGATACCATCTTCTAACCTGCTAGCTCACCTGGAGGCTTTGCCTAGAACATAGGAATTGCTGGATACATCATGGACCAAGTCCCTCCATCTTTGCTTATGCTGACCAATCACTAACTCTGGGCAGGAGGGCTTCCCTCAATCAATAAAAAAAAAAACCTGGCTCCCACAGGAGCAATGGATCTCCAGCTCTAAAATCCTCTCCTTACATGAGATGTCTGTTCTCTCTTCCTCATTACTTTTGCTTTTTTTTAAAAAAAAAATATTTTTTTTCAAGGTAGGGTTTTACTCTAGCCCAGGCTGACCTGGAATTTATTCTGTAGCCTCAGGGTAGCCTCGAACTCTTGACAATCCTCCTACTGCTTCCTCCCGAGTGGTGGGGTTAAAGATGTGCACCACCATGCCCGGCTACTTTTGCTTTTAAATAAACTAAAACTGCACGTAAGGAGAGAAATGTTGTTAAGCCTGTAAGAGATAACCTTGCCCTTCCCTATCTCCTTTTCCCTAAAGGAGTACCCATTCCTTAGAAAACTGGCTAAGTGCCTAGATACCTAGTGTGAGGGCTCTGCCTTCTTATTATTTTTCTCTTAAGCTCTATCTTCTATAAATTCTAAAATAAAAATCCTTCTAAAATGCACCCTCTATATTCTGTGGATTTCATTCACCAGAATTCATGATGCAAGAATCCAGAAGCTACTGATTCAGTGGAAGTTTTGTGTGGCATGAGTTTCCAGCACCCTAATTCCTGAGTTACAGCCCATCCAAGAGCTGAGAAAAGCTCCATCCCTTAGAGATACCCCACATCACCTTATCGGGAGGAGTGCATACTGAGCCCCTGGCTATGGGTTTTAATGCTGGAATTGGGCTTGGGGTGATCCCTACTGGGAATGTAGGCTGTGATACAACTTACCATATGATTAAGAACAAAAATTCCAGGCCCAATCTAAGAATAAAAAGTGGGAAAGGAAAGAGAATGGCAAAGAAAGAAAATATGAGAAGCAGCTAGAGGGCCGGGCGTGGTGGCGCACGCCTTTAATCCCAGCACTCGGGAGGCAGAGGTAGGAGGATCGCCATGAGTTCGAGGCCACCCTGAGACTCCATAGTGAGTTCCAGGTCAGCCTGGGCTAGAGTGAGACCCTACCTCGAAAAACCAAAAACCAAAAAAAAAAAAAAAAAAAAAAAAAAAGAAGCAGCTAGATAGAAGAGCCCACAGTAGTGGTCTGAGAGGCTAGTAGCAGTACCTCATGGGCAAATTTGCTTATCCATCTTTAATGAACTCCTGTTCTGTTTCAGGCCTAGAGGATATGGCAGTGAATAAATAGGCACCTATGTTAGGCATCTCTCTGACACCATAACAAATATCTGCTAAGCACCTTGTAAAGAAGAAAGATTTACTTGTCTCATGGTTTAAGAGGTTCTAATCCACAAGCAACGGGCCTGCTGCAGCATTTCATGATGCAGAAGCATGGCCAGGAAGCAAAAGAGAAATACCAGATTTTCATTTGCAGGCACACCTCCAATCACCTGAGGATCTCCCACTAGTCCTCACCTCTTAAACGATCTACCTACCACCTCCCATTGGGGTCCAAGATTTTAACAGATGTTATTTTGGAGAACACTCAACATCTGTACTATAGCAGCATTGTTATTCTCTCAGAGTTCACTATAAAGTGGGGAACAAGAAGAATCAGTACAACAAAATTCACAAGGGACATGGCAGGTCATAAGGATTATGGTGGCTTGGATGTAAAATGTCCCTGTGGGGTATCTTTAAGCAATGGAGTTTTTCTCAGCCCTTGGATGGGCTGTAAGTCAGGAATTAGGATGCTGGTAGCTCATTGCCACACAAAATTTCCACTGAGTCAGTGACCTCTTGATTCTTGCCTTATGAATTCTGATAAATGAAGTCCACAATCTAAATAGAGGGTGTAGTTCATGATTAAGCCTCAGACTTAATCTCCAGGTGGTGGAGTCTTTGGGAAATGGGGCCTTACTGGAGGAGGTATGTCATTGGGAGTAGGCCTTGAGGTTTATTAGTCCATCCCCACTGGGCATTTAGAGCTATCACACTCTTGCTGTTTCTTCCCTATTGCTGTGGCAAGATGTGATAGATACTCTAGCCATCAGTTCTGCCATGCTTTCCCCACTGTGATGACATTTTCCTTTGAAACTATAAGCTGAAATAAACCCTTTCCTCCTTAAGCTGATTTGGGTCAGGAGTTTTGTTACAACACTGAGAAAGTGACTGCTAGAAGGATGGAAATGTACTTGCAAATATTGAGGCCACCCAGCAACACAGCAGAGTCTATACCCTCTGGCTTTCAGGCCACCTACAGACAACCTGCTCTGAGTGGAACACCTCTCCAATCCATTTTCATAGCAAACCTGACTCTGGCTTTGTGCTATAACCCATGAGTCCAGTGTTTGGTTTCTGTCCTGATTCTCAGCTCCAGCTCTCAATACCTGAATTTTTTGATGCTCTTTTTTTTGACCACTCAGACTTGGAAAGGCAAAATAATGATGGCTGGTGTTTACCGTAGGTGTAGAAAAAAGAATCCTCTTCTAGTCTTGTTCACATGAAGAGGAAGGAAGTACTTCCAATAGATTTCTTGTTCCAAAACAGGCAGAAGCTGTGTTTGATCCCACCCTTATCATCTCATAACAGTACTGTGAGCATGCTCCCAGGAAGACACTCTCATAGAAGCAGAAAATAGTAGCTAGTATATCTCTAGCTCCAAGGGAAACAACTGCCTTCCATCATCTCAGACTTAAAGGTCTCAGTTTGATGGACTTTCTCAGCCTCCACAGAGACCAGCTAGCACAACCCCTTTGGGCTTTCTACTCAGAGTTTATTCCCACATACTATTATGAATAATAGCTTCTTTGTGATGCCTATCTCAGGTTCCTTCTGACAATATTTGCTTCTGCAGTGGAAAGCAAAGACAAGAGCTAGCCAAGTGTCACAGATTCTGGGTGCATGGCACATAACCATTAATTCCCCGAAGAACTAACTGTTCCTAAGTTGCCTGAGCTGAGGCAGGCACCTCCAGTAGGTCTTGGAAGGACGGAGGGAAGCCAGGGTAGGCAAGGTTCCTCCAAAGGCCTGAAAGGATCCACTAGAACTACAGGACACACCCAGTACTTTTGTCTCCCATCATAGTATATGAACTTCCAGGTGAAATTGAGGAGCCCCACTATGGTAAGAGCCCCTCCTAATCTGTCCCTGTCATCCCTGTGTTTAACAAAGAACCTCTCCCCATAAGATCATACCTCTACTTGCTCTGACTTTTCAGAGCTTCAGCATCTGTACTGATCTATCTTTTAAATTTTCTAGTTAGTATGGCAAATTGCAGATGCTCTCTCTTCTGAAAGCTCTGGACACATGTAGGGCATCATCCTGCACATGACTATGATGTTCCCTTTTGTCTGAGCATCAAATCCCAACCTCTCCATCAGATGAATCTCCATGACACTCAGACCATGCCATACCTGCTCCCCGGCCCTCCTAAATTCCAGGATTTCCTTATCCAACCCCATTCCTAGACTCAACAACTAGAGCCAAATGGTGGGAGAGGGAGCATGGGAAGAGAGACTGGGTAGTCAAAGCCCTATCCCTCTTTAATCCACTACTGCAACCACAACCCCCAGCTGACAAAAGCCCTCATCAGAACCAGTGGCTCTGGTGCCAGCCCAGTCCCTTAGAGCAGTGACAGTCATGTTCCTCATTTGCCCAATTTGGTATCTGGGCTAATTACCATGGTTCCCAAGCTTGGAGTCCACCCCCAAACCAAACAAACTAGGACAAAAACTATAGGCTTCTTCCTTCCTCTCCTCTCATCCAGTGATTGCTGAAGGACTCTGTAACTGATAACAATGCAATGAAAACCACCACCCGTCCCTTAGCCTAAGGACTTGTCAACCTAGCCAACAATTCAACTCATCCTTCACCAGCCAGAGAAACTTGGAACTCTACATCTCTAAGTGTCAGCATCATTCCAGAAACAACTGAGTCTTGTCATATTCCAATACACAGTCCAGCCTAGAAGAAGGAAAGCAGATGAACAAGCAGTTTTTGAGATGGGAGCCTGTGGGGCCAGAAGTTCCTACCAATATGGGCCAGCCCATGAGAGCTAGACTGGTGCTGAGGACTGTTCAGCCATAGAAGGTTTGTAGAGGGAATAGTAGGAGTTCATGGCCCAGACCCTTAGGATACATCTAGGTGGAAGGTCATAGTAGATAGCCCAGTGAAGGACTTGCCTCCTAGCAGGCCATACTAAGAAATGTGGAGAAACAGGAGGGTATCAGTGAAGTTTGGCAGTCATAGAACCCTGTAGCACCCTGGTTATAGCACCCAGCTTCCACAGCAGAAATTACAATTGTCCACACTACAATGATATACATGTAGGAAAATGCCTTAATGAAACCCTGTATATTGTTTAGTACTAAAAATTATTTTAAAATAAAATAAAGTATCCAGTGATATGTACAAGCTAGGTACTGGAGATTACACAGAACCTGGGAGAAGACAGCACAGTTAAGACATCTGCCAGCAGCAAGGGATCAGGACCAAACATGGGTAGAGGGACTGAACTCTGGTGACACCTGACATGGGTACTGCTTAGTCAAGAACAGAGATGGCAAAAGGAAAAGGTTGAGTAGGGGTGGAAAAGTAGATCTGACCCTGAGCAATATGGGTCTAGTCCATTCTTCCAGTCTGAGTCTGAATTGAGAGGCAGCAGATGCTTTGGAGGACTCTAGCCAGAGAATAACAGGCAGCCCCTCTGCCAAGGCTACAGTGGAAGACTGAGCAGCAGTCCAAGGCACAGAACCTGGGGGTGAGGCAAGGAAAAGTCAGGTCAAGGTTAAGGACATAGTCACTTCCAGTGCAGAGTAATTAATGATCCTGTCATGTCCAGAAATCTGATTTTCAAGAAAGTTTGTTTAAACACTGGTCCCAGGCACTGCACAGCACCTCCATGACCTGAGATTATCATGCCTCACCTCAAACCTCCAGATTAAACACTTTGGGGTGGTATTCAGCATGCCAGGTGATATGGAAGCTAGGAAACAGAGAACAGCTTTCAGGGAAGGCATGCTTTATTTCAAGAAGTTCTCAAACTCTGCCTGTGTTAGTCACATTTTGTTGCTAGTACAACATATAATGACAAAGATCAGTGAAAGGAGGGAAGGTTTTTTAAAATCATATAGCTTTGGGTTATAGTCAATCATGGCAGGGAAGGCATGGTGGAAGGGACTTAAAGCAGCTTGTTACCTTTAGTCACAGTGAGGAATCTGAGATGAATGCCAGCACTTAGCAAGACTGGTCCCTTTTTAAAGTGTGTGTGTGTGTGTGTGCACGCATGCATGAAAGGGCTTCTTGTCACTGAAAAAGAATGTCAGATACTTGTATTACTTTTTGTGTCCAGTTTTTCTGGGTGGTTTTTCAGTCAGCTTCTCATTGCTGGCAGAAAACACCCAACCAGGGCCTGGAGGGATGGCTTAGCAGTTAAGGTGCTTGCCTGCAAAGCCAAAGGACCCACGTTCAATTCCCCAGGACCCACATAAGCCAGATGCACAAGGTGGTACATGCTTCTAGAGTTCGTTTGCAGTGACTAAAGTCCCTGGTATGTCCATTCTCTCTCTCTCTCTTTCTCTCTCTCTCTCTCTCAAATAAAGAAAATTAATAAATAAAAAGTTTTTAAAAATGCCCAACCAAGAGCAGCTTGTGGGAGGAAAGGGTTTATTTTGGCTTATAGACTCGAGGGGAAGCTCATGAAGGCAGGGGAATGTTGTGGCACTAGCACAGGGTTGAAATCCTCTTCTGGCCAACATCAGGTGGACAACAACAGGACAGTGTGCCAAACACTGACAATGGGAAGCAGGCTATAACATCCATAAGCCCGCCCTCAATAATACATCACCTCCAAAAATCTCCGATTTCCAAAGTGCTACCAGCTGTGGACCTAAGCATTCAGAACACATAAGTTTATAGGAAACACTTTAATCAAACCACCACATTCCACCCCTATCTCCCTATAAACTGATAACCATCCATGATGTAAAGTGAAATTCAGTCCAACTTTAAAAGTTACCATAGTTTTTACCAGTCCCAAAGATATTCAAACATTCCCATAGTCCAAGGTATATTATCTGAGCCATAATGCCAAAAAAACCCATAAAGTCACAATATAAACATTCACACCACAAGAAATGGCATTGAGCATAGCAAAGAAATATTCAAACAATATAAAGTTTAAAACAAACAGGGCAACCATGAAACTCTGTAACTCCAAGTCCAACAACTCTAACCAGTGACAAGTCTCTGGAATTCCATCCAATTCCACCCCTCCAGCTAGACTACTCACAGTCCCAGAAAACTTTATCTGATGCCAGTGCTGGCAGCTCTCTTTGGCAGCCATCCCAAAGTTCTGACATATCCATTGGGTCTCCAAATGCAACCCACAGTTCATTCTCATGGTTCCATCAGGCCTTCATGCAGGTAATCTAACAAGCCTGCTTCACACTGCCCATGGCCATTACCAAAATATAAAATCATGTTGCAAATTCAATGATCCTTGTTTCCTGCATTTGTTATAATCCATAGTACTATGTGAGCTGCCAATTTGTTAATCCAGGGGGGAATAAATCAGACTTTGAAGTACAGGACACTCCTTCAGCATTCAGGCCCCTTACTTCAAAAGAGTATGCTTTCTGCCTGCTGTCCCAATGCATATTAGCTGGCCCAATCTCAATGGTTGTAATTGCTCAAGCAATTGCTGCTGAATGAGCAGCAGTTTTGGCCCAAAGATTTCATTTATTTCTGTGTCATATCCCTGTGTTCACACCAGTCCATTTCTACACAATGCAACCCTGCACAAGTTCTCAGGACACAGGCATAACAGTAAGCCTCTCACACAAGCTACTTCTTGCCCAGTCCAAGAAAAACTCTTTCTTCCCCTTATAAGTAAAACCTCACAGTCCATAGTTCTTACTGCATTCAGGTCTTTTAACTCTGATCAGAATGGTCCATCAAGCTGTACTTAAAGCACTGCAAGGTGTCTCTTAGGTCAAGGTGTCACATATCTACATATCCCTCTCAAAAGTCAGTTCCAAAAGGCCAAAAGCTACTCAGTCAGGTTTCTAGCAGTAATGATGATCCCACTTCTCAGTACCAATTTAACTATTGCAGTCAGCTTCACATTGCTGACAGAAAACACCTGACCAAGAGCAGCTTGTGGGTGGAAAGGGTTTAATTTTGGTTTATAGCCTCAAGGGGAAACTACATGATGGTAGAGGAAAATGATAGCATGCGCAGAGGGTGCACATCACCTCCTGGCCAACATCAGGTGGAGAGCAGCCACATAAGAGTGTGCCAAACACTGGTAAGAGGAAGCTGACTATAATACTCATAAGCCCATCCCCAACAATACATAACCTCCAGGAAGCTGCAATTTCCAAATTGCCACCAGCTTGGGACCTAAGCATTCAGAACCCATAAGTGTATGGGGCACCTGAATCAAATCACCACAGGTGGCTTGTGAATTAAATATGGGCCAGCAGGTTCACTTTGTAAGTAAGTGCCTTTAACCACTGAGAAGTCTTTCCAGACACATCTGTCTCATTTTTATATAGTTCAGGACCATGCCCCATAGAATGGTGCCTTCTATAATTAAGGTAGGTCTCCCCACCTTAATTACCCTGATCAAAATAATACCTTATAGGCATGTCCAAAGGCTAACCTAATCTAGATAATCCCTCACAGGTGATTCTAAATCTGTCAAGTTGACACTTAACTATAAACCAAACCATCACACTGCCTTACATCAGATGAATACTGGAGTGCTTGTTGAACCTGAGATTTCTGAGCCCTAGTTCCAGTGTCCCTGATTTAGGAGATCAGGTAGGGAGTATGCATCTGTGTTTGTGACTGACTATTTCCCAGGTGGCCCTGATGGTGCTGGTCCAAGGACCACACTGAACCTCTGACTTAAATGTCTGGGACAAGTATCCACAGAGTGAAAGGGAGCTACTCTCAGACAAATCTGATTCCAGGGGCAAGAGAACCTTCCAAAGGAATGATTCCAATTAAGCAGATGCCCATAAAAGATATAGACTCTTCATGTTGATAGAAAAATACCACAGGCAGGGTGGCTTCAACAACAGAAATTTGTTTCCCACAGTTCTAGAAGCTGTAAGTCCAATTCCAAGGTACAGCAGACTTGGGTTCTGATGAGGCCTAGCTTCCTGGTTCACTGTAATCTCACATGGTATGTGAGTGAGGGAGTTCTATGGGCCTCTTTTATAAGAGCACTAATCCCCTTTACCAGGGCTCCACCTTCATGACCTCCTCTATCTCCCAATTCTACCACATTAAGATTTAGGAATTCAACATATACATCTGAGGGAATACAAGTACTCAGTGATAATGTTCTGAACTAAAGGTTTATGTTTTCTGGTGCTGAGGAGATGGCTCAGAGGGTAAAGGCACTTGTTTTACAAAGCCTGGTGACCTAGGTTCAATTCTCTAGTACCCATGTAAAGACAGATGCACAAAGTGGCACATGCATCTGGAGTTCATTTGCAGTAGCAAGAGATCCTGACCTGGCCATCCCTCCTCTTGTCTCCCTCCCTCCTTCTCTCTCTCTCCCTCTCTCTCTGTATCTGCTTATAAATAAATAAATAAATATACATATTTTTAAAAAGGTTTATGTTTTCCTAAAATTCAAGTATTGTAAGTCAGGATTATGAAGAGGTGATACAGGTCAAATATTATCATAAGTGCCAGGACTTAAGCCAACCCAGCCAGTGCCCTTATAAGATGCAAAAATAAGCTTGCCATAGTGATAGAGACCCGTAATCCCAACTACCAGGAAGTCGAAGGAGGAGGGAGGATCACCAATTCAAGGCCCACCTGGATTACAGAATGAATTCAAGGCCAGTTTGCACAATTTAGCAAGACCCTGTGTCTAAATTTAAAAAAAGTGAAAGGGTTGCTGGAGATATAGCTCAGTGGTAGAATGCCTTCCTAGCATGAGTGAGTTCCTAGGTTAAATTCACAGTACCAACAAAATAATATAAGATAAATAGCTCACTGACTGGGAAGGTGAAGATCTGCCAGCCAAGACCAAAAGCTCATCAGGAACACTACAGGTAGGAACCCTAGCCTTGTGCCCCCATATTCTACATCTGTGATGTATAAACTCCTGTCAAACCTCCAGTGTGTGGTATATTATTGTGACAGCCCAAGGGGACTGAGACCGGCAGACTGAAGGTCAAACAACCCGATTCAACAGTGAATGGCAACCATGTTGATGACTACGACAAAGATGGTGATGGAAAGGCCTTCTGTGTCATCTCCCACCCCACTAGCCGTACAAAAGAGACTGTCCCTGCTACAGGCTCTCTCACAACTATTCCTACCTTCTCACAGATACTTGGGGCTTTCTGCCCCAACCACGCTATGGAGACCGTCTTTGCATCTCCTTTCTTCCCCTCCCCACCCCAGTCCTGCCCAGCTCCCAGTGCAGACAATCAGGTCCAGCTCAGGGTTTCTGCCCAGCTTTCATTGGCCCACTCTCACCCTGCCTTGGTGTCCTTTCACCTCTTCCCTCAACACTGGCCTGGATCCATCACCCCAAGCCACAGTTGGGAGAAGCGGCAGTCACTAGACAGATGATAACCAGTTCAGCTGTGACTTCCTATGAAGACAAACAGCTATGGTCATGGTCACAAAGAGTGGATGAAAATTTATTGGCCACCAAACAGGGTCAGAGGGAGGTGGGTGGGAAGGCACAGCATAAGAAGAGTGAATGATGCATTGCTCCATCTGAAGGAAATAATAAGTTCTGCTGGAACTTCATCACACTATATTTTTTTTACTCTGTTGGCACTTACAGGGAAATAGAATATTTTCACTTTCTTCCTCATAATAAGTTATAATTTCAATAACTCAAAAGGCTTATCTACCAGGTGTGGTGGCACACACCTTTAATCCCAGCATTCCAGAGGCAAAGATATGAGGATCGCAGTGAGTTCATGGTCACCCTGAGACTACATAGTGAATTCCAGGTCAGCCTGGGCTAGAGCAAAGCCCTACCTTGGAAAAAACAAAAACAAAACTAGTGTGCTCTGAGATAGCCCCACTCTCTCACCTGCACCCTATACTCTGTAATGTAAGTGAAACAGGGACCTCCTCTAGTCTCCCAGATCCTGAAGAGAACTGTCCTTCCTTGATGCTATGTCTGCCTGTAACACAGTCTAACCTTCCCAGATTATCAAGCACTAAGAGATCTCCTGAATTTTCAGTGTCAAAACCAGCTCAGTACTGGGCAAACAAGAAAGCTGGTTGCTCTTCCTGTCTTTAAGTGGGGAGAAGGAAGAAGCTCACCACTTCTCTGTTATGTGGTGCTGGCATAGAACCCAGGGCCTTGCACATGCCAGGCAAGCAGTCTCCCACTAGCGATATCTTAAGTCCCTATTTGCGTATTTAACACCAATTTTTAAAATACCTACAAATATGATAGGCATTCTCCCAGATGCTGGGTACAAGCAGTTAACAAAGCAAACAAAAGCTAAGTACTGTCAGGGACTTCCACTCTAGTAGAGGGAGGCAAACCAGCAGTAAGTACATCATATAGTATATTATAAAATATAAGTGCTGTACAGATAGGGAAAGGAGACTGGCAGTGGAGGCCAGGACCTGTAATTTTCAGTAGAATGGTCAAAATGCTTCACTATACAGGTGGCACTGGGTCAGAAGCCTCAAGGAGGTGAGGGAGCAAGTTATAAAGCTATCTGGAAGAAAACACTTGGCCCCAGGGAGCAGCCATGTTAAGGTCTAATGTAAAACTTGTTTTGCATATTAAGGAACTCAATGGAGATCTGTGAGGCTGAGACAGCATGGGTGAAGAGTAAATAGAGGGGCCAAATTTTATAAAACATAGTAAGACCATTTAGTTTTTACCAAATGAGAAAGAAGGAAGGACCAATAAGCACATACCGGCTGCTGTATTCAGGATAGACTGTGCAGGGGTTCCACTTAGGGCCTAATTCAGTGTCATAGGTAAGCAGTGATGGGGCTTTAGAGATGACGAAGGGAAGCCAGATTCTGCATGTATTTTGAAGGAATTACTGATGGCTTTTCTTGTCAGAGTTTGAGTAGAAAGTAAGATAGAAAAAAGATGAATCTGATGATTTTCAATATTTAGCCCCCATGGAGGTTGATACTAGCTGCTTGAAAAATGGAAATTTATAAGACTCCAAACAACCCCAAAAAGGCATATTCTGGAAATATTGTTAGAGTTGAAGTAGAGGCAAAGATTGCATGGCCAAACTGAATCATTAAGACATGGAGCCTGGGCTGGGACGATGCCTAACTGGATAAAGTGCTTGCTATGCGAATGTGAGTACCTGAGTTCAGATCTCCAGAACACCAAAGCCAGATGCTGTACTATAATTTCGGTGCACCTACGGTGTGAAGGAGGGCAGGGAAAGGGTATTATTGGAAGGCCACTGGCCAGCTACCCTGGCAAACGCAAGGTTGAACAACTAAGAGATCCTGCCTCAAAGCAAGGTGGAAGGTGAGGACAGACATGTACAGTGCGGCATGTATGTACCTGCATTCACACACACACACACTCACACACACACCTCACACTAGAAAAAAAAAGACACAGAACCCACTGTGGTAGCTCAGGCCTCTAATGCCAGCACTTTGGAGGTAGAGGCAGGAGAATCAGTTCAAGATCCTCTGAAACAGAGTGAGTTCAAGGTCAGCCTGTGCTACATGAGACCCTGCCTCAGAAAAAGGCTTGGATTATAATTTTTAAGAGGACAGATTTTTCCTCATTCCTCGAGGTCCAGCAGGACTGGATAACAGCCACTCAAGGTCATCTCTATCCTGCTGACTTCAAACAGCCCAGTAATTAAGAAGTTGGTCCTACCCTTGAACTGCTTGGGGCTCAATTTTCTCATCCCATAATTTCTTAAGATTAAATAGTATCATGAACATAAAATAATTAGTACAGAGCCTAAGTTTTATTAGTGTTCCTTACTACTGTAGCTAACTAGCACATCAACTGAGTGGACTCTGTGTGGTGTTAAAATTTTGATAGTGACCAGAAGAGGGCAGCATCTACAGAAGACTGACTTGGTGTTTTGGCTCTGCTAACTAGCTTTGCACAAATCACAGACTGGGATTCTTGCTTTTCCTCTCTCCTCCTGTACTTGCCAAATTTTATATTCCCCCTGGATTCTTCCCTTATTTACAGAGAAATCTTCTTTGTTGAGATATTCCTTGCTCAAAACAGCCCAAAGCCTGGTATGTAAGGAAAATGAACTTGTCTCCATCAGCAGACTCCTGCGGGGTTCCTGAAGGCTGCTAACTCTTCTCTATCCTAGCTGCAGGGAATGAGGGGAGCAAAGATAAGGGTTGCCCAGTTTGGTCTAAGCCTGGGAACTCTGAATCTTATCTCTTTTCTGCTGCTTCACCACATTGCCAAAATTACTCTGATAATATATTTCTTAATGTATGAATTCATTTTCACTTCAAGAAGGAGGAATATTACAGCCAGATAGGAAACTCCATCTGTCTTTACGAAATAGAGCTATGGATTTGGGTGTCATGAGTTCTGTAATGTCTTAAATTAAGGTACTGCTTCTGAATGTATTCCTCATATTTATGAAATGATTATTCTACAGAGGTACATTTAATATTATTAAAATAATGATTGGGCATATTTAATGCATCAATTTAAGTTATCTCCCATGCTATAAAATGTGGAATAATTTCATATATAGTTATAAAACATTTACAAATGGCATCTCAATGCAATGTTTGCGCTAAGCCTTTATTTTCTACAAGCACAAAAATAACAATTGTGGGGCTGGAGAGATGGCTTAGTGGCTAAGCGCCTGCCTGTGAAGCCTAAGGACCCCGGTTTGAGGCTCCATTTCCCAGGACCCACTTTAGCCAGATGCACAAGGGGGCACATGCATCTGGAGTTCTGTTTGCAGTGGCTGGAAGCCCTGGCACACCCATTATCTCTCTCTCTCTCTCTCTCTCTGCCTCTTTCTCACTGTCTGTTGCTCTCAAATAAATAAATAAAATTGAACAAAAAATTAAAAAAAAATAACAATTGGATTCCAGGACTGAAATGGGAGGTTATATACTAGAATGTGTTACCTCTGTATGGGACAAAAATAAGGAGGCTAGGAAAAGGAAGGAAGAAAGGGAGGGAGGGAGAGAGGGAAGAAAAAGAAAGAAAGAAAGAGAAATAAAGAAAAGAAAAAAAAAAACAAAGAAAGAGAGATAAAAAGAAAAACTCAGTCAGTCAGTCCAAGGAAGAACTTCATGGCACTGACACACCTGAGATACCAGTCCTTGGGATCATCACTGTACATATGGTGCCTTTCTCGGCAGGGGTGAATCTGGGGTTGGCTTGAAACCCTTCTCAGGAAGGGCAATTCTTTTTCTTTCTCATTACTTTCAGAGAGTGGAGGCCTGGCCACAGGGTCAGGACTCCGTGAATCCCCCCTTCATTTTTGTGTAGAAGCAGGATGATGTGCAGGAAACCCTAGCTTCCTCACAATTAGATGCAGACCATCACCCCTTCTACATGTCATAGGGAGCCATAAGGAGCCATGTGTGACTGGAGACAAACTTACTTTTCATTATCACATCTAGTTTTCCTGTCAATAACACAGAACAGGGGCACAAAAGGTACCTCAAGTAATTTATGCTCCAGGTGGAGAGTGTGAACATTCACATTTGAACACTTAGTAAAATGGACAGGCAGCCTAGAACTGCAGTTTAATCAGCTACATTTAAATAAGGCTTATGTAATGTTTACCCAGGAAGGCTTTTTGGAAGAGTTGAGTAGGAGCCAGGCCAAATTAACAGAATCTAATGAATCAAAGACCCTCTGAAGTTACTGAAAGAGACAATACACAGTGTCATTCTCCCCGCACCCCCCCCCCACCACACACACACGAGAGCATCTGTTGTTCACAGAAAGCAACAATGATTCTTTCTTAACTAGCCCATCTGTATGATACAAACCTGTCTACAAAATTAGAACTCCTAAATTCAGACAACTGTACTTATAGCTAGGATGTGAATGGAAAAAAAAAAGAGAATAAGTCATTCAAAGTCTCAACACCAAACACCAAGAAGCTCCCTTTCTCAGTCTGTGGAAAATCCCAGTTTAATGACTAATCCCCCAGATCTGGAAAGAAGGGAAGCCAGGTAAGGCTCAGCTGTGCTAGGATGCAGCGATGAAAGGGAAACTGTAATGGCTGCTGAGCGGTCTAGGAAACAGATTCCCACTGTAGCTCAGAACAGTCCTCAACAAAGTGAAGGACATCTCTACTTTGGTCCTCCCATGTCACAGCCAGAGACCATGTGACAAGACACACTGACTCCCCACAGCTAACTGAATTCCCCAATTCTTCCGTGCAAAATATGGCCAATAATTCATCTCTAACTGCACCCTTCTTCCCTTATGCCTACACCTACCTCTACTGGCACTGTCCAAGCATCCTTTGCCAGTGCCAACCAAACTATCTACTGCCAGTTCCAGTCACACTCTGGCAATAGGTGTGGGTGACTGGCCATAGACAAAAGTTGCCCTCTGGACCTCACAAGGTCTGTAGTCCTAGACATACTTGGTGCTCTTGGCTTCCATGCTACATATGACCTCTATCTGTCCCCATAGCAAAGTTAATCCATCCAAATGGGATGTCACCTCCCTGAAAGTAAGTGCTAAACACTCCCAGGCTCCAACACAGCTCCACAAGCTCTTTACTGTTCTTTCTTTCCTCCAGGAAGGGTATTGACCTCCATCCTCCGAAATATGGCCTGGACTTAGTGAAGTACTCCTAACAATGTGAGGGAAAATAGTACTTTTCAGTGGAGAGTTCAGAGGTGGTAGTATGTGTAAGTTCTCCAGTGCAGGAAGCCTTTTATAGTATATGTCGGTAATAAGATATGCATAGGCAGGAACCAGATTCCTTTGAATAATTGGGCTTCTCTATACTCAGAAAGTAGCTTGCCAAGGCTAACCCCCAGAGGAAGATACATTCACCTACCAGCTGCCTAATGTTATAGGATAGAATGGGGATGAAATTCAAATCCTGCTTGAAAACCTATCACTTTGCCCAAGTCACAAGAAGACATCATTGAACTCACACTGAGTCTTGAGAACCAAGTCTCTAACACATGGGTCTCTGGGAAGACATGTAAGACCTAACTATAGAATTATACAAGATGTAAAGCTTTGAGGAAACTGGATGAAGGGTCCATTAGGGCTCTAATTTGGAAAATTGTATAAAAGATCTAAAACTATTTCAAAATAAATGTTTTGTTTTTTAAATAAAATAATCTACTGTCCTGTACCTTCTCATTGACATGCCCCAGCCCCATCCTTACATCCCCATGCTTCATCTCACCAGGTCAATACCTTGGAGTTGTTCCTCTTTCCCCAAACACACCAGTATCCTTCTCACCTCATAGACTGTGCTGAGACCCACCTCTTATCTACATAAGAGTTGCCCTACATTGCTGGGACCTCAGCAGGAAACTGGGTCCAGCCATGCTCCCCTCCATACCACTCCATTGATCTGTGGACAACATCACTCATTTGGACCTTTATAACTAGAGGGTCCTTTTTAAGATCAGCCCCCAATTTGGAATCATCTTCTGCTACCGACCCATTCCCTCAACTCAAGGGTGCTTATTTGCACCCCTCAGCAAAAATGGAATAGCGATATCTCATAGTACCTGGATCTGAGTACTGTTGACCACCATCTTGCCATTCTGCACATCCTTCAGGGTTGGCATTCATGACCATCCTTTATAGCTCTGTCAAATTTACTTGAGGCTCTCTTGTTTCCACATAGACATAATGTGCATGTGTGTGCATGTGCACACACATACACCCACATATGCACGTGTTTCCCTCCATTAAGACTTCATAATAGCAACAGAGCTTCAACATGAACTCTAAAACAGACAAACTGTGTCTAAGCCAGAAATCGTGCTGACAGGAGGCTGGAAAGGAAAGCATACAAAAGCTGACAATTTTTTTCATGCTCCACCTCTTACCAAGTGTCCCATGATTTCTTTACTGTTCTTGTTACATTTGCAAATAACCAGTAACCTTCATTGAGGTTAATAAGAGCTGGCCTTATAAAATGGTGGAGGAAGGAAGGAAGGACACTGGGCAGGAGAGAATCCATGCCACCCCTTCCAGAACCCTTGAAATATACAGAAAGCCCATTCAGCGGATCTATTAGTCTATTCTCTGTTTGCTCAACCCTTTTCCCACCATTTTTCTCAAACTCTAACACTGAAAACAAAATTTTTACCTATTCTATTCAATGCTATCACATTTCTTGTTTAATTACTAGCCTTGCAAGAGTGTTGTTTTCTTCTATTTTTCATGGCAAATGCCTAGTACTTAATCTATACTGTGGTTAAATAGGCTCTTGGCAGCCTGCCCAGGAGCCTCGCCAACACTGATATCCTTACTGTTGTGGTAAAAAGCTCCAGACAACTGACTCAAATGAATTTTTAGACCTCAACCTCTTTATAAGGCAGGAAATGCCTGTGCTGTCATGGATGGTTATTTGATTGGTTCAGGGATGTGGGTCTTTCTCATTCCTCAAATGAATTTGTGTAATACACAGCAAATATGTACTAGGCTCATGGTGGGAAAGCCCTGTGCTGGGCGCAAAGGATGCTGCAACCTGCAGAATGCAGGCCAGTCTCTGATCTCACATTCTGATGTAGCAGACAGGAACAAAGGGGCAAGACCACAACCAGGGCTAAGGGCTGCATCAGGGTCTGTACCCATTAGGGTTCGCTGAAGAAACAGAACCAATGGGTGGCAAATATAGATGACAGACAGATAAACGTTGGTTGATTTTAAGAAACTAGTCCACACATTTGTGATCTAGAAGTCTGAAGTTTGTTGGCCAGGCTGTCAGGTAAGAAACTTAGGCAGAGTTTATGTCTTGCAGTTTTAAGGAAGTCCTTCATTTTCAGGAAAAACTAATCTTTGCTCTTAATTTGCTCTTGATTGGGTGAAGTCCACCCAGTGACCAAGGAGACCATCTGCTCTTCTCCAAATCTTGACTGGCTATCAAGATTAATTGTATCTAAATCATCTTACCAGTAACATCTAGACTGGTGTTTGGTAAAATAATTGCACAGCATAATGTGGCCCACTTGACATATAAAATTAACAGCACATGGCAGTAAGCCTCAGAGCCTAAAGTTGGAGGTTTCTCACCCAGTGGGAGGGGACCTAAAATAGGCCTTAGAGATAACTGATAAGCAGGAAATCTTCCTGCTTATCATCTTCCCCTATCTCCTGGGCAGTGGGTTCTCTGATCTTTGCCAGGCTCAATAAGTGCTACACTGCACATACTCAGTTCAATGTACACTTCTTTTTATTTATTTATTTATTTTTTTGTTCATTTTTATTTATTTATTTGAGAGTGACAGAGAGAGGAAGAGGCAGATAGAGAGAAAGAGAGAGAATGGACGCGCCAGGGCTTCCAGCCACTGCAAACGAACTCCAGACGCGTGCGCCCCCTTGTGCATCTGGCTAACGTGGGTCCTGGAGAATCAAGCCTCGAACCGGGGTCCTTAGGCTTCACAGGCAAGCGCTTAACCGCTAAGCCATCTCTCTAGCCCAATGTACACTTCTTAAGAGCAGTAGGAGGAGAACTCACACCACATACTCAGCTTGGTGTAAACATCCTCAGAGGAGTAGCAGGATGACTCACAGCACGTACTCAGCTTGGTGTGTATATCCTCAGACGAGTAGCAGGAGGACTCACAGGCCTCTGTCAGCTGGACTGTTAATTACAGGTTCAACCTTCTTGCCTGTGTGTTTCCTCAATGCCAGCCCCACCCTAGATAGAAAGGTAGGGAGGAGAGCCTGTATGGCAGGAAGGGACCTCCTCAGTTTCTAACAAAGCGCTGGGCTCTCCCTTAGCAGCCATTCCACTTTCACAATAAAAACAAGAACCTTTCCATTTGACCCCATGAATGTGGCCCACATAGCCCTTCATCCACCAGTCTATTTGTTGACCTCTGCCAGCCTCCTAGTCATGCCCCTCTCTGGCTGAGCATCTGGCATTACTGCCTGAGCAGTTCATCAGCCTTCACACCACTGTCACTGAGAGACTGGAAGAACAAAAACAAAAGACGTGACAAATTTGTCCTTTTCTCTTTCATAATTAACCAAAATATCACAGCATGTAGCAAAGCACAGCTCCTAATTAACAGACAGGCAAAAGGCGGTTAAGAAAAATTCCATAGCCTTCTCTCAGCAGCCCTGACGTTTGCTCCCTTCCTACCTAGAAACACCCTCGTTTCCCCCACCCCATCCCACAATTATATTTGCAGGAGAGAATGATATTCTGGTCCAACACGACAGACAGAAAAAGCCCAGTCCCCAGTGAGGCAATTAATATTTCACACCTGCCAAAGTGAAGTGGCAACAGGAAGAGGGGGGCATGTTGGAAAGAGGACTGCTTTGTCACCAAGCCAGGATTTGCAAAAGCCAAGTGGGGACAGTCCTTCTGTTGGGCTGCAAGAGTGGGCAGGTCACGCTGGCACAGTAAACTACCCTTTGGTATATGTGTGGAGTGGGAGCAGGGAAAGTCACTAGGCAGGACACAGAATCTAGCTGTTTTTCTTTGTTCACCAGTTCATGATACACAAAAAGCAAGTGTAGAGTAAGCAGACATGAAGCTTTCTGCTGTGGTCAAGTCCCAGCCTCCAGTCCACAGGAGCATAGTCTGCCTGCTGACCCAGCCTGCCACCCACACAGAGCCTCATGATCTCTCTGGCTCCCTAGAAATCCAGGTACACATGCATGCATGCACACGTGTGTGCATACATATACACACAGGCACGCACTCCTGTATTCATACTCACACTCCTATGCACTCACATAGCCATTCGCAAGTTAAGCAATCATGTAAGTTTCCATACTATTAATCCCACACCAAGGGGTCTGAGCTTTAACATGAGTGCTGGAGCAGACAATTCATGCTCAAACCAGAAATACTGATGACTAAAGGCTGGATAAAGGAGGCGAGAGGAATACAGAGAGGAGTAAGTTCTAGTGTTCTACAGCACAGAGTAGGGTGACTATAATTTACAATGTATTATGCATTTATAAAGAACTATGAAGGAACTTAAGACTCCCAACAATAAGAAATGACATATTTAAGGAGATGGAAATGCTAATTCCTTGGATTTGATCACTACACATCTCATGCATGTATTAATTATGATACCATTCTCCATAAATATGCATAATCACTTAAATCAATTTAAAAACAGAAAATATACATAGGTAAAAATAGAGCTTCATAAATGTGCAATATGAAAGACTTTTATACTAAAGCAGTTGTGGGCTAGAAAATTCATAGGCTTCGGTGACCTCACTCAGGCAAGGATCTTAGTGTGGACCTTTCCATGTTGAGACCATGAGATAATGGACACATTCCTTATTAAGCCTCAGTAACTTCTATTACATAAGGACTATCATTCCTTCCTTAATGCCTTCCTCCCACTCGCTCACTGGAAATCAAGAAGTAAACAGAAATAGACACCCTGAGGAGAGCATTATTTAAGAGCTACATAGTCTCATTGATCTCATATTCTAGCAGGTGGGGGCTGGAGGGATCCCAGAAAGAGGACCTGCTGTATGGCAACAGGAGGCATCTATGACTTGGATGAGGGTAGTAGACATGCAGAAGGAGATAGAGAGAAATAAGGAATAGGTTATGAGTTTGGAGCAGAATCAACAGTCTTGCTGGTAGAGTGGATATAGGGATAGAAGGGAATGCCTACAAAAGCCCAAACGGGGTAGCACATGGAAGTCCTCAGCAACATGTTCTACATACACTGGGGTCTGAAATTGTTAAGTTTGTGCCTTAGCACTGAAGGAAGTAGAAGAGAGTCTGAGCTATGTCCCAAGTGTGGTAGAATAGTGGGGAGAGATTCCTAGAGGAGGTGAACTTTGAGCCCCGTTCAAAGCAAAGGAAGAAGTGAATTGATGTAGCAGTGGAAGAGGAAGGAGTCAGGAATTTCTGCAGGGAGGCAGGAAAGTAAACCAAACAATACACATGTGGCATTCCTGCTACAGACTGAAACTCAGGGCTTGGCTCAAAGAGAAAACTCACCTGTAAGTTAAACTTCAGAACATTCTTTTCTGAAGGGCCAACTGACAAGCTGCAGTTCTTCACACTTATGGTTATGATATAAATTCTCTCAAAAATTAATAAACCAAGCCTGTCACTTTAAGGAAATAATTGACAGATTTGTGACCAATTGTACAATTTGAGCTTTCACGGGAAATTCAGAATTTTGGAAAATGTGTGCTCACCACCATCAACTTGAGAGTTTCCCAAAGATACTCTCTTTCCTTACAAGGTCAATATGTTTTGTAGTATTTTGAAAATATTCTATAATGAAATATATCCATAGTTCATAATTCAGTGATGTTTTTCAAATTCATGTAAGACGTTACATAATGATGCATGGATCAAAAAAGCCATGAGCAACAGAACCATGAGTGAGTTTCACATGTCATAAAATATAGTGGAGTACAGAAAGTCATATTCCACATTGTGAAGAACCTTCAGCTTTTCTGCAAGTTAAGTGCAGTACCAAAAGTGAGCTGTGGACCTAGGCCTGGTGGTGCAACTCTGTCATCCTAACCCTCAGGAGGCAGAGGCAGGATAATCACTGTAAGTTCCAGGCCAGCCTGGGCTACATAGTGAGACCTTGTTCCCCCATTCCCCCTAACAGCAACAACAAGCATAGCCACAATCATATTAAAAAAGAAAAAAAAAGTTTATAAATTTGGACTTTTCCCAACTGCTTATCTGGATGAGGCCAGATTTCCATCATAAATTTCAAGCCAAACAATATGTCTCAGAAGGTTGGCTACAAACAAATGGAGAATCCAACAGGACATTAAAGAGATTCATAACGATATAAGAAAATGCCACCCTGATATTTTGTTTGAGAGAATTTATTCTTCATAAACATATGATTTATATTAATATATACTATTTATTATTTTACTTTTAAGCTAATTCAGTTAATTATCTTTTAAAACAGGTGTGGTGGCACATACCTTTAATTCCAGCACTTGGGAGGCAGAGGTAGGAGGATCACGGAGAGTTTGAAGCCATCCTGAGACTACATAGTAAATTCCAGGTCAGCCTTGGCTAGAGCAACACCCTACCTTGAAAAACAAAAACAAAAACAACAACAACAAAAAATATCACCAGGCGTGGTAGCGCACGCCTTTAATCCCAGAACTCAGGAGGCAGAGGTAGGAGGATTGCCATGAGTTCGAGGCCACCCTGAGACTCCATAGAGAATTCCAGGTCAGCCTAAGCTACAGTGAGACCCTACCTCAAAAAACTGAAAAAAAAATCTTTTCAATTTGTTTTTAATTTCTAACACTCAAAATATTGCATAAGAAATTCAACCTATGTAAACAAAAACCTTTTGGAGTCCTTAATGATGCTTAAGAATGCTGGGTTGGGCCTTCCGGGTAAGATGGTGGCATACCAGCCACACCAATGCAGTCGAGGGAGGGAAATAAACCGAAACACAGCAAAATACACTCTTCTGCTCAAAAATGAAGGTGTATAAGTTATTATTAACCACAGCAGAGAATCAGGAGAGACCAAGATTTTCCACAAAGGAGGAAACCAGCCAGAATCCTACCGAGGCACCAGCAGCCCTGATCTGCAAGCCTGCCCACGCAGGGGGGCAGAGTTGCAGGAGCAGAAACAAGGTGAAGGGATTTTCCATTCACATCAGCCTCCTTGCAAAGTCAAGAAACCTGAAGAATAAGACAGCAGGGACCAGCTGAGCAGCTGCTGAAGAATACAAACAGGACCAGCCAAGCAGCTCAGGTACAACTCCAGGCACCCTGCATAGTCTCCCATCCCCCATCTGTTAGGGCCATGAGCATCAGGAGAACTCATTTACCCCCAGCCACCCGGTACTAGAGGGATCAAGGTAGGCACTCAGAATTGGTGAAGTTGGAAGCCATCCCAAAAGGTAGCAGGGCCTACTTATACAAAGCCAGATACATAGGCCTGCACTGGAAGTGCTAATCTCTTTTTCCATGTCAGGAAAAGTTATGTGTCACATTTGAATGATATATCCTTGGATGGCTTTACCCTTCTCCGGTAAGCTGTATTTTGGTGTTGGCTATTGTTGGCTTTAACATTTCCTGATTCTTAGGGCCTTTGTCTTTTGTAGTCTATCATTACTAGGGGCAGTCTGACTGGCCCCAGGCTGATTGGACTTCTATGTGAGTTGGAGAAAAACTTAGTAGCAGAAGCCAGTAAGCAAGAAAAGGGATATAAAGGGAATAGAAAGGGAGGGAGGAGGGGGTACTTAGGAGGATAGAATTGTATATATGTAAGAGCAGATTAATGGGGATGGAAAGGCCTAAGTGAGGTCAGGGTAAGAATAAAGAAAAGGTGGTGGGAGGGCTAATCAAAATCTAAGAGGATATGAATAAGTCATATGGAAACCTGCTTTTTTGGACAATGGCACACCCAGAATTCATATATTGTTATTAGAAAATTTTCAGTTCCAGGGATGGGATACCTTCCAGTGAGTTGTTGGCCAGGGAGGTCCCTGATGCCCCTAAAACATTACAGGCCATTGCCAAGGCTTTTAGTTTCCCACCAGGAATAGATGGTAAGACCCTATTGCTGAAGACTCCACATGCTTGGGCGGCAAGGTCACTGAGAAATCCTGCTGGAGCTGAGCTGAAAACCTCCTCCATATAGTCCAGCTGACAGAAAGCTGGAAAGAGCTATGCTGTATGCAGTTCAGTGGAAGAGGGAGAAATCACCAATGAAGATAAACAACAGTGGACACTGCAAGCCTTAAATTTAGCCAGCCAGACCAAATGAGACAAGGGGGGCAATAGTGGCATGTCTGCTATGGGGGAAACAACCACTTTCTAATTGGACTTGAGGCCTGCTCCACAGGAGGGAATACATGCCTGATACTGAAAACCTGTAATGGGGGAAGTCATAAGTTTAGGGGTGTAATATCTGCTAGTATTTGGCTAAATATATATACTATGCTCACCAAACTGTCTGGTAAACAGTTCTCTTAATGTTCATATCCCATGTATTATTGCTACTCTCACTTTTGTTTCGAGAAGCTTCTCTTTTCTGATGGTAGTGACCTTGGGATGACTCAGAATGCAGCATAGTGCAGAGAAAAAGTGACAGAGGAGTTCTCAGCACTGAAACATCTCGACCACAGCTTCCAAGGATCAGGGTCCATTGCAGAAGAGGTGGCTAACATCTTTTATGAATATTGGGCACCCTTCACTCTTTGCCCTCCCTGACTTGGGATGCAGGAGGTCACAGGGATTATATTCACTCAGTGTGGTTAATTTCTAACCCTATCTGTTCCAGACACTGTACCAAAAGTGATCCTCACTGGAGGAGGAATATACACCCTGAGCTTTCATATATTCATGCCTTCACTCATTCTGTTCTCCTTTCTGGATGTTCCTGCTTCTCTTTCTATTAGTTTAGCCCAATAGCCTAACCATGTTAAACAACTTTTTCATATCCCTAAACCATAAAACAGTCTTTTACCCCAAACATTTCTTCTACAGCACTTATCTCTTTTTCACTTGTACTATTCAAGGTGACTGAACATATTTATCTGTTGCTTATTTTATATTGAGCTTAAGACCAGAAACTAAGCAGTGCAAGGCAAATTATGATAGTTGCCACCCTAGGGGAACTCAGACAGGAACATAAATACTTATGATGCAAGGAGATGAGGGCCATAAAGGGAGTGTATACATGACTCTGTGAATTTTGGTAGAAAGAAAAAGTACAGAAATATCTAGATAGAGGTGGAAAGGTCAAGAATGTTGGAAGGATGGAAACATTTAGGTATTGGTTAGGGAAACTGAAAGCTCTAGTCTAGGAGAAACCCAGCAAAAAATGACATCCAGCCTGTCAACAAGCATAGAACAGCCATCATGGAAAGGGCTTACTATATTAATTAGCACAAGGCTGTGCCCTTGGTACCTGCCCCTCCTGATAATGGCCTATATGAATGAGAAGTACTTTGGAGGGACCAAATCTGGACCTTAGACTCTGATTCTCATAGTGAGAAGCAGCATGATACTCCAGACAGCCCAGCAGGGTCTCACTGGATCACTAGGCCTGCACCAGCCCGGATCACCCCCACTTGGGAGGATATGAATCTAAGCCCTTTGGCCCCATGCCTATCCTCCACAATGCAGATGACCAGGGAGAAGCACAGCAAAGGCTGAGTATCTGTCCAGAAAGAATGAGTCACCATTTGCTGACAGGATGTCAAATGATCACGGTAGCTAGCTGCTTCCCCAAAATTAATCCTGTGGAAATAACAACAAAGACAATAAGTTATGGAACTGAAGATAAAACTAAGAGAAATTCCATGGAGACAAAAGGCACCAAACACTGAGAACAAGCATGTTTGCAGGACAGGTAGGTGGATGAGTGGGACTAAAACCAAAGATGCCCAAGAGAGAGACCAGTCACTCTAGTTAGGGTTCTAAACACTTATATGTGCACACACATGCACATGAATTTACATGCATATACACACATACTCTTTGACATGAGCAAGCAGCATCATAGCCTAGACTTCAAGGTTCCAAATAAGGTTAGAGAATTCTTAAAACCCTTCAGGGATAAGAGTTAATTGGACCAGCTATGGACTTCTAGCGCCCCAGAGGTATCCACTCATCCATTCAATGCCCTTATTGCCATCCCCACCAACTCTCAAGGATGCTGGGTCCACTGTGGAGATCCACCTGCCAACTGTGCTTCTTTCAAAGAATTATCCTGGACAGAGGGGTATCACAGAAAGAGAGTAGCTGCTCAAAGAAGTCCTCAACCAGGAGGGGGCACATATCCTGGGAGAACGCTGGAGGGGTTCTCTGGAACCAAGCGCTCACAACCTGCTCTGACTTGGCGGTCACTACCTAAACTTACGAGGAAGTGACCAACTGGATTTCAGAATCTTCTCACTTCTCATTACCACACAGAATAAGTGACACACTTGAGGGAAGGTAAGTTTATAGGCCAAGATAATATGACTTTTAAAAATAAAACCACTTTAAACGAACAGGATGAAGAGGTAAGAGGATCACAGTGAGTTTGAGGACAACCTGAGAATGCGTAGCTCAGGTAAGCCTGGACTAGCACAAGACCCTACCTCAAAACAAACAAACCAACAAAAACAACAGGATAAATTTGTAGGCCATGATAATTCAATCTTGAGGAATAATAGAAATAAAGGGCCCAATATTCCTAGTATGTAAACAGCTCATAAAAATCAAGGGAACAAAAGCAAAAGGGAAAATGGGTAAATGGTGTGTGTGTGTGTGTGTGTGTGTGTGTGTGTGTGTGTACACACACACACAAAGATAAGGGAATATTTTCCAACAGCAGTATTGCCACATTTTCACATGCTTTGTAGAGTGTTCCATTGACAATGGGGAAACATGCACTCAAATTCAGTGCTGGTAGTAATGTAAAATGTACATTCCACAAAAGGAGTTATGCACCATATCTAAAATTTGGCAATATCTAACACAAGGATCATGCATTTAACCTTTTACTCAATAGCCCTACATATTAATATACTTTGGAGATGCATTGTAGGGTTTAAGAATGACCAGACCAAACAAGACTACTCTGAAGCAAAGTAAAACTTTTATTCAGGAAATACATTAGGGGCTAGGCTATCTCATGAGAGAAGAGCACAGCACCTTTGGGTTTGTAAAGGTTAGGTTTTATAAGGCCTTTCTGCTGGTTGGGGGTAAAGGAATGTGGGGGCTTGTTTGTGAAGTTAGGTAGAGGAGTTTCTTCATGGGAATTTTCCTGTTAATCATAAGATTATGGTCACCAGTTAGGGTGTGTCACCAAAACAGAGGTTAGGTGGCTCTTGAGATAAGGTAAACAGGAAACTGTGGCCTAGGGGCAAGGAGAAACATTGAAATATTATTTCTGCCACAACTTCTTTAATTGCATACTCTATTATCAACATTGCCCTGTGATTTCTTGCAATTTGCATATTCCTCAAGAATGGCATCTACATTCTTTTTATCACAGAGTTGGAATAGCTGCTTCTGCCTAGTAACTAAGTCCCAGTCCTCAACAAGCAATAGTTTTAATTCTTCAGGGATCTTCACTTTACTTCCATTCTATTTTTAAATACCTCCTCAATTTCAACAGCGGGGGCTGCCGGAGCCTCCTTGTTCCGTGGAGTTGGGGTACTTCACTGGTACTGCCACGGTCTCCATTTCCAGGAGTCTTCTGCTTGTTCTTTCTTGTCTTCCTCACAGATCCTGAAGGGCTTCTCTGCAGAGCAACCCCCATATTCCTGGAAGAGCTGGTTCAAGATTCATCCTGAGAACCAGCAGACTTCTTTCCTGAGGCAGCTCCTCTCACTTTGCTTCTCTGCATGTCATTCGCGTGGGCTTTCTTCTTCAGCAGATAATCGTCCACGGGTTTGAGAAGCCTGCTTGCTGGAACTCATTCAACCCTGTTTTTATTGCAACCAACAATCTTTCTTCCTTCCCTTTCAAGAACTGTGATGATTTTCTGGATAGAATCGTAGAAATCTTCTGTGATGGTGTGGAAGGATGAACTGGGAAAATAACCCTGGATTCTGCTATCAAGAATGGTTCTGCAGTCAAGATCAGACCTTCTGATCCTTACTGTACAGCAAACTTAGTTTTTTCTGATGGTGACCATTTTGTCCCTATCTCCAAGCATGGTGTTCTTCCAGAAAATATGCCCTCAGTTTATTTTTCTGCAGAGGAGTTTTGAAGTTTGTTTTTACAGTACTATGCTGGCAATGGCATGAGTTTCCAAAACCGTTTTTGTATGAATGGTAGAAATGAGTAAGTGAGAATACACGTTGGTGTTGCAGAGAACTAAGTAGATTGAGGACCTTTGGAGAGAATCACTTTGGAAGAGTGTGACAGAAATAAGGAAAGCAAAGGGGAAAGGAAGATTTCTATAGTATTAGGTTTGATTTGAGAATGCTTGCATGTCACTACAGTGATTTAGCATTCATGTTTCTCCAGCCTTATTGAAACATAACTGAAGTACAATAAGGAACTCATTTGAAGTATGGATTTTGTTCTTTCAAAAATGTACATGCAGCTGGGTGTGGTGGTTTATGTCTTTAATCCTAGCACTTAGGATACTGAGGTAGGAATATTGCCATAAATTCAAGGCCAACCAGGTCAGCTTGGGCTAAAGTGAGATCGTGCTTCAAAAAAGAAAAACAACACCAAAAAAATGCACATACAAATAAGATCAGTGCAAGTATAAAACATGTTTCCATTACCTCCAACAAGTTACCTGTGCTCATCAACATCCCTCCCTCCCTCTGTAACCATCTTTAAAGAAACCCCTCATCTGCCTTCTGTCATTGTAAATTGGTGTAAATTTTCCAGAATTTTATAAATATGTATTCACATAGTTTGTTTTTTTTAATTTTGCCTGGCTGCTTTTACTCAGCATATTTGTTTAGATTCTTGTATGCTATTTATTGTTTTTAATCCCAAAATGGGGGCAGCTCTTACCAGGTAGTGCAGGTTTGGAATTTTTATGTCTTCCTAATTAACTTTATCTCTAGTGATACTTTTTACCTTAAACTGTATTTTATTTGATTTAAAAATAACCATTCTGATCAGGCATAGTGGCACACACCTTTAATTCCAGCACTCTGGAGGCTGAGGTTGGAGGAGTACTGTGAGTTTGAGGCCACCTACACTACATAGTGAATTCCAGGTCAGCTTAAGCTAGAGGGAGAGAGACCCTACTTCAAAAAAAAAAAATGGCCATTCTAGTCTTCTCGTGCTTATTATTTTCATGGTATACATTTAAACCAACCTATGTTAGGTGAAATATATCATTTGAAGACAGTGTATAGCAAGAACTTGACTTTTTATCCAATCTGTCCATCACTGCCTTTTAATTAAGGGATTTAGACCATCAGCATTTAATATAATGCTTCAAACTGTTGGATTTGACCCTACAATTTTACTATTTGATTTTTATTTATCTTCTCCATTCCAGTCCCTCTATGAACCCTTTCTAGCCTTCTTCTGGAGCACTGAAACAATTTTTGTATTCTATTTAAATGTATAACTGGCATTTTGGCCAATTCACAGACTGCTTTGCTTTTGCAGTTGCTCTAGAGATTGAAGTATACTTATGCTTTCATATGCAATTAAAGGATAGAAACCTTAAAACTATATAAACTCCTTTACTTTTCCCCTCAACTAACTTGGTTTATAACCTAACAGATTGAATACTCTGCCAGAAAATATTATACTTTGCTTTCAATGGTCATGTGTGTTTCAAAGAGCTTAAAAGAAAAAGTTTCATGTTTACTTGAATATCTGTATTTCTGTTGTATTTTATTCATTCCTAAAAGTCCAATTTTCTTTTGTTGTTATTTCTCTTCAGTCTCTGGTGAATTACATTTAGTCCTTACAGAAAAGGCACTGTAATAGCAAATTTTCTTCATTTTATTTCACCAGAGAAAGCTTTATTTTGACCTCATAGATAAAGGATATTTGTGCTAGATATATAATTCTGGCTTACCATATCTTTCCTGTCAACACTTTGAAGATATTATTTGTTGTTTCTGGCCTTCCTGTATGTTGTAGTCAGTTCCACACTTCTGGGATGAAATTCCAAACCAGATAGTTTATGGGAAGAAGGAATTTATTTGAAATTTACAGATCCAGGGGAACCCTTCCAACCATCCAAGCAGAGAGAAAGACAAACACATAGCCAGAATCATAAGCAAGAGCAAAATCTGTAGCAGTAAGACCCCTAGAGCTCATTCTGCGTACTTTAGGCTGGAAATCAGATCCTCCCACAGTAACAACTTAGGGATGGACCCCACAATCTGCCCACAGTGAGTCTCCTGCTGGCCCAACTCTAGCCAGACAATTCAAGTTACAAGTTTTTAAATAAAAACACCCGAGTCTATTGGGAGACATTCAAACTACCACCCTGGGTAAGAGTCTGCATTCTCTGTATGTAAAGTGTAATTTTTGTTCTAATTTCACTCAAGGATCTTCCTTTGCTTTGATATTCACATTTTGATTGTGGTAAGTCTGGGAGGTATATTACTTTTCTCATTGGTGAGACAAAATACCTGACAAAAATCAATCTAAGGGTTTAGTTCAGCTTACAGTTCCAGGTTACAGTCCATCTATGTGGGGAAGGCATGGTGGCATTAGCTTAAGGCAGCTGGTCACATTCAGTCCACAGTGAGGAAGCAGAGAGTGATGAATGCTGGTGCTCAGCCAGTCCTCTCTTTTTTATGTGGTCCAGGGCCCTAGCTCATGGAGTTGTACTACCTCTCAGTTAAGGTGGATCTTTCCACCTCAATCAAACTAATCAAAACAATCCTCACAGGCATGCTCAGAGGCTAATCCCTCATAGGTGATTTTGGGTTGTGTCAAGTTGACAATCAATATAGACCATCACAGAGGAGCTTTCCTTGAGCTAAGTGATTGGATTTCGCTGAGATTCTTCACCTAAAATATTGATTGAAATAAGAATTCAGTAAGATGGTACTAGAAGCATGGAATGGACAATGAGGGCACAGGAGAGAAGCACTGAATAATTCTCCTGAGGAGGTGTGGGGGAAGAGACATCAGTTATACGATTTTCTTGTTGCTATGACAAAATACCTGACAGAAGCAAGTTACAGGAGGATGTCAGAACACAGATGTCATTATTCTAAAAGGCCAGACTGGGCTGGAAAGATGGCTAAGCAGATAAAGTACTTGCTGTATAAGCATGAGTAGTTGATTTTAGATCCCCATACCCAGATGCTATAGCCATAGCCAGATGCTATAGCACTAACACCTGTCATCCCAGTGTGCCTATGGTGAGAAGGCAGACCAAGATGGAAGAATCACCCAGAAGCTCCTGAGACCGCTATCCTGGTAAACAGAGAAGGGTGAAGGACAGACTGTGCCACAAATATGGTGGAAGTCAGGGGCCAACACAGAGTTGTCCTCAGATCTCCACATACTCACCATGATACATATGTGTTTATACTTGCACATATAAACATACATCACATGCATACACACACACTCCAAAAGATAAAAATAAAAAGCAATAAAAAAAATAAGAGGGCAGATGCTGCCCTGGTTGAGGCAACCTTGGATAAATTTACTCTCTTATGTACGTTTTTTGCCTCCCCTAATTGTTCACTTCTGCCATGTGCAGAAGAACAGCCCTTCCCCTGTAAAGACCTTGAGAGACCAAAAAGGCCTTCTTTATCTCTCACTCTCTTTTCGGTTTCCTCCATGACTTCTTTCATATAGTCTAACTGTAACCCTTCCCCTAACACAGACATACCTCCTTTCCCCAAGAATCTTAAGAAGGGACATCTCACTTCTAAAGTGGAACTAAAGCCTCTCTTGCTTTGGAACTCTTTCATGTTCTTCTATGGCATATTAGCCTTCCCCATAAACCTCTCCCCTAAAAAATCCATTTCAGTGCCTTTCTACCAACCTGCCTTTAAGAGTCTTTCTTTTAATAATCTCACAGAGAAGTTTATTTTGACTAACCCTACAGGTGATATCAGTCCATCATGGTGGGAAAGGCATGATGGCTGAAGTGGGTTAGTCTATGGTAGTGGGAGTAAAACATGGTTGGTCATATCACAAGGGTAAATAGGAAGCAGTGAGAGCTCTGGTTGGAGTCAGAAACAGAAATCACCTTCAAGACCTGTTCACAATGGTGCACTTCTGTCCAAGTCACACAATTCAAGGTTTCACAGCCTTCTTAAACAAAGCTACCAGCTTGGGATCCAAATATTCAGACACATGAGCCTGAAAAAGACTTGACATTTGAACCAAAACACCAGAGATACAAGGGACGGAGTATAGAAGAGGCAGTAGTGGCCAGGCTCACGAAAGGTGACCCAGTTCTCCAATGCTCTTTAATGTTGTATCACATACTTGAAAAAACTCATTGGTTTTGTGTCATTCTTAACGACATCCTCAGGAGGGACACATTTTCTCATTATGGTTGTCTTTTTAAGTTCAGAAGAGGTAATTCCCAGTTTCCCTATATCTTCTGAGAATGACAAGCACACTTCGAAAATATAAAATAAAAATAGACAACCTTGCTTTTTGCATGTAGGAGCTGATCTTGCTTTTTAGATCTGAGAAGATGAAGAAGCAGAACTAAGATACCACTTTCTCTACTGAAAGAGCACAAGAGCTAGGCTTAGATAGAAGCAAGTTAATTGGTTGAAGTAGTTTGAGACACTCAGACCAGAATTTTAAAAATTCATTTTATCATTCAAACTTAGACCTATTAAAACTAACCCTTCAAACTTTAGATGTTAAATCAACATTAATTACTACATTTAAATACTAAAATTAAGTGCTTTGTTGGTTTCTCTGGATAATTTACATATCATTACTTTAAAATTTATGTTGTAATAATTTTTACTAAGATTAGTCAATGAAAATGCAATCATATTACATTTAAGCTTACCAGAACCTGGGGTCAGAGTCACTAATCTTTTTTGTCCTTTAAAATTATAATTGTCAATTTAAATATATATGTAGAAATTAATCATTTATTTAAAGGGAAAAAACATGATACCAAAATGAGTTAGTATTTACAGTTTCACTGGGATTGTGCTAAACTCACAATTAATGTTTTATAATAGAGAATAAGATGAGAAAATATAGAAGTGGGGAAAAATCATCAAGTGAGGAAGGGGAAGCCACATATCACAAAACAGGAGGAAGCATTACTTAATTTAATTTCATATCTCCCACATTTGTTAAACAATGGAACCCAAGAGCAACTCAGGCATTAACAGTGTCCCAAGGGACATGGGGAAGTACTGTTAGAGCCAACCAAGGTCCAGGAAGGGACAGCAAGTGTCACTGGAGTCCAAGGCACCAACTAGAATTTATATTTATTTATTTATTTTCCCTGAGGTAGGGTCTCACTCTCGCTCAGGCTGACCTGGAATTCACTATGTAGTCTCAGGGTGGCCTCAAACTCATGGCAATCCTCCTACCTCTGCCTCCTGAGTGCTGGGATTAAAGGCATATGCCACTATGCCCAGCCCCACCTAGAATTTTTGTTGGGAGCCTTTCACATCCATGGAGTCCCAGCACTGAGAAGTGGGCCTGGTGTGACCATGGTGACCCATCCCCAAACCACCTCTTAAGAAGCTAGGAAAACACCTATGCTGCCTGGGAAGACTGAGCTGTGCTATGTAAAGCACAGTCCACCAAAGAACGGGTTCTGCTCAGAGCCTGAGCATCAGTTGGAGGACACATACCAGGAATGTGTCCCATCATTTGGAGGCCAGCAATTGGACTCTGCTCTGGGAGAGGCAGCACAGTAAAAGCTAAGGAGATAGAGACTATTAGGCCCCCAAAACTAGAGGTAGAAATCAGGAGCTCCTGTCATTGGCTTCTCCATTTCTGTATTCCATCTCTCATCTGCTAGTCACTCAGCATTTTATTTTTTTACCTGTATTCCCCGTCACCTTCATTTTTACTTCTTCTTTTCTCATTGGGGTCCTACTTGCCAAAAAGGTACTTCTGGCCAGAAGGAGGAATCTTCCAGTGCTTGCCCTGGACTTCTCTTCCATTCTTGGTAGATCCACCCACTTGCCATGGTCCTCCATCTTCACCTGAAGCCATCTTAAGCTTGGTGACAGACAGAGACTGCCCTCCACATGGAGAAGGGTAGGGCAGTGTTTGTGTGTCCATATCGGTATTATCTCTCTGTCAGAAGGGAGACTAAAGGGACATTAGTCAGGTGGCTTTATTATCAGGTAGCCAGATAGAGGGTCCAAAAAGATGGCATGCCACCAGGCTGCTTCAGCAGAACTGAAATTCAGCATTTGATCCATTCTCACCCAATCAGTACGCTCTTGCCCCTACTCAGGTATGCTGACCTCTTCCTGAGCCCAGACCAATCAGGTCTCTCTCAGATGCACCTGATCCTGAGGGTAAGGCTCACCACAATAATATTATAAATAGATCCTTACCAGGTGGGCATGGCCTCTTTTTGGCCGATCATCTCTCCTGCACCTCCAGGTCCCTGCTCTGGTAGGCCGCCCTCATCTCAGCCTAGCTGTGCTGTGATGGGGGTGGACTCCTATTCCAACACAGGCTCTGTACCTCCTCCTGCCTTCCACAAGGCAGGGGCTTTCTGCATTTTCTTCTCTTTCCTTCTCCTAATCTAATAATGTCTAAGTCTTACACTCTGGTCTATGGATTTGAATTCTTTAAATTCATAAGACAAGGATCCAGGGATGCTCTAAATTTAATGGTGCATTGGCATATTGGTATATTGGCAAAGGACCCCAACACTCCCTATAGGAGACCACTAGTCCTGGAGTGGGGACAGATTTGGTGTGTGGGACAATTCCTGGAAACATTGACAGGCCTCAGTAAGACAGTCAGTACCTCACAGATTCCTTTAGCAGGGCAGAGGAGGAAGTGTGTACATTTGCAAAGTTGTAAAGCAGTAGTAGAGAGCAGGGAGGGACCATTAGGGAGTGCATGATGAAATTACCACAGACTTCCCAATGCTCAGAGTTTCTGCAAGACAGAAGAAATCAGAAAGTAGCAATATCCACTATAGGACTAGTGTCCTGAGTGCGGAGTCTTGAGCCCTACAAGCTCATGGGCAAGGTGGGCAGCTGTCTGAGGGTGCAGGTGCACAGTTACCAGAAAGGGGAAATGACCAAAAGACAAACACACAGGCAGGCAGATGAGCATATGTCTTCCTTCCCAGACCGCCCCACCCTCCAGGAAGGTCTGGACAGACAGATGGGCCCTTCCTCTGGGCTCTATAAATTAATGTGTCCTTCTTATCAATTATATAGACAAGAAAGTATAATTTTCTGTCCATGTTTATATTGCTCAGGATTAATCTGCCTGTAAATAGATAAGCTGTCAGCTTTCAGAGACACTGAAGTAGGGAGGATTGGGGCAGGACACACAGAAGGGATTTACCAGTGGGTAATGCCATCTGCTTTATTAGGTTGTTTTATAAACCTGACATTCAATTTGTTCTGGAGGACTTGGTGATGAATTATTCTGTAAATTCTCAAATAATTATGATAACCAGAGAAAAGGAAAACTGTGACAGGATGGTGAACAGTGGCAAAGAAGTGAGTAATTCTCCCCAGGATTGCAGCAACAGTCCTCAGCACCTCCCAGGACTGCAGGAGAAGGCCAGGTTTAGAGGCAGGAACTGACAGAAAACCCAGTGGCCATTTATCTCCAGGTCTCACACAGTGTTCCCATTCTTAAACCTTCAAAACCGACTGCTCTCTCCCCAAAAGATGGGGCGAGGGTTCAAGCAAAGTGAGATTGTATTATCATGTTTTCAGATTTAAATGTGTATCTAATATTCTTTATCCTGGTACCTTGTCAGCTATGTGAACATGGGCATGTTCCTCAGACGCTGTGCCTCAGTTTCCTTTGCTATAAGCTTGGCTAGTATTATCTTATCCCTTGTGGTTTCCATAAGGATCCAACTAGTATCTGTAGTGAAGCACTTTGAATTGTGACTGGTACATATTAAATATTTCTTGAGTCAGGGTTCTCAGGAGCAATAGAGAAACAATATGTATTTTAAAGAGAATTTATTAACTTGGCTACATGATACCAGCTGGGCAGCCAACAATGGCTGTCTGCAGGTTTAAAAGTTTGTGACCCTGTAGCTGCTCAGTCCATGAGGCTGGGTGCCTCATCAGTTCCAAATTAGCACTGAAAGTCTGGAGGATTCCTGGAGAGTTACTGGTATTCAATCCACATTAGAAGGCTGATCAAGTTAGGTTCCAGTGTCTACAAAAGGTAGCAGCAACAGGATAGGAAGGGCCATCTGCTCTGGGGTAAGGTCTTTCTTCCTCAGTTAATAGTTCCTGGAAATGCCATGTGAGATCTGACCAACAGGCATATCTCTTGACTGTTGACCTGAAAAGGTGACAATAAAAATTAACTGTCACATTGTTGCAGTCAGGTTTGCATTGCTGGCAGAAATCACCTGACCAAGAGCAGCTTTGGGGGAAAAAGGATCTATTTTGGCTTACAGACTCAAGGGAAGCTCCATGATGGCAGGGGAAAACAATGGCATGAGCAGAGGGTGGACATCACCCCCTGGCCAACATCAGATGGACAACAGGAACAGGAGAGTGTGCTAAACACTGGCAAGGGAAAACTGGCTATAACACCCATAAGCCTGCCCCCAGCAATACACTGCCTCCAGGAGGCATTAATTCCCAAATATCCATCAGCTGAGAACCTAGCATTCAGAACACCTAAGTTTATGGGGGACACCTGGATCAAACCACCACACACATTGTATTATCATAGTTTAGATCTTTATTCAATAGTACTGAGCCCATACATTCCATATTCACAGGTCTCCCATGACTGCCCCTAGACACCTCAGGTTACGCTCACATGGTCCTCACCTGCCCTCTCATGGTGCCCTTGTAGGGTAAAAGCCATAGCACTTCCACCAGGTGCCCTGAGGGTGGAATTCTGAGAACTACTCAGTTATCCCTGAGCAGTTATTTGTCAATTTCTGGATGCTGTGTTCAAGATCTGAAATCTTATTTGCACTTGTGATAGGGAGCAGTTGGTGAGAAAAACAACCAGTGGTGCATGTCCCTTTGCCACCTACTTGACTGCTATCCTGTGTCCTTAGGGGCTATGCTCCGAGTCCAAGAGTGTGTCACAGCACTCCAGATGGGAGAGGACTAGCAGGTCTGAGAATCCTCTTTGCCTGATTTTTCTGGCAACTTCTGCATCTGAGGTCAATCTATTTCCTAGGTTGGTTATTAACATAAAAAGCTCTGAGAATATACTACAGCATTCCACAGAAAAACTGTACCTAAGATACAGCTGAGTAGAACATCTCCACTTCATTTCCTAATATATTTTTTACTATCTGCCCCAAGTTTTCTGTTGCACAATATTATGTAAGCCAAGAATGTCATTCTTGCTTCTGAAGTGTATTCAGAGTCAGGAGGTCATTCACTTCATGCATACAGTCAAGACTGTTGGGGACTTGGGCCATAGCAGGTTGCTATGCATCACCTGTCCAGAACCCACCTCCCCTCTTTCTCTCCTCTATGTGAAATCCTCACCCAGTGCTTTGAATAGGATGGCCACTGATCTTCAGAGATGGCTATAGGATCCTTACTGGCCAATCAGAGCACTTCATGCCCTTGGACACAGTAATTATATCAGAGACCCAACCAATCAGATCCTTCTATAGAGTTTTCCTGCCAAAACTAATGAAGAACTAGTTTTATTCTTCCTACAGTTGCTAATCTGGTGGGTCTTGAGTCTTAGGCTACTAGAGAATTTCATGACCAGAATATGGAGAAGCAAAACCCTAATGATGTGGCTGTGGTCCTGAACTCAGCCATGCCTCAAACTAGATATACACTTCGTACATCTCAGTGACATGAGCCCTCTTGGCATAAATAATGTTTGTGTCCTTAAAAGCTTTGCTAATATGGGCTATAATTGGCCCCACCTCTCCACACACATTATTTCACAGATTCTAGGTGTTTGTTGGGGAAGGATAGGGAGTTTAGTTGGTCTCTTGCATTTCAACAGAGGTTAGATGGTATAGATTTTTGCAACCCAGTTTCCAGCCATTCCTTTCATTCGTTCCTTCCTTCTTTTCCTCCTCCTCCTATTCCTTCTTCTTCCTTTGATTTTTTTTCAAGGTAGGGGCTCATTCTACCTCAGGCTGACCTGGAATTCACTCTGTAGTCTCAGGGTAGCCTTGAACTCACAGTGATTCTCCTACCACTGCCTCCCAAGTGCTGGGATTAAAGGCATGTGCCACCACACCCAGCTTTTCAGCCATTCCTTTTCAATGAAAGCTCTTGTCCTATCCATCTTCTGTTGCTAATAACAGATCAAGGGCTGCATCTTGGGATGGCTTTCTTTCTGGCAGAGTACTGAGGTGAACCAAGGTGTCATGTGGCAAGAGAGGGGAATGCTTAAGAAACCTGGCCACACAAGCTTTCATAGTAGACTGACTCTTAAGATACTCCTTAACCCACTAGTTCATTAGTCATATAAAAGGGTTGATACACTCAAGAGGGAAAAATTCTAATCTTTAAGTTCTTAAAGTTCCATCTGTTCTCACCTCTTAACATTTTATAAGATGATTAACTTTCAACACAAGATTAAGAGAAGACAAGCCATAGCACCCACCTTCTCTATATTTTTTTTCTTTTGAGAAACTATCTATGTTACATAGGATGGTAGCCAACTGTAGGTTTAAATAATACTCTGGTGTCAGCCTACCACTCCTTCTTCTCCTTCTCTATTATCCCCATGTGCACTGACAGGTACTTGTAAAGTTTCTCCTACCCACTTCTGAATGACTTTGATCTCAATCAGTAATCACAAACTCACTGAGAACATAGTAACAAACCATTTCTAGATCTTTTTAAAATTTTTGTTTGTTTGTTTGTTTTGTTTTTAGAGGTAGGGTCTTACTCTGGTCCAGGCTGACCTGGAATTAACTATGTATTCTCAGGGTGGCTTCGAACTCATGGTGTTCCTCCTACCTCTGCCTCCCGAGTGCTGGGATTAAAGATGTGCACCACCACGCCCAGCTTTTAAATATTTTATTTAGTTATTTATGTATTTAACAGAGAGAGAGAGAGACAGAGAGAAAGTAGCAGTTAGAAAGAGAATGGGAACTCCAGGGACTCTGGCCACTGCAAATGAGTTCTAGATGCATGTACCACCTTGTACATCTAGCGTTACATGTGTACTGGGGAATAAAACTCAGGCTCTCAGGCTTTGTCGGCAAGCACCTTAAGCACTGAGCCATCTCTCCAGCCCTCTACATCTTCTTTTTACTCCATCAATTCTTGGTCCAAACTTTTCAAGTCTCTAGACATTTGAGGGTATGAAAGTGCTAATGTGTACCTAGGTTTGCACTTGGGGAGAGGTTTGAATGAAGAGGGAGGAATTACCAAAAACCATAAATGCTACAATGCTATGAGAGAGGGGGAAGACAACTAGGGGGAACTTTAGCAGTGGTCCTTGAGTTTGCAGCCTCCATAAGGCTCAGACAGCTTTATGTCATCATTTATTCAGATCCTACCTTCTACCATGAAAAGGTTGAAGGAACCCAAAGACATGGCTGTTGAGTTACAGATCAGGGTGACATAAGTATGGCATTTACACTTCATTAATTTTGTGCCCTGTCCTCCTCCAGAGAATGTGAAAACAACATGATTATCCCACTGAGCAACATTTTCCACAATGACACTGGCTTTGGCAGGTTGAAAGAGTTGATAGCACCTGTGGTGGTTTGATTCAGGTGTTCCCCATAAACTTAGGTGTTCTGAATGCAAGGTTCCCAGCTGATGGAGATTTGGAAATTAATACCTCCTGGAGGCAGTGTATTGTTGGGGGTGGGCTTATGGGTATTATAGCCAATTTCCTCTTGCCAGTGTTTGGCACACTCTCTTGTTCCTATTGTCCACCTGATGTTGGCCAGGAAGTGATGTCCACCCTCTGCTCATGCCATCATTTTCCCTGCCATCATGAAGCTTCTCTCAAATCTGTAAGCCAAAATAAACCTTTTTATCCCAAAAGCTATTCTTGGTCAGGTGATTTCTGCCAGCAATGCGAACCTGACTGCAACAGTGCCCTTCCAACATTAGAAACAGGGCTCAGATGTCAACATTTATTTGTTTTATTTTATTGTGGTGCTAGGGGTAGAACTCAAGACCTTTAGCATGTTAGGCATGCACTCTACCATTGAGTTACACTTCAGCCCTATTGTAAAATTGTATTTAGGGCTGGAGAGATTGCTCAGTGGTAAAGGCATCTGCCTGCAAAGCCTAAGGATCCAGGTTTAGTTCCTGAGTACCCATGTAAGCCAGATCCACAAGGTGGCACATGTGTCTGGAGTTCATCTGCAGTGGCTGGAGGCCCTGGCAAGCCCATCCGCCTCCCCCCCCCCCGTCTCTCAATCTCTTTAATAAATAATAAAGAAAATGAATCTAAAAATGAATTTAGTATACTACTGAGGTTCTAGCATCTGTAGAAATGCAAGGGAAATATATGAAAACCTAAAATATTGTAGATAAAGAAGCACTATTATGCATACTCACAGATATAACTGTCTATATAGAAAATACCAAGCAGTATAAAAATGCTAACTAATGCATGAAGTAATCAAATGAACAAGTTCAAAATAAATATCCAGAAATCAATTGTATTTCTACATACTTGCAACAATTGGAAAATGAAATTTTCTAAGCTGGAAATTGAAATTTAAACAACTTATTTTAAATATTTTAAGAAAACATTAAACATTTTATCAATAAATTGTTTAACAGTTTTAAATAAACACATTTATAATAAAATCAAAATATAAAAAGCTTACAAATAGACTTACCAAGAAAGAAGGCTTCTAGATGAACATATAAGACAATGCTGAGATTTTTAAGGGTGATCAAAATAAATGGCAAATATACTATGATAATGTACTAACATTCTCAACATAGTTAGATCATCAAATTGATCTATAAGTTCAGTAGAATCCCAGTCAAAATTACCAACACATGTTTTTATAGAAATTAACAAGCTGCTTCTAAAGTTTGTACTGAAATATAAGTGATATAGAGTAGCCATAATAATGAGAAAGAACAAAGTTGGAGACAGGGCTGAGATATGGCTGAAACAAGTGAGATACTGCAGACAAATAATGTTTTCACTCAATATCTTTAAAATCCAATAGTGAAAATTTCAGCACAACACCAGAATGTTAAAATAAGATCAAAGCTTCTACCGTCTGAGTTAAGGCTTACCAAAAGGCTACTATAATGACGGCTGTGTGATGCAAAGCACAAGACAGGTCAATGGAACAGAGCAGTGACTCCAGGAATGGATCTGCACTTACATTTCTTTTCAACAAGCTGAAAAGTAACTCAGTGGGAAAATGTCTTTCCTACCAGATACTGATGCAATTGGATATTCCTACAGGACAAAATAGGAACTCAAATACGAAGTCTCCTTACCCTTACCTTGTACTCTACCAAAACCTGATTTAAAATATGACATCAACCTAAACATAAAAGCTAAAACTACATAAAAAATACAGGATAAAGTTTAATGCCCTTGGGATAAGCAAAGAGTTTTTGGACATTCAAAATATGAACTACAAGAGAAAAATATCAATAGATTTCATCAAAAATTTAAGACTTCTTTTTATTATTTATTTATTTGAGAATGACAGACAGAGAGAGAAAGAGGCAGACAGATAGAGAATGGGAGTGCTGGGGCCTCCAGCCACTGCAAAGGAACTCCATACGCATGTGCCACCTTGTGCATCTGGCTTACATGGGTCCTGGAGAATTGAGCCTTGAACCGGGGTCCTTAGGCTTCATAGGCAAGCGCCTAACAGCCAAGCCATCTCTCCAGCCCAAAAATTTAAGACTTCTAATCTACAAAAGACATCATTAAAAAAGAACAAAGGGCTGGAGAGACGGCTTAGTTGTTAGCGTGCTTGCCTGCAAAGCCAAAGGACCCAAGTTTGATTCCCAGTACCTATGTAAAGCTAGATGCACAAGGTGGTACATGGATCTGGAGTTCGTTTACAATGACTGGAGGCCCTGATGTGCCTACTCTTTCTCTCTCCATCTGCCTCTCTCTCGCTCCATCCCTCCTTTCCTCCTTCAAATAAATAAATAAATAAATAAATAAATAAATAAAAGATCTAAAATAAAGAAAGAATGAATGAAAGAGAAGAAAAAACAAGGAAGCCAAAGACCAGGAGAAAATATTTGCAATGTAACATGTGACAGTTTCATACCCATAATACAGAGATCTCTTAAATTCAAAAATAAGAAAACAAACAACCCAATTGGAAAACTAGTAAAATATTTAACTTACCAAAGAAAGTTTCAGAAAGTTCAATGAGCATATTGAGATATTCAACACAATTTATCATCAGGTAAACCTAAATTAAAGCCACAATGAGATGTCACTTGGTGATCAATAGAAGAGCAAAACTTAAAAGCACAGAGCCTCCAAGCATCAGTGAGTATGTGGAACGGCTGGGAGGAACACTTTACTGACCAAGCGTCAGTTCAGTAGAAAACCATGATGGAAGTTTTGCAATTTCCTAAAAAGTTGAAAATTCACTTATGGCATTACTAGGTAAGAATTTATTATTGTATCTTTCCACACAAGAGAAATGACAAAATACGTCCCCACAAAGACTTTATACAAATGTTCAGACTACTTTTATCTGTAGTCATGCAAGACTTGAAACAATAGAAGCATCCATAAAGAGGGCAATGAGCATGCCAGTTGTGATGCATGTACACAAATGAATGTTGGTTGATAATTAAAAAATGTAGAACTAGGGCTGGAGAGATGGCTTAGCAGTTAAGATGCTTGCCTGCAAAGCCAAAGGACCCAGTTTCAACTCTCCAGGACCCACGTAAGCCAGCTGCATAAGGTAGCACATGCATCTGGAGTTTGTTTGCAGTGGCCAGAGGTCCTGGTATACCCATTCTTTCTCTCTACCTGCCTATCTCTCCAGTAAATAAATAAATACATTAAAAATGTTCAAATAACCTATCAAAACACAATGTTGAGTGAAAAATCTAGCCATGCAACAAGTATTATCTATTTCCATATATTTGAAGTTTGAGAACAGGCAACATTATGGATAGAGTTAGCAATGGGATCAGGGGTCACCCAGAGTGGAAATAGGATAGAGTGCAGTGGAGCACAGGATACTCTCTATGGTGACATCAGTGTTCATTGCTTAATATGCATGGCTAGCATATGACTAGACAAACTTGTCAAATTTCAACATATATTACAACAATGTGCAAAAGGAATACATTTTTCACCAATCAAAATAAGTAGTTAAGGAAAAGGGTGAAGAACACTCGGATTCCTTGTTGCCTGCAATAGCTTGTTCTCTTCTAGCCCTTTCAAACAGCATATTTGACAATCACAGTGACAGTGACATTGACAGAGTCCAGCATGACATGGAACACAGTCCTTAAGGGAACCCTGGCATAGCACTCCCCACTATAGCAGATGGGGTTCTTATCCTCCCCCAACTTGGGGACATTATTCAACTCCTATGAGCCTTCATCTCCTCACCTATCAATTGCATCAGCTCCTGGAGCTGTTGTGAAGAATCAGTTAATTAACCTCAAGCATTCTGAAGAAACCTCTGCAAAGGAATCACATGATTAATGTTGACTGTAGGGACATAGCTTATGGTTTAAAGTCATGGGGAGAGAAAGTAGAGGCTTCTGAGCGGGAGCAGAAAAACAGAATATCCACATGCCCCAAGCACCTTTTGCTGCACATGCCAATGATCCCATATCCTTGGGTGTGGGTGTCATCCACACATCCTACATATCTGGATCTCACTTCCTAGATCTCTCTAGTAAAGCACCGTGAACTAGTTGTAAAGCAACCTAAGTTCGTTCTGTAACTCATCCTCTTCCTTTGTAACATTAGACCAGGGCTCACCCATCACACTTCAGTAGATCTCATGCTAAGCAGTTTATATTTGTATAGTCTCTATTCCAAATGAGGTCTCAAGCACATGAACTGCAGGAAAGGACTTGAACATGTCTTCTTGGGGGACACATAGCACTCAGATGTTACTCTCTATTGAAACTGATCTGTGAGGATATTCAGCTGTCCTGATATGCCATGACACCTTTATGTGTGATGCCCCTGAGGAGCTGTGTGTGCATGTGCATGCTTGCTGTCTATGTGGACTCATGCACTGGGTTCATATCAAATATGGTTTTGAGGCTGGGGAGATGGCAACAGTGGGCAACAATACTGGCTGCACAAGCATGATGACCTGGGTTCAATCCCCAATATCCACATGAAACCTGAGTGTGGCTGTTCCAGCTTGTATAACTGCAGTGCAGAGACAGTAAGAGACAGGAGGATCATTACGGCTCCCTGATCAGTCAACCTAACTGGAAAAATATATGATGACCTATAAGTTCAGTGAGAAACTCTGTCTGAAGGAAATAAGATAAAAGAATGATAGAGGATAAGACACCCAACATGCATCTCTGGCTTCCACATGTGTACACATGGGGTATGCACATCTATACACATACGTACATACACCACACACACATACTATGCACTGTGCACATGACACACACATACACAGAAGCTCACAGAAACATGGATAGCATCTCTAGTGCCCTCTAAATTCCCAGAATCCTCATCTGCGTCCAGGCTGCTGTGCTCATGCACAAATGAAAATTTACAATGACTTTCCACTACTAAGATGAGTCCTGACATATTTCTTCTTCTACTTATATACTCAACCTCCACCACCGGATTACCCAGGATGAAAGACAAAAGGCTCAGGCAAGTATACACACACTCTTTCACCAGGAGCAGTCTGGCAGTACAATCAGAGTATGCCCAGGACCCTAGCAGTCTTTCTAAGATAACACCTGCAAAGCTGTCCAAGGTTGCCCTCGCCCATACCACTAGAGCTCCTGTTCTAGAACTGCATATACATGTAGAGTCACAGACATTAGCATCTTAAGACACTATATTCAGATATCACAATCCGTATAATAATGTATCTGTGACTCCACCCTTGAATAACTCTGAGGTTGCTACTGGTTTGCTCACTGGCCAATGGAAGTGGGCTGAAGGAGGGAGTAAATAGCAGCTTGCCTGCCTGCCCACCTCCCAATTCCATGAAATGGGCCTTCTCAAACTGTTTGTGAATGGACCCAGATAGCAATGCCCACGGCTCATCCTGATCAATCAGTAAGTAGATGGGAGCCTGAAAGTAACTATTCTTCTTCAATGTGGACAGAAAGTTCAAGCCCATATTTCAACTCCCTTTACAGATGGAGAAACTAAGGTAAAATTAGCACTGAAGTGTGACCTAAGTCACAGATCCTGTGTCTCCTGCCTCCTAGTGCAATATTTTTTTTCTCCAATAATTCTTGTCTTGCCTGCTGTCTCTCTCTAGGCTTTGGGGGCAGGAGGTATAGGGGAGAATAGAGTCCTCCAACTCCAGGAAAAGTAAGGGGAAAGAGCTACAGAGGAGCATCTTGTAAGGCACACAAATCCTCTCTTCAGCAAAAGGTCTATCCATTGTCCAGACTGCCCTCCCAGAAAATTTCATGACATCACTGGCCAAACACCTTTTGCTGATCTATTTAACCCAGAGACACAGTGATTATCAATGCACTTTGATCCTGCAGGCAGCCACTGGTAGCTTTTGTTCTATTATTCACAGCAGGGAGGATGCTGAGTTGTCTGTCCTTATTACAGGCCATGGCTGGGCAGCTCACTGCCTCCCAAAGGCCACTGGATTATGTCCATCAATAAGTCAGTAGCAGCAGCTGGATGTGAGACGCCCGTTGGGGAATGCATTTGCATCGTTTCAGAAACCATTTTTTTTAAACAAGCTTCTTCTTTGGAAGAGATTGGGATAGGAAACAATGAACATAAAAATGACAAAAGTATATAGAAAGATGCTTAATAAGTGTGTTTTCTGTTCATCTGAGTGTGAGCTTGTGAAAGGACAGACTCCCCAAACACAGTCCCACATTACTTCATGAAGGGACACAACATTAGCTGATCATGAGTTGATTCCCTCATTGCATAAATATCATAGAGTATGTAGTATAAATATCACAGAGTATGTAGGTCATTCATTGTGGCCTTTGATGCAAACAAGAGACTAGCAACACAAGATGTATGAGGCTGCTGATGGCAAAACTGGCATATTACTTTACCGTAAACTTAAAAACAGTAAGTAGTTGTGCACTCTAAAATAACAATTAAAAGTATGTCTAATACATAAACCAATAACATAGTCACTTACTATTATTATCCAGTATTATGTGCTGAACTTAATTTATTTTTATTTTTCGAGGTAGGGTCTTGTTCTAGCCCAGGCTGACCTGGAATTCACTATGTAGCCTGAGGCTGGCTCAAACTCACATCGATCCCCCTACCTCTGCCTCCCAAGTGCTGGGATTAAAGGTGTACGCCACCACGCCTGGCCAAACTTAAAAATAAACACTTTACTTTGATGTGATTGGCAGTGAGGCAGGTCTGTTTACCCCCTATGATATATTTCACTATGTCAGCACAATGGCTTCAGCACTGTCAGCTGATAACAATTGTTCAGCCCCATTCCAATTTTATGATGCCATCATCTTGTATGAGGTTCACTGGAGACAACAGCAACACTGTGACTGCACATGTGTGCCCCACTGATACAGCACGCCATGGGCAGCCATGAATTTTTATCTGCACAAACATAAATGGGGGGGAACATCCCTTCTGTTAAGGCCTCCAAAATACAGTAAAAGCACAGGGAAACCTAGTATTTAAAATTACTTGGTACCATGGGATATTTGTTAGCTACAATCGGCTCATATATATACAAGGATGCAAGCTCTGTGTGAACATATCATTTCATTACACATTTGGCACAATGCCTAGTGCATAGTAGGTTCTCAAGAAGTATGTGCAGTGAATGAATGGATTGGATGTCAAGAGATCTGGCATCTAATTCCAGCTGGATCACAGGCTTGCTGAGTGGCTGGGCCAGTTTCTTCTCTCTTGATCTCAATGCGCCCCTTTGTGTGGCAAGGGCATTGTGCCAGCTCTCTAGTGAGATCACTCTTCATTTGGAATAGTTGTAGAGGAACATGAGACATTGTGTAAAGATGATGCAATTACTGGGAAAAATCTTCAAGCACCTGTGGGGGGCGGGGGTGGAGCTGGAAGAAAAGGGAGGAATATCTTTGAATGGGACGAGACCATCAATGGGATGCAGTCTGTAGACTGGAAAAGGGTTGGCCCTAAAGACACCATTCCCTACAGGCAGTAGTCCAAATTTTAGGTGAAATAATGGAATAAGAATGTGCCCTTTGAGAAAGCGCAGAAGGCTGGGATATAAGGCTCATGACTAATCTTCAAATCCCAAGCTTGAGGAAACAAATTCCAAAGTGACTGCCTGAAAAAAAGAAAACAGGGTGGATCCTAGGAAGAACTAGGACAACTCCAAGTCCAGAGAACCAGGGCCTAGACCCCACCACCTAAGGAGGAGGAAATGAAAAGGGAACTAAGTAATTACCACTCCATTCCTAGGTTCACCGGTCTCAGCTGAGCCTTCCTAGTTTGGGACATCTTCTTTCAAGGGCACTGGGGTAGGGGAACCTGAGCCGCCCTTCCACCTCCTCGCTCTGCTCTGCTAGCCTCACTGGACAGTGGCTCTCATCCATAAACGGCTCTGCCGGGTGGACAGACGGACTCCTGCCAGTTTCAGTTTCACTTTGGCACCCACCACATCCCCTCTGCCCTCCGCAGCTGCAGAGCTGGCTGGGCCTAGGTGTTCACTCAAGGTTAGGGCTGGCAGAATCCGGAATGGGGCAGGCGGTGGTTCCTGGCACCGTCTCACCTGACTCCCAAACAATGCAGAACAGTCCGGTTCGCAAGGCATTTCCCTCTACTTTCCTGGCAATTCACTTTTCCCCAGCCAGCCCTGGCCTAAACCGACCTGGAAAAACACAGCATTTGGCTGGCCGCCAAAGGAGACTTGCGCAAACGCCACGTGTCCACCAGAGGGCACGCGCGGGCCGCAGCACCCGCCGCGCCCGGGGAGCCCGCGCCTGCGCACACTAGGGTCGCCTGGCCCCGCCCCAGCGGCTTCCCTGTACTGAAGGGGGCCGGTCCTCCCATAAAGATCAGTGCCAAGTTCGGGCTCCGGACCCTCAACTTTCTTCTGTGGCAAGGGGTTCAATTCAAGGACAAGAGCTGTGGCAGCGACCCGAAGGCTGGGAGGAGACGCTGCTGCGTCCGTCTGGCCCTCAGTCTCAGTCTCAGCCTGCACCCTCTCCAGGCCTTCATTCTCCTCTTCGCCCATCTCAGTTCTGAACACTCCTATCCCAGCCGTTATACCTCCACCCCAGCGGTCCACACCCGATCCTCGTCCTCAGCCCTCCCATCCGAGCCGCCATTCCTCCAGCGCAACTTTCATCCTACCCCACCCCGCATCCTTACATCTTGATTATCATCCCCGCATCCACGGCCACATGCCCCTAGTATCCTGAAGTCTTCTTTGGGTTCACTTGTGGTCACTTCCGTCTTTTACAGGAATCCCACCATCTCTTATGATTCAGGAGCTTCTTGGTCACAGCAGGAAACAACTTCAGATTAGCAGACACCCTGGGGGAGGGGAGCAAGGAAGAATAGATAAAACCCTATAGTCCCCTTAGCACTCTGAAATAGCTGCCCTAAGAGAAAAATCCACAGTTCAAAGACCCCCCCCCCCCCAGTGCCTTCTGGGGTTTATAACAGGCACTAGAAGCTGTTTTTGCTCCTCACCTGGGCCCACAGACTAACGGAAAGCAGGGCATCTCTGCTTTCATTTCACTTTGTCCCAGGCTCCTGCTTGACTCTGCTTAGGCATGATAATACTAAGGAATGTCTGTCAACCTATCTGGTACTCTTGAAGCTGAAGGCACAGAGATAAATCATTGTCTAAAACCTGCAGTCATTTTAGTTTCTAGGAAAATCAAATCTTTGAGGAATAGACTACCCACCCCCTAAGGTAAGGATAATCAGCCATGAGAACAAGGCTGCACCTTAGAGCAGAAGTGATCATCTTGCAGAACACAGATTGGTGTTCTCAAGTGATGACAGCTATATGGGACCAGTACTGAGACAATGAACCAGTATGCCCTACCTATGATCCCAACACTTAGAAGGCAGAGGTAGAAGACAATAATCAACCAGCAAATGTTCTTATTGGACTGTTTAATAATGCACACTTGTTGTCCCTTGTCCTAATTTTTCCTTTTTCTAAACCTAAAGCTCGTGCCTGTCAGTACCTTCAACACTTGGGGTTACTGGGCTCCTTCAATCTGTTCCTATTGCAAATGCATTAGCTAAATCTTTGCTTTGTACTTGTACTCTAATTAGTGTATTGGGACTGGTATTAAGCCTAGCCTTTGGGGCTGTTGGAGCCAAAACTTTTGCCCTAAAACTTCAGTTATGCCCCGCTTATTCTCCAAAATACTCCCTAGTATCCCAGCTCTTTTCATGATCCCAGCTTATCGAACCCACATCTGCCCCACTAGCTTTTCTCTGCCTTTCCAGTTTTGGCTTAGAAACTATTTCCTCTGGAAAACTTTCTAGGCTTTCTCTGTTCCTCTCCTAGAATCCTATCCAGCACTGTATTCCAGGGTAGCCCACCAGAACCTCCCTGCTGTTTGCTTCTTTGGTTCCCTTCTTCCCTCAGACAATTGGTATCTCCTCAGCATCTAGCCAGCACAAGACAGGGACTCCCAAAGTACATAATCAGATCCAGCCCATGCCCACACCTGCACTTTTCAGGTGTTGCCTACCGACCCTTCTTATTGTGCAGATGAGAAACCAAGCAAAGAATGGAAGCCTGTTCTATGCCAGTTCTGGGCAGAACATAATTTATTGCCACTGCAGCATGGAGAATGATTTCCAACATGATATTCTCCCTACTTCTATAATCCAGACAATACTTTCTAACTTGTTACCCTCCACATTTCACTGAGGGAAGATTTCAAGTCACTCACTAGAGCCTGACAGAAGTTGAGTGCTGCAAATCCTCCTTCAACCAGAGCAGGCATTCCCCCCTTTTCATCGAGGCATTGTTTTTAGAGAAGAAAAGAAGCCAAGGATCCTATTGCTACTTTTAAAAAGTTTTGAGTGGAGGAGTGTGGGGCTGTGGAAACTCAGTGTATGGAAACTGTCTATACTTGCTGCTCAGTTTTGCTGTGAACCAAAAAGTGCTCTAAAAAATGTAGTTTAATGATTTTCTTGAATGTTTTGAAGTCTACAGAGCTAAAGGATTGTAGATTAGAGCAACAGAAGAGCCATGAACAGTCTGAAGAGTTGTTAACAGCTAATCACTTCCAAGGGATAGGGTTACAGTTTCCCAGGCTGAAGAGCTTTCCTCCTTATGTGGAGCTTGTGTGTGATGCTGCCACTGTTTCTTTCTTCCCTGATATCAGGGAATCTGACTTTTATTGGATATAGGAAGGTCTTTATAAAGTTGCTATGTAGCTTATTTGAAAAAGCAAGAGAGTTAATCATTGTGTATTTGGCATTTTCTTCCATTTTGATTTTGTTTGGTTTATACTTTTGTTGTTGTTTTGTTTCTTCTTTTCTTTTGTTGTTGTTGTTTAGCCCAGGCTGATCTGGAGCTCACCATCCTGCGTCTGCCTCACAACTATTAGGGTTACAGGCCTGTGACACCACAATATTTTTCTATCTTATTTAAATATTTGCTTGAAGCCCTAGATTTTTTCAGTGCTTCCCCCAAAGAAGTCAGAACCCTAGTCCCTGGCACCTGTAAGTGTGTTACCATATCAGACTGAAAGAACTCATAGCTGTACTGCATCTAGAGTCCTGAGATACAAATTGCTCTGGAAAACTGTCTAGGCTTTCTCTGTTCCTCTCCTAGAATCCTACCCAGCACTGTATTTCAGGGTAGTCCACCAGACCCTCCCTGCTGTTTGCTTCTGTGGGCCTGATGCAATCAGTAGGGTCCTTCTATGAAGAAGGACTGGTCATCAGTGGGAAGGAAGCTTGCCAATGGAAGCACAGATCACAGGGCTGAGATGCCAGCAAGACTCAGCTAGATGGAAAAGAAGGCCCCACAGGCAAAGAGGGCAACAGTCTTTCAAGCCAGAGAAAGGCCAGGATAATTCCACCCTGAAGTCTCCAGAAGAAATGGTCCTGGGACAGTTTGACTTTAGCAAGACTCATATTGCCTGTCAAACATCAGAAAATAAGGTAATAAGCCTGTGTTGTTCTAAACTACTAAGTTTGTAGTTACTTGTTACAGAAGCAGTAGGGTACTAATATACACTCCCCTCAGAGCAAAGCAGTACCCTACTGACCCACACAACTGGAGACAGGAGGCTAACTGTACAGGAGTTCTTGCAATAGTAGAATGCTAACATTCCACACACCCTAGGTGCACAGGCTCTTTGTTATTCCAAAAGTTCACACTAGGGGCTGTATGCGTAGCACTGTCTTATTTTTTAACTATTTATATAGCTATTTACAAATACATATCTTTAATGGACATAATTTTCCACTGTGACATTTCAATATATGTAAACAATGTATAATGGGACCATTAGCAGATCTCAAACATTCAGGAACATTCAAAATCCTCTCTACTAGTTTTTTTGTTTTTCCTTAGAGAGGGTCTCACGTAGCCCAGGCTGGCTGGCCTGGAACTCACTAGTTACTAGAGTGACTTGGAACTCCTGATCCTCCTGCCTTCATTTCCCAAGTGCTGGGATTACAGGCATGGGCCAGCACACCGTTTGTACTAGCTATTTTGAAATACAGAATTAGTCACTGTAAATTGTTATCCACTGGTGCGACAGAAAACTATCTCTTCCTGTTTAACTGCACCCATATGCCTGTTAATTTTCTTCTCTCCACCCACCCCTATTCCAGCCTCTGGTAACACACTTTCATGAGATCAATTCCTTTAGGTTGCACATAGGAATGACATAGTGTAGAAATTGATTATCTGTGCTTATTTTGTTCACTGTGATTACTCCATTTCTATGTATGTTGTATAAATGAGAGGATCTCATTATTTTGTGACTAAGTAGTACTACACAGTATATATGCATCTCATGGTCTTTATCCATTGATCTGTCCATGAATATCTAGGCCTGTTCCATATCTAGCTCTGCACTAAGCATGTACAGATGTTTGTCTGACATACAGATTTTGTGTGTGTGTGGTAGGGTCTCTCTCTAGCCTAGGCTGACTTAGAAATTATTAAATGGCCTCAGAGTGGCCTTGAATTCATGACAATCATGACAATACTTTGGTCTCCTGAGTGCTGGGATTAAAGGTGTATACCACCATGCTTGGCTGACATACAGATTTTTATCTCCTTTGGATAAATATTCAGTGGCCAGAGAACTGCATCCAATGGTAGCTCTTTAGGAAATTCCATATTAGTGATGGGTATGGGCATATTAGCTTAAACTCTCACCAATGGTGTGTGACCATCCCCTTTCCTCCCATTTAGCCATGTTCACTTCTAAGTGTGAATGCTTCCAAGATGGCATTTATCTTTATATTCCTGCTGCTTCCTACTCCCTGTGTAAATAATAGTATCTTATATTTCCCAGGCATTTCACTCTTCACAAAGTACATGTACAGCCATTGTCCATTTGAGTCTTACGACTTGTGGGTCCAGACAAGACTAGTGGCAGTTTTAACAGATTTAATTTTACAAAAGACTAGTATCCAAATTTCATTGACATCTAAGCCCTCTCCTCACTATTCTACCATTTTGTCTGTTAAATAAAATTTAGACATAAACTAGACATTGAGCTTCTATTAAAGGTCTTAAGACTTGGTTCTGGGGTCTGGAACCATCATGTGACCCTCTTTTGTTTTTCCAATTCTGAATGTAATAAAATCTTTTACCCAAATGGGAGGAGAGAAGACATGGAGCCGTGTGGAATAGACTTAACAATGAAGAGGGGACAAAAACCCTTGGTGTGGGATGGGGAAGTAAGTCTGACTACTCAGTGCAGTCTGAACCCCTTCTCTTGCACTCTAACCTCCACCAGGGATGGTAATGCTGTCCACCTTGCATGAGGACAGTTCAGTAGTAAATGGGCTCCATACATGGTTCACCTTTTAAAATTTCCTTGTACTATGTGGTATAATTGTTCTCATTGGGGGACAGGACAGTACAGAGACTGAAAGGGAGGTCCCTACTTACCAGTGGTTTAAACTTGGCTTTCCTTAAATGGAATCCTACTTTTCCGTCAGAGGGTAATAACACCTAGCCTACAAAATCATGAGGAAGATAAGAATAATATATGTAAAGTGCATGGAATATAATGAGAGCTCCAACAAGACCTATAATTAGTTATAACCAAGAAAACAGAGGAGGAGTGGACTTCTTAAGGCTGGAGAGCTGGTAAACAGTGGAACTAATATTTCAAACTCATCCACAGACCCATGTCCCAGAGAACTGAAGGGGGATAGGAGAAAGATAGCTTTTTAAGGCAGTTTCACTTAGAAATTGAGGCCCAAAGAAAAACCAGGAGATGCCACCTCACCATGGCACCAGAATGGAACTCTTGGCAGAAATAGAACTTATGTCTGATCAAGACTGATCTACAGTGCCCACTGCTACCCACATTATAGTGTGCTACATTGGTGTGCTGGCCCAAGTGAGCTGACCCTCTGGTCCATCCTCCAAATCTACTACCCAACAGGGTCTTCTCCTTGCATACCTGAACCTGATGGTATAAAGGCTGAGGGCTTCCAACCCCTCCCTCTTTCTTTGGTGCAACCCCACTCTGTGCAATCCTCTCTGGGTTTCCTCTCATCTCTGCTGGACACATGTGAGTCTGGCCCCCACCTCCACCCAGCCTGGCTCCTCCTGAACTCCCAAATCCTGCATCAAAACCAGATTTCTGTCTTTTGTGACCAGATACAGACCTACTAAGCAAATACCCCCACCAACTCGGAAAGGAAGCCCTGTGCCCCACCCATAGTCACTGAGACCCTCATACCACTGCATCCCTGGAGGCTGGGCTGGAAGTGTGCACAGGATAAGCAGACACCAGACACTGGGCATTACTCACCCCCATAGTTCCTGATTCCCAACCCAATGCAGAGGGCAATGGGAGGCTCCCTACTTGGGGTAAGAGTTTTAACAGAGAAGTTAGGGAGACCCCAGGAGCAGAGTCCTGCCCGAATCCTGTGGTGCAGCCCTCAGCAGAGACACAGGGAGGTCTCAGAGGCAGCTCTGGTCTGAGGCCCACAGTGTTCAGACAGTGCCAAGGCAGCCTGTGCTTGTCCAAGGCTGATGCCACTTTGAATAAATGTTTCTAGAGGTCTTAACCGTAGGCTTAGTACATAGGTGCTAGAGGTGCAGCCAGGGCCTCCCACTCTGCAGTGGGACTGCCATGACCTTAAGGGCAGGGAAATGCCTGCTTCCACCCATCCCTCTTCACCTGGGCATTTCGCAGCCCTTGAGCAGGATAGGGACCTGGAGCAGACAGTAAATGAAACCAGGGAAGGCAGTGGTGGGCATTCATAGAAATAATCCAGAGCACACTGTGGCCTCGAACTCACAGTGATCCTCCTACCTCTGCCTCCTGAGTGCTGGGATTAAAGGTGTGCGCCACCACGCCCGGCTATGGGGACTCTTAAGACTTCATATGATGTTGCTTTGATATACGCACCCTTGCCTCAACCACTCCCTAAGGGCATCTGCAAAGACCAGTTCCTGAGCTTGCTAACTCTTGAGTTAAAAGAAGCACATGCAACCCTGCCACCTAGTGAAAGGGAATTTTGTGTTGATGCTGCTTGCCTGCTGCCAGCTGATAGCAAGCAGGTGCTCACTGGGTGGAGCTCCCTTGCTTCAGAGAGGCTACATTCCTGCTCCTCTGGCCCCTCTGCTGAGTGATTAGGATAAATGTGAGGTGCCCAAGGAGAAGCTCGCTAAGGCATAGATGCAAAAATGCCCTTCCTGTTTGAGAAGGCGCAGGAAAGATGTATGTCCTTTTTTGTGCCTCATTGTCATTGCCTGGAACTCCTGCAGTCTTCAAAATCATGAGAAAAAAAAAAAAAAAAAAAAAAACTAAGCTAGAAGGACAAGCAAAATACTGAAGTGACAAGGGAGAAAGTTAGGAAACATGTAAGGTCTTTGTTGTTAAGTTACCAATTCATCAGCCCAGAGGGGGAGGGGAATGCCTTGTGACTGTCTTGTTCCATGAAATGAATCACTTTTCTTATTTAGACCACTTTAGTTATTCTCAGCCAAATTCATCCTAATAGCTATAATTAATGATACCAGACTCTCACTAAAAGACATGAAGAGAAGCCAAAGTCCAGCAAAGCATCAGAGAGGGTCGCCAGGTTTGGGCTTCCTGGTAACTCTCAGCAAACAGTGTATTGTCTTCTCGTTACATCTGCTCAGGCATTCCTAATTCTGAGTGTCAATATTTGTTCCTTACTTTAACCTGAAAATCACCAGGAAAACAACTTATAGAAGGAGAGCTTTTATTTTATTTATGGTTTCAGAGTGTTCAGCCCATAGCTTCTTGACCCCATGTGCTCAGAAAGAGTATCATGGTGGCAGGAGGATATGGTGGAGGAGGCTGTGCACCCGTGGTGTGCAGAACCCAGAGCAGGAGACAGCGGTCAGGTGTGGCTTTCAAAGGGATGCCTTCAGTGACCTCTTTCCTTCATCTAGGTGCCACCTTCAGAATCTAGAGCCTCCCAAAACAGCACCATTAGCTATAGACCAAGCATTTATCATGGGCGCTTAGAGGCACATTACACATTTTTGGTGGTTTGATTCAGGTGTCCCTCATAAACTTAGGTGTTCTGAATGCTAGGTTTCCAGCTGATAGAGATTTGGCAATTAAGGCCTCTTGGAGGCAGTTTATTTTGGGGGGCAGGTTTATGGGTGTTATAGCCGGTTTCCACATGCCAGTGTTTGGCACATTCTCCTGTTACTATTGTCTACCTAATGTTAGCCAGTGGCTGATGTCCACTTGCAGCTCATGCCATCATTTTCCCCTGACATCATGAAGCTTGCCTTCAAGCCAGTAAGCCAAAGTAAACCTCTTTTTTCCCACAAGCTGCTCTTGGTCAGGTGATTTTGTGCAACAATTCAAACCTGACTGCAACAGTAAAGTTGCTACCAAGAGTGGAGTTGCTGCTAGACACCTGACTGTGTAGCTTTGGCCTTTTGGAGTTAATTTTCAAGAGGAATATAGATGTATTTGAAACCTTGGCCTAAGAGATGCCTTGCAGTGCTGTAAGTACAGCTTGATGGACCATTCTGGTCAGAGTTGAAGGACCTGAATGCAGTAAGAACTATGGACTGTGAGATTTGGCTTATGAGGGTTTTGAGAAATCATATGGGAAAGCGAGGCATGGTGGCTCAAATCTCAGCACTTTGGAGGTTGAGGCAAGAGAAATGCCTTGAGTTAAGGGCCATTCTGAGTTATACAGTAAGACCTTGTCTCCAAATAAATAAGTAAATAAAAGCAGAGAGGAAGGGAAGAAGAGGGTGAAGGAGAGAAGAAAGAAGGAAGGAAGGAGGGCGGGAAGAAGGAATGAAAGAAGGAAGGAAGGATGGGAAGAAGGGAGAAATAGAAGAAAACATATGGGACACAAACAAGGAGCCCAAGGTGAAAGCTCTCCTGCATTTGCTGTGATTACAGTGGTCTCAGAGGATCTGCGCTACGCTTCTCCTGTGGACCAGTAACTTCCGGAGGCAGGAGGGCACAAGTCGTGCCATTTCTGTCGTGTCTGTTCTATAGCCTTAGGTTGTGTGAACTTACTGAGCCGCCATTTCTTCACTGATGAAGTATGTCTTGAGATATTTCCCCCATGTCACTGTAAATGTATGTAGTAAGAACCCTTACATTTCAAACATAGAATATGTCATTCTAAGCTGTACTTCTAAAAATACCTTCTGCCTTTCTAGGCATGGCGTCACGGAAGGCTGAGACATGAATTGTGTGCCACCTAGGTTACATAGTGAGACCCTATGTACAAAACCATACATAAAGAATCTTTTCTAAAAGACAAGGGGGTTGGGATAGGTTTATTTAGAGTCACTTATAAATTATTCATTTATTGTATGTGTATAGACATGTGTGTCATAGTGTGTATGTGTGCAGGTCAGGGGACAGCTTCAAGGTGTCTGTGTTTCACCTTCTTGGAGGAAGAAGAAATGTCAGGATTAGATGGTCCACAAGCTTTGGATTCTCCTGGCTCCACTTCCCACTGTCATAGACACTTTGGAATGACAGATGCATGGTGCCACTACACATGCTGCTTTAAGTAGGTACTGGAAAATTGATTCCTGGCCAGCATGCTCTGCAAGCAAGCTCTTTTAACTGCTGAGCCACCCCCAAGCCCTATTTATAAATATTTTAAGTCAAAATCTGATTACTAGAAGCCAGAAAGAATTTGATTGATAAAATAAAATACTGATAAAACACAAGAAAAATAGCTGGAAATGGTGGTGCAAGTCATGTCAGCATTTGGAAGGTTGAGGTAGGAGGGTTATGAGGTTCAAGGTGAGCTTGGGTTACATAATGATATCTTATATCAACAGACCTTAAAATTATATATATATATATATATACATATATATATATATAATGTATATATAATGATATATATATCACACACATATATATATTAACTTAAACACATATGAAAAAATAAGATTTATACACTGTGCCTGCCACTTAGTTTGTATGGCTTTGGGGCAGTCACTTCCTTACATTTTAGCTCCTCACCTACAAATAGGAATTATAATCTTTATCCATTATATTTAAGTCAGACTTACATTAGATAATAAATCTAATTTTTTTTCATAAAATACAAGCTAAGGGGCTGGGGGCAACTCAGCAGTTAAAGGTGCTTGCCTACAAAGCCTGCTTGTCTGGGTTCCAATCCCCAGTACCCACATAAAGCCAGACACATATGTGTCTGGAGTTCATTTGCAGCAGCAAGAGGACCTGACACATTCATATTCATTATGTCTCTCTCTTGAAAATGAATAAAAATATTAAAAATAAAATCTGGATACAAATGCTAATTAGTGTCCAGGATCTCCCCTCCGCAGAACGTCCAGCTTGTCACCTAGGGTGTCCCGATTAGCCTGTAGCAGAAAAAGTCCAGCTTTAGCCACTAGAATCCTACAGAAAGCAAAAATCCATGGAAAAGGCAGCAGGGGATGGGCTGTTCCTTCTCTCTGGTGCACCTTCATTCAACAAGTGAAAAAAGCAGAATGAGAAAAATTCTAGACTAATTCTTAACATAAGCAAGAACAGAAATTAAAAGCCTAGAGTGAGACCCTACCTCGAAAAACCAAAAAAAAAAAAAAAAAAAAAAAAAAAAAGCCTAAATGGAAAAAAAATCACACCAAAATGGCAACTGGATTGCTTAGATAATAAAAGAGAAAAAGAAGCCACAACACAATGCATTATGAAATGAGGACATTAAATAGATCAAAAGAATGGTATCAAATACCTATAAAGCATAGGAGAGGGGCTAGACAAATGGATTAGATGTTCAGACACTTTCCTGTGAAGGCTTAGGACCCAGATTCGATTCCCCAGTACACACATAAGCCAGATGCACAAGATGACACATATGTGTTCATTTGCAATGGCTGGAGGCTCTGGCATGCCCATTCTCTCTCTCTGTCTGCCTCTCTCTCTCTCTTTCTCTCTTTCTCACTCTCTCTCTCTGTCTCAAAATAAGTAAATAAATAAATAACGTTCTAAAAAAAGCATAGGAAGAGGCAGGAGTTTTGGAGCTATTATCCTTGGCTGAAGATCAGCTGTGCCTGGGCTTAAACAATGGCGCTGTGAAACATCTTAAACAGGAAGGAGAGCATTGGAGATACAGGCTGCACGTGTGGTGGGGTGGGGGGTGGGGGTGAAGCCAGGCATTGGAATTCAATCTAGATAAAGAAATGGGACAAGTGATGAGAGACAAACATACTCATGGAGAGCAGGACAGATGTGTTTGCCCAACTATTCACAGCATGCCGATGAGTAGAATTTTTATCATAGGTCATACTATAGTCCAGTCCACATACAGAACAATGCTTTGGACAGGATTCAGGAAAGGAAAAGTGAGCACTGATGCTATATTTACCCAAATAATGACGAAATGTTTTTTTCTTGCTTGTTTTATGGTTCATTGACAATGAAGACACATGTTAAAAATGTAGACATAGGAGCCAGCCATGGTGGCACACTCAGGAGGCAGTGGTAGGAGGATTGCCATAAGTTCGAGGCCACCCTGAAACTACGCAGTGATTTCTGGGTATGGCTGGGCTACAGCAAGATACTACCTCGAAAAAAAAAAAAAAAAAAAAAACTGTGGACCCAGGTAATGACCACATATGTGCACACACATAAACACAAACACTTTAGGTATAATAACATTGTGAGCAGCCTTCACAAGCACATAGCATTCTGTCCTCAACCTAGACAACACTAGCAACTAAGTTCAACAAGTAAGAACATGTGCCCTTGTAATTCGTCTTGAGTTAACAACAATAACCACAAACCTGAGTGCCAAGATCAGCTCTGCCATGTGTCTGTGAGGGTTAGGCATATTCTCTAACCTCTCAATCTACAAAGCCGAGATGGTAAACACTTCATAAATTTTTGAAAAGGAGTAAGTAGAATAACACATAAAAGGAGCTGACAATATAGGTCCCAAGCAAGGAAAATAGGGAGACTGTTTTTCAGCGCCATTGTTGATACTAACCATTCACTTTCAAGGATACTTATACGTCTGTCCCCCTCCCACTACTACGCGAACCAACATGACTCTTTAACTTTCCCACTGCTGTTTGGATAATGCAAACTTCATGTCATCTTTGGCTCTACCATTGCCTTTAAATCACATGGCCTCCCTATCCTGTATTTTCCTTTCTATCCATCTGCACCTTCCTGTCTCGGCTGTTATTACTAAAAAGTGCTTTGTATATGGATGGAGCTCTATTAAATAACCTATAAAGAACTAAAAGAAATTGAACACCAAGAGGAAAGTAATCTAACCAGCAAATGGTGAGAGGAACTGGAAGACATTTCTCAAAAGAAATTCAAATTACCAAAATTACACAAAAAGATGCTTATCGCCTTTGGCCAACAGAGAAGTGCAAATAAAGAGATTCCTTTAAAAACTAACAGCAGAGCCGGGCGTGGTGGTGCACGCCTTTAATCCCAGCACTCGGGAGGCAGAGGTAGGAGGATCACTGTGAGTTCGAGGCCACCCTGAGACTCCATAATGAATTCCAGGTCAGCCTAGGCTAGAGTGAGACCCTACCTCGAAAAAAACAAAAACAAACAAGCAAAAAAAACTAACAGCAGAACCTCCATCAGGTCCAGCTATCCCACTTCTGAGTGTATAACCAAAAGAATATAAGCACAGCATAGAGATGCCTGCACATCTGTGTTCATGATGGCACTAGCCATTTTAGCCAGAATATATAATCAACCTAAATACCCATCAATTGATTAAAATAAAATGTTATATAATATACATTTATTGGAATATTATTTAGCTATAAAGAGAACAAAAACCATGTCATTTAAAAGAAAACAGGCAAAACCATATCATCATGTGAAGTGAAATTAGCCAGACTCAGAAAGCATCACATGATTTTTCTCATTTGTGGAATCGGGGTGGGAGGATGACATGAAAGTGATAGAGGAATTATTAGAAAAGGAAAACAGGAGAGAAGAGAGGGGTAAGAGGATTAATGGGTATGACTCTGATCAAAACGTGCTATATGCATGTATAGAAACGTTATAATAAAATGTGTTTTACATATGTGCTGATAAAAAGTGAAAATACTTGTTCATCATAAGAATTTATTTTCAATAGTATCTCATCAACATATGAATATACTTGTTCTTTATAATATTTAGAGCATAAGGAAGTCAATAAAAATTTTAAAACATGTTGGAAATGAAATACTGTGTCACCGATCACTTTGCATGTATGTGCATTGAAATATGCGTAGACTGACTTGACTACTTGACTACAAAAATAAAATAGTTTTTTTTTTTCACAACATGAAACTCTGAAGGACACATGGGCAAGTGAACATCATTTGACACAACATAGAGACATGTTGTGTCCTCTGTCCTTTCAATAACTCTGTTAGGATAGCCTCACTCTCCTGGAGCCCAACAGGGCACAGACCTAACTGCTATTAAAGATATTTATTTAGCCAGGTGTGTCAAATTTTTATTTAGCCAGGTGTCAAATTACCAAAATTACACAAAAAGATGCTCATCGCCTTTGGCCAACAGAAAAGTGCAAGTAAAGAGATTCCTTTAAAAACTAACAGCAGAGCTGGGCGTGGTGGCACACACCTTTAATCCCAGTACTTGGGAGGCAGAGGTAGGATGATCACAGTGAGTTTGAGGCCACCCTGAGACTACATTGTGAATTCCAGGTCAGCCTGGGCTAGAGTGAGACCCTACCTTGAAAAACCAATATATATATATATATATATTTACTTGAGAGAGAATGGGCATATCAGGGCCTCCTGCTACTGCAAACAAACTTTAGATGTACGTTCCACTTTGACATATAGCTTTATGTGGGTACTGGTGACTCAAACTCAGACCATCAGGCTTTGTAAGCAAGCAAGCAAGCATCTTTAACTGCTGAGCCAGCTCTCCAGCCCTAAGTCTGCTTCTATTATAACAAATTCTCACTATGTAGCCCATGCTGGCCTCAAATTATCCATTCTCCTTTCTCAGCCTCCCAATGGTGGGGTTACAGGTATGAGCCAAAACACCCAATTTCTTTTTTATCTTTATTGTACTAGCACTATTAGGGGCATAGGCCTCTACTATCAAAAGCAGGAAGGCTGGCCTTTTCTCCTTGGGACCAGGGACAGTGTTTCATTGTCTCTTAGTAGAAGAGGCCTGCCTTAAGGAGTAACTGAACTATGCCAGGTATGGCTGGAAAGATATTCAATTAATACTAATTATGCCACAAATCATAGAACTAAGAAAGCACTAATCAGTTTATAGGAGATGTTTTTATAGTCTTCTTCAACTTATAAATGAAATGATTCTGCTATTTAAGATGCTTTTTTATAATATTGCTTGGGGCATATGACAGACTTCCTTCAGAAAAAAGGGCATAGGAAATAGAGATGAGCTCTTTGGAAGGTACAGCCAGGAGGTCATGTTCAGTTGGAGACTTGTCAAGTAAAGGTTTTGCCCAGCATCTTAAAGTAGAGTTCCCGGGTCTCTGGGGTACCAGTATTGTACTTAGGGAAGAGGGGGCTTTGTACCCAGGGTCGTTAGGTAGGACCAGATTTTCCTAAGTGTCAGGTTTCTCATCTCCTTCATAGAGTTCTGTTGAAAAAGCCCCAGGACACAGTCTAACCATCCAATATTCCTCAGTTCCAACCCCCCTCTACAATCCCAGCTTGTGGCTTGTGTCTCACACTGGTTGGTCTGGGCAGGGTGACAAGCCCAGATCTTTTCCCAATCTTGTATCTAATGTAGTAGCACTCACTTGAGCAAACCATTCAGGAAAAATATGTATTGTTTAGAGGGTTTTCTCTTTATTTGTATTTATCGTACACACAATGATTGTTTAGGAATCTGGCATTTGAGAGTGAAAGCAAATAAATCACCCATCTGGACTCTCTGGATTCCAATGATGTCATTTCAGTCCTGGGAGGAAGCACAACTTTGGGAAGGATTTAATGAGTATTGAGTTAATGTCAGGGCAGCTGCTCTTCTGTAAGAGCAATATGACAACTGAGTATCTGAATGACTCTTCTGTGCCTCATAAAGCCAGCAGAGAGATTTTCCATGTTGTCACTCAATTTCCTTTTTAAAGCCTCATGTAATCAGTCCCAACTTGAGTTCTCTGCAGACTAATTTTATATTTTTGATTGTCTGGAAACAAAAACTATGCAATCCAACATCTTTAGCTTTTTCTTGGGCTTCCAGAAGGCATATAGACAATGTATTGCCTGGGCCAAGTCATTCGGCTTAAGTCAACACTGCCTCCTCCCTGCATCTTCCATCTAGGCTACAGTGCTTCACTATAATTATTATATCTCATGTGTCTCAATCTGAGCCCTACTGAAGTAGGACGCAGGACAACCTTCAAATCTTAGATGAAAAAAATATTTCACTCAACAAAATTAATAACAACACAAATACTGGGTCAGATTCATGAGTAAACATTAGTAAACTATAGCATAAATAATTAAGATTCCTGCTCAAAAGGATTATATACTAAGATTACATAGAGGCAAAAAAAAACTAGGTGTTTTATGTAGGCACATATCACTTCTGTGCTTAAGGAAGATGCTCACATCCCCATTATCCTTGTACATGTTATATGTCTTGTCCTCCCATTGCTTCAATTTCACCATCCTAAAGGACAGACCAAAATAATAATTGACACTGTTCTGAGGAATTATGAAATTCTTAGGACATAATGAGATCCAAGTAATCACTGGCTTTTACTTTCTCATGTACAGTAATAACATCCCTCACATTATAGCCAGTCACATGCTCAAGCTGAATAATAGGTAGGAAGTGGTATCTTTCCCAAACACTAAAGGGGAAAACCCTTAATTTTGCTCTCTCAAAAGACCACCTTAGGGCTGGAGAGATGGCTTAGCAGTTAAGGCATTTGCCTGCAAAACCAAAGGATCCCGGTTCGACTCCCCAGGACCCACATATGCCAGATGCACAAGGGGCCGCATGTGCCTGGAGTTTGTTGGCAGTGGCTGTAGGCCCTGGCATGCCCATTCTCCCTCTCCCTCTCTCTGCCTCTTTCTGTCTCTCTCTCTCAAATAAGTAAATAAAAATAAAAGATTTTTTAAAAATCCAGGATTTAAAAAAAAAAGACCACCTTACTCAAATACTACTCATCTAGAACATATGATAATCTTTTATTGTTTTTGTTGTTTTGAAACAGGGTCTCACTATGTACCCCAGGCTAGCATCAAACTCAAGATCCCCCTCCCTCCGTCTTCTTGGCACCACTGTACCTGAACAGCTGTATCTGAACAGAGCAAAGCAGCTATGGTCCTGGGAGAGGGCTCAAGGTCTGACAAGTCACTGGGCCACGGAGGTAAGGACATGTAACCCTCTTCCTTGACCAAGAAATGCAAGGAGTAGGACAGGGCAAGAAAATCATTCCAAAACAACTGCATGAAAGCTCAGCCTGCTGTCTTATACAAGTTCACACTTGAGGCCTTCCATAGTAGCCAGCATTCCCTGAACATTTGGTCCCAAAACAAGAAGATACAGCTTGAGAAGATGATCCCATGTGGTGAGCAGTTTCTACCCAGGCAATTGTACAATAAAGAGGTCCAATCATGGTTAGGGAAGGAGGCAGGCAAAGGAACCTCTGCCAGATTGGACATCTAGCCTAGACCTCAGTCATCCTCATCCTTGGCCCTGCCCATTTCCAGCAGCTCAGCTCGGGGACAATAGCATCACCCTCGTTTGGCTCAAAGTCAACAGCACCTTGATGACATAGGGAGAAAACAAGCAGCCATGTGACTCATCAGGTTCCAGACACTGTGCTCAATGGTTTACATGGAGTTCTATTTAACATACTCTGCAATAAACAAAATCATGGAAAGCATGGAAGCCAGACTGCTGAAAGTCAAGATTCTTTTATTCTTAGTTTATATTTTACTTCATTGCATTCTTACTTAGAGGAATCACAACCAATTATAGGTTAATCATATTTAAGACATCTGTTCATAAGTGCTTTAAAGATATTCATTTACGGAATTGAGAGATTTTTCAGATGGGCATTCAGACCGAGCTAGGAAATCAAATCTCGTGACTGTATAATCAGAACCTGCATGTTACAACATGACACCACCAGATACATGGTACTTTGGAGCACTTGAAATTTGGTTAGTGCTATTGTGCTACCAGATTTCTTATTTAACTGAATTGTAAATTATTTACTTTAAAAACTACAGCAATAGCTGGACCTGGTGGTATACACCTGTGATTCCAGCATATGGGAGGCTGAAATAGGAAAATTATGTGTTTGTGGCCAGTCTGGAGCTGCATAATGAGACCCTGTTTCAATAACAACAATAGTAATTATATGAAATATCAACTGAAGCAGTATAAATATTTTTCCCAATAACATGTTATCCTTTTAGGAGGAGATTGCATTTTGCTGTGATAATTTCTCACATGTGATCTTATCATCATGTACTATGTATATACATGTGGAGGACACATGTACTGCTTCTACTGTCACGTGTCAAAAATATAACACTGATTTAGTGCATGTCCACATTCTGATTGAGTTTCAATGAATTCTTTTCTATATAGCAATTCAAACTGTATTTTTGAACATATTTCAGATATCACAAGCTACAGTGGCACCTATACAAATAATAACTAGCAGTTATTAAGAATTTAAAATTTTCACAATTGCATCAAAAAAAATAAAGTACCTTGGAATAAACCTAACCAAGGAAGTAAAGAATCTCTACAATGAGAACTTTAAAACACTCAAGCGAGAAATTGCAGAGGACACTAGGAAGTGGAAAAACATCCCTTGTTCCTGGATTGGAAGAATCAATATTGTGAAAATGGCAATCTTACCAAAAGCAATCTACACATTTAATGCAATCCCCATCAAAATTCCAAAGTCATTCTTCATGGAAATAGAAAAAACAATCCAAAAATTCATTTGGAATCACAAAAAACCTCGAATATCTAAAATAATACTGAGCAACAAAAATAAGGCTGGAGGTATCACCATACCTGATTTTAACCTATACTACAGAGCCATAGTAACAAAAACAGCATGGTACTGGCACAAAAGCTGACTTGTAGATCAATGGAACAGAATAGAGGACCCAAATGTAACCCCATGTAGCTATAGCCACCTGATATTCGATAAAAATGCCAAAAATACTCATTGGAGAAAAGACAGCCTCTTCAGCAAATGGTGTTGGGAAAACTGGATATATATCTGTAGAAGGATGAAAATAGATTCTTCTCTTTCTCCATGCACAAGAATTAAGTCCAAATGGATTAAAGACCTTAACATCAGACCTGAAACTCTGAAACTGCTAGAGGAAAAAGTAGGGGAAACCCTTCAACATATTGGTCTTGGCAAAGACTTTCTGAATACAACCCCAATTGCTCAGGCAATAAAACCACAGATTAACCAATGGGACCTCATGAAAACACAAAGATTTTGCACTGCAAAGGACACGGTGAAGAAAGCAAAGAGGCAACCTACAGAATGGGAAAAAATCTTCACCAGCTATATATCTGATAGAGGATTAATATCTAGGATATACAAAGAACTCAAGAAGTTAAATAATAAGGAATCAAACAAACCAATCAAAAAATGGGCTATGGAGCTAAATAGAAAATTCTCGAAGGAAGAAATACGAATGGCATATACGCATCTAAAAAAATGTTCTACATCCCTAGTCATCAGGGAAATGCAGATTAAAACTACATTGAGATTCCATCTCACTCCTGTCAGATTGGCTACCATCATGAAAACAAATGATCATAAATGTTGGCGGGGATGTGGAAAAAGAGGAACCCTTCTACACTGTTGGTGGGAATGCAATCTGGTCCAGCCATTGTGGAAATCAGTGTGGAGGTTCCTAAAACAGCTAAAGATTGATCTACCATATGACCCAACTATAGCACTCCTAGGCATATATCCTAAGGACTCATCTCATTTCCTTAGAAGTACATGCTCAACCATGTTTATTGCTGCTCAATTTATAATAGCTGGGAAATGGAACCAGCCTAGATGTCCCTCAACTGATGAGTGGATAATGAAGATATGGCACATTTATACAATGGAGTTTTACTCAGCAGTAAAGAAAAATGAAGTTATGAAATTTGCAGAAAAGTGGATGGATCTGGAAAGAATTATACTAAGTGAGGTAACCCAGGCCCAGAAAGATAAGCGCCACATGTTCTCCCTCATATGTGGATCTTAGCTAAGATGACTGGGCTTCTGTGCGAGAAGGAAAAAACTCAGTAGCAGAGGCCAGTAAGTTAAAAAAGGAGATAGAAAGGGAAGAGAAAGAAAGGGAGGAGGGCTTTTATTAGGTTGGTATTGTATATATGTAAGTAGAAAGATTAAGATGGGGAGGGGATATGATGGAGAATGGAATTTCAAAGGGGAAAGGGGGGAGGGTATTACCATGGGATATTTTTTATAATCATGGAAAATATTAATAAAAATTGAGAAAATTAAAGAAAGAAAGAAAGAAAAAAAAGAATTAAAAATTTTTATTTTAACTGTACCATACTTATTTTTTTCACTTAAAAATAAGTATAAGGCTGGGGAGATTGCTCAGTGGTCAAAGGTGCTTGCTATGCCAGTCTGCTAACCACAGTTCAGATACCCAGAACCTATGTAAGGATGTATACATGAATCTGTAATCTCAACACACCTATGATAATGAGAGGTGGAATCAGGAGAATCCTAATGCTTAAGAGCCAGCTAGTGTGGCATTCCCTGTGGCAAACAACAAGAAAGGCCTTTCTCAGAGAAGGTGGAGAAGACAGCACCACGTGATTGTTATATGACCTCCACATGCGTAGAATAGGCACACCCATACACACATATACCATAACATACATACACACAATAAATAAATAAAGTATGGACAAATTTTTGAATCCAAAGTGAAGATGCATGACTAATGCAAATTGTCCAGAAGTTTAGATGAACTAAGGGGAAACCAGGTAGTGAGTGCAAATTCCATAAAACGACTATTGTACTTGACTGAAGTAGAGCAAAATGAGATAGCTGATTGTTGTATGTAAGTTTGCTAATGATAGTAAAGTGTCTTATAGTAAGAGGTATTTTCAGAAAATGCACAGCAAACTGAATTTTCAGTGTTTCCTTTCAATATTCAAAAATGATGAAATTACTTAAATAAAATTAAAATCAAATATCTAAAAAAGATTTAAGAACTTTTTGTATTATAAATATTTTTAAACTTTTATTAACAAGAACTGGTTTGGAAAGACTTTAGGGGGCTAGAGAGAGTGCACAGTGGTTAAAGGTGCTTTCTTGCAAAGCCTGATGCCCCAGCTTTTATTTCCTAGTATCCCCGTAAAGCCAGATACACAAAGTGGCACGTGCATCTGGAGTGCATTTGCAGTGGCAACAGGCCCTGGTGTACCAATTCTCTCTCTCTCTCTCTCTTTCTCTCCCTCTCTCTCTCCCTCTCCTTACCAATAAATAATATTTTTTAATTTTTAAGATTTTAATGTGTTCCAAGCTATTCTCTCTGGCCAGGTGTTAAATTTTAATTCCCACATATACATGTACAATATATGCATACATTTTCAGATGGAAAGAAGCTAAAATATATTATTATAATTTTAGCCTAGATACTTTGTCATGAAATTAAAGGAAAAATCTAAAAAATATCTACTTCAGGAGTAAAAACTTCAGTTAACTCACCAAACAATTGCTGAATAAAATATAGATCTTAACAGCAAGAAAGATAAATCAGTTCAAATTCCTACACACTCCAAGTTTCTTTTGTTTCTGTTACTTTTGTTTTGTACTTTTGTTTTAGTCAGAAGATATAAAATGAAGTACCGATTAATACTTTGGCTACGTTTCATCCCCAAGGACTTTTAATTTAGATCAAACCCATGCCATAGTTATTCTTCACTATCTTACATCTGCCAAAGAATAATTCTGGATAAATATAAAAAAATTAATTTGTACAAAGCAAACACTTTTCTAGCCAAGTGAGGTCAAAATTTACATTTATTATTATTTTTTCTTCGAGGTAAGGTCTCATTCTAGCTTAGGCAGACCTGGAATTCACTAGGTAGTCTCAGGGTGGCCTCAAACTCATGGCAATCCCTCCTACCTCTGCCTCCCTAGTGCTGAAATTAAAAGCATGCACCACCACGCCTGGCAATTTACTGGGATTTTAAAAAACAGATTGATTCCTTTATTTCCTTGTTTCACTATGATATATTCTAAAAATACGTATGCTTATTTTACTGAAGTACACTCTATGAAATGTGTCCTGGGCACTGTTATTAAAATTAGGCATTGTGGGCTGGAGAGATGGCTTGGTGGTTAAGTGCTTGCCTGTGAAGCCTAAGGACCCTGGTTCAAGGCTCGATTCCCCAGGACCCACATTGGCCAGATGCACAAGGGGGCACACGCATCTGGAGTTCATTTGCAGTGGCTGGAGGCGCTGGCACACCCATTCTCTCTCTCTCTCCCTCTTTCTCTCTGTTTGTTGCTCTCAAATAAATAAATAAATAATGAACAAAAAATTTTAAATTAGGCATTGCATACATGCAAAAGCAATGAGTCATTATAAATTTATGGGACTGTTGAGAAAAAGAGAATAGAGTAGGGATTCATGACTTCTTTGTCAGTGTTCTTTGGTTGAGCTGAAAGAGTTTAACAAAAATTTACAGTACTGTTTATTCCAATTCAGATTTTCTTAAAACTAAAGGAAGGTTTGATGAATATTTTAAGATAAAAGACAAAAAAAAACCCTATATGATCACATTTTTGCTGGCAACAACACACTAAGCCAAATCTGAAATTCTGAGGTTTCCCATAATATAATCAATATTGATGACTTTTACTATCTTCTTAACTGATTCCACAGGCAGTTTTTAATTGAAATTGATACCATTATGTAAATTGGCTACAAAACTGTGAAGAAATTGTCAATATTGATAAAGCTGTTTTCCTATTGATCAATGAAACTTTGAGATCATCTATGTTAATGTTTGTTAAGTTCTTGAAAGTGTTAATGAGTTTATTTAACTTGGTTAAGTTAAAATTTAGTTTGGAAACTGATAGTTTATGATTTCTCAAAATGACTACTACTAAAATTATGGAGCCAGGCAGGGTAGTATATGTCAATCATCCCAATATTCAGCAGGGTGAGCAGGAGAATCAGGAGCTCATGACCATTCTCAGCTACATAGCAAGTTTGACAGCCTAGTCTACATGAGACCCTTTCTTAAAACAAGAATAAAAAGAAGGACCAGTCGTGACAATGTGATGCAAATATCAAAGAATAATTTTCAGGGTATTTGAAATACCTTTGTACATGACTTTTCCACTATAGATTTATCAAATCATATGTTTCAGTTCAAGTATTTCCCATTGAGAATTGAACATCCTGAAAAAACTCCAGGAAACTTCTGGTTAAGATGGTGGCATAGGAAAAGCAGCCTAGGGGAGAAAAAGCCAAAAAATAAAAATAAAAAAGAGAGTACCTAAAAAATACACTCTTCTACTAAAAAGTGAGGTGTATAAGAAATTACCAACAGCAGCAGAGAAGTAGAAGCGATCCAGAGCATACAGAGCCCACATAGGCAGGCAGAAGCAGCTGCAGCAACAACTGCACCAGGTCCGTGGCGGCAGCAGGTCCACTGGGCCACAGCTGCAAGGCTCTGCTTGAGCTGAGGAAAAGCCAGGTGAGGGGATTTTCCACTCACCCTGAAGGGAGGACTGCAGAGACCAACAGAGGAGCGGATCACAAGGTAGTGGATAATGTGGACCAGCGGGAGGACGAGAACCACCATCCATAGCCTCCCCTCCCCCACCACCAGCGCAAGTGCCAGCAAGAACAGACACCTGGGAAAGAAAGCTCACAGCATCCACACCGGTGACTAGAGCAGCAATCTAGTGATCTAGTGACCCAGTCAGCCTACTTGAACCCACAGCACACCAAAGAGGGACCCAAGCAGAAGTGCAGCATAACTGAGACCAAAATCATCTCAAAAGGTAACTGGGATTACACCAGGTCAGTACCAGCCAAATGAGCCTGGTATATAGGCTTGAATCGGAGGTGCTAATCACACCTTCCATATCAGGATAAATTTTACATTAAATATGACAGATGGTCAGATTTGACATTCTTAAATAAGCTATATTCTGGACTTGTTATTTGTTGCTTCCTGGTTTATAGTGGCTTTGTTTCCTCTTCTGTTGTTCATTAGGGAAGGGTCTCACTTGGTTACAAGCTGACTTGGAACCCTCAATAGATCAGAAATCTTAACCTCCTAGTTGACAGGATTAAGGGTGTGAGGCAACACACACGCTAAGGGACTATGACTTTGTTAGAGGATCTGGTTGTCATAGTACCTACTCTTGCATAAATTCTCTGTGCTGTTTTTCATTGAATATGTACATTGTTTAGTTAAATTTTAGAATCTGACTGTATTTTGTTCCACTCAGCTTACTTGAATACTCTCATAGCAGGCAAACCCAACATCAAGGGTCACGTTTGTAGATACTCTGAGAGTCTTAAGAGCCACATCTAGCACTTTAAGCTCCTACCCTGAAGATATATAACATCAGATTGATTGATTCATCTAATAATATTGCAGCTAATTAGAAAATCCAAGCATTAATTAATACAAGATGCAAAAAAATATACATTATAACACAAGAAACACCAAAAATCAAGACAATATAAATCCACCAAAAAGTATTAATGCATCAGAAATGACCTCCAGTGAGAATGAGTTAGAGGAAATGCCTAAAAAAGATTTCAAAAGAAGGATTATAAATATGCTCAGAGAACTCAAAGAGGAAATCAAAGGGATGAGAGAGGAAATCAAAGGAATCAAAGAAGACACAGGAAACCAACTTAATGAAATAAAGAGGTCAATACAAGACACAAATAAGGAAATAGAAATGACAAAGAAAAACCAGTCAGAATTACTAGCAATGAAGAACACAGTCAATGAAATAAAAAACTGTGTAGAAAATCGCACCAGTAGAATGGATGAAGGAGAGGATAGAATATCTAAACTAGAAGACCAGATGGTAGATCTAATACAGTCCAACAAAGAAAAAGACAAACTAATAGGAAAGTATGGATAGGAATTACAAGATATTTGGGACACTATGAAAAGATCAAGCATAAGAATTCAGGGAATAGTAGAAAGAGAAGAATTTCACTCCAAAGGCATAGTAGGCATTTTCAACAAAATCATAGAAGGAAACTTCCCCCAAATTGGGAAAGAGATTCCAATGCAGATACAGCAATCCTTTAGAAAACAACCACACAAAACCTGGAAAGAACCTCTCCTCGCCATATTATAAATAAACTACCAAACCAAAGAAACTACATAAAAACCAAAGAAAAAATATTGAGAGCAGTTAGAGAGAAAAATCAAGTTACCTACAAAGGCAAGATCATCAGGATCATGGCAGATTACTCAACACAAACTTTAAAAGACAGAAGGGCTTGGAGTGATGTATTCCAAGTTCGGAAAGACAATAACTGTCAACCAAGGTTACTTTATCCTGCATAGCTATCCATTCAAATAGACAGAGAAATAAGGACATTCCACAACAAAAGCAGCCTAAAGGAATATTTAAAGACAAAACCCGCTCTAGAGAAAATACTTGAAAGAATCCTCCATGCTGAAGAGAAAGAAAAGCACACAGATAAGGAACCTGGAAAAAACAAACAATACTCAAATACTAGTTAACACAAGAGAGCAAAGGTAAAACCAGAAGAACTACAAAAAAATTGGCAAAAATAAACACGCACCTTTCAATAATATCTCTTAATATCAACAGCCTCAATGCCCCAACCAAAAGACATAGGTTTACAGACTGGGTTAAACAGCAGGATCCTTCAATTTGTTGCCTTCAAGAAACTCACCTTTCTACAAAGGATGGACACTATCTTAGGGTGAAAGTTTGGAAAATGCTGTTTCAAGCAAATGGGCCTAGAAAACAAGCAGGGGTTGCTATCCTAATATCTGACAAGGTATACTTCAGTCCAACATCAGTTAGGAAACATAAGGAAGGAAACTTTATATTGATTAAAGGCACACTCCAACAGGAGGACATTACAATTCTAAATATATATGCACCTAACATGGGGGCTCCCAACTTCATCAAACAAATGCTATTAGAACTAAGGTCACAGATAACACCAAACACAGTGGTAGTGGATGACTACAACACCCCACTCTCATCAATTGACAGGTCATCCTGACAAAAAATAAACAGAGAGACATCTGGATTAAATCACATCATAGAATGGATGGACCTAACAGATATATACAGACATTTCAACTAAATGCTGCAGAATACAAATTCTTTTCAGCAGCACATGGAACATTCTCTAAAATAGACCATATATTAGGACACAAAGCAAATCTTAACAAATACAGGAAAATTGAAATAATTCCTTGCATTCTATCTGACTACATTGGAATCAAACTAAAAAATCAATAGCAAGAAAAGCTATAGAGCATACACAAAATTATGAAAACTAAACAATACACTACTAAATGATGAATGGGTGAATGAAGAAATCAAGAAGGAAACCAAAAAATTCATAGAGTCAAATGATAATGAGAACATAACACACCAAAACCTTTGGGATACAATGAAGGTAGTCCTAAGAGGGAAATTTATAACTTTAAGTGTCTGTACTAAAAAATTAGAAAGTTCTCAAGTAAACAAGCTAATGCTCCACCTTAAAGCCTTGGAAAAAGAAGAACAAGGCAAACCAAAAATCAGTAGATGGGAAGAAATAACAAAGATTAGGGGAGAAATTAATGAAATAAAATCAAAAACAAAGACATCCAAAGAATCAATGAAACAAAGAGTTCGTTCTTTGAAAGGACAAACAAGGGCTGGAGAGATGGCTTAGCAGTTAAGTGCTTGCCTGTGAAGCCTAAGGACCCCGGTTCGAGACTCAATTCCCCACAACCCACGTTAGCCAGATGCACAAGGGGGCGCACGCATCTGGAGTTCCTTTACAGAGGCTGGAAGCTCTGGCGCGCCCATTCTCTCTCTCTCTCTCTGCCTCCTTCTGTCTGTCGCTCTCAAATAAATAAATAAACAAAAAAAATTAAAAAAAAAAGAAAGGACAAACAAGAGTGATAAACCGTTAGCAAATCTGACCAAAAGAAAGAGAGAAGAGACACAAATTAATAAAATTAGAGATGAAAAAGGCAGCATCACAACAGATGCCAGAGAAATTAAAAGAATCCCAGGGACCTACTATAGAAACATATACTCCACTATGAAAATCTTAAAGAAATGGATGGTTTCCTTGATTTATATGACCTACCTAAATTAAATCAAGATGAGATTAATCACATAAATAGATCTATAAAAAGTATGGAGATCCAAGCAGTTATCAAAAACCTCCCAACTGAAAAAAGTCCAGGCCCAGATGGATTCATTGGTGAATTTTACCAGACCTTCAGGGAAGAACTAACACCATTGCTTCTTAAACTTTTCCATAAAATAGAAAAAGAAGGAATCCTACCAAACTCCTTCTACAAAGCCAGCATCACCCTGATACCAAAACCAGGAAAAGATAGAACAAAAAAATTTACAGAGAAATCTCCATCATGAGCATAGATGCAAAAATTCTCAACACAATATTGGCAAACAGAACAAGAATATATCAGAAAGATCATTTACCCCGACCATGTAGGCTTTATCCCAGAGATTCAGGGATGGTTCAACATATGCAAATCGATAAATATAATGCATTATATAAATGCACTGAAGGATAAAAATCACATGATCATCTCATTAGATGCAGAAAAAGTATTTGACAAAATCCAACATCCTTTCATGATAAAAGTCCTACAGAGACTGGGGATAGGAGGAACATATCACAATATAATAAAGGCTATTTATGACAAGCCTACAGCCAACATATTACTAAATGGGGAAAACCTTGAAGCTTTTCCACTAAACTCAGGAATAAGACAAGGGTGTCCATTGTCCCCACTTTTATTTAATAAAGCACTGGAAGTCTTAGCAATAGCAATAAGGCAAGAGACACACATAAAAGGGATACAAATTAGAAAGGAAGAGATCAAGTTATCACTATTTGCAGATGACATGATTCTATACATAAAGTACCCTAAAGACTACCAGCAAACTGTTAGAGCTAATAAACACCTATAGCCATGTGGAAGGATACAAAATAAACACACAGAAATCAGTAGCCTTCCTATATGCTAATAACAAACACACAGAGGATGAAATCAGAGAATCACTCCCATTCACAATTGCACCGAAATAAATAAATAAATAAATAAATAATGTACTTTGGAATAAACCTAACCAAACAAGTGAAGTATCTCTACAATGAAAACTTTAAAACACTCAAGTGAGGAATTGCAGAAGACACTAGGGAATGCAAAGACATCCCTTGTTCTTGGATCGGAAAAAATCAATGTTGTGAAAATGGCCATCTTACCAAAAGCAATCTATACATCCAATGCAATCCTCATGAAAATTCCAAAGGCATTCTTCACAGAAATATAAAAAACAATCCAAGAATTCATTTGGAAGCCCCAAAAAATCTCAAATACCTAAAATAATACTGAGCAACAAAAATAAGGCTGGTAGTATCACCATATCTGATTTTTAACCTATACTACAGAGCCATAGCAACAAAAACAGCATGGTACTGGCACAAAAGCAGACAAGTAGATCAATGGAACAGAATGGAGGACCTAGATGTAAGTCTGGATAGCTTTAGCCACCTGATATGTGACAAAAAAGCCAAAAATACTTATTGGAGAAAAGACAGTCTCTTCAGCAAATGGTGATGGGAAAACTGGATATGTATCTGTAGAAGGATGAAAATAGATTCTCCTCTCTCTCCATGCACAAGAATTAAGTCCATATGGATTAAACACCTTAACATCAGATCTGAAACTCTGAAACTGCTAGAGGAAAAGGTAGGGGAAAGCCTTCAACATATTGGTCTTGGCAAAGACTTTCTGAATATAAACCCAATTGCTCAGGCAATAAAACCACAGATTAACTGCTGAGACCTCATGAAATTACTAAGATTTTGTACAGCAACGGATACTGAGAATAAAGCAAAGAGGCAACCTACAGTACGGGAAAAATCTTTTCCACTTATGCATCTGATAGAGGATAAATATCTAGGATATGCAAAGAACTCAAAAAATTAAATAATAAGAAATCAAACAACCCAATTTAAAAATGGGCTGTGAAACTATATAGAGAGTTCTCAAAAGAAGAAATATGGATGGCATGTAATCATCTGAAAAATGTTCTACATCCCTAGTCAACAAGGAAATGCAGATTAAAACTATGTTGAGATTACATCTCACTCCTGTCAGATTGGCTACCATCATGAAAACAATTGACCATTAATGAATAGTGAGGATGCAGAAAAAGAGGAACCCTTCTACACTGTTGGTGGAAACGTAATCTGGTCCAGCTATTGTGGAAATCAGTGTGGAGGTTCCTAAGACAGCTAAAAATAGATCTACCATATGACCCAGCTATAGCACTCCCAGGCACATATCCTAAGGATTCATCTCACTACCTTAGAGATACTTGCTCAACCATGTTTATTGCCAATTATTATCAATTCACAAAGCTGGGAAATGGAACCAGTTGAGATGTCTGTCAACTGATGAGTGGATATTGAAGATATGGCACATTTATACAATGGAGTTCTACTCAGTGGTAAAGAAAAAAAATGAAGTGATGAAATTTGCAGGATAATGGATGGATCTCAAAAAGATTATACTAAGTTAGGTAATCAAGGCCTAGAAAGCTAAACGTCACATACTCTCTTTCATATGTGGATCGTAGCTATAGATAATTGGACTTCTGTGTGAGTAGGATGAAAACTCAGTAGCAAAGGCCAGTAAGCTAGAAAAGAGATATAAAGGGGAGAGAAAGGAAGGGAGGGGGTACTTAATAGGATGGTATTGTATATATGTAAGTAGAAGAATAGATTAATGGGGGTGAAAAGGCCCAAGTGAGGTCAGGGGAAGAGATTGGGTAAAGGAAAGGTGAAGGGAGGGCTAATCAAAATCTAAGAGGATATAAACAAATCATATGAAAACCTATTTTTTTGGACAATGGGACACTCAGGACCCATAGATCGTTACTAGGAAATTTTCAGTGCCCGGGGTGGGATACCTTCCAGTGAGTTGTTGGCCAGGGAGGTCCCTGATGCCCCCAAAACATTACAGGCAATTGCCAAGGCCCTTGGTTTCCCACCAAGTATAGATGGTAAGACCCTACTGCTGAAGACTCCACATACTTGGGCTGCAAGGCCACTGAGAAATCCTGCTGCAACTGAGCTGATAACTTCCTCCATGTAGACCACCTGAGAGAAAGCTAGAAGAAGCCATTCTGCATACAGTTCAATGGGAGAGAGAAATCACCAGTGAAGATATGCCACAGTGGACACTGCAAGCCTTGTATTTGGCCAGCCTGGCTAAATGAGCCAACAGGTGCAACAGTTGTATGTCTGTCATGGTGGAAACCAACTGCCTGCTAATTGGACTGGAGGCCTACTCCATGGGAGGGAATACATCCCTGATACTGAAAACCTACAATAGGGGTAGTTGTGAGCCCTAGAGGTATAACATCTGCTGCTGTCTGGCTAAATGTATATGCTATGTTTATCAAACTGCCCAGTAAGCACTTCTGTTAATGTTCATACCCATATATTAATGCTACTCTCACTTTTTCTTTAGAGAACTTTCTGTTTTCAGATGGCAGTGACCTTGGGATAACTCAGAAGGCACCATGGTGCTGGAAAGAAGTGACAGGAGTGCTCAGCACTGCAATATCTCTATCACAGCTTCCAAGGCTCAGGGTCCATTGCAGAAGAGGTGGCGGAAAGAATGTAAGAGCCAAAGGAAGGGTAGGACTCCTTACAACATGTTCCTCCAGACACAAAAAGGTCTGGATATCCATGACTTCACAGTGCCTGACACTCCCTACACAAGACCATCATAATAGGAGGGTTAAAGATCATAGGAGGAAAAGATCATGACATCAAAATATAAGAGAGACTGATTGAGATGGGGAGGGGATATGATGGAGAATGGAGTTTCAAAGGGAAAAGTGGGGGGAGGGAAGGCATTACCATGGGATATTGTTTACAATCATGGAAGTTGTTAATAAAAAATAATAAATAAATAAAAATTAAAAGAAAAAAGAATTGAGCATCCAGGCTGGAGAGATGGCTTAGCAGTTAAGTGCCTGCTTGTGAAGCATAAGGACCCACGTAAGCCAGATGCACAAGGTAGCACATGCATCTGGAGTTTGTTTGCAGTGGCTGGAAGTCCTGGTGCACCTCTCTCTTTCTTTCTCTAATAAACAAATTAATAAATAAGTACATATATATATATTTTTTTAAAGAATAGAGCATCCATATCTAAAGTATAACTACATGAAGAATATATAGTAAGAACAGAATCTTAAAACATTTAAATGTTTTTATATTGTTCACACTTTAAAGGGAATATTCTGGATGTGTTGAGTAATATAAATAACTAAATTAATTTGCCTACTTTTTTTTTTTTTTTTTTTTTTTTGGTTTTTCAAGGTAGGGTCTGTCTCTGGTCCATGCTGACTGGAATTAACTATGTAGTCTCAGCGTGGCTTCAAACTCATGGAGATCCACCTACCTCTGCCTCCAGAGTGCTGAGATTAAAGGTGTGCACCACCATGCCCGGCTTTTCTTTTTCTTTTTTAATGTGACAGATAGAAAGATTTAAATTACATTTATGACTTAACAATGAATTTCTACCAGGATGCTAGACTGGTGGAGTTTGTACAAGTACCTCCTTAATAAATATGGTGTAGGGGGCCTCTCAGTGCAAGCAGGCATAGAAGTCAGCCAGGATGGCTGACAGTTACTCCAACCAGTGTGAGAATTCTTTTCCTCATTGGGTGTTAAGGGTTTGTTGCTGCTTGATATTGTCTTACTGCTCATTCCTCTTTTAAGTATGAAAGAAAAGGAAAGAAAGCTTAAGGCCAGATTTCCTCTGGAAGTTTTGCTAATACCTTAGAATCTATTCAGAAAATCCCAGAGTGAAATAGAATGCCCTTTCTACTAAATTTAAGAGACTAACTGTAGGCTTTTGACCTCAGAACTACCATAATCTCTGAGGAGAGAAAGAAAGAAAGAAAGAAAGAAAGAAAGAAAGAAAGAAAGAAAGAAAGAAAGAGAGAGAGAGAGAGAGAGAGAGAGAGAGAGAAAGAAAGAAAGAAAGAAAGAAAGAAAGAAAGAAAGAAAGAAAGAAAGAAAGAAAAGAAGCTGCCTTTCTGAGACTCTAAAATGCTTGGGTTTTTGGTCACTGGAAATTCGTAAAAGGTTTTAAAAATATAAGAAAAGTGAGGTTAAATGAAGTGATTAAGGGTAAAGATTAAAATTTAATAAGGGAAATATGCTCAATTTGCCTTTCTGTGTTTATATTTTAATATGCAGTAATTACACAATGATACGTGATTCATCATGAGCTAATAATTTTATATTTTTTATTTTAATAATGACATGGAGGACCAACATGAGTGACCAGATTGTATTTTGCCTTGTTGGTTGCCATCTGAGAAAAGTTACTTTTTTTGTGGAGAAGGTGGTGGGGTGCTACACAGAATTAACCTCTTTACCCAGTCACAGAATGTGGCATGCAGACATGGAAGCCGGGAGGGAGTGAGCTACCAGCAGCTCAGTGCTACAGTGATATGTCTACATCACAGGCAGCTCTGCACCCCAGGGCCTGGCACTACATAGGCAGCCAGCATCATTTGCTGGACGGAATTGTAAATTGAGGTCATTTCCACAGATATATTGTTGTCTAATCAGCTGGCAGAATGTAAACAATAAGAAACTAACTAAATAAATAATCCTTGGTTTTTTGTATTTTCATTTTTTGTTTATATCCATTTTGTTAATCAGAAAAACTTTTACCTCTTTCTTTGAGAAAATACAGTGGATCTACAGCACACTTAAAAATCCCTCACTACTTGAAATCTCAGTTGCCAAATATTCTCTATAATGGCATGCATGCATTTTCCCATATGTGTTACCCTAATTGAATGCCTGCTACAAAGTACTTGTGTGCTGAGGCCAGTGACAATTTAGGATGTGAACACAAGCCTAGGCAGGAGGAAGATCTGCAGTGGCACCTCAGCTCTTCTGCCTGTAGCATGGCTTCTCTCTTGCTTACACTGTTTATCTTTTTGTTTAAGCATGCTATTGTTGTCATTTTGTCTACCATGTTGAACAAAAATGTCTTCTCAGAAAGTGAAAATGAAATCCTGTGAAGTAGTATGTGAATCAAAGGCCAGAAAAGCTCTAAAAACTACTAAAAATTGAAATCGAGTGAAAAAAAGTATTTGAGAAGGTATGAATAAAACAGGGAGAAAGAACCAGCTCATGTACAAGATGATATAACTGGGGATTCAAATTCTTTGTATGTTTCAGAAATCTCTGGATATTGGTTATTATATAGACTTCTGAGTATTTGAGTAAGATGTGGAGAAATTGGTGGAAATGTTTAAAATGCATTTTTATTTTCTCATTTGATACAATAAAATATAGACTCTTACTATGTGAACTTTCAAAACTAGAAGCATTTTCAGTAACAAACTGTGTGGACAACGCTGTATGCCTGAGGCTATAGACTGAAAGCTGAATTAGACAGCATGACAAATAGATGCTTTTCTATATAGAAAGTTCTTTTAAAATGTGTTTATTTTCATTTTTTTACAGAAGTTATGGTTATATCCCCTCTCCCCTGGTCCCACTCCCAATTTCCTTGAGTGCTGTCCTCAGGAGGGTTATTGGTGTTCACTGCTGGGTAAACAAGGACTTAGTCTTTGGGGGACATGACTGTGCCTCAGGATATTTCTTCTTACACTACGGCTCCTACAATCTTCCTATGTCCTGTACTGCAATGGTCCCAGAACTTTGGTGGGTCTGTTAGCAGTCAGTTTAGTGTTGAGTTCTCTATAGCCTCTGGTTTTCTGATTCAATGTGTTTTGATTGCCTACTGGTGTCTGTTGCCTTTCCCTGGAGTTGGTTGTCAGGTTAGCAGTGGGAGGGATACTCATATCATTGCTTCCTCTGCAGTTTCTCCTGGGACCCTGCAGATATGGTAGAGATGGTACATCTTATAGTAGAAAGTCAGCTATCTTTTCTTGTCATATTGATGTATCTTGAATCTCCTGAGTTTTCTCTGCCATCTGTGAAATAAAACAGATTCTGCAACCAAGAATGAGAACAGCTTGGATTAAAGGTGGTATGCATAGTTATTTGAGTGTTTTTGGTGTGTAAGCACACTCTTTTTGTTAACAGACAAATGGAGGTTTCTGTATGGAGTCTATGAGTTTCCGGGCCATGACATTCTGACTTGGTTTCCAGAATCAGATATGAGTTCTCCCTCACTGAGAGGTCCTCATGTCCAATCAAAGAACAGTTGGTTACCCACAAAGTTTATGTGATGCTATTGCAAAAGTGAGTACTTCTTGCCCACCTGGTTGATTTTGTAGCTTTCAGCATCCTCTGCTTATTCATACTGTGGTTACAGTTGTCCCCCAGAAGTTCCTATAGTGTTTTCAGTAGCCTACCTGTATGCCAAACACAAACACGTGAGATAAGAAATCAGTGATGATGTCCTGATTTGCAAAAGCCACAAAAAATCAAATATTTTAGAATGTTACTAACCAATAAAGTAAAAGACCTATATAATGAAAACATATAAACACATAAGAAAGAAATTGAGGACACAAGAGGATCAAAAGACCTCCCATGCTCATGAATTGAAAGAATAAATATTGTGAAAATGGCAATTCTACCAAAAGCAACATACAGATTCAATGTAACACCAAAAAAAAAAATCCCAGAAACAGGGATGGAGAGCTGGAGAGATGGCTCAGTGGTTAAGGCATTTGCCTGCAAAGCCTAAGGACCCAGGTTCAATTCCCCAGTATCCATGTAAAGACAGATGCATAAGGTAACACATGCATCTGAAGTTCATTTGCAGTGGCTAGAGACCCTGATGTGCCCATTCTTTATCTGCCTCTCTTTCTCTCTCACAAATAAATTAAAAAAATTTTTCAAAAACTCCCAGCAACATTCTGCACTGAGTTAAAAAAAAAAAAAAGGCTCTAAACTTAGAGTGAGGTCAGGGGAAGAGGTTGAATAAAGGAAAGGTAGAGGGAAGCTAATCAAAATCTAAGAGGATATAAATAAATCATATGGAAACCTACTTTTTTGGACAATGGAATACACAGTAGCTATAGATTGTTACTAGAAAAATTTCAGTGCCAGGGATGGGATACCTTCCAGTGAGTTGTTGGCCAGGGAGGTCCCTAATGCCCTCAAAACATTACAGGCCATTGCCAAGGCTCTTGGTTTCCCACCAGGAATAGATGGTAAGACCCTATTGCTGAAGACTCCACATACTTGGGCTGCAAGACCACTGAGAAAAACTGCTGGAGCTGAGCTGAAAACCTCCTCCATGTAGACCAGCTGACAGAAAACTGGAAAAAGCCACACTGCATGCAGCTCAGTGGAGAGAAATCACCACTGAAGACACACCACAGTGGACACTGCAAGCCTTGTATTTGGCCAAACAGGCCAAATGAGCCAATGGGTGCAATAGCGGCACATCTGTCATGGTGGGAACCAACTGCCCTCTAATTTGACTGGAGGTCTGCTCCATGGGAGGGAATACATCCCTGATACTGAAAACCTACAACAGGTGTAGTAGTGAGCCCTAGAGGTATAACGTCTGCTGCTGTCAGGCTAAATGTATATATTATGTTCATCAAACTGCCCAGTAAGCACTTCTCTTAATGTTCATACCCATATATTAATGCTACTCTCACTTTTTCTTTAGAGAACTTTCTCTTTTCAGATGGCAATGACCTTGGGATGACTCAGAAGGCATCATGGTGCTGAGAAGAAGTGACAGAGGAGTGCTCAGCAATGCAATATCTTTATCACAGCTTCCAAGGCTCAGGGTCCATTGTGAATGAGGTGGCAGAAAGAATGTAAGAGCTGAAGGAAGGGTAGGACTCCTTACAACGTGCTCCTCCAGGCACAAAATGGCCTGGATATCCATGACCTCACAGTGCCTGACACTACCTAAACAAGACCATCATAATATGAGGAAAAGATGATGACATCAAAACAAAAGAGAGAGTGATTGAGAGGGGGTGGGGATATGATGGAGAGTGGAGTTTCAAAGGGCAAAGTGGGGGGAGGGAGGGAAATACATGGGATATTGTTTATAATCATGGAACTTGTTAATTATAAAAAATTAAAAATTAAAAAAATACTTCAGATGGAATCATCATACCTGATTTCAAAACATAGTACAAATCGATAGTAATCAAAACAGAATGGTGCTGGCACAAAAACAGACATAGACCAATGGAATAGAATAGAAAACCCTTCTCTCAATTCAAGCAACTACAGCTACCTAATCTTCAACAGAGAGGCCAAAAATGCACACTGGAGAAAAGACAACATCTTCAACAAATGGTGCTGGAGAAATTGAATAATGACATGTAGAAAACTGAATCTAGACCTACTTCTCTCCCCATGAACAAAAGTCAACTCTAAATAGATTAAGTGCCTCAATGTGAAACCTGAAACTCTAATAAAACACCTAGAAGAAAAAATAGGGAGAACTCTCCATAATATAGGCATAGGGCAAGACTTCCTGAATAAGACCCCCAAGAGCACAGAAAATTCGACGAGCAACCAATGGGACCTCATAAAACTAAAATGCTATTGTAAAGACAAGTAATCAATTGAGTCAATAGACAACCCACAGAATGGGACAAAAATCTTTGCCAGCTGTACCTCAGAAGTCTAATATCTAGAATCTACAAGGAACTCAAAAAACTAAACAATAAAAGACCAAATATACTATGTGTGGTGGTGCTCTCCTTTAATCCCAGCACTCTGGGAGGCAGAGGTAGGAGTATTGCAGTGAGTTCAAGGCCACCCTGAGACTACCTAGTGAGTTCTAGGTCAGCCTGGGCTAGAGAGAGACCCTACCTCGAAAAAGAAAAACAAGTAAACCAACAATGGGATAGAGAATTGAACAGAGAATTCCCAAAGGAAGAATTCAAACAGACAATACACACTTAAAGACATGTTTAACATCCTTAGTCATCAGAGAAATACAAATACAAAACAATTTTGAGATCCATCTTTTACTCCAGTCAGGATGGCATTCATCAAAAAACTGAAAGATAATAAATGCTAGCAAGGTTGTAGAAGAGGAACCCTCATTTATTATTGGTGGAAGTATAAACTTGTACAGCCATTATGGAAATCAGTATGGACATTCCTGAAAAATATGAAAACAGATCTACCACGTCATCTAGCTATACCACTCCTGGGCATATACCCTAAGACTCTACTATTTAATACAGAGATAAGTGTTCAACCATGTTTGTGGCTGCTCTCTTCACAATAGTTAAGATTTGGAGCCAGCCCAGATGCTCATGAACTGATCAATGGACAATGAAGATGTGGTACATATACACAATGGAATTCTGTATAGTGTTAAGGAAAAATGAAATAACGAGATTTGCAAGAAAATAGATAGAGTTAGAAAATAATCATTCCAAAAAGGACTTTTAATCATAAAGAATTTAATATTTTTGTTGTTACTAAAAGATCTCTAAAAAGCAAGTAACACAAGATCCCAGCTTCTTAAACTATGGGTTAAAACCCTATCTATGGTCATGTTACTGAATGTGGGGCTACAAAATATTGGATAATAGTAAAAGGTTTCTGAATGCATGATGGCCAAAAGTTAATTTTAAAATCAGATGTGCAATGGATCCAAGGTGTTTCTGGCAGAATCTTCCCATGCTATATTGTGGGACTTCACTGAGGCCTTATTGCTGAGGATACATGTGTGCTTTATACCATGCATGCTGTCATATCATGCAACACCAGTAAGATCTGCCTTTAAAGTACATACAAAGTTCTCTTCCATTACAGAAACATAATAGATTAATTACCGAAAACAAAGACTTTTACTATTTTCCTACTATTATTCCTCAGCCTGTAAGTATCAAATCAGTATACTTTTAGATTGTATTCTGTTAGAATGTTTGATTTAAAAATTGCTGTTTGACAATACAACAAAAATTGTAGGAAAATGGACGGACTTAGAACAGATCATACTCAGAGAAAACACACAATCACAGAAAGACAAATGCCACATTCACCACCTGTGGTTCCTAACCCGGCTCAGCTTCTGTTGCTGGCATACTGGGAAGGAAGCTGGAGACCAGGCAACAGGGGTGGAAAGGTTGGGGGAGGGGAATAGGCGAGTGGGGCGGGTGAATAAACACAACTCTAAACACAAATGAACTGGTACCACAGAAAGCCTTTCTCCTTAGAGGTAGACTAAAAGATACAACCCTCAACAGGAGTGTACAGGTGACACCAAAAAAGAAGGGCCCTGGAGAGGTTGGGTTGAAGCCTAACCTTAAAAAACTTTGGCTCTGACCTGTAACTCATAGTACCAGAAATAGGGGCTACCCACATTGAGCTGTTGATCAGAGAGACCTACTAGGGCCCCCAAACAAGAAAGGCTTCTGTCAAAGCACTTTATTACTGCCTGAGGTCAAAGGTAAGACCCTATTGTTGAAGACACCATGTGCTGCTGGCACAGAACAGGGAGAGGCCTGGCTGGAATCCTGCAGGGAGCCAATCCCCAGGCAGCTCATCTAAATGAGCTACTGGGGGAAAGTGGTCAACAGTGGTGTGAGCAAGTGGAGTCTAAGTTACTCAGAAACGAACAGCGTGACAAGAAGTATAAACCAGTGCAATGGTGGTACACAGCCTTGGTAGGTAACCAATGTCTTTCTGATTGGCTAAAGATCCACTCAGTGAAAAAAAAAAAAAAAAAAGAACCCATATCTGGAACTGGGAACCAGGTCTGAATCCTATGGAGACAAAGATTATGCCCTCCAATGTCAAGCTGCCACTAGTCTTTGGCTAAAAGAGGGGCTATATCCAGCTAACTCTCCCCAAATTAATAACACTTATCCCATTTAACCTATGCTGACTTCATCCTCTGTTGGAGAATCTGTTTTTCTTTTTCAGAAGGTAGTGAGACCTGAGGAGGTAAACCACCCCTCACATTTCAGTCAAGGCCCAGGCAAAACCACAAAGGAAGAGTGCTGCTTCCATGGTGAGCCTGACAAGCAGTGCCAAAATGAAGGAGACAGATGCTGAGCATACTCAACACATACCAAAGCATAAATCCTCAGTGAAGTAGATTTAAAACACACCCACCAAGGCTCAGAGAATGTTGCAGAAGAGGGGACAGAAAGATTATAGGAATCACAGGTTGGCATGTCATGCTCAGAGGCACTGCCTCTCCCCAGTGACTGACTGCCACTCCTACAACACATAACCTATGACCCCATGAGGAATACTAGTAACACCACTGAGGAGTGCTACCTACAAAATGGGGGCAGGGAGGAGTGAAAAGATGTTACCAATACATGATGTAGCCATACACAATATGTTTTTAATAAAAAATTGCTGTTTGAGCTTCTGAGTTGAGTCTCACCTCTACCACATTTACAGGGATCCAGAAGAAACTGCAGAGTAAGCAGAACAGTTCCCTATGCTGGCCTGACAACCCCCACCAGAGATAGAGCAACCAACACTGAAGTGAACTGAAACACATTGTAACAGAAATACAGAGACTACAGAGAACTCAACAATAAAAGCAAACTAATAACACACCTGCAAGGGGATTGTTGCAGATGAGGGAGCAGAAAGATCATAAGAGCCATGCGGTGGGTAGAAATATCCCGAGGCAATCCTCCCCAACCCAGAGACTGACAGAGGCCCTAATTACCCCGCAGAGAACACCAAGTACCCTTCTGAGGAGGGGCCTCAGGGAAATAGGGATGTGGTGGAAGGATACAAAGCTATAATCTATGTGAAAAAATATGTACACATACATATACACACATATATAAAAATATATAATATATGTAATTAAAAATTTTCAATGAATTTTCAATTTGAATTTGGGGATTAAACAGAATTTTCAACAATTTCTGCAATGGCCCTAAAATACTTTTGCCATTTTGTACCATGTATGTACGTGAAGCTATATTATTGGCATCAATAATTATAAAGCCAAAATATCAATAAGCACTGAAAACAGTGAAGATACTCTACATCCTGCAATGTCAAATATCCAGTGAAGATTTAATTCTTTATGTAAAAATAAGCAATCACATACATCTCATTAGCAGCAAATTTCATTTTTTGACCATGAATGTGCATGTATGTGGTGTGGGATGTGTGATGTTTGCACTTGGGTATACAGATGTGCAGGCCCCCAGGCACCTGCTTACAAGGCCAAAGCAGAACATCAGGTTTTCTTCTTTTATCACTTACATGTGTGTTTCCTTGAGATGGGATCTCTCCCTTAATCCACAGCTGCTGTCCCTCAGTGAACCCTTATTGCACATGAACACACCTGCCAGAAGATTCTTTCTAGTTTGCCAAATAGAGCTTTTGGTTTAAAGGACCATAAAAAGTACAAGAAATTAAGCCTCCTCTTGTGAACTGAGCCCAGGCCTTCAGAAGCACTGTGGTGAACCATGAGAGCTGCTTGCGTGGTGAAACAAGGTCAGAACACACACACACACACACAGAGAGAGAGAGAGAGGGAGAGAGAGAGAGCGAGCGTGAGAGATCATTTGCTGTTATTCCTTCCTGAAACTACAATGACATCATAGAAAAGAGAATTTTCAACGCATAACAACATACAGCATAAGGAAGAATCAATTGCAGTAAAATTCTGGAAGCTTCACACATACGGAAGGCCAAAACTAACTTAAATCATCTGTTGTAAGGCTGAGCAGATCCCAATCCTACTCAACCCCTCTGGTCCCATCCTGATATACTTAGGGGACGGTTCCTGCTCAGCTAAAGCAAGGTGACCAGAGTTTATGTGCTGAAGTCTGCGAAGCAGACATAGCCCCTATTTAGGACAGGTGCCTGACCTCCCCAGCCCAGCCCTCCACTGTTCCCAGACTGTCTGTAGCTAGGACAAGACACCCGGTAAGAACAGACAACTTTCTGGGACCTCAGACAAGCACAAGAAGAAGATTGAAAGCTACTGACAGCAGGGCATAACCAAAGACACATCTCCACCACTCTCCAGATCCTGACTGTCAGAGCTCCCTGTTAAACCACTGCATCCCCCGTGGCTATTAAACATGAGCAGATATGCAGGGGTCATAATGTATCAAAGAAAGCCTCTGTCTTAAAGGATGGAGACAGAAACAATCAGAAATCAAAAAGAAAACTTGGAGGAGATAGAGACCATTTAATCTGACAGAGGTGTGATGTCAGGAACTGAACAACCTTGAACTTTTCCCTACGAGCAGCACAAAGGTCCTGGAGACCTTAGAGCTTTCAGGATTTTAAGAGCCACTTACAATCAGGACTTGTCAACTAAACTGTGAAACAGGACCAAATGATATTCAAATACATATGGTAATAAAACATTTGCCCTGGTACATGGCTTCTCACAAAGCTGGCTGGAGCTGTACCTATCACAAATGAGAGGGTAAGCTAGTAAAGAGAAGAAGATGGGGCATCAGAAACAGTAAACCTAGACAGGGAGAGCGGCAAGCAGTATGAGGTGGGGCTGTAGGAGCCCGGGGCTACAACTTTTCCCAGGCCCAGCAAGCTGCAGGGCACCCTGAGGTATATCTGAGGTTCTAAGGTTTTTGTTTTTTATTTTTTTTTTATAATTTTTTCGTTTATTTTTATTTATTTATTTGAGAGCGACAGAGAGAGGAAGAGGCAGAGAGAGAGTGAGAATGGGCGCCCCAGGGTCTCCAGCCATTGCAAACGAACTCCAGACGCATGCGCCCCCTTGTGCATCTGGCTAATGTGGGTCCTGGAGAATCGAGCCTCCAACCGGGGTCCTTAGGCTTCACAGGCAAGCGCTTAACGGCTAAGCCACCTTTCCAGCCCTTGTTTTTTTATTTTTAATTTTTTCCCCCTGCCTTTGCCTCCCGAGTGCTGGGATTAACGGCAAGTGCCATGACACCTCTTCCTCCTCCTACCCTCCCTCTTTCTTTAGTTTTATTTTTTGAGACAGAGTTTCATATTGCCCAGGCTGGCCTTGCTGTATAGCTGAAGATGACCTCGGACTTTAGGGGATCATCACCATGCCTGATTTTATGCAATGCTAGGAATCAAACCCAGGGCTTTTTACAACATAGGCATTTTACCAAGTAAGCTATATCCCTAGCCCATATTCTAACATGTATATATTTCTCTAAGTTAATATATATTACACTATATAATAGGCCCAGGAAGGAAGAACACTTTACCAGTACCTGTTAAAATTACAGTTGCTAAACCCAGCATGATGGCTTCATATCTATATGCTAGCACTTGGGAGGCTGAGGTAGGAGGGTCACTGTAAATTCTAGGCCAGCCTGAACTACATAGTGAGTTCTAGACCAGCTTCAGAATGAATAAATAAATTTATAACTATGCCAAGAGTGTGGTGGTACAAGCCTGAAATCCTAGAATTTAGGAACCTGGGGTATAAGAAGATTTCCAAGATAATTTGGGCTATAATGGGGAGACCCTGTTTCATTAAACACTAAAAGAACATTATTAATGATAAAATTACAATTACACATACTACTTGTGACACTGTAACTGCAATTCTTGGATTTAAATTTTTAGTTATTGATTTTATTTATTTGAGAGAGAGAGAGAATGGGTGCACCAGAGCCTTCAGCCTCTATCTCTAAAGTGTTTTATTTTTATTTATATATTTATTTATTTGAGAGTGAGATAGAGACAGACAGACAGAGAGAATGGGTGTGCCAGGGCCTATAGCCACTGCGAGCAAACTCTTGACGCATGCACCACCTTGTGCATCTGGCTTTATGTGGATCCTAGGGAATCAAACCTGGGTCCTTTGGCTTTGCAGGCAAGTGCCTTAGCCATTAAGCCATCTCTCCAGCCCAGGTGTTTCTTTTTTCTTTTTTTTTTTTACTTCTTATGACGATTATTTTTATTGAGCTTTCAAATTTAGAATAGTTTTGATCTAAATATATGTACTTATGACTTACTGGAAATGAAAAGTTAGTGTAATCAGTATGGACTTTTGCTACCAGTTTCTTTTCAATCCACTTTTGTTTTCCACCCAGTACTTCATTTTTATCCCTCATAATTTCATAGCAAGTTATCCAGATTGTGTCTTCTGGACTGAGCAGTGATAGAACCTATCTCTCAAATGCTATTTTGAAGAAGTGTGGAGTAAATGATTTTGGTAATCTGTAGGACAGCTGCATGCAGTGTGTACTGAATTATAACAGTGCCAAATCCCTTATAAAAACCAAGCATTCCTTCCTCCTGCTTTACAGGTGTTTCTTTTAGAAAGGAAATGGATAAGAGACCTGGTGGCTCTGAATGCCTTGAAAGTTTAGCTTGCAGAATCAATGATGAACTCGCAAGAGTCAGAACAAACAAAAACTCAAGTCTATGGTTATTTCTAGGGTAGATTTAAAACAAAGTAGTTCAGGAAGGAGAACAATTCTCCAACTAACTGAGCTTATATATCCACATAATAGTAAGTGCAGAATATGGATTTTACAAGGTATTTTGGGATAGAACCATGTAAAACAAGCAACTTATTATCTTTCCTAGACTTAGCCTTGGGTAGGGGTGGGCAAGAAGACTGAACAGTATAACCTAGGAAGGGTAGTAGAATACAGCCAAACCTCCTATGCCAACCTAGGGAATTTATGTATATATAGCAAGTGTAAACATGCTATCGGAAAACATGGAGATAAATACCCAAAGAGTTGGATAAAGAAAGATACATAATTCACATGAAAAGAGGAAATAAGGTAAAAGTTATATTTTTTCCTTTTACATTTCATTTTTATAAGCCCCATAAAATGAATCTTTAAAATTTGTTTATTTTTATTTATTTATTTGAGAGCAACAGATAGAGAGAGAAAGAGGCAGATAGAGAGAGAATGGGCACGTCAGGGCCTCAAGCCACTGCAAACAAACTCCAGACACGTGCGCCCCCTTGTGCATCTGGCTAACGTGGGTCCTGGGGAATCGAGCCTCGAACTGGGGTCCTTAGGCTTCACAGGCAAGCGCTTAACCACTAAGCCATCTCTCCAGCCCTAAAATGAATCTTTAAACACACACACACACATGAAAATATAAATTATAAAGAAACTTGACTATTTCTGTCTGCATTTTGTGGGTAGGGTAGAATAGCATGTATTACAATCAAAAAAAAAATGTTTTGCTATAAGTCTAAGGGTATGATTGAGAATGCTTTTCATTGGTCTAAGGCTCAGAGGTTATGTAAATCCAGTCCTGGCTTCCTGTATAGTTTCTTAATATAGTTTCTTAAAATAATTCGGTGAAAGGTTCAATGCAATGAAAAGTTTGAAAAGTTCGCCAGGCGTGGTGGTGCACACCTTTAATCCCAGCACTCAGGAGGCAGAGGTAAGAGGATCGCCATGAGTTCAAGGCCACCCTGAGACTACATAGTAAATTCCAGGAGAGCCTGAGCTAGAGTGAAACCCTACCTCGCAAAACAAAAAAAACAAAAACAAAAAAAGTTTGAAAAGTTCAAAGCATATTTCTTTAAAAAAACCCATGAACCAAATAATAAATCAAGATGGAAATAAAATGTATAAGCTCAAAGGAGAATAAAATAGCACATATCAAAATATACACAACACTACAACGGTATATTTGTGGGAATTTTATAGACTTAGAAAATAAGAAAAAAGAAAATAAGCAGTCTTTTTTTTTTTTTTTCAAAGTAGCGTCTCACTTGCCCAGGCTGGCCTGGAATTCACTATGTCCCAGGGTAGCCTTGAACTCACAGTGATCCTCCTACCTCTGCCTCCCAAGTGCTGGGATTAAAGGCATGTGCCACCATGCCCAGCCAATAAGCAGTCTTTTTTTTTTTTTTTCCTGGTTTTCCAAGGTAGGGTTTCACTCTAGCTCAGGCTGATCTGGAACTCACTATGTAGTCTCAGGGTGACCTCGAACTCATGGTGATCCTCCTACCTCTGCCTCCCAGGTGCTGGATTAAAGGCGTGCGCCACCACGCCTGGCAATAAGCAGTCTTTTAAAATAAATATTTTATTATTTATTTATTCGCTTATATGTATGTGTGTGTGAGAGAGAGAGTATGTATGGGTACTTGCTGCTACAAACAAACCCCAGATGCATGAGCCAACCTGTACATCTGGCTTTACTGGGTAATTAAACCCAAACCATCAGGCTTTTCAAGCAAGTGTCTTTAACTACTGAGAAATCTCCTAAACCTAACAAATTAAGAGCCTTAAAAAATTGTAGAAAGAAAAAATAGAACACGCAGAGAAAAGAAATTCGAAAGTTGATGTTTTAAAAATTATAACAGATGCTCTTTGACAACATCATGAATGTTAAGATCTAAAAGTAATTCCAAATTGTAAATATAGAAGATGTTTTAAGATATTAAGCTTTCTCATATGTAGATTCTAGCTTCAAATGCTTAGATTTGTATGTGAGTTGGAATAAAACTCAGTAATAGAGGCCAGGAAGCTAGAAAGGGGCCATGAGGGAGGAGAAGAGAGGGCTTAAGGGGAGGGTATAGTATATATGTAAGTAGATGGGCAGGGTACTTGGAGAAAGTGGTCTAAGGAGGGTCAGTGGAGAGGACGGAGAAGAGACAGGTGTGGAAGAAGAGTTCATCAAAATTAAAGATGTTATGAATAAGGCATATGGCAACCTACTTCTTTGCTATATATATCTACATTTATATCTATCTATCTATCTATCTATCTATCTATCATCTATCTATCTATCATCTATCATCTATGTGTGTGTTTAAAAAGAGAGAGTTTGGCCAGAAGTACACTATGAAGATGGATAATACTGTGCCCAGAAGCCATATATGGTGGTTTGATTCAGGTATCTCCCATAAACTTAGGTGTTCTGAATGCATCCTGAAGGCACCTGAGGCAGGCTTATGGGTATTATAGCCAGTTTCTTCTTGCCAGTATTTGGCACTTTCTCCTGTTCCTGTTGTCCACCTGATGTTGGTAAGGAGGTGATGTCCAACCTCTGTTCATGCCATCATTTCCCGCTGCCATCATGGAGCTTCCCCTTGAGTCTGTAAGCCAAAATAAACCTTTTTCCCACAAGCTGCTCTTGATTGGGTGATTTCTGCCAGCAAGGTGAACCTGACCGCAACACCATCTATTGTTATAAGAAAAATTCAGTGCCAGGGGTAAGATACCTTCCAAGGTGTTATTGGCCAGGGAGGCCCCTGATGCCTCCAAAACAATACAGGCTATTGCTAAGGCTCTTGCTTGTCCACCAGAACAAGATGGTAAGAACCTCTTTCGGAAGACATCATATGTATGGGCTGCAAGTCACTGAGAAACAAGTCACTGAGAAACAGCTGAGCTGGAAGCCTCCTCCCCATCAAAGAGACATGCAGGAGAGAAAAGTTGTCAGTGATCTTAACCAACAGTGGACCCTTCAAGCTTTATTGCTTGCCAGCCAGGCCTAATGTGCCAACTGGTACAATGGTGGCATGTCTGTTATGGGGGAAACCAACTACTCTCTGATTAGGTCTGAAGCTTGCTCTGTTGGAGGGAATTCATACCTGGTACTGAAAACTTAATCAAGAGCCTATGGCTGAGAAGGTCATAGACCTAGAGGAGAGGAAGATTACTACTGTTTCCTAGCCAAATTTATATATTATGCCCACCAAACTGTCCTGTAAATAATTATATTTATGCCTGTATATTAATACTACCCTTACTTTTGGTTAGAGAAGCTTCTCTTTTCGGATGACAGTGACCACTGGGGTGAATTAAAACTCACCAAAGTGTTGAGAAGTAACAGTGGAGTGTTCAGCACTAGGTAAGATATCTCTATCACATCCTTCAAGGCTCAGTGACCATTATGGAAGAAGTGGCAGAAAGGATGTAATAGCCAAAGGAAGGGGAAGAGTGTTTTGCAATACTGTCTTTCAAACACAAAGTGGCTATTGTATTCATGACTTCATGCTGACTGATGCTGCCTACATAAGACTTGCATATTAGGTGGTAAAAATGATGAAATAAAAATAGAACAGAGGGCTGGAGAGATGGCCTAGCAGTTAAGGTACTTGCCTGCAAAACCTAAGGACCCAGGTTTGATTCTCCAGGTCTCATGTAAACTAGATGCACATAGTGATGTATTCACCTGGAGTTCGTTTGTAATGCCCTGGCATGACCATTCTTGCTCTCTCTCTCTCTCTCTCTCTCTCTCTCTCTCTCTCTCTCTCCCTGTCTTTCTCCAGTATATAAATAAAAATAAATCTTAAAAACAATAGAGACCAGTTGGAAAGAAGAAGGGATTCAGTGGAGGGAGATTTGTGAGGGGAAATGGAGGACAGTGGGAGGGGATTATGAGCATGGTATATTGTCTATATGTACAGAGGTTGCCATTAACAATTTTTAAAAAGAGAAAGAAAAAAATCACAGGAAAAGATATTAAGGGAAATATAAACAATCATATAGCTTAAAAATTAAAGGAAAACATTTCATACCAAGATCAATTCAAGAAGCAATAGAAAAATCTGCATGTACTAAAACTATTCAATAAATTGAATGATTAATTAATTAAACCCTTTCCTTCCTTTACAATAAACAAACAAACAAATAAAATTAGTCAAGGAACAAATAATTCTAATGTTATACAAATATCTCTAGATAATAGACAAACAGGAACTACAAACCAATTTATTTCACCAAGCTACTATAACTTTAAAGCAAAAGTATATACTGGGACAGTAAGATAAAGAGAATTTGTATTGCTAAATAGCAGTGCAAAGTACAAGAAAAACACTGAAAGTTCAAAGGCAACCATACATTCAATCTCTCTGACATTTATTGTTAAATTTTGACAAATTAAACAAGGAAATCATTTCATTAGATGCTTCAGAGAATTTACCAGAGTTAACACAGGTTCATGTTAGAGGACATATGAACTTTTCTTTCTTCAACCTATTTGCAATGGCTGCTGGTTTGTGGAACTGGAACTCGTTAACATCAGTCTGTATGTTGCTATCTGGCCTTTCAATTAGGATCTTTTGACAAAATTATAGCAAGATGTCTTTAAGACAATAACATAGGTAAGAACTTGTTATATAAAATACAAAGGCACAGATCATAAAGAAAGACTGATAAAGCTGGGCGTGGGGGTGCACGCCTTTAATCCCAGCACTCAGGAAGCAGAGGTAGGAGGACCACCGTGAGTTCGAGGCCACCCTCAGAATACAGAGTGAATTCCAGGTCAGCCTTGGCTAGAGTGAGACCCTACCTTGGAAAAAAAAAAAAAAAAAAGAATGACTGATGAATTCAAGTTCTTTACAATTGAAATGTTCTACAAAACAAAACAAATAATTTTAAAAGGGACAATTGACAAATTGGGAGAAAACACTACAACATATTACCAATAATATTTTGAAAATATAACTATCTCAAACAATCCAATCTATTTTTACATGTAAAGATTTTATGACCTAAAATAATTAAGTTATATAGGTTTTAAATAAGATGCAACTAAAGAGAGAATTAGTTGAATTAGAATATGGAAAACAGAACTGAAAAAATTTCTAAAATGTAGCTTTGATATTCAAAGGTAAAAACATGAAAGATAAATAAAGAAATATTAAGCTAAGAAAAGTAAGATAATATATTGAGAAATTCTAATGAGAATTAATCTTAGCTCAAAAAGGAAAGAACAGAGCATTTGGGCCACAAGAAATATTTAGAGGGAAAACTGAATCATTTCCAGACCTGATGAAGAGAAGCAGCCTTGTTGGGAGCAATTTACAAATGTAGTTTTCTAAAGTTGAGTATGTTTATCTCTCAACAACTTGAATATGTACACACTATAAACAGTTTCCTGCACATGTGTGCCAGGTGGCATACCCTCTGGTATGTTTAGGTCATCAGCTTTTACAATTGGAACATAGTAAAAATAGCAGTGAAAGAAAGATAAACGATAACATATGCATATAACAGAAAACCAGGTAACATAAAGTACAAGTATTAACATAAATAAATCTCATAAAAACATTGAGGAATGAAACCAAACTGCAGATACAAACAGTACCATGTATTTCAAGTGTAAAGAAATGTGCAGAACAACTGGATATTGTGGCTTATACATGTAATCACAGCTCTTTGGAGACTGAGGCAGGAAGATTGCCACAAATTTGAGGCCATCCTATTCATGTGTACAAAAGAGAGAGAGAGAGAAAAGAGAGAGAAATACAGAATTAATAGGCAGCAAGTCCAGGTGGGGACTATCTTTGGAGGCAGTGGGGTAGGAGGAGTTATTATCAAAAATGAAGGAAATGAGAGGAACGAAGTCTTACATGGTATTGGTACTATTGTATATCTTGACCTGAATGGAGTGTTAATAAATTCCTTATATTACTCTGTATAACATTCTTATGCCTGAAATATTTCAAAATGCATTTTTGAATCAAGGCTATTTTAAAAGAAATATTACTATAATAGTTTCTGGAGACATTTAAAAACTCACAAAATACCATTTATCTACCTGTTCTCTCTGAATCAATTTTTCTCCCATGGACTACACTTTATTTTTTCTGGGCTAATAATATAACAGACTTCCAGTTGCAGGTGTCTTTTCTCTCTGCTTTTCCCTTCTGTTCAGCTTATAAACATGCTCAAGGTTCTGCTATTTTAAAATAGATCAACTAGGAACTTCTGCCCTCATGTGCCTGCTATGAAATGGTTGCCTGCATGTCCTATCTCCTGCCCATCATGTTCACAATAATCTGGCTCAACCCACCTTCCTAGAAGAGTTCACCTAAGGCATCAACAATCCACTGAAAGTTCAATGTAGAGGAATTTACCAGCCGCACGGACACTTGCTATATTCCATGCTGTTGATCACTCCCTCCTTCTTGAAACTCTCTCGTCCTTTGTTTTCTAACACTCTTCTTGTCCCCTCACACTTCTCTTCAGTATTCTCTAACCACTAAACCATCTCTGGCCTACTTCTCAACACTCTTCACAGTCTCTGAGTTGTCACTTTTGTAATAACTCAGATACATACAGGTGGGTGTGTTTCTGAATTCTGTTCCATCCCATTCATCAGTTTATGTGTTCTCCTTCCAAAATTCACTATCTCAATTAATTACTGTATCACTACAATGGATCTTGATAAAAAACACAGAGTTTCTACATTTTTTGTTACAATATTGTCTTGACAGCCTTTGAACTTAAACATGTTTTAGAAAATTTGGTTTTTAAATTTTTTTCCATAGATGTGACCCCAAAAGGGTTTGAAACATTTTGCAATTCTGAAGTATGAGAATATTAAACCTGTTATTGTTACTCCTGTCACGATATAACTTGGGGTTGACTCTTTCAAAATGCTTTCTTTGTGCTCATGACAGGTAACTGTGGCTCTCTTCTTTCTTTTTTATTAGATATAGACATATTTAGTATGTAAACAACACATGTTGGGATCATCCTTTCCCTTCTCCCTGCCCCTATTCTGAAGAGGCCTTCCTCCTTGGGGATGCAGGTCAATCCCATGAGGATTATATTCCCCTTCAAGACTGAGCATTCCCTGAGTGACAGATATGATCTTGTTTGTTTACAATTCCCAGAACCTGACACAACATAGTAGCCATTCCTTCCTTGCCTCTTGGTCAATACACCCTGACCTGTTTGCTCCAGTGAGTTCCAAGGATTATGGGTGGTTAACTGGAATACTTTCTGTTTTTCTTGAAAGAGGATGCAGGCATTTTCTGCATTTCATTACAAGCCCAGGATTTTAACTTCAGAAGACAAGACCAAGACAGCTGCTGAGGCCCTTGTACTCAGCTTATCTCTCCATCCAGATGCTCCTGTCCAGTGAGAAAGGGACTTCCTGAAAAACCATCTCTTTTCTTTCCCACCTCTGCTGCATCTTGACTCCATTAGGTTTAGTTTACTTCCTTCCATTCCATTGATGTAGAAGGGTCATGACCTGTGAGATTCAGGGAAGCTCAGCAATACTCCCATAGTGCCTCAATTTTTATGCACTTTTTTATTTAGTACATCTCATATCTTTTTGAGAAGTATGTGGAGATGGGAACTTGAGTGTCTGGCAATTGGCAGAGCTAGGAGTTCTGGATTCCTCAGGCAGTCCTCACCTATGTTTGTATCCTGACATAGTTGTTAAAGCCCCTTTCACTGTCAAAAATGACCATTTTATGATAAATTATAGTCACTGGGATCTATGGATAGTCCTGAAGCAATCTTGGGAGCCACAATGGGCAAGTTGCTCATCCAGGGTCCAGCAAACCCTCTCTGAGGGTGGCCTTCAGCAGCTGCTTCAGCTAGCTGTGCAGCTGGGTGCCACGCAGGTGCCCAGGCCTTGCCATTTCTGGGATTAGGACAGTACCTGACCTTGGAATCCCTGCCCTGTCCTAACACACATCCTTCCAAACCTTGGCACTAAGATCACTGGTTCAAGGCCTTAAGCTTCCCACCCTTAATTCCAGACTCTCCCACACCACACAAACTATTATTAGGTGTCAGCACCAGAAACTAGATCTGAACTCCCTGACAGTCCTTTGATCCCCAGCGGGGGAGAGAATGGCCGGAAGGGACAGCCCAGCCTGGAGCTAGACAGTCATAGTGCTTTCCTCTGGACTCTGAAGGACTACAGGCCAGCAGGAAAGAGCACAGCTATTCTTAGCCAAGGTGTGGGAGCCTGGCAGGAGCTCCAGGCGCTGCCTCAAGGGTCAGAGACCGGAATTGGCCATCCACTCTGGCTGCTTCCCCTCTCCCTTGGCTGCCCCCCACACAAGGAAATGGCCACCTCACACCTCCTAACTAGCAGTCACTTGTGAGTCAGAATGGTGCCACCCCTCAGACCCCTTAGTAGATGACATGGACCCAATCTTACTATTATATTGGAGTGGGTACACTGAGAGACAAGAATGTCCTAAAACCATCTCAGCTTCTCCAGAGAATGCTGTTACTAGCATGAGGATACCAATTCTGAGTCTTGCAATAGAGGCATGACTTGCCTAAGTACCATAATGTTCAGAACCACATTCACCAGTGCCAAGTGGATATCATATTGAGGTTTCTGAACATCAGTGAGAGGATTGGCCACCTGTGGCCATATTTTCAGAGATCCTCAGTAAAGTAAAAAAAAAAAAAATTGGCACAATATTTCATGATTTCCTAGAATGGGCTTTCCCTGGAATGGTTTTTTTTCTGAATTTACTTTCTTCTGAGATACTAAAAAAGGTCTTGCTTTTATGAAATTGTTATGATAATATATGTCAGTGCTTAACATTAAGGCCATTTTTAAAAACTAATGTGTAAATAAGAAAACATATAAGGCAAACAATAGAGTAGATAACTCTCAAAAGACTCTATAGACCAGTTATTTATTCTCTCAAGCACTATTCAGACTGTTTTTGGCCTGCATTGCACCAGCATATTAAGTACACATGGTTATTTCTCCATGTTGCTGTTGGTTGGATGGAGAAGACAGGCAGTAAGAACATGGCTGTGTGACTGTAAGACTGACAAGGACTATGAATGAGTCTATAGAAGGGGGTGCTGTGGGGCTAGGAGTGATGAGGGCTTATTTTCCATTGTGTTGTCAGGAAAAAGAAGAGTTTGGGAAGTCTACTGCCATACCACCCTGGCCATATCCAGTCTCATCTGATTGCAGAAAGTAAGCAGAGTTGGATCTGGTTAGCACTTGGGTGGGAAACTTGAGGCTAGGTGAGAACTTGGCAAGTTTTAGGAACTGGAAGAGGCCAGTATGGTGAAGACAGGGATAGTCATGGGGAGAGGCAGATGACAGCCCAACCTGTGAGTTGTTGTGAAGGATGTGGATTTTATCCTTTTCCTCTAAGTGAAGGATTTTCACCAGGGGAATTAAATGGCTATTTTTAACTTTAGCTATATTGCTGACCTTCCTTGGTGACATGAGTGGTAGATGGCTTTTTGGAGGCTAGGGTAGACATCAGTGATATTCCAGGTAGGGATGAAGAGATGGAGGAAGCAGAGCTCAATGCCACTCCTGGAAGGTTAGGTTCTACATGCCAAGCATGTAGACAGACACCGTTTTGGGGAGGAAAACAGAAAGGCTTCTAGGACATTTATAAGCTCCTTCCAGTCCTAGTCCCCGGCTTTTCCAAGTGGTTACTGTGCAGAAACACCAAATCCATACATATTCATGCACACCTCCCTGGTCTGGCCCTGTTGTACCACCAATCCTGCCAGAGCTCCCAGTTTAGACATGCCATCTCTGGAGGAAGCACACATTTGGGAAGCAGCTGCTTGGCCACTGTCATACAACCATCCTCTTCTGATGCTGTTGGAGCTGGAATGGAGAGGGGAGTTAGAGAAAAACAGATTCTTCCCAGGATGGGATCTGAGTAGAGTGCTGGGCACCACCCTGACTTTTTGGAGACAGGCCTTCAGGGTAGCTGTTATGACTTCAACTGGTCCCTATGTCTTCCTCTGATCCCTGAACAGACAGATGTGTCCAACAGCTGCTCCCCATATGCTACCCTCCACCCCAGGAGAAGCTACAGTTGGAGTTTAAGAGATGACAGAGGATAAAGAGTGAGCTTGTCCTTGGCTCTGGAAGGCAAACTGTAGGAATAAGAAGTGCAGACTTCCCATGAAGAGAACACCCAGCCTGGCATTCACCTGTACAATAGCTCCCTCCAAATTGCCCATGAGCTTCTAAACTGCTTTCCCAACTAAATATCTCACAGATGCTAGCTTCTAAATTTCTTATTTTATAATTGCACTCTTCCCTGCCCCTTTTCATTCCTCCCTAACTCCTCATGCACCCCAAATTCCCAACCTAGGTCATCATAAGCAACTAGTCAAGCTGACATCTAATCCTCCCCAAGGAGGAGCACAGACTTGTGTCCAGCACATGATGTTATTGGCCCCACCCTGGGCTCCAGGCTTAGTGCAGCCCAAACATATGGATCTTTTTAGAGACTTAATGCAATTTGGCAACCTCATTTCACACCCTGCAAGCCCCACTTCTCTGACACGGTTCTGCTGGGAGTGAGTAGATCCATAAGGCTTCTTATTCTCCTTTTCTTGTCATTTCTCCTGGCAACTCCCTGCTCAGTCTGGAAAACAGAAGTGTTCCTCTCTTGGCCCACTCTTTGGCAGAAAACAGGAAAGAAAAAAGAAAAATAATCAGTAAGAAACATGATTTTAAAACCACAGAATTGCACAGTGAATATTCTGGTCAGTTTACCAATACAAAGACACAGAATTCCTCAGCCAACAACAGGCTCTTGTTTCTCTTCCTCTTCTTGTCTCCCCTCTACATAAACAGACATAGATTCATCTCTGAATCTCCTGGTTTATGTAGTATATAATCTGAGCACCATTTTACTCCCCCATTCCTTAATCAACTCTGAGCCTCTGATAGACGATTTGAGCCTCTCTATGTGTGCTCAGAAATAAGTGGATAATTCTGCTGAAGCAAGAATATATTTCTGAAAATTTTCAGGCTCACCCTAGCCCCACCTCCTTCTAGACACACATGAGACTGGCATGACTTGTGTAAGAGGAACTCTCTTCCCATCCCAGTAAGAAAGAATGGCTTCTCCACTCAAAGCTCAGCATCTGCTTTACCAAGAGGCATGGCAGCACTCAGAATTCTGTCACAGATTAGCACTCAGCTCTTACTCCTCCAGCAGGAAGGCCCCCAGCAGAACAGTCTGCAAAACTTGAACCCAAGGGTGGGGCTATTTTGGAAGCAAACGCTGCATTGGGAGGGTATAAAACTTCATAGGAATCTGGCTGTCCCTGGGCCATCCCCACAAGCTGCCTCCAAGGTGGCCTCTTCCAGGCTGTAGGCCCAACTCAGAAAAGCAAGAAGAGCTTTCTTTGCCCCATCCTCCCCCCCCCCCCCCCCCCCCGCTTTCCCCTGAGTCAGGGCTGAACAAAGCACTTACAATGGAAGAGTCCTCTGTGTGAAGTCAGGAGAGCAGTTGGACAGATGTTTCCTTTGCAGCCTCAAGTTAAAAACAAACAGCTTTCTGCCTGAGCATTCATAACATGCATAGCATGAAAGCTCCCCTTTGGGTTTGTAGAAACAGGAAAACCAAAAGGGCTTTACAGCTTGTAGGCTGGGAACCAGATGTAGTACAGGATACAAGGAGATTTAGCCCCTTGGGAAGATTCCAGGACCCTCCAATCAGGGAGATTGCCACTCAGATCTACCTGTAGACACATCAGAAGGACAATTTCAAGACAGGAAGAGTATTTGGTCAGATGTTCTGTTCTCCTGAACAAAGCCTTCATCTTAGAGTTTTCTTGAAAACCCTTAACCAGAGCAGCCCAAACCACCTTTAACCCCCTGTCTTTAATGGAAGCACACATGCTTTCTGGCAGTGCTCATGATGGACTCCAAGTTAGATCCGGACCATTAGCAACATGTCTTCAAACCCAGAAGAGATACAAAGTAAGCAGCAAAGACAACGCCAGATGCCCTGACTCATACATTCATACACAATAGACTTCTAGCCATTTCTCATGGACCTGCTTCCCAGGACAGAGGGTCTTCACTCAAGTTTCCCTCATCAATGACATTGGTACTCTTTGACCAAACTATTGGCCCCATCCTGGGCTCCAGGCTTAGTATAACCCAAACATGTGGATCTCAGCTCAAACTCTTCCCATGGATGACCCAGGACTTGAAACATCCCAAGAACCACAATCCCTAACAGATACTGGGCCCTTTTGCGTTTTAAAAGGAAAATATGAGGAGATGGTTCAGCAGTTAAAGACATTTGCAAGTCTGTTGACTCTGGAGTTCAATCCTCAATGCACACATAAAGCCAGCTGCAAAGAGTACATGCTTATACAACCCCTACATACTTACCTATTGCAATGGGAGGCAAAGCCAGGAGAATCTGGAAGCTCATAAGAAACAGGGACAAGAGAGACTCTATCTCAAAAAAGTGGACGGAGAGCAGAAACACCCCGAGGTTGTCTTAGGACCTCCTTATGCATGTCTGACACACATGTGCCCATATATATACATATACATCATACACATACATGCCTATATATATGAAATAACAATAAAATGGAAAAATAGGGAAATAGGATTATTTATTAATGTTGTTTGTAAAATAACTCATGCTTATTATGAAAATAATGTAGTTAGTGCAGAATGCAAGAGAAAAAATAACTGAAACCTAGAACTCCACCATTCAGAATAACCATTATGCATATTGATCATTTGGAAATACACTTGTTACCATCTACAGAGGCTTTTCTGCCAATCCCAAACAAAATGGTGCTATACTGAGATACGCATTCACATGTCAGATCTCAGCAGTCCCTGCAACCACAGACATGCTACTATCGTGTGTGTGCAAGTCAAGCTCAGATGCCGAATCTTCCTTTTTCACTCATAACGTGGTCTTTTCACAGGCCCAACTGGTATGATGACCTTGGAATCATTTTTGGAGGGGAGAGAAACATGAGTTTTGGCTTTCATGACCTCTTTCTTAGACATCATTAGGATTATGCTTTTAATGACATCCAAAGAATCTGTGAAAGTGGCCACCAGATTATCTCAGTGTCTGCTCTGGTGGATCAGCTGAAGTTCAGCCCCTTTTCAGGGAGCAGTTTCAGCCACGCCAGTGCACAACAGGGGGTTTGCACAGCACAGGAGAGACTCCAACACACGTGAACTTCTATATGCATAAAAGTGCAGATAATTTGAAAATTTGTAAGTTAGATATTTGTAAAAGCTAAGATACAAATGATTCACAAACAAGTAATAATATGAATGAGGGCCATATTCAAGATTAATTATAGATTAACAATAAAAAAAGAGTTTGATAAACTATAATTTAAAGACTGATAAACACATAGTTTCCTAGAAAAGTATCAAAATTCACTAAAGAAAAAAGTTCTACTGAGGGATTAGGGAGATGGCTCATCAGTTAAGGCCCTTGCCTACGAAGCCTAAGGACCAGAGTTCAGTTCTCCAGTACCAACATAAAGCCACATGCACAGAGTGACACATGCATGTGGAGTCCATTTGCAGTAGCTGGAGGCCCTGGCATGCTCATTCTCTCTGTCTCTCTTCTATCTCTTTGCTTGAAAATAAGTAACTGAAATATTTTTTTTAAGTTTTACTAAAGCTTTTATGACAATTACTGAAATGGAAGCATTCTAGTCCACATTAAATATTAGGTCCAAATGATATTAAAGGCAAGTTCTAACAGTCTTGAAAAAGAAGCCACCTACTTTATAAAAACTCTCACTATGCATATAAAAAAAGAAATACTCTCAAGCTTATTTTATGTTATCATAACCACAATGCCAAAAACAGGCAATGAAAAAAAGATGAAGGAAAATTGATAAGCTCAGTTCATGTGTGCATATAGAAACAAAGATCACAGAAAATTAAATTTTACAGTATATACAAAAGGTAATAAGCCATGACAAAGTTTAGTTTAACCAAAATGTGCAAACTGGTTTAACTTGAATTCTTGGCACTACTGTGGTGGTTTGAATCAGATGTCCCCATAAATTCATATGTTTTGGATGTTTAGTCCTCAGCTGGTGACAATTTAGGAGGTGGAACCTTGCTGGAGGAGGTGTGTTGCTGGGGCTGGGTGGGCCTTGAGTTTTATTAGCCCAAGCTTTCCAGTGTTAGGTTGGCTTACTCTCCTGCTGCCTTTTCCACCTGCTGTGGCAGAGGTAATATCTACCTTTTGATCATGCCATGCTTTCCCCTACCATCATAAAACTTCCCCTTGAAACTGCAAGCCAGAATAAAAAAACTTTCCTCCCATCAGCTGCTTTTGGTCAGGTGTTTTAAACCAGCAACAAGAAGTTAACTATGGTTTGGTCATTTGCTTACAAGCCTACTGACCTAGGTTCAATTCCCCAGCACCCATGTAAAGCCAGATGCACAAAGTAGCACATTTATTTAGAGGACACAAATTATCTAGGAGTAAATCTAACAAAAAATAAACTGAAACTACTCCAGGGAAAGCATACTTTGACAAAGACTCAAACAATGGAGATATTGCCCAGTTCAATGAATGAAATATTCATTTCTTCCCAAATTAATCTGTATAATTTTAGTCAAAACTTAAAAGGCTAGGACAGGTCTTTGCCATGTCATCCTGGCATGGGGCAGCTGAGACAGAAGGATGTCAAGTTGGAGGCCTGCCTGGGTAACACAATGAGATCCTTTCTCAAAAAGGAAGGAGATAGGGGCTGGAGAGATGGCTTAGTGGTTAAGCACTTGCCTGTGAAGCCTAAGGACCCCCGTTCAAGGCTTGATTCCCCAGAACCCACGTAAGCCAGATGCAGGAGGTGGCACATGCATCTGGAGTTTGTTTGCATGGCTGAAGGTCCTGGCACGCCCATTCTCTCTCTAGCTCTTGCTTTCACTCACTCTCTCTCTCTCTCTCTCTGCCTCTTTCTTTCTCTGTCACTCTCAAATAAATAAGAATAAACAAACAAAAAAAGTCCAGAAGGGCTTTATATTTTATATATGTACATATACATAAAGGAAGGAGATAGGGAGAGAAAATGCAAGAGACTGTTTTAGAAAGGAATCTGGTCAGCATTTATCAACTTATTATTATGTACGAAACAATAAAGAGCCAAGAACAGCTAGGGCACAGTATGGGTTACTTTAAGGCAGGAAGTGTTTCTTTCAGCTCACAGTTCCAGGTTACAGTCTATCATGAAGGTGGAGGCGTGGTGGTAGGAGCTTGAGACAGCTAGTCTGAAAAGAGAAAGCCAAGAGCAAAGAACACTGGTGCTCAGCAAGCTCTGTCCTGTTTATTCAGTCCACAACCTTAGCCCCTGGGATGCTGTTGTCTACCTCAATCAACCTAATCAAGATAATCCCCCACAGACATGCCCAGAGGCTCATTTCTGAGGTGATTCTAGGTCTTATCAAGTTGATAATCAATATAAACAAACCATCCCAGACACTTGTGAAAACATGGAGGGGAAGATTTCCCCTGCAGATATGAGGACATTGTGAAAGCTGCAGCAAACCAGGTGCTGATTACACAGGTGCTGAGGTGTATGTGCTGCACAGAACAGACACGCCTGCACGTGAACTGTGGACACGGGACCTAAACATCAGGTCAGATGAGGGGAGAGGGGAGCCAACTCAGCAAACAGCACTAGAAACATGGTTATCTGTATGAATAATATTTGGGCCTGGATTTTTGCCAGTTATCTCCCCTTTTTCTCTAAACCCTAACCCTTCTATCCTCTTTGTGATAACATTAAAGTATAATGTACATTTGCTCCCTCATGCCAGAATATTCAACTCTGCCACAGAGGATAAGAAAAGCAATTAACTGTAGATATTTATAAGTAATTTGTATGTTACATAATTTATAAGTAATTTGTATATTAAATATAAAAGGTAGTAAATAAATCATAACAAAGTTGGGTTTATGCAAACTGATTTTATGTTTCCTAACATTAAAAATAAATTATATTTATTAATATATTATTTATAGTTACTAATTATTATATTTATAAATATATAAGTTATGTAAATATATTTTATGAATACATAAATTATATTTATTTATTATATATATTTATCTATTATTTATAAAAATAATTTACCACAGTACTACCTTATTAAAAAAGAAAAACTATTACTTTAACAAATATAAATAAGGCATTTGTAAAACAAAATTGGATAAAATTCATTATTAATGAAAAGTCTTTAGCCAGCTGTGGTAGCTCATGCCTATAATCCCAGTACTCAGGAGGCTGAGGTAGGAGGATCACTGAAAGTTGGGGGCAAGTCTAAGCTAGAGTGAGTTTCAGGTCAACCCAGGCTAGTGTGAGAGCCTGCTTCCAAATTACAAAAAAGAAAAAAAAAAGTATAGAGAGATAAAAACACAGATCATTGAAAATCTGCCCTTCAAGATCTGGAATGAGGCAATACAGGCAGAATTCAGAACATGTGCTGAAAATAGGAAGTCCACAACCCAAATAACATGTAAAAATAAAATAAATGGAATATATTACAAAAGAATGAAACAAACTAGACTATGGCTCCAGGGTGGCTCTGGGGCACTATCATGCAGACATGAACAAACTGGTGTATTCATGATGCCACAATGGTTACCAATATCAGGTAGAAAGGAGTATTTTGGGGCACTATCATCCCAACATGAGCAAACAGGTGCATTCATGACACCACAGTGGTTACCAATACTACCACAGATATGCACTGTTCTGAACTCATCAACATCTTGACATGGAAGATGGAGGAGGACAAAAGGAATGAGTCAAAAAGAAAAGAAAGGACTACCTAGAAAAAGTTGGGCCCTCAGTGCATTGGAGGAGCAAGGACAAAGGAGGATAATGGGATGGGATCATGATCAAATTACACTATGTGCATATATTAAAATTCTCAATAATAAAAAAAAATTCTCAGAGCCGGGCGTGGTGGCGCACGCCTTTAATCCCAGCACTCGGGAGGCAGAGGTAGGAGGATCACCATGAATTCGAGGCCACCCTGAGACTCCATAGTGAATTCCAGGTCAGCCTGGGCTAGAGTGAAACCCTACCTCGAAAAACCAAAAAAAAAAAAAAAAAAAAAAAAAAATCTCAATAAAAAATGGTGAAAAAGCTAGTGTGACTAACAGGTAGAAAGGATCAGGAAAAGGGAGTCACGAGTCTCAAGGCCACCTCTGGGGTTCATTTCTAAATTGTTTCCTTATTAGTGACACCATGTGGTCCCCTATATAATCCATTCCAGAAATGCAGACAAAAGAAATGTCTACCCTGGACATTGATGAGCTGTGAGCTGTGAAAGTGGGCCTGGCTAGGCCCTTTCCAGTAAATATTCGTGGGTTTCAGGAGTCTTCCATGTGCTGTTTGCCTTACTCAGTCTCAGTTCTTGTCCTCATACTTACACCAGCCCCCTGGATTGAAATGCAAGACTTTTAGGATACAGGTTCTCATTGCACCCTCTTCTCTACAGCATATGTACCTCTTCATTGCCAATAATCTCTCCCTGCTGTATTGGAACCAAACCCTGTGTACTTTCAAAGACCTCTCGACTTACCTCCTTCCAAAACAGAAAAAGAAAAAAACAAATATTTGTAACATGAGAGAGAAGTGTTGGTTCCAAAAGATAAAACTGGAAAAATCAAAATTAACAAAATAGTGCTGGAGAGACTGCTCAGCAGTTAAGGCACTTGCCTTAACCCAGGTTCAATCCCCCAGTACCCATGTAAAGAAAGATACACAAAGTGGCGCATCCATCTGGAGTTCATTTGCAGTGGCTAGAGGCTCCAGCATGTCTATTCTCTCTGTTTCTCTTCTATCTCTCTCCTTGCAAATAAATAAAATAAATTAACAAAATAATTCATTAAATGCCTATAACAAGCCAACTTAGTTAACATGTAAACTGAAATTCAGTTCTTAATAGTTTTATTCAAATATGATAAAGCCTAGATTATAAAGACAAAATGAAGAACTTAAAACTTGGAGTTATTAAAATCATTAGCCTCTATGGTTTTGAAAGTTTTCCCCAAATTTCATGTTTTGGAAGCCTATTCCACAAATGTAGGTCCTGGTGGTGTTTGGAAGCTTTGTTCTCATGGATGAATTAACCCATGCTTGGATTCATGGGTTAATAGGCTATTGAAGGAAGTGACTTTGATACAATGCAAGATTTCTCTGGCTCACTTACTCTTTCTCACCATGCGGCACTCTCTGTCATGCTATGATGCAACAAGAAGGCAAGAAGGCCCTCAACAAATACTAGGTAGAACAGGAACCATGCTCTTGGACTTTCCAAGAGCCAAAATAAAGCCTTATTCTCTTCCTTTTTTCATTTTCTTCCTGGTTGGTATTTTTTTTTGGGGGGGGGATGCTGTCTTTTGAGACAGAGTCTCATGCAGCCCAGGCCAGTCTGGAACACCTCATCTTCCTGCCTTCACCTGCTTACAGGAATGTATCACCACATCCCACGTTAAACCTCTCCTCTTTGTAAAGAATCTAGTCACACATACTTACATCTTTCTGTTATAGCAACAGAAAATGAACTAAGATACTGGGCATTATGTTCAACAATTTATTTTAATTTGGTATGGTGTGTGTTTGGGGGTTAGACAGGGGACATTCAGCAGCAAAAGTGATCATAACCTATAAGGGTCTATAAGAATTCCCACAGAGCCTTTCTTTCAGTGTGTTTATTTTGCACCTTCTACTTTGGATGCTGTGGCTAATTAGCCTCCTCTTCTGGAATCAGTTTATGAGATGGAGAGAAAAGCAGGGTGAAGAGGAGCATCCCTGAAAAGTACACTAAGGGTCAGTTCTCCACCTAGCTGCATATTCTGATGCCATCCATAGCTGTGCAGGCCAGAGAATAAAGGGCATTGATTTCTCCAATACATGAATGTCTCCCATATGCCTACGTACATTTTCCTTCCCTAGCACCAAACATCTATTTTGTCCTTTCTCCTTTGTGCCTAGTATGTCTTCTTTCTGATCCAGGGTTTCTTGAACATTAGTGTAAATAACAAAAAGCACTTCTCCAGGTATAGATTCTAGCTCTGTGTCAACTATGCTTTCAGAAACTACTACACGGGCTGGAGAGGTAGCTTAGCAGCTAAGGCGCTTGCCTGCAAAGCCAAAGGACACAGATTTGATTACCCAGGACCCACGTAAGCCAGATGCACAAGGTGGCACATGTATCTGGAGTTCATTTGCAGTGGCTGAAGGCCCTGGTGTGCCCATTCTCTGTCTGCCCCTCTCTCTCTCATAAATAAATTATATTTAAAAAAAAGAAAAAGAAATTGCTACACAGAATGGCCTCTGTTCCCACAACTAGTCATGAAGTTTAGGTGCAAGACATGTTTCCTATGGGGTTTCACTTCCAATATCCCAGAAGACAAGTGACATTTAAAGTAACCAGAGTACCAGGAATGGTGTCTCACACCTGTAATTCCAGAACTCAGGAGGCTGTGGTAGGAGGATTGCTTTGAGCTTAAGGCTATATAGAAAGTGTAGGCCAATCTGGGCTACAAAGTGAGGTTCTGCCCCTTCCCATCAAAAATAAATAAATAAGAAAATAAGTAAGTAAATAAGGTAACTAGAAGAAATTTCTGGCAGTAAAGTAGACCCAAATGAGCCAAATTTGCTTTCGTATCTGTCAGGTTATGACCCTGCACTTTGTTGATGGTGGGTGCCAAAGCAAACCGTGCTCTTGAAGCTGGGAGTGGACATAGTGTTTTCCTTGTCCATCTGTATCCCAAAAACCAAAACCAGTTTTTGAAAAATGTGCATTTTGCATGCGTTTATGTCCCCAGGTCCTTCATTACGGCACTGTCAGATCTGAAACATCGTTACGGCGCACAGTAACACCCTCATCACATGCCATTGTAGTGGATCAATCCTGAATCTTTTATTTTGTCCTTGTTTAAGGGAACTGTGGGCCACAGGGTCAGAATAGGGATTTTGGGAATAGATATCCTTCTTCTTCTCAATACAGATCTATAGGAAGTAGGCTTGGGATGGGCTATAAAGACAAACCTACTTTCCCAATGCTTGAGGATCTGCAAAGAAATAAAAAGGCACTCCGGGGTGCTGGTCCTTCCTGTTTCCCTCTTAGGCTATGTGGCCAGACAGAACTGAGTGTGTGCTATCAGAATCATAGAACATGCCCCCTCACCCTCCACTGTGCCTTCTCTTAATCCCTGACTCCTCTCTGGCTTCTCTCTCCTCCTGCCTCTACCTCTCCTATCTGAGACTAGGCTGACCCCACAACTGGGAATTCTGCAGTCCAGGTCACCCACATGCAGAAAACTGCAGGGGACAGAAAGCTGCAGGGTGTGTTTGGTAGGGAAGGGTGGAGGCCGAGGCCGAGGCCTAGTGAAACCCTTAGAGGCTTAGACTCAGGGCTAGCAAGCAGACACTGTGGAGAAGGCATCCCTGGTGCTGGGGAGTTCATTGTCTTGGGGTAATGGTTACTGGTAAGATCTAAGTGGGGAAATATGGACGGCTACAGGAAAAGTAATATAAATACTATTGATCTTGCTGGACAGTAGATGGATTGGAGTAAGGTGGTTAATCATGTAGTTTGTGTGTCCTGCTCACTGTCCATCAAATGTGTCTTTAGACTTGTGATGTTCCCTGATTAGCTACATGTTCACAGCTGTAAACGCAGGCGCAAGGTGTACTTCCACCAGACCTTTACCGCCTTAACATTTGAAAACAAGAGACAACAAAAGGAATGGAAGAGAAGGTGGTGGGGGGAGCAGAAGAAATTTGTCCCTGTGCCCACCTAAAGCCAAGTCTGACATAGAAGTGCAATGGAAGAGTTGGAAGACCTAAGGTCCTTATCTCTCAGACTGGGCCTCCACAAGGAAGCTGGGCTAGGAATGGGGGCCGTGCCACTCTCTATGCCTCTGCCTTGTGGCTCACCTCCTGGGCCTCTGGGCTGACCCTGCGCTCACTGACAGCAGCCAAGCAGAGGGGCCGCCCTAGCTAAGACGCAACAGGGAGGAGGGGAAAGCCTTCAACTCCCACCCCCTCCGGGCAGGGATGGGGGAGGAGAGCAAGCGTCCCCCACCCCCTGAGCGCGAGGCAGAGTAGCGCGATCTGCACAGTGCGCATCTCGGAGCGACGCGCCAGGATGCAGGTCCTTAGGGGCGCGTGCGGGGAGCCCAGACTGCCGCGCGGCTGGACGGCGCTTTGTCTGCTGAGTCTGCTGCGTAAGTGCTGCGCCGGGAAGGAGGGAGGGCCAGCTGCCTGCTTGGAGTCGTTTTCCCTAGGAATCCTGCGCTGGTGGAGCCGGCGCTTACCCGACCCACCGGTGCCTCTTGGCATAACTGAAGGTGCAACATAGTTGGAGCCAGGGTATGGGCTGAAGGGGGGGACGCTGGAAAGTTCTGTAGTTGTCCTTGATTACAAAGCAGGGCCCAGATTCGGGTGCAGGGAAGGGCCAGGGAATCCACTGCCTCCAGATCCAAGGAGCTGACTGGGATCGAGTGAGTGCAAAGGAAGCTAACCCTGAGAGCCCAGAAGACCCATAGGAGGGAGTTAGGAATGAAGAATGGGCGGAGAAGGAGAAGAGGGGCGGGGAGGGAGGGAGGGAGGGAGGGAGGGAGAGAGAGAGAGAGAGAGAGAGAGAGAGAGAGAGAGAGAGAGAGAGAGAATGAATTTTCATTTATGATTAGAAAGCTAAACTAGAGTCGCCCATGCAAACACCGCACTGCCTCTGCTCACCGGTCCTCACCCTACCCAAACCCACACTCATTACATTTTGGAATTTTCTTGCCCTGCTCCCTTCCAGACTCTAAAGCTAGTGGACGGGTCTTGCGAGCCATCTCCTGCTGTCCACACATACTCTTACTTCTAAAGTTCTTTCATTTTTGCAAAATAGTAGTCAATCAGTAAGTACATAAACTTGATTGCTTTCTTTGGAGGATGCTTTTCTCCATTCCTTCTCGTGCACTTGAAGGTTTTCAACTTTATAAGTTTGTTCTTCCTTTTGAGTCTAGTCATCTAGATTCCTGATTCCTGTTCTGCAGAGTAAAGGCTGGTCACCATGGCTCTGCAGAGTGAGCTGGACTTGCCCACTAGGCCTCTTTGCCCAGTCTCCTCTGTTATTACCTTTGAGTGCACCCAAAAGAGAGAGCTGGCTGTAGAGGAAGAGGAGTTAGGTTCTGGGTTGACTTGATTGACAGCCCTTTTGGATCAGAGTAAAGCCAAGGGTTAGAATGTCCCAAGGGTGCAATATTGTGCCCTCATAGGAGTAAGCTGACCAAGGACTGACATTCCCATCAAATGCCCTGTGCTCCTTAAGCTGCTCAGCAGCTCATGGTGACCCAGGCCCTGGTGGAATGCTGCCCTTTTCCTATTTCCTCAGCTGGTCAGGTGGCAGCCTTGTCTTGGGCTACAGAGGTGGGAGTGGGGAGCAAAGGAATTTCTGCAGATATATTGAGGATCACAGTGTCTTAACTTTGGGGTGAAAGGAAGGGATAGGGCCCTACTTCCATCTTGGCCAGACTCCTTGGCCAGCTTGGCTTTGGGCCTTTCCCAAAAGCTTCCTACGATTTCTATTTTGATTCTTTTGTCTTTTAGTACTGTTATTTTTCTGTCCTGGGATACACTATGGGATAAACTAAACAAATGAATGTACCTTAAAACACAGCAGTGGGCCATCAAAAAGTTCAGTGCTATCATTAGTGAGAAATTCAGTGTAGAAGGGCTTCTATGTTTTCATATTACTACTCCAACAAAGAACTTGTTCTGGGAAGATCTTTCTTCTTTCCTTGTTAAAAGGTGGCATTGACACCTGCCAGCCAACCACATTGGGGCACTTTTTCAGAGACCAAAATCTGGGTGGGGACTGGAAATTGCCAGCCAGCACTGCTACCCTTCCAGCTAGACTGGAAGTCTTTCAGGGAACTAAAGAGCCCCTTTTTGCCTGTATCCTTTCTCCAAAGTCTATCTGTCCCTTCCCCTCAACCCTGCCCCCAGTCCTGTGTGCTCACATTCCTTTTCTTCCTTGGGTCCTTCATGCCTGCTGACCCCACACCCATATCCTGTCTGGGACTATATGTAAGAGGGGAAAAAGAAAAGGGAAAAGAATTTTATCAGATATTTTCCAAAGGGGAGAGGACTCCACCCTTTGACTCTCTGCCACATGGTGAGGAGGAATAGCAGCTTGGGGACCTCTGAGTGATTTGGTGGTCCCCAGCGTTCCACTTTGGAGAGCCAGATAGCCAGCACAACCTTTGCTTAGTCTTAGGAAGCTTTTTGGGGTGGGGTGCTTATTCCTTTGGCTTCACCCCCTGGCCCTCCTCACTGAGTCACCTATCTTCCTTTTCTGCATGGGTTTTGTCTCCATAAGCTCAGGGCAAGACACCCTTATCTGCAGCAGATAAGCTTGGGGCAGAGTTCCAGAAAGAAAAACAAGGCGGGGCGTGGTGGCGCACGCCTTTAATCCCAGCATTTGGGAGGCAGAGGGAGGAGGATCGCCATGAGTTCAAGGCCACCCTGAGAGTACATAGTGAATTTCAGATCAGCCTGAGCTAGAGTGAGACCCTACCTCAAAAAACCAAAAAAAAAAAAAAAAAAAAAAAAAAGACAAACAGAAAGGAGGCTTAGGCTCCACTCGTTATGGTCTCAGGCTCCACTCCTTATAGTCTCACCTGATTTCTTTGGATATTCTGGGCAGGAAGGGCCTGGGCACACTCTCAGAGTTGAATGGTTCCCCAGCTCCACCCTTGGTTCTTGATTCTCCTTCTCTGATAGACTTCAGTTCATCTACCTAATACTCTGCAATGTAGCAAATTTAAAATGTGAAGATAAGGAAAAAGAGCATAAACACCATATTTAAAAGCAAAATTTCACAGTGATCAGGGCAGGACACCCATACACAGGGCTTTGACTTTTATGATGATAGCTTTTCCCTCCCTTGTTGGCTAAGAAATGAAAGCACAGTGTTTTTTACATTTGGCCTCACTGGTTGTGACTGTGCTGTAAAGAGAATGGTGCAAGCATCTTGAGAGGGTGGAGGTCCAAATGAACAGGAGGCCTGGCAAGGTGACTTCCCTGGACCTAGAGTCAGAATAGGCACAAAATGAATCACTTCCCTAAGAATGCAAAGGAAAAGGCCCCTAACTTAACTGGCAAGTCTGCTCCTTCCTAAAGTGGAAAAATAATAAAATAAAAACTGAAGCCTCTTAGAGAAGTGGGATCTCTAGGCAGCTTGCTCCATTGTGTAAGAAAATGTGTTGGGTCTTTGGCTAGAAAGCCTTGAACCCTGGGATAAGCCCTGGACATGTAGGAACAAGCGGGAGGCAGGGTTGCTGAGTGTGAGGTAGAGCCTTGTGTTGGGATGGCTTGCCAAGCAGAAGGCTGATGGACTCCATTGTTCAGGGACAGTTCATAGAACAGTGATGTGTAGAGGTGCCAAGGATATTCCTTATGGTGTGGCTTTGTTAGCACAGTATTGACATACATTTCAAGTCTATGTCATTGCCCCTTCTGGCTGCCCTGTAAAGTTGCTTCATGCTCCTCAAATCTTTAGTGACAATTATGTACATCTACCAGACTATATGAACAGGTCCCAGGGTGACTAAAGGAAAGGGTGTTTTGCTGGCTGACCTGAAGGAGTATAGCAGTAATGCAGGCAAAGCACAGAGCTGCTGTGTAGGAGTTGGTGGCTCAGGAGAATGGAGTAAGAGGAATGGGAGAATTGCAAGCCCCTGTGGAGCCTCAGGATATTAGAGTGTCACAGTAAGTGCATGGGATGAAGACAAGCTATCTGACTATAAAAAGGAAATCTCAGTGTACTGGGGTTACTCAGGCCAGATACTTGGTTTACCAGTGATACCTTGGCTTTTCCCCTAGGCTGAGGAAGGCTTGAATACAGCCCTTTGTTCTAATCAGCTATGGTCCCAACTTATGGTAGATGGCAAAAATAAATGTGCCACTAATAAGGATGCTTACTGAATGCTCACTTATCTCCAAGGGGACTCATGCTATATTTAAAAAAAATACTACACTAAGTTCTTTCCCTGTATTGTACTGAAATTATCCTTCCTGTAACTTCTAATCATTGTTCTAGTTCTATTCTTTGGATTGTTCCAGGTTGAATCTAGGCCTTCATGAAAATCCCTAGGAACCTTCCATTCAGCACTGCTCTTTGAAGGATTTTTTTTACATACAGTAATGCTAATGTGTGAGAGAGAAAACAAATCATATAGTCCCTTACTACATGTTATCTCCTTGGTGCGTAAAGGGGAAAATGCATGTACTGTGTAAGCGCAACGAATCTTGAAGAAAGCTGTTTCTTCTTCCTCAGATTCTTCCTTTTCAGATCAAGGATAACAAGCTTTTTTCTATAAGGGTCCAGACAGTAAACATCTCAGGCTTGGGGTCTGGATATAGCTTTGGATGCATATCATGATTTGTCTTATTTTATGTCACTTAAAAATGCAAAAGCCATACTTAACCACACAAAACCAGCCCTGGTGTGTTCTACAAGCTACAGCTTGCTAGTCCCTGAACTCGATGAAATAACACTGGGCCCTGGGCAATGTGACTTGTTTCTAGAACTCTCCTAGTTGCTTGGAGATAACTGGATATCTTTACATGGACACCCTCCCCCCCCCAATTTAATAAATTTCCTCTAAAAACAGAGCCTCGGAAGGCATCCACAATACCCGGAGGTGTTAAGTGTGAGCACACTCCCCAGCGCTGTTCTACCCTGATGCTTATCCTGACACCCCAAGATGATCTAAGCACCATATGTAAAGTACAAAAGTATAAGAAAGATCCTCCTGACGCCCAAGAAATTTATAACCTAAGTAAGGTGAGGAAGCATATATGACTTTGTGTCAGATGAGTGGCAGAGACAGATCTCAACTCTGGTGAAGCATAAAGAAGGGGCTTGTTCTGGCCTCATAATAGCCATAGACCAACCAGACAAACTGACTGCTTTTTGCTTCCTTACCTTCTTTGTTCCTCAAAACAGCTAGGAGGCAGGGTCTGCTTTAATCTCCTTGAGGCGCAGAGGCTATCCAGTGGTTTTTCAGGATCATGCAGCTAATATGGGAGAAGTATTTGGGGAATCCCTCTTTTCACAGGCCTGGGTTCTGTCTCTGTGTGGTTCTGCTTTCCACTAATGGTCCATTGACTCACCTCCCAAAGCTGTGCCTTCCTTCTAAGATGCCCACGATGCTCTTGTCCAGCTGGTACATCTGAATGACTAGGCAAGATGGGGCCTGGCTAGCATGGCTATCAGAAAACATCATCAGTTAAAAAATAAATAAACTAGCAGAACATGGTGGTATAATTCCAGCACTAGAGAAGATACAGGAAGATCAGGAGTGTAGAAGCATTCTTGGCTACATAGCCAATTAGAGAACAGCCTGGGCTTCATGAGACTGTCTCATGAGACTGTCTCAAATAACAAAACAAACCACTTTTCCCCCCAAAAAACTAAGCTAAGGCAATCTGAAATAAGACCAAGTCTCATTCAGTTATTTAGATAATAACTAACTGGATCTCTTAGAATTTTATCCCCCTTCCCTTAAGGATTGAAAGACTCTTCAGTTTACTAATGTTAGGTAGAAATCTTTTCAGAATGTATTGCACCTGCTTTACTTCCTCAGAGTACCCCACCTCCCACCACCATGGACTTTAACCTTCTTGACTCAAATGGACTGTGAAAGTAAGGTGACTTTGTTGAACTCTATAACACAATTAACACATACTATAAATGACTCTAAACCAGCATGGGTTTTTTACTTCCTTCAAGTTATTTGAGTTTTTAGATTGTTTCTCTTTACTTCTTTCTAATTTTCAGTTTTGGCTGTGATATTAAGATAAACTTATTAAAGTTGTATGTGAACAAGAATAATTGAATAAGTTCCTACAAGGTATATGTGAATATTAATGCATGGGTCTGTCTGTGACATCTGTCTAGAAACTCTTTTTTCACTTCCTGATAGCCTGTGTTCTCCCTTGCTCCAAGTTCATGTTGACATCCTATAGAATAACTACATTACATAGAATCTTTCTGTGGCACAATTAATTGAATGGACTATGGCATGAGCATCTTGTGGTACACCTTCCTGCAGGGTCAGGGAAAGGGTCTTCCTCTTGTACAGCAGGAATGGAAAAGAGGTTTCCTCCTTGGTTTTCAGTATCTGAAAGGCTCTTGGTGACTGTTGGCTGCTGGTACTCCTTCCGGAGTGGAGAGCCCAAAGCTCAGATAAAGAAAGGCTGATACTTAGTGGTTTCAGGTCATAGATGTATGCAGAAAGAGAGATTAAAGAGGCACACAGTCAGAATTAGGACAGTATTCTCCCAGAACTCACAAACTCTCTAGAAGATACCTTGACACTGAGGCCCAGGAACTTAAGGAGGGACCTGTGCCGTAGTGACCAGGTCAGGCCCTGGCCACAGTGTTCTCTGTGCCAGTTCATACTTAGCCTTGCCTTTCTGCCCTTCCTCTTTGTCCTATTCCCATGGAGTACCATGAGCTCTTTTCAGAGCCATGTATCTGAAGACAGGTCCTCTTTTTATTTGCAGCAGGGCCAGGGAGTGGGAGGGAAGAGGCTGCTACAGCTGGGAGCCTATCCCTAGTGGTCCATAGCTGGATCCCATCTGGAGTTGCCTCACAGTTCTGGGCAGGCACCTCTGTCTTCAAAACAAGAAGCAGGTCTCTCTTCACATCTGGAAAAGTTCAAAAGTATTTGTCTGGGTAAATGAGGACCTCTAGGGGTGGGGTTCAAAAAGCATGACATCACCTTAGCCAGGCCCAGATTCCTTTGGAGAGGAAAAAGGGCTGGGTCAGTCTGGACCAGATGGGATTCCCAGGAATTGATATATTTGAGGCAAGCGGGGAGGGTGTAGGCAGAAGGAAGAGTTCACAGGGTAACTCCAGAGGTGTCTTGGAATGGTGCATTGAGAATATAATTCTTTAACTCAGTGTCCAGCTAGCACACTTGCCCTTAACAATGAATTCATGTCTTAGGGTCCAATTGGTGTGGGGCTCTATCTAAAGAAGTAAGTAGCCTGGATTGGTGGTGAGGGTGGTGATTACCATTCCTTCTCTGTTTTATTTATTTATTTACTTATTATTTATTGAGACAGAGTCTCATGTAGCCCATGCTGGTGTCAGACTCATTATGTAACCAAGGATAACCTTGAATTTCTGATCTTCCTGCCTTCACCTCCCAAGTGCTGGGATTACAAGCATGAACCACTATGCCCAGTTTATATAGTACTAAAGTTGGAACCCAGAGCTTTATGCATGCTAAGCAAGCACTCTACCAACTGCGCTACATCTCCAGCTGGACTGGCTTCTGTATTTATTTTATTTTGGTCAACCCATCTTTCATCTAAGCCACATGGACACCTCCCCATCTTGTTGTCTCCAGAGGCTTGAAAGATGCATCTGGAATAGATCATTAGCAGTTGAGACCAGCTTGATCTCAGTGTCCTTTTCCACTTACCAACATGATCTGTGTTCTTCCTTCTTAACCAACACCATGGTGATGTAGTTCCTTATCTCTCCTTCCCACTCCTTCCCCTGCTTATCTAACATATAATAGGATATGATTATTGTAGTCACCAACATCAATGTGCTTGCAACATGTTGCAGGGAAAGGAGAATATGGGAGATGAGACCTTGATTGTTACTTTGTGGAAAGCAATCTTGGCCTGGGTTTAACTGACTGGGCACTGAAAATCTGATCTTCCTCTTGATGCAGAGGGAAACTAGCAGTCTTGTCCTACATTGCTATTGGCCTTAAAAACCTGAATCATACAGACCTATATCATAATCACAAAAATTCAAAGATAAGCTTTAAAGTGTCCTGGGGCCCTCAGGGACCTTTTCTTATAGATGATACTTTAGGTATGAACTCTGAAGCCCAAGTTTACATATGGCCAGGGTACAACATAGACTCACATACTATATATCACAGCTGAAAATGAGGGCTTAGCTTGGGTAAACAACATAGCACCTATCACCATATTTTTTTTATTAATTAGTTTTGTACTCAGCGAATACAGTCAGTTTGGTACCATTATTAGGCTCATCCATGATCTACCCCCTCCCCTTGGCCCCTCCTTGTTGAGGTATATGGGTCATGCATTCTGGAGTTAGCCCACAGTTATGGGTAGGATAAATGTCTCTGCATATCATGACCCAACATGTGGCTCTGACATTCTTTCCGCCCCCTCTTCCGCAAAATTTCTCTGAGCCATGTTGGGTTCATTTTTGGTCTGCTTCAGTGATGAGGTGTTGGGGGCCTCTGAGTCTCTGGATCTCTGATTTGGTAGGAGTTGATTTTTCTCTGTGTTGATCTCCTTCACCCTTGTGCTGGTACCCAGTTCACCAGGAAAACAGCACCCTTGCTTGTTTCACCAATTATTCTTAGTTTCAGCCAGGGCCCTTTTGAGGTACAGCTTCTCAGCCACCAGGAAAGCCAGCTTTGAATTTGAGACTCTCACAGTGTTGGAATTCAGCCATGGTATGGCTGGCCAGGAGAAGATGAGCCCTGGCCCCAGCCCATTCCTGTTTCCTTCTTCCCTAAAACTCTGGCTCATGCTGTAGAGGATCTTGAATCATACATGGAATCCTCCACTAGCACCCTTTCTTTCTGCAGTCACCCACGGGCCTTGGAGGGGCACACTCTGATTCTACAGTTCTCCCAGGGAGAATGTTGGGGGCAGAAGTCCATGCATATCCTGGATGGGAAAAGAGCCATTTGGGGAAGATTTTCTAAAACGTCTGTTCACCAAAGAGTGATATAAGAGGCTGGTACATCTAAGTTGGTCCTCACTGGAGGTGGATCAGGCTGTGGGCCCTGTAAGTTACAGGGTGAAGGCTTCTCATTCCTGAGCCTAAGAATATATAGAAGAAAAGGGCAAAAATGCTCATGAAGGTTTTTAGAGAATGACTAGATCCAGAGTCTTTCTACTATAGTAGTTGATTCTTCTGACAATCTGTATAAGACAGGAAAGAGCTGTACTAAGTGATAATTGAACAGGGGTACACATGCATCAAAATACACAGTTCAGGCAGAATGAAACAAAGCTCTCTACCTTCCCATTATGAGATGGTATGAGAAGCAAGACCTTGGCTTTCTAGTGTAAGATTCTCAGTTCAGAGCTTTTGAAAATAAACCTTAGGATTCCTTGTTGCAGCTGATTTCGTTAATAAAAGAAGTTTGAAAGTCAGGAGAGTTGGGGATTGAACAAAGACTGAGAAGGATAAAGGACTTCTAAGGGGACTTCTCAGGGATGATGTGACTCTAGTGTTTACTCCAAAAGTTACTAAGTCAGATAGAAGATGACTGAAAAAGAAAAGAGACTATTGAAAGGAAAGGAGGAATATGTCCTCTCATCAATCTTTGATGTATTTATATAAGTGAAATTATGTGTTCCAGAATTTGTTAAATGCACTACATTTCTGTGTTGCTATAGGAGGGCTTTTTTAGTTTTTCTCCATTGCTAAGGGAGGCAGGAATGTTATAGGCACAATTACCTGAAGTCAGTAAGTTAAACCAGGTGATGTCATGAGCCTTTAGGATTCTCAGGTTCTGACTTGTTCTTATTTCCTGTAGCCTCTGGGTTTACAAATCCAACAAACAACCTGACTTCTGTTGCCATGGAGTCATCCACCCTGGGAATAGTTTCATCTGTTTCTACAAATGTGGGAAACCAGGACCAGGACAGCACCACACCAAGTGGCCCTGGAAGTACCAGCCCACACCCCATCCCTCAAGACAGCAATGAGACCACATCAGCCATCTCAGGTGATGAGAAAGCCATGCTGCTGGTAGACCTCCCCCCACCATAGATAAAAGCTGTGCAAGCCCCTGCCTCATGTAAGGCAACTTGAAGTAAGTTCTAGGTGATTTATCCTATGGTGGCAGTGTTCACAGACCAGTATACGGGGAGTAGGATTGCTTCCCATGCTCAAGCTGAGTTCAGCTGGTAACAAAGTAAGGATCATATTGAACCCCATAGAGATCTCTGGTATTTTCTAAGCAAAAGAAGGTGGGTACAGATTCAAATTGGAACTTTTTTTGGCTTCTCTAGGATGGATCAACATCAAGTTCACTTTCAGAATCTGGAGACCACCTCAGATACATTCTAGATTAGAGCTGCAATTCCAACCAGGGGGCTTGAAATGACTTTGACCAGGGTTAGGATCCTAGATAATGGCGAGCTCCCCAAACTCCTGTTTCTGTATCAAAATCCATTCCTACATCATGAACTATGATTGTGTTCCCATGTGTAAGTGCATACATACACACTCATACCTGTGTTTTGGTCTATTCCAGAGACTATGGTCAACTTCACAGCAACTCCTGGGGTGTCCCTAGGCCCTGGAACCACAAACTCTTCTGCAAAGTCACAGACCACTTTTTCAACCCTCACAGTGATCACCACTGCAGACAACATCTCAACTTCAGAGATGGCCTGGATGCCTAGTACAACACCTGTGAATTTTTCTTATTATTCACCTAATAGTACCATCCCTGAAATGACATCAGCCACAGAATCTTACACATTCACATCATCTTCTCCTGTCCCAAGTACCATCAAGGTGGGTGATTTGGGCCAAACCAGCAGATTACCCCTTATTTTATAAGTTATTTATGTTAGCTATGTACTAGGTACCCAAGCAGTTTCTCTCTCTTCATCTCATATGAGCCAGTGAGATTTAGGTTGTATTGGAATCCATGTGGAATATGCCCTATAAGTATTGCTGGAAAGGGTAGAAGAGGGAAAGTGAGTATTATATTTTTATGGAGATTCTCAAAGATCCATCCAGTCCTCCAGGACCTGTGGGTATGGCTCTGAAGCACCCTTCCCTTTGGGAATATTTGGATCCATTTCCTATCTGTTGGGTTAGGACAGTGTTTCTTCCATGAGAGAGCTTGGTGACTATGCCAGATACAAGGTGGCAGCGAGAACATCGTGAACAAAGGTGAGAACTGGGCATGCAGGGATGGTGACCTCAGTCTGACCTTCAGCCTTAAGCCTATGGCTGTCAGCGTCTTTCAGCCTAAAAGGCAGAAAATATGAGGGTGAAACGTATGGATGAACATGAAGATCCTGTCTAGTTCTTATTGTTAAATTCCCAGGATCCCTAGGGTCCAGAAAGAAAATGGGTGTTACCATTCATTGCCTGGCCACCCCAATTATCCATTTGCCTATGTGTAGTTGGTTGTAGGAGAAAAAAAGACCTTTTCTTTTCTCCTTTCTGCATGACCCAAGCCAGTGTTTTCCAAGATTGCAAATAATGGCTTGCCTGGAGCCCAAACTAATAACACAAGAAGTATCTCATGGAGGAAATGTATGATATGAGAGGAAACAGTTTAACTGCATATTGAGTATCATTTTTTCTGGAAAGCTTGGGACCAAAACTATTTTGGCCTTCAGATTTTTTTTTTTACTTAGGAATATTAACATATATTTGGTATGAAACCCAGGTCAGAGGACAGAACTCATCTGTGTCTCATACACTTGAATCCTGAATGTAATTTTATAAAGTGCAATTTTGTGTTCTCAGAAGTTCTGCAGTATAGAGTTCCATTTATGCCATTACATTGGAGATAGAAAAGTTTTGGACTTTGAAGCATTTTGGATTTTAAATTTTTTGATTAGGAATGCTCAACTTGTATTAAAAATTTTCCTGGGGAGCCAGGCATGGTGGCGCATACCTTTACTCCTAGTACTTGAGAGGCAGAGGTAGGAGGATCCGCTGTGAGTTCAAGGCCAGCCTGAGACTACATAGTGGATTCCAGGTCAGCCTCAGGTAGAGTGAGACCCTACCTTGAAAAACCAAAAAATAAAAATAAAAATAAAAATAAAAATAAATAAATAATTCATAGGGCATATGCTTGTAAGCACAGTCGTAAAGAGGCTAAGACCGGAGGATCATAAATTTGAGGCTAGCCTGGGTGCCCAGCTACACAGTGAATTCCAGTCCAGCCTGTGCTACATAGTGAGTCCCTGCTTCTGAATAAATAATCAAATCTCTACTCATCTCTGATAAATTTTAAGTTTTCTTTTTTCTAAAACCTTTTAAGAGAGTACCTTAAGGAAATCAAACTGGAAAGGAGGTAGGGAAGAATTGAGGTGCCAAGATGCTTGAATGTTAACCTTGTTTTTGTTTCAATACAGGGAGAAATCAAATGTTCTGGAATCCGGGAAATGAGGTTGGCCCAGGGGATCTGCCTGGAGCTCAGTGAGGCCTCTAGCTGTGTAAGTCCACTATCCAACCCCCACCCACTTCCTGCCTGCCTCCACCAGCCCTCAGATCAATCTTAGATTGGCCTCTCTAGAATAATGGGTCTGGGAGTTCTAATTTATAAAGAGTCTTGGGTTTGGGCAGTAAAAGGCCCCATCTCATGGGCAAAAAAAGGCAAAACCAATTTTAAATGCATTTTATTGTTATTTGATATTGTTAGATTTGAGTTTGCTTTTAGGCCAAGGGAGTCCTTCTTATTCAGGTTTGAACTGCTGGCTAAAATATAAGCTCATGTGTTATTTATAGGCACCTCTGTAGTTCTGGTTCTGTTAGGTGTGGCACCGTGTGTCTGCATCTCTGCCTTCCTAACATGTGTTGATGAGCACCACCTTTGCTGATGGGAATGCTTTTACAGCTTTATTAAGTTTTGATATGACCTGGGCATGTTCTTTAGAGATGTTTATTTGTTCAGTTTTATGTTACTTTTGCCCATTTTAAATTTCTATACCTTTACATTGCAGTGCTTTTAATATCCAGCCAGGGAGATCTTTCCTCACTATACTATAAAAGTATAGTTTTCATTTTATAACTCTCCTGTTAAAAAATATTTGAAGACATCTGTCAAGACTGTTTTTTTTGGGGGGCTGGAACCCAGAGTTTTGCACATGCTAACCAAGCATTCTACTGCTGATCCATATCCCTGATACTTTCCCTTATTGGTTTGATAGATTTTAAGGTTATTTATAACATGGATATCCCAGTATATACTTTAATGTACTATTGCTAAGAGTTTAGAAAGTCAGTGAGGGCTGAATCATTATCCGAGGCTTAACCATTTCCGGAACTTACCGACTAATTCCAGTATCTTTTCAATTGGTTCCCTTTAGCTTTCAAGGTGAGCTGTCAAGTTACCAACCTTGCTATATTATATTTCTTACCTTTTTTTAGTAGCTTTGCCTCTGTTTCAGTTTTTTGTTGCCATTTCATAGTAAAAATGTTTATGGCATGGGATAAATTTTTCATGATGAAAGCAGGTCTCCTGGCTTTGTTTCAGTAAATCCAGTTTCCTAAGAGTAATAAGTCTCTGGAAATAGAAAGATGGGTTGAAGGGAAAACTGATAATTTAGTTGTATAGGGAAACATGTTCTTACAAATTGGGAATACACTTAAGGGAAGCTTCTAGGTGACATATTACCTGCATAGATGGGAAGGACTGCAGTCTACACCATGAGGTCCTTCTTTTGGCCATTCCAGCAATGAGTATCTTACCTGCAGCCATCAGTTAGATGCCTCTGACTTACAGATCTTTTAAAACTACACCTAAGAGAATCATTTAATGTACAGCATTTAAAATAGCAGAAATCATAAAGTTACAAGTTTGCAGAATAAAAGAATTCAGTGATTAAGCTGAACAGAAACACACAAAGTACAAGCAGCACCAGTGTGTGGTGTGTCTGATGCTTACTCATCACCTCATTCATTAAGGAAAAAAAGTTATCCACTCCTCAGTTAATAGTAACTGAACAAATTGACCATCGTGTGTGTGTGTGTGTGTGTCCTCTGTTATCTTGATTGAGCATTTATTTTCCCAGGCACCACACATATCTGTGCCAGAATTCTGTTTCCTAGGACATGGACTGCAGAGCCTTCTATGCATCTGCCAGCTGCTCTTCAAAGTTCATACTTAAACAAGGGCATTGTCCAAAGCAAGAACTACTCCAGAAGCAACTCCTCTTTCTCGCTGTGGTCTTTGATGTCAGTCTGCTTTACAGCACAGCTGAGAAGTTCTACAGGCTCCTCTGGATCAGGGGAGGATCTGTGAGTGGAGATCTGGGAAGACAGTAGCTCCCCCATGTTGATGCTAAAGAAAGCTTCCACACTGCTCACGAGAACTGCCTCCATTAGCGCCATGTGTGGTGCAGTTGTCCCCTGGTGTCCCCATCACTGTACATCAACCTCTCTTCCTAAGAATGCTTCTTCCTCCCTAGCCCCACACAGCAGAGCTTCCTACCTCTCAGGGTAACTTTCCTTAGCCAGCAACCTAGATAAAGAATGTATACCCACAGCTTCCAATGGCATCAAGAGTCCCTTGTGTCTCACTCCCTACTAGTTTGATAGTCTGTTGTAAAGGTTCTGAGGGCACAGCACCTCCTACCTGCTTTAGGCTGCACATGCGCTTTGGTGTTAGAGGACCCAAGCTACTGGTTCTACTAGGGGGAGATTCAGGCCCTACTCACAGCCCACTGAGGAGCAGAAAGGATTTGGTTTCCTTTATTATCATATCCTGCAGGACTCGTGTGATGCTGGTATCCACCTGCATATAGTACATACGCAGTCCACAACAGAGCTTTGTGTGTGGTTCTTGGCCCTCCCAACCCTCATTCTACACAAATAAGTGATGGTCACGGAGATGCTCGCTCTCCTTGTGTGGACATTTAGACCTGCCTTCTGCACCTTGTGACTTTTACCTCCACCCCAGTTACTGTTCCCTCTGTTCCCAATCCTCCACCTCTTGACAGCTAGAGGAAGGGACAACAGGGCTGTTTTTAAGCCTGTTTCCACACCTCAGAACCCTCATTAGGGGAGTGTGCCTCCTCAGGACTGATTTTCATTCTCTGGATTGCAGTATCTGCTTAATTTAGTGTTTGTGATCATAGTTTAATGAGCAGCTTCTAAAATGTGAGATTATTTTATTCTCTTATTCTATAACCACCTGTCTACAAGAAGTTACCTAAATATTTCTTAATTGTGATGAAATACACCAACACAAAAAGTACTGCCTCAGCCATCTTTAAGGATACAATTCAGTAGTTCTGAATCACACTACAGCCAATCTCCAGAACTCTCTGCATCTTCAAAACCTGAAACTCTACCCACAAACCAACACCCCACTTCTGCAGGCTACTACATTCTCCTTCCTTTTGTTTAAAAGATTTTTATTTATTTATTTATTTATTTATTTATTTATTTATTTGAGGTAGAGAGAGAAAGAGAGAGAACGGTTGTTCCAGGGCCTCTAGCCACTACAAATGAACTCCAGAGGCATGCACCACCGTGTGCATCTGGCTTATGTGGGACCTGGAGAATCGAACCTGGATCCTTAGGCTTCACAGGCAAGCACCTTAACTGCTAAGCCATCTCTCCAGCCCACATTTTCCTTTCTGTCTCTAGATACCACATGTGAGTATAGTAATTCAGCATTTGTCCTCTTTTGTGACAGTCTGACTTCACTTACCATCATGTCCTAAAGATTTATCCATGTGTAACATATACCATGAATGCCTTCTTCCAAAGCTGAATGATATTCCATTGCCAATATGTACATCATTCTGTTTATCTGCTTACCCATTGGTTTTTCCACCTTTTGGGCATTGTGCATGAAGCAGCTATGACCATGAGTGTGCAAATGTCTCTTTGGCACCCTGATATCAGTACTTTTGAGTGCATACCTAGAAGTAGAGTCACTAGGTCATATGAGAATTCTATTTCTGAATTGCCAAAGAACCCCCACAATAGTTTTGCTTTATTGGCAGTCCTGGAGATTGAACCCAGATCTTTTCACATACTAGGCAAGCTCTCTGCCACTAAGCCCACACTCCAAGCCAACCAGTTTTTTTCAGTGTCTGCACCAGTTTGTATTTCTGCCAAGAGCATACAAGGGCTCCAATTTCTCCACATTCCTTTCAGCACATGTTGTTTTGTGTTGAAGTGTTTCTCACAATGGTTCGATTTACATTTCCCTGATAATTGATGAAGTTGAGTCTTCTTTCATGTACTCCTTGACCATTTATAAATCGTTGGAGAAATACATCTCTAGTTTACAGCTTTGTCTTCAGAATCATCACATCTGTCCAGTGCTGTGTCTGCTATACGCACTGTTTGTATCCGTGCAGCTTGAAAAGAAACCAAGGTGGTTTTCCTACTTTTACAAAGTCTGTAATGTACTCTGCTCTCTCACATTACCTTCATTCTGTCATGCTGATTTCACCTGAAGCAGGCTGCCAACAGCCCATCTTCTCTGCCCACTTCCCAAACACTTAAAGGTCAGTGTCCTTGCAGAAAATAAAAGCTACAGATGAAGTATTGATGAAGGCATTGCATCTCCTGAAAAAGAGGACCTGGGAACAGTAGAACTTCTTGCATTGGTTTGTTGCCCACTTGTTGCCTGACTTGAAAGATCCAGTCCCTGTGTACCAATATAGGTTTTACCTACATTGTCAAACAACATAGCAAAGAAGATAAAATTACTGTAAAAGAGGTGGTGGCAGGGGAGGATGATTGATCCTGGACTTTCAGCATTGGGAAGCATCTCAAAGGTCATTTAGAATAGTAACTGCCACCCCCACCTCCCACCCCTGCCAACCCTAGCCCTGATGTTTCATGTGCCACTTTAGCATGTTAGGAGATGTTGCAAAATTTAAGGATTGACTTTAGAAAGGTTAGATAGTTTTATTTTTTGTTCATAGTAACATGGGTGAGCCGATGTAGTTAGAGCTTATAAATCTGATTCTCATAAGCAAAATGGTGGGGCTATGGATTCCTCCTGCCCACTCTCTCATGATATTTACCCACAGTGTCTCTTGGGGGAGGATGTTTATCCCAAGCTTCCGGAGGAGCATTGTGTTCAGGATCCACCTGCTCCTCTCCAGCTTAAACACAATTCACTGAGACTGGTGGATTCCAGGCTGGGAAGCTGGACACTGTTAGTCCCTTGAATTTAGTCCAAGGAACTAAGTGAGGGGTGGAGGGACTACAGGTAGAGGCCAACCAGTTGGGATGTTAAGTTTAACAAGTCTTTGTTCTTTGGTGCAATGATTGGTGCAGTCTGGGAATAAATTTACATAATTCAGTCCTTCATCCCCACCACATAGAAACTTTGGATTTTCACTGTCTAGTCAGGGAGAAGCAATAGAAGATAATCATAACTTATATTCTAGATAGCATAATATATAAGGTACTGCAATTATTAACAATAATAGTAATAGCTGCTATTTATCTTGTGCCTTCCAGGTTCTCAGTACAATGGAAAATTTCGTATATCACTGCTGTAGTTTCAACAGTGGAGCCTCACATTATAGTTTATGACTCAAGAAAATTCTAGAACATGGCAAAACAAGGATTAATGTCCAGTTGGCTAAAGATAGGGCTGGATTCCTAGAGGATGTGGGGTCTGACTTGAATCTCAGAGGACAAGAAACATGAGAGAAAAGGCATGGATCATGATGTGGACAGGGAGGATGTAGAATAAGGACAGATAATACAAAATAAAAGGCAAGGAGCATAGGGAGAAGGCTAAGTTCTGTCTCCTTGTAATGAGGGTGAGGCACCCTCACACACCCAGACTTCCTCTATTGGGCTTTGACCTGTACCTTTCCCCACCAGTTCCACTTGTATATACTCTGCCCATTCTTCGAGGCTTATTTTGAGATGTTTCTGTTAACCCAGATGTGTTCTTGCCTCTCTTAGATGCCCATAGCCCTTTGGTTATACCTTTCTCATGATAGTCTTTGTGCTTATTTCTTCATCTAAAATATAATGACTCCTAAGGTAGTGGTTGAGCCAAATGAGTAATGATGTGAAAAGCACTTAGGACACAGCCCTAGACATAATCACTGTCTTGTATCCTCACTGTCATGCAGGCAGACAGACAAGAGTCCAGGACATAGTCACTATCTTGTTTTTCCTTCACAGAGGGGACACACACACACGTATACACAGAGATTTTCACAATATCTTACAATCAGGGCTTGAGGAATGCCAGAATGGCTGAATATTGTCAAGGGGCTGCTTCTTGGTACTGGAAAAGTACCATTTTGTTTGTCTATTTTTGATCCTGTAAGAGCTCCACACATCCTCTTAGGAAGCAGACATTCCAATCAAAGACACTTGAAAAGCCCAAAGTCATCACCATGGGCTCTTCTCTCCTTTCATTCAAAAGGCATGATGTTAGGGAAGCTTCTTTGCTAAAGGGAAAGTACATCAGGTTCGTCCAAGATGTCTGGGTCTAGACATGTTTCACAGTCCTCTTAGGATGGGGGATACTGTCATCTCCAATGTGGTATCCAGGATACCTGCTGTAAATCTTTCAATGACCCTGAGTTTTCTAGAAGCAAAGGTTTCATCCAAAGACTTCCTAGAAAACTTGCAGAGAGCCCATCCTTTTCCTGACCTGGAAGTAGGAGGACCTGGGGATTTATTTCTCTGTGACCTTGTCTTTCTAAGTTTTGAAACTGGATTGTCGAGGCATGCTCTATCTTATCTACACACATCCAGTTATTTTCCCTTGGCTCAAATTTTAAGAAGGCCAGGGACCAATTTTGACCTTGTCTCTTGCAAGATGTAGGCTTTTCCTGCCTTAGGACTCTATAGGAGGAGAATACGCAGGTTTCTTTCTAGCTGAGAAGACCTCTGGGCTTGCCATGAGCCATAGTCCTGCAGGAAGTTTTCTCCTCAATGGAGGCTGTAATGCAATGATAATCACACACCCCAGCCAGTTTTCCCCTTATGAAAAAGGTATCAGATCCCTGAAGTATTTCCTCCCCTGCCATTTTCTGTCCCTACAGAGAGTGTCTTGGTTTGGGTTGGGCAAGGGAACTCAGTTGCTAAGAATGATGGGGGTTTATATTCTGAGTATGAGTTTCTGAATCCTATGGGCCGGTTAGCAACCTAGAAGAGGAACTTTGAATTTCTTTGACACTAGGTTGCATGCTTTTAGGTAGGCCATATAGAAATACTGTCAGTGTGAGAAATGCTTTCTACCATACTCCTTAGACAGTGTGAGAGAGGAAGCACTGAGGGTCCCATACAGTAGACATAGATTTGTTATCTACTCCTTACTTCCTCTGGCTTATCTTCCATCATTTGGAGCTATTGTAAAACAAAGGATTTTCTCTTGTTGCTATTGTATTACTAATGTGTTCTGTTTTTAGCAATTTTGAATTAATTTGAACTGCATGACTGTGCATGGGCAATCCTTAAATAAGATATTTCCAAGGTTTGTACTCTCATGCCTTAATTTTCTCTTCATATTGTTAAAAACATTTAAAAATATTTTTAAGTTGAAGTTTTAGAAAGGATTTCTTGTGGAAGAAGAACTGTGACCTTAATCAGGATTATTACCCAAGACTTGGATGCAGTTCAGAGTTGCTAGTAATTTCATATCTCTCCCCTCCTCTCTGTTTTTCTTCATTTTCCCAGGAGGAGTTTAAGAAGGGCAAAGGAGAAGGCTTGACCCAAATACTTTGTGGGAAGGAGGAGGCTAATGGTGAGGTTGAAGCTGGTGTGTGCTCCTTGCTCCTTGCCCAGTCTGAAGTTAAGCCTGAGTGCCTGCTGCTGCTCTTGGTCAACAAAACAGGTAAAGATCCACCTGTCCAGGACAGTGGGGAAAGACTAAGAACTGAATAGGGCTGAAGGTAGATAGGGCCAGAATATCCTGAATGGTGCTCCTACATCCCAGCACAGAAATCCACAGGTGTTAAGAAGAGTTTGGCTGAGAGAAACAACCCTGGCTGTCAGTGCTTCTAGAATAGAGTGGGAGGAGAGTGCAAAATGACCTTGTCTGTGTTATAGATTTAGCAACCTATGTTTCTAATTCTAGAACTTTTCAGCAAACTCCAGCTTATGGAAACGCACCAGTCTGACCTGAGAAAGGTAAAATAATGAGATGATGCATCTCAGAGGGAACACAAGTCTGGGAGGAGGCAATTACCATCTCCAGTACTTTTCTTCCTCCCTTTCCATCTTTTCTGGCAGTTTTAAACTTCCTGAGTTTGAACTCAAAATTTTATTAGAAGTTCAGCTAAGACAAGTCAGTTTTAAATACCGTTTGAGAAAGCCACAAGGCCAGTGTCCTGTTATATCTATTTCCTGATGAGTCTTATCCAGGTGCTTGCAGTGGGCTGGGCTCCTCCCTATAATTTTCTTTCCACAAGTGACACGATACCTTTTCTTCTCCTTAAGCTGGGAATCCAAGGTTTCAGGGAACAAGATATTGGGAGCCACCAGAGCTATTCCCGAAAGACCTTGATTGCACTAGTCACTTCAGGAATCCTGCTGGCCATCTTGGGAACTACTGGCTATTTTCTGATGAACCGTCACAGTTGGAGCCCCACAGGAGAAAGGCTGGTCAGTCCTGGGGTCCAGGGAAAAACAGATAAGGAAGATAATAGTTTTCTGGGGAGGACAAGGGATTCCATAGAAAGGGAGGATAGATACAAAAATAAGCCTGTGTGTGCTGAGACATGCATGCAGACACTGTACCCACAGAAGAGTCAGAGCAAGAGGCAACAAATGGGGGGAAGGTTCTACCTGCCACTCACTCACAGCTGCCGATTCATGTCATCTGCTTGGTCTGTTCTGGGTAGTTAAGCTGGGAACAACAGAACAGGGTGCTAAGTCAGCATGCTTATTTGCAAGCATATTGAATGCCCGGTTGCTCACAAGAAGGGGTCATATGAAAGGAAAATCTACCTTTAAAGGAGGAGCAAGACTAAAATCTGTCTCTTGGCCTCTGGCTGGCACTTACCCCAAGGAAGCTGTTCCACGCCTGAGATTGCGTTTGCCTCTATGGGATGGTTTGTAAGCTCCGGTGGCAGGTGTGGTGCCTCTCCTCTGTCCTTTCTCCTCTAGGAGCTGGAACCCTGATGGCCCTTCAGGAAGAAAGGAGTCTGAAAATGCGGCTGTACCTCCTTTTCCCCTTGTCCACTTCTGTGTCCCCTCAAAGTGCCTCACACCTCTGCTTGCGAGATAATGCTACTTTATTTCTACACTGTCCAGGGCGAAGACCCTTATTACACGGAGCACAGTGGAGGCCAGGGCTATAGCTCAGGATCTGGGGCCTCCCGTGAGACTCAGGGAAAGACCAGTGTGACCCGAGGGGCTCAGGAGAACGGGACCGGCCAGACCACCTCCAGAAATGGGCATTCAGCAAGACAACATGTGATGGCTGACACAGAACTGTGACTTGGCTGGCTGGGGCAAGACTGGGTGGTAACATGGCCTCTCTCTGCCTCTGACCAAGTGCTGCCTCTTTCCCCACGTCCTGTAATTTCCCACTGAACACACTCAGAGGATGTTCCAGGGCCCTCCACCCTTGGGGAGACAGGTAAACTGCCCTCTACACATTCAAGTCCCTGGACCTCGATTCTAGCCTTTGAGTTAAGATGGGGTGGGGAAAAGCCCAGGTTCAGGGTTGCTGCTGGGGAGGTTAGTAGCCATGTAGCATTCACCTTGAGCCCCCTGCCCCCTTCTCTCCTCTCTGCCTCTTTAGAGGAACTCTTCCCAGAAAGGATAGACGTTTTTTCTTAGCTACAACTTCCTCTTTTTTTTGTTCTTTTTACATTTCTTCCTCCTATTTTTTTTCCTTCCCCACCTTAGGGAAACCAAAGTACTCCCAGGAACCTACTCCCTTATAATGATTTAGCCAGAAAAATATATTGTCTTAAGCCATATCCTTTATCACTCCTCAAGACACTGTGGATTTGGTTACTAACTTTTTGCTTGCTCTTCCAGCCCATGTATCTGTGTAGAAAGTCAACACAATTTTCTGTCTGGAGCCTGGAACTAGGCTAAGCATTGTACAGTGACAGCTCCGTTCTGGTTCTTCTGAGATTCTCACTGGGTCAAAGTGGACAGGATCACAGGACTAGACTTTGAATTGAGCCTCCTTTTCTTTTTTAAGTGCTAGGGATTGAACCCAGGGCTTCACACATGCTGAGGAAGTACTCTACCACTGAGCTATATCCCTAGTCTACACACACACACACACACACACACACACACACACACACACGCACACTTTGTTTGGAGATAGGGCCTCACTAAATTACACAGGCTGTCCTTGAATTCACTATGTGGCCCAGACAGGCCTTGAATTTTTGATCCTCCAGACTTAGGCTATCAAGTAACTGGGATTATAGGCCTATACCACCAGGCCCCACTGAGCTGAGCCTTGACCTAAGCTCTTCAGAGGAATCCTCTTGCTCTGAATTTCCTGACCTCTGAGCTCTACAGCTTCCTTCTCTTTTCCTGACTCCTCCTGAATCCTCTGGTTTCTCTCTTCTAGCAGACTCCTGTCTATATCTCTCCCATCCCAGTTCCTTTCACTACTCTGTACCCCTTTTTAATCAGAGCCCCAGGACATCTTCCTTTTCTGGGAATGAGATCTGGGTTTGCCCCAGGTCTTGACATTTTTTGCCAGCAAAACAAAACGAGTATATTCTAGGCATCCTCTACCTGACCATGCCCTAACCCAGCTCAACATAACTGAAAAGGACTATGTGGGGACTGTTCTGTAGTTGGCTTCCACCCCAGGGTTACAGCAGCCATCTGTAAACTCTCACCCCCACCCCCCAACCAGGGGTAAGCAGGAATCCTGGTTTCAATGACAGTTGGAAATAGGACTTTCCAAGATGAAAGGATTGGGTGAATTTTTTTCTCTGAATAAAAAGTGATGAGTGATATTGAAAACTCCGTTATGTGGCTCTATCTCAGCTAAATGTGTCTGGCTGGCAATATGTCCTCTGCATCAGGCCTGGATGGACCATGTGGGAGGGAGGTACAGCCAAGGAAGAAGGAAGGCCGTCTCAGCAGAGACAGGTGCCAGCCAGGATGCTAAAGACCTGTGGCTAAGTTTGCCAACTGTCGCACTCCATGTTGGAAGTTAGGCTGGTCAGGACTGTAAACTACAAGCTCCAGCACAGCAGGACCTTCAGGAAGGAAGGCGGCATGCTAAGATTAGGGGCACCCTTCTGAGAAGAAGGACATTCTGGTTACTGTGTGCAAAACATACAAAACAAGGATGGGGAGATGGATCAATGGACCAAAGGCTTGCCAAGCAAGCATGAGTACCTAAGTTTGGATCCCCAGAACCCACATAGAGTTGGATGCTATAAGCATCTGTAATCCCAGTGTGCCTACAATGGGACAAGAGTATGAGACAGGAGAATCCCATGGACAACTAGCTAGCCTGGTGAATGCAAGGATGAGCAAGAGACCCTGTCTCAAGGTGGAAGCAAGAATTGACACAGAACATCCTCTGGCACTTGTGCCCACACTTATGCGCTTAAATGCACACACACACACGTCTCCCAAAATGAAAAACAAATACAGTATACTCTAGGCAGCTTCTGTTACCTGACCATGCCCTAACCCAGCTCAACATAACTGAGAAGGACTATGTGGGGACTGTTCTGAAGTTGGCTTCCACCCCAGGACTACAGCAGCCATCTCTAAACTCTCACCTCTCCACAATTGCCCTAGCCCAGGCCACAGGAAATGGGGGAAGGGTACTGTGAGATATTCAAGGGCCTCAGGAAACACCCCCAGTGTGTCAGTGTAAGCCAGTTGGGGCAAAACAAAGGTTGATTCTTCCATTCTTATCTTGCCAAAGTCAGACCTTTCCCTCTCACCCCACCCCCATTTCTGGCTTTTCTCCAAAGTCTCTTAACTGAGGCTCCTCCCTGGGACTCAGGAGGCCAAAGGATGAGGCTAAGTCTTCTCCAGAAGGTGGTGACTATTTTAAGTATTAGAAAAAGGCAAGATGGTAATTGGAAATAAAAGTCCAGATAGACTATGTACAGGCAGACTCTTTGGAAGCATGGTATGGGGAAAGAGAACCATTTTAGCTGGCATTTATGAGGGTGTGGGCTTTAGGCAAAGGGGTATGCAGGGGGAGTGAAGTGACTGGTTCATAGTTTGTTACTGAGAGCTCATCTGCTACCTAGAAAATTACTTTCCCTTTGGCTTGATTATGGTGATGCAGCAATAGCCCCACCTGCTGGCTCTGCTGAGCTCCTACCATTCAGCTGCAATTAGGGAGACTCCATATTGGGATTCTTTCTGCAGCTGGCCCTTGCTTAAGTCAAATTCCATTTATCTCACACACACTGCTCACATAGCCATAGAAAGGCAATGATGGAGAGGACTTTGAAGATACATTCAGTTCAATTCCATGTTGTGGTACACCTAAACATCCTAAGGCTCAGAGAAGGATGTTGCCCAGTCACACTGAATCCAGATGTCCTGAATGTGAGACTTTCCCTTCACTTTCACCCTACTCTTTTGCCAAGGCTTCTGAATTCCTCCAGCTGGATGTCGTGACACATGTGGATGAGTGGATTAGAGCTACATCTCTGCAGCATTTCAATGTGTGCTGTTAGGCCTGGATAAGCATAGCATGCCCAAACCTAGGAACAAAAATCCCAGGAGGTCATGAGGCTCTCTGACCTCAGAAGTGCCCTGGAGCTTTAAATCGTCCATTATGGATGCATATCTTAACTCTTTTAAAAATATTTTTATTTATTTATTTATTTGAGAGAGAGAAAGAAAGATAATGGGAATGCCAGGGCCTCTAGCCACTGCAAACAAACTCCAGACGCACGTGCCACCAAGTGCATCTAGCTTACATGGATTCTGGGGAATGGAACCTGAGTCCTAAGGCTTCGTAGGCAAGTCTCTTAACTGTTAAGCCATTTCTACAGCCAAGTACCTTGACTCTTGTTCTGCCTAATATTCATCTAAATAGATTCATGGCAATATTCTCTAAGTCTGGATAAGCAGGCATCCCCATCCCTTTCTGATAAGTCAATCCCATAATTTCTTGTCATGTAAGCCCAGGGAGAGTCATGCAGTTCTTTGCCACAGGAATCCACTTATCTTACCATAACCTCATTCAAGGAGTTCTCCACCACCATTTAGTCACACAATAAGCCTTACCCAGCTGTTCTTGTGTACAAGCTGGTGTTCTAAAGACTAGGGATACAGCAGACATTCATGGAGATTAAAGCTCTAGCAATGGATAAAGACAGAAAAAAAATTAGCTCAGAAAAATATACATAAGAGATGGGGAGATGGGGCTGGAGAGATGGCTCAGCAGTTACAGCACTTGCCTGCAACGTCTAATAATCCAGGTTTGATTCCCCAGTTCCCCACAAAGCCAGATGCAACAAAGTGGCACATGCATCTGGAGTTTGTTGCAGTGGCTAACCCTAACCCTATTTATCGTTTCTTTTCTCCCTTCCTTCCTCCTCTCTCTCTGTTTGCAAATGAATAAATAAAATTTTTTTTTAAAAAAAAAGAAGAGATGGGGGGCTGGAGAGATGGCTTAGTGGTTAAGTGCTTGCCTGAGAAGCCTAAGGACCCTGGTTCAAGGCTCAATTCCCCAGGACCCATGTAAGCCAGATGCACAAGGTGGCACATGCATTTGGAGTTTGTTTGCAGTGGCTGGAGGCCCTGGCATGCCCATTGTCTGTCTATCTGCCTCTTTCTCTCTCTGTCTGTTGCTCTCAAATAAATAAATAAAATAAAATGTACATTAAAAAAAGAGAGATGGGAATATGGATTAGCAAATAAGAACACTTGTTGTAAGTATGAGGACCTGAGAGGGCCTGACACTACTTGAGTGCAAGTCCCAGGACCTAGGTAAACAGCTGGGTATAGCCATGCATGTATGTAGCCCCAATCTTACGGATAGTAGAGACCAGAGTTATCACTAGGTCTCCTATAAACCGTAGCTCTACATTCAGAGAGAGATTCCATCTGAAGGAAATAAGTGATGAGTGAGAAGGACACTTAACATGAGTGTCCTCTGGCCTCCATGTGCCTTCAAGTGCATCTGTGTATAAGTATGCATATACCATTCTCTCTCTCTTTCTCTCTCTCCCCCACACACACACCACATACTACACAGAAAAAAGTAAATTCAAGTTTTTAGGTCATATTAGGAACTATGAAAAATACTAGGTTTCCCTTTGTACTCAGGGGTATATTCTAAGACCCTCCCTTAGTGGAGCCTTGAAACACAAACAGTGCTGAACCCTGCATATAGTCGCTGTGACAGTGTGATAGTCAATCCGATCAGCAAATGCATCATGTAAGCAGAAAGCATATGCAGATGAAGTAAGGTTTGTATCCTGGGAAGGACAGAGTGGGTTGTCCAGAGATTTTATCATGGGTAAATAACAATTTAGGAATTGTTTGCTTTTGCAGTTTTCCATTTAATATGATCTGACTACTTAACTATAGATAACTGAAACCCTTGCAGGAAAAACTTCAGATAAGAGAGAAGAATAGAATAAGAGTATGGTTGGAGTTTTGCACAAGGTAGGCCCTCTTAAGGAGGTAACAGTTGAGAGCATGGGTTCAATTGAAAGAAGTGCTGAAACAAGTTATAGCCAGATCTGGGAGAACTCCCCACCCAGAGGATGAGCACATAGCCATATGCAGTAAATCCACCAAGCACAGAAAGCTCTATACAATGGAAAGCAAGCTGTATACCGAGTGCATCAGTGAGAAAGAGACTGATGAAGGCCTAGTCAGGTTGGTAGTGAAAACTTCTGACCCCATCTGATTTATAGTTTCAAAGGTTCGTGGAGGCTACTGAGTAGAGGTAGAAGGATGAGAATGGAATAAAGGAGGTTGTCAGGAAAGATGATCATGGGCTTGAATAGGTGACAACATTGAAATTGGTGAGATGACATGAAATTCAAAAGACATTTTGAAGGCAGAGTTTATAGCAAGACTTGCTTGTTCTATTATTCTTCAAATAACACAACAATGAAGTAAGCTAATATTTGAATACTTATTTGTGAAATTGATACTATACCAACACTTAAATAGTGAATTTCACTTAATACAGAACTCCAGCTGTATTAGTCAGGGTTCTCTAGAGGAACAGAATGGACAGAATGAATTGTATCAAAAGGGAATTTATTGGATTAGTTTACAGCAATCCAACAATAGCAGTTTGCACGCCTGAGAGTCAAGGAACCTGGTAGCTGCTCAGTCCATGAGGCTGGATGCCTCAGCAATCCCAATCTGGCACTGAAGGCCTAGAGCCTTCCTGGAGAGCCCCTGGTCCTCAGTCCACACTGGAAAGCAGCAAGCAACACCGGCAGCCAGGTGGGAGGAAGGGATATTTTCTTCCCAGAACCTCCTTAGATAAAGCCCCCTCCCCCACCCCCCCCCACCCCCAGGGGCTACCCACACTGGGGGAAGGGCTCACCCTGGGGGAAGGACTTCCTCCTTTAGTTAATCCTTCCTGGAAGCCACCTCAGAGAACCACTTATGAGGAATGTCTGTGGTTTCCTAAACAGATCAAATTGACACAAAACTTTACCATCACACCAACAAAGCAGGTACTATTCTTTTAGAAGAACTCATAGCATGACAAGGAGCCAGGCTAAAGGTTCAGCAGCAGAGGACAAGATGAGTTAGGTATTATTTGAACCCACAGATTTAAAAGTCTTGCAGAAAATACTGTAAGTACCTTCAAAAAACTGACAAGAGTTGGGCGTGGTGGTGCACACCTTTAATCCCAGCATTCAAGAGGCAGAGGTAGGAGGATTGCCAAGAGTTCAAGGCCACCCTGAGACTAGTGAATTCTAGGTCAGCCTGGGCTACAGCAAGACCCTACCTCAGAAAAACAAAACTAAAATAAAATAAGATAAAATAAAAACAAAACCTGTTAAGACAAAGGTAAGACAGAAAGTGAGGAATAATATAAGAAAAGATTAAATGAAGTGCTATGTACGAGGAGGTGTGCAGAACTCTTTCCCACTAGGGAGTGTGAAGACTTGGTCTTGGGCAGACAGTATCTGAGTAGATCTGTGGCAGTGTATAGATGACGTCTGTGGGTCTGTAGTAACATGTATGATGTTGGTGACAGTGATGTGTGAGGACACTTGAGGCTCTGAAAATATCATGTGCAAATACAGAGTCAGGGAAGTATCAGGACTTTCAAATGAGAATCTGCCTTCTGGTATGGCACAGAAATATGATTAGGGGAAACAGTACTAGAAAGACCAATGTGTCACTATTTGTATGAGGTATTTAAAGTGTTACCACAGAATTTAGTAAGGGAGCCACTGAAGAGTTTCAGTATGTTCTTAATCCATTTGTTCAATAGTTTTTGAGTTTTATTACAAATTCTAGGTACTATGCCAAGTAATCAGGACAGGATATGGTGGAATGCTCACGCTGGGTATAAGAGGGACAGGTAACCAGAGAGTTCACATCAAGTGGGAGTGTGAAGGTATAGAAGCTCTGTTAGTGTGATATGTATGCCTACAACTCAGCACTTTTAAAAATGGAGGCCGGATCTTCAGGACACAGCTGGGCTACACAGTGAGACTCTTGAATTCCTCACAAATATAATAGACAATTTGGGTGTTCCAGGGAGAGGAAGAAGTTTTGGCCCAGGAACTAAGTGAGGGTAGTCATTCCAGAAATGTGAAGGGTTTTTTGTTTGTTTGCTTGCTTTTTAAATGTTCTGTTCTTTTATTTATGCCATGCTTGCGATACAACTCAAGGCCTTGCAGGTACTAGGCAAGTACTCTACCGCAAAGCTTTATCTGAAGCCCTTGGTTTTTTGAGATTGGGGTCTCACTGTTTATCTCCGGCTGTCTTCAAACTTGAGATCCTCCTGCTTCTGCCTGACTTCTGGGATCACACCTCGCTGTTAGTCATCTAAGTCCAAGCAAGACTAAACCTCTATGGTTTTACAAAAACACTCTACTAGTTCCTTTGTTTTAAGTATGTTATAATTTCTCATTGAAGCCTTTTTATGGGATATTTTAAAGTTGAACAACTCTGTCATCTTAATGTTGACATCTATTATTTATTTTTGTTTTTTTGAGGCAGGGTCTTGCTGTAGCTCAGGCTGACCTGGAATTCACTATGTAGTCTCTGGCCTCGAACTCATGGTGACCCTCCTACATTTGCCTCCCAAGTGCTGGGATTAAAGGTGTGCACCACTATGCCTGACATCTATTATCTTTCCTTGTTCAAGCTGAGGTTTCTCTAGTCCTTCAACATATTTTAATTGTATGTGGACATTTTGAGTATTATAAGACCTTGGATCTTATTTAACTCTTCCCTTCTAGTGGGCTTCCTTTGATGCTACAGTTGAGGTACAAATTCCCAGTTGATACCAATGGGGCAGTGGGGTAGGAGGAAGAGGGATCCTCACTACTGCTGGGCAATAGTGGACACTCAGCCTTCCAACTCTTCTCTGATGATACCACCTTGAAGTCAGGCACTTTCTTGACTCTTGAGACCACTGGCCATTCTTCCTTCTTCTTTCTGCCTACAGTGTTTTCTGATATTTGTTTTAAATATGTGTACTAGGTGAGAGAAATAAGGATAAGTATGTCTACTCCATCTTGTCTAGAAATGAAAGGTCAGAACAAAAACAGAAGATGAAATCTTATGCCATGACTCACGAGGGTGAGATAGCTATCTATTTTCAAAGCCCTCTTGTGCCATTAGAAAGCATTGATAACTTTGCAACTTCCAGTCAAGATGACAATTCAAAACCACTCTAGAACTTCAGGGGAGAAAAGAGGCAAGATTTTGGGCTGCAATACTAGAGGGGATCTACTGGACTCCCCCACTGGGCTGGCACATTGCACATACAGGGACTTTGCCTGATTTCCACATTCTCTACAGCATGGCTTGGCACAAAAGCAGGCAACATACTGGTTTCTCACATTGGGGTAAGCCTGTGCCCACCTAACCCCCACATGAGCTGGCTGAGTACTGGAAGGTGGGAAGGGCAGATGATAAGCCTTCCTCCACACCCCCTAGCTCTGGGACTGGGGGCCATCCCATAGAGGAACTGGTGTGCATAAGGCAGGATGAGCCCAGCCTCCAGAAACAGCACTGCGGAGGCACCTGGGCTGGGGGCACGAGCATGCACAAGAAAGTAGTCTTATCTCCATGTGCACATGGTTGGTCAGTCTCTTGGATCACCACACATGGGATGGCTGGGTGTACACATGGACTGACAGTCTCCCCGAGCACCACATGGGTGGCTGGGTTAGGCTGGGTTAGGCTGGGGCCACACCCACACACTCATGCACAAAACAGCCGACATAGCAGCTGGTGCACATGCACATGTGGAAGCAGCCTGACCTTCACAAGCAGCTCAACCAGGGCATGGGGCCTGGATCTTCCAGGCTACCACACACTGTCCTATTGAAGCAGACAAGCAGGCAATCTGCCTGGACACCACACACTGCCTGATAAACCGCAAGAGCTTGCACAAGTGAGAACTCTGCCAGGCCTGTACATGCAAAGTGGCCCTCACCTAAGCACCAGAGCCTTCTGCACACTTGGTGAGTTCACAAAAAGACACAGATCATCCACACAGCTGTGTGAGCCAGACAGCCCCATACATACAGATTAAGGCCCAGCCCCAGTAGCAGGGATCCCCTTCTCCCCACAGCCTCTCACCAGCAGCTGCAGCCAATCTCACCATCAAGTGCTAGCGAATGAGCATCATGGGGAGAACAGGACATTGCTTGGCCATGTACTTGGCCAAACCTCTCAGGGTCTCATCTAGAACAACTAAGAGATAGCACACACAAGGAAACCCTTCTCCACACCCAAAGGGCACCCATCCAAAATGGCATCCCACTTCCATTTGCATCAAACCTGAACAAACCCTCATCAAAGATCTCACAAGAGCCACTAATTGCTACATCCTTAACTAAACAAGACATATACTGCAAGATGGGCAAACCCCAGTGCAAAACAACAATGCAAGAAACAAACCAAGAGATCTCCACCAAGAATTCCTAGTCCCACAATGGAAGCCTCCAGTGAAAACAGAGGATACACTAGAAATGGAACCCAAACTGAAAGTATGACGAGCTTACTAAACAAACAAGGACCACTTTGCATGTATAGGCCTGGCAGAGTTCTCACTTGTGCAAGCTCTTGTGGTTAATGAAACCATGACCAAACGGATGAAAACAATTGGAAGAAAACCATTAAAACAACAACTGAATAAATGAAATGCAGCAGAAACATCAACAACAGACATCTCTCATCACTTGTCAACATAATAGATAAATGAATTGAAACTGAATCCACAAATAGATGAGCTCAACATAAGTGAATTAAGCTTATTGAGGACATGATTAAATGCAGGAACAAATTCCAAGAAACATCAAGAAAATCAAACCTGGACCTGAAAATGAAACTCAATAAAGGTATGGAAATAATGCAGAAAAATGCACTCAAAAACAAATATCCAATACGCCTTTTAAAGGCATCCAGAGAAAAACTCACTAATACAGGAGATCACATGAAGTATAAATTTTCAGAGCTTGAAGACAAGTAAAAGGAAATTAATTGGGAATCCAAAAACTATGATAAGTTCAAAAGAATCATGCAAACAGAATATGAGGGAATTGTGGAATACCCCCAAAAGACCAAATACTCAGATCATGGGCATACAAGAAGGGGAAGAAACGCAGGCCAAAGGCCTAGAGAATATCTTCAAGATAATTATTGAAGAAAATTTTCCTACTCTCACAAAAGAGAGACCCGTTCAGATACAAGAAGCTCACAGGACACCAAATAAGCAGAAGTAAGAAGAAACTCTTCATGACACATTGTAGTTTAATGTCTCAGCAATGAAAACAAAGAGAATGCTAAAAGCAGCTAGAGAAAAACAGCTCATTACATACAAGGGTAAACCCACCAAAATTACTTTCATTTTTCAATGAAAACTTTAGAAGCCAAAAGAGGTTGGAATGAAGTACTCCAAAGTTTAAAAAATTATGGCTGCCAACCCAACTACTGTGCCTAGCAAAATCATCCTCATAATAGAAGGTGAAAGGAAAATGTTCCATTGATGAAAGCTAGCCCTAGGAATATATGAGCACAAACAGTACTCCACATAGAGAAGTCAAACAACCAACCTATCGAGCCTGCAAGAGGCAGAACACAATAACCAAAACTAGAGCAGGCACAAAAATACACAAAGCTCAAGAAATCACCAAACCCCACAAAGCCATCAGCATGACAGGGATTAAATCAAACCACTTTTTCTTGTTAGTTCACAGAGTTGGTAAAGAGGGAATATTCCTAAATTCCTTTGACAAAGCCAACATTAATTTGATACAAAAACCAGAGAGAAATACAACAAGAAAATTATGGACTAATATTCCTGATGAAATTAAATGCAAAAATTCTCAATAAAATCATTTCAATCTGAATTCAGGAATACATCAAAAGCATCATCCACCTCAATCATGCAGGCTTCATCCTAGGGATGCAAGGATGGTTCAACACATGGAAATGAATAAGCGTAATACACCACATAAAACTAAGCTTAAACACAAGAACCACATGATCATTTCAGTAGAGGCAGTGAAGGCCTTTAACAAAATACAGAATCACTTCATGATCAAAATGCTGATGAGACTAGGGATGGAGGTACCACATCTCAACATAATAAAGGCTATATATAAAGCACCTAAGCCCAAATCATATTAAATGGGAAAAGACTTAAAGTGTCCCTATGAAGACTGGGAACAAGGGAATGGAGAGATGGTTTAGTGATTAAGGTGCTTGCCTACAAAGCTTAAGGACCCATGTTCAACTCTCCAGGTCCCACATAAACCAGATGTACAAGGTGATGCAAGGGCATAAGGTCACACATGCACACAAAGTGGCACATGTTTCTGGAGTTTGATTTCAGTGGCTAGAGACCCTGTCACTTTAATTCTCTCTCTTATCTCTCTCTCTCTTTCTCTCTCATAAAATAATAATAATAATAATAATAATAATAATAATAATAATAAAAGATTGGGAACTTCCAGTCAAGATGGCAGACTCCTAAACATGCTAGAGCTGCTGGAGTAATCATAGGCAAGAATTGTGGGGCTCCATGATAACCTGGGCTGCAGTAATATAGACACTGAGGATACTCAAAATGCACCAAAGTAGAAATCCAGAAGCTCCTGAGAACCCAGCACTAAAGTAGAATTAAAGCATATCCACCAAGGCTCAGAGAAGTTTGCAGAAGAGGGTATGGAAAGAGTATAAGAGCCACAGGGTGGGAAGGGATATCCAGAGACATATTCCTTCCCACAATGACAGACTGCTGCTCTCACAACTCATAACCTACAACTACATGATGATTACAGCAATCCCACTAAGGATGGCCCTCAGAGGAGTGGGGGCAGGGAGGATGGAAATGATGATACCAACATATGATGTTTCCATACAAAGTTTCTTCTTAATAAAAAAAAAAAAAAGAACTGTGGAGCCCTAGTACTAGTAGGTATTAGCAGACCTCCAGTGGGTGGGCATAGAGGTGCATAGTTAGGAATCTACTGATTTCCATGCTCTGAGGTAGCTTACTAGATCCTCAGGTCCCCTCAACCTTGGCCTCACTGGCAGCTCACAAGCCTACCTCCATGCCCCTGTGTTCAGGTCCCCTACATCCCATGCACTGTCCACAGGCACCCTTATGTGTGCCCCTCAGGATTACACCACTCAGTAGCCCACGTGTGCCCCTGCTTCCTTGTAGGTGGGCCTTGTGGGCAGTCCTCATGTCCCATTTCTCTTCTACCCTGCATCAGCCCCACAGTCCACAGGCATCCTTGTTTTGTCATCCCTCTGTGCTGTTCCACCACATGGAGCACTGCCCACAGGTGCCCTTGCATGAGCTTCTTGGAGCCACTCCCGTGCAGCTCACGTCTTGCTGCCCCTGTGCACTAGTCATCCACATAGCTTGCTACCCTCAGGCATCCTTGGGTCAAGCACACTACACATGACGTGCACATCCCTACAAGCTTGCCACACCAGGCACCTGCTAGTCCTTACATCCTGAACAACCAGTGTGTCAACCTGTGTCATGCATACACCTAACCCTATACCCCTGCAAGTCCACCACTCCCTGTCCCCCACACTCTACGCCCTTGGGTTGCCCATACTCCCAGCAGGCTTTGATAGCACCCCTACATCTGCCACAACTTGAGCCCATGTGCTTGCTTGCGTGGTGCATGGTCCATGCAGCCCACACCTGGCCCCCTGTTAGTCTACCACACTCTGCCTCACACCTGTGTTCCCATCCCCCACAATCAACAGGCCCCCACGCCCCACTTCCTGAGTGTGCCCTTGGGTCATGTACATCCCACACAGGCCCCTTGAGTGCCCATGTCAGTTCCCCAAAATCAATGCCACACCCAGCACCCTTGGGTCACACACACTGCAAACAACCTGCATGTGCCTTATATGCTCCTCCCTACCCCACAGATCATGTCCTCTGATTTCTGGCCAGCACTGCATACCAACACCCCCACACCACACAACTCCCTGATCCAGCCTGGTCTATGGAGCACAGCTATCTGCATCATCTCCTCACAGCCCCACCCCTCTTCCCAGCAACTACTTGGGGAATAACCTCAGCCCCAGAAGGGGACTGCAGAAATAGCTGGCAATCACCTACAAGGGGGGAACCAGTGAGTCCTCCATAACCTGTCCAGCTGGATACAGTGGGGGAGCAGGGGCAAGTGCTGTGGGACCTGAGCCAAACAGGCAAGGAACATCTGTGATGGGGCAAAGAGATGCCAGTATTCCAATGACAGCTTTGGTACCTTTGATGGTTAAGTTTGTGTCAACTTGATCTGTTTAGAAATCTACAAACATTTCTCATAAGTGGTTCTCTGAGATTGCTTCCAGGAATGATTAACTAAAGGAGGAATCCTTCCCCCACCATGACCCCTTCCTCCAGAGTGGGTGGCACCTCTCAAAGGGCAGGCTTTATCGAAAGAAACTCTGAGAAGAAAAGTATTCTCCTCCCCTCCCACTTGGCTGTGGTGCAGCTTGCTGCTTTCCAGTGTGGACTGAAGACCAGCATGGACTGAAGAGCAGGACACCTCCAGGCCTTCAGTGCCAGATTGGGACTGCTGAGCTATCCAGCCTCATGGACTGAGCAGCCAGCAGGTTCCTTGACTCTCAGGCCTGTAATCTGCTATTGTTGGACTGTTGTAAAATAATCCAACAAATCCCCTTTTATACAATTCATTCTATCAGTTCTGTTCCTCTAGAGAACCCTGACTAATACAAATTGTGGTACCAGGAGTGGTTCTAGAGAAAACGAATTGTAAGGATGGATTTCCCTAGTGGGCTTGGTGTGCTCTGGAGTTGGTTCTCCAATTTTGGTGCCATAAAAGGTTCTACTGGTAACAAGGGGAGCGCTTTTACTGGTAATAAGGAGGGCACTAATAATCCATGGTGTGAACTGTTTATACAGTTTCATGAGATAGATGTATTGGGTGATCCTGAGTCATAAGTTGTGAAGAGCAAGGAATTTAGTGACTCTGTATCTAGAACTTTTGAATATTTGTGGAAAAGTAAGAGAAATGATGATGTTGGATAGTTCCTTCTAGCATCTCTGGATAAAATATTGAAAGAAAAGCAGAAACTCAGAAAGGAAATTTTGAAGCTTGAGACCTACATACATGATCTGAAAGTTTCTAAGGGAGCCCTAGATGAGAGTCTCCTCTCTAGCCAGAACAGTGCTCAAATTGCAGAAAGCCAAACCCAAGCTCTCATTGTAAGATTGGCTAACTTGCAACATAAGCTCAATTCCCAGCCTCACAGGCTATCAGAAGTTAAAGTGAGGGCACTGATTGGAAAAGAGTGGGATCCTATGACTTGGGGTGGGGATGTATGGGAAGACCCTGAAGAATCTGGGGACATTGAACTGTCATATTCTGAAGAAGTTGTTTTGCATGAGAATATGGTCTCCCCTCCTTTAGGGGGAGTTGTATCCCCACCCCCACACTCTGAAGTCATACCCTCTCCACCATTGCCAGGGGGAATTAATCCTTCTTTGTCTGAGGAAGCAGCAATGACCCTCCCTGCAGAAGGTGCTGGTGCTTCTCAGTGCCCACCCATCTTTGCCTGTAGGCCTATAACAAGATGGAAGGCTAGGCATGCCCCTAAAGGTGGGCTAGAAAGCATGGCTCAAGAGGAGGTGAGGTGCACCCCTAACTTCAGGAGATTTCTAACTTGTACAGGCAAAAGCATGGGGAATATGTGTGGGATGGATTTTAAGGGTGTGGAATGATGGTGGAAGGAATATAAGATTAGATCAGGCTGAATTTATTGAAATTGGCCTGCTGAACAGAGATTTTAGATTTAACACTGCAGTTCATGCAGTTGGAAGAGGTGCCTAGAGTTTGACTGGTTGGCTGAAGTATGGATCCAAAGATGGCCTACTGTGAATGAGCTTGAGCTGCCTGGCATCCCTTGGCTTAATGTTGATGAAGGGATTAAATGCTCAGAGAACTTGGAATGCTGGAGTGGATTTGCCATGCAAACTCATTTTTGCCCCTACAATGGGAGCATCTAGAAGATGTGCCCTTCACTAAGACTATAAGAAACAGATTTGTGAGGGGAGCACAAGCATACTTAAAGTCCCCCATCATTGGTCTTTTATGTAAAGAAGACATCACAGTGGGAGCCGCAGTTGCTGCATTAGTTGACTTAGATGCAATGGGTTTAACTGGATCTTGGAGCAACAAGGACCAAGTGGTAGCACTGAATTGCCAAAGGCAAGGTGAGTGTGTTTACCATAATGGACAGTGCTGCTTGCTGCTTTCCAGTGTGGAATGAAGACCAGCATGGACTGAATAGCAGAATCTGTCAAGGACACCTCCAGATCTTCAGTACTGGATTGGGACTGCTGAGGCATTCAGCCTTGTAGACTGAGCAGCTACCAGGTTCCTTGACTCTCAGGCCTGTAACCTGGTACTTTTGGACTGTCATAAGCTAATCCAATAAATCCCCTTTTAATACAATCCATTCTATTGGTTCTGTTCCTCTAGAGAACTAACTAATACAGTACCAATAACCAGCCAAGAGCTGCTGGTGCACTTGCACCCTCCACAGTCTAAGCATCCTTGGATACTAAGCCATCCCACCCCTATCCCATTCAACACAAAACAGTACTCACTGAAGATACAACAAGGGAAAGATTCTTGATTCCTCCTTAATTAAATAAGACTTTGACCTGAGGTGGGTAGACCCCAGCACACACACACACACACACACACACACACACAATCACAGACAAAATGCTGAGAGATCTCCAACAAGGTTGCCTACTCCCTCAATGGATATCTCCAATGAAAACAAAGAGGAGACAACAGACATAGAATCCAAAAATGAAATAAAATGAAATTACAATAAACTATATGACCTTGACCAACTTAATTGCTAAACTGAAAACAAATTATCAAAAACCCCAAAATCACATAAATGAACTGCACATAGCTTTCTTCAGTAGGCTAAACATAATTGAGGAAAACCAGGCAGACCTAAAAAGAGATAAATGAACTAAAGGCAAGCCAAAAAATAGAAGATCCCAATAACCAACTAGTTAAGCTTAATGAAGACATGATTAAATGCAGGAATGAATTCTAAGAAGCATCAAGAAAATCAAACAATGACCTAAAATTGAAACTTGATAAAGGAAAGAATGTGGTACAGTAAGAAACAGAAAATGCTAATGAATAGAGCTTGTGGAAGCCTCTCTAGAAACCCTCACTAACAAAACTAATCTTATGGAGGCCAGAACCTCAGAGCTGGACAAGGCAGAAGAAACACTTTAGGAGTCCAAAAACATTGGTAAGGTCAAAAATTTAAGTGGAAAGAACATGAGGAAATGGTGGGATACTTAAAATAACCAAACATCTGGAACATGGGTATATCAGAAGGGGAAGAAATTCAAGCCAAAGGCATGAACAACACATTCAATAAAATTATTAAATAAAACTTTCCCACCCTCTCAAAAGAGAGACCCACCCAGGTACAAGGTGCTTACTGAACTCCAAACAAACTGGAACAAAGAAGAAACTCTCCAAGGCATATCATCCTTAAACTCTAAACAATAAAAACAAAGAGAAACCACTAAAAGCAGGAAGAGAGAAACAACTCATTACATATAAAAGCAATCCCATCAGAATTATGTCAGATTTCTTAATGGAAACCCTGAAAGCCAGAGGGGTCTGGAATGGAACACTTCAAAATCTAGAACATTATGGCTGCCAACACCAACTACAAAAGTATCCCTTATAATAGACAGTGAAAGGAAAAATTTCCATGATAAAAGCCAGCTCTATGATTATATGATGAAAAAGCCAAACCTACAGGGGATAATTCAGGGAATACTCCACACAGAATAGTCAAACAACCACTCTCAAGAGTCTACAAGAGCAAGATCTCTATAATCAAAAGTAGAGCAGGCTCAAAAACATGCAAAGCCTAAGAAAGCACCAAACCCCATAAAGCCTTGAATGTAGTAAGGATTAAATTAAACCTTACAGTTATGAACTTGAACATTAATTGTCTTAACTCACCCATCAAAGACACAAGATAATAGTGCAGATAAAATGGACCATTCTATCTGCTGTCATCAAAAAACCCCACCTCACCATTAAGGACAGACACTTCCTCAGGGTGAGAGGGTGGAAAATGATTTTCCAAGCAAATAGAAATAAAAGAAAAAGATGCAGCTATATTAACATCTGAGAAAATAGACTTCAAACCAAAAGTAATCAAAAAGGAAAAGATGCCCACGTTTTACTCATCAAGGGAAGAATCTAACAAGAGGGCATCACAACCATAAATCTATATGCACCATAAAAAGATGAACCACAATATAGATTTTAAAAAAAGTACTTGACAACAAACCAGAAATAAACCCTATTACTATCATAGTAGGAGACTTTAAAACCATTCTATCATCAATAGATAGATAATCCAAGCAGAAAATCAACAGGGTAATAAGAGAGATTAACAACACAATAGACCAACTAGATGTAACAGACATATACAGAACATTCCACCCTAATTCTATGGAATACACATTTTTCATCACAGTAACCTTGTAACCTTCTCCCAAATATATCATATATTAAGGCATAAAGCACGCCTCAACAAAGTCAGGAAAATTTACATAACTTCCTGCATCATATCAGGCTACAATGCATTAAACATAGAAATTGACAAGAGACACAATAGAAATTACACTAGCTCCTGGAGACTGAACAACACACTTTTAAATAATGAATGGGTTGTGGAAGAAATCAAAAAGAAAATTGTTAAATTTCTAGAACTGAATGATAGTGAAAATACAACATACCAAAACTTATGGGATACAATGAAGGCAGTCCTAAAGGGAAAATTTTATAGCTTCAAATGCATTCATAACAAAGACAGAGAGATTTCAAACAGATAACCTAAACATCCACATAAAGGTGTTAGAAAGGCAAGAACAATCCACCCTAAGAGTTCCAGATGGAAAGAAATAATTAAGATCAGAGCAGAAATTAATGAATTGAACACTAAAAAAAACTATTAAGAATATTGATGAAAGGAAGAGCTGGTTCTTTAAAAAAAAAAAAAACAAGATTGATATACCTATGGACAATTTGATCAAATGAAAAGTAAAGAAGTCTCTAATTAACAAAATTATAAATAAAAAGGGAGAAGTCACAACAGACATCAACAAAATTGGAAGAATCATAAGGACATACTTCAAAGACCTCTACTCGGGCTGGAGAGGTGGCTTAGCGGTTAAGCGCTTGCCTGTGAAGCCTAAGGACCCCGGTTCCAGGCTCAATTCCCCAGGACCCACGTTAGCCAGATGCACAAGGGGGCGCAAGCATCTGGAGTTCATTTGCAGTGGCTGGAAGCCCTGGCGTGCCCATTCTCTCTCTCTCTCTCTCTCTCTCTCTCTCTCTCTCTCTCTCTCTGCCTCTTTCTCTCTGTGTCTGTCACTCTCAAATAAATAAATAAAAATAACAAAAAAAAAATTTAAAAAAAGACCTCTACTCCACCAAACTGGATAATCTGTAAGAAATAGATGAATTCCTAGATACACATCACCTACCAAAATTAAATTCAGAGCAGATAAATTTCCTAAACAAACTTGTTACATGTATTGAAATTTAAAATGTAATAAAAAAATCTTCTCCAAAAGGCAAAGTCCAGAACCAGATGTTTTCTTAGCCAAATTCCACCAAACCTTCACTGAAGAATTGAAACTACTTTTTCTCAATATTTTTCACATAGTCAAAGAACAGGGAATGCTCCTGAGCTCCTTATATGAAGTTAGCATCATCATAATGCCAAAACCAAACAGAGATACAACAAGAAAACAAAACCATACACCTATATCCCTGATGAACTTAGATGCAAAAATCTTGACTATAATTCTCACAAAGAAAATTCAGCCATACATCAAGAGCATTATACACCTTGATCAAGCAGGCTTCATCCTAGGGATGCAGACATGGTTCAACATATGGAAATCAGTTAACATAATGCACCACATAAATAAACTCAATCACAAGAACCACATCATCATTTCAATAGGTGTAGAGAAGACCTTCAATAAATACATCAACACTTTAAGATCAAAATGCTGGAGAAAATAGGCATGGGGGGTTTATATCTCAACATAATAAAGGTCACCTAAGGCCCAAATAATACTTAATGGGGAAAGACACAAGGAGTCCCCATTAAGATCTGGAACAAGACAGGGATGCCCACTCTCACCACTGCTTTTCAACATAATATTAGAAATCCTAGCCCAAGCAATAATACAGGAGAATGATATAAAAGGGGTAAAAATTGGAAGGGAAGAAGTCAAACTAGCCCTATATACATATGACGTGATCCTATACATAAGTAACCCAAAAGTCTCCACCATAAAATTTCTAAAGGTGACAAATTCCTTCACCAAAGAGGCAGGATACAAAATCAACACACAAAAATGAGTAGCCTTTCTATACACAAAAGACAAATAAATGGGGGAAAAAATCAGCAAGACTGTCCCATTTTCAAAAGCCACAACAAAATCAAATATCTTAGTATAACACTAACCAAGGATATGAAAGACCTATATGATGAACACATAAAGACACTCAAGAAATAAATTGAGGAGGATATGAGAAGATGTAAAGACCTCCCATGCTCTTGGATAGGTATAATTAATATTGTGAAAATGGCAATCCTCACAAAAGCAATATATAAATCCAATGAAATGCCAATAAAAGTCCCAGGATCATTCACAGAAATGGAAAAATGACCCCAAAATTCATATAGAATGGCAGAAGGCCTCAGATACCTAAAAATATCCTCAGCAAAAGAAACACCTCTGGAGGTATCACCATATCTGATCTAAAGCTATACTATAAATGCATAGAAACAAAAGTAGCATGGAGCTGACCAAAAACATATAGCCAAATGGAACAAAACTGAAGACCCAACCTCTAGTTCAAGTAACTACAGCTACTTGATCTTTGGTAAAGGAGCCAACAATGTACACTGGAGTGAAGATAGCATCTTCAACAAATGGTGCTGGAAAAATTGTTTTTTATGTATTTTTATATTTATTTATTTACTTGACAGAGAAACAGGGAGAGAGAGAGAGAGAATGGGCATGCCAGGGCCTCCAGCCACTGCAAATGAACTCCAGACGCATGTGCCACCTTGTACATCTGGCTAACATAGGTCCTGGGGAATAGAACCTGGGTCCTTTGGCTTTAACCTCTAGGCCATCCCTCTAACCCAGTGCTGGACAAATTGAATAACCACATTGAGAAAAGTAAAACTAGACACACTCATCTCACCATTCACAAAAATCAACTCCAAATGGATTAAAGACCTCAATATAAGACCTGAAACACTTAAACTACTGTACAAAAAAACGGGGAACTCTGCATTATATAGGAGTGGGGAAAGACTTTCTGAACAATACCCCAGAGGCCTAGGAAATTAAATAATCACTCAACCAGCGGAATCTCATGAAGCTAAAATGCTTTTGTACAGACAAACATACTATAAACAGAGCCAATAGATTATCCAAAGAATGGGAGAAAATCATCATTAGATATCCACTGACAGAATTTCTAATATCTGGAATTTTTAAGGAACTCAAAACACTCAGCAATAAAAAAAGAAAATCAAACAACCCGCTCAAAAAATGGGGCAGAGAACTGAATAAAAATTTCTCAAAGGAAGAAATACAAATGACTAATACTCACTTAAGGAAATGTTCAACTTCCTTAACTATCGGAGTAATGCAAATTAAAACAACTATGAGATTCCACCTTACTCCAGTCAGGATAGCACTCATCAACATCAAAAAACAATAAATGTTGGTGAGAATGTGGGGAAAAAGGTACCCTCATTCACTCTTGGTGGGAATACAAACTTGTACAACCACTATGGAAATCAATATGGAGACTCCTGAAAAAGATGAAAATAGAGCTCTACCATGTTTATAACTGCTCAATTTATAATAGCTAAGATCTGGAATCAACTTAGGTGCTGATTATTAGATTTTTAAAAAAAAAGCTCTTTTTCACTCTCATAAGCCAAACCTCACAGTCCATAGTTCTTACTGCATTCAGTCAGGTCTTTCACCTGTGACCAAAATAGTCCATCAAGCTGTACTTGCCACACTGCAATGCATCTCTGAGGCCAAGGTTTCAAATCCTTCCACATTCCTCTTGAAAATCAGTTCCAAAAGGGCAAAGCCACAGTCAGGTGTCTAGGAGCAATCCCACTCCTCATTACCACTTTATTGTGGCAGTCAGGTTCACATTTCCGGTAGAAATCACCCAACCAACAGCAGCTTGTGGGTAAAAAAAAAAAAGGTTTATTTTGGCTTACAGGCTTGAGGGAGAAGCTCTATGATTGCAAGAGAAAATGATGGCATTAGCAGAGGGTGGACATCACTTCCTGGCCCACATAAGGTAGAAGAGAAACAGGAGAGTGTGCCAAACATTGGTATGGGGAAACTGGATATAACACTCATAAGCTCATCCCGAACAATACACCACCTCCAGGAGGCTTTAATTTCCAATTACCATCAGTTGGGGAACCTAACATCCAGAACACCTAAGTTTGTGGGGAACACCTGAATCAGACCACCACACCTATACAATGTAAACATGAAAACACTGAAGAAAGAAATTGAGGAGAACATAAGAAATAGAAAAAAACTTTCCATGCTCATGTATCTTTAGAAATTTTTAGAACTAATATTGTGAAAATGGCCATTCTACTAAAAGCAATATACAGATTCAATGCCATAACAATAAAAATTTTAGCAATATTTTTCACAGAGGGAAAAATCAGTTTCCAGATTCATATGGCACTACAGAAGGCCTCAGATACCCAAAACTATCTTTAACAAAAGAAACAACTCTAGAAATATCACTATACCCAATTTCAACTTATACTTCAAAGCCACAGTAAAAAAAAAAAAAAAAAAAAAAAAAACAGCATGGCACTGGCATAAAAACAGACATATAAATGAATGGAGCAGAACAGAAGGTCCTGGCATTAGTTCAAGCAAAGATAGCTACATTATCTTTGACAATAGCGCCAACAATACACACTGGAGAAATGGCATCATTTCTAGCAAATGGTGCTAGAGAAATTGAACAACTACGTGTAGAAAAATGAATCTAGATCTACTTATCTTACCCTGCACAAAAATCAACTCAAATAGATGAAGAACTTTAATATAAGACTTGAAATTCTAAAATGGCTGGAAAAAAATACAGAGAACTCTCCAGGATATGAGTGGGGAAAGACTTCCTGAGTAAGGCCCTAGTAGCTCAGGAAATCAAACAAACACTCAGCAATCGGGGTCTCATAAAATGAAAAAGCTGTTGTACAGACAGGCATATCATAATCAGAGCCAACAAACAACTCACATAAGGGAGAAGGTATTTGCCAGCTATGCCTACAATACTGGCCTAATATCTGGAATCTACAAAGATCTTAGTAAAACTAAGCAATATTTTAAAAAGTCAAACAATTCACTCAAAGTCTGGTATAGAGTACTGAAAGGAGAATTCTCAAAGAAAGAAATACAAATGGCCATCACTTACTTAAAAGCAATGTTCAACATCCTTAGTCATCAGGGAAATGCATATTAAAACAACTATGAGAGTCCACCTTACTCTAGTCAGAATGGCAATCATCAAAAAAATCAAATGATGACAAATGTTGGCAAGGGTGTAGGGAAAGAGGAACCATTATTCACTATTTATGGGAGTGAAAACTTGTACAACCCCTATGGAAATCAGTACAGAGACTCCTGAGAAAAATGAAAATAGATATACTATCTAACGCAGCTATTCTACTCCTGGGAATTTACCCTAAAGCCTCCCCTCTTTACTTCAGAGATACTTGCACAACCATGTTCATTGCCACTCTATTCACAATAGCTAGGAATTGGCCTGCTGTGGTGCTAGTGGCTCCAATCTGCATGCTTGCCCATCCAGTGCAGAGCTGCAGGAGCAGAAATCAGATGAAGAGATCTTCCACTCATACCAGCTTCCTCAAAAAGTCAAGAAACCCAAAGGAGAAGACAGCAGGGACCAGCTGAGCAGCTTCTGAAGGAGATCACAAATGGGAGCAGCTAAACAGCTCCTGTACAAGTGCAGGCATTCTGCAAAGCCTCCCATTCTCCATTCACCAGTGCCACAAACCACTGGAGAAGTCATCCACCCCCAGGCCACATGGCATCCAGCACAGCTGAACAGAACACCAGATCTAGCAACTCAAGCAGCCTAACTGAGTCCACAGTACAACAGAGAAAGACCGAGGTGGGCTGTCAGCATTGGTGAAATTGGAAGCCATCCCAAAAGGGAACAGGGCCTATTTACACAAAGCCAGGTACATAGGCCTGTGCTGGAAGTGCTAATCTCACCTTCCATGTTAGGGCAGGTTGTGTTACATTTGAATGATATAATCTTGGTCATGACACCATTATCAAATAAACTGTATGTTGGTGTTGACTATTGTTGCCTTTGAGGTTTCCTTGTTTGTAGGGTCTTTGTCTGTTTCTTCTGTCATTTTTGGGGTAGGGTTTGACTCCCTCCCAGGCTGACCTGGAACCCATTTTAGATTAGAAATCTAAGCCTCCCATTTGACAGGATTAAGGGTATGGGGCAACATACACCCTTAGGAACTTTGGCTTTATTAGGTTATCGGTTTGATTTAATCTCACATTTCCATAAATACTATGTGGTGGTTTTGATAGAATGTGTATATTGCTTAGTTGAATTTTATTTTATTTTTTATTTTATTTTTTTCTTATTTTTTAAAATTTATTATTTTTTATTATTTTTTCCTTTTTTTCTTTATTAGTTAGTTTTGTATTCAGCAAATACAGTCAGTTTGGTACCATTATTAGGCTCATCTGTGACCTACCCCCTCCCCTTGGCCCCTCTTTGTTGAGGTATATGGGTCATGCATTGTGGAGTTAGCCCACAGTTATGGGTAAGATAAATGTCTCTGCATATCATGACCCAACATGTGGCTCTGACATTCTTTCCGTCCCCTCTTCCACAAAATTTCCCTGAGCCATGTTGGGTTCATTTTTGGTCTCCTTCAGTGATGAGGTGTTGGGGACCTCTGAGGCTCTGGCTCACTGATTTGGTAGGAGTTGATTTTTCTCTGTGCTGATCCCCTTCCCCCTTGTGCTGGTATCCAGTTCATCAGGAAAACAGCACCCTTGCTTGTTTCTCCAATTTTTCTTAGTTGCAGCCGGGGCCCTTTTGAGGTATGATGGGGTGGCTCTCTCCTTAGGATCTACATCTATCTGAAAAAGAGAAGCAGATTCTCCAATGGAGAGTAAGTTAGCACCAGGACAAATGAGATAACCCTTACTTTTTTTAATAGAGAATTTAATAGGTGTAGGCCCTCTTGTAGCCCACAATTGATGGTAGCTTGATATTGGAGAGTGGGCTTATGTTTGGATATGGTTCTGACTTGTTTCCCATCTCCAGCTATGTGTCCCGTACCACTGAGGGGATCAGTTAGCCAAATTGAGAGCAGTTGGTTCCCCACCATTGCTGTGTGCCACTATTGCACTTATGTGGGCATCACAACAAGTTATTTGCTGCTGAGTAGGTTAGACCATGCGTTGCTTGGACAGATACTGGTCATTTTCCCCCAGTCGCCCATGTAGCACCTTCTGGCACTAGACGTGCTGACTGTCTGGGGACTGACTCTCTTCCAACTTCCAACCATGCCATTTTATTTTGCATGTCAACCACATAAGGTGTCTTTAGCAGTAGAGTCTTACCACTAACCTTTGGTGGGTCATCAAGTACTCTGACAGAAATCTGTCTGTCTTTTAGGAAACCTTGTAGGTCTCTCTGATCAAAAGCTCATTGTGGATGATAGCCCCATGCTGGTTCTGGGAGTTACAGGTCAGTACCCACTAAGAAAATGAGGAAAAAGATAACTAATATACAAGAGTTAGAGAGAAGAGAGAGAGGGGGGAGGGAGAGGGAGGGAGGGAAGACGTAGAAGATTAAGGTTAGTCTTGATCTTACCCTCTCCAGTGTCTGTGGTTCAGGTGTTCCCTGTAAGGGCCTGGTGAAGGATCAGCCATTTGGTCTGTCTTTTAGTAAGTAGAAAAATCAGTTGAATTTTAGAATGTACTAGTAATTTGCTTTACCAAGCCTAGTAGAATACTTGCAAATCGGGCAAACTAAACAACTAGGGTCACTTCTGCTGTTACTCTGGGAGTATAAGAGCTATACCTAGCAACTTAAACTTCTACCCTGAAAATATATAAGGTTGGATGTACATGGCTAAGAACACTGAAGATAATTAGAAAACCCAAGCATCAAATTAACCCAAGAAGCAAAACTCTCTATATTGTAATACAAGAAACACAAAAAATCAAGACAATTTTAGATTATTGCCAGACAAAGATTTAAAATAAAAGATTATATCTATGCTCAAAAAAATCAAAGAAGCTGTCCATGGTGGTAGGAGTATCACCATGAGTTCAAGGCCACCCTGAGATTACCTAGTGAATTCCAGGTCAGCCTGGGCTAGAGTGAGACCCTCCCTTGAAAAACAAAAACAAAACAAACAAACAAAAAAAAATCAAAGAAGAAACCAAACTCCTGAAGGAATCCCAAGGGAACACATGAAACCAGCTTAGTGAAGTAAGGAGGTCAATAAAAGATCTGAGTAAGGAAATAGAAATAATGAAAAAATACCAATCAGAATACTATAAGTGAAAACCAGAGTAAATCAAATAGAAAATGCTGTAGAAAGTCTCACCAGTAGAATGGATCAAGAAGAGGACAGAATATCTAAACTACAAGACCATGTGACAGATCTAATACAGTCCAACAAAGAGAAAGACAAACTAATAGGAAGGCATGAATGGGAATTTCAAGACATTCACGACACTATGAAGAGATCAAACATAAGAATTCAGGGCATAGTAGAAGAAGAATTTCACTCCATAGGCATAGTAGACATTTTCAACAAAATCAAAGATGAAAATTAACCCCAAATAAGGAAAGTAATGCCAACAGAGATATAGGAAGCCTTTAGAACACCTGACAGACAAAATCATGAAAGAACCTCTCACTGCCATATTGTTATTAAACTACAAAACACACAAACCAAAGGAAATATATTGAAAGCAGTTAGAGAGAAAAATCAAGTCACACACAAAGGCAAGCCAATCAGGATAACAGCAGAATATTCAACACAAACTCTAAAAGAGAGAAGGGCTTGGAATGACATATTCCAAGTTCTGAAAAATAACAACTGCCAACCAAGACTACTCTATCCAGCAAAATTATCAATTAAAATTGATGGAGAAATAAGGACATTCCATACACACACACACACACACACACACACACAAACAGGCTAAATGAATATATGAGCATAAAACCAGCTCTACAGAAAATACTTGAAAGGATTCTCCATACTGAAGAGAAAGAAAATCACACACAAAATGAAACAGGAAAAGATAAACCATACTCAAATAAGAGGAAATACAAGAAAGGAAAAACAGAAAGAACTACAAAACAAGTAGAATGGCAAGAATAAATGCATACCATTCAATAAGAAGTCTTAATAACACCCTCAGTGCCCCAACCAAAGGGGACAGGTTTTCAGACTGGGTTAAAAGCAGGGTCCTTCTATTTGTTGCCTCCAAGAAACTCACCTTTCAATAAAAGATTGACATTTTTTTAGGGTGAAAGGATAGAAAACAGTATTTCAAGCAAATAGGCCTAGAAAACAAGCAGGTGTTATCCTAATATCTGACTGGATAGACATCAAATCAATATTAGTTTGGAAAGATAAAGAAGGTCACTTTATATTGGTTAAAGGAACACTCAAACAGGAGAACATTATAATTCTAAGCACATATGCACCTAACATGAGGGCTCCCAATTTCATCAAACCAACACTGTTAGAATTAAGGTCACAGATAACACCAAACAACACTGTAGTGAGTGACTTCAGTACTCCACTGAAACTCTGAAACTGCTAGAGGAAAAGGTAGGGGAAACCCTTCAACATATTGGCATAAGCAATGACTTTCTGAATATAACCCAGTTGCTCAGGAAATAAAACCACTAACCAACCACTGGGATCTCATGAAATTACAAAGCTTTTGTACAGCAAAGAACACTGTGAATAGAGCAAAGAGACAACCTACAGAATGGAAGAAATTCTTTGCCAGCTACACATCTGACAGGGGATTAATATCCAGAATATACAAAGAACTCAAAAAATAGAACAATAAGAAATCAAACAATCCAATTCAAAAATGGGCTATGGAACTAAATAGAGAGTTCTTATCAGAAGAAATACAGATGGCATAAAAAAATCTTAAAAAGTGTTCTACATCCTTAGTCATCAGGGAAATGCAAATTAAACTACTTTGTGATTCCATCTCACTCCTGTCAGAATGGCTACAATCAAGAAAACAAATGACAACAAATGTTGGTGAGGATGTGGAAAAGGGGGAACCCTTGTACACTGTTGGTGGGAATGTAATCTGGTATAGCTATTGTGGAAATCAGTATGGAGGTTCTTGAGACAGCTAAAAACAGATTTACCATATAATCCAGCTATAGCACTCCTAGGCATATATCCTAATGACTCCTTTCAATACCTTAGAGATACTTGCACAACCATGTTTATTGCTGCTCTATTCACAATAGCTAAGAAATGGAACCAGCCTAGATGTCCCTCCAGAGATGAATGGATAATAAAGATGTGGTACATTTACACAATGGAGTTCTATTCAGCAGTAAAGAAAAATGAAATTATGAAATCTACAGGGAAATGGATGGATCAGGAAAGGATTATACTAAGTGAGGTAACCCAGGCCCAGAAAGCCAAATGTCACATGTTCTCTCTCATATGTGGATCCTAGCTACAAATGTATAGACTTGTGTGTGAGCTGGAACCAAAAATTGGTAGCAGAGGCCAGTAAGCTAGGCAAAGGCTATAAAGGAGGGAGAACAGGGAAGGACTTAAGGGGATGGTATTGTATATATATAAGTAGAAGAACAGATTACTGGGAGGGGAAAAGGCCTAAGCAAGACCAGGGGAAGAGGTTGTGTAAAAGAAGGGCAGGGGAAGGGTCAATAAAAATTCAAGATATTCTGAATAAGACATATGAAAACCTACTTTTTTGAATAATGGCACATCCAGATGCCATAGATTGTTACTAGAAAATTTTCAGTGGCAGGGGTGGGATACCTTCCAGTGAGTTATTGTCCAGGGAGGTCCCTATTGCCTCCAAAACATTTCAGGCAATTGCCAAGGCCCTTGGGTTCCCTTGAGAAACAGATGGTAAGACCCTTTTGCTGAAGACTTCACATGCCTGAGCAGCAAAGTCACTGAGAAATCAAGCTGGTGCTGAGCAGAAAGCTTTCTCCCTATAGCCCAGCCAACTGAAAGCTGGAAAAAGCTGCATTGTATGCAGCCCTATGGGAGACAGAAGTCATCAGCAATGAAAACAGTGGACACTGGAAGACTCAAGTTTGGCCAGACAGGCCAAATCACCAAATGAATGCAATAGTGTCTGTTCTGGGGAAAACCAACTGCTCTCTAATTGTACTGAAGTCCCACTCTATGGGAGGGAATGCATTCCTGGTACTGAAAACCTAATCAAAATCTGTGGCAGGGGAGGTCATGAGCCTTAGGGGCATAAAGCCTACTCTTGTCTGAAACTGCTAGAGGAAAAAGGAGGGGAAACCCTTTAATATCTTGGCATAGGTAATGACTTTGTGAATATAATCCCAGTTTCTCAAGAAATAAAACCACTAATCAACTATCAGGACCTCATGAAATTACAAAGCTTTTGTACAGCAAATGATGCTGTGAATAGAGCAAAGAGGCAACCTACAGAATGGGAGAAAACCTTTGCCAGCTATACAAATGACAGAGGATTAATAGCCAAGATATACAAAGAACACAAGAAACTAATAAGAAATCAAGAACCCAATTAAAAATGGGTTATGGAACTAAATAGAGAGTTCTCAAAGGAAAAAATACAGATGGCATATAAACATCTAAAAAAATGTTTTACACCCTTAGCCATCAGAGAACTGCAAAGTAAAACTACTTTGAGATTCATCTCACTCCTGTCAGAATGGCTATTATCAAAAAAATCAACTGATAATAAGGGCTGGTGAGGATGTGGAAAAGGAGGAATCCTTCTATACTGTTGGTGGGAATGTAAACTAGTACAGCCATTGTGGAAATCAGTGTGGAAGTTACTGAGACAGCTAATAATAGATTTACCGTATGACCCAGCTATACCACTTCTAGGCTTATATCCTAAGGACTGGTCTCACTACCTTAGAGATACTTGCACATTCATGTTTATAGATGCTTTATTCACAATAACTAGGAAATGGAACCAGCCTAGATGTCTCTCAACTGATGAGTGGATAATGAAGATTTGGTACATTTAAACAATGGAGTTCTATTCAACAGTAAAGAAAGACAAAATTATGAAATTTTCAGGGAAATTGATGGATCTGGAAAAGATTATATTTAGTGAGGGAATCCAGGCCCAGAAATCCAAGTGCTACATGTTCTAACTCATATGTGGATCCTTGCTAAAAATGTTTGGATTTGTATGTGAGTTGGAATGAAACTCAGTAGCAGAGGATAGTAAGCTAGAAAGGGGCTACAAGTGAGGGAGGAGAGGGGGAGACTTAAGGGGAAGGTATTGTATATATGTAAGTAGATGAACAGATTACTGGGTGTAGAAAGGCCTGAGTAAGGTCAGGGGAAGAGAGTGAGTAAATGAATTGTGGAGAGGAGGGTAATCAAAATCTAAGACAGTACAAACAAGCCATATGGTAACCTACTTTTTGGGACAATGGTACAACCAGAAGCCATAGATCGTTACTAGAAAACTTTCATTGCCAGGGATGGGATACCTTCCAGTGAGTTGTGGTCAGGGAGGTCCCTGATGCTTCCAAAACATTACAGTCCATTGCTGATGCTCTTGGTTTCCCACCAGGAATAAATGGTAAGACCCTATTGTTTAAGACTCCACAGGCTTGGGCTTCAAGGTCACTAAGAAATCTTGCTGGAGCTGAGCTGAAAACCTCCTCCCTGTAGACCTATGGGGTCCCTGGTTCTTCAGGAGGCTGTTGTGCACTGGCTCCCCGGAGGCATCCAGGCAACTGTAGAGCAGGGTCTTGAGTGACAGTGAGTACAACAGGAAGAAACACCTGGGAGATAGCTTCAGAGAACAGCTTGTTTATTTATCAGGGGACTGAATTTTTATAAGTAGTTGAGAGAGAATGGGAAGAGGGTCCTAAGGGTATTGGTGGATTCAAAGGTTGCTTGCCAATGCCTAGGGCATTCATTCCAGCAGGTAGGGAGAGTCAGGTGATCTATATAGTGGTGGGAAAAGGTATGTGTCACAGGGGAATGGGCTGTGTGAAGGCTACTGTCTGATAGCATATAAGGAGTTTCCTAGGCAACTGGCCAAAGGTCACAGGGCTATGAGTGAAACCTAAGTCTTATCTGAACATCCAGGTGTCCTGGGCTTGGAGAGGGAGTTGCCCTACTTCCTGGTGATCTCAGGGCCTGAGATTTTTGTTTGGGGGTCCAGGTACACTGTGACCCCTGAAAATGGGGGAAAGTCTGGATCACTGCGACCCCCAAAAATTGGGGGAGGAGCTCCCCTACTGGTCTGGTACCTGAGATATGTCTGGCAGTTCAGGCTGCTGCAACCTCCCATAGCCTGGGCCCCTTAGTCATGTCAGACAGCTTAGGCTTGCTTTAACCCAGGTCCCTGCCTGAGTCCAGCATAGACCAGCTGAAAGAAAGCTGGAAAAAAGCTGTCCTACATTCAGTTCTGTGGGAGAGAGAGAAGTCATCAGTGGAGATAAACAACAATGGGCACTGCAAGCCTTAAGTTTGGCCAGCCAGGCAAATGAGCCAATGGGTGCAATAGTGGCCTGTGTGTTATGGGGAAACCAACTACTCTCTAATTGGACTGGAGTCCTGTTCCATGAGAGGGAATACATGCCTGAAACGGAAAACCTATGATGGGAAGTCATGAGCCCGAGGGGTGTAATGCCTGTTGGTGTCTGGCTAAATGCATACATTATGTTCACCAAGCTGCCCAGTAAGCACTTCTCTTAATTCTTATACACATATATTAATGGCACTCTCACTTTTGGTTAGAGAAGCTTCTCTTTTCAGATGGCAGTGTCTTGGGCAATTGAACCAGTTGTCAGACATAGGCAGGACCCTGGGTTAAAGCAAGCCTAAGCTGTCTGATAGTAGTGACTTCTGGGATGACTCAAAAGGCACCATAGTGCTTAGAAGAAGTGACAGAGGAATGCTCAGCACTGAAACATCTCTATCACGCTTTCCAAGGTTCAGGGATCATTGTGGAAGAGGTGAAAAAAGAATGTAACAGCCAAAGGAAGGATAGGACTCTTTATAATGTACTCTTTCAGACTCAAAATGGCCTGGATACCTATGACCTTGCAGTGCCTGGCACTACCTAGGTACATAAGACCCTCATAATAGGAGGAAAAGATGATGACGTAAAAGTAAAAGAGAAACTAATTGTGAGGGGGAGGGAATATGATGGAGAGTGGAGTTTTGAAGGAAAAAGTGAGGGTGAGGGAATTATCATGGTTTATAGTCTATAATTATGGAAGTTGTCAATAAAAAAGAAAATAGATAGGAATTGGAATCAACCCAAATGCTCATTGACTGATGAATAGGTAGTGAAGATGTGGTACATATACACAATGGTACTCAATTAAAAATGAAATTATGAAGTTAATGGAAAGTGGGTAGACTTGTAAAATATTCTAAGCAAGATAATACAGTCTAAGAAATACAAATCCACATGATTTCTCTCATATGTGGCTCCTAAATGGACCAGCTGAAGAGGAGGGCAAAAGGCAGTAAGCATTAGGGCTACGGCTGTGTAACTAGAATGAGACCAGGAAAAAGTGAAAATATTGAGGGAGGAGAAGAGGGGCTACTAGACAAACTAGTAGACGGAAAGAATATTGAGGCTTACAGGGTGGCAGAGGGAGGGAGGGTGGGGAGGAGAGGTATACAAAAATAAAGACTAAAATATTACATTAGGAACATTCTTCCTAGATACCAGCATACAAGAGATAACACCCAATTAAGGGAGGTGGATGGACTAAACTGATATGCCTAGTAGAAGAAGGAGAAGAAAACTTAATCCTAAAATCATTGGCTCTGTCTTGTGAATCCCAGGACCAGAACCGGGTTATCCCCCATGCCAAGCAGCTGGTCAGGGAGATCTGTAAGGTCCCCAAAACAATGTAGGTAAATGACAGATAGTTGGTTCCCCAATGGAGCTAAAAGGTAAAACCCTATTCCTGAAGATACCACTGGCTCTTGTCTCAGGTCAGCAAGAGCCCACCTAGGAAATGAGAGGAAAGCTAGTCCTCTGTTGAGAAACCTTCATGGTGCCAGAAAGTGATATGGAAGCTTCTGTGTGATAATGGTCACCAACAGAATGAATAAGCAGTAGACCCTGCAAAGCACACAATTCACTAGCTGATCAAGAAGTACACACTTTTGTAGTAGTGGTACACAGCTTTTGTGGGTGCCAACTGCCCTTCTGATTAGACATGAGGCCTGCTCAGCAGGAGGGAACTCATAACTATACTAGGAACCAAGTCAACACCCCAGAGGCAGGCAACTCAACCCCCACAGAGAAGCCACCATTATTCTTTGGATAAGTTGAGTGGGTATCCTCATCAAAATGTCTGTCAAAATCATATGCATTCCTCCCTTAATCAAAATTATATGCACATCTCCCTTAATCAAAGCTGCTCTCATCCTTGGTTAGAGAATCTATTTTATTTTGCAGATGACACAGAATACTAGGGAGATCAAAGCTCCATCAATTCAACAAGAGAAAACATCCAACTGCTCACCATAAAATGTGCCACTTCTACCATAGTTACTGGAGTCAAAAAAAAAAAAAAAAAAAACTTCAGAGGAAGCAGAAACATTGCTCCCAAAGCAAACCCAACAAGTGCCTTCAGGGAAGTACATCAAAACAGAAACACAGAGGCTACAGAGAAGTCAACACTAAAAGCAAACTGCTAACACACCTGCCAAATTTCAGGGATTGTTATGGGAGAGGGGCAGGAAGATTGTAAGAGCCACAGGTTAGATAGAATTATCCTGAGGCACAGCCCCCTCCCCCAAGAAACTGACAGAGGCCGAATTACCCTCCAGTGAGCACCAAGGATCTTACTGAGGAGGGACTTCAGGGAAATGGGGAAAGGGTGTTGGTGGTAAGAGGATGCAGGACTAAACCTATGTTAATATATATATATATTAATATATATATATATATATATTATTGAGAACTTCAAAGAGCTTTCCACCTTAAAGTTTGTATCTATTAATAATTACTGTATCTGAAATTAAAATTGCTGGGGTTGTGGCTCAGTGGTAGAGGATGTATACATTAGTTATATTCTCATTGCTGGGACAAAAATTACTTAGAAGAGGAAGGGTTTATTTCAGCTTACAGTTCCAGGTTATAGCGCATAATGGTAGGAGCAGGAAGCCAGAGCCATATCATCATATCCACAGGGAGGAAATAGAGCAAGATGAATGCCAGTGCTCATCTAGCTTTCTCCTTTTTATACTGTCCAGGAACTCAGCCCATGGTATGGTACCTCAAGGTTAGGGTGAGTCCTCTTACTTCAACTCCTCAACTCATCTAATCTAGAAAATCCCTCACAGACATGACCAGAGATTTATTTCCATGGTGATTTTAAATCCTGTCAAGTTGACAACTAAAGATTAACAATCACAATATAGCATGCAAAAGGCCCTGGGTTAGATAACCAGTAATTGGAGGTATAGAGAGCTAGATAAGCTCAAGGCCATGTGTAGACAAGGAAGAGATGAGTTGGGAGGGTAAAATCATCAGACCAACAACATTTGAGGGTTTTCAAAGAAGAATATTGTGAATGACAACTTCCAAAAGGCCCCAATAACACCTGTTCATATTCATGCCCTATAAAGTCCCTTCACACATTGTACTAGGATTGGCCCATATCAGAGCAGGGACAGAGTGACAGTACTGAGCTCCTGAGGTAGCTTTCACCTTGGCCACACACTCATTCTTGGATCACTTGCTCTGAGGGAAGCCATCTGTTATGCCATGAATAGCCCCTTGGAGAGAACAAGGAGGGACAGTACTAAAATCTCCTGACAACAGCTATGTGAGGGAGCCTGGGAGGTCTTGGAAGGAAATTCTCAAAAACAAAAATTATGAAGAATGTATTGACTGCAGTCTCATGAGATCCTGATGTAGAATACCCAGCTATGCTGTTCCACCAAGCTACATGGCTCTGGATTCCACCTTAGGTAACTGACATAATCATTGTTTTAAACCACTAAACTTTGGGTGTAATTTGTGATATAGCAGAGAGAGAAAGTACTGCTCCTTAACGGAGACTTTGTGGAAATGGCCAAGGACATATGAGAACAGATATGAAGGTCATGAGAAAGCAGAGAGGAGCTATTTCATGAAGGATAGTCTAGTATACAGAACCAAATACTGCTGAGTGATAGAGAAATGAAATTTTCAGAAATGGAGTGATTGATACCCTTAGTGAAAGCAGTCAGTGCAGTGGGAAAGGGCAGAAACCATATTTCAATAGATGAAAGAGTGTGCTAACAACAGCTATAATGGTTCCATTTCCATACACAGCAGGAGGAAAAGTCTTCCAACGAATATTATAAGTCCTCTTCAGGAATGAAAAGCCAACATTACACTCCTGAAATGTAGCAAAATCTCTCTGACCCTTTCAACAGTGACATATTAATGAATTTCTCCAAACACACCCATCACTCTTTCTGGGACATACTCTCATGGAATTATGTTTTGGCAGCTTCAATCCATTCCCAGTGAGATTCTTAGCTGGCTCCCCAGGTGAGATGTTTCTTTATCTGAGGCTGCCTAACCTTAGAAAGAAAACCAACAATGTAAGTGAGCCACTCTGTCCTTTCCAGGAGTCTCAGCTACATGACTAACTTCTTCAGACACCACTGGTAACCAAGATAACCAAACTGATGTGACTGTTTTACATATGAAGTAAGCACCCCAGCAGCAAGAGAAAGCTGGTCTTACCTTCCCAGAGATGGATCTACCCCAGATGCAGTCCAGGAACTGCAGCACCTGTAAGTGGGGCAATCAGATGGTGGTGATTAAGAGGGACAACTCATTGTGAGTCTCAGATGCAAAGCTATTCCAAGCTCTAACTTGGTTTAAGTGTCACTGGACTCTGTCAATCAACTCACCTGGCTCTGACCCACAAAACTTCCCAGCAAAGGCTTTCCTGAGTTAAACTTGCCTCATGAGTGCAACTTTCAGACCTGTCTGAACTGTGTTCAGTGACTACCTGTTGTTGTGGTCAACTTCTGGGGTTCTGGAGCCAGACATTCTACACTTAAATTAAGCTCTGATATTAGCTATGTGACTGTGTGAGTTACTTTTCAAACCCTTTTCAACCTCTGTTTCCTCATCTGGAAAAAAAATGAGAATAATGACATCTACATATATAATACTACAGTATAAGAGGAAGACAAAGATGTTATGCTACAGATGAATGTCATATGTTCATCCTAAGATGGATGGGCAGAATCCATTAGAGAGATGCCTTGCTCATTGGTCAAAGAAAACCCTTCACTAACATTTTTTGGTTAAGAAAAGCAGCTGAGGGCTAGAGAGATGGCTTAGCTGTTAAGGCATTTGCCTGTGAAGCCTAAGGACTTAGGTTCAATTCCCCAGTACCCACTTAAGCCAGATGCACAAGGTGGCACATATGTCTGGAGTCTGTTTGCAATGGCTGGAGGTCCTGACATACCCATTCTCTATTTGCTTCTTTCTCTCTAATTCTCTGCCTCTTTTCTCTCTCTCTCAAATAAATAAATAAAATATTTAAAAAACAAAAAGCAAAGCAGCTGAGTGCCAATGAGAAGGCCAGGATGAAAATCAAAGTGGGTGAAAAGCACATGCTTTATTTTTATTCGCCGCCCCCCCCCCCCCAAGGTAAAGTCTCGTTCTCACCAATGCTGACCTGGAATTCACTCTGTAGTCTCAGGGTGGCCTCCAACTTATAGTTATCCTCGTACCTACCTCTGCCGCTGGAGTGCTGGGATTAAAGGCATGTACCATCAAGCTAGCCCCTAGGCTGCTTTTGAATGCAACAGACAAAATAGGTGGGCTATGGATATGTGGAGTTGGAGAGACCACAAAGGAAGGGCCTTAGAGATGCAGACCTAGAATGGGGAGTAAATTTTTCTCACACCACCACTCCTTTTTATTTTGATAAAGTCTTTTTTATTTGTTATAAAGTTTTTTTTTTTTTATTTTTTAGAAACAGAGCAAGCGAGCGAGAGAGAGAGAATGGGTACGCCTGGGCCTCGTCACTGGTCACTGCAAATGAACTCCAGATGCATGTGTTCCCATGTGCATCTGGCTTACATGGGACCTGGAGAGTTGAATCTGTTTTCTTAGGCTTCACAGGCAGGAGCCTTAATCACCAATCCATCTCTCTAGCTCTCCTTTTTATTTTTAATCTCTGAGCCTAGGATTGATAACATAAGGACTCTAGCACATGTTCCAGAGCTGCCTATAAGCTAGTTATATTCCCCCATGCTGCCTTGAGCACATTATAGCAAGAAAAGGAAATGGAGAAAGAGGAAAGGGTCTGTTTGAAGCGATAAGTGGATAGTTAGGAACTGGCTATTATTATTTTTTTAATTTTAGGTAAGATAACATCAATAAAAAAAATCAGTTGTTTGGCTGGAGAGATGGCTTAGCAGTTAAGGTACTTATCTGCAAAGCCTAAGGACTCATGTTTGACTCTTCAGGTCCCATTTAAGACAGATGCATCAAGTGACACAAGCATGCAAGGTTGCACAAAGTGGCACTTGCATCTGGAGTTCTACCGCAGTGGCTGGAGGCCCTGGTGCACTAATTGTCTCCTCTCTCTCTTTCTCTCTCTCTCTCTGTCTCTCTCTTTCTCACATTAAAAAAAAGGTCAGTCTGTTGGGCTTGCCTCAAAAAAAAAAAAAAAAAAAAAAGAAAGAAAGAAAGAAAGAAAAGAAAAGAAAAAAGAAAAAAATCAATTGTTTGGGCATGGGAAATGGCTTTCCTATAATCAGCTCTTAAAGGCTTGTATCACTAATTAGTCTATTAATTAGAACTGTTCTCCCTTCCACTTGTTATTGGCCTGCCAAAGCAGAAAAAAACCAGCCCTGGGGGCAGAAGATAGAAATAAGACAGGCTGTATCCAATAGCTGTGCTTGCAGTGTGCTTTAAAAGCACAGCTATTAGTGCCTGGGGCAAATCCACCTGCTACTAGGAAAGAAATGTTTATCAAAAACCAAAGGGCTGGGCTGGAGGGATGGCTTAGTGGTTAAGTGCTTGCCTGTGAAGCCTAAGGACCCTGGTTCAAGGCTCTATTCCCCAGGGCCCACATTAGCCAGATGTACAAGGGGGTGCACATGTTTGGAGTTCATTTGCAGTGGCTGGAGGCCCTGGCGTGCCCATATTCTCTCTCTCTCTCTCTCTCTATCTGCCTCTTTCTCTCTGTCTGTTGCTCTCAAATAAATAAATAAACAATGAATAAAATATTTTTAAAAACCCAAGGGCTATTGTCTTTGTTGAATAGAAAGAGGGAAAACAAACTTCATCTTTAAATATTTTATTTTTATTTGTTTATTTATTTTACAGAGAAAGAGGGAGAGGGAGAGAGAGAATGGGCACACCAGGGCCTCCAGCCACTGCAAACAAACTCCAGACACTTGCACCCTCCCTTGTGCATCTGGCTATCTTGGGTGCTGGGGAATTGAACCTGGGTCCTTTGGTTTTGCAGGCAAATGCCTTAACCACTAAGCCATCCATCCAGCCTCCAACTTCATTTCTAAAGAGAAAAACCACCATAACCACATGAAAACCTGTGAAGGGCAGTACCACTGGGTGTTCCCTGGGGCTCTAGACATAGGGAGAAACAAAAATGTTCAGTGCAAAAGTGACATCATTAGAAGACTGAGCTGCAGAAGGACTCTGCCTGATGCTTCAGTATGCACATTTTTAGGGTGCTGGTGTGTACTGACTTCCTACTAAGTACCTGGTACCACCTCTGTCCTTTATGTCTGAAATGTCTTGTTTGATGATCTCATTGATATTTCCAAAGCACCCTCTGTTTCTTTCTGGAATATCTAGAAAGTCTAGATCAGCACCCCCAACAATGATCACCAAAGGACACTTCTCTGTTCTTCCCCTTCTGTCTTGGCTTTCATTGGTTTATACATCCTACCTACCAGTTCCTTTTATGTTCTGGGGGTGGTTATGCATGGCTGTAATACCAGTACTTAGAACACTGTGGCATGAGGATTGCAAGTTTGAGGCCAGCTTGGGCTACATAATAAGACCCCCTTCCCCTCCAATGCCCCCTAAATTCTTTTATATGACAGATAAGTGATTTGCAGGTAATAGATATTTTCCTAGCTAATGTTACTGTCTCTGACTGACAAGTCACTCTTGAACAGTTCCTAGGAGAGGGATGGTGGCCTTCATGTTACCCTTGCTTTTCTACCTCCCCCCTGTCCTCTCTGTAGTCACCAAACAGTCACTCCTATGAACATGAAATCCAGGAGACTCAAGCTCTGCTGTATCAAGGTAGATGTCTCTACTAGCAACAGTCCCCTAAAAACTGTTACATCATCTTATTTAATTTTCAGGTGATGGCTATTATCAATCCCATTTGCAGAATGGGGAAACAGGATCGGAGAGGTTGATTGGAGCAGTCATTTGCAGGCCATGACAAAATAAACAATTAGGTCCCAGCTTCAGGGAACTCCAGAGCTGGGGCAGGGGGGTTCCAGCAACATGTAAAGAGGGACTGTCAAGCGAGGTTGGTTATCCTTATATCCTACAAGAATGCAAGAAAGGGTAGAGATGAGAGTATATGGTGAGCGTTGGTGTTGGTGCCCCTTATTTGACTCACTGACAATAATGATAGAATTCACAGGTGCACCCTGCATGTACTTCTAGTTCCATCCAGTAGCCTGTAATTGTGATTGCCTTGTTCAGAGTAGAAAGAATCCATGAAAAGAACCTGCCACCTTTACATCTCTTTCAGTCACAGAGATGTTCGTGGTGTGGATATATGTTAGCATTGGCATATCCAAATGTAGTACAGTTTTCCCCTAGGCCAAAGATATTCATCTCCCTGGGCCTCTTATTTCTCTAAATTCTTCTTTGATTATTTATAAACTGTTTCTGAAAGGCACACCATGTAAATTATCTTAGTTGCAGAAGGAAAAGAATTTGCAACCGATTATAGAAATAGTTACAGGTACATGCATATCTAAACTACTCTAAAAGGCATTATTAGCGTGTTTCCCATAAACAGGTTCATGGACGTCGTTTCTTGAAGGGAATATTAGTGTAGTGGAGATTTTTGTGCTGGTCTTTAAGGAGAGGAGAGATTATTACTATGATTTATTTTTTTTTCATTTTTGACAATTTTACACATGCATATAATGTATTTTTGATGATATTTTTTCTTTCCAACTAGGACAGGAGGGATTTTTATAGGCAGAAACGTGGCAGAAATATCTCCGGAGGATAGCAAAGGCAATTAAGAACCTACAGGGTAGCTTGTCTTGGGCATCCGCAGTCTGATGTTGGGTGTCATAGCGCTCTGAGAGGTTTAGAATCCCATGCAAAACTGTGCTTTTGTGTATATGTGCATTTTTCTGAAATGGGGGTTCACAACTCTCCTCCATTTCTTCAAAGGGTCTAAGTCAGAGAACCTTCAGGAAAACAGCGCTCTAAATCTCCTGAGTTAAAACTTACAGGTAGACGGGACACAAACTTTTTCTACCAAGCTCGGGAGTGACCCAGGCCTCCCGCGGGCGTCTGTGACCTCCTCCCATCCCCTGCCCTGCAGCTCTTGGGGCGGCGTGCGGGGGTGGGTGGTGTTGCGGACAGAAGCCGAGGGCCAGCGAACTCTGGCCGGCTCTGGAGCCTCGCTCGGCTGGGCTGTGCACAGGTCGCGGGCGCGCGGCCCGCCGCTCTCGGCGCGGGGAATTCCCTCCCCGGGGCGCAGAGGCCGATTCGGCCGCGGGGCGGCGCAAGGCGGCGCGGCGCGCGTGGGAAGCGCGGGCGGAGCTCTCCAGCCGGGCGGCTGCGCTGCGCTGCGCTGCGCCTGCCGCGGGCCGGGCGCCTTGGGCGGAGAGCTGTGCGGCGGAGAGGCTGGTGGTCGCCAGGTAGGAGTCCGGGGCCGGTGGGAACTCGAGTCTCCGGGGCCTTGCCCGGGCCCGGCGCGTCCACACCGGGACAACGGCCTCGTGGCCAGGCGGGCACGGGCTGCGGCCTGGGGAGCCGGGGCAGCCGGGCCGTGGGGCTGCAGCCCTGAGCACAGCAGCTCGGCCCCGCTCCGCAGTGGGCTGCAAGCTCCCAGCTGGCTGGAGGCTGCCACGAAGGGGAAATGAGACAGGTGGTTGAGGGGCACGGGAAGGCGGATGTGAGTGCTCGCTCCTCCTTCAGGGCGCCGAGGTGCGTGCGGAGGCGGCGGGAAGGCCAGGCAGGGCTCAGCTCCGGACTAGCAGGTGCCGCCCGTGGAGATGCTACAGGGCTGGTTCTGCAGTCCCCCTATTAACAAAGTGGGTGTGGTGGTGACGGTTCTGGACTTTGATGAAGAACTGACCTCTCACCACCCTACAGTGGCTAGAGTCGGTGGCCTGTCCCCTCGCGTACACCCTTGAGCCTCAGACACCGTGCTGCAGAGGGGGGAGGGCGAAGTCCTCCTGGAGCTGTAGCAACTGAGGCAGCTACGTGGATGGGGCTGCTGGAGATGGCTGAGGGCGGCTCTGCAGCCCAAGTTCATAGGCGGTAGGTTGGACTGCAGGGGGGCGACGGGGAAGCAGGGTGATTTCTTAGAATATTCCTAGCTTTATTTGTACCCAAGGACCAAAATTTGGGATTTGCCATTTGCCAAATGTGCTTAATGTTTTTTCTTTCCCTTTCGGCTTGCTTTTAGACAAACAGCAATTGACAGAGCAGAGGACAGCTAGTTCAGCCAATCCTCCTGCTGCTGCAGTGCTTGTCTAACAGGAGGATAGGGGGAAGGGCCCAATGGCCCTCAACCCTTCACTGCCCAGGACCCCTGACTGTCCCCCCTCCCAGCCCTTTCTGTGTAGGCCCAAGTCGGCCTGGGCTGGGGTGACAATGGTTTTGCGGCCCCTCCTTGCTGCCCAGAGTGGGAACAAGAATGCAGAGCCCGGCAAGCCTGTTCTCTGTGGTGGAAGGTGCAGGTATAGACAGGGCTGAGGCAGCAAGGGCCTGAATTTCTTTGGCACTGGTGGCAAAAGGGCTGTACTTCCAGCCCTTTGGGCTGGTTTCCACCCTTGGCCTGTCTCTGGCACTGGATAACTGCCTGGTGCTATTGATGCCACTATGTTATATAACACTTATGTAATTTCCCCGGGTAAGTGCTGTCTTACCCTCTCAGGCCACAGAGACATGTGGGAGTCAGGATCTTCTAGGTGGCCCTGCTCTCCCCATCCCCAGCCTGGATCCTTATGCTAATCCTGGCACTGGGACAGGGTTGGGAGGACAGGAACCCAGTCTACACCAGCTGACTGGTGTTGAGAAAGGTCTTCCTCATCTTCTTGCTCCTTTATTTCTCCTTGCTCAGTGTACTGTGTAGATTCCATTCTTGTGTTTTTGAGTCTACATTTTGGTTCTTGGGGTTCTCAGCATGGCAGGTGGGTGTTGTGAAATGACCCTTAGGATGTTGCAGTAATATAGCACTTCGTGCTGGATAGAGAAGCAGAAATTAGCTTTCCCTCGAGGATTAGAGCCACAGAGTAGAAGGATGGTGTTGGCATCATAAGAGACTTAGAGCAGGTCTAGGGGCAGGGGGTGGCCAGGGAAGGCTATACAGTTAAGTGAGTCAGATAGCAAAGATAAACATCGTGTTCTTTTACTGTATTCTCCACTGGGCTGACCCTGGTTACCGGGGAAACAGAAACAGTGATGAAAATCATGCCTTTCGCACAGTGGAAAAATTTGGCTCCTCCTTCTCTTACTTCTCTAATTGCTTGCCAATAGGACCCATTGGGAGGATGATGCCTATAGAAATCAAAGACCCCAGTGTATCCCCTTTATGCCCCTCTTTGCCCAATTTTTAAAATCATCTCCCCTTTTTCCTGCATGTCCAGAGCTGATCACTTATCAGTTGCATAAGAGTTGTGGTACATGGAAGGGGCATGGCATGGATGTCACCACAGGGCAGGGTGAGCCTAGTGTGGGCACAGATGTGATAAATCAGTGATAGGCACTTAAAGAGGGCCAGGGGTTGATTAGCTCCATGGAGCCAAGATGGTAGGCATTGTGGGCAGAAGGGATGAGTGTGACGGTAGAGGACCTGCAGAGCATGCTAGCTTGGGCTCGGGGCTGTGGGAAATGAGCGTTAGTATTCAGAGTGGGCATACCATCTGTTGAAAGCTGGGATTTACTCATTCAGCATTGGCTATGTGTTTGTTGAGTTAGGTGAGGTTGAGTTAGGTGAGGTTCTGGAAGCTGAGAAGCTAGAGAGGCAGTACTGGACCTTGATCTTGAAGAGACTGTATGGATAGAAAGAGTATGAGTATATGGGTGAAGGAGCCTGCGTTGATGTAATGGAGGATGCAGAGGCAGAAGACTGGAAACATACCAGACTAGAGGTGATGGGTTAGGATGGAGCCTATGGGAGCGGAAGGGACAGGCCAGAGAGCATCTTTGACTTGATAATAGCACATGGGGAGTGATGGTGGTGAAATTTTAAGCCTTAGTGATTGGCAGCAATGGGTTAGTTAGTATTCAAGCTTATTCAAGGGAATCATGTTTGAATTGGTTTTGGATATCTTTAAGATGATGGAGTATCAGAGTAGACATAGAGTTCAGGCACAGAGTTTACAATGGAAGACAGTTCTGGGAAGAGATTGGGATTAAACTTGCAGGTACATGGTTGCTAAAGTCTATTGTAGATAGATCTCAGGGTAGAGACATCGACCTGGAGTTGGGTAAGGCTCTATGCCATGTTCTTGTTTATTATCACAGAGCCCACCTATACTCCTGGAATGGTTTCTGCCAGCCACCTGCATCTTCTCCCAGACTATATCCATTCTTGAAATTCAGATTTTTGTTTACATTTTCTTCTTAGTAACCAGATCCAGGTACAATAGAAAAACAGACATGTGTTCATATACTTCCTCCCCAGTCTGTCCACTTATAGTCCCATGATATGCCACTGATGAGTAGGAGTACTGTACAGAGTAGGGGAACCTTTGCCAGGTAGGTGATTCAAATTTTACACACCACTCCTTTTCCAGTGGCCTCTGTTCCTCTCTGAAGCATGAAGATGGTAGACGAGCAGGTCTCAATGGCCAGAGCTTGGAAAACTATAGCCCTATGCCAGACATCTAGTTCTACAAAGTTTTATTGGAACATAGAAATAACCAGTGTTTATGTGTTGCTCTTGACTGGTTTTGTGCTATAATGGTATGGTTGAGCATTTGCAACAAAGACCATATGATTTGCAAGTTTGAAATATTTGCCATTTTGTTCCCTTAAGACATAAAGGATGGAAATGCTTAGGCTTCCACTGGCATGCTTTCTGGAACCATTTCTGATCTGCAAGGTTCTTGAAGGTTGTGCATTGGATGTGTGTGGCCATCCCAAGAGGAGATGGTCTGGTATTGAGCTAGTATATGGTCATAGCAATTCTATTTCTTTAAAATTCCCTTTTCAGTATTTCCTTGGGCTCATGGAGGATGCTCCACCCTGTCTTAAAGTTCCTGAGCAGAGCTAGATTATAGCTTTGGTTTGTCTGCTGTGGTGACTGAATTCTCAGGCTTGTACAGAGGAGCTAGACTATTCCAAACCCAGTCTCAGAACAGGAGACAGGAGGCTCATGGATTCTTCCATTGCTGCAGAATATTTTCCAATAGCTCTGCTTACTACCTCTGCCCCAAGATACCACTGCAGAGATTTCCTGAAAGCTGCCTGGTCTTGTGCTCATCCATACTGTTCTAACAAGCCCAGGGCTTAGAATTGGGGGGAGGGGCCTTCTTTCATCTTAGGACTGGAATCACTACTCAGGTTTCTTAGAGCTCACCTTCATGGACTCCATCTGATATCTTAGAGGAGCTGGAGCCATAATGAAACCCCTGGCTAGGAACACGAATAACTTAAGACTTGCAACTATGAGCTAGCAGCAGCACAGCAGCTAGGAAAGTTCTGTTCAGAGCTGAGATAGGAAGTGAAAAAAGTTGGTGGCAAGAGAAAACCACGTGGTCTTAGCAACAGGGACTGGAGGGGTGACTGGTTTATTCCCACTGCAGCTGGGAGGGAGAAGAGGATCCAGAATAGCAAGTAATACAGAAGCTAAGCAAACCCAGAACTGCTTTTAGCTGGTAGTGGTAAGCTTGGCTCCAGGAGTTTCCTCTGTACCTACTGACCCAACACATCAAAAGGCCTCATCCAACATCCTTTTTGCCTTCCATTTGTAAAATTAGGGTAACCCCTATATAACCTTAAACTACTGTTGAGACAAACGCATTGATTTGAGCCATTCTTTTCATTGGCTATGGTTATTCATTAGGATCCACTATATATTGGGCAGTGTGTGATGTTCTTTGGACACAAAGGGGAGTAAAGCATTCACATTTGGGTCTGGAAGGTTCATGGAAGGTTGAACCAAATGTAATTCCATGTGTGCTGGATCATGCACTTTTGGAGAGCATATTTGCATCTTGTTCATTGCTATCCCCTCAGTTCTAGTAATGACCTTGGCACACAGTAGGCATGTGGATATTTAATCACCTAACCCATCTTTGTTTGGTTTGCTTTGGAAATGTACAGGAGGTGTCTGAGTATGTAAATGGAAGAAGAGGGCAATGTATAGCAGAGCAAGAATGGCACATTAGGAGAAGTTGTACATCCTGGGATATAGTGGTAATAAGACTATAGTAAAGGAAAAAAGGATAGACAGTGGATGAGGCTGTGTGTATGAGAGAGAGTACATTTGCATTGGGGCTGTGTGAATAGCAGGGCATGATGGTACCCAGAGGTGGGTCAGAATCAGTCAGCATCATAGCAGAGGGCTGGGGGGAAGAAGGCAGAGCCTGTGTGGCAGGGAAAGGGACTGCAGAGAGAATAGAAAGCAGCATGAAGTATCTCTAACCCAGGATGAAAGCAGACACGAAGCCTGTGAGTCCTGAGAGAACCCAGTGGCAGGGTTAAAAGGGTAGAGAAAAGAGAAAAGATATGACTCTCAGCTCTATTCTACAAGTATCCATTGAGAAATTGTGTCTGAGTCTCACTAGGTAGTCATGACTGGATTGGAACTTTTGCAGACCATGTTAGCCTCAGCTGTGCCTCTCGAGTGTTGAAATCACAAGCCTACCTCACCACTCTTCTGCTTTTCCTCTTCTTCCACCTTCCTCTCCCTCTCTTTTGCAGTGATGAAAACTGAACCTAGAACGTTATGCATGCTAATCAAGCGCTGAGCTACATCCCCAGCCCTACTATTTATATTTAGACAGGGACTCACTAAGTTGTCCAGGTTGGTCTTCAACTTACTCTGTAGCCCAGGCAGGCCCTAGACTTCAGATTTTCCTGGACTTACCTATCTAGCAGCTGGGGTTACAGACCTGTGCCACCAGTTCCCCTAATATCACTTCTTGAGAACCTGCTCTTTACCAGGTCCTGTACCAGACATTGGCATAGTGTGGTGGTTTGCTTCAAGTGTTCCCCATAACCTTAGGTATTCTGGGTATTAGGTTCCTCAGCTGATGACAATTGGAAATTAAAGCCTCCTAGAGGAAGTGCATTGTTGGGGGCGGGCTTATGAGTGTTACAGTTTCCCCTTGCCAGTGTTTGGCACACTCTCCTGTTGCTGTTGTCCACCTGATGTTGGCCAGGGGGAGATGTTCACTCTCTGCTCATGCCATCATTTTCCCTGCCATCATGGAGCTTCCTACTCAAGCTGTAAGCCAAAATAAACCTCTTTTTTTTGCCACAAGCTGCTTTTGGTTGGGTGATTTCTACCAGCAATGCGAACCTGACTGCAACAGTAAAGTGGTACCCAGGAGTGGGATTGCTGCTAGACACCTGACTGTGTGGCTTTGTCCTTTTGGAGCTGATTTTCAAGAGGAATGTGGAAGGATTTGAAACCTTGGCCTAAGAGATGCCTTGTAGTGCTGGAAGTAAAACTTGATGGACTATTCTAGTCAGAGTTGAAAGACCTGAATGTAGTAAGAGTTATGGGCTGTGAGGTTTGGCTTATGAGGGTGAGAAAGAGCTTTGCCTGGACTGGGCTAGCAGTTTGTGTGAGAAGCTTGCTCTTATGCCCATGTCCTGATAAGTTGTGCAGGGTTGCTTTGCATAGAAATGAACTGGTGTGATCAGAGGGATATGGCACAGGAAAAAAAAAAAAAAAAAACTTTGGGTGAACTACTGCCCATTTAGCTGCAATTGAGAGATTACAACCTTTGAGATTGGGCCAGCTGACCTGCACTGAGGCAACAGGAAACATATAGGCTCTTTTGAAGGAGCCTGAGTGTTCAAGGAGTGTCTTGTTCTTCAAAGTCTGCTTTATTCCCCCCTGGATTAACAAATTGGCACCCTGCCTGGTATTGTGGAGTATAGGAAATGCAGGAAAGAGAGGATCGTTGAGTTTGAAACACAATCTTGTGGTTTGGAAATGGCCATGGGCGGTGTGAAGCAGGTTTGCTGGATGCCTGCATGGAGACCCCATGGGGCCATGAGGATGAACCATGGATTGCAGTGGAGACCCAGTGGAAGTGCCAGGACCAGGAGACAGCTGCTCAGGAAAGCTGCTGGCCCTGATGAAGTTTTCCAGGACTGTGAGTAGCCTAGCTGGAGGGGCGGAATTTGGAATACCAGAGACTTGTTGCTGGTTAGAATTATCAGACTTGGGAGATTTTTCACTGACTAGAGTTGTTGGACTTGAAGCTACAGTGTTGATGTTTGCCCTTGTTGTTTTAAATCTTGTACTGGCTGAATATTTCTTTTCTATGCCCACTGCCATCTTTTGCAGTGGGAATGTTTATTTGGTGCCGTTATGGGTTTGGGGGGAGCATTTTTTTGGTATTATGGCTCAGTTAAAAGATCTTGGACTATGAGGATATATGAATGTCATTGGAATTGATAAAAACTATGGGGACTTTTAAAGTTGGATGAATGCATTGCAGTTTACATCATGTATGGTTATCAGTTTATGGGGGTCATGGGCAGAATGTGGTGGTTTGATTCAGGTGTCCCCCATAAACTTAGCTGTTCTGGGTGCTAGGTTCCCCAGCTGATGGCAACTGGAAATTAAAGCCTCCTGGAAGTAGTGTATTGTTGAGGGTGGGCTTATGGGTGTTACAGCCAGTTTCCCCTTGCCAGTGTTTGGCACACTATCCTGTTGCTATTGTCCACATGATGTTGGCCAGGGGGAGATGTCCACTCTGCTCATGCCATCATTTTTCCTGCCATCCTGGAGCTTCCTACTCGAGCTATAAGCCAGAATAAACCTCTTTTTTTCCCAAAGGTGCTCTTGGTTGGGTGATTTCTACCAGCAATGCAAACCTGACTGCAACACACAGTCTGAGAAGGTCAGGATGAAACTTTCATGGAGTCTAGGCACTGAGAGTTGTTGTGAGCTTTGCCTGTGTTTTGTGACCATCACTGTCATGTCTGTGCTGTGAATCTGCTGTGTTTTACGGCCCAGGGTTCATGATCTCATGTTATTATTTCATGTGGTTGATGAGGGGTGTCCTTAAGAAGCCAGGTGTGGTTTCTATGGCCAGCCTCTTTTTCATAGCCCTGCATCCTACATTTTGTAGTGGCACTTTGATGTTGCCTGTATCCATTTAATTCTTGGACTTGAGTGTGTGAAGCTCTGAGAGTTTAAATGGTGAGCTTTATTAACTAATAAGTTTCAGAAAGGCTAAATGAAAACATTTAAAAGGTCTTCTAAATTGATAAGAAGCTTTGTGAGTACTAAGTGGTGCTGGTGTGTTAGAGTGAGTTGAAGGTTTCTATGACTTTGCTGGCCATAGGTTGGGTCAGCTCTAGACTGTTCTATGCCTAATAGGGTGACAGGTTTGCCTGCTTGCCTGCTTTGCTAATCCTTGCTAAACTGTTCTTTGCTGTGTTGGTCCCATGTAGTAGAATCCGATGATGCATTTTGGCCTGTCTTGCTAATAAAACTTTTAACCAATTTACATTTCCCTATATAAACAAAACATCCACTTGGTGCATTCCTGTGAGTCTCTGATTTTGAGTATGGTCCATGATTCATTCATACATATATGTGTGTATATATATGAACTGTTTCATATATATATGTGTGTGTATATATATATGAAATGCACAGACACCATAACCATATATATATATATATATATATATATATATATATATATATATATATGTTTAGTTACAGCTATATTAGTTGCTATGGTGTCTGTGCAGCTTAAAAATATTAGTAAAGCTGGCTGTGGTGGTGCACACTTTTAATTCCTGCACTCAGGGGGCTGAGGCAGAAGGATCACTATGAGTTTGAGGCCAGTTTGAGACTACATAGTGAACTCTCTTAATACATACTATATTAAATATGTCTAATATATTTCTCTTGTCACTGAAGGCTATGTGGTTTAGAGTTTGATGGCATGCTTTCATTTCCTCCAATTAAACAGTCTTTATTTTGATACATGCACATATCAGTTAAAGCTTTTCAGCTTCTTCTTGTGTATGTGCTTATAGTTTGTGTATAGCATTTCTGTGTTAATAATGCATTCTGTACATTGTAAGAGACTGTGGTACATGGTATTTTTTTTTTCTCTTCCTTCATGTATTCTTGTCCTTTCCTAGGCAGCCCTTCTGTCCTGGCCATCTATTCGGCTCTTCCCCCATATGCTGGATGTTACCTAGCACTTTCCCCTTCTCACATTACCAATTTCTCCTCTTTATTGTTTTTTGAAAGAAGCTCCCAGCTTCTATCACTCAGACTTTGCCACTGCTATGCCACATCCCACTTGATTCCAGCCTCGTAATGTACCTAGTAAATACCATCCTGAATGAGCTAAATGCATACTCCAGTCTTCCTCTTGTTGCTCTTCAGCAGTGTTTTGGTCCTGCCCTTTTCCTTGAAGCTCGTTTTATAAAACAAATCTGTGAAATGTGTGTGTGTGTTTGTGTGTGGGGGTACACACACATGTGTGTGTGTGTGCAAGTGGATGCCAGAGACAACCTTGGGTTTAATCCTCAGGACTGATATCCAGATCCTTTGACACAGGGTCTCTCACTGGCCTGAATCTCACCAAGTAGGCTACTACTGGCCAACAAGGATTGCAAGTACACTCGAGCATTTTTACATAGGTTCTAGGGATAAACTCAGGTCCTCATATTTGCAAGGTAAGCACTTTACCAGTTGAGCCGTCTTCCCAGCCCCTCCATGAGGTTCTTTTTATTCTCTTGCTGCCTTCCTTTACTGGCTGCTTGTTCTTACTCACCTTTTCTTGGGCCACCTCATAGTATTGAACAATGTATATATGAATGATGCCTCTAGGTTACTCCAGAGAAGGCCTGGGAGGAAAATAGCAATGGACATGAGTTGATCATTGCTGAAGGAATATGATGGGTACATGGGTTTTATTGGACTCTCTGTAGTTTTATGTCGGAAATTTTCCCTAATGAGAAAAAAAAAAATCTGTATGCCCTTGATTCCCAGTTTTTGTTTCCAGCCCAGGCAATCTTTTGAGTTGTGGACCTATGTATGTGTCTGTTTAATACTTCAGCATTGATACAATGTCTGAAAATGAACTCCTGATTTTCCTATTTAGTCTCCCCACTGCAGTGATGGGAATACTATCCTTTAGAACACCTTTGGTCATACAGGACATCTATTTTGTAGTCTTTCATTTTAGCCAACTGCAAATATTGACGCTACTTGTACAGGGTCTCCTGAATCTGACCTGTTTCCACTGAACTGAGACTAGCAGCCTGGTCAGGCCACTGTTACCTCTTGCCTGCTTCTCTGTCCCTCACAGGCTGGCATCTTCACAGCAGCCAGAATCTTCCTATAAATCAGAAACCCATGTTAGGCTGTACTCAAACCCCTGTGATAGCTTCTGTTCTCCCTCACTAAAAGTCCTGGTCCTCCTATGATCCCCAGGACGCTGTAGCTTCTTTTAGCACTGTCAGATAAAAACACAGTGTGAGCTACTTGCACTCACATAGGTAATTTAAAAATCTCTGACAAAGGAAAATTAAACTGCTGAAGTTAATTTTAGTCGTGCATTTTATTGAAACTAACACATCAAAGATGTTTTCATTTTTATGTTGGGTTATATACTGTTCTTGCTTTGTGCTGAGTCATCCTTGGCACATCTTGGTTTGGATTGACTCCTGTGCCCAGTGACTGTCATGTGGGACAGCACAGGTCTGTATCACCTAGTCATTGCACTCTGTTCCTGTCTCCTGCAGGGCTCTTTCCTCCCTGTGCTTTGTTCGGCATCACTGGCCTCCTTGCTGTTCCTCAGATACTTGGCATATCCTGTGTTAAGGTCTATTAGGGTCTTTGTACCTCTGATCCCCACTGTGGCTGACTCTTAACTTCCTCTGGGCCTTTGTTCAGATCTTATATTTTTGAAGGCTCCCTCCCCTCAACATTCGCTAGCATTCCCTGCGTTTCTTCATGCAGTGCTTATTTTCTGTCACTATTTAATATCATACATATTTTGTTGGTATTTTTTTCTCTCCCTGCCCACAGGAACATGAGTCCCATGTGAGCAGTGACTTTCTTCTCTTGTGTTCCACACCTGCGATGATGCCTGGCACATACAAGACATGGGTAGACATTTGTTGAAGAATTAAATGGGATGATTGATTAAGATTGGTTATTAGTCAGAACAGTGCAAATGAGTACAAGTTACTGTTTTAGAATGTCTTGGTATCATCTAGTAGTTTGAAGTGCTGGTTCAAGTCAGGGTATTTTGAAAAATGGATCTTTATGGCAGGAAAGCATCCTAGATTCTACTTCATAAATCTTGACGCTAGATTTTTTTGGTCATATTTACCAGTTTTTGCAAAGGATTTTTTTTTTTTTAGATCCAGCTAATATGTTTCAGTATTTCCTCATATCAGTTGTTAAAGTGTCATTGGAAGAATTTTATGTTATAGGTAAATAGATTCAAGATTGTGAAACACTTTATTTTGGGAGATTTTGAAACTTATCTTACTTGAGTGTGTGCAGACAGAATTTGGAGATGCTGTCCTTACGTCTTAAAAGGTGGAATCAATTTCCATGGCCCTGTTTTTTAAACATGCTCTTATAACAAATGAATGGCTTTCTTACCCATTTTAAAACTTCTACCTTCACCCAAAAGGAATAAATTAAGTATCCGCTTCTTTAAAAATATTCATAAAGTAGCATTCTACTGACAGATATTCATTCCAGTAGAGTTTAACAAGCTCAAAACCTTATTGTCTAGTTTTTTGTTTTAAAGTATGGGCTGAAGAGACAGCCAAGTAGTTAATGAGCTTGCTGTGCAAGCTTAAGGACCTGAGTTCAGATGCCCAAGATAAATATTGCATGTGGTGGTACATGTCTATAATCTCACTACTGGGGAGATGGACATAGCAAATTTTTGGGCTCACTGGCCAGCTAATCTAGGTGAATTGGTAAGCTGTAGATTTAGCAAGACACACTGTCTCAAAGAATAAATGGGGAACAGCTGAGGAAAACACTTGATGTTAGCCTTTGGCCTCCATACTTACACACAGTACATCTGCACACAAACATATACCCACACACATATGAACATATTCACAGACATGCATGCTACTCATACACATTAAGTTATAATTCCTTTGTAAATTGAGCTTCTTTCTTAGTGCTTTTCCAGGAGCCAGTCAGAATCATTGTAGTCACATGGATCATAGACTTCACACAGTCAATACCAAGCTCTGTCATCCATTGTGTTGACATTCTTTAAGTTTGTTTGGCTGAGCACAGATAAACTCTACTGGAGACTACTCTCTCTCCTTCTGTTCTTTAGGTTTCCAACTAAGACACAAAGAGACTCTTGTACCTTAAATGATAGTAGCTACAAATATTTAAGGAGTATACCAAAGTTAGCCTTATGTATTAGATATGAGTAAGGTTTCTTATTTTTAGTAAAAACAAATTTATAAGGCATTCCAGCATTTTCTTCCTTCTCCTAATTACTTCTACCACATGCCAACTCCGAGGTACTTGCCCTCATCACTGCTTCTTTGTTAGCCTTGCTTCCCTGACCACCTTTAATCTGCCATCCTGTTTCTCTTTTGTTCCTCTTGTCTCACAGGGCTGAGCTTCACTAGCGATTGTTGCCTATTGGGCTGGAGAATAAACTCATCTCACTCCATACTATAAGGCTGTGTTTCTTGGACAGCAAAGCCTGTTAGCCAGATTTCTTGTTACCACTGGAGCCATTTGGTTAACAGTGTCATCAGGAAAAACTGTATTTTGGATCTCATAGTTATCAAACAGGGTGAGTGTTCTAGTCATGGCCATGTTGTGATTTAAGAAGTAGATACTACTCTAAAAGTTCATTGACAGAACATTCTGGAAGAGATGGCCATGGTAGCTAGGATATGCAGCTCATTTTTTTAAAGTAAACACACAGGCGCGCGCGCACACACAGCACACACACAGGATCTCTATAAACTGGCATAATGGCTGCACACATTTTTTTGGGGGGATGTGGGTATTATAGTACATGCATATAATGTATGTCAATCAGATCAGGGTCATTGATGTTTCCATCCCATTTACCTGTCATTTCTTTGCATTGGTAGCATTTAAAATCCTCTGAAAAATAAATAAATACATAATAAATAAGTCAGTAAATCCTCTGGGTTAGGCATTCTGGACTATACAGGTAATTGTAAGCTGTAATTACTCATGGGGTTTGGGTTATTAGAAGCTGTTTTTTCATTTGTACCCATGGACTGTTCTCTCCATGCTTCTTACCCTACATTTTCCAGACTCTCTTAACTACTGTTCTACTCTGTAAGAGTAAGAACTTTGGTGTTTGTCTTTCTGTGACTAGCTTTTGTCACTAACATCCTCATGTCTGCATGTGACAGGGTTTCAGGGTTTTATGGTGGAATACTACTCTTCTGTGTATATTTGTCATATTTATCCTTTTCATTCTTCCAGGGAGGGCCACTGAGGTTTATCCTTTTTTGACTTTTGGAACCAGTGCTCAAAGAGACAGCACAGCTGCCTTTGATACATTGAGTTCCAGCTCTGCTGGATGTATACCAATGGTGAAATTGCTGGATCATATGGTGATTCTGTTTGTTTTTTCTTGCTTTTGAGCAAAGGTCTCCCTATGTAGCCCATGTTTGCCTTGAACTAATGATCCTTAGCCTCCTGAGTGCTGGATTATAGGCCTATACTCACCCTGCCTGGCTTATTTCTAGTTTTTTTTTAAAGAATCTGAACAGTTTTATTTTGTTTATTTATTTTTTATTTTGAGAGACAGAAAGAGGTAGAAAAGGGGGGGAGAGAGAGAGAGAGAGAGAGAGAATGGGTATGCCAGGGCCTTCAGCCACTGAGAATGAACTCCAGACATGTGCGCCCCCTTGTGGCACAGGTGCAAAACTGTGTGCTTGTCACTGCATGTCTGGCTCCATGGGTTCTGGAGATACGAACATGAGCTCTTAGGCTTTGCAGGCAAGTGCCTTAACCACTAAGCCCTCTCTCCAGCCCTGTGTGTGGCAGACAGCTTCAGGTTTGCTGAGATGATCCTCCAAACCAGGCACAGTTATGGAGGAAGGGATATTTATTGAAGCTTACAGATCCAGAGGAAGTTCCACAATGGCAGAAGAAGCTGGCCTGTTCTTACAGGATCAGGCAGAGAGAGAAGCCAAAAGCACACTTTAGGAACTCCAGCTAGGCACACTTTGCATATCTTTAGATTGGAATCTCAAACCCATCACCACACCTTAAGATCTGCCCAGGGACATTGCCCCCAGCCAGGTGGCTGCAAATGCAAACTACAAACTAATATAACACTGAATATAATGGGGGCCATCTATTCAAACTACCACAAGCCCTGAACACAGCTTTCTATAATAGATGTACTAATGTACAGTTCTGTGAACAGTGTGAGAAAGTCTTTTGGCTACATCCTTCCCAGTATTTATGATTTTTTGGGGTTTAAAAATTTTTTTGTTTATTTTTATTTATTTATTTGAGAGTGACTGACAGAGGCAGATAGATATAGAGAGAATGGGTACGCCAGGACCTCTAGCCACTGCAAACAAAGTCCATATGCATGTGCCCCCTTGTGAATCTGGCTTAAGTGGATCCTGGGGAATTGAATCTGGTTCATTTGGCTTTGCAGGCGAACGCCTTAACTGCTAACATTTCCCTAATGATTAATGATATTGAGCATTTCTAAAATATTGTTGGTTATTTGTCTTCTTTTAAGAAATACTTGTCCGTGTCATTTTTAAAAATCAGATTATAAGCCGGGCGTGGTGGCGCACGCCTTTAATCCCAGCACTCGGGAGGCAGAGGTAAGAGGATCACCGTGAGTTCAAGGCCACCCTGAGACTCCATAGTGAATTCCAGGTCAGCCTGGGCTAGAGTGAGACTCTACCTTGAAAAAACAAAAATAAATAAATAAATAAATAAATAAAAATAAAAATAAAAATAAAAATCAGATTATTTGTTTTCCATTGCTGAGCTATTTGATATCCTCATATGTTCTAGAGGTCGATACTGTTGGATATATGATTTGCTAATGTTTCTTCCAGTGTGCAAGTTGTCTCTTCATTCTTGCTGTGCAGACTAATCTAGTTTATCTTCAGCCACCTCTTGAAGAGAGAAGAGCTGTCTCTTTGTAGCATTGTCTCAGTCCTTTCAGTTCACCATATGCTCAAAGTATTTGTGTGGCCATCCTGGAAGTACCCTTTTCCACTTTGGTCATTCAGCACATGAATCAGCTGGATATTTACAACTGGAATTGTTTTTCCAGTGACCAAGAACAGAAGCACAGTTTAAAAGGTGAGCAGCTGAAAGACAACCTTCTGTGTGATGTCTGTTGTAGCAGGAACTGTGTCCTGTTTCCTTAGATGCTGAGTAACTGAACAAAGCTTGTTACACCTGCTCTAGTCTTTGCCACTTGGACCACAGCTACCCCACCAGCCTCTGCTTATTGAAGAACATTGGCACAGGACATCATCTGTCTGCTTCTCATTTGAATGGAATGTAGAGGATATGGGAGAGGGGAGAACAAGTGAATGTGATGAAGACACTATTTTCAACTAAAATAGAAGTTAAAGCATAAAAGGGACATGCTAGGAAAAAGTGGATGGGAAATGTTTCCTGGAGCATGAGATCTCTCTTCTGTCATTTTCCTGGCTATATTCTCAAGAGTCTAGCTGTGCTTTAACTCCATTGGTTATTTAGTAAGTATGTGGTATTAATAAGTGGGTACTGGAGGATGGGCAAAGTTGGGTGATAGGGCTGGAGAGGAAGTGACCTGTTGAGACTAGGTGGTGACTGACATGCTTAGGGGGTATTATGGCAGAGGAGAACTGTGCATTGGGAGAGGTGATGAGAGGGCCTGGAACAGCCCTCACTAGGAAGTGCATGTAAGCTACAGTGGAAAACCTCAACCCATTTTTTGTCATATACCAGCCAAGATTTTCAGTTCCTATATTAGGAATGCTCCAACACCAGGTGAGCTCATCAGGTAGCCATGAGATCCTTTCCCCTACTGAGTCTTTGGAAGTTGACTATGTATGCTATGCAAACACCCTAGGTTGAGAGGTACTGATTAGCCACAGTCACAAAGGTGGCCTGAGTAGTTTGGGGAAGCAGTAGAGAGGGCAGAATCTTTACCACTGAATTGAGTGAGCCAGTGTTCGCTTCTCTAAAAGGGGCACAAAATGTTACCTGTTGAATTTTTTAAAAATTAACATTTCAAATTTTCTAATTCAGAATATCAAGTGCTGTATTGGAGATATAGAAGTGAGCATAGCTCCCTTGAATGTTGAATGCTTGTACTGCTTTCTGAGATATGGCTTCCTACTCTGAAACTAGCCAGGCAGTAATTACAGATATAAAGAGCAATGTGTTGCCTTTCTCGGAAGAGTGAGTATGGAAAGGGATGATTAGGGTTTCATATTACTGTGCTCTGGGCTTTGGAGAATTCCTTAGCTTTCCTGATCCATCAGGGTGGGCTGTTTGGAGAAGGTGGTGGCAGGATTTCACAGGCTGCTTGGAAAAGCAGAAAGACAAGGCCAAAGATAGCTTAAAACTGGATTATGATTTTTCTCTTGTGTAAAAAAAATTCTTAGACTGGAGAAGTGGCTTAGCAGGTAAGGCACTTTCCTGCAAAACCTGAGGACCCAGGTTCAATTCCCCAGAACCCATGAAAGCTTGATGGACATGATGACTTGTGCATATGGAGATCATTTTCAGTGGTTAGAGGCCCTGGCGTGGCCATTCTCTCTCTCTCTGTGTGTGTGTGTGTGTGTGTGTATAGGCATATATATATATATATATATATATATATATATATATATATATATATGCCTCTCTTTCTCTCAAATAAATAATAAAAATAAATAAACATAAATATATTTTAAAAATGATTGGGATGGGGGGATGACTCAGCAGTTAAAGGCACTTGCAAAGCCTGAAAGCCTGGGTTGGATTCCCCAATACCCACATACAGCCAGATGTACAAAGTGGCACATGTGTCTGGAGTTTGTTTGCTACAGCAAAACGCCCTGGCTTGCCCATACTCTCTCTCAAAATAAAAATATTTAAAAAATTCCTATAAAAATTGTCTGTTTATAACCAACATCAGTTAGCAAACAAACCTATGTCCTCTAGGATTTCACAGAGTACCTGATTGCTAAGCTGTTGAAATATACTAACACAAAATTAAAAGTATGGCATTTCTATCTTGGTGAGACAGGTTGGCTCAGTCCCTGGTCTACTATGGAGGTTGTGCAGTGAGTGCTGAAGCCTGTTGAATCATGTTGGCAAGGATCAGCCTGTTGTGCTCTCAGGTGGAGTTAGCAACAGAGGCAGCATTGCAGTGGAAGGGAGACAACCAGAGGGTGGGGTTGGAGGCTCTGGCATACCCATTACCCCATCAAATAAGTAGAAGTATTTTTTTAAGTAGGTATATGTAGGGCTGGAGAGATGACTTAGCAATTAAGATGCTTGCCTGCAAAGCCCAAGGACCCAGGTTTGATTCTCCAGGTCCCACATAAGCCAGATGCACATGCTGGCACATGTGTCTGGAGTTTGTTTGCAGTGGCTAGAGGCTCTGGCGTGCCCATACTCACTCTCTCTCTCTCTCTTTGTCATAAATAAATAAACGCATTTAAAAAGTATGCATATGTCATAATGAAACCCATTATTTTGTAAACTTAATATATACTACTAAGAAATATAGAAAATATTCAATTGTATGGTATCTAATAAAGGTATTATTTCATAAAGCCTGTTTGTTATATGTGGGTATAGGGAAATATGCACAAATGCACATACATGATATTTATAGGAAACACCATGTCATGTGTTTCCAACTATTGATCAGGATCAAGAATGTACTGTCCGGGCTGGAGAGATGGCTTAGTGGTTAAACGCTTGCCTGTGAAGCCTGAGGACCCGGGTACGAGGCTCAACTCCCCAGGACCCACGTTAGCCAGATGCACAAGGGAGCGCACACGTCTGGAGTTCGTTTGCAGTGGCTGGAGGCCCTGGAGCGCCCATTCTCTCTCTCTCTCTCTATCTGCCTCTTTCTCTCTCTCTGTCTGTCGCTCTCAAATAAATAAAAATAAATTTTAAAAAAAAGAATGTACTGTCCTAGAAGGGTTTCTATGCTTTTAGCATAGATAGTGGGTTCCAGCCATCTCCACAGAGGCAATCTCTATCGAAACAGCTGTGGTAATAGTTTTTTTAAAGAGCAGTCAGGCCCACACAGCATGATCCTAGACTAGTCTGGGGCTGTTCATCCAGGCCTGCTGCTTCCTGCTACAGAGGAGCTGAGAAGCCAGGCAACCTCAGCCAGAGGTTAAAAGCAAAGGTTGGGCTGGAGAGATGGCTTAGCAGTTAAGGCACTCACCTGCGAAGCCTAAGGACCCAAGTTCAATTCCTCAGTACCCATGTAAGCCAGATGCACATAGTGGCACATATGTCTGGAGTTGGTTTGCAGTGGCTAGAGGCTCTGGCATGTCCATTCTCTATCTGTCTCTTTCTCTCAAATAAATAAATACTTCAAAAAGCAAAGGATGTTTTCTCTTCTTGTCACCACAGTGCTTCTCTATAATACATTGGTCTAGACCCACCCTTGTCCCTTTCTTCCTACTTTTTAAATGGCTTCTTTGCTTTTTAATATTTATTTTTTTAAGCAGGAACTCTTTCCCATATACCAAGGCCATATCTGGAGATGAAGCCACCAGACTTTATTTTAAAATATTTTATTTATTTATTTATTTATTTATTTATTTATTTTTGAGAAAGACAGGGAGAGGAAAGCCGGGGAGGGAGAAAGAATGGGTGTTCCATGTCCTCCAGCTATTGCAAACGAACTCCAGATGTATGAGCAACCTTGTGTACCTGCTTATGTGGGTCCTGGGGAATTGGACTGAGTTTCTTTGGCTTTGCAAGAGAGCAACTTAACTGCTAAGCCATCTCTCTAGCCCCACCCAGACTTTCTTTGCTGTGTTCTACTTCTTGGGTTCACTCAGGAGAGAGGGAATTCAGGTGGCCTTGGTTTCTGGGTGGTAATGAGCCAGCTTCACCCCCTGATGCCACTGAGGTCCTTGAAACCCTGGCTCCCCCTCCAGAATAGGCATTTTCTCAGATCCTGGCTTCTCTTTCTACTGGCTGTACTAACTGGCCTGCAACTGCTGACCCACTTGCTGTATCTCACACAGAGGTTTAAATTAGGACCTTTAATCTGTAAGAGGCTTATAGCTTGGGTAGCCAGCTGCTCTGACTTTGGTGGCTGCTCAGGAGTTTAGTAGCAGGAGCCATAGGCCCTGAAAATGAGTGGGCAAGGGTATCCGTGATGGAATGGGGCCATGATGTATCCTTATGGTGACAGAGTGGGGTCCTATAGTATATGGGGCGTTGTTTCTGGCCTTGCTTCTTCTGAGCACTAAGCCTGCATCCCTGCTGATATGCAAGTAGCACTTCAGGCTACATATGTATTTTTGTACCAAAAATACAAATCCAGAGAGTATGCCCAGCATAATGCCATATGCTGTGGGGAAACTCAAAGGTGTGAGCATTGGGCCCTTGTTTGGTTACTTATTGTATATTTGAGGTGCAAAGCAGATCCTTGTCAAAGTAATCATTCATCTATAGGCTTCTATTGGCTGGTGGCTGCTCAGGGTAGCAAATTATAAGGTTTCAAAATCATAGGTATGATGTTAGACACCTAAGAAGGGAAAGCATTGGGTTGCTGAGAGCTGCTGAGAGCTAAGCCCTGCATGGTAGGATTTAGGGGATGGGGTTAGGGCAGGGCAGGGAGAATTAGCGGGAAGACTATGTACAGACGGGGAGCCTCTTCTCCCACCCCCTCTTCCTTAAATGCCATGTCAGTCCCAGATACTTTTTTTCTGCTTAGACATTATGGAGCCAGCTCTTGCATTCTTCCTCTCCTTCTTCCTGCTATGACACTTACTTTTACTAAGTTGTAATCAGCATTCCATGTGCTTTACATGACATTTCATTCTCTTCACTATAACCTTGAGGTAGGTGCTTGTTGTCAGAAGTGAACTTTATAGACAGTGAAAGGAGGTATGTAAGGGTTAAATTTTAGGTTGGTCAAGCAGGTTCAGGGGTGTCAAGAGTTTTGGGATCTCTGGGGTGATCCCACTGTACAGCTGGGTTTAGGAATTCTTGTCTTCTATGGTTTAGGGCCTGTAAGTATTGACAGACTACACTTCTGTCTCCAAGTTATCCAAAGTGCTGCAGAGGAACCCTGCTCTAACTGTGTGGAGGGTGTTTTACATGTCCTGTGCCACAAGGCACCCTACTCTAGTATCTCAGACTCCCAAAGAATGAAACCTGGGTAGGGATGAGTAGACCTGATAGGTTTCTTTCCTGAAACTAATGGCCCCTTTTTCTCTCTGTGTGCCACTGGAGGGGCAGAGTCTACTATCAGAACCCAGTGGGTTCTCACATCTTATACTCCCAAGTCCCTGCCTTCAGCAAGGAAGGGAGAAGGTCACATGAGGGCAATTCTTCTCCACAAGACCTGTTTTTCTCTGTCCCTGGATGAACCTGAAATGGACACGAAATGTAATCGCTGGAGTGGCTGGGAGCAGCCCTAAATTTAGCAAAACTGTAGCTGGTGGGGTGCTGGCCTGGAGGGGCCAGACCCAGTCCAGCAGTCTAGATTTATAGTCAGCAATGCAGTCAAAATTGTCTCTGCTTAGCATCGCCTTTACTTGGGCAAGTTCAAGGTTACATAGCATCTTACAGTTTCCAAGGCCAAGAAGCCTGTTGGCTTGTCCCTTTCTGGCATTGTTACTGGAGACTAGGCTTCCATCTGCAGTCTGGAAGCTGCCTCTTGAGTTTTGGTCTTCCATTCATCTGTCCCTCACTGTGGTCTGGAATTATCACTGCATACCCTCACATTGGGCTATAGATTGTTTCAGACCTATTGGCAGGTGCTAACAACCTTGACCCCAATGCACTAGAGAATAGACCTGGGGTTTTGTAGGTTCTCTTCAGGCCATCTGACTCTAGGCTACTTTTGGTCATGACAATGAGCACAGGTGGAGGGTGGAGAGCTGGGATGGTTGTTTGAACAAGGTTTTTAGGTCTGAGGTGTGCTTTTCCTCCTCTGAGAAAGTCAGCTGCTACGCGGTATTTGTTCTCTTCTTAAATCTGATGCTAGTTGCTTTTTGAGGGAACTTCTGTCTCCTTTTGTCCAGGAGATGATGACCTGGCTAAATTTTCTTGGCCACTCCAAGCTAGATGATTATACTCTTGGGCTGGGGCTGGGATCATGTCTGTGTGATATGATTTGTAAGTATAAGGTTCTGCTTCTCAACAAGAGCAACTTTGTACCCACTGCCCTTGTTTCTCAAGGCATATTTGCTATTGTCCAGATAGTAGCTTTTGTTGTCATAGCTAGAAACCTGGAAGGGTATTATGATATCAGTTAAATATCTTACAATGTGCAAAACATCCCTCTCCACAACAAAGAATTCCATCTTCAAAATACTTACTGAAGTTAAGAAACATTAGTATAGGCAGACTGTTTCAATGCAATGGCTGGAAGGTTAATTTCTTCCTGCTCCTAGCCTCTGTTGGAGTTGACTAAAGAGCAGGAGTTGTCTGACCATTGCCCTTCCCTTCCCCCTGCTTTAACCCCCACCCCCACCGCTATTTACAGAGGCCTCATTAGTAAAAAACTTAGGTGTCTTCTATAATTGTATTCAGGAGTTGTTTCCAGGCAGTCCTCACAGCTCCTCTGATAGTCCCAAATAGAATCCCTCCCTTCCAGTATACTTCATGGGCTACACAAATCCATGTTCCTGGTGCCCTGAAACAAGCTCATGACATTGGCATGTTTAGGTGCTGATACCTTTAAGGACGACATGTGGGAATGATCCAAGTCTAGCCTGAAGCTGTTTTCCTTCTCTTTGTAGCTGAAGTGTTTGCTCTGCCTTGTTGAACTGACTTCTGCTTGCTGAAGTTCTCTTAAATGCAGAAAACACATATTCATTGCCCTGCAAAACATGATCTTGCTTCCCAGATAAAAGTCCCAACCTATTGCCAGATGTCCTAATAGCTCATGATTGCGCTCATCTGCCAGTGTGTCCTTCCTGCTGTTGGCAGGGCTGCAGATGAGTGAGGAGTCCCCCAGGGACCTCTACTGGCCCTTGGTGGTGAAGGGAACGTCCTAACTTTAAAGTGCAGGAGAGATGTCAAGCTTCTTTTCTTGTCACCCCACTTCCTGGACTCTGCAATTGTGATGTCAGAGTGGATATATGAGTGTTTGCTTGAGATTAGGGAGGCAGAGGTGAGGAGTAGAGGAGGTCAGCCAGGCAGCTGCCAAGGCAAGGCCTGTCCTGGGTGGCATGCACATATTCTCCTTGGGCTTGGAGTTGTTCTGGTCCCTCATACGCATTGTTTCCCTAGGCCTGGGGAGGAACATTCTTCTATCTGGAGAAGCTCAGTTAGGAATCACTTTTACTTAGTAGAGTAAGTAACATTTGTGAATGACATTGGAATGCCTGTCTCTTTAATGTTTCTCTTTGTTAGTGGAAATCACCCGGAATGGATGATCATGTGGAAAATCCCTGGTGTTCTTCAAGTTCAGGTTCACTGCTTTTGGTCTCTTGTGAGTGACTGAGGTGAGGCTTGGGCTCTGGAGGCAGGTTTTGTGGCATTGCTGTCTCACTGGAAAGTAGGGTGGTGGAAACAAAAGGCCTCAGGAGTCCTGAATGGATTGAGCAGATTAGTGTGTGTATTTAGAAACTCTCACCCGTGGAGTGGAGGAAGAATAGCCTGGCTGCTCATCTCTGCCACAGGTCAGAGCATACCCAGGCCGCATCCTCTTGCTTCAGGACTGGCTGAGGTCACTTCCTTATGTACTCAAAGCTGCCCACACCCAGCCACCATTTCCTGTACTGGGTCAGGAGGAATAGGTCACCCTCTCATGACCTCTGGGTGGCTTTTCCTCATCTACTAGTGGACTGCCTTCTGCTACCTGCATTTCCTTACGATTCAGCTGCTTTCCTGCTTCCTTGTCTAAGCTTGTCTTTGACTCTGGCTTCTTGCTGTGATTCAGAGCTCTGGCAGCTGCCAGAAGTTTTAGCTCTGGAGTGCTGACTTAGAATCACGCACCTCCCGAATTCCTTGTTAGTTTTCACTCTCTTCAACCCTGGCTCCTATCACTTCTGTCTCATTAAACATCTTGTTTCTTATAAAAAAAATCATGCCATATATGAATGTACATTCATAAAACCCAAATATGTCTTCACTCTCAGAAAGTATAAAACTTAACAAATTAACTTTGGAGTTCTGAAAGCATATTTCTTTTCTATGGGAGTGTGTGCAAGATTCTGCATGTGACTTTCAGACTTTGAGAGCAGAGGCAGAAGGCTCTGAAATCTGTTGGTGGTAGGGCACCTACCCAAATATGGATACAACTTATTTTTTATTTATTTTAAAAATATATTTTATTTATTAGCAGACAGAGAGAAGAGCAGAGGAAAGGGGAGGGGAAAGAACTGGAAAGGAGAGGGGAGGAAAGCAAAAGAGAGCAGAGGAGAGAATGGGCATGCCAGAGCCTCTTGCCACTGCAGAAACTCCAGATGTGTGTGACACTTTGTGCATCTGGCTTTATGTGGGTACTGGACAATTGCATCTGGGCTGTCAGGCTTTTTCAAACTAGAAACTTTAACCACTGAACAATCTTTACAGCCCCAGTTTAATTTTTTAATCTTTCTAATTAGTCTTATTTTTTATGATTTTTTATTGACCTAAAATGTATATGTAAAAAATGAACGCATTGTATACTCAGCAAAAGGCATATACAGCCTGTAACCAGAACCAAGGAGACAAGGTACAGTCATACCGTACAGGCTGGGCAACAGACACCAGAAACAGGATCTGCAGAAGGAAGCTGCTTAGATGACCTTGGTCTTGGTTCCAGAATGAAAGTTTAATTGGAATACAACATACAGAGAAGTACAAATGGCACATAAAATTTACCAACCTAACCATCATGAACACATGGTTTAGAGGTATGAAATATGCTCTCACTGTTATGCTGCTGCCATCTCCATCTGTCTCCAGGACGCTTTGATCTTGAGCAGAAACTCTGCCTATTAAACAACAGTTCCTAGCCCCTCACCACTGCCACTTTACTTTTTGTTTTTATGACTTTGACTACTCTTAGCTCTTCATGTACTTGGAATCCTACAGTAGTCTTTTGTTGTCTGTCCTGTCTGGTTCATTCTTGTCATGACATATATCTGAATGTCCTTCCCTTTTGGAGCTGTGTAATGGTCCATTGTAGGACTGTGTCACATTGGCTTATCCATTCACCAATCTGGATACTTAGGACAGACTTCCATGTGGCTGGTTTGCTTATCCGTGACTAGAATAGGCCCTGTCTTTAGTAGGAACCCAGATAATTGTGGAATGAGTTTTAGTTGTGCTGAATGCAAGATGACAGTAAGACACCCAAGTGGGATGTCCATCAGCTAATGTAAGATAACTGATCTCTAAGGTTGGGAATCACCTTTAGAGGTAAAGAAGGAAGCCAGTGTTGTGAAGATAATCTCAGAGTTGTAAATTGGCAACAAGAGCAGGGGTATGGGGTTAGCCTAGGGGTGGGAGATTGTCTGAGGATAGTACAGCATAATTGAAACAAAAGAGGGACATGAGAAGGGGTGATGGACAATTCAATGAAGGATGAAGTCTGAGAAGGAGTTTGAAATGGAACATGGAATTTGGGGCTTGTTCTGTCTAATAACTTTGTTAACTCAGAGATTTCCAGAGAGTGGTGGTTGATCCAGTACACTTACAAATCAAACACAATCATCTGAGTCAGTCAGAGCTGTTTGGTCCCAGTGTTGGTGATAGACAGTATAGCAGTACAGAAAAGGTTTAGTAGAACAGATGGTTTAAGGTATCAAGCAAGTCATGAACTGGAGCATGGGCTTAAAGTACAGTTGGACTCTTCCCTGAAAGACAGAAGAGACACCTCAAATAGAGGAAGCAGCAGTGAGAAGAACTTGTTGGAAAGAATGGGAGTTAAAGGGTACGGTGAGGAGACCAGAAAACGCACAGGCTATTTGGAAGAAGTTGGGCACAGGGTTGACATTTGTGGTATTTCAGGACTACTATCACCCTGTGTGTAAAAGACAGTTGAACCTGGACATCCTCTTTGCATATGTCAGACACACTTTTCTCAAATAGGAGTTTGGTTATTTTTGAAACCACATGCTGGAGAATTGAGTTCAGCCAAGAGCCAGACTAGATGTCAGAATATGGAAGAAGATGCCAGAATATGTCAGAATATGGAAGAAGATTGGGAAGTAGGTGTTGTTCCCCCGCTATACTTAAATCTACCTGAGGCTTCAAGGAGTCTTTCTACAGAGCCTGGGGGTGAAGGGGGGGGTTCTGGTCTGGAGACCCAGAATGGGGGATGCCTCAGCTCTTCCCATGTCAGTGTCTTCAGGTTCCTGCACCAATACCAAGATGTAAACACTCTCCAGAAGTCTATGCATTCCTTCCAACCAAGTGGTGTGGTAAAATTCCTAGGGATACCCACAAGGCTGGGGCAGACCTCAAAGAGATCCTTATAAATGCCTTTTAGAGATAATATCTATTGAACTCCTCCCAGATCCAAGACGACTTGAAGTCACTTATCTCAAGGAAAATACTTAGAAGTGTTCTCAGAGGGTAAAGATGAAGGATGTGGGCATGAGGAACATGAGCACTTGCCAGACAGCAGCAAGTCAGCACCCGCCAGAGGAGGATCCAAGATGGAGAGAATGGGGCCAAGAGGCCAGAGACTTTGCCTATGTTAGAGAAGAGGGCCTGTATTTGGAGGTATGATTGGGAATGCCCCACCTGTCTGCAGCTCTGAGGTGTTGAACAGGAAGCAGGGCCTCTGTAAGTTTGTTTCTGTACTACCCCTGAACCATTGTCACCCACAGCAGGTGACAGTGGGCCTAGCCTAACCTAGCCTGGCACATGGAGACCAGCTTCCGGGGGAGCCTCATTTGCAGACAGTGACATTGATGTGTAGCAGACTCAGTGGGTTTTAGGTGCTGTTCCAAGGGTTTCTCTGTACTTATCATTAAACATCACCACAGTCATGGGTATCTTACATTCAGCAGGTGAGGAAACAATTTCATTGGTATGGTGTTCTTGCTGAGTTCCTTTAGCTGCTCATAAGCAAAAACAGGTTGAGCCAATGTGGGATCTTGGTGGAATACATAGGAACCTCAAATTCAGCTACTGACAAGTTTAACCCCTGGATCTCTCCCTGTTGGAGCAGCTGCCCTATTGCTTCAGGGAGAGGCCAGACTGCTGTCCTGAGTGTTGCCTGAAGCTAGGTGCTACCTTGTGTCAAAACAAGTCAAACAGGATAAACAACCAGTTCAGGCTTCTGGCAGAAAAAAGGCTGCACAGCCTCTGGAGCAGGGTTAAAACCTCCATTGTGGAGGCCCCGGTGTTCCAGGCCGGGTCTTGCTGAGGAGCACTAGCACCCTAAGTTCACAGGTGGGATCCTGCACTGGCTTCATAACTCAGTCTCTGCAGCAGCTGCCTTTTCTGATACCCTTGTGGCCGTGACATTTAAGGCTGGGACAAAGCCTGGAGGCTTCAGGTCTAACCCCAGTTCTCCATGAGTTAGCTGGGGACCTTGGACTTCTCCATCTTCAGGAGAAGAAAGTTGAGTTTGAGCAGTGGTTTCTAAAAGAAATATGGAGCATTTTCTTCAAGCAAAAATATTACCTTTAGACCCAGGTTCAATACCGCAGGACCCACGTTAGCCAGATGCACAAGGGGATGCATGTGTCCGGAGTTCATTTACAGTGGCTGGAGGCCCTGGCACGCCCATTCATTCTCTCTCGCCCCATCTTTCTCTGTGAAATAAATAAATAGAAATAAAATATTTATAAAAAAGAAGTTCAAGCTGGGCGTGGTGGCACACACCTTTAATGGCAGCCCTCGGGAGGCACAGGTAGGAGGATCACTGTGAGTTCGAGGCCACCCTGACACTACATAGTAAATTCCAGGTCAGCCTGCTACAGTGAGACTCTACCTCAAAAAAAAAAAAAAAAAAAAAAAAAGTTCACGCAAGTAAAGGAGCTGTAATTTCTGCAAGCTCAGGGAGTCTAGCTCCAGTTTCTGTGAGAGGTACTTTGACTATATCGGAATGCGGTTTTCTTTTTATGTATAGTTCCATAATTTTTAAATCTTTTTAGTTTTAATTTAATTTAATTTATTCATTTGCAAGCAAGGCAGAGAGAGAGAGAGAGACAGAGAGAAAATGGGTGTGCCAGGGCCTCTAGCCACTAAAAACAAACTCCAGATGCATGCACCAAATTGTGCATTTGGCTTTATGAGGGTACTGGGGAATTGAACCCCAGTCATTAGGTTTTGCAGGCAAGCGCCTTAACCTCTGAGTTATCTCTCCAGCACAGTTCATAATTTTTAAAAATTATTTATCTTTACATTTTATTACTTTTTTGCTTGGGTACTGGGGATTGAACTCAGGTCCTCATGCTTGCAAAACTAGCAGTTTACTTTTTCCATCCCCAGTTCTATAAAAACTTTTGTTTGTTTTTTGTTAAGGTAAGGTCTCACTGTAGCCCAGGCTGACCTGGTACTCTGTAGTCCAAGACTGGCCTTGAACTCACAGTGATCCTCCTGCCTCTGCCTCCTGAGTTCTGGGATTAAAGGTGTGTGCCATCACACCCAGCCAGTTCTATACATTTTTCTTGGTTTTTCAAGGTAGGGTTCTCCTCTAGATTCTAGGGGAATTGAACTCTATTCATTAGGTTTTGCAGGCAAGTGCTTTAACCATTGCACTATCTCTCTAACCTCAGTTCTATACATTCTTTTAGCGTTGTTGGGTTTTCAAGGTAGGCTGACCTGGAATTCACTCTGTAGTCTCAGGGTAGTCTTGAACTCACAGAGATCTTCCTACCTCTGCCTCCCAAGTGCTGGAATTAAAGGCATGTGCCACCAAGCCAGGCCAGTTCTATAAACTTTAACAAGTTGCCTCAAATCAGGCTATAGTGCCCAATTGTGGTGGTTTAATTCAGGTGTCCCCCATAAACCTAGGTGTTCTGAATGCTAGGTCTCCAGTTCATGGAGATTTGAGATTTAATGCCTCCTGGAGGCAGTGTATTCTTGGGGATGGGCTTGTGAATATTATAGTCAGTGTCCCCTTGCCAGTGTTTGGCACACTCTCCTATTCCTGTTGTGCACCTTATGTAAGTCAGGGGGGTGATGTCCACCCTCTGCTCATGCCATCATTTTCCCCTGACATCATGGAGCTTCCCCTCAAGTCTGTAAGCCAAAATACACCTTTTTTCCCCCACAAAAATATTACCTTTAGGCACAGAATATAAAACAGTAAAATTATATATATTATATAAAAATAGTAAAAAAATATAAGTATATATATTGTATATGTGTGTGTATGTGTGTATATATATGTATATGTATATATATATATATATGTGTGTGTGTGTGTGTGTGTGTATATATATATATATATATACACACACACACACACGCACACACACACACACATATATATATATATATATATATGCTTATACTTTCTAAAAATAGGAAGAGCCAAAGGAGGAAGAAAAGGAAAAAAAAGACTTGGCTGGTAATTGTACTGGGGGCATGTGTCCTGCTTCTGTGCCTTTCCATATGTGACTCCTGCCCCTCACACTGCCTTTGCTCCATCCATTCTCACTGAGAGTTTTAAGTTCCTCAGGATCTCCTTCAGCTTCTGCCTCCTCACAGAGCTTTTGCCTCTAATGATTTCTGCCACCTCTAGGTTCCTTGCTGCATTTGTTAACTATTTCAGTCATTTGACTTTCCCTGTACTACATAGTAATGGCCTTTAAAAATGTATTCATACACACATGGATTTTATGTTATGTACATATATAACATGTGCATTTACATGCACATACATGCATTTACACACATACACATATGTATACATGCAAGCCTTTAAGATAGGACTATGTGTTTATGTCATCTTGGCTGGTACATGACTTGATATATCTCTGGAAAAGTTTTTAATCATGGGGTCATCTTTCTTGCCCTTTCTTGCCCATGTCAGGTTGTTTGCATCTGGAAAGTCTTGGACTTGTATTTTGGCCCTGCTGTTTACCAGCATTAAAACATACTTAGCTCTGTTTCTCTGTAAGGTAGGGGTGAAATGTGTACATTCCACAGGTACTTAGTGTGGGCCTGCTATGTGGCTGGCATTATTCTAGGTGCCATAAGTTCAGCACTTATGAGATAGCTTTATCTTTATGGAGCTAATATTCCAGACAGTTTTCAGGAATACCCTCACAGGATGGCTGGGAAGAGGGAAGGGGGGAAGAAACCTATGATACTATGACTGTGAAATGCCCCCCATAGCTTCATGCATTTGTGATTAAGCCTCATACTCAATCCCTGGCTGATAGAAATTTGGAAGGTGGAGCTTTGCTGGAGGAGGTATTTTGCTAGGGGTGTACTTTGAGGTTTATTAGCATAGTTTCAAGCCCAGTACTCAGACTACTTCCACCCAGATATGTGACAGTTTCCTACTTGTGTCATGCTTGACCTACCATGATTAAACTTTCCCTCTAAACTATACACCTGAAATAACCTCTTTCCTCCCATAAGCTGATTTTGATCAGGTGTTTTGTCCTAGCAAGGAGAAGGTAACTGCAATAGAAAATTGACACTAAGGCAAAAAATAAAATAAAATAAAAGAGCCAGGTGTGGTGGCACACGCCTTTAATCCCAGCTCTCAGGAGGCAGAGGTAGATGGATTGCTGTAAGTTCAAGACCACCTTATGACTAAATAGTGAATTCCAGGTCAGCCTGGGCTAGAGTGAGACTCTACCTTGAAAAAAAAATTAAAGAAAAGAAAGAAAAGAAAAAAAAATTGGTACTAAGGAGTAGGACCATTGCTATAATAAACCTGGCTATGTGTTTTTGGTCTTTTTTAAAAAACTGATTTGTGGGAGGAATATGGAAGGATTTTGAACTTTGGACTAAGAAACACATTGCAGGGCTGTAAACAGAGCTTAATGGACCATTCTGGTAAGAGTTTAAAAGACCCAAATGCAGAGAGAACTGTGAAATGTGGAGGCTTGGCCTTTAAGGTTTCAGAGGGGGGAAAAGTACTTTGTCAGAATGGGTCTAGAAGCATTTTATGTGAGAGGGCTGCCTGCTCTGCCTACATTCTGAGAACTAAGCAAAAATTAATTTAGCATGGACTGATATGTTTGGAGGGGAAAATGGCAGAAAGATATGAAAGATATAAAGTTGGAACAGAAAGAATTGTAACTCTCAGGATGGAGACTATAGCCCAGTTTAGCTGTAATTAAGAGATTACCACTCTTGAGATTGGGCCACTTGTTGTGCATTGGGATAGTAGGAGGAATGTTGACTCTTTTGAAATAAGGGGCCCTGTAAGAAGAATGCTGAAGGAACTTTTGCTCCTCAAAGTCTACTCCCCCTACCCCCTGCTGGATTAACAAATTTGGAAGTTTTGCCCATCTTACATTGGTTTGGAAGTATTATAAATGAAGGAAAGAGAATCCTATTGGATTTATAACACTGTTTTTGTACATGACCCTTAGACAATGTGGATTGGAGTTATAGTCCCTCCACAGAGGCCATAAGGGACTATGGTATGGAGCTGTGAGGATGAACCATGGCTCATAATGGAGACCCCAGGATTTTGGAATTTCTAGGACTGTGGGATAGCATCCAAGGAGAACTGCTCACTCTGGCTAGGGTGGATCTGCTTGGAAAGCAAGTAGCCAAAGTTGTATGGGTGGAATTTGGAGTGCAGAGGTTTCATTGCAGGGTATAGATACCTGGTATGGAACTGCCTGATTTGATGTGTGCCCTGCTTGTTTTCCATCTTGTATTGATTTGGTCTTTGTTTGCTACACCTTCTTTTTGCAATGGGAATGTTTGCTCTATGCCATTATGTGTTGGAACTACTTAACATGTATTTTGCATTTACAGGCTCACAATCAAGAGGTTGTTTCAAATGTGACTGTAGATTTTTGAAATTTGAATAATGTTGAGGCTTGTAAAGACTATGGAGACTTTTAAAGTTGAACTGAATACCCTTTGCATCATGAGATACTCATGAGCCTATGGGGTCCAAAAGCATAATATGGCAGTTTGAATGTAAAATGTCCCTCATGTGCTTGTGACTAAATCTCATATGCAATTTTCAGCTGGTAGCAATTTGGGAGGTGGAGCCTTGCTGGAGGAAGTATGTCACTGGGGCTGACTTTGAGGTTTATTAACTCAGCTCCAAGTACAGTACTCAGACTACTTCCACACAGATGTGTGACATTTTCCTCCTTGTATTATGCTTTCCCCTCCATGATGACACTTCCCCTTTAAACTGTAAGCCTTAATAAAGTCTTCTGTCCCATAAGCTGCTTCTGGTTTGGTGTTTTGTCCCAGCAATGGGACAGTAACTGCACTTAGGCAGGAGTGAGGCTTACTTCTGGATAGTGGTTACCAAGTAGCTTGGGTCAGTGTGGGAAATGGACTCCTGAGTGTGATTTCTACTCTGAGATAAAGAAAAGAAAAACTGCTTCTGTTGGACTGAGGAATACAAACTCTGAGGCCCAATAGGGTGGTCACATATGGCTACATTCATAATAAAGCCAAACACAGGCTGGCTAGGCCATAGCATCTTCTCTCTGCTTCCCAAAGAGAATGGCCTAGATGTGGGCCTTCCCAGAAGGAAAAGGTACTTAAAGTTGGAGGTGAAATATCACCCAAGGCTTCCCTTCTTCATACTGAGAAATAAACCAGCAGAAGGGGATATATGTTGGATTGATATCCCACTATCACAATGTGAGATGCACAGTAGATCCACTCAATGTCTACAACTTCCTGACATGCCCTGCATCTCTGGTCTGCCCCTTACTTAGGGTGATTTATTTTTACTTTCTCAGTTGACCCAGTATTTGTTCACCTTTATGGGATGTGATAACTAGGTACATGTGTAGAATGTAGGGTGATCAAATTAGGGTAATTAATGTTTTTATGACCCAGACATCAATCATTTCTATTTATTGGAAACCCTTGAATTCTTCTAGTTATTTTTCAATGTATAACAAATTGCTGTAGACTATAATTATTATACTGTGTTACAGAACACTTAAGTTATTTTCCTATTCACCTGTACGCTCATGTTCATTGTCCTCGTTCTACATTTCCCTCCCCTTCCCAGGATCTGGTCACTATTCAACTCTCTATTTCTATCAGCTGGTTTAGCTTGCACATGTGAGTAAGAATATGTGATACTTGTCTTTTTGTTACTGGCTATTTTATTTCTAATCTTATGATCTGCAGTCCCATTCATTTTCCCGCAGATGACCATATTGGATTCTTTTTAAAGGTTAAATAGTATTTCAGTGGGTATACATACATTTGATTGTTCATTCATCTATGACTGTGCACCTGTTGTTTTTTTTTATCTTGGCTATTATGACTAGTGCTTCAGTGAACACGGATATGCAGGTGTCTCTTCATGGAGGATGATTTTGAGTGAGGTTTTTTCTTTTTCTTTTTTTCTTTCTTTTTTTTTTTTAGGATCCAGATTTACTTACCCTGATTGAAACTTTACACAAGGTATACATATATCAAGCTATCACACTGGCAGTCCATAAATATGTATAATTTTCATGTTTTTAATGTACCAGATACAAATATGTTTCACTTAAAAATAAATGATTTGCAATATCCTGAGAAATGGTCCACCCCACTGAGGCTGACTGAGACCTTCAAGATCCCACAGTGAATACTAATAACCCCACTGAGGAGGGTGTCTCAGTGGAATAGAGGCAAGAAGAGGTAATATAAGAGTATAACCTTTAAATTTTTTAATTTATTAAAAATATATGTACATATGATTTAAGCTATGCCTGGTGTCACATATCTATAATTTCAGCACTTGGTTGGCAGTGGCAGAAGCATTGTTTGTTTAAGGGCCAGTTTGCTTTATATAATGAGATCCTGTCTCAAAAAATATAAAGGAAAAATCTATATAATATGTGTTTTTTCAAGTTATCTTTCTTAGGTGTGTAATGTCCTTTTTAAAATTTAGTTAGCATGCAGTTTTAGGTATCATTATGGCATTTTCAAACACAATTTGTTTTAGTTGATTATATTCCCCCCTCATCTCCCTATTCCCCTCTCTCCCTTTGTATCTTTCCCTTCTTCTATTTACATGTCCTGTGTGTTCTTTTGCCCTTCCCCCAACCCCTTCCTTTTCCTCTTTTGTTATCCACTCTTGATCACTATTTTAGCTTTTGGGGGTTATCCACATTGCCTCCATTAACATACACACATATTACAAGCTAGGCTGTACATATGAGGAAGAATGCAGTTTTGGACTTCCTGAGTTTGGGTCATTTCACTTAATATAATTCTCTCTAGAACCATCCAAGTTCTTGCAAATTTCATAATTTCATTTTTCTTTGCTGCTGATTAAAATTATACTGTGTATATATACCATATTTTCATTATTCAATTGTTTGTTGATGGGCAGCTAGGCTGGTTCCATTTTCTTGCTGTTGTGAACAGAGCAGCAATAAACATGGATATGTTTATATGTGGTAGGATATGGAGTCCTTTGGATATATTCCTAAGAATCATATGGCAGTTCTATTTCTAATTTTTTGAGAAACAGATTTTCATAATGGCTATATTAGGTTGCACTCCCAACATTAGTAAATAAAGGTTTCTCTTTCCCTACACCCTTACCAGCATTTGTGGCCAGTTTTCTTGATGATGGCCATTCTGACTAGGGTGAGATGGTATCAAGTGAGTTGTTCTTGACTTTTGCTGTGCCTCAACTTCCTTATCTACAAAGTGGGCTGATAATGGCTATGTGTACTTCATAGGGTTAAATGAGCATGGAAAGGCCTTGAAACAGTGTCTTGTTCATATTAAGTGCTCTGGTTTCTGTTGTTTTTCATGTTTGTTTGGGATGGGTGGATTTTTTTTGATTGGTCAAAAGCTCATTGTTGGCAGTATATGTCTTATATTTCTTAGTCCCAGGGCTTAGCCCAGGGCCTGCTAGTTGGTGGATATTTAAGACAAATGTGTTAAAGGAACTGTGATCTCGAGATACAGACTGAGATGAGTGGGAAGGACTCAAGGCATATGAGAAGAAAACATGAATGGACATGGGGACAGAGGGAGAATGGGGAAATAGGTTAGGGGGATAATTGGCACCAGATAGATAATAGAAGTTAGGTTGGACACTGGAGAATGTGGAGGGTTTCAGAGCAGGGGAGGGATGCAATGACTCAGAATTTTAGAGATATTGCAGATCGAAATATATAGGCGATGTTGGAGGAGAAAGCATGGAGCTAGCAGGGTGATTGGTTGACAGGCTATTGGGGGCACAGGGCTGTGAGTCACGAGTTACGTGGGCAGGAGTGTCTTGTCTGCTTTCTCTCCCTCTTCAGCTCAGTACTGAAGAAGACAGGTCAGTACACTATGACCTTCCCCAACCAGCCTTGACTGTTCTTAGCCATAGCCCTTGTCTATCTATGTCCTACTCGCTCTGACACACCTTGTGTAGGTTGCCAGGTTACTGCAGCCTATGCTGCAGAGTCTGTGCTGCAGCTCTTGTTCTGCTTAATCCTCCATGCTCTCCAGCCTCTGTCTGTATTTTTATTATTTTCATCTTAAAGTGAGAAACAGTGAGCAGCTGGAAGTAGGCCATGTGCTTTTATTTGCTCTTTTCACCAAGGACAGGCCTATTCCCAAACACCAGGACCTTCAGGGAGGATGGTGTGAGGCTGACTTGGAGAAAACCTGGACACACTGGGCTTAGCTGACATATGTTCAGGTGAATAGACATCTTGTTTCTTTCTAGCCATGACACTCATAACCTTCAGCTGTGTGTGCCAGGGTCCAGAATGAGCTCTGCATCTTCATGAGAGCTGTGGACCAGAAAGCCTGTTCCTGGGATCCCTATGTAAAGGTTGTACCACCTGCATGAGCACTGTGTTGCACTTTGACATCTGTGTCCTGTGGCACTGGCTACAGTTGTTTGCAGAAACACTGAGGCTAGGTATAAGGAAGTCATTATCAGTCAACCTGTGTTACACCCCTAAAATCTCCTGAATCTCACATAAGAGTTGCCAGATGTGAAGATGGAGAGTAGATTTTCAGAGAAGAGCTGGCATGTGCAGGTCTCCATGAGGCGAGGGTGTCATTCATATGTACAGCCTTATGATAAAGAGACTGAGTTCAGTCTGGTTGATAGCCTGCCTGCATGGTAGGTTCTTTACTCTAAACCACAGTGGGACAAGCTGCAAGCTATGGTGAGAGCTTGCACGAGGCCTGATACGGGTTAGTGCTCTGTGAAAGCTGAAGGCATTTTCACAGTGAGGTGGCTGCTGTTTGGGCAGGTAGAAGGAAGGCAAAAGGAGACAAGTCTGGGAACTTGGCCTCCTTTGAAGGCTCCCTAGGAGGAAAGCAAGGACAGAATTCATGTGTGGTGGGCCTGTGCTCTGAAATCACAGGACTACCTTGGGAGGAAATCAGACCCTTGGAAAGGGCTCTTAGCCAATATACTTCTACCATTCCACATTCTCGGGGGATGGGGGTGTGATGGCCATCAGGGCTGTGGGCCCCGCAAGAATTAAGAGGAAGGCAACTTCTGTTCACCCACATTCCTTCTGTCTGCCCCAAGGAAATGGCTGTGTCCTGGAGATCAGCCTGGTCATAAGCAGGTCACAAATCACAAAGAGCAAGGCACATCACATGGTGAGGCCTTTTTTTTCCCCACATCTTTCCTAAGGACCAAGGCATACTCAGGGCTCCTTCCATTTTTGAACTCCTTATCTTGTTCTGTATAACCGAGAGAAAAGAGAAAGGGAAGCTCAGTACTAGGGGTGGGAAGGAGGGTAAATCTGGTGTGAATTGGTAGGGTACATTTCTCATATAAATGTGATGGAACTCTGGGGATAACCTAGAGGAAATGACTAGCCAATAGTATCTTGACTTTTTATGATTCTGAAACTAATGTTTGTAACAAAACCCCAAAGAAGCTATTGGTGTTTGCATTACTGTGTTCATTGGTCCATTTACCCAGCAGACAGTTATTGGAGAGGAATGTGGACTTTGTGGTGGCATAAGACACAGTCCAGGTCTGTGAGAAGCTTCTCAGCAATGAAGCTGTTTTATAACTGTTCCCAAATCATGTTAGCTTTGGAGGCTATTTTAGGAATGCCTTTGGTTATGAACTATCTCTTATATTTAATTTTGATCCTCTTTCCCCTTCTGTCCTGGATTCAGTACCAGCATCAACAAAGACTGTGTGTGCCTGGCATTGTCTTAAATGTTGACATTACTGGTCAAAGCTCACCACTTCATTGGAGCCAGTGCCCATGGCTGCCTCTGAAGGACCTTAGGCCTTCTTCTGTGCATTTACCCCACCTTCCATGTGTTAGAAGGACACCAAGCCTCCATTCAAAGTGCCTTGGTTTCTGAATTGCTTGCAGCAAGGTAGCAACAAGGTGGAGGGTTTTGTTGTGCTTGGGTTGATGTGTGTTCATAGTAATGAACTTAAAATTTTTTTGTTTATTTATTTAAGAGACAATGAGTGTGCCAGGGCCTCTAGTCACTGCAAATGAATTGCAGACTCATGCACCTCCCTGTGCATCTGGTTTACATGGGTACTGGGGAATAGAACCTGGGTTCTTTAGGCTTTGTAGGCAAGCACCTTAACCACTAAACAATCTCTCCAGTCCCATAGTAATGAATTTTTAAACAACCCAGGATTGATAAAGATTTGTAAGACTCCATCTGTCCGCCCATCTCCCGAGATTGAGCATGACTCCTTGGTCCTTTCTTTTTTACTATTACCTTACCAGATAAGGACATCATTGTACTTTTTCCTTAGCAGAAATCTATAGTTTGTAGCCATGGAGAGCTATTAGAGTCTCTGGTCTTTGATTTGTTGAGAAAGGTTGGGCTTGACAATGGCATTCACTCATGCAGTAGGACAGCTGATTTCTGTTCCCTTTGCTTCCCCGTGGGCTCACAGCACTCAGAGGCAGCCTTGCAGTGTGCTGTGGAGAAAGCTGCCCTTTACCATCCTTGTGTCAGACGGTTAGCTAAATGCTGGGGTTTGTGGAACCACAGGTTTTGTGACCCTCTGCTACTGCGTAAGGACCCTTTCCAAAAGGTGGAGTTAGAAGAGGTCCAGTTTAAAGGAAGGAGAGAGTAGGAGATTCACTGTGGCAGGAAAGAGGCTTGGATCACTGAGCTGTTTCCTGTGGGTTGTGTACAGCGGATTTAAGGATTGTTGTATTGACAGGGAGGCCCAATCTAGCCCACTCTGCCAGCAGTAAATAAGTGGGTCTTGTAACAGTTTAGCAGGAGGAAGACTAAACAACAACTCTGAAGCTTGCCTAGGCAGTCTTTCAAAATCTCCAAAAAAACCTCAGCTGGAAGAACCAGCTGAGCCCCATAGAACATAAGATGTGATAGCATGTCATTGAACTCTGTATTGTGACACAGAAGTATGTGTTGTTGGCATTTGGAGAAGGGAGAACAATCACTGTGGCAAGCTTGTGACCTGCAGAAAAGACTGTGCTTCATTTTAGGGAGAATATAACATCTTTCATTAGAGGTGTGAGGGATTGAACTCAGGGCTTTGTGCATGCTAGGCAAGCACTCTACCACTAAGTAGAAGGATATCAGGGTCAGAACGAAGGGTCAGGGCAGCCACAGGGATGACTCCGCTGAACATGAGAGTTTGTGAGACTTTGGACTGACCAGGCCCTTTTAGGGGTTTATTTCAGTTCTTGATTCCAATTAGGAGAGATCATGTCAATGTGTAGGTACAGAGGAGGGCTGGTGATGAATGAATGAAAACTTGAGCAGGTATGAGAGGGTTTGCTGTATTGTATATTTTGAAGGACAGTCAAAGAATATGGGTATCAGAATTTTTGTGGTGCTATAGGGCACCCAGGATCAGTGGGTCACAGGAAGAGGGACAGAGGGTGGGTATCAACATAGACCTGAGTTGCTTTTCTACTTTTGGAGTTGTGAAGGCCATGTGTATGTATGTGTGTGTAGAGGGGGGTTTGAGTGACCTCATAAGTGGTGCACCTCTTCTATGGGTTCCATAGTCTTTACATGTAAGGGAATGGCCCCTTTGCAGCCTTGCTAGCAATGGAAGCAGTAAGAATAACAACCACTTCATGAATGTCCTAAGTCCTTTACTTGGAAGGGTTCATTGAGTCTGCACAGGACTGGAAGGGATATGCTGGGCTTGTTTTTCCTGCTTTAGAGAAAAGAACATGATGAGGTAGCCCACCCAAGAGTCCCCCCTGCCCCCCAAACTCAAATCCAAAGAGGACTCTTCTCTTGGTGCAAAATAAGGCCAGATGATGTCAAAGATTCCTTAAAACCCCAGGATTCTGATGGCTCTGGCAGGCCACCCCAAGCCATTTGGATTGGGGCAAGAATAGTGGTCAGGGGCTGGAGAGATGGCTTAGTGATTAAGCGCTTGCCTGTGAAGCCTAAGGATCCCGGTTCAAGGCTCAATTCCCCAGGACCCATGTTAGCCAGATGCACAAGGCGGCACACGCATCTGGAGTTCGTTTACAGAGGCTGGAAGCTCTGGCGCGCCTGTTCTCTCTCTCTCTCTCTCTCTCTCTCTCTCTCTCTCTCTCTCTCTCTCTCTGCCTCCTTCTCTCTGTCGCTCTCAAATAAATAAACAAAACAAAAAAAATTAAAAAAAATAAAAAGAAAATCCTGACTTCTTTTGCTAAAAAAAAAAAAAAGAATAGTGGTCAGTACTCTTGGGGTCCTCACTGTGGTTGCTGTTGCCTTACTCAAGGGTCAGTGGGAGGACTTTATAAGCAGGGTGGCTCTGTGCTGATGGATATCTCTGGGGAAACAGGCTAGGAAATCCTGGGGTTAGGTCTTAGACTGTTTTCTATTCTCCAATCCTCTGATGACTCAGGGTTAGCAAACATTTCAGAGGAACTTCTTGATTATGTCTATAGACTCCTAGCTCCACCTCCCCGCAAAAGGCCCAGAGCAGGTAGAGCCCAGATGCTCAGCCTATAAAGGTAGCAAGACTCAAGTTGTTTGGGAGGCCAAGGAAGGCATGAGGAGCCAGCTATCCTGGTTCCTGCTTTCCCAAGTTGTCTGCCTCTGCTAGCTGGGAATTCTGCTGGCTAATGGTAGACTGCCTCAGAGTACCCTGCATGGTGCCCAGCTCTCACTAGGCCCTAAACACACTCTTTATTAGAATAAATGCACGGGAACCATGTGTGGTGGTGCATGCCTTTAACTCCAGCACTTGGGAGGCAGAGGTAGAGGGATCACTGTGAGTTCGAGGCCACTCTGAGACTACATCATGAATTCCAGGTCAGCCTGGACTAGTGTGAGACCCTACCTCAAAAAAAAAAGAATAAATGAAGGGGCATCCTTTCTGTCGGCTTTGTCTTCTTTCTTTTCCATAAAAATATTTGACAGTTTCATAATATATTTTGAGCATATTCACCCATATTATTTTCTGTTTTTCCTTTCTCTTTCCACTAAGCTGAACCCCTCCTACCCAATAGGTCCCTCATCTATTTTTAAGTCTTTTGGAAGGGTATACATTGAGTTTAATTAGGATTGCTTGCATGAGCATGAGTCAGAAGTAATTTACTGGAGTATGGGAAACTTTTAAATGTTCATTGTGGTGTCCAGAGGAGCTGGGGGTTTCACAGGGAGTGGTAGGTACCCTTCTTACCACAAGTTGCACGGCATTGAGGAACTTCTGGGTGTGATACTATGTCTTAAGGTAAAGCTCCTATTGCTGCTTTGCCTTTGGAGGGAGAACATTGACCTCAGGAGATTTTTCTGGAGCTTAGCTTGACAATAACATCCAGAGAGCATCAGAAAGCTGAATCTTATAGATGAGTGTTGTTCTAGTACCTTACCTCTGCAGGTAACCATGGAACTGCCTTGTTCTGGCAACATTCTTCTCCCTTCTCAGGTCTTCATACACAGGGCATGTTCACATCATCAGAGATTTTGTGGACCTATACTTTTGATATGGCTTTACATTATGGACACCATTATGAAAACATTGTAGATACCTCTAGTTGACAGTGCTATTATGTTTTAGATGGGCCTTAGTCCCTTTCCTACTCCAAATGACAGCCTGGACCCTGGATGTATTATCCCTGCTTTGTCTTCCCACAAGCCTGGCACTTTGTTGCTGAAGGCCAGAATCTGTGTGCTGGCCATGCAAGATGTCCTTGCTCTCTCTCCCCTCCTCTGAGTAAGCAGAGAGTCTGGATATACTCTCCTGGATTTTGGATTTAGCAGTATAGAAAAGTATAGAAATGAAATTTGAAGTCGGGGCTATGTCCAACATGTGTTCATGAGCCCTGATGTCTAGGTCCGCCTCAGTTAAGAAAGATCTGTTCCAGAAATGGGAAGAGACTGCACTTTTAAGTCATGTCACTAAGCTGTGTAGCCATATAGAGGTCAGTCAGTACAGCCCAGAGGTTATCCACTGCCCAGGTTCTACATGCCCTAGAGTTACTCTCTTGCCTTGAGGGCAACAGAAGCATCCAAGGGCACTATCCTAGGCCTGGAAGGCATCTGGCCAAATCCCCCATGTCCTTGGCCCAGTCTAGCCATTGATACGACCTATAGTCCCTCTGTTAAGGAATGAAGTATGTATCTTTTGGTCTGATTCACATGGTCCAGACATGCTTCATCTTTGCAAATTATTTCTGTCCATTGACAAGGCCAGGATTTCAAGAACAGTCAGCCAAGAGATCCATAGGACTACTCCCTGAGTTGTAAGAGTTTGTGCCTTTGTCCTTGTGGCAGCACTTGAAGCCCCTTTTGCATCAAGGGATGGTCAGTGGCTAATAGAGTCCCCCCCCCCCCCCCCGCACACACAATGTGCCATCAGGATAGCAGGTGCTGGTCACTTTGCCAGGTTGGGTTTTGCTGGTAGTCAGGCTATGAGCCCTCCAGGGCAGGAGCTTAGTTTAATGATCAGTGGCCTAGGAGAGAGAGAGATGCTTTGGCTTCTTTTACTTCCCCAAGAGGTGCCGGGAGCCAGCCTGGGCAGGACATTTTGGAGCCTAGATTTCTGGCCAGAGGCAGATTGACTCAGTCTGTCCAAAAGAAAGTGTCTGCTTACAAACAGGGCCCACTGGTCAAAATGTCTGCTGGTCTTTGCCCTGATATTCCCTCCAAATATGCCTCCTTGTGATAAAGCCCTTTGTGATGTATACCATGAAGGGCTTTTAGGGATGCTGAAGTTCACCTCCATTTTGTGTTGTTAATTTGGGACCTGATGTGGCCACACATCTTCATCACTCTACAGTTGGGCAGCCCTGCCTTGTTAGGATTGGTATCTACCAGGGCACTTACTATCTGCTGTCTGGCTCCAGCTCTCTATGGTGGCATTCTGCACCCATGTCTGCATCTGTCTCTGCCAAGACTATCCCCCAAGTACAGCCTGTTCCCTAGCTCTTGTTCTTGGATTTTCACTTGGCACCTGGCATTGCATTGTGTCCTTGTAGTGTTTGTTGTCACTTGTGGGCCTTGTTTTGCTTTAGCTTAGTGGCCGGGGTGGAAGTGCCATGTTCCGTTGAGTTGGGGATTTGATAGGAAAAACTTCTCTCTGGCACTGGAACTGTTCTTCCTGGAGGCTGAGATGTGATCCTGCTGGCTGAGGACCAGGTACCACATGTGGTTGTTATGTTGATCTGAGCTTAGGGTGCTGCTTGAGGACTCCTCTTCCCATGATGCTATAAGATATGATTCCAATCCCTCTTCCAACTTACCCAGCACATTGTCAGTAGAATTCATATCATACACCTTCTGTGGTTTTGTTTCTTCTTGAAGTTCCTATGGTTAGGAGTTCATCTCTTTCTACTAGGTATGGAACTGTCCCCACAACTTGGCTTTTACTTGGTTTTTACCCTTTTATCCACAAACCTTGCCTACCTTGGGCCTACTTCCTGAACACACTTGATCTGTCTGCTTGTTATTATTAATAAGAAGTGAGATGCCTAGTCAGTACTTTGGTAACAGACCCAATTTTGCTAGGAATTTCAGGACTTTTGAGATATGAGCAGGCCTTTTTTATAAGCTGTGCCCAATCACCATCTTTGTTGTTATTTTCCTCACCATGGTGATATCTAGGATTATTTGAGCAGCTTCCTTTGAGTTGGGCTTTGGGTTAAATTATTCTGTATCCTCTCCATGAAAACCACTAACATATGAATGAAGCTGAAGCTAGAAATGTTGAGAGGTCAAGTGAGTTGTTCAAGTGTACCTAACTAGTAAAATCACTGCACAAAGTTCAGAGTTACAGCTGTCTTGTTTGAGAGTCTGAGTTCCTTTCTTTAATAGTATGTGCTACACTCAATCAATATTTATGGAATAGCAGGATTGCTTCAACAGGCTAGTTGGTCATCACAGGATCACTTGATGTTTTGACTCCCAGCATTTTGTAATACTTAAGAGTACAAGACTGTGTATCAAGTGACATATGTCAATCAGCACATTTAATCATCGCAGTTTATTGGGGAAGATTATCCTCATTTTGCTTATTAGGAAACCAAGACTCAGAAAGACCAACTTGCCTTAGATCACACAGTAAAATACCTAAGTCAGGATTTAGATGCAGACCATCTCTTGATCTCTGTGTTTCTATTTTCTCAATCCCTATTACTGCTAATAGAAAGTCTCATTTTTTTCCCTGTGCTTTTATTTTGACCATCCTTAGCTTGTGATACTTTTCACTGTCTGTTCCTGCTCTTCCTGTTTTTCCTCAAAGGCCTAGCTAGGCCTTAGAGACCCTGTTCAGATTATGTTTGTTGGTTCCTCAATTCATATCTCCTTGAGCTTTAAGATTAATGATCTCAAGGAGCCTCATAAGCACAGTCTCACAAGATACTATGATTATAGATCTACTTTTACCCCTCCCTTTCTTGTTCTCCTTTCCTCTTCAATTGCTGAGGATTGAATTTAGGGCTTTGTACATTCCTCTATCACTGTTCTACATCCCCACCCTTTAATCTGTCTGTCATCTGTCTGTCTGTCCATCCATCCATTCATCCCAGGCTGATCTCAAACTTGTAATCCTCCTGCCTCTATTTCCCAATAGAGGTAGGCATCACCTTAATGCCTCATTTACTCCCAAGAAAGGAAGGGAACAGGAAGCTAGAAACAGACACTCAGGTCAGGATCCCTGATTTATGACAAAGAGGTTTATGCACTATCAAGCAGTGGATAGCAGGTGGTCATAAACACTGCTGGTTTTAGTAGGATGGGATATGCGCAAGAAATGTATCTTGACCATATGAAAAAAATTCCAGCAAGCTAATCAGTCTAAATATGAACCTTAGTGTCAAGTACAAGTAACAAAAATTGTCATGACTATGAGAGACACAGGAAACCTCACCATGACTTTGATGACATTAAAGCAAAGATTCCATGGCATCGTAAAAGGACAAAAGCAAGCAGTGTGGAGAAGGTCCATGCAGCACCCCAGCCAAGCATTGGTCACATCCAGAATATCCTTCAGAAAAAGAATCCTTCTCCCCTCATTGGGCAGAAGAATACAACATACAATATAGTCTTTGATTCTGTTTGCTTCTCCCAGTTCCAGGCTTTAATCTATGTGTCTTGGACCACTGGTGCAGCCTGGTGGCAGACTTTAGACCTACCCTTTCTTTCTGTGTGGCTACTGGACTCTTCTTTTTCCATGTGCAGCTTCATCTAGCTGAAGTACCTCCTTTCTCATGCATGTGTCACTTCCCTTCCTCTTTTCCTTTGGCTTATAGATTTCAATCAGCTATTTTAAGAATATTCTCTCTGGCTCCCCACCTTCCTTTTTCATTTCTGTACCCTCTTGTTCATCCTAAAATCTTGTGGTTCTAAAAGCCATCCTAAAATATCTCAAAGACTGGGGGAGCAAGCTTGTTCTGTGGGGTTCCAGAGGCAGAGCAAAGACTTCAAGACTCATATCTATCTTCAAAGAGGGTTCCTCTCAGCTGCGCTTCAGCATCCAAAGGTGGGTGTGAGGTGATGAATTGCGGGGAGGCTAGACCATGGCTTGACTGTAGTGTTGCCTATGGAGGCCTTGTATATAGATGATAGATGGCTGGATTATGATAATCCCTTAAAGCCTTATTGCCAAAGGCCTAAACATAGCTTTCATGGATATTCCAAGCAGCAGCTCTGGGGGTGAGCAGTATTCTGGTATGATCCCTCTGTACTTGTGTCTGTAAATTGTTAGTACTTCAGTGGTGGGGGTGTATACTTATTATCTCTGATACAGCCTCCACCTGTTTCCCTTATTGGACTTATTAGGCAATATGACATCAGTAAAAGGGAAAACTGGGCTTTTGTTGGCTAGCCTGGGAATCAGCCAGCATGTTTAAAATATTTCATGTGGGGAAAGTCTATGCAATACCTAGAAGGCCTGGATTCCCATTTTCCTCAAACTGTAACATCTGATGCACTATCTCTTTGGGCACATTCTTCTTCATCTTGTTGAATTCTTCTCTAGTGATACTTGTTCCCCTTTCATTGCATATTTATTATATTTTGAAACTGGAAACAAAACTTTGAATGTGTGTATGTGAACGTTTTGGGGGCGATGTTTAAAAACTAGGAGTTTAACAAAGCTAGATTTTCCACTTGTCCTGAAAAAAATTGGACAGTCTGAAGTCTGGTCTCAATTCCCATATGGCCCTGAGCTGACAAGACTAGAGAAGCCACCCATTGAAAGTGGCATTTCCCTTGTACTTGGCACATATCCACCTGGCCTACCTCACTTCTTTATCACTTACCTGGCCCTGAGGCAGTGGAGTTGGTTACTTCTGGAAAAAAAAAAAAAAACTGGGCTTTTGTTGGCTAGCCTGGGAATTAACCATTATGTTTAATAATATTTCATTGAGAAAGTGAATTCTGAAAGAATAGATTTTTGAAATGTCCAAAATGCAAATTTTGGAATACTTGCAGAATACTTAGCTAGCAAGTACCTGAGTTGCCCATCCTGTCCCCCCACTTGGCTCAACACTTAGTAGGGACTTCATAAATTATTAACTTCTGGGGTGACCAAGTCCCAGTTGTCTGCATTCTCTCCATGATGAGCAGAAATGCCATCTTGCTGTGCTCTTGCCTGGCCAGTTCCTCCTGAGACCAAATTACTGCCTGGTTTATCATGGTGTCCCTTCAGAATGTGCCATTCACCCCTTGCAGAACTGGCCCTGACCAGGGGAAGGCAGGAAGCCTGTTCCAAGCCCTCCTCTCTCAGTGCCTCCTTCCACTGAACAGAGTGCTTGCATTCCACACCCTAGACAATGGTGGGTCAAAGTTCAGCTCAGTCCCTTTAAAGAAAAAGCAATCATTGTCTTTGTCATTTTGAAGTTTTGACCCAGATCATTTGGAGGCCGTGGAGAGTTCACAGTGTCTGGGGAGTTTGTTCAGTTCTCTAGGCCTGTAGCTGCTGAGAAGCTAGGGAACCTAGAATTGCTGGGCTGGAGCTGAAGTCCACCTTTTTCAGGTTCCCAGACAGGCCTCTAAGGGTGGGTCCACATCCTATCCCTACTCTGGAGCTATCTTTACTCCCTGAAATCAAACACTACATGCAGCACCCTGTAAAACCACTTCTTTGTAGGCGCAAGTGTGCTTGCTATGTAAACATCCTCCCATGGTTTTGGAACTGAATTTGTTTCTACTTCCTGGTCATCCCATTCTGGCTTTTTTGTGTGTGGTACCCTGCCGAATCAGATTAATGAAAGAAGACCTATAAGTTGATCAGAGATAGCTAAAATGACTTTTAATCCTAGTAAAATTGTGGGGTGGGCAACAGTGTTGTGGGAAGAAAAAGACTTAGATGAAAAGTGAAATGAACTCTTCCTTACTGTGGTCATCATAATACTTTGCACATCACCATTCATCCGTGCTACACTCTTGCTTCCATGGGGACTTATCCGGGAAAACTGAAGTACAACCCTCCTGTGGTTGCAGACCACAGTGGGTCTCACTCTACAAGTTCTGTAGGTGTGCATGTTCCTCCTGACTTTGTGTTTCTTTCACTGTGTTTATTGTGACATTTCTTTTCTCTCTCACGTCCACCCATCTATGACATCTTTATCACTATGGCATTGAGCAGCCACATCATTCACCCAAGTTCATGGGATGATGGGCCAGCTCTGTTCTGAGCCTGCTTCTCTCTAGTTTTCCCTTCAGAAAGAGGAGGCTCCCTGGCAGAGCTCAGAGCCCTTTGTTTATTTGATCCTGGGCTCTTGGATAAATCAGGAATGTCCTAACATGAACTTAGGCATGTTTTTCTTCCATCAAGAAGGAGACTCCAGCAAATAGGATTTGGGAAAGCAGAGGACCATTCCAGGGATTTGCTTTAGTGCTGTCAAGACTACATTCCTTTGGTCATCAGACCAGTAGGTGACTTCTTTATTGGCACCCTGTAGCCCATAAGGTGTTAATTTCAAGTACTCCCCCTCCTTCTGGGAGCCTGGCATAGATGATATGTATGCCTTGTAAAACCATGGAGTGCCAGGTTATCTTCCAAGTGGCTCTTTCTGCTGGGTGGAACCTTGACCTGGAGTAGTTGTGTGAACAAGCCTGCTTGAGAAGTGAATATAGGAGAACATGATTCCCTGGCCTCTTTTCCTGAAAATCGTAAGATACTTGATGTGGTGCACTTTTTGAATGATCTACTGCTCCAGGATCTAAACATATATCTAAAATATCTAGTGGGACCTTAGTTCAGAGGCTAGTGTGGGAAACATGAGGCTTGATGGGTGTCTAGATATGTGCAGTCCAGTGTGTTAGTGTTTGAGCTGTTCTTGGAAGCATTTGTGGGTTGGGGGTAGGCAATAAAATGATGGGAGCTATGTATTTTGCCACCATTGAGAGCAGTCTGTCAGTATCCAAGAGCGACTCCAGTCAACCTCTGGAGCATCGGTGGAATGCCCTCACCATAAGTGTCAGATGTGAGGATACCCAGGCTGGAACCATGCAGAAGGATTGGCAAGCCAGTAGATGCTTGTCTTAGTTGGCTGCCCATCCCCAGAGGAGAATCCAGCCATTGGCCACATCAGCGCCAAGCTTAGCTGACATTGTTTTGCTACCTTTGTGTTAGAGAATTTTCTTGGGAACAAGTGACTCAGCACCCTGACTGTCTGAGACTGAGCAGCTTAAGTGCATTTTGGGAAGTGATAGGACATATTCACCTAGGTTCTAAAATTTTGAACCATGGAAGAATGGAGATACTAGCTGGCTGTGTCTGGATTCTTCTGCCCACTGTTTGGCTTTCTTTTAAAATTTAAAATAAGGATCACGGTTTTGGGGTAAGTAGATAATGTTTTAATTATGCTCTTTGTTCTTAAGAAATTCAGGGAGAAAGAGGTCCTGATTTGTGGTTAAAAAAAGAAACAAAAACAGCAAATGAAATCAGCTAGGACTAATATTGGACTTGTCTGTGTCAGAAAGAGTTAATAGGTTGGTGGTCTTAGGGTGAGGATTGTTTCTTCCCATGATTAGGAGAAGCTCAAAAAAGTGATGCAACACTTAGCATAGGATAACCTCCTTTGGGCCCTGAGGGCTGCCACTCAAAGAGTTAAGTTAGTCCTATGGCCATGAAGATCACAGGGAAGAAGAGTCTGTGGGGACAGGAACTGGCATGCTTCAGAGCTGTGAATGAGACATGAAGGGGAAAAGGGCTAAAACGTGTGGCCAAGAAAGGAGAGTATAAGCCCAACTTTTTTTTTTTTTTTTTGCCTTGTTTGACCAGCCTTGGCACTGCCCTCTGGCTCTCCAGGGGAAAAGCTGCAGTTCTGCTCTTGCAACACAAGGAGCAGACTGGAGAATTTAGATCTGCGTCACAGAGCTCAGAGAGAGGGAGAGAGAGGGAGCAAGCGAGCTCCGTCAATAGGTCTGCTAGCAACAGCCTTGCTGCAGCAGAGAGAAATCAAGAAACAAGTCATAGCAACACTGGGCACCAGGCTCTACCAGCTCCCTTGAAAAGTGTTCAGGAATCTGTCGGGGCCAGAGGCCTCTGGATCGACTAGGTTAAGGAGATGTCACACAAGGTGGCATGGGTGCTTCCTGCTGGGAGGACGTAGAGTAGGGGGCAGGGGTAGGTGCAAGAGGTGACAGCAGAAGGCTTAACTGAACTGAATTCTGGAGCATTCGAGACTACAGCACCTTATGGCTGGACAGAGATTTGGGTCTGCGCAAGCAAGGATGGGTGGTCCAGTGGGCTTCAGGACTTGATGGCGTAACCCACTTCTTCCCCCACGTATGTATTTGCTGGGATTAGGGGCGATGTCTCTGCGTATGTGGGTGCCCTGTTTTTCTCACTTTCTCTCTTGGTTTTTGCTATTTTTTCCTCCGAGGGAAGGTTTTTTATTTTTTTTCTTCCTACTTTAATTTCTTTTCTCTTAGTGTCAGCTGCTCAAACCTGAACAAGGCAGAAGAGTGAACCATCCCAGCTTACTCCCTGACCTCCCACCCTTCACTTTTTTTTTTTTCCTGGTTGACAGACAGACAGACTGGTTTTCCAGGTTGTTAGGGTATCACTGTCTGTGAAGGTCTAATGGGAAAGAAAGGGGTAAAGTGCCGATAGCAAGCAGGGTGGACGGGGACAGGTTCCCCGATTGAAGTGTCTGGCCCTGGGGTCTAGTGTGATGGAGTTTGAGCCTAAGATGGGGTGTGGGCAAGGAGAAGTAGCATGAGGCTAGTAGGCTTGTTACTGCGTAGTTGAGAAAAGTGGGTAGTGGTGACGCAGTCACTGTTGGTCCTGTTAGGAGCTCTGTGAAGACAGGTAGTGAGGCTTTTGGGGTCTGTGGGGCCGGCAGAGGGGTTAAAGCTGAGTCTAGATGGGAAGCTCGCATTTAGAGATTAAATGTCATCCTTTTGGCGTTGGAAAGTTGTTTACCTTGCACTCTGTGTCTCCATGTTGGCTCCCTTCCAGTTCACATGTGATGGCCTTCCCTGTACTGCTGCATCATTAACTAAGTGACTGAGCTGGCCTTCCATTGGCCAGGGGAGGGTTCTTACTCAAGACTCTTCTTCCCATTGGAGGGAGGGCCAGTGGCAGGTGAAATGCTTTTTATGATTGGCTGAGGCCAGAGTATCATCTGAATTTGCATTTCACTTCTTAAAGGGGAGGAGGAAAGGCCCAGCAGCTTCTAAAAATCTCTTTAGGGGTGTGCGTAGGCGCATGTGTCTGCCTGCTCATGACTGCCCAGTCGAAGTCTCTTCCTTTTTTAATTTCAGAATAAAGCTTAGCATACCCCAAACTTTTTATTTTTGGCAGGAGGAGGTTAAGTAGATTGGTGCAACTGAGAGTTGACCAAATTGGAAATTTTATATTTTTATCTATATCTATATCTATCTATCTATCTATCCATCCATCCTCTAGTTAAGGGTCAGAAAGGGAAATTTTCCAGTCAGCTACACCTCAGTATTGCGGCAAAATAATTTTTGGCTCCCCTGGAAACTGTGGGGCAAGTTAAGGCAGAGCTAGTGCTGCTGTTGCCACTATCCTGGACTTCCTGCTGACTGGGCTGCTCCCCAGAGATGGATTCCTATTAACATCCAGGCTATCCAGAGGTCCTTGAGCCAGCCCTGAGCTCTGTCCACTGTGGGAAGGACCTGCCTTTTGGAAGCTGCTGCTACCTGGTACTTGGAAAGGTGAGGATGGGGACCATTGCTTAGAGACCCATTTTTGGAGGGATTTCCTGAAAAGTCAGTGGGGAAGGAGAGATTTGGAGAACTCAGATTAGAATGGTTTGTCTGGCTGGTGAACCAGAAGAGAGAGAGAGAATAAAACTGGGGCAGCAGGCAGTTGGCTTCTGTGGGAAAGGAGTCTCGGAAATCAGGGTCCCAGCATCTCATATTGTGCTTCTGTTGAGTCTCAAATTTGTGGGAGAGGGTCTCTCGGGCCATGCACCATCCACTGTGGCCCCACCCATGACTGCGCATTGGGGAGCGCAGTGCGTGCCCTGAGTCTCTGGCCTGGGACAAGCACCACCCTCATCGTTACATAACTCAGGGCAGCCTGTACCTTTTTAGTCCTTCCTTGTAGCCTGCCTCCCCTTGTCCCAGAGCCTACAGTTAGGAGTTTGGCTGGGGAGCAGTGGAAGGTCCTTCCCTGAGGTGGGGGGTAGAAGGCTAACCCTTGTCTACATGTTGACCACGTTTGAGGATTAAACTACTCTTTGTGCTGGTGCATGGGCCCCAGAATGTCCTTCTGAATGCCCTGTGTCACCTATGGCCTTGAGACTTCTGGGGCAGGAGTGGGGGTCAGGAAGGGAATGGTACCCTTCTTTTCTTCCTTGGTTTGAAGAAGGGAGTTTCTGAAGGAGAAGACCTGAGATTTTAAGTGTAAGGGAAGGTAGGCACACTGGGGAAGGGCCTGGCAGTTCCCTCCCCTTGTCTGTAATCCTTTTGGACTACTTTGAGCAGCTGCCATCTTGAAGGCATCTCTGGTCTTTGGTCTCCTACATGGTGGCTAGTAGTGTTGGTTTTTCTGGTCCTGCTATGTCGCTTATGCAGAGTGAGTGGGAGGGCTATAATGGGGGGTCTAGGTGCAGCAAAAATGAGCTCAGTGGTAGTTGCTAGAGTGAAAGTGGTCTCATAGGCACAACCGCCTGGTTCCAACCTTAGGTGCAGCGGTGAGTGGGGGTCCAGGTGGAAGCCTTCTGGGTAGGGGTTCCACGGCTTAGGGTCCCAGCTCTACCAGAGTGTAGACATTGGGCTTCCATGCCCTAGTCAGCCTAAGGCTCAGAGATGTTCAGGGAAGAGCTGAGTGTAGGAGGAGAGTGAAGGCAGATAGCAGCTCATCTCAGATGTGGCAGACCTGTGGTTTGTGTTCCCCAAATAGGCTGTGTCTCCAGCAGCCTCCTCGTTGGAACAGTGAGGTCCATAGTAGCCTGCAGTAGTTGCTTGATGGCCCTGCCTTTGTACCCCTCTTCTCCTTGTCCTTCCTCCGTGCCTCCTGCTGGGTCCATGGTCCCAGGTGCTGTCCTATGGTGAGGCTCCCCACTGACCTGGCCCTCTTCAGGCCCTTCTTTGTGCGGCAGCCATCTTGTCTCTCTTGTTCAGAGATTTAAAATGGTTTCCTATTGTTGTCAGGTTAAAATTCCTTTCGTTCAGCAGGATGCCCAGGCTGCCTATGACTGGCCTTAGCTTTCCTGTGCAGTTTCCCTAGGTGGATCTTGTATTTCAGCAAGACCAGCAGCTCACATTTTTTTAAAATTATTCTTTCTTCCTGTGTGTAGCACTGGTGTTTTCCATGCCTGCTTTCCACCTGTTGCAGTCCCATCTCTAAGGACCTTTCCTGAGCATCCTGCTACTTCATACAAGTCTCGTTCGCAACTTACTTACCTCTTTAATAGTGTTTTTGTTGTTGTTGTTGTTTTGTTTTGTTTGCTTGTTTTTTCAAGGTAAGGTCTCACTCTGGCCCAGACTGATCTGGAATTCACTATGTAGTATCAGGGTGGCCACAAACTCACAGTGATCCTCCTACCTCTGCCTCCCAAGTGCTGGGATTAAAGGCGTGCACATAGTGTTTTGCTGTGCTATGGTTCATTGTGTCCCCTACCAGGGTCTGCTCCAAGATAGAGTCTAGGGAAGGAGGAAGACAATGTCCGTACTTGGAGTCTTTGCTGCCCGATGCCATGTTAGGAAGCTCTTCTCAGGCAGTTAACTTCATTTGTTTTTACCATAACACTGTGAGGATTGTCCCATGGCTGGCAAGCAAGAGGTCATGTTTAATCCTGTAGGTTTGTAAGATGCCTGTTACAAGGTGGATTCCACAAATGTGACTGATTAAGCAATGTTTAAGCCCCTAACACTGTGTCCTGTCTGTGTCATTCACCCTAGTCCATGCTTACTTTATTAATTTTCTCCTTTTCCTTTGTGGCCAGCTTTACTCAAGATGAAGGCTTTTGGTCAAAAATGATGGACTAACATCTCTGGTTGTTTTGCCTGCCTTTCTCATAGAAAAGCAGGCAGAAGTGGGTGGCTGGGAGCCCCACCTTCAGAAGAAAGTGAGCTCCAGGCATTGAAACAGGAGCAGACACTGAACTGTGCTCACCTTGATATGCACCCCAATTCTGCTGCTCTTCAACTAGATGGTTTTAGCCAGGTCACTCCTTCATATTTACATGATTTCAGTCTGTGAAGGAGACTCCAGCAGTCTGTTCTACAGGAATGCCACAACATAATCAGGTATGTGTGTGCCCAGCACATAAGGGTATATCCCTCCATTCCTGATTGTTGGCCTATCAGGGATATTAAATGAGAGAACGTCGGATTTCTAGAGAGGAACTAGGAGAGAAGGGAGCTGTGTACTCTCCATGGTGTCATAGCAGGGTCTAGGAGGAGATCCCAACAGTATACTCATTCCACCCTACAAGGTGGGCCTGTGCCCCCAGGGATGAGTAAACCTTTGCTTCTACTGTAGGAACATGCTATGGGCACCAAGTTGTGAGGATGGTGTTGGCAGAGTGAGGGTTAAATAGGGAGAGTTCCTGAGGCCTTTCGATGCTAGTTTTATTTCCCTTCTTGTTGAATCTCAGCAGGTAGCTTGCTTCCTGATGTTGTTGAGTCAGTCCTGTGGGAGGGGATCTGGGAATCTTGATGCCCCTCATCACCAATTTCAGGGCTGTGGAGCTGAGAGTGACGACAGCCAGTGAGTCCTCTGTCGATGGCAACAGGGGCTCTGGTGACGGCTGCTTTGTTGTTTTTTTCCTCTTTGGAAGATGACTCAGTGTATCAGGAGTCAGGAGATGGAGCTCTCAGCCGAGTAGCCAGAATGTTCTGTCAACATGAAAGCAGTAAAAACAGCTCATCGGGGCCCTGAGCAGATCCTTGGCCTAGGATCATTCTCAGAAAAGTCTGGTCAGCAAGAAGGACAGTGCTGGGCCCTCAGGATTGGAGAAATGCCAGGTCCCTCCACAGGCCTCTGTAACCTGGATTTTAGAGCCAGAAAAGGAAGAACAGCTTGATGTGTTATTTGGTGATATACAGTGAGCTTAGAAACAGCCATGCTTTGAGCTCTCCTTTATGGTCCCAAATGACAGATGAATTTCTAAAGCCAGAAAACCCTGTCCACAATGGGCATGGTAGTCATTGCTAAGAATGAAGGGTGTCTCCTGTCTTCCCTAGGGTAGACCTTGCGGGCCTCTGTTACAGTGGCACCGCTAGGCCCCTGGAGCAGGTGCCCTCAGTGGGTCTAAGGGTCCTGTGAAGATGGTGGTCTACCTCACCCATCCTAACCTAAAGGCAGCTCTTTGGCAGCAGGGTGGCAGCCTCTCCTTTCTTTAGTGGCCTGTGTTGGAGCTTCCTGTCTTATTCTCTTTTCCTTATTTTCTTCTGAGGTGAACGAGTGGACATGAGCTCTTGTCTTTTATTTTTATTTATTTATTTTTGAGCGTCATGATGGTGGCACAGGGTTCTAGGCTTTTCTTCATTATGCAGCATTGCGCTAGAGGCACATGATCCTATGCCTCGCCCTTCCCACCCTTCCCACCCTCCTGCCTGCCTGCCTGCCTGCCTGCCTGCCATATTTTCTTGGGGACCAGAGATAAGATGTCCCTCCACTGAAAATGAACTCTTCTTTCTTTCTCGTTTCACCCCTGGAAGAATTCAGAGTGAAGAGCAGATAATTTTTGCTTGGGCATCAAGGGGCACCCTAGCCTGACCCTCCATTCCTTTCTCTAGGTACCATTGCTTTCCAGCCAGTGATGCTGCTACACCTCCTCTCCTAAAGGCCCCTCAGGGTGACTTACTTGACATGTCTGGGAGAGGTGGCTCCTTGGCCTGGGAAGCCAGCTGAGGCAAGGAGATGTGACTGAGTCATAGCAAAGTAAAGCAAGGCAGGGAAAGAGACAAGCTATTTCCATCCATAGTGCAAAGGTATCCATGGCCCCCACTTCTTTTGTGACTGAGTGGAGAGTAGCATACCTAGAAGGGCTGCATATGCATGGAAGTTGGGGCCTTTTGGGTCCTGCCTCTTGGTCTTGAGCTGTGTGACAATGAGAACCTGGCTGCCTTGATTCATTGAGCTCTGTTGTCTCAGGCTTGATTCTTTTCAAATGGACGATGGACTGGCAATCCTGGATCAGACACTGTGCGCACAGGTACCTGCCCTTCTTTAAGATGACAGACCTGCATTATTTGCCCAGTGTTGTCTTGCTTTTTTCGTAGCTGAGTGCTGTGGTCCTAGGGGCTACATGTGAACTCCAAATGGACCTCTAGTTGAGGTCTACGTGACTCATTGCTTGGTTGGTTCTATGAGCCACAGTGGGATGACCTGCCTTATTTTCTCTCCCCCACAGAGAACTCAGGATTCTGTAGTTCAGTCCGAGTGGGTGACAACCTAGTGCAGCTTAGGGTCAGCTGACCATTGTGCTCCTATGACCAAGAAGCCATTGTACTGCTGGATACAGTAGCTTGGTGGATTTATGAGAAACAGAAAGGAGCTGCATGGCAGTCTTGCTCTTTGCCGGTAAGTGTTCATCTGGATACTTTACTTGTACATCCCTTTTTTTTATTCAAACATTCAAAGCGAATAGATGTTTTATTGTCTCCAGCTGCTGTGCATTTTCCCTTCTCCTAAGTGCCTCACTCTTTGGACTCTGGTGTTCAGTGGCCACACATCCTTCTCACACTCAGAGAAGCTAACTTTCCCTAAAATGGAGTCAGTAGTCATATCCTTGGTGAGGAGTGCCAGGAGGCCTCAGGAAGGACCCCCACTGCCCTCATTGCCCCCAGCTGTAGCTGAGGCTCCAGCTGGCTATCTGTGGGAGGATCATCCTTGCCAGTACTTAGCATGGATCTGCCAAGTTCTAGCTCCAAATCTCTATACTGGTAGAAGCCTCAACTATATATAGCTTTGTGCTAAGCAATTCTTATCAGACATGTCTGCCCTCCCCTGTGGAAGAGAACTACTTCCATCAGAAGTGGAACATAGAGTGAGCCTTCTCCAAAGGCTGGAAGGTGTATATGTCTGTGTAGGGGTTACAGCTACCAGGCTTACACTCCTTTCCCCTGTTTTAGATAATGATGGATACAAGGATCATACTGGATGAGGTTGCTGAGGTGTGAAGAGGGTCAGGAAGTTGGTGGGCATAAAGGAGGAGAGATTTGGAGCATGTGGTATGGCCCAAAACTTCTGTCCCTTATATCAATTACTACCTTCCAGTTTCTCCTCCTAGTTTTATTTTTGCCTTCCTCTGCTCAAGAATATCTTCTGCCCTCTCTTCCCTCTTTGAACTTTCTCTGCCTTCCTCCACCACACTACTTCCTCCTTTGATTCTTCTGTAGAATGCATGAAAGAGTCTCAGCTACTAGTCAAAGATGTCTGTTCTGTGCCCTTACCCCCATTTGGCAAAGCAGAGTAGGGTAGCTATCCTGGGGAGGAAGGTGACAGGTGAATGAGCCTGTCATGCATGCTGGATAGAGGACAGGGTGTATTAGATAGCCTCCTTCTCCTTCTCCTCATAGGTAACAATGAGCCATCAGTTTGTGTGATTCTATGATCACAGGTATGGCCTGATGTAGCATGGACCCAGTCTTGTCAGTGAATCACCAGGCTACTTTTGGAAACCAGAAGCAACAAGGGAAATAGAACTGAGCCTGCCTCCCAGGTAGGTCATGAGTGATTGCTCCCAAACATCCCAACCTCCTCCCCATCTATGGAGAGCATTTTCTTACTCAAACTTCTCCATTCAGAATCTCCAACAAGTGATGTCTTCTTTCCATTCTCCCACTCCTGGATTCTCTGTGAATGGGGTGAGTAATCCATAGAGCATGGTAGAAGGGACATCAGCTCAGCTGACCCAGCTACAATACGTACAGGAGATAGCTGGACCACTCTGCAGACAGGGTGTAGCAAGAGTGAGGTTTTCTGGGTCTCCAAGTCAGGGAATAGTCCCCCAAGGTCCTGGGTTCTTCCCTGTCCAGTTGGAGTAAAGCACCTGTTTCACACTGAACATACTTTGGAATGTAGATGATGCTGAATAGTGGGATGTCTAGGTATTCCCCTACTTTGAGGTTTTCCTTTGAGTGAATCATTTTCTTCTTTAGACCCTTATTTGTCAAGGCCCAGGAAGCTATTGTACACTTTTCTCCTACTACTTTTTGCAATAGTGATTAAAGTGATGATGTCCTGCAAAACTTAGGAATTTGTACCATTGTAGACACAGTTTAGGAAACAAACAGCAGGCACTTTCTCTGGCACCCAGAAGTTCTGCAGTCTGCTTGGCCAACAATGCCAGTTGGAGCTAACTGGCAGACAAATATCTGGGATCCAAGAAGAAAGGAATGATCCTTGTAATTCTGCAAGTCATTATGGGATCCACTCCCCCCAGTTTATCCTATGGTAGCTACTCTACTTATATCACATGGATGTATTTCTCCTTCCCCACCCTACTCCCACTGTTACTCGGGAAGACGGGTGAATCCCACTCATGCATGCTATCTTCTCTTCATCCCATTTGAGGTGACTATCTGAGTTGGCTGTGAGCATGCCAGGATCCTTGCCAAGTGAGGATAGTTTGGACGAGTTGGCATCTCTTTCTTCAACCTGCTTGAAAAATTCAGCCACTGTCCCATTTATCTGAGGGATGGCTATGAGTGAAGGGGCTGGAATGCATGAAGAGTTAAGATGGGTTGGGAGCTAGAAAGGAGTGAGTCCAGTCCAGTTCCCCACTAGAGGGCTGGGGCCAGAGTGCTGCTGGCCTTGCTTCGAAAATTTAGCTCCCCTGTGCAGCACATTCCTGGGCCTTACTTAGCTGACCTCTGCTTCTCTCCATGGCCTTGTCCTTGTCTGGATGGAGAGAAAAGGAGAAATTGGTATTGCTCTTTGTCGCACATTTTCTTTGTGAATAAGTTTGACACCCTACCCTGCTCATTTCCCGCTTTCTGCCACTCATTTAATGCTTTGTCCCCAACTCACAGCCTGGCTTCTGCTCTGTGACAAGTGGCATTATGTGTTGCCAGTCAGGCAAAGAGGTCAATTAACACTTCCTGAGAGGGGCCTTGGCATGCCCAGCATTTTTTCCTTGAAACTTTAGTACTTGAGGTCTGGGAGGTAGGAAGGGCCTTTCTGTCTGGGATCCAGCAGAGGTTAACAGCTATGGCAACGAAGCCCAGGTGGCTGAACTGACTAAAGTTGTGTGGGAGGCACCTTGCTCAAGGCCCTGATTGGTCCACACCAACTCCATTCCACTGCATCGTGGTCTTCTCAGAACTGTGATTTGTTTGGTGCACATTTTGGCTCTGTCCTCTGGCTTGAGTGTCCCTAAGGTAGCAGTATAGCTTTGGAGAAGACCTAATTTTTCATATATCACTTTTTTGGTTGTGAGGCACCTCTCTGTAAGGTATCAGAGATATTGCCTTCTCCATCAGCATGCTGTCTGTTGGATACCCTCATTTTGCTTCACTCTTCAGGTACTTACATTGTCTGTGAGGAGAACACAGTCTGATTCATTGCTAGCTTCTTTCACCCATGTGGGTCCATGATCTATGCAGAGCCTGATGCTACAGGCTTTAGCCTGTGCATTGGATAGAAGGCGCCACTTGGGCCATGGCCATGTGTGCTTGGATCCCAGTAGCAAGTCAGAAGGGCATAGGAGGACAGTGTTTAGCCAGAGCTGCTCGCTGACCCAGGAAGATTGTTCTTGTGATGGATTCACATCTGAATGCCTAGATTTCAGGCAGAGTGGGGTTAGGCATTGTCTATAATGAGGCATGAAGGTCTGAAATGACAACAGCTATTGGTCCTCATGGACCTGCCATTCAGAGAAAAGCAAACTGTGAAGCCACTCCCCCTTGCTTATCTGATTTCATCCTGAGAACAACCTGGTGATATATGGCTGCTTTCTCCTTTCTGATTTTCAAGACAATGTTACTGTTAAATGATTTAACTAAAGTCACACAGTTGATTGACAAGTGAGGTTGTTGATTTAACCCAGCATTTCTGATTTCAAAGCCTTACTTTTTCCTTACCCTCTTGGGCTGAAGTCAGATATTTTTTTGTGAACTAAGACCCTCCAAGAAGTAATGTGGACCAGACTGAAGCATACTCTCCACATCCCAGAAAGGCCATGGAGCAGAGGCAGCAGGTGTACTTAGGTGTCTATGGATAGGAAGGCATGATCTCTTCTCCTAGATGCTGAGGGCTACACTAGTACTGGGGTTGGAGAGCCTCACACCAGGACCTCATTTCCCCTCATTTTGTGAGAAGAGATCATTGATAGTAAAACAGTTTAACATGTACACAGTAAAAAAGCCATAGGTGGTATTGTGTGGGAATGAAAGAAGAAGATGCTACACAGTGAAGATGTGGTGGTGCAAGCCTGTCATGTTGGCACATGGCTGGCTGAAGCATGAGGACCATGAATTCAAGACTAGCCTGGACTTTATAGTGAGATCCTGGGGAGAAAGGAGAAGGGGGAAAAGGAAGGGAAGGTAAGAAAGGAGAAGGAAAGGGAAAAGAGAGGAAAGAAGGTCTAGATAATGGCTCATAGGGGGAATTAAGAGCCTGAGGGACCTCAATCGTTTGGGAAACCATGTTGGTTGAACTTTCTTCAAAATGTTAGAATTGTTTCCCTAATCACCAAGAAAATCCTTGCAAGGCATACATAGTTTATAAGAGTGTATAGTGGGTCTGAGATCAAGGTGGGAGGCGATGACAAACCTAAAGTCATCAGTTTAGTGTTTTTTATTTGCCATGGCAGTCCTCAATCTTTTGTCTCCCACCTTCATCCTTCACAGGCCTCAGCTGGTTCATCATGCTTCTCTTGTCCACAAAACACAGTGAACATTTGGGTCAAGTCTTTGTCAAATCACTAGTCAAGTATATGCCTGTAGGAGACTGACTAGGATCCCAGGCTGTGCTGAGACCATGCCTTCTAGAACTGATGCTCACAGCAGAGAATGGACAGACCCACTGGGGAAAAGTCTGTTGTTGTCAGATGCTCAGATGTGCTGTCTGTCCCAAGAGGAGGATTGCAGAGAGTGGTGTTGAGCCACAGGAGTCTGTGCTGGGTATGTGAAACTCTATGATTCAGAGTTTATTTACTTGGGAGAGGAGGTGGCTGGGCCTAAGATGAGTCAGATTATGTGATTTCTTCCTCCTTGGCCTGAAACTTATGTGTGGACCACCTAGACAGACCGTAGGAGCTGCCATTGGCTTAAGATATCTGAAGTTGCAGGAGGTTGAGGTAGTATGTGTGCTGCTCTGTGTAAGGGGAAAGCAGACCCAGATTCACTATACTCCCATGGTCCTTAGTACCCTTGTATATTAAACAGGGGTGCTGAGTGGGAATGTTTTTGGTGGTTCTGACCCATCATGGAGGTATTGCTTAGCTAGAAACCCAGGACCAGAAAATGAGCCAACTTGCCAAGAGAGAAGAGAGGGATTGTAAAGGCTGAAGAGCAGCCAGGTCCTGTTCTAAACAGGCACCCTAGTGCTGGTGTGAATGAGTGGGTGGTAGCAATGGATTTTGGTGTGGGTGTGAGGGATGGTTTAAAGGGCTTTCTAGGAGGGGAGGGAAGGAACTTCCTGAGCAGAGGTTGTTGGTGAGTACCCACAGGAGACGCAAAGGGACCCTGCATTGCTTCCTCTGAGAGGCAGGTGAGATATGGGTGTGTGGAAGCTGCTGGGGTTAGCTGGCTGATTTGAGAGGCCCTGTGTGTTCTCTGTGTAGTGCTTGTTATTCCTTAGATGCAGCTGTGGCTTGTGGGTGGGAGTGCATAGAGGAGCAGTTCTGGTAGAAGATATCTTCAGAAACTTTGCCAAGGTCGGCCTGTTTTTGTTTTTGTTTTTGTTTTTCTGGTCACCTGGAGGATAGGAAGAGGGTAGGCCTAATTTGTACCAGGAAAGGTGATTCAGGTGGACCTCAGAGAGGGGACATGCAAACTGTTGCTAAATTCTAGGGGAACAGAGCCCCCTGAGGAACAGCTACTGAATGTCCTTTCAGGTATGCCTAGTCCCAAGGCTGTGTGGGTCTTTTGAAACTGTCCATGGATCAGCATGAGGTTAAGGTACCCTGATGCACAATGGCTTCTTGTCTTTACCCTCCATCATTCCTGGCTGACTTTGAGGCAGCCGTAAGATGGGGAGCAGAGGGAACAACATGGGCATTGAACTGGGCACTGTAACCTATTTCCCTTTGAAGAGAAACTTTCTACCACTGAACCTGTGGAAGCTGTTATTATTGCAAATAAAAATAGAAAGAGTATATGTTGCTCCTAACTCCTTTCAGGCAAGAGCTTCTCTGATGCTGTTTTTGTACCGTCATCACCATCACTCTGAGCCATTCCTCCCAGGGAAGGGGATTCTAGACAGGTATTGTGGATATGTGTGTGGAGAGGGATATGGAAAAATCAGGATCAGATGAGGTTTGCTAGGTCAGAGGGAAAAGAGCAGTATTTCAGAGTAGGCCCACGGCACTGGTACTCTGGGGCATTGCCTGCAAAGCTAAATTCTTAGATATGTGTACAAGTGCGTATTCTCCTTAGTGGTAACCCAAAGTGTGAAATAAATCAACAGATGGCTCAATAGAAGTTATATAAGGCTGGAGAGATGGCTTAGCAGTTATGACACTTCCCTGCAAAGCCAAAGGACCCAGGTTTGATTACCCAGGACCCATGTAAGCCCGATTCACAAGGTGGCACATGTATATGGAGTTCATTTGCTGTGGCTGGAGGCCGTGGCATGCCCATTCTCTCTGTCTCTCAAAGAAAAAAAAAAGTTTGCATTAAACACAGAAAATAAAATGGCCTTTTGAGTTACTATGAGTTGTAGATTTAGCATCAAAAGGCCTGACAGGTTCGGGAGAGTAAAGTGAGCCCTGTCTGTAATGTCAAACTTGTTTCTTATTGACTTTCTACCCCCTTCCTTTTCTATTTCCTACTCTTTTACAGTCTTTCCCAAACAGTCACTTTAGAACCTATTGCAGATTGTATTCCAGAACCTCCAGGTGCTGATGTCCCTTTGTAAAATGACAGTGTTTGCATTTAATTTACATATATCTTCCCATGAACTTTAAATCATCTTTGGATTACTTATAATATGTAATATATGCAAATGCTGTGAAATTATGTTGCGAGAATTATTTAGGGACTAGTGGCAAGTGAAAAGTCTGTACATATAAAGTCAGGATGTAATTCATATTTATATGTACACATACATTCTCCATGGTCAGAGTGCAAGGCTGTAGAAACTGCCAACATGAAGGGCTGACTCGTTGTCCATGAAGTTGTGTTGCTACTTTCTTGGGGTGCAAGTTTTCTGTGATCAATGAACATGTGACTTTGATTTAAAGTGTAAAACAACATAGTGTATATCCTCCTGGGGGATAGCTGCCTCTAGATCCTTCCAAGACTTCATCTCTGGGTCATCCCCAAGCCTGAGATGAGAATCCTAATGTCATCTGATCTGAGGTTAGGAGTTGCTTTCAGATGAAATCTCAAACCTGATTAGTTCTTGTTCCTTTTCAGCTCAAACTGTGTAATAGCCATGGAAGTCTAAGAGCACATGGCACTCTGCTAAGTAAGAAGGGACAAAAAGGACAGGCATAGACAAAAGGGACATCAGTTTCTGGCCACTGGCTGCTCCAAAACAGGTGAACTTTGTGTTCAAAAGGAACACAATTAATCTTTTGGGCCTAATAGAAGTTATTTGTATTTTCTCTCCCTTTTTTCCCTCCTCTGTCACCACCCTTCCTTTGCAGCCTCCAAAGAATTTAATCTGCTGGACAACAAACAATACTGTTATAAAACTTTGAAAACAAGAGGCCAAGCCTCCCCCCTCTCTCCCTCCCTCCCCCCACTAACAAGGAAGGAGCATGCTGGGAAACAGAGGTAGGGAGCATGCTAGGCCCATGATGCCCTACCCATCCCTCTGGCTATGCCATCCCCAGTCCATAGAAGAACCCCAAATTAAAGAGGGCTGAAAAGGAATTGCAAAAGGAAAGCTGTGTGTTCCCTTGTGATCTGATGAGAATAAACTAGACTGTGAAACCTCCTCCTCTTCCACCACCCCTCATTCCCTTTCTCCCTTCCCTCTCCTGCTACTCATTGTTCTTGAGACTGGCAGGCAGAGGTCCTGATAACAGAATAGGGCTAGAATAGTATAGGTACAGCTACCAGTTTAATAGAATAGTATAGGTACAACTACCAGGTGGGCCAAAGGTGAAGCAGTTTTATGCTGGTGTTGGCTTTGGGCTCAGACCTAAGTCTACCTGGCTTTACCTCTTTTCCCCAAGCTGGGGAAGTGGAGCCACATGCCACATCACAGGGTATGCCTCAGTTTCTGTGCTCCACCAGGTGTATGCCATCTCAGGCTATACTCAAAAGGATGGTCCACCAAAAAGCTCTGAGTGCTTTGATCTCCCTAGGAAGGAGCAAGGCCTGCTGCATAAGCCTGGTGTGCTCCAAAGGAACTCCTGGGGACCAAATGAACAGGCACACAGTCCTGTGAGTGTGGCATCTGGTGTCTTGCTTGCTTCCTTGGCAGGAGGGGGTGACCAGCACTGCTTGGAGGAGGAAGCTGGGCTTGGATGCCGCTGTCCTGACCTCCTGAGGCTGAAGTGTCCCTTCTGAATCTTCCACTGAACTGGGTAGATAATTAGGGAGTACTTACGGAGTAGATTGTATGGGTCTGGGGTTGTGAACTGTGGCAGGAATTTTGTTTGTACAGGAGACCACAGACAGATTTACCTTTTGTCTTGGCCACAGCTTCCTTGAAAGTGGTTTGGACCGAGTCTGTCCTCTCTGTGGGAGCAAAGCCCTCAGCTAGGGCCAGGGAACATCTTACTCTAGCCTTTCTACTTTCCCTCCTTCTCTTGTTCCTCTGTCTAGCTGCCCTCTCTCCCACCATGTCCATCTCATCCTAGGGGCAGCCATAGAGCAGGACCCTGTCCAGCCCAGATACTGAGCCATGCAGAACCTATGTACTGAATTATGCAGAATCTTGGAGCTTTTGAAACCTAGGGCTTGGTCAATAACATTGAAGAAGACATAAAACCTTTTAGTAGTGCAGCTGCCAGGAACATATACCTCTGGGCCCTATGAAGCCAGTAGAGCTGATGCTGGCCCACACGGACTTCCAAAATCTATGTTTCTTCTCTGCTCACACAAGCAGGCACTTAAAGGGGCCCATGTTGGGAGTTGTGGATCACTGATGCTGGGCCAGCTGTCTTCATATTCCCCTCAACTGTGGATGCTCAACATGTACCCTTTATTTTATCACCCTTTCCTCTGATTCATTAACCACAGCTCATTGGCAGCAAGCCCTACTCTGACAGCTAAAGACAAAATGTCCTGGACACCAGGTCTGGGCTGCCACTGAGAATTACAGGAAGCTGGGCAGTTCATGTACACATTGGTCTGGGGGTATCTGATTGGAGGCAGGATGTTCCTTTAGAAAAGGGGGCCTTCCCTAGCCCCCCTCTCCCCAAAAGGAGTGCTTCATAGGGGAACCCCGAGACCAACCTGTAGAGACAGACAAGATGGATGGCAGGCTTGGCTTCTGGCCCTCCCCCACTCTGGCTGGAGCTCTCATCAGGCACATAGCCATGACTCAGCATCCAGTGCTGGGTCAGGAGGGAGAAGCTGCTGCCCTGGCTGGAATTTTACCATGTTCTGCTTGTAAACACATGGGGCAACACAGGCTGATCCAGCAGGGGGAGGTTGGGATCCCGTTTTCCCATTTTCTTTCCACATTACTTTTTGTACTCCGTGCTGAGTCTAGGATATTTAGGACTCTGAAAGATACAGTCATTTAGAAAAAAGTAAAAGTAGTCTTTGCAATCTTTATTGTCTAACTAGTAATCTATGAACAGTGTTTAACCCTCCACTGTGCTATTGGTCTGCATGGGTAAGGTATTTTATGTATTAATTTTGTATGCTTCAAGACCTAACAGGTTACTACACTTTTGCTACATGTTGTTGCTGCCTCTGACTCAGTTTCCTGCCGAAATTATCTGTGTGTTTGTGTGTGTGGTGACCAGTTCCTCCCAGCCTCCTCTTTACAGGTGAAGACACTGAGGTCCTTCAGAACTGTAGCAGTGCTCACTGCTTCTCAACATGTTGGTCAAGCAGGTATTCCAATTCACCAGGAGGTGACCCTTGCCTCTACCTTCAGGTCTCTGCCTGAGCAGAGGAGTGACCTGGTGAGGGAGGAGAGAATGACCTCTAGAGAGAAATTAGGCCCAGGAACAGACTGGGGCCCAGACCTCTTCCATGAACAGTAGCCTTCTCAGGACTGCTGAGTGAGGGTGATGATTTTCCTTCCTAGGCAACCCTGCTATGCTTGGGGCCATTAGGTTGGTGGGGGTGGGGGTAGAGGAGATCACATTGATATCCCTGAGCAGCAAAGCCCTCAGCAGCCAGGGGTTTTCATGGCCTACCTTCCAAGAGATCCAGATGACTCTCAAGTTCCATGCCTGGCTACTCTCAACTAATGAAGAGCCACCATCTTATGTCAGAAAAGTGCCATTGCTTAGCTGGCTGGCAATGTGAGAGTGCTGAAACTGGAATAATCCTATATCCAGTGGGACAGAAAGAGCAAAAAGTTTGAATGATCACTCTGGTTTCCTTCCTGCTTCTTAGTTTAGTGTTTTTGGTTTTTCTAGATAGGGTCTCGCTCTAGCACAGGCTGACCGTGAATTCACTACGTAGTCTCAGGGTGGCCTCAGACTCTTGGCGATCCTCCTACCTCTAACTTCCGAGTGCTGGGATTAAAGGTGTGTGCCACCACGCCCGGCTGTTACTTTAGTGTTTAAAGTAGTGTAATGCTGGTAGTTTATTTTTTAAATAATATTTATTTATTTATTTAGTCAGGATCAGAGAGTGAGCAAGAGAGAGACAGAGTGACTGTGCAAATGAACTTCAGATGCATGGTGCCATTTCATGCATCTCACTATGTAAATATTGGGAATTGAAACAGGGTCAGCAGGCTTTAAAAGCAAGTGCTTTAACCACTGAACCATCTCTGTAGCTGCCAGTGATTTCTTATTTTGGAAAACTAAGCTGATTATCAGCCTAATGGTGGGGCTGTAATGATGTCCCATGAGTATGAGAGATACTTCAGTTTATCACCCTTGAGAACAACAAAGATGTCAGCTCTATGCCATGCTAACAACCAAGTGAGGTGGGTGCATTCTAGAGAAGAGGAAGCTGGCTGGCCTAGTAGGCTTTCTTTAGCTGAGACAGGAAGGACAACTGGGGGTGGCATCTGAGGGTGGGGATAGAGAGAAGCCAGACAGAGGGAACAGTACAGTCAGGGCCTTGTGGGAGGAAGGGTGCCTCCTGGCCCCTGCAACACACCTGTGCTCAGTACAGAGGAAGGGGGATTATGGGGACTGGCAAATGGGAAGTTGCTAAGAAATAGTTTGGATAAAAATCATAAAAACAGAATTTTCGTATGTAAATATCATCTGCTGCCCTCATTTAGAGTTTGGACCCTTGCTAATAACTGCCATCTAACACACTCCTGACTTAAAGCTATTTCTATCTGTTTGTTGCCAGTGTTGTCACTCAGAGCCTGTGTGTAAATCTGTTTGCAGCCCTCCTGCCTGGCTGAGGCCCTGGAAAGCCCCACAGGTGCTGCAGAGCCTGCTGCTTTCTCTCTGGCTGGCCCAACCGGAAGCTGGAATGTTGGAATCGCTAGGGTTCATCTCCAGCATTTTCTCCATTGCTGAGGAGCACTGCAGAGGTACCAGCAGGGCAGGCGAGCTAAAGCAGGCTCTCCTAGACTACCTAACCTCTCACAGTACCCAAACCATGAGTCCCATCTCCTGAGTATAACATATACCATATCATCCATCCACTTTAATTCAGATTGCCTCAGCTGTTACCCCCTTGAGTTCAAGAGAAATGAGGTCAAGCCACGGAGCAGGCAGCAGTGGGCAGGGGGCAGGAACACAGACCAATAGGTGCTGTGACTACACTTAAGGACCAGCTTCTTCTGCAGAAACAAACAATACCTGCTTTGAAGGACTGTGGGTAGAATTAAATAGCACAGCTCTGATGTTTGACTTAGTTCTTTCTTTCCCTGTAGCAGCACATGGTGTCATTGCCAGGAGCCATACAAGAGATAAGCCTTATCTGGAACTTCTACCCCCTCCCCTAAAAAAAAGTCACTGGGGAACCTAAAACAAGTAGTTGTGGTCTGTTTCTTCTCTCTCTGGGTTGTGTCATCAGAGACAACACAGGTTTCTTTTTTAATTTTTTGTTTGTTTATTTTATTTATTTGAGAGCAACAGACAGAGAGAGAAAGAGGCAGAGAGAGAGAGAGAATGGGCGCGCCAGGGCCTCTGGCCACTGCAAACGAACTCCAGACGCGTGCGTCCCCTTGTGCATCTGGCTAACGTGGGTCCTGGGGAATCGAGCCTCGAACCGGAGTCCTTAGGCTTCACAGGCAAGCGCTTAACTGCTAAGCCATCTCTCCAGCCCCGAAAACACAGTTTTTTGAGTAGTAATAAATAACTATAATAAAGTTTAAAAAATGATGATGGGGGCTGGAGAGATGGCTTAGCGGTTAAGCGCTTGCCTGTGAAGCCTAAGGACTCCGGTTCGAGGCTCGATTCCCCAGGACCCACGTTAGCCAGATGCACAAGGGGACGCACGCGTCTGGAGTTCGTTTGCAGTGGCCAGAGGCCCTGGCGCGCCCATTCTCTCTCTCTCTCTCTGCCTCTTTCTCTGTCTGTCACTCTCAAATAAATAAATAAAACAAAAAAAAATGATGATGGGAAATAATCTTATTTGAAGTATACATTGTGAATCTTATTTTCAGGCAAATTAAAAAAAAACTCATTGTATTAGAGAATCATCTATGTAATATAGCGATTGGATACCAGCTTTTTACATCATCCCAGAGGTTAAATCAGATTGCTAGCTATTAAGAGTTATTGGGTAGGAATAAGGAGCCTGCCCTCTCCTCTGAACAGGGCATGTGAAAGGGTTGCCTTGGCTCAGGTTACTCATCTTTGTTTCATGGTTAACAGACCACTTTGTCTTGCTGGTGCGAGATAATCTGCATAAACAGAATGTTGAGAAATATTTTATAAATTTAGGGCAGTACAGATCTCAATATTTTAATAATGGATTTGGTTATTTTATTTCATCATGTATAATAATTTGTAGTGACTAGTATGAAAATAGAGGGGAGTTTTGCATTTCTGTGGTCTGCTGAAAGCATTGAGTGACTGTCCTATTCCTTTCTAATGGATTATTCTGTCGTGTTACAAGTACCAACAAGAAGATATGTCTCCTCGGGGCTGAGGCGGGTCTTCTGACCACACTTCTCTGCTGTCTTCGATGAGATCCTCTTCTTCTGGAAGCTGGTTTCACATGGTGGCTTAGATTTTCCCATCTTTGTATCTAGCACCATTTGAAATCAGTGTTTTAGGAGTAAGAATTGCAGCATAGCAGAGATCTGACTACGGAGGGACAGCTGCATATGGGACTCGGTCTCTCCTCTTGCTGCTTCATCCTGGTCAAGAAGTTGAGGGAAGACTTGAACAGCAAACTCACCCTTGAGTCTAGGGGTCTGGAGAAGTATTGTGGGGGAGGGGTTTGTTCAAATTAAGTGCAGTGTTTTTTAAGCAGGGGCAGAGGTGATGATCTACTTTCTCCAACATTATGTTAGTGAGGCTTCTTTAGCATATCTTGGTCCTGTTTGTTATGTGATGTGTTGGGTGTTGATTGTAATGTGGAGTGAGATAGGGTTCTGTACAGGGAGGATTATTTCACCTTCATCAGCACTGCCTTCCTGCTCCCAAGGATGCCTGAAGTACTCGGCCATGGCCGTTGCACAGCTGAGATCAGACTTGCCACCTGTTCTAGGTGCATACTGAGGAGCACCCATTGGCCCATCTCTTACACAGGCTGACCGATTTCTCCTGGTGTTCAGAGTCTGTTTTTGTCTAGCACCATTTGAAATCGGTTATGATGTAGGGGGAAAAGCAGCAGCCTCGAAGCCTGGTGGCATCTGGTCAGCAGCGGCCTGTGGTTTCCTAGAAAGTGTATGGGCACAAGAGCAGGGAAGGCAGGTCATATTTGCCCTACTTACTTCTTTAACTGCATGTATGATGCTCTTGCAAAGGTCAGTTTAATGGGTTTTTAAAGAAAATTGCTATAATTTATCTGATGTCTTCAGTTCAGTTATCTGACATGTAGTACTGCCCTGAATTGTGTAAACTGTTTGTTGCTAATCTTTCTGTTGAGTCTGTTCACATATACTGACTTGAATAAACAATTTACTATATTCAATTCATCATGCTTGTGATTTTTCACCTATTTCCCATTCATTTCCCATTCACAATTCTATGGCAATGAGAAATGGGCCCTGGAAGGTTAATTTACTGTGCCAGTTCATAAGGAATTAGAGGTAGGTTGCTATAGACAGACATTAAAAATGGCGTTCATTAAGACAGGAATGAAATTTTTTTGTTTATTTTTATTTATTTATTTGAGAGCGACACAGAGACGGAGGAAGAGAGAGAGAGAGGGAGGGAGGGAGAGAATGGGTGCACCAGGGCCTCCAGCAACTGCAAACGCACTCCAGATGCGTGCGCCCCTTTGTGCATCTGGCTAACGTGGGTCCTGGGAAATGAAGCCTTGAATCGGGGTCCTTAGGCTTCACAGGCAAGCGCTTAACTGCTAAGCCATCTCCCCAGCCCTTAGGAATGAAATTTTTAAGAGCCAGGAAATCAAATAAAAGATTAGTCAAGAGATGAAACCTTGAAGGTCTAGACCAAAGGATGTTACTGAGCCAAACAGCTTCCCTTGGCTCTAAGATGGCATGGATTCCATCCTTCTGCCTGTCAGTGTTGCTGTAGGAAACTTACCTAACCAAACATGCTGTCAGATGGCCCTTAAAGGGGAGCTTAGCTGTACATCATAGCAGATGGAGTTCTACTTTTGGCTGAGGTTTATTTCAGCCCTTGAAGACAGGGTGAGACCATTTTGCATAGCTATTCAGAGATTGTAAAAGGAGTTGTGGGCAAAGAACCTTTGGAAAGGTAGTGAATGACCCTTTCCATAGGAGTTACATGGCTAACCATGAACTACTGATAATACAAGTGGGGTTCAATAATGAGTCCTTTTCTGAACCCATTTTCCAACAGTCCTCCCCCAGACGGCTGCCCTACCTAGTGGGATAGAGTAGGAGGCGGATGAAGCATTTGCTAGGACGACTTCCCAGTGACTGTGATACATCCTACAGCTGCAAAGCTATTTCCAGTTCTCAACTAAAGACTCCGTGTTCTAACTCCCAGAACGTGGTGGTGAGATGGGAGCCCTTCAGCTCTGCTTCATTTGTTTCCCCGCTGAAGTCAACAATGGCAGCTCCTGCAGGTACAACAGCTTGGGTCTGTGGTATCTTCAGCTCTGCTTCCTTTATTCCCTGCTGAAGTCAACAATGGCAGCTCCTGCACGTACAACAGCTTGGGTCTGTGGTATCAGCTGTACTTTAAACTGATTTTACTCACTGTCTCCCAAGCTCCAAATTGATTTGTATTACAAATAAAAAAAGATATGACTCTACCCCTAGGTTGTGATTTTAGTCCTGTAATGAGTATGCATGAGAAAATAGCTAGGCATCAAAGAACAAAAATAATGATTTGAGATCTTTTCCCCCAGAATTGTAGCACCCTATGGAATGCATAGTTTTTTTAAACAGCTATATCATGAAGTTGTGAAAAGTACCCCTCAAATGGGGTTATTTTTCATCTTTGCATAAAACTGACACTAAGGTAGTTTTTATGCAGACTTCTTTTGGTGACCCCATCAAGTCAGGGTTATGAAGCCATGCTGTCAGTCTAGGTAAGAATTGCTTTGTCAAAGCATTGCCTGAGTCTCACCAGACTTTTCAGCTGTACATTATGAAGAGGAAGTGTTGAGTGGAATGCACACTGAGCCTTGCCCTGTACTAGCAGATGTGTCCACAGAAGTGAGTGTAGGTGTGTCCATACTAAACAGGAGCAAGACAAGTCAAATCTGACCAGTTTAGTGAAATAAGTCTGTGCCTTACTGTCTTTAAGACATTGGCCAAAGCCAACTTTGGAAGGTGGTGTACAGTCTTGGGAATATCTAGCAGACTAGTGTGTTCATACTTTGGGGTGGCCTATGATGGCTCCTTGAAACATGTTATATTTTGGGCTTATTGTAACCCAGTAGCACATTACCCCAGACTTCTGTCCAGTTGCCCAAAGACCCTTACAATGAGTGGCCCTTTGGTCCCATCCCTGCTAATACTGCTTCAGCTGATCTAGCAATGGGGCCTGGATGATTCTAGTGTACAGCCAGGGGTGAGAGCCACTTCTCTGTTTCTTAACAGACCTTACAATCCAGGTCACGATCTGAGGCCTGCTGGCACTAGGTATCAGTTTCCTGTCACTGGGTGACACAAACATGATATCTTAAAACATCCCTTTTAATCTTAACAGTTCTGGAGGTCAGAAATCTAAAATCAAGGGTCTGACAGACACAAAGACTCCAGAAAGTCAAGGAAAGAAAATAGGATTCTTGTCTTTCACCATATCTTAAACCTGGTTACCCCTTCATTTGGCTTTAAAGCCAACGGTATCACATTTTGCTTCAGTGGGCACCACACTCTTGGTTACAGGCAGATTTGTCTGCCTTTTTTTTTTTTTTTTTTTTTTTTTTCAGTTTTTCGAGGTAGGGTCTCACTCTGGTCCAGGCTAACCTGGAACTAACTCTGTAGTGTCAGGGTGGCCTTGAACTCATGATGATCCTCTTACCTCTGCCTCCCGAGTGCCGGGATTAAAGGCGTGCGCCACCACGCCCGGCTTTGTCTGCCTTTTTTTTTGTTTTGTTTCATTTTTTGTTTTTTCAAGGTAGGGTCTCACTCTAGCAAAGGCAGACCTGGAATTCACTATGTAGTCTCAAGGTGGCCTTGAATTCACGGTGATCCTCCTACCTCTGCCTCCTGAGTGCTGGGATTAAAGGTGTGGACCACCACACCTGGCTTCTTTTCTACCTTTTAATAAGGACCCTTGTGATTAGCTGTAGGGCTTCCCATTTCAAGGTCCTTCATAGGATTGGTAAAGAACTTTTTGCCATAAATGTCATCTCATCACAAACAGCAGAGCCTGGAAACTCACTAGAAATGCAGAACCTCCACTGGACTTGCTACATACCTGGAAGCTGAGGCAGCGGATCCAGAGGTTAAAGACAGCCTAGGCTACATGATGACACCCTATCTCAAAGAATTAAAAGAAAAAAATTTGAACCATATCTCCCCTGAGACCTCCAAATCAGTATTAAAAGTATTAAGATCACCATGTAGACTGGAAAGATGGCTCCGTAGTCTAGTTCAATCCCCGGGACCCATATAAACAGGTGGAAATGGCCATGAATATCTGTAACCCCAGTCCTGTAGGGGAGCAAAGACCCTAGAATTACAAAATCTCATGGGAAAAAAAGGCAAGCTCTAGAATTAGTAAGATATTCCAGCTCAAATAAAACTGGGTAAGAAGAGCAATGGAGTAGGCACCTCGTTTTTGGCTCTGACAAATGCACTCTGTCACAGGCAAGCCCATGGGCACTACATGGGCACTACATGGGCACATACACATGCACACACGTGCACACCCAAAAGAAAAGATCACCATGTGTAGTGGTTAGATTCAGGTGTCCTCCATTAACTTAGGTGTTCTGAATGCTAGGTTCCAAGCTGATGGAGATTTGGGAACTAAAGGTACCTGGAGGCAGTATATTGTTGGGGACAGGCTTATAGGTATTATAGCCAGTTTCCCCTTGCCAGTATTTGGCACACTCTCCTGTTCCTGTTGTCCACCTGATGTTGGCCAGGAGGTGATGTCCACCCTCTTCTCATACCATTATTTTCCCCTGCCATCGTGGAGCTTCCCCTCAAGTTTGTAAGCCAAAATAAACCCTTTTCCCCCACAAGCTGCTCTTGGTCTAGTGATTTCTGCCAACAATATGAACCTGACTGTAACACCATGTGATTAACATGCATAGTAGTTCAATAATTGAGAACTACCTCAAGTACAAATTGAAGACCATTTTTTCCAAGGAATCTTTGCAAGTGCAGGTGGGTAATCAGATGGCAGAGTCTCTCCAAACACCATGCATATGTGTTCATAGAGCATTAGAAGGTCCCTCAATGAAATCACATTCCCAAACACCCAGATGTCAAAGCTGGTTCCATTGGCTTGGAACAGGGTTTGCCATTGCAACATACAACCTTTTGCATCATCAACCTTTTGAAAGCTAAAGCAAAGCAGATTTTATCCACTCATCAGTATACTTACTCTGCATAGGTTTTCTTCGGTTTCCAGTTACATAACAAACAGGGTGGGTAGCTTTCCAGCATGTCTGTCTCTGTAGCAGATGAAGGCGAAGAAAAAATGGTTTACTGACAACAGAACCACTGGCCGCATTCAGAATATTTTCCCCATAGTTAAGCAGTGAGGAATGTTAATTTCACAGAAGAAGCAGAGAGCTAAATAAAGCTATATGAAGTAAATGGCTCTGGACGGCTCAGCATTGACAACCTCCTGTGCCCTTACTGTCCACAGGAGGGCAGCAGTGCTACAGTCTCAGGCTGTCACTTCATCCCAGAGGAACCTGGATAAACCCACACATTCTGGCACAGTGTTTTAGATCAGCATGTATTGGATTCACTTAATTCTGCATCATCTCTAGAAGGAAGTAGATCTGTTAAGTTCTGCTTTTAAGCACAAGTATGCAAAATTGTTAAAATCCATTCTTGGTAGATGTTAGCTGTCAGGCATCACAAGTGTTAGAACACTACATATGGAGTTACTTACCTCCCTTAATCCTTAAAGTTACTTTAAATGTGAATTCAGATTCCCTTCACCCCACCCAGGTCTCTCCAGAATTCTTGCAAAAGACTTATTGCCATCTTAAAAGCTCTCCCTGCATATTTCATGCCAATTTAAAAGATATGCTACAGTTAGAGTGTCATGCTAATATGAAATAAAAGTTTTAAATGTTTCGTTCATAGTCAATATAATTTGAACTCACTATTGACAATGAGATTGCTACTGTATTTTTCAACTACAAATAATCTTGTTTGCTTTGATAGTAAACAAGGTTAATAAATGTGAAAACGAAAGACTAATTTTTTACAGTGCTGAGGATCACACCCTGGGTCTTGTGCATGCTAGGAAAGTGCTGTACCATCTGAGCTACCTGCCAGCCCATACAGTACTTCAAGTTCAAAAAGACTTTAAATCTTTTTTTCTGATTTAATAGAATTAAACTATATTTTAAGAATTCACCATCTTTATTAGTTCACATAAGAGAATTTACTGTCAGCCTTGGGAAATTTTACTGCAGAGAGTTTCTCAGCCTCAGCCGCACATTGAACCCCCTGGAGGCACCAAACCTCCCAGTGTCCAGGCCACATCCCAGACTAAGTACACAAGTGTCTACTGGAGTGGGAGGACGTCAGGAAAACTCCTTGGAGAATACAGTATATAGCATTACAGTCTGGTTTAGCTCATATCTGCAAAGACAAGAATGATTTTGGCATCAACAAAATCAAATTCTATTAGTTATACAAGTTGACTTTTATACTTTCATTGCAGGAATTTGATGTTTAAGCCCAACATATGCATTAAAGTATACTAGTTGTCTTCTGTTAGAGGTATATATATAGATCCTTAAATATGACTAACTCAAATGAAGTAACAAAGACTTGAGAGCTGGAGAAACCTTACTGAAGACAGTTCACAAGCTGGCCTTGGAGATGTGTTGTCCTGAACAGATGTTAGGCCTCTTAAGCAACAGTGGGCTAGAGGTATGGAAGATGTGTACTTGGCACAGAATGGTTATATGGCAGAGGAAGGGAGAATTGTAGGGAAGAGAGCTGGAATTGTAGGTCAGGAGTCAATTAAAATGTAGACTTCAGGCAAGTGACAAATCACTGAACCATTTCCAGACATAAGTACACTGGCTTGGGAGTGGAGAAGGAGAGGTTCTGAGATGCAAGGAATGGGTGGAGGGGTTAGATGGGCCACAATTAGAAATACACATTCAAGATAAACACTAGGAAAAAAAAAAAGAATGTCATTACAAATGAAGTTATGTACACATGCAGTTTTATTTTTATGAGACATAAAGTTTTCAAAACAAGAATATTGACTATGCATGAGACTTCTCATTTTGCTGCAGACACATTTTTAAAATTTATTTTTTTTTATTAACAACTTCCATGATTGTAAACAATATCCCATGGTAATGCCCTCCTTCCCCCACTTTCCCCTTTGAAACTCCATTCTCCATCATAATCTCCTCCTCCTCTCAATCAGACTCTCTTTTATTTTAATGTCATGACCTTTTCCTCCTATTGTGATGGTCTTGTTTAGGTAGAGTCAGGCACTGTGAGGTCGTGGATATTCAGGCCATTTTGTGTCTGGCAGAGCACGTTTTAAGGAGTCCTACCCTTCCTTTGGCTCTTACATTCTTTCCGCCACCTCTTCTGCAATGGACTCTGAGCCTTGGAATGTGTGATAGAGATGTTGGAGTGCTGAGCACTCCTCTGTCACTTCTTCCCAGCACCATGATGCCTTCTGACTCATGCCAAGGTCACCACCAACTGAAAAGAGAAGGTTCTCTACCAAAAGAGAGAGTAGCATTAATATATGGGTATAAACATAAAGGGAAGTGCTTACTGGGCACTTTAATGAGCATAGTAAATACATTTAGCCAGACAGCAGCAGGTGTTACACCCCTAGGGCTCATGACTATCCATGTTTTAGGTTTTCAGTATCAGGGATGTACTCCCTCCCATGGAGCACCTCCAATCCAATTACAGGGCAGTTGGTTTCCACCATGACAGACATGCCAATATTGCACCAGTTGGCTTATTTGGCCGGACTGGCCAAATATAAGGCTTGCAGTGTCCACTGTTGAGTATCTTCACTGGTGATTTCTCTCTCTCCCATTGAACTGCATGCAGAATGGCTTCTTCCAGCTTTCTGTCAGCTGGTCTACACGGAGAAGGTTCCAGCAAGATCTCTCAGTGTCCTTGCAGCCCAAGTATGTGGAGTCTTCAGCAATAGGGTCTTACTATCTATTCCTGGTGGGAAACCAAGGGCCTAAGCAATGGCCTGTAATGTTTTTAGGGCATCAGGGGCCTCCCTGGCCAACAACTCACTAGAAGGTATCCCATCCCTGGCACTAAAAATTTTCTAGTAACAATCTATGGCTCCTGCATGTCCAGTTATCCAAAAAAGTAGGTTTTGTTTATATCCTCTAACATTTTGATTAGGCCTCCCTCCACCTTTCCTTTACTCATTTCTTCCCCTGACCTCACGGGCCTTTTCACCCCCATTAATTTATTCTTCTATTTATATATATACAATATGATCCTATTAACTACCCCCTCCCTTCCTTTCTCTTTATATCTCTTTTCTATCTTACTGGCCTTTGCTACTGAGTTTTTTTCCTACTCAGAAGTCCAATCATATGTAGCTAGGATCCACATATGAGAGAGAACATGCAATGTTTGGTTTTCTGGGCCTGGGTTACCTCACTTAGTATAATCCTTTCCAGATCCATCCATTTTCCTGCAAATTTCATTACTTCAGTTTTCTTTACCACTGAGTAGAACTCCATTGTATAAATATGCCATATCTTCATTATCCACTCATCAGTTGAAGGACATCTAGGCTGGATCCATTTCCCAGCTATTGTGAATTGAGTGGCAATACACATAGTTGAGCAAGTATCTCTAAGGTAATGAGATGAGTCCTTAGGATATATGCCTAGGAGTGCTATAGCTGGTCATATGGTAGATCAATCTTTAGCTGTTTTAGGAACCTCCACACTGATTTCCACAATGGCTGGACCAGATTGCATTCCCACCAACAGTGTAGAAGGGTTCCTCTTTTTCTGCATCCTCGCCAGCATTTACGGTCATTTGTTTTCATGATGGTAGCCAATCTGACAGGAGTGAGATGGAATCTCAATGTAGTTTTAATCTGCATTTCCCTGATGACTAGGGATGTAGAACATTTTTTAGATGTTTATATGCCATCTTTAATTCTTCTTTTGAGAACTCTCTAGTTCCATAGCCCATTTTTTAATTGGGCTGTTTGATTTCTTATTATTTAACTTTTTGAGTTCTTTGTATATCCTAGCTATGAATCCTCTATCAGATATATAGCTGGCAAAGATTTTTTCCCACTCTGTAGGTTGCCTCTTTGCTTTATTCACATTGTCCTTTGCAGTACAAAATCTTTGTAATTTCATGAGGTCCCAGTGGTTAATCTGTGGTTTTATTGCCTGAGCAACTGGGGTTATATTCAGAAAGTCTTTGCCAAGACCAATATGTTGAAGGCTTTCCCCTACCTTTTCCTCTAGCAGTTTCAGAGTTTCAGGTTTGATGTTAAGGTCTTTAGTCCATTTGGACTTACTTCTTGTGCAAGGACAGAGAGAAGAATCTATTTTCATCCTTCTACAGATACATATCCAGTTTTCCCCGCACCATTTGCTGAAAAGACTGTGTCTTTTTTCCAATGAATATTTTTGGCATTTTTGTCAAATATCAGCTGGCTATAGCTACCCAGACTTACATCCACATCCTCTATTCTGTTCCATTGATCTACTTGTCTGCTTTTGTGCCAGTACCATGCTGTTTTTGTTACTATGGCTCTATAGTATAGGTTAAAATCAGATATGGTGATACCACCAGCCTTATTTTTGTTGCTCAGTATTGTTTTAGATATTTGAGATTTTTTGTGATTCCAAAGGAATTTTTGATTGTTTTTTTCTCTTTCCATGAAGCATGCCATTGGAATTTTGATAGGGATTGCATTAAATGCGTAGATTGCATTTGGTAAGATTGCCACATTCACAATATTGATTCTTCCAATCATGAACAAGGGTTGTCTTTCCATTTCCTAGTGTCTTCTGCAATTTCTCACTTGAGTGTTTTGAAGTTTTTATTGTAGAGATCCTGTACTTCCTTGGTTAGGTTTATTCCAAGGTATTTTATTTTATTTTATTTTATTTATTTGGTGCAATTGTGAATGGGAGTGATTCTCTGATTTCATCCTCTGTGTGTTTGTTGTTAGCATATAAGAAGGCTACTGATTTCTGTTTTTTTTTTTTTTTTTTTTTTTTTTTTTTTTTTTGTATCCTGCCACATGGCTATAGGTGTTTATTAGCTCTAACAGTTTGCTGGTAGTCTTTAGGGTCCTTCATGTATAGGTTCATGTCATCTCCAAATAATGATATCTTGATCTCTTCCTTTCCAATTTGTATCCCTTTTATGTGTGTCTCTTGCCTTATTGCTATGGCTAAGACTTCCAGTGCTATATTAAATAAAAGTGGGGACAGTGGACACGCTTGTCTTGTTCCTGATTTTAGTGGAAAAGCTTCAAGGTTTTCCCCATTTAGTAATATGTTGGCTGTAGGCTTGTAATAAATAGCATTTATTATGTTGAGATATGTTCCTTCTATTCCCAGTCTCTGCAGGACTTTTATCATGAAGGGATGTTGGATTTTGTCAAATGCTATTTCTGTATCTAATAAGATGATCATGTGAGTTTTGTCCTTCAGTCCATTTATATAATGTATTACATTTATTGATTTGCATATGTTGAACCATCCCTGTATCTCTGGGATAAAGCCTACTTGGTCAGGGTGAGTGATCTTTCTGATATATTCTTGTATTGTGTTTGCCAATATTTTGTTGAGAATTTTTCCATCTATGTTCATGAGGGAGATTGGTCTGTAAGTTTCTTTTTTTGTTCTATCTTTGCCTGGTTTTGGTATCAGGGTCATACTGGCTTCATAGAAGGAGTTTGGTAGGATTCCTTCTGTTTCTATTTTATGGAAAAATTTAAGAAGCAATGGTGTTAGTTCTTCCTTGAAGGTCTGGTAAAGTTCAGCAGTGAATCCACCTGGGCCTGGACTTTTTTTAGTTGGGAGATTTTTGACAACTGCTTGGATCTCCATACTTCTTATAGGTCTATTTAAGTGATTAATGTCATCTTGATTTAATTTAGTAGGTCATATAAAGCAAGGAAATCATACATTTCTTTCAGATTTTCATACTTAGTGGAGTATATGTTTTTATAGTATGTCCCTAGGATTTTTTTTTCATTTCTATGGTATCTGTTGTGATGCTGCCTTTTTCATCTCTAATTTTATTAATCTGTGTCTCTTCTCTCTTTCTTTTGGTCAGATTTGCTAAGGGTTTATTAATCTTGTTTATCCTTTCAAAGAACCAACTCTGTGCTTCATTGATTCTTTGGATTGTTTGTCTGGTTTCTATTTCATTAATTTCTTCCCTAATCTTTATTATTTCTTCCCACCTACTGAGTTTTGGTTTGCCTTGTTCTTCTTTATCCAAGGCTTTAATGTGAAGCATTAGTTCATTTACTTGAGACCTTTCTAATTTCTTAATATAGGCACTTAAAGCTATAAAGTTACCTCTTAGGACTGCCTTCATTGTGTCCCAAAGGTTTTGATATGCTGTGTTCTTATTATCATTTGACTTTATGGATTTTTTGATTTCCTTCTTGATTTCGTCATTGACCCATTCATCATTTAGTAGTGTATTGTTCAGTTTCCATGATTTTGTGTATAATCTATAGCTTTTCTTGCTATTGATTTGTAGTTTGATTCCATTGTGGTCAGATAGAATATAAGGAATTATTTCAATTTTCCTGTATTTGTTAAGATTTGCTTTGTGTCCTAATATATGGTGTATTTTAGAGAATATTCCATGTGCTGCTAAAAAGAATGTGTATTCTGTAGCGTTTGGATGAAATGTCCTTTATATATCTGTTAGGTCCATTTGTTCTATAACATCATTTAATCCAGATCTCTGTGTTTATTTTTTGCCGTGATGACCTGTGAATTGATGAGAGTGGGGTGTTGAAGGCACCCATTACAACTGTGTTTGGTGTTACCTGTGACCTTAGTTCTAATAGTGTTTGTTTGATGGAATTGGGAGCCTCCATGTTAGGTTCATATATGTTTAGGATTGTAATGTCCTCCTGTTGGAGTGTGCCTTTAATCAATATAAAGTAACCTTCCTTATCTTTCCTAACTAATGTTGGACTGAAGTCTACCTTGTCAGATATTTGGATAGCAACCCCTGCTTGTTTTCTAGGCCCATTTGCTTGAAACACCTTTTTGCAACCTTTCACCCTAAAATAATGTCTATCCTTTGTAGAAAGGTGAGTTTCTTGAAGGCAACAAATTGAAGGATCCTGCTGTTTAATCCAGTCTTCAAACTTATGTCTTTTGTTTGGCGCAGTGAGGCTGTTGATATTAAGAGATATTATTGAAAGGTGTGTATTTAGTTTTTCCATTTTTTGTAGTTCTTCCTGTTTTACCTTTGCTCTCTTGTATTAACTAATATTTGAATATGGTTTGTTTTTTCCAGGTTCCTTATATGTGTGCTTTTCTTTTTCTTCAGCATAGAGGATACTTTCAAGTTTATATGGATACATCATGTGTTGGTCCCAAATTTTTCCCTCTTCCCTGCCCCCATTCCACTGAGGGCTCTCCTCTGTGGGGTTGCTGGTATTCCCCAGGTGGTTGTGGATTATGTGTTGTGTGAGCAGCAGTCAGTAATTGGGAGGAAGATGCCTTTGGGTATGGCATCCCAACCTGTGGCTCTAACAATCTTTCTGCCTCCTCTTCCACAAAATTCCCTGAGTTGTGGTAGGTGTGTTTTAAGTTTACTTCAGTGATGAGCTCTTAGGAGCTCATCTGGATTTCTGCTTTGGCATGTGTTGAGTATCTTCAGCATCTGACTCCTTCACCCTGTCACTGATTGCCAGGCTCGCCAAGGAAGCAGCACTATTGCTCATCTACCAATTCCTCTGTGGGTTCACTTGGGCCTTGGTGGAAGTGTCAGGGGTGGTTTATCTCCTCAGGGCTCACTACCTTCTGAAAAAGAAAAACATATTCTCCAATGGAGAATGAAGGTAGCATAGGTTAAATGGAATAAGCATTTTTAATTTAGTGTGATTTTCATGGATGTAGGCCCTCTTTTGGCCAAAGACTAGTGGGAGCTTGTGTCACTGGACACCATAATCTTGGTCTCCATAGTATTTGACCTGGTTCCCAGTTCCAGCTATAGGTTCCTTTCCACTGATTGGATCTCTTAGCCAATCAGAAAGCCATCAGGTACCCACCAAGGCTGTGTGCCACCATTGTACTGGCATGTACTTCTTTTCAGGCTGGTAGCTTCTGAGTAGCTTTGACCCCTGCCTGCTCACACTGTTGTTAATCACTTTCCCCCAGTAGTTCAGGTAAAGCTTTCCAGAACTAGACAGGTTAACAATCTGGGGACTGGCTTCCTTTGGGATTGCAGCTGGCTCTTTTGGTGTTCTGAGTCAGCAGCATATGGTGTCTTCAGCAATAAGGTCTTACCTTTTACCTCATGTGGTTAATCAAGTGCTTTGACAGGTGCCTGTACTGTTTTGGGGACCTAGTAGGACTCTCCAATCAACAATTAAAAGTGCACAACAACTGATTTCTGGTACTGGGAGTTACAGGCCAGAGCCAAATATTTTAAGATGATGCTTCATCCCACTCTCTCCAGAGCCCTTCTTTACAGAGAATCCCCTCCCCCCATACTCCTGTTGAGGGTTAAATCTTTTAGTCTACCTTCAAGGAGAAAGGTTCTATGATGTCACTTCACTTTGGGTTTAATTCTGTGTTTATTTCCCCCATCCCCTCCCACTAAGCCCTCTCATCCTTGATGTCTGGGCCTTGAATTGCCTGTCAGGCATGCCAGCAACTCACGCCATTCCAGGTTAGGAGCCACTGATGAGAGCATGTGACATTTGCCTTCCTGTGATTGTATGTGTTTAGTGATTATGATCTGTTCCAAGTCCATCCATTGTCCTACAAATTTCATTGTATCCTTTTTTCATTACTGCTGAGTAGAATATACCACAACTTTATTTTCCACATGTCCAATGATGGGTACCTGGGTTGATTCAATTTCTTAGGTATTGTGAATTGAGCAGCTATAAACATGGTTTAGCAAGTATCTCTACACTGTAGTGTGGACCCTTTAGGGTAAATGCCCAGTAGGGTAATAACTCGGTCTGTTGGTAATTTTCCTTATTGATTGAATTTCCTTATTGATTTCCATAGTGTATGTACTAGTTTGCATTCCCACCAGCAATGAACGAGAGCTCCTCTTTCCCCACATCTTTGCCAACATTTATTATAGTTTGATTTTTGGTTTTAATGATTGCCATCCTGGCTGGAATAAGGTGGAAACTCATAGTTGTTATAATTTGCATTTCCCTCCTGGTTAAGGATGTTGAACATTTTCTTAAGTGTGTACTAGCCTTTTGTATTTCTTCCTCTGAGAACTCTATATTCACTTCTCTGCCCCATTCTTTTTGTTTTTTTTTAATGTATAATTTTTTATTGACATCTATACTTATAGATAATAAACCATGATAATTCCCTCCCCTCCCCTACTTACCCCTTCACAATCCCACACTCCATCATATACCTTCCCTCTCTCCATTAGTCATTTATTTTGATGTCATTATCTTTTTACCCTATTATGAGGGTCTTGTGAAGGTATTGCTAGGCACTGTGAGGTCATGGATATCGAGGCCAATTTCTATCTAGATGGTTTCATTGTAAGACTTATACCCTTCTTTGGCTCTTACGTTCTTTCCGCCACCTCTTCCACAATGGACCCTGAGCCTTGGAGAGTGTGATACAGATGTTTCAGTGCTGGACACTTCTTCGTCACTTCTTCTCAGTGTTCACCGCCATCTGAAAAGAGAAGCTTCTCTAACCAAAAGTGAGAGTAGCATTGATATATGAATATGATCATTAAGTGTACTGCTTATAGGGCAGTTTGGTGAGCATGATGTATGCAAAACAAGAGAAAGTTTTACACCTCTAAGGCTCATGACCTTCCCTGCCATAGGCTTTTGAGTAGGTTTTCAGTACTAGTCATGTATTCCCTCCCATAGAGTGGTCCTCCAGCCCAATTAGAGAGCAGTTGGTTTCCCCCAGAGCAGACTTGCCACTATTGCACCCTTTCAGTCATTTGGCCTATATGGCCAAACTTGAGGCTTCCAGTGTCCACTGTTTTCACCACTGATAACTTCTGTCTCCCATAGGGCTGCATGCAGTACAGTTTTTTCCAGCTTTCAGTTGGCTAGTCTACAGGGGAAATGCTTTCAACTCAGACCCAGCTTGATTTCTCAGTGACCTTGCCACCAAGGAATGTGGAATCTTCAGCAAAAGGGTCTTATCATCTGTTTCTAGTGGAAACCAAGAGCACTGGAAATAGCCTGTAATGTTTTGGAAGCAACAGGGACCTCCCTAGCCAACAACTCAATGGAAGATATTCCATCCCTGGCACTGAAAATTGTCTAGTAACACTCTATGGCTTCTGGATGTGCCATTATCCAAAAAAGTAGGCTTTCATGTGTTTTATTCAGAATATTTTGAATTTTGATTGATCGTCCCCCTCACCTTTCTTTGATTCCATCTCTTCCCCTGGCCTCTATTAGGCCATTCCACTCCCTTTAATCTGTTCTTCTACTCACATATATACAATACCATCTCCTTAAGTCCTTCCCTCTCCTCCCTCCCTTATAGCCTTTTTCTAGCTTACTGGCCTGTGCTGCTGATTTTTGGTTCCAACTCACACACAAGTCTAAACATTTGTAGCTAAGATTCACATTTGAGAGAGAATATGTGACATTTGACTTTCTGGGCCTGAGTTACCTCACTTAGTATAATCCTTTCCAGATCCATCCACTTCCCTGCAAATTTGAAAATTTCATTTTTCTTTACCCCTGAGTAGAACTCCATCGTGTAAATGTACCACATCTTCATTATCTACTCATCAGTTGAGGGACATCCAGGCTGGTTCCATTTCCTAGCTATTGTAAATAAAGCAGCAATAAACATGGTTGTGCACAATCTCTAAGGTGGTGGGAAGAGCCCAGAGGATATAGGCCTAGGAGTGCTATAGCTGGGTCATATGGTAAATCTATTTTTAGCTGTCTCAAAACCCTCTACACTGATTCCCACAATGGCTGTACCAGACTACATTCCCACCAACAGTGTAGAAGGGTTCCCCTTTTTCTGCATCCTTACCAACATTTATTGTCATTTGCTTTCTTGATGATAGCCATTCTGACAGGAGTGAGATGGAATCTCAAAGTAGTTTTAATTTGCATTTCCCTGATGGCTAAGGATGTAGAACACTTATTAAAATATTTATATGCCTTCCATATTTTTTTCTTTTGAGAACTCTCTACTTTGTTCCATAGCCCAGTTTTTAATTGGGTTTTTTGATTTCTTATTGTTTTGTTTTTTGAGTTCTTTGTATATTCTGTATATTAATCCTCTGTCAGATATATAGCTGGCAAAGATTTTCTCCCATTCTATAGGTTATTTCTTTGCTCTATTCACAGTGTCCTTTGCTGTACAAAAGCTCTGTAGTTTTATGAGAGTCCAGTGGTTGATTAGTGGTTTTATTTCCTGAGCAACTGGGGTTATGTTCAGAAAGTAATTGCCTATGCCAATATGTTAAAGTTTCCCTTACTTTTTCTTCTAGCAGTTTTAGAGTTTCAGGTCTGATATTAAGGTCCTTGCTGTGTTTGGATTTGATCCTTGTACGTGAAGAGAGGCAAGGATCTTTTTTCATCCTTCTACATATAGATATCCAGTTTTCCCAGCACCACTTGTTGAAGAGGTTGTCTTTTCTCCAATGATTTGGGGGGGGGTCATTTGTGTCAAAAAAGGATGGCTATAGCTGCCTAGACTAACATCTGGGTCCTCCATTCTATTCCATTGATCTACATGTCTGTCTTTGTGCCAGTACCATGCTGTTTTGTTAGTATGGATTTGTAATATAGCTTAAAATCAGGTATGGTGATACCACCAGCCTTATTTTTGTTGCTCAAAATTGTTTTGGCTATTCAAGGGTTTTTGTGCTTCCAAATGAATTTTAGGATTTTTTTTCTATTTCCATGAAAAATGCCATTAGAATTTTAGTGGGGATTACATTAAATGTGTAGATTGCTTTTGGTAAAATTGCCATCTTCACAATATTGATTCTTCCAATCCAAGATCATGGAATTTCTTTCCATTTCCTAGTGTCTTCTGCAATTTCTTGTTTGAGGTTTTTTTTTTTTTTTTAAGATTTCATTGTAGAGACCTTACACTTCCTTGGTTAGTTTATTCCAAGGTACTTTATTTATTTTATTTTATTTTATTTTATTTTATTTTATTTTATTTTATTTTATTTTATTTTATTTTATTTGAGGCAATTGTGAATGGGAGAGATTCCCTGATTTCATCCTCTGCATGCTGGTTGTTAGTATATAGGAAAGCTACTCATTTCTATCTGTTTATTTTGTATCCTGCTATGTTGCTAAAAGGGTTTACCAGCTCTAACAGTTTGCTGGTAGTCTTTAGGGTCCTTTATGTATAGAATAACATCTGCAAGTAAGGACAATTTATCTCTTCCTTTCAAATTTGTATCCCTTTTATGAGTGTCTCTTGCCCTAGTGCTATAGCTAAGACTTCCAGTACTATATTAAATAAAAGTTGGGAGAGTGGACACCCTTGTTTGTTCCTGAGTTTAGTGTAAAGGCTTCAAGTTTTTCCCATTTAGTATTATGTTGGCTGTAGATTTATCATAGTCTTTATTATGTTGAAGTATGTTCCTTCTATTCCCAGTTTCTGTAGGACTTACCATGAAGGGATGTTGGATTTTGTCAAATGCCTGTTCTCTATCTACTGAGATGGTCATTTAATTTTTGTCCTTCAGTCCATTTATATAGTGTATTCCAGTTATCAATATGCATATGTTGAACCATCCCTGCCTCTCTGGGATAAAGCCTACTTTGTCAGGGTGAATGATCTTTCTGATATATTCTTGTATTCTGTTTGCCAATATTTTGTTCAGAATTTTTGCATCTATATTCATGAGGGAGATTGGTCTGTAATTTTCTTCTTTTGTCCTAACTTTGTCTGTTTTTGGTATCAGGGTGATGCTGGCTTCATAGAAGGAGTTCGTTACAATTCCTTCCTTTTATATTTTATGGAAAAGTTTGAGAAGCAGTAGTGTTAGTTCTTCCACGAAGGTCTGGTAAAATTCACCAGAGAATCCATTTGGGCCTGGACTATTTTTAGTTGGGAGACTTTATAACTACTTGGGTTTCTGTTCTTGTTATAGGTATATTTAAATGGTTTATCTCATCTGGATTTAATTTTGGTAGGTCACATGAATCAAAGAAATAATCTATTTCTTTCAGATTTCCCAATTTAGAGGTGTATATATTCTTAAAGTCTGTCCTTATGATTTTCTGAATTTCTTTGGTGTCTGTTGTAATGGTGCCTTTTTTCATCTCTAATTTTATTAATTTTTGTTTCTTCTTTCTTTCTTATGGACAGATTTGCTAAGGGTTTGTCAAATCTTGTTTCCCCTTTCAAAGAACCAACTTTTGTTTCATTGATTCTTTGTATATATTGTTTTTTGGTTTCTAGTTCATTGATTTCTGCCTTAATCTTTATTATTTCTTCCCATCTACTGAGTTTTGGTTTATCTTGTTCTTTTATTTCCAAGGCCTTAAGGTGGTTGTTTATTTGCGACCTTTCTAATTTCTTTTTTTTTATTTATGAATTTAAGAGAGAGAGAGAGATAATGGGCATGTCAGGGCCTCTAGCCACTGCAAACAAACTCCAGATGCATGTGCCCCCTTGTGCATCTGGCTTATGTGGGTCCTGGGGAGTTGAACCTGGGTCCTTTGGCTTTGCAGGAAAACACCTTAATCACTAAGCCTTCTCTCTAGCTCTACTTTCTTAATATAGACACTTAAAGCTATAAGTTGTCCTCTTAGGACTGCCTTCATTGTGTCCCAAAAGTTTTGGTGTGTTGTGTTCTCATTATCATTTGATTCTATGAATTTTTAAATTTCCTGTTTGATTTCTTCAGTGACCCAGTCATCATTCAGTAATGTACTGTTTAGTCTCTATGATATATATATGCTCTGTAGTTTTTCTTGATGCTGATTTGTAGTTTAATCCCATTGTGTTCATATTGAATACAAGGAATTATTTCAATTTTCCTGTATTTGTTAAGATTTGCTTTGTGTTCTAATATATGTCTGTTTTAGAGAATGTTCCAAGTGCTGCTGAGAAAAAAAAAATTGTGTATTCTGTAGCATTTGTTCTGTAGATATCTATTAGGTCCATTTGTTCTATGACACCATTTAATGCAGATGTCTCTCTGTTTATTTTTTTTGGGATGATATGTCAATAGATGAGAGTTGGATGCTGAAGTCACCCACTACAATTGTGCTTGGTTTTATCTGTGACCTTAAGTCTAATACTGTTTGTTTGATGAAATTGGGAGTACCCATGTGTGGTGGTTTGATTCAGGTGTCCCCCATAAACTTGGGTGTTCCCAGCTGATGGGACTTAATGCTTCCTGGAGGGAGTGTATTGTTGGGGGCGGGCTTATTGATGTTATAGCCGCTTTCCCCATGCCAGTGTTCAGCACACTCTCTTGTTGCTATTGTCCACCTTATGTTGGCCAGGGGGTGATGTTCACCCTATGCTCATGCCATCATTTTCCCCTGCCACCATGGAGCTTCCCCTTGAGCCTGTAAGCCAAAATAACTTTTTGTTCCCAGAAGCTGCTCTTGGCTGGGTGATTTCTACTAGCAATGTGAACCTGAATGCAACACCATGTTAGGTGCATATATATTTAGAATTGTAATGTCTTCCTGTTGAATTTTCCTTTACTCAATATGAAGTGACCTTCTTTATCTTTCCTCACTAACATTGGTTTGAAGTCTATCCTATCAGATATTAGGTTAGCAACACCTGCTTGTTTCCTAGGCTCATTTGCTTGGAATACTATTTTTTATCCTTTCACCCTAAGATAGTGTTTGTCTTTTATGGAGAGATGAGTTTCTTGGAGGCAACAAACAGAATGATCTTGCCTTTTAATCCAATCTGTAAAACTGTGTCTTTTGGTTGGAGCATTGAGACCATTGATATTAAGAGTTATTATCAAAAGGTATGTATTTGTACTCAACATTCTTTTTATTTTGTAGTACTTCCTTTTTGCCCTTTACTCTCTTGTATTAAGTGTTATTTGAGTATGATTTGTTTTTCCCTGTTTCCTCATATGTATGTTTTCCTTTCTCTTCAGCATGGAGGTTCCCTTCAAGCATTTTCTGTGGAGATGGCTTAGTTGTCATATAATTCCTTTAGCCTGTTTTTGTAGTGGAATGTCCTTATTTCTCCATCAATTTGGATGGATAGCTTTGTTGGGTATTCTTGTTTAACAGTTGTCTTTCAGAACTTGGAATACATCTTTTCAAGCACTTCTGGCTTTTAAAGTTTGTGTTGACTAATCTGCTCTTATCCTGATGGGCTTGTCTTTATAAATGACTTGCTTTTTCTATCTAACTGCTTTCAATATATGTATTTTTTATCTTTGGTTTGTGTGTTTGGTAATTTAATTATGGCAAGGAGAGTTCTTTCCAGGTTTTATCTGTTCGGTGTTCTAAAGGCTTCCTATATCTGCACTGGCATCTCTTTCCCAATTTAGGGAAAATTTTTCTTCTATGATTTTGTTGAAAACATCTACTATGTCTTTGGAGTGAAATTCTTCTCCTTCTACCCTGAACTCTTTATCTTTGATATTTTCATAGTGTCCCAAATATCTTTATATTCTGATTCATGCCTTCCTATTAGCTTCTCTTTCCCTTTGTTGGACTGTATTAGATCTTCCACCTGGTCTTCTAGTTTAGATATTCTGTTCTTTCCTTCATCCATTCTTCTGGTGAGACTTTCTACAGATTTTTTTTATTTGACTTAACTGTGGTTTTCATTGCTAGTATTTCTGGCTTTTAAAAACTTATTTCTAGTTCCTTATTCATGTCTTGTATTGACCTCCTTATTTCATTAAATTGGTTTCCTGTGTATTCTTTAATTCCTTTGATTTCCTCTTTGATTTCCTTGCGCATATTTATAATCATTCTTTTGAAATATTTCTCAGGCATTGCCTCTAAATTAGTCTGACTGGAGGTCGTTTCTGATAGATTTATAATTTTTGGTGAATTTATATTGTCTTGACTTTTTGTGTTTCTTGTATTATATTATAGAGATTTTTGCATCTTGGATTAATTTGATGCTTGTGTTTTCTAATTATCTGCAGTATTATTAGGTGTATCAATCAGTCTGATGTTATATATCTTCAGGGTGCTAAGTTTGCTCTTAAAAGACTCTCAGAGTAACCACAAAAGTGACCCTGGGTGTTGGGTTTGCCTGCTCTGTGAGTATTCTAGTAGGCTGGGTGGAACAAAATACAGGCAAATTCTAAAATTTAACTGAACAATATACACATTCAATGAAAACCAGGACAGAGTATGTATGCAACAGTATGTATTACAACAAACAGATCCTCTCACAAAGTCATTTCCCTAAGGATGTGTGTTGTCCCACACCCTTAATCCTGTGAACTGGGAGGCTGAGATTTCTGGTCTGTAGAGGGTTCCAAGGTCAGCTTACAGCCATCTGAGACCCTGCCCCAATGAATGGCAGAAGAGGAGACAAAGGCAGTATAAATCAGGAAGCAACAAATGACAAGCCCAAAATATAGCTTAGTTAAGAATGGCAAATCTGACTATCCATCAGATCTAACACATAATTTACCCTGACATGGAAGGTGCAACTAGTACTTCTGATGCAAGCCTATATACCAGGCTTTTTGGCAGGTACTGTCCTGTTGTAAGCTCAGTTCCTTTTTGGAATGGCTTTGGTCTCAGCTATGATGAGTGCCCACTTAAGTACCTCTTTGCTGTGCTGTGGACTCAGGTAAACTGGTTGGATCAGTGGGTCACTGCTGTGATAGCCTGTGCCTAGTGCTCTGTAGCTGAATTTCCTTTCCCAGGTCTCTGGTGCTTGCTGCCACTTGCACTGTTGGCGGGGGGAGGGAAGCTGTTCATGGTGGCTGAAGTTCTCCCACTGGTCCTTGTGGTCCTCTTCCACATGAACTGCTCCACTGGTCCCTGCTGTCCTCCCCTTCAATTTTCTTGAGTTTGTGAGGAGGCTGGAATGAGTAAAAAATCCCCTCACCTGGCTTTTACTGCGGCTCAGGCCAAGCTCGGCAACATCATAGTGGGGACTTGGTGCCACTGCTGGAGCCACTTCTTGCTTCTGTGGTCTCTGGATGCTCTGGATCTACCCTACTTCTCTACTGTGGTTGATAATTTCTTATACCCCTTCCCTTTTGTCTGTTCAAAGGTTTTTTAGCTTCATGAGATCCCATTGTTTGAGTGATTGTTTTATTTCCTGGGATACTGAGATATTGTTGAGGAAATCTTTCCCCACTCCTATATCACGCAGAGTTCCTGCTATTTTTTCTTCAAGTAATTGAAGAGTTTCAGGTGTTATATTGAGGCTACTGATTGTTGTGTTGATTTTGTGTAGTACCACTTTGTTGAAGTCATTAATCACCTTTAAAAGTTTTGAGGTGGAATCTTTCGTGTCACTTATGTATAGGATCATGTCATCTGCAAAGAGGGCTAATATGACTTCTTCTTTTCCAATTTGTATCCCTTTTATATCTCTCTCCTGTCTTATTGCTTGGGCTATGACTTCTAGTTATATGTTGAAGAGCAGTGGTGAGAGTGGGCACTGCTGCCAATGGGAACTCCTTGTGTTTTTCACCATTATGTATTATTTAGGCTTTAGGTGCTTTATATATTGCCAGTTCTCCCCAGCATTTTGATTATAAAGTGATGTTGTATTTTGTATTTATTGGAGTCCTTATCTGCAGCTATTGAAATGATCATATGGTCCTTGTGATTAAGTTTATTTATGTGGTGTATTATTTTAACTGATTTGTGTATGTTGAATCATCCCTGCATCCCTGGGATGAAGCCTACTTGATCAAGGTAGATGATACTTTTGATGTGATATTGAATCCAGTTTGTGAGGATTTTGTTCAGGATCTTTGCATCTAAGTTCATCAGGGATATAGGCCTATAGTTTTCTTATTGTATCTCTTTCTGATTTTGGTATTAGAGTGATGCTAGATTCATAAAGAGTTGGGGAAATTCCCTGTTCTCCAGTTATGTGAAACAGTTCAAAATAAGGGTGTTGCAGTTCTTTTTTTTATTGGTTTTCTCAGGTGGGGTCTTGCTCTAGCTCAGGCTGACCTGGAATTCACTATGTCATCTCAGGGTGACCTTGAACTCACAGCAATCCTCTTACCTCTGCATCCCAAGTGCTAGGATTAAAGGCATGTACCACCATGCCAGGCCTGCAGTTCTTTAGTAAAGGTTTGATAGAATTTGGCTGAATAGCCATCTGGTCCTGGACTTTTTTGAGGGGAGATTTTTTATTATATTTTTAATCTTGATGGATATGATAGGTTTTTTTAGGAGACTAATATGCTCTGAATTTAGTTTTTGTAGGTGATATGTGTCGAGAAATTCATCCTTTTCTTCCAGATTATCCAATTTTTTGGTATAGAGGTTTTAGAAGTATGTCCTGATGATTCTTTCAATTTCATTGATGTGTGTTGTGACCTCTCCCTTTTAATTTCTGATTTGTTAATTTGATACTTCTTTTTCATTTGATCAAATTGGCCATGGGTTTATCAATCTTGTTTATTTTTTTTCAAAGAAACAGCTCTTCATCAATTTTCTTATTTATTTATTTATTTATTTTAGTTTCTGATTAATTCTTGCTCTGATCTTAATTATTTCTTTACATCTGGAGCTCTTGGGATTGGATTGTTCTTGTTTGTCCAATACCTTTAGGTGGAAGGTTAAGTTATTGACTTGAGATCTGTCATCGTTATGAGGCATTTATTACTATGAATTTTTCCACTAATACTGCCTTCATTGTGTCCCATAATGTTTTGTATGTTGTGTTTTCATTATCATTCTGTTCTAAAATTTTACAGTTTCCCTTTTGATTTCTTTTTTTAAAGACTTTTATTATTATTATTTATTTGAGAGTGACAGACGGAGAAAGAAAGAGGCAGATAGAGAGAGAGAGAATGGGCACATGTCAGGGCCTCCAGCCACTGCAAACGAACTCCAGACGCGTGCGCCCCCTTGTGCATCTTGCTAACATGGGTCCTGGGGAATCAAGCCTCGAACCAGGGTCCTCAGGCTTCACGGGCAAGCACTTAACCACTAAGCCATCTCTCCAGCCCTTTTTAAAAATATTATTATTATTATTATTATTATTTATTTGAGAGCAACAGACAAAGAAAGAGGCAGATAGACAGCCTTTTGATTTCTTCCACAACCATTCTTTGTTTAAAATATATTGTTCAGTCTCCAGGAGCTGGTGGAATTCCATGTGTCTCATATTGTTAATTTCTAGTTTTAAAGCATTGTGATCTGATTTGATGCAGGAAGTTACATCAATTGCCTAAATTTATGGAGGCTTTGTTCAGGAAGTCTTTTTCCATTCCTATATGGAAAGTACTTCCTAAATTTTCTTCCAGTAGTATACAAGTTTCTTGTGTTATATTGAGATCTTTGATCCATTTGGACTTGAGTGTAGTGCATGGTGAAATGTGTGGATCAAGTTTCAGTTTCCTGCATGCTTTATGGCCTGATATATGATCTATCTTGGAGAAGGTTCCATAGGCTGCTGAGATGTATGTGTATTCTGTAGAATTGGGGTAGAATGTTCGGTAGATGTCCTTTAGGTCTAGTTGACCTATGGTGTTGTTGAGCTCTATTATTTCCCTATTGATTTTCTGCTTGAATGATATGTCTGTTGTTGATAGTGGAGAGTATTGAAGTACTCAGCTATGGTTGTGTTGGCATTTATTTCTGTTTTGTTGTCAAGTGCTTTTGTTTTATAAACTGTTGTGCACCTGTGTTCTGTTCATATAGATTTATGATAGTGATGTCCTCTTTTTGGATCATTCCCTTGATGAATAAGAAGTGCCTTTCTTTGTCCTTTTAGATTACTTTTGAAGTCCATTTTATCATTTATTAATATAGTCACATCCACTTGTTTATTATTTCTATTTGTTTGGAATAACATTGCCTATCCTTTTACCCTGAGGAGGTATCTGATTTTAATGGTGAGATGGGTTTCTTGAAGACAGCAGATAGAAAGTTCCATTTTGCTGATCATCTCTGTTAAGTTGTGTCTTTTTGATCAGTGTGTTAATGTTACACACAGTTAGGACCTTAATATTTAAGGTTATAACTGTGAGGGTTGTATTAATCCCTGCCATGTGGGGATGCTTTTCTTGGGCTTTAACTTTAAAAATTATTTTTAATTATTTATTTATTTATGAGGGAGAGGGAGAGAGAATGGGTGCACCAGGGCCTCCAGCCACTGCAAACAAACTCCAGATACATGTACCACCTTGTACATCTCTGGTTTATGTAGGTACTGGGGAATCGAGCCTCAAACTGGGGCCCTTAGGCATCACAGGCAAGCACTTAATCACTAATCCATCTCTCCAGCCCAGAGCTTTTACCTTTTTATGCCTGCTCTAGTTTTAGTTATTGTGATATTCTTTTTGGCTCTTGAGATTGGTTGTTTGACTCTTCTGTGTGGAGTATTCCTTGAAGTATTCTCTGTAGTTTTGTCTTTGTGTTCATATAATCATAGAGTTGGCTTTTATAATGGAAAGTTTTCCTTTCACCATCTACTGTGAAGGATACTTTCACTGAGTACAGTAGTTTGGGTTGGAAGCCATATTTTTTTAGACTTTTAAGTGCTCCCTTCAAGGCCTTTATATCTTGAATGGTTTCCACTGAGAAATCTGATGTAATTCCTATGGGATTTCCTTTTCATGTATGAGTTGGGTTTCTTTTTGTTGTTTTGTTTTGACTCATGAACTGTTTCTTCTGTCTTGTTTTCTAGCTCTGATGTTCTGTCCTCCACATGATTAACTCTGAGTGAGGTTTTCTGAAGAGGCTTTCACAATCTCTACTTGGTTTGTATTTTCTGTTGTCTTTTTCTGTATAGTATCCAGCCCTTTGTCAAGTTTCAATTTTAAGTCATGTTTTCTTTTTCTTAATGCTTTTTGAAATTCATCATTACATTTCATTATGTTTTCATCAAGCTTAACCAGCTGGCTATTGAGAGCCTCTAATTTTTGGCTTACCTTTAGTTCATTTCTCTCTTTTACGGTCTCTCCAGTTTTCATCAATTAAGTTAACCCTAGTGAAGACATCTGTGTGCATTTATGCAATTCTTGGGTGTTTTTGTTGATTTTCTTACAGTTCTGCAATTTGCTTGGTAGGGGTCACATAGCTTGTTGTGTTTTTGTTTTAAGAATCTATTCCTGTTGTCTCCTCTATGTTTTCCTTGGAGACTTCCACTGTGGGACTAGGTAACCTTGTTGGAGATCTCCAAATTTGTTGTTTCATGTTGTATTTTTTTGTGTTGGGGGTCTACCCATCTTAGTGTGGAAGTTTTATTTAAGGAGGAAGCAAGAATTTTCCCTTGTGTCTTCAGTGTTCTGTTTTGCATTTGAATAGAATAGACATGTGATGGCTTTGTATTTATGGATGAGCAGGTTGTGGAGGGCATAAGTACACCAGCAGCTCTGGGCTGGTGCTGAATACCTAAGGTGGGATTGGAGTTCTGGGATTTCTTTCACCTGTTCTCAGCTGTGTCTTACCAGTGACTCAGAGGCTCTAGCACTTGCCCTTGCTCCCTTTCTGTACCCAGATGGGCAGGTTATATAGGATTCACTAGTTCCCCCTGGCATGTGGTTGTCTAATATTCCTTTGCTCCCCTTATAGGGCTGAGGTAATGCCCTAGGTAGTTACTTGGAGGGGGCATGATGGTAAAGAGATGGTGAGTGTGGCTGGCCTCCATAGACCAGGTGGGATCAGGATATTGGATGCTGTAGGGGAGACAGGGATGCAGTCAAGGGGCTCACACAAAGGTACCTGCAGGCAGAACAGGGTGTAGAGGGGCCGCAAACTTGATGAGACATGTGCATGGTGGAGAGGCTCACTCAGTGGCACCTGTGGGCCAGTGCACCAAGGCAGTGAGACAGGGACATGCATGTGGGCCAAGGGGCCCACTCAAGCACCTGTGGACCAGCTCACCAGTTGGTGAGACGGGTGTGCACCAGGCAGAGGGGCACACTCAGGAGGCCTGCAGGCAGCACAGTGGTGAACCTGATCAGTGAGACAGGGGCTTGCAGGCTGCAAGTGGTGAGGGGGACAAAAGGGTCTAGTAGACTACCTCAGAGTGTAGAAAACAGCAGCTTCCCAACTGTTGCCCCTTTCCCATGCCTGCCAAGTGGAGGTCTGCTAAGATCTTCTTGTGGTGGTGTCCATAATTCTTGTCTAGTATTACCCCAGGAGCTGAAGCGTGGGTAGGAGACCACCATCTTGATGAGAAGTCAAACATATTTTTTGTAGTTATAAAATATTTTATGTTCAAATATCCCTCTTTTCTTTGTCATCTTAACTGAATTTTAAGTAAAACTGTTTTCCCCTATATGCTTAAGCTACAGACAAGATTTGATAAATATACATTTATACATATAAATTTTAAGTATGAATGCTAAATTATAGATTAAATTTGAAGAGCCTGCTACAAAGGTTAATTTATTTAATTCATAAAATATTTGATTGAAGATACTTTCAGTTGAAAAAAAAAGGATAGTCATTTCTTGCTTCTAAACAATTACTATTTTGTTTTTGACTCTGCTATCTTTGTGCTCTAAATACTCACATTACACAGACCTTCCTACAAGTGCTACATTCCTGAAAAGTGTGTGAAAATGTGTAAGGCTTAAACCAGAGTTCCTGCTTATTTTCATTCAAACATTATCTTCCAAAAATATCCAACTGGAAGGGACAGAGGATCTGAGTCATCCAAGTGAACACAGGTCTTCATATTCAAGACAGGGTTTACCATTGCCCTGTTTTTCAACTCCCTATTCACTATTCTCTGGGCAACATTTCTTTGGTTGCTTGGTTCTACTAATTGTAAAAGCTTAAGGCACATGTTAGAAGAGATAATTTATTAGTGTGGCAGTCCCTTCCTTACCCTAGCTTCTCAGAGCCCGCCTGGGTCAGAGCCCTTTAGAGGGCCAAGCTTTCTTACCTGAATGTGACCTGCTACCTGAGCTCCTTTAGTACAATACATTGGGTACATAACAGGAGATATCCTCAAAAATAAACACCTTCATGTGGCACCTTCAGGAGATGAGGGTGAGAGGCTTCCACTGACAAACATGATGTTTCAGTTACCCACATTAGCAAAGTTACTTGATGCACTTATTCCCTATGAACAATGTATGCTTAGCTAGCCTGTTTAAAGACTTCTTTATTAAAGAGTGAAAGAAAGCTGATGGCCAGGATTTAGGGGGTGTCATAGTCAGGGCCACATCGCTGGAATGAACCTCCAGACCAGACACAGTTCATGGGAGGAGGGGATTTATTTGAAGCTTAGAGATTCAAGGGAGGTTCCATAATGATGGAAGAAGCTGGCCCCCTTTTTCAGTTCCACTCAGAGAAGGAACCACCACCAAAAGCAAGCACACTCTGGGAACCCCAGGCAGAGCTCAAGCATTCTGCATTACTTAGCCTGTTCATAGATCAACCCCCAGGAATACCATAGGGCTGGACCCCAGGATCTATCCACAGTGACACCTCTTCCAGCCAGGCAGCTGAAATCCAAGTTACAGCCTTAATAAAACATTTGAGTCTATTGGGAGACATAAATTCAAATGACCACAGGGTGTGACTACTGAAAAAAGACCATAAGGCCAGAGTTCACTTTGTACCATAACTGGCATCTTGTGATAGGGGTCTACCTATAAGGCAAGGTATAGAGAGATAGCATCAAAATAAATATAATTAGTACATAAGTTATAAAAGCCAATGGAGAAAATGGTAATATTTTTTCTTGTGATGCTGGGGATGACACCCATTTCCTGGTCCATGCAAGGCAAGCACTCTCCCACTACGCTTCATCCCAGCCCAAAGTAAACAAACAAAAACCCAAATTATTTTATAGTATTGTCTTTAAACTAGAAATTTCAAATGTTCATGTTGTCTCACTCAAGAACACCATTTTAACCCTGTGTTGTTTCCTCTCTAAAACAAGAGCAGGAACATTCCATGCTTAGTAAACGTGTCTTAGCTTTGGTTTAGGGCCACTGGGGAAGACTAGGGAAAGAAGAAGGCAGCTGAACCTGAGATGAGGCTCTGAGAAGGACAGTGATTACAACAGTTCTCAGCCACATGTGGCCATTCACTGAGCAGAGACAGTCCTGCTTTGGTCCTGCTTCAGTATACTGACTATCACAGCCAGTTCACCATGGTGAGCAACAGCACTCTTCAGAGTCACTAATCCAGTACAACAGCCAGTCACGGTAACTTTCTCTGTGAGGTAGGTCATCATTATAAGCCTCACTTCCACACTACTACTGTACTTTTAACAGAGAAATTTCTTAAGGGCTGCTATGGTGATTGACATAGTTTGGTCTGTTACAGAATTCTTAAGACCACTATATTTTTCAGTCAGTACTTTTTTTTTTTTTCCTGTAGTGGGATCTGTGTCTTTAAATTTTTAGAAGAACTCAAACGTCTAAGAAACAAAAAAGACATTAATGCAAGTTTGGAGAAGCATCTGATATACCAACAAAGCTATTTAGAAGATAAAAATTTTATACTGAATCACTACTTATAGTTATTTTATGTTAACCTCAGCATTCATTGAACTATCTTCAAATGTTTATATACTGAAGCTCAGATCTGAAAGTTGTTTCCTTACTGGCTAGGGCTCTACTATCACATAGGACTTTAGATAGGACTGAGCAGTCCTGGTGGCCTCTTCTACTTGGTATGTTCTGTCTCCTTTGCCTGTGATCAGGTGCTTTCACTACGAAACACCTCTGTGGACCTTGTTCCAAGCTCTCATCAATAGGAAAAGGTCTTGATCAAGCAAATGCCTTTATAGTTATTTATAAGTTGAAGTTCAATACATTTATAAAATAAAGTAAAATACATTTTAGTTTCCATAAAAGGGTACCTTTACCCTTTTGCCCTTGAAATGAATAGGTTCTATTGACTACTTCCTAGGCTCAAAAAATCCTGAGGTTTGTGTTCACAGCTGCTCTGGAAGAGGAGGCACCCAGACAGTGTCTAGGAAGACGTGGGCCTGACCCTGAATAAGCCTATGTCAAAGCAGAGTCCTATCAGTACACATTGTATTGGAAAAGGAACTTATAAAAGGAATGATATATGAAAGCATCAATAATTCAACAAAAGAAATGAAAATCCAAGTTTCTTCTTTTATCTGTACTGCCAATATATCTGAGCCCAAACTATTGGTAGATAAATATCTGACTGGCTATTTTTCAAAGGAAATAGTTGCAAAGAAACACAAGAGAAATAATATCCTTTTTCATTTTAAAAACACACCTTTCTTTTTTTTTTTTTTTTTTTTTTTTGGTTTTTTGAGGTAGGGTCTCACTCTAGCCCAGGCTGACCTGGAATTCACTATGGAGTCTCAGGATGGCCTCGAACTCACGGCAATCCTCCTACCTCTGCCTCCCGAGTGCTGGGATTAAAGGCATGCGCCACCACGCCCGGCTAAAAACACACCTTTCATTTCTTCTCAGAGAGAGGTAAATTTTGCTTCTCTGTGACTTTCATCATGTGTGTACTAAACAGAGGCGGAGAAAAACTAAGTAAGCAGTCACTTCAAGAAGTAGGAACACTTGTGCAGCATGTGCACTCACTGACAGAGGATGGAGCTAGGGGAGCCCCAGGCTCATCAGCAGGTTTCAAGATTCTCACATAGGACATGACAAGTAAAATCTGTGCAGATCTTAATGCTAACGTCATGTATCACCCAGCCAATGAGTCAATTCTACATCGCTGCTCCATGTTTATTCTTAGAACCACTCTGCCCAAGCCAATAATGCAAAGTGAAAGGTCTGCATAGAAGTTTCAATTTTGAGGGAAAATAGAACATATATTAAACCTGATATAGTCTTGAAAACTGACTTTATGACAAGTCAGGTGTTTCAGATATGTGGTAGTTTGAATGTGAAATATCCCTCATAGCCTCATGTGTTTGTGATTAAGCTTTATATTCAAGTCCCGGCTGGTGGAGCCTGTGGGAGTAAAGCTTGCTAAAGAAGGTGTGCCACTGGCAGCAGACCTTGAGATTTATTAGTCCAGCCTACTCACTCTCTTTCCTCTTGCTGTCTTGCTTGTGCCATGTTTTTCCTACCATGATGAAGCTCCCCCTCAAGGCTACAAGCCAAAATAAACCCTTTTCTTCCATACGCTGTTTTATGGTCAGGTGTTTTGTCCCAGCAATGAGAAGGTAACTTCTATGAGATGTATCTGGACGTTTTGCACTAGGTACAGTTTCTTCTTATGGTAAGGGATGGTCCTTAGAAAACTTAATACATAGCCTTACAAATGTCTGGGATGGCTGTAATTTTTTGTGCTTTAAACTATTACACAATTTTTTGCTATATATTATTTGCTACAAAAATTGGAGAATGGTATGTAGAATGCTCAAAAGAGAAAGTTAAGAATAAAAAAATCCTGAAATAATTGACTCCTTGATTTTTCTGCCCCAAGTCAGGGCTCCCCAGCTATCTGTGCTCACTATAATTGTAAAGCTGTCTCACTTAAGCACAGGCAACTTAAAAATAACAAAATAGGACTGGAGAGATAGCTTAGCAGTTAAAAAGATCCAGGTTTGATTCCCCAGGACCCACATAAAGCCAGATGTACAAAGTAGCACATGTGTCTGGAGTTCATTTGCTGAGGTTAGAGGACCTGGTGTCCCCATTCTCTCTATTTATACCTGTCTCCCTCCCTCCCTCCTTCTCTCTTTTCAAATAAATAAATAAAATTTTAAAAAATAAAATAATTGAGTCAATATAACATGAAAAAATGAAAACTACTACTACAGATAATAAAATATGAATTGTGAAAATAGTTCTAATTAACAAGCAATTCTCAACTTCTCTGGGATGTTTTGAGCAAAGAAAAGCACACACTTATGAAAAAAATTCACAAGTGAAAACATTCATGTAAATTAAATGTATCTGTGGTTTCAAAGCACATAGACTTGCAAGATGAGAGTCAAGCAGCAGCCAGAGAGGATCCAGCTGTGGCTTCCAAGAGGAAAAAGAATATCAGACAAGATAGTGACAACAAAGAATGAGAAGGAAAAGGAATAGGTGGCTGGCATCTGTTTCAGAACCCTATGGATCCTATCCTGGTCTTACCCAAGAGCCAAGACAAACTGTAGACTGCTTTAAGTTTTTAGTCATTTTTCACCAACTAATTTAAATGGTGCTCAATGTTCTTAAAAATGGTTTCTATGATGTTTGTACTCTAAGATGAAGATGAAGCAGAATATATATCCTCTAAGGTCATCATAAGTATAAGTGTATGCCAAATCCATTTATACCATGCCTTACCAGAAATCTGAGACCCTTTACCTTCCTTTTAGCAACCTCCTCCCCAGGAATAGTGAAGTAACTTTACATAATTCACAGTCATGTATAAGAAGTTACCAAAGCAATATATTGTAAATTAGATGAGCCCTTCATCACTGTTTCCTAGAAAACAACTTTTAAAATCCTTGGATTCTTCAAAGTGATGTATTTTTATATGCTAATGATCTGAGTGATGGCAAGGATCTCTAGGTAGCTTTAGAAAACACCATGACAGTACTGTAGAGGGTAAGGACTCTCAGCCCCACTGCCCAGTCTCCTAGAAGAGGAGAGAGGCTGAAAAACTAACTGATCACATCAGTTAATGATACAATCAATCATGCTTATTTTGTGAAGACTCAACAACAACAACAACAAAAAGTAAGTACTGACTCTACAGATTGCAGATAGGTAGACAATGAAATTTCATTGGTGGTTTTCCCTGATTGCAGGGAGTATCCTGCACTAGTTCACTAGACTATTCACCTCTTATAGCAATACATGTGCCTGGAGTTCTGTGAGTCACTTTAGCAAGTTTACTGAGGAGAAGGTGTGGGAGCCCTGATTTGTAGCTTGTAAATATATATGATATTAAATACATTTATCATGTGTTCCATAAATATTTGAAATGAAAATGAAGAAACTATAGACACTTTAAAAAGATGTCTTTTTAAAAACTTGAACTTTTTATAAGGGGAGGATATATTTTTGATGATTAATATAAAAGGAAAAATATAAAACCATGATCACCAAAATTCTTAAACTTACTAGACTAGAATACAAAGCTATTTTTAAAGTTATGAGGAAAAAAAGTGAAATCACATATCTTTCAGAAACTCCAAGGCACTACCCTATCTGTGCTCTAGGATCTTGTTGATTATAATTTAATTTTGATACTTTCTGTAAAATATATGTATTTGTACATTTTTTCTAAGTCTCCTGTTCATTCTTATAAAGAAAAAGAGGTAAAACTTAATGGAATTCTCTGTAAGTCTTAGCCTTCAGCATCTTTATCCCCTTCATTATTTTGCAATATAAAAGAATCAGAAGAGAGCCACGTGTGGTGGCGCAGGCGCACGCCTTTAATCCCAGCACTGGGGAGGCAGAGGCAGGAGGATCGCCATGAGTTCAAGGCCACCCTGAGACTACATAGTGGATTCCAGGTCAGCCTACACTAAAGTCAGACCCTACCTCAAAAAAAAAAAAAATAAATAAATAGAAGAGAGGGCCTGGCATGGTGGTGCATGCCTTTAAATCAAGTAGTTGGGAAGCCAAGGAAGGAGGATTGAAGTAAGTTTGAGGCCAGTGTGAAACCACTACTTCATCTTTGACAAAGGTGCCGATTATGTAGACTGGAGAAAAGACAGCTTCTTCAGCAAATGGTGCTGAACAAATTGGATAACTGCATGTAGAAAAATGAAACTATAACCCACCCATCTCACCATATACAAAAATCAACTTCAAATGTATTAAAGGCCTCAATATGATAGTTGAAACTCTTCAAATGACATAGGAGTGAGGAAGAACTTCCTGAACAGTAAGTAGTCCAGGAAATTATTGACTCAACCAATGGGATCTCATGAATCTAAAAAGCTTTTGCACAGACAAAAACTGTAACAAAGCCAATAGATTTCCACAGGATGGGAGAAAATCTTTGCCAGCTACACCACTGAAAGAAGCCTAATATCTACAAAGAACACAAAAAGCTAAACAGTAGAAACTCAAACAACCCAATCAAAACATGAGGTAGAGAACTGAATATGGAATTCTGAGTGGAAGAAATACAAATGGCTAACACACACTAAGAAAATGTTCAGCACCTCTAACCATTAGGGAGAAGCAAATTAAAACAACTGTGAGATCCCACCTTACTCCAATATGGATGACAATCATTAAAAAATCAAATGACAACAAATGTTGGTGAGGATGTGGACAAAGATGAACCCTCATTCACTGTTCATGGGAATGTTTACTTGTACAACTAGTATGAAAGGCAATATGGAGATTCCTAAAAAGGATGAATATAGAGCTGCCAACAGACCCAGTTATTCCCTTTCTGGTCATTCACCCTAAATGTGGGTGGGTCCCTGGATCCTCGGGGCTGGCCTCGGTTCCCAGAAGGCATCCAGGCAACTGTGGTGAGCATGAAGATGAAAGAATCACTTTTGGGAGACAGTGTCTGTGAACAGCTCAGTTTAATCAATAGGGAAATGGGTTTATAAGTAGTTGAGGGTGGGAAGAGGGTCCTTACGGGATTGGATGTACGAGGTAGCTTGCTAATGCATAATCAGCATATGGGAACATACATTCCAGCATGCAGGCAATGGCAGGGAGAAGGTACAGGGTACAGGGGGATGGGCTGTGCAAAGGTTGCTGGCTGATACTACATAAAGAGTTTCCTAGGTAACTAGCCAAAGGTCACAGAGCAAAGCCTAAGTTCAGGTGTGCTGGGCTTAGAGACGGAGTGGCCTTCTGTAGCCTGGGGACCCTTAGACATGCCTGGCAGCTCAGGCCCATCTACTGAAGGCTCCAGCCATTTGCCAATCAGTTACCAACAACTCCCCCTTTGTTTTTTATAATGGGGCAGTGTCATCCTGAGTGAGTTTTTCATAACTTACCATAGGTCAAGATAGAGCTAGATGGTGCATGAGGACTTGGTTAGTAGCAACCTTAGCAATATTAGTTACTTTTTATCTGAGAAATTTAATGAGACAGGGGACCACAAGCAATAGGGCTTCTTTAGCAAGGAGGGGGCTAAGGAGTGGGATAATCCAAGTAACTAAAGGGTTAGGGAACGGGTGGCGGGGTCCTCAGACTTGTAGCAGTCAAGCAGCTCTTTGCTTGAGTTTTAACATTTTTTTAACAACATTTGATTCAATAACAAAAAAGCAACATTCTTGTCCCAAGACCACATATATCCCCCCAAGTTCAGGTGTAAATGAGGTCTAAGGCTAGATGGTTTTGAAGTACCACACCCATGAGAGAGTTCAATTGTCTCTGGAGAGATTCGAGGCTATTAGTCACACAAAAGTCCACCAGCAGAGGGATGAAAATCTCTCTCAGTTGATGCAGACAGCCTACAAACATAGGCTGCTTTTTCCTCTTAGAGATATACCTGTGGAACAATCAAGACTGGGGAACAATAAGTGGAAGAGGAAATATTTATGCATGGGGTGGTTACCCCTTCACACCATAGGAGAGCAGACATCTTGACACAAGTGGTCCTGGTTATGGAAATATTGAGCAGGCATTTAGTTTTGGTTGCCTTGGAGCTGGACAGACAGATAGAAAGGCATAATTTGACCGGCATCAAAGAGTGTGAGGCCTGTCCTTTGCAGAGTCAGGGATGCGGTGCACACAAGGAAAAACAGTTCTATGGAACTAGGCAAGAGATTTAAAAAAACTTTCCTGCCCTTTTACCTTCAGTGGTCCAGTCACCCTAACTCTACCCTCCTTTTATTTCTCCCTGTCATGAGAAGACACTGTAACTGCTGTTAGGGGACAAAGGATGAAGACATCAGATTGCTTACTACTTCCTGCTGAATGGGGCACAAAGTTGTGGCAGTTAGAGAGTCTCTCCCACAGAGGGGAACTATTCTAATGGACCCCAGAAGTGTATTGGTGCAGTCCAGGAAGATAGCCTTGGAAGAGAACATTTGGAAGAAAGAATAAAAGTAAGGAGTTAATGGGAAGTGAGCACACAGCAAACTGGTCCTTCTTGTGGTCGAGGGAACCCAGGTAGACAGAGTTAGATTGTCTCAGGACTACCTGAGCATGAGCTGGCTGAGATTTTCTTCCAGAACTGTTCATCGAATGGCACAGCAGTGTTTGACATGGCCTGACTTTGTTTCTATATGGCTTGTAAAACAGACAAGAGATATCATCAGAGTTATCTGAAACATATACATAACATTTAACCATGATAATAGAGAGCCATTGGGTAAAGGCTGTACAAATATATTTTTGGTCTCAGAACTTATACATTCTTAGATTTGAAAATAACCCTTTGACATCTATAGTTGTTTTGCTTTATTATAGAATTAGAACTACTAGAGATGAGAACAACATGTTTTAATAGACCATTCAGATATTAAAGTATCTCCTTATTTTTGGTTATACACTTCTCTATAAGTGTTTAAGACCAAACAAATAGCCAAAATTTAATTAAGGATTAATTTTGGAGGTCACTAATGGCTCTCCAAAGGAGACTTTAGGGACCCAGGAGTATCCCTGTAGTTTACTGGTGTTTTCTGTCTGTTAGGATGAGCCTTCCCTTCTTTGGTAAGTCAGGAGGACTGATTGTTCCTCAACTATGACTCTCCTGTTTCAGACTGCAAACCAATTTTTGTTTGGGTCTCTGTATCCTCCCTGCTCAGGAAGACAGGTGACTTACCAGGGGGTCAGTGTACTAGTGTCCCATCATCTGCAGTGGCCTCATGACCTGGGAGCACAGGCCAAAATATTGGCCCTTTTTGCTCCAATGATTCCAATTGGCTTTGGCTTCTACATAGGTGATTAACACACTTAGAAAGGAAGTTACATCAGCCTGGATGTATGTACCTATAGAGCACATTTGATTAGTGAATACATTTAGTTAAAGAATGGCACAAGAGCTTCTTAAAATCATTTTGTCCAACCTTTTAAATGCTTGTTGTCTTGTGGCAGCATAAGTCATATCTGAGGGATAGAAAGTAGGCACATTTTCCACTTTAACTATCTAATAGCTATAAATACAGGCAGAATCTGTTATCAGTCTTGAAAACAATACCAATTAATTTACAAACTAATTAATTTAGCCTAGAAATTGTCAGAAAAGGACAAATAAGACAGTATAAAGTCTTAGCACCTGTGTTTGAAACCATTTTTGATTAGTTCAGATACCTGTGTAGAAACCAATTACTCAGAGAACATTGAAATTATTTTTCTCAGGTGAGGACCATTGTTTGAGCATGAGGCTGTACCCTAAAGTAGGGAATATGTCTTAAAAGTTGATTTTGTTATAAGCACTGGACTTAAGATGTCAGGAATGAGACAGTTATTTTACATACAATAGAGCAGAATCTGGTCTTTGTTGATCCAAAACAGCTAAATTCTAATATAACCCTTGACAAATTTGTTTTGAGAGAAAAAAACACCATTTGACAACCAACCAACGATTTTAGCTTAATCTTGATAGCTGTTGATTTTCTGAACCACAGAAATTTTTATTAACATAAAACAATTTTATGCTAGGCGTGGTGGCACATGCCTTTAATCCCAGCACTTGGGAGGCAGAAGTAGGAGGATCACTTAGAGTTCGAGGCCACCCTGAGACTACATAGTGAATTCCAGGTCAGCCTGAGCCAGAGTGAGACACTACCTCAAAAAGAAAAATTATATTTTACCCATGACTTAAATTTGATAAAGCTTAAGCAAGCTATCCCAACTTATTTTAGCCTGAAAATTAGTTTTTTGTTTGTTTGTTTCTTAAAAGTTTGTAAAGAGTTGAAAATCATTAAATTTAGCCATGGTGTTTATGTTTAGCCTGAAAATTCTTTCCTACATGCACATCTTTATCCACATACTTTAACATTTTTTTCTAAGTACCACTTAAAAAGTATTTTTAACAAGCATTCTATGTTCAACATTGAAAAAATTTTTCCCAGTTCCTTCAATCAACTCATCTCACCCAATAATTAACCATCTTTCTTATAAGACTATTAAGAGAAACTACACCTATTACTCACTGACTAGCAAGTAGTTAGATGAAAGATAATTTTATGTCATAAATACCTCTAACAGACTTGGAAATTATTTTATTAGGAGTAACTAAGGCAAATTTTGTTTGTCTTCAGGCAGGCTGGCCTAAAACTCAAGTCAGTTGCCTCCTCCTTTTAAGTAACAGGACATTACAATGTTTTTAATATACCTGGCAAATTATAAGTCACCACCTCAGAGAGAATTGTGTTGTTTTCAATAATCCTCTATGTAAGTTGAAGTTGACCTATAGAACATAAACTCAGTAATTATTTTATGATATCATGTGACAATGGTATTGTTTCCATAAAATTTTAGTTCACCATAGGCTTTAATTAAACGTGACCTTTTTTATTTTCCTTGCTGCTTCATGGTGCCGGCACTGCAGGCAGTGGCTGGGCAGGAGCTCACACACACCTGGGATGGATAAGCCCCGCCCTGTCCCCAGGCTCTTACCCAGGGTCGGGTCTGGTACACCTGGAGGTAAAGGCCAAGGCAACAGCTGGCCTGCTGGCCCCAGTCCTGCTTTGTGAAAGGGAAAGAAGGGAGGGGGCCCCTGAGACTGCCAGGGAGCCACTGGGAAAGAAGGAGGAGGAGATGTCTTGGCACACATGAGCCTGCCCCCAGAGCCAAGCTGCTTTGGAGTGCTTGCAAAGCAGCTTACAGTTTCTCTGCTGCCCTAGCGGAGAAACTTGAAGGAGATGAAAAGGGAGTGAGGGGAAATTTCCTTCCTGAACTTTTCATTTCCTAGCCAGATAAGTTATGCAGGTCCACATGTCTGGGTCACATGGATCCCTAGAAATCATTGAGGGAGCGATCTGGAGGACTTCCTCTAAGTTTAAGGAGATCGCTTCTCTCTGGGAGAGTTTAAGTCCCCTGTAGGGGGGGCCTTGATCTACGAATCTGTCATTCCTTTTTGTGGGAGACAATATTATTCATGACAGAAAAAGAGTGGAAATGCCAAGACCACAGGGCAATGTTCCCAAGGGCTGAATAGCACTGCAGAGGATTCCCTAATGGTCAGGACGTAAGCCTACAAATTTAAAAGACCGGAGACCTTTCCTCCAGGCTTTTAAATGTCGATGTGTTACTGGCTTTTCGTGTTGGAGAGAAGTAGAAAGAAGGTCTTTGCCAACACCCAATGGTTTATCGGTGTCCAGGCAAGGCCCAGGTCAAACCACAGAGGAATTGGTTAGAAGAGCAAGAGTGCTACTTTCATGGTCAGCCTGACAATCAGTGCCAGGGTGAAGGAGACAGATACTGAGGATACTCAACACATACCAAAGCAGAAATTCAGAGGCTTCTAAGAGCTCACCACTGAAGTAGACTTAAAACACACCCACCACAGCTCAGGGAATTTGCAGAAGAGGGGACAGAAAGATTGTAAGAGCCACAGGTCAGATGTCATGCCCAGACATCCCCCCCACCAATTAGTGAATGATGTCCCCACAATGTAGCCCCACAACCCTGTGGGGAATACCAGCAACCAACCCCACTGAGGAGGGCCCCCAGCAGAATGGGGGCAGGGAATAGGGAAAAGATGGTACCAACACATGATGTACCCATACAAATATATATATGAAAGAAATCAATATGGGCATTTGTATGAGATGCCTGCATAGCTTAGCTACCAGCTGAGTTAAATGGACATATAGAAATTCTCATCATAAAAATTCCAGTGACTAGAGCTTTAAAGTCTCTAGGTGATATACTTTTTCTTTTTTAAAAATTTTATTTTATTTTATTTATTTTTATTTATTTTATTTATTTTATTTTATTTGAGAGTGACAGAGAGAGAAAGAGGCAGAGATAGAGAGAGAGAATGGGCACGCCAGGGCCTCCAGCCACTGAAAATGAACTCCAGATGTGTGCACCCCTTTGTGCATCTGGCTAACATGAGTCCTGGGGAATCAAGCCTTGAACTGGAGTCCTTAGGTTTCAGAGGCAAGCGCTTAACTGCTAAGCCATCTCTCCAGACCCAAGGTGATATACTTTAAATTTAATTTTGGCCACTTTACAATTTAGGAAATAGATATATACTTAGAGAGGTAAGGTCTCATAGTGGTTCATGGCTTCTTTCTTTCTTTATTTTTTGGTTTTTCAAGGTAGGGTCTCACTCCAGTCCAGGCTGACCTGGAATTCACTATATAGTCTCAGGCTGGCCTTGAATGCATGATGATCCTCATACCTCTGCCTCCCAAGTGCTGAGATTAAAGGCATGTGCCACCCCATGCCTAGCTTGGTTCATAGTTTCTTAAGCAACCTAAACCTCTAACTATACAGAAATTTTTCTTGTTGTCATAAAAGCTGATAAAACTATTATTCAGATTTTTCATGTTGCAATTATGTTTAAAGTAGCTGAAAATATTTTAGCAAAGAAAAGCAATTTGGACACAACTACTGCAGACATAGTTTTAAAAATTTGCATCCAACATAGAAGGTAAAATTAAGATCCATGAAGGCACACTGAAGAGAAGAACCAACAAGATAGAAGAAATACTCTTTATTTACCCTTGCTTCTTGCGTTGAAGACATCTGTACAGGAGGAGACAAATTACAATGACTCCAACAACTACAAAAGGAAAAAATAAATAGTAACATATAAGTTTGAGAACTGATTACCAATATTCAAAATACAAGCAGAAAAAATAAGTATTAGTTATATTTCAGTGACAAGATAATAGCATTTTGACTGAGGAGATGGCTCCACAGTTAAAAGGTACTTACTTGCAAAGCCTTCTGGCCTGAGTTCATTTCCCCAGTACCCACATAAAGCCAGATGCACAAGTGCCTGGAGTTTGTTTGCAGGCAAGAGGCCCTGGCACACCCATGTGCTCTCTCTTTGCCTTTATGTCTTTATTTCTCAAATAACATTTTTTTAAAAAAGAAAATAGTATTTTATTTATTATTATTTATTTATTTATTTATTATGCATTCATATTCCATTTGTACTCTTCCTTATCTACATCAAGTCCCCTGGAATCACACAATTCACAACAAGCCAGAGAAGCATCCTGGCTTAGTTTAGAAAGTAATCAAAAATTGAGATACAAACTCATTACATTATCCTAAGAAAGTATGTATTTCTTAAGACTGTGTCTATGTAGACATTTGGAATATGAAAGAATAAAAATAACAAAAAGTGGCATATCATATAAAGGGCTAGGCTTTTTAAGCTTGCTTACTAAATTTCAAGCTATAAAAACCATAAAGGTGGAAACTATTTTAAGAAATGTATTCCTTCACAGCAATCTATGGATTTTAAGTGTCAAAATTTGGTACACTTACTTGAAGTAATAACAATCAGAACAATGATCCATGCATCTGAAAAAAATAATAAAAGCAGTAGATTCTGAGCACCATGGGTAAGAGTTCATCCGTGTGGTTTGGCAGACAGTTGACACATTCCAGTCATTTGAAAACATGGCCCTTCTAAGTCAGTTTTCAGGTTTTGGGTTTCACTTGTGAACTTTACTTTTCATTATTTTTCTCTTTAGTTATAGAATAATTAGTATTCATTAGAGAAAAATCATTAAAAACATGTCCTATTACAGTTTAGTACCATATGCATTCTACCAGTTCTTAAGACTTTGAAAGGAATTCAGTTTTTTTTTCTAAACAGTTGATAGTGGAATATGTCATATTTCTATTAATTTATCACAGTGATTCTATTTTCAGACTCTTTACAAATAATATTTATCTAAACATCAGACCTTCTTATCATCCTTATCTCCTCCTGGCCTCCTTCCCCCCCACCCCCGAAGGGTCCTAAGTACCAAAGAGCTAAAAGTACAATATAAGGAGCAAAGCAGCTGCCTGATGGTAGAGCTCTTGCCTAGTATGCTTAAGAAATACCAACACATGGGGTACAACTGCACAGAAGAATTTGAACAAACACATGACTAAAGAATCCTAAATTCTGCAACATTTTAACTTTTACAAGTGTTTCTGTTAGCAGTACCTTTGCTTCTAAAGTGTCATTATTTGCATTACATTGCTACTTGGTGTTGTGCTCGATTCTGTTCTTCTCATTCTATAAACAGTTATCACGTGTTTCACATGCAGGAAAGCACTGGGATCACTGGCACAGTGACAGTTTGACCAGTCTGACGCTACAGCATGTACAGATAGCACTCAGGCTGTGGTGGATTGGGTGTACTTTTTTCACTTTACACTGACAGTGATGCACATTCAGCAGAAACCAGATACTAAACTTTGAATTCTGAACTTTTCCTGGGCTAGCACTGTAATGTATGGCTCTATCTCAGATGCTGGACAGCAATGGCAAAGTCACAACTTCCACAAAGCCCAGTCATAAGGTGAAACAATTACTCTGACATGTCCCCATCCTGGAACTCCACAGGTTAGGTATGCTAAATACATTTCAACTTGGGATATTTTCAGTTTACTATGGGCTTATCATGATATATAGAACCCCTTGGCAAGCTGAAGACCAACTACATATTGAACAATTGCATCCACAGGTTCCAGGACTTAATCTATTATATATAGAAATAGTCAAGCAACAAGTGCATCTGTTCTAAACCTGCCATTATTCCCTGAACAAGGTGTATGGACCATTCCTGCAGCATTGGCTTTGTGTAGACACAGTTAGCAAACTGTAGACAGTGTGCAATGTTGAGAGGATTGTGTCCAGCTTATGTATAATCATTGCCACCATCCATGAGGGACTCAGGAGCATCCATAGATTAGGGTATCTGTGGAGGTCCTATATGAAATCTCCCATGGATATGGAGACACAACTATCTGAAAAAAGAACCCCAAGATGAATTTTTAAAAATATTAACCATTACTAAACTAGTCTAGTAAGTAAAAAGTAAAGTAATAATTTTGTCTTGTTTTAGTTATCAATAAATCTTTTAATTTCACTGAATTTTAACTGTCAAGACTATGTTGTTTTATTAATAGACATTGAATGAACTGGTGCATTAAACAATCACTCACAGAAAACAAAAACAGAACAAATAACCAATTTATAGTGTTAGCAAGTGTTTTTAACCACTGAGTCACCTCCCTAGACCCTTATAGTGCTTTAAATTTGAGTCCATCATATATGAATAGGAAGACAATTTATCAATTGCCATTATAAAATAACAATTACTCTACTAACCATCCTATATTGTGGCACTTCTATAAAACTGTACTTTCATGTTTCTACAAATACTAGTATTTCTATCTGTCATCATATCTGCACAAAGATACACTAAATGTCAGTTATCACTAGTAACTTAATGACATATTGTTTCTTCCTTAATAACACAAACATATGATATGATATCTCTATGTAAATTGTAGGGTCTCATACTCCAGTGTTATATGTAACTAAAATAATAACCTAATTCTTGGTCAAACAGTCCTTCACGTGGATGAGGATATCCTAGAAAATAAGGGAAAAATACATTAAGTAAAATTAAAAAAAAAACAACAATGAAGCAAAGCTTAAATCCTTAAAATACACAGGTTGTTTTTTTCATACATGTACAAACCCCTTAAAATTTCATTTTCTTTAACTGTAATAATATTTCTTATTTCTAGTAGCTTTATAAAAGTCTTTAATTTAATATTATTGTTACTATTATTATTAGATTCTTTCTTCCCTATGGTGATACTGTGTATTAGTATACAAATTTATTTTCAGAATATTCTCAACATTAGTGTGTGAATTTAATGTAATTTTAATTCAAGTTAAAAGATAGAGGGCTTCAATGGGTGTGGTGGTGCACGCCTTTAATCTCAGCATTGGGAAGCAGAGGTAGGAGGACTGCCGTGAATTCAAGGCTACCCTGAGACTAAATAGTGAATTCCATCCAGGTCAGCCTGGGATAGAGTGAGACCCTACTTCAAAAAAAAAAAAAAAAAAAAAAGATAGAGGGCTCAATAACTACTTTAATATTCTAATCTGAAATAGAAGGAAACTTCAACAAAAAAGTGCATATATGAACAACCAATAGCTAGTATCATTCTCAATAATGGATAACTGAAAGCTTTTATCCTATGTTCAAGAAAAATACAGGGTGCCTGTTTGCCACTTGTAATCAACATATTATTAGAAATTCTTGTCAAAACAATTACATAAGAAAAGGAATATAAGTCAGAAAGAAAGTAATAAAATTATGTTTGCAGATGACAGGAACTTTATTTTCTTGTGCTGCTAAGCCTTGAGCATGCTGGCAAAACACTCTGCAACTGAACTATAGCCCCAGACCTGGGATGAAATGTTCTTTCATATAGACAATTATCAGGATTCTGCATATACTTCACATAAATAAAAGCTATTAGGACTAGTATGTTGGAAAGTCTTAGGATACAAATCAACACACAAAATTTGGTTATCTTTCCACTTAAGAAAAATGAATAATTCAAAAAGGAAACTAAGGCATTTCTACTTAGAATAGTATTAAAAATAAAATAAGAATAAACTTAAGTAAGAAGGCAAAAACTAATACTATGAAATCTTTAAAAAAATCAACCCTGCTAAAAAAATTAGAGAGATAAGTAAATGAAAACACAGCATTGTGGTTTGGATATGAAGTGTCCCCCAAAAGGCTCATATGTTGAAGGCTAGGTTTCTAACTGTAGATCCAATTATTGAGAGATGTCTTATTTTTGAGGGTTCTTATCTAATAAATAGATTAATCCACTGAGGGTTTCCTAACTTGATGGTAGCATTAAGGCTGATAGAAACTAGGAAGTAGGCCCTGATGGAAGATGTAGGCCCTGAGAGGAAAGGAAGGCATGCCTCTAAACAGTGTCTAACTCTGACCTCTCTGTTCCTCTCTACTCCTTGGTTGTAAAATGAACAGCTTCTTCTGCCTCCCTCTTCTACTGCCACAATGTTTTGCCTCACCTCAGGTCCATGACAATGGTGTTAGCTCAAAACCAGTATCTATCTTCTTTTTAAATTGTTTCTCTTAGGTATTTTGTCACAGTAACAAAAAACTGACTAATTCAAACATCCTGTGTTCATTAGCTAAAAGGGTTTTTACTGCCTATTGTCTGCAATACACACAGCCATGTACAGACTTTTTATAACCCCTAGCATAATCCTGTTGATGCTTTCTGCAGAAACAGAAGGATCCACCCTAAAATTAATATGAAAAGTCATGGGGGCCCAAACTACTATACAATCCCAAAGAAGAAATCAAGACTCTTGATTTCAAAATTTACAACAAAGCTACAATCATCAAAAGAGTGGTACTGATATAAAGATAGACACACAGATGTCCAGAATAGAAAAGAGTTAAGAAATAAACCTGTTTTTCAAGTGATTACAATAACAGTGCCAGAAACAGGTATTTGCTTTAACAAATGGTTCTGAGAAATGGATAGTCACAGCCAAAAGAGTCAGGTTAGGGGGCCCTTACCACATAGAAAAGCTTACTCCAAATTGATCAATTTCTTAAGCACAACATCTAAAACTATAAAACTTTTAAAATACACAGGGTAAATTCATCATAATTAGATCTGACAATGATTTTTTACATATAATGCAAAAATTAAAGGCAACAGTAAAATCAAAATAGATGAATTTCATCAAGACTAAAAATTTTGTGCACCAAAATACCCTAGACCAGTAAAAAGGCAGCCCAAAGAATGAGAGGAAGCATTTATAAATCATATATTGATGATTGATCACTATTCAGAATATATAAGTACTCCTGAAACTATGTAGCAACATACACAGATTGAGAATAAGGTCTCAGATGTTTCCACAAGAAGATATACAAATAACAAATAATCAATGAAAAGATGCTCAACATATCACTGGTATTATGAAAATGCAAATAATGCTCCAATGAGCTATTAATTTACACCTGCCATCATAATGCTTTGGTCTGAATATCTGTCCTCTCCAAAACTGAAATTTAATTGCCAATGAAAGGGTACTGGGAGATGGGGGCTTTTAGAGGTGAGGCAGATCATGATGGCATAAGTGTGCTTATACTGTCATCTTGAAGGTAGGTTCATTCATTGTAGTATAAGTCTGCCCCTTTCATTTGCAGGAGTTTGCCCCTTCACTTTTTCTCCTTTCTTTGCCCTCTCCCCGCTCCATGGTATGATACAGCAAGAAGGCCTTTCAAATTCTAACAATTTCATACGATAGGTTCTAGACACTAGAACTATGAGAGAAATTTCTGTGTATTATAAATGTTGTCTATGGGGTTCTGTTGTAGCAGAACAAAACAGACTAACACAGTTATTACAATTGATGGTGAAAATGTCAAAAATCTGGAACTTTTGCACACTGCTGGAAAGAATGTGAAATGGTTGGCTGCTGTGGAGATAGCTTGACAGTGCCTCAGAAAGAAAAACAGCACCATTTATGGCTCAGCAATTCTACTCCTCAGCACCCACCAGAAGAAGTAAAAATGGAGACTGAATAGATATCTGGACCTCCTTGTCCAAAATAGTAGTATGCAGAATAGCCACAGTGGACCAAACCCAATCAAAGTCTATCAACAGAAGAATCAATAGGCAAAATGGGTTAAGACATATCATGAAGTATTGTTCATATATAAAAGGTACAAGATACAGGATAGAGGGGCTGGAGAGATGGATCAATGGTTAAGGTGCTTGCTTGCAAAACCTGAGGGTCTGGGTTCTATTCCCCAGTATGCGTGTTCATTCAGATACACAAAGTTGTGCTTGCACCTGGAGTTTGTGTGCAGTGGCAGGAGGCCCCAAATACCCCAAATCATTTTCTGCCTCTTTCCCAACCTCTCTCTCACTCTCTCTCTCTCTCTCTCATAAATAAGTAAAATTGAAATACTTTTTCCCAAAATGAACTGGTACCACAGAAATATTTCCTCTTGAAGGTAGATGAAAAGATTTAACCTTCAATAGGAGTATGCAGGGATTGTCTGGAAAGAAGGGCCCTGGAGAGCATGGGATGATGCCTAATCTTAAAACATTTGGCTCTGGCCTGTAACTCCCTGTACCAGAAATCAATTGCTATGCACACTGAGCTGTTGATCAGAGAGACCTACTAGGTCCCCAGAACAGTACAGGCACCTGTCAAAGCACTTGAATACATACCTGAGGTAAAAGGTAAGACCCTATTGCTGAAGATACCATATACTGCTGACTCAGAACACTGAGAGAGCTGGCAGGAATCCCAAAGGGAGCCAGTCCCCAAATGGTTAACCTGTCTAATGCAGGAAAGCTCTACCTGAGCTACTGGGGGAAAGTGACCAACAACAGTGTGAGCAGGCAGGGGTCAAAGCTACTCAGAAGCTACCAGCCTGAAAAGAAGTACATACTAGTACAATGGTGGCACACAGCCTTGGTGGGTACCTGATGGCTTTCTGATTGGCTAAGAGATCTGATCAGTTGAAAGGAACCCATAGCTGGAACTGGGAACCAGGTCATATCCTATGGAGACTAAGAGTATGGTGTCCAGTGACACAAGCTCCCACTAGTCTTTGGCCAAAAGAGGGCCTACATCCATGAAAATCACACTAAATTAACAATGCTTATCCCATTTAACCTATGCTGACTTCATTCTCCATTGGAGAATCTGTTTTTACCTGTTTTTCTTTTTCAGAAGTGATACCCCAGGAGATAAACCATCCCTTACACTTCAGCCAAGGCCCAGGTAGCAACAGAAGAATTGGTATGATTAGCAACAGTTCTCCTTCCTTGGCCAGCTGATAATTAGTGCCAGGGTGAAGGAGGCAAACTCTGAGGATACTCAACATATACCAAAGCAGAAATCCAAAGACTCCAGAGAGCTTATCACTGAAGTGGACTTCAAACACACCTACCACAGCTCAGGGAATTTTTCAGAAGAGGGGCCAGAAAGATTTTAAGAGCCACAGGTTGGGATGGCATCCCCAGAGGCATTCCTCCTCTCCCTCCCCACACAATTACTGACTGCTTCCCACAAAACTCATATCCCACAAGCCCATGGGGAATACCAGCAGCTCCACTGAGGAGGTCCCTCAATGGAATGGGGGCAGGGATGAAGGACATGGTAGTACCAACACATGATGTATCCATACAAATATACTCTTAAAAAATACATTTAAAAAAATGGTAGAGGCTAGACAAACCTTAAAAACATTTAGCTACATGAAATAAGTAAGAAACAGAAGGGCACAAAAATATGCCAGTTGTATGAAGTACCCAGAATACATAAAGTCGAAGGACAAAAAAGTAGACTGCAATCACCAAGTTCTGGCAAGAGATCAGATACTAGAAGGTCATTGTCCAACAGGGAAAATTTCAGTTAGAGATGACTAAATGTTCTAGAAATGGCCAGTGCTGATGGTCACTCAATAAGGTGAGTGTACTGTTTGGTTATATGTGACATTTGTAAGTTTAACATGAGAGTGGATGGGAAGTTTAATTATGGGTCATGATATGCAGAGACATTTAGCTTAGCCATAACTGTGGGCTAACTCCACAATGCATGACCCGTATACCTCAACAAGGAGGGGCCAAGGGGAGGGGGTAGGTCACGGATGAGCCTAATAATGGTACCAAACTGACTGTATTTGCTGAATACAGAACTGACTAATAAAAAAAAATAAAAAAAAGAAGTTTAATTATGTGTTTTGCCAGACATTAAAACATTGAGTACCATGGTAAACAAGATGAATCTAGCATGGAAACTGACAGAGCTCAAAGGAGAAAAAGGCTGGAATACCTGTGAGATAAGGATGGTGAAAAGTTGAGTAAATTATCTTCTCCCCAATTGAAGAACTTGTTCACCCAGAAATTGCATTTCTTCACCTCTGGGTGAGTAGGTAGGTGGGTATGTGGGAGAAGCCTATGTCATTCCATATACCATCATAAATTCCAAAGATATCACAATTTAAGTACAAAGAAAGAAGTCCAAACACACAACTGAAATTTTCATATAATTCCAGCCTGGAAAGTACCAAAGTTTTTTTGTACAACACAAACTGATAGTCATTAGGGGAAAGATACATCTAATCATGAGCCTATATAAAACTTCTGAACATATACATGGTCATTGTAGTGACAGAATAGTTATGTATAGTATGAGATATATTCATGTCACTACTGGCTAGGAATCTAGAGAAACTGAAATTTGATGGGAAATACATGGTGTGGTATAATTTTTATTTAAGAAAAGGAAAAAATGCCAAAATACATGCACAAGTGACCTACAAGAGTATTTTGAAACGTTTTAGAATCTTTAGATGAAAAGAAGCCCTGCTAGCAGTGCCAGAAAGAGCACTAATCTTTTACTCTATATTTTCTGGTTGAAATTTTACCACACACACACACACACACACACACACACAGAGAGAGAGAGAGAGAGAGAGAGAGAGAGAGAGAGAGAGAGAGAGAGAGAGATTCTATATGCAATAGTGTAAAAACTCAAAACTGGGTTGGAGAGATGGCTCAGCAGTTAAGGCACTTTCTTGCAAAGCCTGATGACCTAGGTTCTATTTCCTCGTACCCATGTGAAACCAGATATACAAAGTGATGTGTGCATCTGGAATTCGTTTGCAGCAACAAGAAGCCCTGGCATGCTCCGTCTTCCTTCCTTCCTTCCTTCCTTCCTTCCTTCCTTCCTTCCTTCCTTCCTTCCTTCCTTCCTCCCTCCCTCCCTCCCTCCCTCCCTTCCTTCCTTCTTTTCTTTACTTCTCTCCTTGAAAATAAATAAAAACATTTAAAAAAAAACTCAAACCTGATGAGTACAAATAAAAAACTAGAATGTTTATGTCATATTTTAAAAGTTTCAATGTATAAAGTACTCTTAAAAAGTCAACAAAAGAGCCAGGTGTGGTGGCACACGCCTTTAATCCCAGCACTCGGGAGGCAGAGGTAGGAGGATCGACATGAGTTCAAGGCCACCCTGAGACTACATAGTGAATTCCAGGTCAGCCTGGGCTAGAGTGAGACCCTACCTCAAAAAAGAAAAAGTCAACAAAAGGGCACTTAAGACACTTGCCTGTAAAGCCTAAGGTTGTAGGTTCAATTCCCCAATACCCACATAAGCCAGATGCACTAGGTGGCACATGCATCTGGAGTTCATTTGCGGTGGCTAGAGGCCCTCGTACACCTTTTCTTTGTCTCTATCTGCCTCCCTCTCTCTTTCTCTAATAAATAAACAAAATAAAATATTTTAACTTTTTAAATATCAACAAAAATATTTTAGAAACGCAATAGAAAAATGGACAAAGGACATGAATAAATAAATGAGCACTGGGCTCAGTGGTGTGCACCTCTAGTCAAGAGCCAATTGAGCTCAAGGGTTTGAAGATAGCCTGGCATCATAGTGAGACTACATTCCCTCCAAATAATTTTCAAAATGTTAAACAAAAAGTTCAGCCTTATTTTAAAAAAGAAATGAAAATTAAAGAAAGACATCATTTTCTTCTTTCACTCATGGAACTCTTAATTATATTAGTAGAACAAAGAATCAGCAAACCTGGGTAATTGTAAACTGGAGGCTTGCTGGGATGAGTAGGTTTAGGACCTAGAAAAATAATTTGAGTGTATCAATTCACTGCACTTATCAATACAAAATTATGTATTTAAACTTTTTATATTAAAAATTCTAAACAGGCTAGGCATGATGGTGCATGCCTTTAATCCCAGCTGAGGTAGGAGGATTGCTGTGAGTTTGAGGCTAGCCTGAGACCACATAGTGAATTCCAGGTCAACCTGGGCTAGAGCGAGATCCAGCCTTGAAAAAAAAAAAAACTTAACAGATTTTATCAAGTGAAGACAAACATACTTTCTGTACTTTACAGTTCTACTTCTGATAATTTAACCTATGAAATTATTTGATGATGGTGTTGCATTTTGCAACTGGAATCCTAGAAAGTAATAGTAAATCAAATTAGAAAAATAATATCTTTGAAGTAAACATATATATCTTAAGCAAAATCAAGGCATCATTTAACAAAACTTGTATCTTATCTTCTCACTTAGTACTTCTTAGTTTTTCATAGTAAACATTAAGACCTACTGTAACATCAGCACATTGTATACTCCTGATACAAGTCTCCCTAACTGAAGATAAAAACTGACTTGATAATCACACCAAGATTTTTTATTTTGATTTGTATAAAAAGATCCCTCTACTTTCTCGCTATAAATTTTTCTAACAACCAATTCTACTTGTCTTTTGAACACCAAGTTAGTGTTGTACATATTATCAAATGCTCATGGTCAACTCTTTTAGAATGCTATGGTGGAAGCATGTGAGCAAATAGACGATACATTCCAGAGAGGAGAATCACAGTCTTCATACCTCACTCTACCAAGCCTCCATCCCCAGCACTCAACTAAGGTATCTGAAGAGGTATTAGGAGGTGCCAGGTTCTGTGGGAATTGTAAAAAGGTGTTCTGATTACCAAGTGAGTATATACAGTTCTTTCCATCTTTTAAGATGCTGAGGACATAGGAAGTAGTTAAACAAGTCAGAACCTATAATTTAGTTTGGTTGAATTCAACATCTTCATTAAGCTTATAGGAAACTACAGCTCAGAGAAATGAAGTTAGCTGAGTTTGGCAGAGTGAAGACAAGAACCTAGAGTCTGCTTTGGCTACACTACCCTTGTGTCTCTTGTTTCTGCTGAAGCAAGTGGCGCTACAGTAAGCAGTACTGAAGAAGTGACTGTGTCTTCCACTCCAGCAAGACGCCTCTCCATGCTTAGGTATAGCAGTTGACCATGAGTCCCTGAAAGAAACTCTCCACTTTATTTCAGTAATAAGGACTCTTCTTGCCTTTCAGTTGCTATGAAACCCACTTTCTGTTTCCAAATAAAATCCCCTAGTAAAGAAAAAAAATGGAATAATAGTTTAAGGAGGGAAAGAAATGGAAAATTCAGGTCTTGCTCTGGGGACAGCAGAAATTTCCAGTTTCTATGTATTTCATGTAAATAACTGAAAGTCTGGGTATGGTGGTACATGCCTGTGATCTAGACCTCAGAGAGACTGATGTGAGGTTATGGTTTCAAGGTCAGCCTCAGCTGTATAGTAGATGCTATGTCAAATAGATAGATGATAAATAGATGATAGATATATAGGTAGGTAGATAGACAGATAGATAGATAGATAGATAGATAGATAGATAGATAGATAGATAGATAGATAGATAGAGGATAGATAATGATATATAGATGATGGAGAGATGGGGGAAAAAAAAAACTAAACTGGGGCTGGAGGGATGACTTAGCAGTTAAGGCATTTGTTTGCAAAGCCAAAGGACTATTCCCCAGGACCCACGTAAGCCAGATCCATCTGAAGTTTGTTTACAGTGGCTGGAGGCCCTGACATGGCCATTCTCTCTCCCTCTTTCTCTCTCTCAAATAAATAAATTAAAAGAATAAAAGCAAACTAACTAAGCTGGTTGCCTTCCGGGAAATGAAATATAACCTGGAACAAGAAAGATTAAGAGGGAAGGTGTCAACATATTTTTAAAAAAGAATTAAGTAGCAAAGCAGGTAATAGAAAACACATTAAACAGAAGCTGAAGACCTTCCTCATCACCAATTCAAGTAGTAGAGGCATGTTAGCTACCTTGAATTGCTTCCTACATACTAAGTACTACCCGAAGTGCTTTTAGCATATCATAAACCTTAAACCCTAATCATTTCACACACAAATGTAAAACACTTAAAATTGACATAGCTTTCTGAGGTTCACATTCCTGTGCCTGTAAATACTATGGCAAATAAAATATTAGAGCCACTGTGTAAAATAGGATGACTATAAATATATGCTTTCTCCTTATACTACTGAAATGATGAATAAAGTAGATATCAGAAATTCAAAGGATATGTAAAAAAATCACCAGGAATTTAAAATATTTTTGAAATAATATAAGCAGAAAATTACTAAATAGGAGACACTAGAAGCTAGATATTTGTTCTTGGAAGGAATGAGACTGAAAATAAAATAACAATGTAGATTGGGCATTCATGGGAGCTATTGCTAGTATTTTGACCAGGAATTTAAAAGATTATTGGAAAAATATAAGCAGGAAGTTACTGAACCTGAATAACTCAAAGCTGGATGTTTTATACTGAGGGGAGTCCACATTGGAAAGCAAAACAATGTAACTTAGACCAGCATTTCATTTCCATAATAATGTTTTCATGTTTTTAAATTATAATCATATGTTAATTTTCTCCCAAATTTGTAGCAATACACTTTTTAAACCTAAATATACTTACTAAGAGAACTTACATATCACTATCCTTAACATAACATGCTATATCCTGAAAAAAAGACAGAAAATCATAGCATCAGGATTTATCTCATACATCTGGTACAGAGATGAACATTCACAAGACAGATGTATGCTAAAACTGCCACTTTTCAGGTTTTCTGTGAGTGATACTTTATGTCAAAGAAATAAAAATTTTAAAAAACAAGCAAATAAACAACTACCACATAAGAAACCAAGAAGGGAATAAAGACAAGCTTGTATACCTTTTAGACACACTGGGATTGAGGGCTTCCAAGTACTATTTGCACTGCAGACCACCGTGTCACTGCCATTCATATAAAATCCCTGGTCACATTCAAACATCACTGTAGCTTCATAGACATACTTTTTTGCAAATCCTGATACCTGTCTTCCATTTTCAAGTACTGGAAATGGACATTTTACCACTGAAAAGATTTAGAAAAAAAACACCAAAAATAGAATTTAAGAGAAATCCAGTTTAGCACAGAACCAGTAAAACTATTAGAAAGTGTGAATTTCACTGGGAACAGACAAAAGGAATAGAATACTAGATGTTAAAATAAAGCAAAAAAAAAAAAAAAGTTTTTCCATGTTTAAAAATTTACATAAAAGACTTCAATTTCAGGTAAACAGATTCAGAGAAACCTAACACTCTCCCTCTAAAGAACAGAATGGTCAGCCGGGCGTGGTGGCGCACGCCTTTAATCCCAGCACTCGGGAGGCAGAGGTAGGAGGATCGCCGTGAGTTCAAGGCCACCCTGAGACTCCATAGTGAATTCCAGGTCAGCCTGGGCTAGAGTGAGACTCTACCTCGAAAAACCAAAAAAAAAAAAAAAAAAAAAAAAAAAAGAACAGAATGGTCATAACAGTTTTTTGGCCACCCTCTGATTCCATTGTTGGTAAGTCTGAGAAAGTTCTGACTGTAATGTACATCTCCATTAAATTCAAAAGCAACTTTTGATACTGTGTAGCTCCATAAATCTTAATGTCACACAGACACTGATAACAGTACTTTCCTTTTATAAAAAGGTAAAGATTTTTTTCTGAGAAGGTATTACTTGAGCTTCAAATTCTGAGTGTTATTCCCTTTCCCTATGGCCCTAAACTTTATAAATTTAAATTAAACTTGAATTAAATTAAACTTAAATTTTATATGATATTGTTTCCTTTAGCAATTATTGCAGGTTGGCTAGTGAGATTCTCAACTTTTACTCAAAGTGAAAATATTTTCATATAATTCACCTCTTGTTTTGAAAAAAAAATAAAGATTGAGAGTTTTTTTTCTTTTAGCCCCTAACAGACACCAATATTCTTCAGCCAATAGCTTTCTATGTGAAATCAGAGAAATCAATTGTCATTCTGAGGGCAGCTATTGAGGTTTTATATCCCAGATCCACTTCCTGTCTATTCTCTGCTTGCTGTTCCACCAAGATATGAGAAGGTTAGGAGTTCTAGCTACATAGTCCTGCCAACATGACGATGCCTGCTGTTCTGCCTTCTCTTTGTGATTCATTGTGTGGCCTCAAACCGTGAACAAAATGAAACCCTTCCTCTCATAAGTTACTTCCCACTCAGGTATTTTATTCTAGCAATGAGAAAATTAACTAAGACAGCAAGTACATGTTTATAAGAAATTGCTGAATTCATTTCAAAGTGATTGTTCTATCTTGTCTTATAAGCAGTGTATGAATTCCTAGTGCTGCACATATGTTGCAATCAGCTTCTTGTTGCTAAAATAAACCTCCATACCAGACACAGTTATGGAAGGAAGGGAATTTATTTGAACCTTACAAATCCAGGAGAAGTTCCATAATGGCAGAATAAGTTGGCCCCTTTTCACAGGTCCACGCAAAGAGGAAAACCACCTACACCACAAACAAGCACACATAGGAACCCCAGGCAGAGCTCAAGCACTCTGTTTATCTTTACACTAGAATTTAGATCCACCCCCAAACACACTTTGGGACTGGAGACTAGGCTCTATCCACAGTGACATCAAGTTACACACTTGAATAAAACCCCTGAATCTACTGGGGGACATCCAATCAAACTATCACATTCTGTCCTTGGCCCCCAATAGGTTTATAAGCATCTCATGTTTTAAATTGTATTTAGTTTGACTTTAAAGGTTTTCATAATCTTTACCAACTTTAAGATTGTTTCAAAATTCCAAGTTTCATCTGAGATTTAATATTGTCTCTAAGCTGTGTCTTGTAATATAGAAATAAGTTATATATTTTAACATATAAAAGCATAGAGTAAACATTTCCAACTGTTATAAGGCATAACAAGGAGAGACCAGACCAGTGAAAACTCAATAACCATCAAAGCAAACATTATACATCTGTAGCTCAAATCCAATATCATAACCAGTGACAGACAGTCTTCAGATGTTTTAATTCCACCACTCCAGCTGGGCTGAGTACTAGGGAAACTTCCATCCTGAGCCAAAAGTGCTCCATGGTAGGCTTTGTACAGTCCTGGTAGATCCCAAAAAAAAAATCCTTGGGTCTCCATGCAAACCACAGTCCATCTTCCAATGGCTTCATCAGCCTCTTTGAAAGGGTCATCATGCCCTGCCTCATGCTGCATCTCAGCAGCAGCTCCTGAAACTGTGTACTTTATGACCCATTCCACACATATTTCCTTATGTTACCAAAACCAAAACCAGGTGTGCATGACACAGTCATTTTAAATTCAGGGACAATATACTTGATGACCTTGAAGAGAAGGTCCTTTTCTTTTAGTTAACTCTTTTCAAAAAGGTTATATTTTTGCCATTTAATCTTTCTAGGCTAGAATAACCTCAAACATTTTCTCTTTTGTTTTAATATAAATAATTAGGTCATCTTTCTTAAGATTGTTGATGTGCTTGACAATAGCAGCTTCAAAAACCTAAAACCAGTCTCTGTGTCCATAAATCTTAAACTTGTTAAAGTTTTTTCCAACTTTAAATCTTTAAGTTCTATGTTTTTAACCAAGCACATCAGTCCATTACATATTTAACCTTGATCAAACTCTGTGGGCATGGGCAGCAGAATGCAGCCAACCCTTATGCCAGTATTCCAGTTCCAACAAAGTTTTCTGTCATCTTTCTTTCCCCTTAGAAAGTTCATAAGCAAAGCCTCAAAATACAATTTTCTCTATACTTAGCAGTTTTAAATTCTCACCAGATTAGTCCATACATCTTGGGTTACCACTCTGGAAGGTATCTTCAGTTGTAAGTATCAAGTCCATGTCCATTCCTCCAAAACAAAAGTTTCAAAAGACCAAAATCCACATGGTCAGATGTATCTTAGCAATTCTACCCTACTCCTGGCATTAAATTCTGTCAGTTTCATATTGCTGGGATGAACCTCCAGACTAGACACAAGTAAATTTATTTGAAACTTAAAGATCCAGGGGAAGTTCCATAATGGTGGAAGACATTGGTCCCCTTTCACAAGTCCACACAGAGAGAAAAACCACCACTTACTCCACAGCAAGCATACTTCAGGATCCCCAGATAGAGCTCAAGCACTCTGTCTCTCTTTAGACTAGAACTCAGATTCACTTCCAAATACATATTAGGGCTAGACCCTAGGAGCCACTCACAATGACATCAAGTTACAAGCTTGAATAAAACTCCTGAATCTAATGGGGGAGGGTCATCCATTCAAACTAACCACAGTATCCTCGCCAGTACATGACATTGTTGGCTATGTGTGTTTGAAGTTCAACCAATCTAATAGGCGTTTCATGGTACCTCAGGGTATATGCTGACACAATTTTACTGTTTCTTCTCTTGCCTTATTACACTGGGCAGGAACTCCAATACAGTGATTAGAGTACACAACTTTGCCTTGGTTTTAATTTAGTTAGCTCCTTTCTTAATGTAAAAGAAGCAAATCTTTTACCATCAGGTAACTGTTGGCTAGGGGATTTCTGTAGATGCCATTTATCAGGTGGAAAGAGTTATTTTCAGCTTCTAGTTTGCTGAATCATATCATGAAAGGATGGTAAATTTGTCAAATACCTTTGGTTAGTTTTGTTATTGTTGCTTTTGTTTGTTGTTTTTTATCTACTAAGATACCAGGATTTTTTTGTGTTTTTTTTAAATATACTCTTTATGTAGCAAATTACACTGATTAATTTTTTCACTGAAACAATCTTGTATTTGTGAGTTCTTACTTGGTAAGGACACTTTTCTTCTCCTTCTTCTTCTTCTTCTTCTTCTTCTTCTTCTTCTTCTTCTTTTTTGTACAATGTAGGGTCTCCCTCTAGCCAAGGCTGACCTGGAATTCACTATGTAGTCTCAGGGTGGCCTCGAACTTATGGCAATCCTCCTACCTCTGCCTCCCAAGTGCTGGGATTAAAGGTGTGTGCCACCACGCCTGGCATTTTTCTTCTTTTTATAAAAAATGTTTTTTTAATTTAATTTAATTTTATTTTATTTTCAAGAAGAGAGAGAGATAAGAGACAGAAGGGAGACAGAGAGAGAATGGGAATGCCAGGGCCTCTAGCCACTGTAAACAACTCCAGACACATATGTCCTTGGTGCATCTGGCTTATGTGGGTCCTGGGGAATCAAACCTTGGTCCTTTGGCTTCGCAGGCAAACACCTTTACCACTAAGTCATCTCTCCAGCCTGACACTTTTCTTCTTATGTATCACAGGATTTTATCTGCTAATATTTTATTGAGAAGTTTTAGTTCAAAGATACTGTTTCAAATTTCCTTATAATGTTTTTGTCTAGTTTTTGGTATCAGAACAATACCATCCTTATAAAATGTGTTGAAAAATGTTTTTTTCATTTGGTTTTTTTTTGAAAATCTTGTGTAGAATCACCTTTATTTCTTAAATGTTTGGTGAAATTGCCCATGAAGCCATCTAGGCCTGTAGTTCTGTAGATGGAAAGGTCATAAATACAAACTGCATTTCTCTAATAGACAAAGGACTACTTAGGCTATCTATTTTTTTGCATGCAGTTTGGTTATCTTGGGTCTTTCCAGATATATGTCAGCTTGATTTAAGCTGTCAAATTGAAAAACATAAAATTGGATGTTGTATGTAATATTTTCTTATCATACTTTAAGTGGCTACGGGATATTTAGTAATTTTCCCTTTTAAATTATTCATATTAGGGATATTCTTCCCTGCACTCTCTCTTTTCCTCTTCCTCCTTCCTTCCCTCTCCACCGCTTTGCCAATGTGGCTATAGCTTAATCTATTTTATCCATCTCCTTTAAGAATCAGCTGTTGGCTTTACCCATTTCTCTCCTTTATTTCTTTCTTCAGTTTTACTCTATTTTTATAATTTTTTTCCACTTGTTTTGAACTTCACTTGATCTTTGTTTTCAGTTTTTTAAAGTGGAAGCCTAGGCCACTAATATGTGACTATTCTTTGTTCTAATGTATGTTTTATGCTATGTATTTCCCTTTAGGAAATAATTCAGCTGTACCTTCACAAATCTGGATATTTTGAAAATTATTTTACTCAATTCAGACACTTTCTAATTTCTATCCTGACTTCTTTTACCAATAAGTTATTTAGAAGTATCTTGAATAATGTTAAACTATTTGTGGATTTTCTTGATATCTTTCTTATTGATTTCCAGTTTCATTCCCTTCTTATCAGATAATGTACTTTCAATTACAACTATTTGATACTTGGAGAGATGGCTCAGCAGTTAAAGTGCTTGCCTCCGAAACCTAAGGACCCAGCTTCAATTCTCCAGTGCCCACGTAAAGCCAGATGCATAAGGTGGCACATATTTCTAGAGTTGGTTTGTAGTATCTAGAGGCCCTGGCATGCCCATTCTCTCTCTCTTTCTCTCTCTCATTCTGTCTATCTTCTCCCTCTCTCCCTCACCCTCTCAAATAAATAAATACATAAAATATTTTTAAATGTCTATTTTAGTGCCTGGACTACTTTCTACCAGATGGAGATGTCCTTGGAAAGAATATGTACTCAACAATGATTCAGTGGTATTTCTCTTTCCAGGCCAAGTCCCTTCAAGTGTCTCCATTTTCTTGTCATTCTTCAGTGTCTTAAGCATTTGAAGATTGAAAAAAATATCATTTTGTTCAGAGTTTACTATTCATTCAATGAGAGCTACCAATTACAGTTCATACCTCATTACCTATAGCTAGAATACTTGGGTGTCTTGTGACAGAAGATAACACTTTTATTTCAATACAGTGTGTGCTGCATTTTTGTTCGTTCAAACAAAATATCCTATGATGTAGGCTGTATGTAGTTCATAATCTATAAGGTAGAATGTCAAGTGTATACTGAATAAGAGGGAGAGAATTTCACAACTAGAATTATTTTTTGATCCAACTTGACCTCCACAAAATTAAATAGAAAACAATTTTACAAAAGAAGGAAGTGCATATGCTTGTGTTTACTTGTAGGTTAAACTACAAAGCAAGAAGGAAAATGATTACCTTTACACTCCGGAGGTGGGCTACTCCAGGTGTTGTGGCCAGAACAATACAGCAGTTTCTTCCCAATAAGAGTAAAAGGTTCTGGCCCTGGAGCAGGATCACACATGTAAGTTACAGCTTCCTTGTAATTGAACACTTTTATATCAGTAAAGGTGTAGTTTCCATTTTGTATTTTTGGAGGTGGTGTACAAAAGATTTCTTTGTAAAAGGGGAAAAAAGGAAATTAAAGGCAAAAGGCAAGGTCAAAATCAAGACTGCAAGTCCTCTGAATTCTCACAAACAAATTCATCAATACAGACTTCCTATAACCTAGAGCTGAACTCAGTATTTATCTATAAGAGGATTTCTATGAAAAAGCATATTATCTCAGATTTAAACTATTAATGTGGACATGATCTTCCAGGACAAAACTCATATCCTGAAAGTGAGAATGTTTGTATTAATTTTCAAATCCATGCTAACTTTTGTCCTATTCACAGTAAAAGCTGTTCATCACAGAGGAGAAAATGTTTGTGATGACAAGTGAAACCAGCAGTAACTGAGAAATGCATTTTAATTTACAGTTATATTTTTTCTCTAGACTCATGGCTCATAATAATACTGTTTTTACTCTCATTCTCCAATACAATAATTGTTTACAGAGGCTATAACCTTGCTAACTCAACAGAATAACTTCTAACACCTTTCTCTAAGACGGATACTTCAGAGATTTAGAAAAATGTAAAACAGTGTTCCTATCCTCACTATTATTTTTGAAAAATTTCCATTTTAAAACATGTGGCATATGTTAATATGTATTGGGCTTATTGTTCATAAAATTAATACTTTGAAAGATCTCCATTGTAATCCAATATGACCAAGCACCTCTTAGTACCGATTAGTCTAAAAGCATAGGAAGGTCCTGAAGCCAAAATGCTTGAGAATTGCTATTCTAAATTTATAAAAGAGAATTTACTTACTTTCACAATGTGGGGCTTTATCAGTCCAATGTACATCATCGCCTTTAAGCACACATGATATAACTTTCTTACCAACTAAGTAATACCTAAATGAGCAAAAAAAGTTATAATTTTCTTTAGCAACTAATAAGATGTATATAATAATAAAGGAAAATTTTAGACAACATTTTTCTACATTATACTTTAAGGAATAGGTTTCCTAAACAATATATATTGAAAGTGCTAAATAAATCTCAAATTTAATCAGAAGTTTCTGTATGTGAACACACGTTGTCCAAGAATGATGGTGCTGCCAGTCTGGCCTCTTCCCAGTCTCCTGCAATCACATTCATCTCTGCTTCTGCACCTTTACTTACACAGCAGGAAGGTGGATCCCTTATGTAGGCTGCTGGAGCTCCCGTCCTCATCTTGTGACTGACTGGCTGTTTGAGCTTGAGCAAGGCACTTAATATTTACTTGTTCTCCTCAGTTAAAAGAGCATACAAATAAGCACCTCATAGACTTGGTCAAGAAAAACAGATGAGTGAGTATCTGGCACACAGTAAGTGCTAGGCAAAAATTGGTTCTTATAAATATTGTGATCAGGAATAAGTGTACCCTGTGAAGTCACCTGGATGATTTAAAATCAGATACTCCTTCCGGGGCCTCATGAGTTAGTTTATTTATTTGGTATTTCTCCTTTACTATTGCACTCTGTGCTGTTGATAGCCCAAGATTTTGGTTACCTGAATGTGCCTGGCAAGCTCTATCATTACAGCTATTATCTGAATGGTACCATATTTTTACTTGATTAAGTTTAAAAAAACACCAGTGAATCTCCTTGTACAAAGTCATAGCAGACCTTCCCATAAGGCTTGCTCTAACTTTTTAAAAAGTATATTTTTAACTATTTATTTATTTGTGTGTGTGTGAGAGAGAGAGAGAGAGAGAGAAAGAGAGAGAGAGAGATACAGAGATATAGACAGACACACAGAGAAAGAGAGTATGGACATGCCAGGGCCTCTTACTCCTGCAAATGAACTCCAGATGCATATGTTACTTTGTGAATCTGGCTTTACATGTGTACTGGGGAATCACACCCAGGCTGGCAGGCAAGTACCTTGTTTAAAAAATTTATTTATGGGGACTAGAGAGATGGATTAATGGTTAAGGTGCTTGCCTGCAAAGCCAAAGGACCCAGGTTCAACTCCCCAGGACCCAAATAAGCCAGATGCACAAGGTAGCACATACATCTGGAGTTTGTTTTCAGTGGCTGGAAACCCTGGTGCACCCATTCTCTCTCCCTCCTCTCTTTCTCTCTCCCTCCCTCTTTCTCTTTCTCGAATAAATAAAAATAAAAATACTTTTTAAAATTGTATTTATGGGCTGAAGAAGTGGCTTAGCAGTTAAGGTGCCTGTGAAGCCTAAGGACCTAGATTTGATTCCCCAGGACCCACATAAGCCAGATGCACAACATGGCACATGCATCTGGAGTTTGTTTGTAGTGACTGGAAGCCTTAGTGTGCCCATTCTCTCTCTCTCCCCCCCAAAATAAAAAAAAATGTTTTTAAATTATATTAAGAAATGTATTTCAAGGAGAGAGAAAGAGAATGGGCACACCAGGGACTCTAGCCACTGCAAACAAACTCCAGATGCATCAGCCACTTTGTGCATCTGGTTTTACGTTGGTACTGAGGAATCAAACCCTGGTGATTAGGCTTTGCAGGAAAACGCCCTAACCACTGAGAAATCTCTCCTGCCCCTTAAGAGGACTTTTACTTGTTTGTTTGTTTGTTTTTGAGGTAGGGTCTTGCTCTAGCCCAGACTGACCTGGAATTCATTATGTAGCCTCAGGCTGGCCTCAACTTTTTGTGAGTTCCATTTCAGCCCCAAGAGTTGGCAGCAGCATGCTTTTGGTTGTGAATGATAAAGTTAACATGATTTTGCTGTTCTTTTCCTCTCTTTTGTCAACTTTCCTTTTAGAAAATATATTTATGGCTGGAAAGACAGCTCATCAGTTAAGATGCTAGCCTTGAAAACCCTAAAGGCCTAGGTCAGTTCCCCAGTATTCATGAAAAACTAGATGCACAAAATTATTCATGCATCTGGAGTTCATTTGCAGTGGCTAGAAACCCTGGCTTGCTCTCACTCTCTCTCTACAAATAAGTAAATAAAAATATTCTAAAAATATATTTTATTGAGAGAGAGAGAATGAGAGTGGGCATGCCAGGTCCTCTTGTCATTGCAAATGAACTCCAGTTGCATGCACCACTTTATGCATCTGGGTTTACCTAGGTACTGGGGAATTGAACCTGGACTTCAGGCTTTGTAAGCACGTGCCTTATTAACTGAGCCACTTCCCCAGCCCTTTCTCTTTTTCCTTTCTCTCTCTCTCTCTCTCTCTGTCTCTCTCTCTGTGTCTCTCTGTCTGTGTCTCTGTCTCTCTTTATCTTTTTTTGAGACAGTGTTTCACTCTGTAAGTTATTATGGAGTCCAGGCTGGTGTCAAACTTTCAATAAATGTCACATTTCAGCATTCTGAGTATGGGTACTATAGGTGTGAGTAGATATAGTATTACACAGCTTTCCTGTACATTCTGCAGCTTCAGCTTATTTATTATACATCTCTCCTATCTCCATAATGTGCCCAAAGGCTATATGGCTAGAGGTACAACATGTCACATGGAAAGCAAAATTAAACCAAATTCACTATTCAAATAAACTTGAATGTTGAATCGTTCAGCTTAAAAAGAGAGTGGGACAAAGGGATAGGAACATTTACCTTATTTCTTTTAAGGAGCAACTTACCCATCAAAGCAGTTGAACTGAACTCGAGAACCCCAATCAATCCCTCCATCTATATGCTCTATTTTGCCATTTTTAGGATTGTCTATATAATCACATTGTATTTCTAGAAGAAAATAATAATGAACATTTTAAACCAGCATCAAAGAAAGATACATTTTAATAAAGTCAAAATAATGAACTGTTTTGCATTTGTGGATTATTTTCTTTAATTGTGACATTGCAAGGGCAAACAAGATTACAATTGTGAAAGAAACTTATTGTAAAAAGGGGGGGTTCTTATAAGTTTCTCAAAGTCTGAAAAAAGAAAGCATATTTAATCCAAAACCTTGTTTCATGGAGGAAAACTACCATTGCAGTAGGAAAATGTGTGAAAATAAACAAAAGGACAAAGTTATGTTTACTTACTCCAACAACCTTCATCTGAAATAGGTACCCATGTATGATTTGGCTCACAGGTAGTAACGGTGAGGAGTGGAAACAAATATAAGTATCCTTTCTTACATTTATATTCTATTTTTTCTCCAACTTCATAATACGCTTTAGGCTCACCAACCATATCCATAGCTTCAAATGGTGGTGGTAGTTCACAGGCATCTAGGGGTGATGGGCAATCACATAAAGACAAGGTATGAGTACCCCCTTTAACGACCAGAAACAACAGGAAAGATAGAAAACCTTGGGATGCTCCTTTGCAAGGTTCTAAATGACTTATAATTTATGCTTTACCCTTGTGGTGGTAGTAAGACAATAATACCCAGTCTTGCTTAAAACAACATCCAGTTAGATTGTTAATTAACAGAATAAACTGAATTTCTACTCAATAGTAAGCTGAAGAGATGTCATTGATATTTTTGGCCTTACATATGTACATAGTCAATGAATATGCTTCTTCTTGCATTTTTCCTTAAATTCATCTCAAGACTAACCTCTCCTCTGTGAAGTCTTTGCTAGTATCCAACACTCTGCATAGATTACTCTTCCATAGCTTGCAATGCAAACTTATGACAGCTTGTCATTTTATGCTCAGTCTCTTCCCTTAGTATGTGAGTTCCTAGAAGTAGCGACCATGTCTTTTTCTGCTATCCTCTGTTCCCAGTGGAAGCTCAAAAAATCCTATACCATTATATTTTTTAACTTAAAAAAAAATAGAGAGAACTGGCACGCCAGGGCCTGAGCCATAGCAATCAACTTCTAGATGCTTGTTCCACCTAGTGAGCATGTGTAACCTTGTGCTTGCATCACCTTTGTTCATATGGCTAATGTGGGATCTGGAGAGTTGAACATGGGTTCTTAGGTTTCACAGGCAAGCACTTTAACTGCTAAGCCACCTCTCCAGCCCTCCTATACCATTATTAAAAAATCATTTTCATAAATAAAAATAATGATGGACTAAAGTATTTCAAAGGTAATACTGAGAGCTGGAGAGATGACTCACCAGTTAAGGTACTTGCCTGCAAAGCCTAAGGACTCAGGTTGCATTCCCACATAATGCCAGATACAGCAGGTGGTACATGCATCTGAAGTTTGTTTTTAGTGGCTACAGGCCCTGGTATGCCCATTCTCTCTGCACCTTCTTTTCTCTCTTAAAAAAAATAAATAAGCCAAAACATTATAGGCCATTGCCAAGGCCCTTGGTTTCCCACCAGGAATAGATGGTAAGACCCTATTGCTGAAGACTCCATATACTTGGGCTGCAAGGCCACTGAGAAACCTTGCTGAATCTTAGCTGATAACCTCCTCCATGTAGACCAGCTGACAGAAAGCTGGAAGAAGCCATTATGCATGCAGTTCAATGGGAGAAAGAGAAATCACCAGTGAAGATACTCATCAGTGGATACTGTAAGCCTTATAATTGGCCAGCCAGGCCAAATAAGCCAACAGGTGCAATAGTGGTATGTCTGCTTTGGGGGAAACCAACTGCCCTCTAATTGGACTGGAGGCCCGCACTATGGGAAGGGAATACATCTCTGATACTGAAAACTAAAAACAGGGGTAGTCATGAAGCCTAGGGGTGTAACGTCTGCTGTTTTCTGGCCAAATGTATATACTATGCTTATCAAACTGCCCAGTAATCACTTCTGTTAATGTTCACACCCTTATATTAATGCTACTCTCACTTTTGGTTGAGAATCTTCTCTTTTCAGATGGCAGTGACCTTGGGACGACTCAAAAGGTATCATGGTGATGGAAAGAAATGACCGCAGTGCTCAGTACTGCAGTATCTGTATCACACCTTCCAAGGCTCAGGGTCTAATGTGGAAGAGGTGGCAGAAAGAATGTAAGAGCCAAAGGAAGGGCAGGACTCCATACAACATGTTCCCTCCAGACACAAAATGGTCTGGATATCCATGACCTCACAGTGCCTGACACTACCTGCATAAGACCATCATAAGAGGAGGAAAAGATCAAGACATCAAAAGTAAAAGAGAGACTGATTGAAATGGGGAGGGGGTATGATGAAGAGTAGAGTTTCAAAGGGCTAAGTGGGGGGAGGGAGGGTATTACCATGGGGTATTTTTTATAATCATGGAAGTTGTTAATAAATAAATTTTAAAAATGTTTAAAAAATAAATAAATAAGCATTTTTTTAAAAGTAAGACTTGGCTGGAGAGATTTCTTAGTGGTTAAGGTTCTTGCTAACAAAGCCAAAGGACCCAGGTTTGATTCCCCAGGACCCACATATGGAGATTCACATATGGCACATACGTCTGGAGTTTGTGTGCAGTGGCTAGGAGGCCCTGGTGCACCCATTTTCTCTATATATCTGCCTCTGCCTCTTTCCCTCTTTTTAAAGTATTTTATTTATTATTTGAGCGAGAGACAGAGAAAGAGGCAGATAGAAAGAGAGAATGGGTGCACGAGGACCTCCACACACTGCAAACGAACTCCAGATGCATGCACCCTCTTGTGCATCTGGCTTATGTGGGTCCTGAGAAATTGAACCAGGGTCCTTTGGCTTTGCAGGCAAACACCTTAACTGCTAAGCCATTTCCCCCAGGCTTCTCTCTTCCTCTTTTAAATAAATAAATAAGGCTGAATTCCATGTGTTCCCTCTTAGTGAACTGAGTATCTTATTGGATAGAAATGATTTCAGTATAAAACTTTACTATTTTGGATAGCTTTAGATAACTTTATTTTGGCTTTCTTGATACTAAATACAATTTAATCTTCACTAATCATTAAATCATGTTCTCCATTAGAAATTTCTTGAGTTAAAAGGCACCATAGTGCTGAGAACTGACGGGAGAGTGCTCAGCAGTGAAGCATCTCTATCACACCTTCCAAGGCTCAGGGTCCATTGCAGAAGTGGTGGCGGAAAGAATGTAAGAGCCAAAGAAAGGTAGGACTCCTTACAAAATGACACAAAATGGCCTGGATATCCATGACCTCACAGTACCTGGCACTACCTATACAAGGAAATGATGACATCAAAATAGAGACTAATTGAGAGGAGGAGGTGAAATGATGGAGAGTGGAATTGTGAAGGGGAAAGTGAGGGGGCAAGGAATTATCATGGTTTATTTTCTATAATTATGGAAGTTGTCAATAATAGAAAAAGAAATTTCTTGAGGTAGCTGTGGGGCTATTTATCCCCACAGAAAAGCTCCTATAATGCTGTGCTTTTAGGTTTTATTTCTGTTTTCCTATGGAGGTCATTGTTGGGGTATTTTTCCCTACAAGGTGTGGTGTCAACTTCTGCTTCACCAATTCATCTTTCCTTTATAGTTAGTTGAGTTAACAATCTGTGTTCCTGTTAGCACAATTATGTAAAATAAGATGGAGACATTAATAAATTGCTACAGGAACACTTAAATAGACATGTCGGGCTTAGTCCTAAAGAGCTTTTCTTTCTATTCCCTTAATTTTGGGTTTATTGAAGAAAAAAAGACTGGTCAAGAGACCTACAAGTATGAGAAATGTTAATCTTATTTCATGCCATATTCTAAACTCTAACATTTTCTTTGTATGCATCATGTATTCATGTCATGTTCTATAATCTACCTATAAGCAATACATTTCCAGAATTTCTGCTATGCTGGCCTTGGTCTTGTGAACATCAATCAACTGCCTAAAACAAACAAACAAACAAACAAACAAACAAAGTGGTCACCGTGGTGGCACATGCCTTTAATCCCAGCACTTGGGAGGCAGAGGTAGGAGGACCACCAAAAGTTCAAGGCCACCCTGAGACTTCATAGTGAATTCTGAGTCAGTGAATTTGAGGTCAGCCTGGGCTAGAGTGAGACCCTAACTAGAAACAAAAACAAAAACAAGCAATAAGAAAAAAGGCAAAAGGCAAAAATTGACTTAGTAATTAAAGGCATTGTATAAAAACAGGATTATTATAGAGTTGAGTTTTATTACTAGCATATTTACTGTACTGCTCATTTTCATTTTATAATAGGAAGGGGGCTAGGAACACTAATTCTGTTCTAGATATGAACACTTACCATCATTCTAGAATTTTCTAAAGTTACCAAGACAAAAATAAAATAACAGCATACCAAGTAATAAGTGTGTAAAAGGATATTTGTGTAATATTAATTTCATTGATTGTCCTGGAAGCAGGTAGATGATTCCTAGCTTTCTCATCTTGAGTTATGTAGGGAAGAAGAAATGACGTTTAGATGGTCTATCCATTCAATTACCTTTAAGTCTCCTTTCCCTAGCATGCATGAAGACATGCTTTCTTCACTGTGTACAATTTAAAACTTTTGGTTTAGCAAACATTGGGTACAAGTTTTACGTACTGAGATAATAAGTTCACTATCATAGTTCTGTAATTAAATTTCTTCTCTTTCCCAGAACATTGATTTTTCTACTATTAAGGTTTTCAAACTAAGCATTACCTGCCCCAATATTGACTTCCTTCTTGCAAATATTTTACTATGTAATTATCTTTCTGCTGCAACATATATCATTAACAACATATATCATTAAACGATGATGTTACAGGCTATGTGGTGAGTTCTCTGCCCTGGAGCCCATGAACTTCTCATCTTTCTCCAATTACACATACTACAAAAATTAATTCTCTATGCATGCATAGACCCACAGCCCCACCCATTCACCGCCAAGAAATTCCTGGTATCTGATCAAACCTGGAACTACTCTGAAACCTGACCATTTCGCTTCTTTTTCCACTGTCCATATAACTTGTTTCTGCTGTTTTGCTCTGATATATGAGACAGAGTTTCCTTATGTAAACCTGGGATCTTCTTGCCTCAGATTTTTAAATGCTGTATTACAGAGGTGAGCCATCTCATGTTTCTAAACTTTCTTGGTCTCTTCAAAATGGAGACATGACATTTGCATTTGATAAAAATAATTTTCTCATTTCTAAGCCATTCCATACTGATTGCTTTCCAAGTCATTAAATAGCTGCCACATTAAATGCACACTAATGATCACTTCCTCAGGAGTGTTCTTGCTTTCTTAGTGGCATCATAGCTATCCTTCCCATGCAGGACTCCCCCACCCCTTGGCTTCCTAGAAAGCACACAACCAGGTTGTCTACTTATGATTGCCAGGTCTCTTCTCTCTGCGTCAGAGGATATGTAATGTCCTTGTGGTGAAACTAGCTTCATGTTTCTGGCAAAAAGAAACAAGAGCAGCTTGTGGGAGAAAGAGGTTTACTTTGGCTTACCAACTTGAGAGGAAACTCCATGAAGGCAGGGAAAAATAATGGCATGAGCAGAGGGTGGACATCATCTCCTGGCCAACATCAGGTGGACAACACAACAGGAAAGTGTGATAAACACTGGCAAGGAGAAGCTGGCTATAACACTCATAATCCCTCCCCCCAGCAATACACTGCCTCCAGGAGGCTTCAATTCCCAAACTGCCACTAGCTGGGGACCTAAGCATTCAGAACATATGAGTTTATGGGGGACACCTGAATCAAGCAACCATCTTCTGCTTCTGACACCCATAAACTGATAACTATCCACGATGTAAAATGCAATGTATTTAGTCCAGTTTTTAAAATCCCCATAGTTTTTATCAAGCCCAATGATGTTCAAACATCTCCATAGTCCAAGGTCTTTTAATTGAGCTGCAATACAAAAAATAAAAATAAAAAAATAAATAAAACATTATGGCACAGCATAAACATTCACACTGCAAAAGATGGCATTGGGCATATCAAATAAATATTCAACCAATGCAAGATTTAAAACATACAGGACAAACAAGGGTTTCTAGGAGCAACAACCCCACTCTTGGTAAAACTTATACTATTTCAGTTAGCTTCACATTGCTGGCAGAAAATATATGACCAAGAGCAGCTTGTGGGAGGAAAGGGGTTTATTTTGGCTTACAGACTCAACGTGAAGCTCCATGATGACAGGAAAAAATGATGGCATGAGCAGAGGATAGATATCACCTCCTGGCCAACATTAGGTAGACAATAGCAACAGGAGAATGTGCCAAACACTGACCAGGGGAAGCTGGCTATAATACCCATAATGAGCCTGTCCCAACAATACACCACCTTCAGGAGGCTTCAATACCCAAATTGCCACCAGCTAGGGACCTAAGCATTTCGAACACATGAATTTATAGGGGACACCTGAATGAAACCACCACACCCTGCAAGTCTTTTTGGAGAACTGTTTTTCCATTCTCCAGGCCTTCTCCCAAGACTTAACTGCCAGAAGTGCTCCTCTACTTTCTGAGCCCCTCTTTCCATTTTTGGTCTCCAGCAGGATGCTAAGTCTATATATTTACATGCTCCAAGCTGCCCCATGTGGAATGTCACATCACTGACAGCACAGTTGTGCTTTAGTGGTCATTTCTGATCAAATTATATTTCTGCAATTGAGGTACCTTTCAGTCTATCTAGCTCTAATTCTTTACTTCTAATTTAGTCTCCTAGAATTTCTTATGTGAATTGCCACAAGACTATTCATAGGTCTTCTTACCTTTTCATTGATTCCATTTTTTTTCATTATCCACTCATCAATTGTGGGACATCTAGGCTGGTTCCATTTCCTAGCTATTGTGAACACAGCAGCAATAAACATGGATCTGCAAGTATCTCTGAGGTAGTGAGATGAGTCCTTAGGATATAAGCCTAGGAGTGATTTAGCTGGGTCATATGGTACATCTACTTTTATCTGTCTCAGAAACCTCCACACTGATTTCCACAAAAGCTATACCAGTTTACATTCCCACCAACACTGCAGAAGGGTTCCTCTTTTTCCACATCCTTGCCAGCATTTATAGTCATTTGTTTTCTTGATGACAGTCCTTCTGACAGGAGTGAGATGGGATCTCAAAGTAGTTTTAATTTGCATTTCCTTGATGGTCTGCCCCATTTCTGAATGGGATGTTTAAATTTTTTATTGCTTCGTTTTTTGTAGATTCTAGATATTAGGACTTTTTTGGTAATATAAGTGGTGAAGATATTCTCCCATTCTGTGGGTAGTCTTTTGGCTCTGCTTATGGTATGTCTGTCTGTACAGAAGCTTTTTAGTTTCATGAGATCCCAATGGTTGAGTACTTATCTAATTTCCGGAGCTATTGGTATATTGTTCAAAAGGTATATCTCCACCCCAATATGATAGAAAGTTCCACCTATTTTTTCTTCCAGGTGTTTAAGAGTTTCAGGTGTTGTATTAAGGTCTTTAGTCCATTTGGAGTGGATTTTTGTGTATGGTGAGATGAGTGGGTCTAGTTTCATTTTTCTACACGTTATTGTCCAATTTGTTCAGCACCATTTATTGAAGATGCTATTTTTTTTTCTCCAGTGTATGTTGTTGGCTCCTTTGTCAAAGATCAAGTCACTGTAGTTACCTGAACTAAAGGGTTGGGTCTTCAATTCTGTTCCATCACTCTACATGTCTGTTTTTAAGTCAGTACCATTTTTTTTTTTTGTTTTTTGCTTTTTTATTTTTTTAAATTTTTTTATTAACAACTTCCATGATTATAAAAAATAACCAAGCCAGGCGTGGTGGCACACGCCTTTACTCCCAGCACTTGGGAGGTAGAGGTAGGAGTATCGCCGTGAGTTCAAGGCCACCCTGAGACCCCATAGTGAATTCCAGGTCAGCTGGGGCTAGAGTGAGACCCTACCTCGAAAAACCAAAATTAAAAATAATACCCCATGGTGATACTCTCCCTCCCCATACTTACCTCTTTTAAACTCCACTCTCCACCATACCCTCTTCCCATCTCAACCAGTATCTTTTAGTTTTGATGTCTTGATCTTTTCCTCCTCTTATGATGGTCTTATGCAGGTAGTATCAGGCACTGTGAGGTCATGGATATCCAGACCATTTTGTGTCTGGAGGGAGCATGTTGTATGGAGTCCTACCCTTCCTTTGGCTCTTACATCTTTCTGCCACCTCTTCTGCATTAGACCCTGAGCCCTGGAAGGTGTGATACAGATATTGCAGTACTGAGCACTGCGGTCATTTCTTTCCATCACCATGTGGCTTTGTAGTATAGCTTTAGATGAGGCATGATGATCCCTCCAGAGGTGTTTCTTTTACTAAGGATATTTTTGGATATCTGAGGTCTTCTTCCATTCCATATGAATTTGAGACTATTTTTTCTATGTCTGTGAAGAATGATGCTGGGATTTTTATTGGTATTGTGTTGAATCTGCATATTGCTTTTGGTAGTTACCATTTTCACAATATTAATTCTACCCATCCAAGAACATGGAAGGTCTTACCATCTTGTCATCCTCTTCAATTTATTTCTTGAGTGTTTTTATGTTCTCATTACATAGGTCTTTCATATAGTTGGTTAGTATTATTCCAAGGTATTTGATTTTGTTTGTGGCTACTGAAAATGGAACAGTGTCACTGATTTCATTCTCTGTATATTTCTCCTTGACAGAGTAAGGCTACTGATTTTTTAACCTGACATTTTGCTGAATGAACTTTAGAAGTTGTATGGTAGAGTCTTTTAGGTCACTTATGTATAGGGTCATGACATTTGCAAATAAGACTAGTTTGACTTCTTCCTTTCCAATTTGTATCCTTTTATATTGTTCTCCTGTCTTATTGCTTGGGCTAGAAATACCTAGTACTATGTTAAAGAGCAGTGGTGAGAGTGGGCACTCCATCTTGTTCCCAATCTTAATGGGAACTCCTGAGTATTTGCCCATTAAGTATGATTTAGGCTTTGGGTGCTTTGTATGTAGTCTTTATTATATTGAGCTATAAACCCTCCATGCCTAGTCTTTCCAGTATTTTTATCAGTAAATGATATTGTATTTTGTTAAAAGCCTTCTCTGCATTATTGAAATGATCATGTGGTTCTTGTATTTATGTTTATTTATGTGGTGTATTACATTGACCAATATCTGAATGCTGAACCATCCCTATATCCTTGGAATGACTCCTACTTGATCAAGGTAGACAATGCTTTTGATGTGTTGTTGAATTTGGTTTGCAAGAATTTTGTTTAGGATCTTTACATCTAAGTTCATCAGGGATATGGTTTTGTTTTTTTATTGTATTTCTGTATGGTTTTGGTATCAGGGTGATGCTACTTTCATATGAGTTGGGGAGCATTCCCTGTTCCCCAATTATGTGAAAGAGCTTAAGAAAAAAAGTGGTTTCAGTTCTTTGATGAAAGTTTGGTAGAATTTGGCTGAGAATCCACCAGATCCTGGACTTTTCCCTTTGGGAAGGTTTTTGATTGTTTTTACGATCTCAGATTTAATAGATTTGTTTAGGAGACTTATCTGCTCTTGATTTAGTTTTGGGAGGTGGTATGTGTCTAGGAATTCATCCATTTCTTACATGTTATCCAATTTTGTAGAATAGAGGTTTTGGAAATATGTCTTTGAGTACCATTGATGTCTGTTGTGACCTATCCCTTTTCATTTCTAATTTTGTTAATTTGAGACTTCTTTTTTGTTTGAGCAAATTGGACAGGTTTTTATCAATCTTGTTTTTTTTTTTTAATAGAACCATCTCCTTGTTTCACCAATTTTCTTAACCATTTTCTTAGTTTCCATTCATTAATTTCAGCACTGATCTTAGATTATTTCTTTCCATCTGGAACTCTTACAGTTGGATTGCCGTTGTTTTTCCAACGCCTTTAGGTAGATGGTTAGGTTATTGATTTGAGATCTGTCTTTGTTATGAAGGCATTTAGTGCTATAAATGTTTCCCTTAGGACTACCTTCATTGTTTCCCATAAATTTTGGTATGTTGTGTTTTCATTATCATTCAATTCTAGAGATTTTACAATTTCCTTTTTGATTTCTTCCATGATCCATTGATTGTTTAATAGCATCTTGTTCTGTCTCCAGGAGCTCATGTAATTTCTGCTGTTTCTCTTGTTAATTTCTAGCTTTGATGCACTGTGGTCTGATAGATACAGGAAATCACTTCAATTTTCCTGAATATATAGAGGCATTCTTTATGCTCTAATATATTATCTATTTTGGAGAAGGTTTCTGGCTGCTGATAAGAATGTGTATTCTGTAGAATTGGGGTGGAATGTTCTGTTGATATCTGATAAGTCTAATTACTATGGTGTTGTTAAGATCTATTATTTTCCTACAGATTTTCATGTAGATGATCTGTCTATTGGAGCTGGTAGGGTATTTAAATCCCCTATTATGATGGTACTGGGATTTGTTTCTGGTTTGTTGTCAATTAGGTTTTACTTTATAAACTGTGGTGCAACAGTGTTTGGTTTGTATAGATTTATGATTGATATGTCCTCTTATTGGATCATTACCTTGATGAGTAAAAATTGGCATTCTTTTTCTTTTATCATTACTTTTGGTTTGAAGTCTATTTTGTCAGATATTAATATCACCACACCACTTGTTTTTTATTTCCATTTGCTTGGAAAATCAGTTTCTATCCTTTTGCCCTAAGGAGGTGTCTAACCTTTGTGGTGAGGTGGATTTTTTTGAAGACAGTCAATGGAAGGATCCATTTTTCTGATCCACCCTTTTAACTTGTGTCTTTTGATGGGTGAATTAAGACCATTAATGTTTAATGGTACAATTTTGAGGTTTGATTTAATCACTTTCATCTTGGAGGGTTTATGGGAATTGTGCTTTCTTGGGCTTTGCATGTTTTGGTGCCTGCTCTAGTTTTGGTTAATGTGTTATTCCTCTTGAGGTTGGTTGTTCAACCCCTTTGTGTAGAGTATTTTCTAAAGTATTTTTCTGAAAAATCTGAAGTAATTCTGATGGAATTACCTTTGTATATTATGAGTTGCTTATCTCTTGCATCTTTTAGCACTCTCTGTTTTCATTGTTTAAAGATTTAACTATGATGTGCTTTGGAAAGTTTCTTCTTTGGTCCAGTCTGTTTTGTGCACTGTGAGTGCCTTGTATTTGGATGGGTCTCTCTTTTGAGTGAGTGGGAAAGTTTTCTCCTATAATTTTGTTGAATAAGTTCTCTATGCCTTTGGCACGAGTATCTTCCCCTTCTGGTATACTCATGATCCAGATGTTTGGTTGTTTTAGGGTTTCCCACACTTCCCTCATATTCTGTTCACATGATTCAAACAAAATATTTTATTTTATTTGCAAGGAGAAAGAGAAAGGGAGGAGACAGACAGATGGAGAATGGGTGTGTCAGGGCCTCTAGCCACTGCAAACGAACTGCAGAAGCATGTTCACCCTTGTGCATCCGGTTTACATGGGTACTGGGGAATTGAACCTGGGTCCTTTGGCTTCACAGGCAAGCACCTTACCTGCTATGCCATCTCTCCAACCCCAATGAGTTTTTGAACTTATCAGAGTTTTTAGACTCCCAAACATTTTTCTGTCTTATGTTCCACATTTAATGTTATGTCCTCCACATGATCTACTCTGTTAGTGAGGGTTTGCAGAGAGGCTTTTAGCAGCTCTATTTGATTTTTGTTTTCTGTTACATTTTTCTGTATCATATCCATCCCTTTACCATGTTCTATTTTCAGGTCATGGCTTGATTTTCTTGATGCTTCTTGAAATTCATTCTTGCACTTAATCATGTCTTCATTAAACTTAATCAGTGGTTATGGAGATCCTCTATTTGTTGAGTCATCTTCATTTATTTTTCTTTTGAGGTATCCCTTCTTTTCTTTAATTAACTTAAGCCTGGTGACAAAAGCTCTATGGTGTAAGAGATGATTCTGCTCAATTTCATTTATGAGCTTGTTAGATTTTTGGTGATTTGCTTCCAGTTCAGTGGTTTGCTTGGTCAGAGTCACAAAGCTTATTGTGCTTTCCTTTGGGATTCTATTTATGTTGTCTCGTCTGTGTTTTCATCGGAGATTTCCATTGTGGGCCTAAGTGACCTTAGTGGAGATCTGTGGGTGTCTTTGGTTGTTTGTTTTGAATTGGGGTCTACCCATGTTGGGGCAAAATCTTATTTAAGGAGGAATTATTTGCCCTTGTATGATCTTCACTGAGTGATCTGGTTTGGGTCTGAACCAGATTTGAGTGAGATGGCATTTTATCCACAGATGCCCAGGTTGTGGATGTTGCAGTTGTGCCGTCAGGTCTGGGATGCTGATATGGCTGATATGGAAGCTGTGGTTGGAGGTCCATAATATGGTGTATGGAGCAGGCCAGGACCCTGGTCCAGCTGGTATGGGGGCTTTGGTGTGTAGAGGAATCTAGCAATCAGAGGAAATGGCCGAGGCCACAAAGGTTTGCTGAGGCTGGTGTGTGAGTTAGGTGCTGGATGTGGGATTGTGTGGGTTGGGGGGGCATAGGGTGCTCATTGAGGTGTGTGGCATGAGGTGCTAGGGCTCCCTGGGGTACATATAGGGTTGTTCACAGTGCAGAGGGCCCTCCATGGTGCATGTGGGGCTCTCCAGGGCATATATATGGTGATATGGAGCATGGATAGTCCTCCAGAGTATGGATGGGGTGGCATGGGTCATGAGGGGCCCTTCATGGTACACATGGGGTTGCATGGAATGTGGGGGTCCTCAGGGGATGTGCACAGCATGGTACAGGGCTTGGAGATGGCTTCCCAGGAGCATGGAGAGCAGGGTATGGAGGCCCTCCTGATGGCAAGGGGTGGCTGTTGACATCACCGGGTGTAAGGGACCCTCAAGGACACATGGAGTGGTGGTATTTACCTGATGTGTGGAGACTCTGGAAGTGGCTTGGGAGATGGGGTACAACCATGAGCCTTGGCTCTGACACTGTGTACCTGCTGAGTGCTTTGTTCCCCTGAGTTCTCCTATCTTGCAGGAAGTGTAAAGAAAGGCCAATCAAGGGATTGCCCTGTCAAGCTGACCTCAGACATCTGAGATAGGTAGGCACCAGAAAGCCCCAGCATGAGGGGCTAATAAGGTTCCTGAGAGAGTAGGAATTAGCAGAGTCCTGAGTGTGGACCTCTGCACTCACCCAGTACAGGCCCTCCACTAGTACCTACTGGTACTGGAGCCCTACAATTCATCCCTGATTTCATCCTCAGAGCTCTAGCATGATTACAAGTCTGACATCTTGACTGGAAGTCCCAAAGTAATACTGGTATTATGCAGGAATTAAGGCTCTTCCATGATACAAGCCTTCAGTAGCTTCCAAGTACCCTAAGCATCATGTCAGCAGCTCCTTAAGATGGCCCATTGGCCTCTAAAGTACCTCAGTTTGGGTCCTCTGCACACTTACACACTGTTCTCAAGCCACACTCAAGTACTTGGCATGTCTGTAAAGGCTGGACTTTTCATCAATCCAGGTTTCACATATAATTTTGTTTAAGTCTTTACCAGAGATGTTGCCATTCCTCCTGTATACTTCCATCTTCATCTCAGATGCCACTTCTTCCTTGAAGGTTCTTGACACCTATCACTCACAGCAACTGGTGAAGTTACTTATGACACCCTAATTTACTACTTTCCTGGCACTTTTTTATATTTACTTATTTGGTTCTGTTACTACAAGACCATCAGCTCCCTGAGGACTGTGACTCTCTAACCCAGCAGAAAAGTGGAGTGATGCCTTTGATTGTTTTTTTTATTTGCTTTATGTTTATTTTTTTTTTTTTTCATGTGGGAACTGGTGGTTGAATTCAGTTCCAGCCCTGAGTTTTTATTCTTTTAGACCAGAACTTAAATTCTTTACTGTCAAGCCACTTTGCTTTGGAAATATCTGAAAATCATGATTTTTGTTTCCTGTTTTTATGGACATTTCAAGATATATTTTATTAGCTTAGCTGTAAATATATCCTGTATCAATTTTCTTTGATCTCAAATTATTTATACTTTACTATGGATGCATTTTGCATTAAAGCTATAATTAGAAATTAAATTCCAAATACTATGGGTTGCATTTTCCCTTAAGTGTAGTAATGACAGATTTTGGATCTTGTTTCTTTCAGCAATATAGTGATGCTGATTGAAGATTTTAGAAATAACAAATATGCAGCACTCCTGTGCTGAGCATTCAGTGTTCTTTAGCTTAGATAATCTTAATATTCATGAAACAGTTTCCCCTCTGTAACAGGAACATATTGTTACTTTATGAGGTGAAACAAACTGCTCAAGAGTACATTCCAAAAAGGTGGCAGACCTGACTTAAGTCAGGCAGCCTGTTCCAGGACCACACTTGGAACCACCTCCCATAATTAAGTCTCCTTTCCCACTGTAACCTAGAATTCCTACAAGTGGATGCCATCTTATCCTATCTGTGCCTTGTCCTCAAAAATTGCTTCCTACTGTTCCTGGGAAACTTAGAGTAGCCCCGGTTTAGATACAAGTGATATTAAGTCAAGTAAGGTACAAGTTGTTCTATACAGCCAGGTAATAGTAGCATAGTGTAAGCTGCTTATAACTAGACTCTGCTTCTCACTGCTCTTCTCTCTATGACTTAGTTCTCTCCATTTTTCTTGCCTTTTACCATAAATTGAGCAGCTTGGTGCTTGGCTGTTGTGGAGGTTTGAATGTAAATGTCTCTCATAGCCTTAGCTTTTGTTTGTTTGTTGTTTTTTGTTTTTTCAAGGTAGGGTCTCACTCTAGCCCACGCTGATCTAGAACTCACTCTGTCATCCCAGGTTGGCCTCAAACTCACAATAATCCTCTACCTCTGCCTTATATATTTTTGATTAAGTTTCCTATTTAGTCTTCTGACCTTCCTGGAGGAGGTGTGTCAGTGGGTATGGATCTGGAGTACAGCCATATGGTGTGTTCAAAGTCACCTCATGTTTGCTGTTCTCTCTCTGCTGTAGATGTGTGATGAAATGAGTCAGCTTCCTTCACCAGAATGAACCTTCCCCTTGAAACCACAAACCTGAAATAAACCCTTTCCTCCCATAAGCTGCTTTTGGTCTGGTGTTTTGTCTCAGCAACACAAAGGTTACTACAAGAGCTGTGTCCTCAACTCTTGAATCCTCTGATTGCAAATCCAGCTCACCTCTCCTCTTCCTGTCTTCCCAGACAAACACTCATCATCTAAAAGGCACATCCTTTGACCCCCATCCAAGCCGATGCCCAGGAAACAGTGCTCAAATGAGGATGTCTCAGGTAACTATCATATACTGTGGCTTACTGTTACTGATGTTGTCCTGACGTCCAGAGCTATGTGTCCCTCATAATAGCAGTTAAGTTCCACAAAACACTGGCAGGGATTACACTGTCATGAATTTCATACTGAAAATAGTCATCGTAAAACTTTATGCATTGGAAAAGGGCAAGTTGGCCATTTCTTTTGTTGCCTTTCTTCTAGTATTCTATTAACCAGCCACTGGCCAGATAAAGACTACTCCCTGGTATTGCAGGGTAGGGAAACTGAGAAACTACAGTGTGTTTATTGATGTTGACTTCTTTAACTAGAAAGAAGAAAAAGGCCTAAACTAGGTAGATGGATCAGACACAGAAGGACACTGTAGTTCCTACAGGAAAGAGACTGAGTTCAAAATATAATATTGCCTTCTGCAGGCCCAATGACAGTCCCAAGCCCAGTTCCAATGGGGGGAGGGTTGCATGAAACAGAGAAAGGTAGTTTAAAGGAGTGATGATAAGTTAGTATTTGAACTGAGTTATGCTTGAGGTGGAGTGGTCAGAACAGTTAGTTAACCCTGAGGAGAAACATTCCTCTTTGTAGATAAGGCAGATAGTAATGTAATGAGGCTGGAGATAGTTCCACAGCCTAGAGATAGTAACAACTGATGCTCAAAGTTTATCCTATCTGGTCTGATGAGCAGTCTTCCCTGCCTCCAGTTATTTGTTAAATGAAATCAAAGAAGTCTGCTCCTTTGCTCTAGGGCATTCGTTTTGGTTTATATTACATTCATTAGTACTGTGCTACAATTAATGTCTACCATTTGTCCTAATGAATCCTAGCAAATATTTATATATTATCTACTATGTGTGGCACGAGGGGTATATTGGCAAAATATAGTCCCTTCTTACATCCACACATGTATATGTGTGTGAACAACCAGTGTTAGAGAATCATGGAAACACAAATGGTCTGTCACTGTCTCCAGTCACATCCTCAGAACCAGCACAGGACCCAGCATACAGAAGGCAAAAGCTGTTGGATGGACACTGAGAGAGATGCAGCATACAGACTGTATTTACAGGATTCTGACTGTAACAAAGGTACAGAGGCACTAGAAAACAGGAAATGGAACAATGGCTATCTGGTATGTAAGTTTTATACACCAAGCATATATTTTTTAAAGTATGTATTCTATACAGTGAAATACAATCCAATGTTGTAAGCCTATGTGGTAGGATGGACTTCAGTTTATGAGCTGTAGGTGAAAAACCAGACTAATATTCCTTATCTTGTCTGTCTCAGGAGTGGTTATATTGTTCCTTTCTAGTGACCCTGCCTAATTAAAAAAAAAGATACACTGTCAGAAAGCCATTTGGTAAGAGAAGTGCACTGTCTATACTGGTTGGGAAGATAACTCCATGGGTCAAAAAAAAAAAAAAAAAAAAAAAAAACCTAGCTGTACTGGTAAACTAAGACGAATCTGCTCAGGCAGCGAGGAGATGAATGAAGCTACGAAAAGGTCTGTTCACCTTTCTCATCCCTGTAAACCCAAGCAGAGAGCTGATCACCCCAGCACAAGCAGCGAACCTGCCTGATCAGTGCCAGAGACCATTCCCGCTCCACAGAAAACAGTGGGTATAGTTGCTCTGGGTAACGCAGGGTAAGCACATCCCTAGCAGTGTGGCACAGGTATCTTGCAGCCCCGCCTAGGTATCCTTCCTTCTCTGCTCCGCAGCTCCCAGGTATCACCCATGGCAGCATGTATCTGGCAATCCAGAAGTTAGGGGTGCACTCCCCGTCTTGACCTGACTCAGTCCCAGAAAAGGTCAAAACTTCTGGTGCTAGGGCCACAGCCAAGTCTGGGTGAACACCCACCATGCCCACCTTCCCGGCGCCCCCACATAGCCAGCCTGAACTAGGGAAGGCAAGGGCTCCACGGACAAGGGTCCTGCGCAGTGCACTTCCCCAGACCAGCCTGGACGCCCGCCTCCTACCCGAGCACGTGGACAGCAGGAGCAGCGCGGCCTGCACGCCGAGGCCCAGGACGCACCAGCAGAGCGCCTGCACCTGGCCGCGGCGGGCCCGGGACGCCGCCCTCATGTTTCCAGAATGAGGAGAACAGTGAGAGCCGCCAGCTTTTGAGCCCCAGGCTGAGACGCAATAATCCCCAAATTCAAAGTGTGCACAGGCTTCACAAGGAGAGGGCGTGGCCGGCCGCGCCCAACACAGTGACCGAGCGGGAGCCCGGAGCCGGCGGCTGCAGGTGGGAAAGGCTCGGCGGGCGGGACAGACGCCCTCCGCGGCCCCGCCGGGCCGCCCCCGCGGGGTGCGCCGCCCGGCCGCCCAGGCTCCCCCAGCACCCCGCCGTCGTGAAGTTCCTGTCCGGAGCTTCCTCCTTCCCTGCGGCCCTGGGCCCTCTGAGGGTCCTCCAATCCTGCCTTGAGCCGCTCGCTATGCGCCTCCAGCGGCCGAGCTTCTGCAGCTTCGGGCTGGGCTTGCACAATCATTCAAATCAACAGGGTGATTGACCACTCTACCCTGTAACGTGGCCCTGTCATCATTTTCGGGAATTTAGGATTGAAGATTAAAGTACTGGATCCTGAAAACAGAGACCTGGATCTCTGTGAGCAATGAGTCACTATGGGATGTGCCCTCTGGTATCCTGGCAGCCAGGAACTATGCGGGCCTTTTATTTGGCATTAGGCCTAATTAAAGAAAGCTCTTTAAGTTTTTCTTCTATGAATTCTCTCAAGGCCTTATTTCACAGTTCTCAAAAATCTCAAAGATTTCACCACTGCGCCCCTATTGCGGAGGCTTTTCCTCTTTCAGCTCCTCTGGAGGATCACTGGTTGATGTAAATTACTGCACCAAATACTTCCCTAGGCCAGGCTTGGAAGTCCACTAGTGGACTCTCTCTGTTCCAGCCCTAAAGTCCAAGGTCAAAGCATTAAATGAAAGAGGATTAAACACTGGTGGCTCCTCCAAGTCCCAGAAGTTTTTGTCAAACTGCAAGGAGAAGCAAGAAGATACAGAAGTTTGTGTATCAGGTTAGGACTTTGGATTTCATATGTAAGGCTTTTTGAAGGAAGGTGAGATGGAGGGGTAGAGGAATGAGATTGCTGGTGATTGATTTTATTTTTTGCCTTATAAATATTATTAGAATATTTATATTATAGTTTTCTATGATTGAGTTTGCACCTGACTTTCCTGCATAGCAGGGCAGGGTCTGCTTTCCTTTTGGAAAATAACCACATACAGAAAGGATAATTCTCAGGAATCCTGCATTTTGTACCACATTAACTTTTGAAGGTCTTAAAATGGTAAATGTATTAGAAGCTATATTCCATATGCTGATTTGCAAAGATGAGTATTTTATTTCACTCTCATTTTAACATGGACACAGAACTTTAAAAAAAATGTCAGACTTTATCATCTCACATTTCTTGTACAAAAGAAGTCTATAGAATGTTACAGATTGAAATAGCTTTAGAGAGCAAATGGTCTAGCCCTTGCCTTTCAGACTAAAACTGTAAAGCTAATGGGGCTGAAGAGATGGTTTAGCAGTTAAGGTACTTCCCTGCACAGCCTAAGGATGTAGGTTCTATTCCCCAGGACCTGTGTAAGTAAGCCAGATGTACAAGGTGATGCATGTGTCTGGATTTCACTTGGAGTGGCTAGAGGCCCTGGCACACCCATTCTGTCTCTCTCCCTGTATCTGCCTCTTTCTCTTTCTCTCTCAAATAAATAAAATAGTTTTCTTTTTAATTGTAAAGCTAAGAATTTAACCAAATTACTTGAAATCATAAGATAGGGACTACAGGATTTTATTCTTAGTACATATATTTCCCATGACAAGTAGTGTAATGGCGGGGGGGAACTATGGCTTAAATGCAATTGCTTCACAGAAATTAGATAGCTATTAGCCATACTGCTCACGGACCCACTCCATTATGGGAAAATTGTTTAGCATACATTGGGAATTTGAATTGTCAAGTATTTAGATTTTAGTCCTCCTTTAAAAGTTACTTTTTCAAAAAATCCCAAGATTTTAGAAGTTTACTAAAGGTCCAGTTCAATAAAAGAACCATCATTGAGTATTTAAATCTACTTGCAGTTAGTTACTTTCCTTTTGGGTAAGTGGCTGACAAATGTTTGTACACTTTTTTTTTTGAGGGGAAAGAGTAGCTCTTTGAATTTTCATAGACTAGTACAATAATTACTCTGTGATACAAGTTGAATTTTTGGTTAGTGGACTTGCTTAGGCTATTTTTTTTTAAATCTGGAACAATTTTAAGTAGAAATTCAAGTTGATGTTTAGCTAATCCTTATCATGGTGCCAAAATAAATATTGCAGGATACACTTTTAAAGATGGTATTAAAACAGAAATACAGGGCTTGGGGAGATGACTCATCAGATAAGAACGCTTGCACACATAAGCATGAGGGCCTGAGATGGCTTGATTTGCCCTCAATTCCATGTGTAAACATATGGTCATGGACACACAATTTCACACACACACACACACACATACACACATACCTGTAATCCAGTACTATGGGAAGCCAAGGATACTGGATGGGCCTCCACACTTGCACAGAATTACACAGAAATTAGCAATAGTTATATACAAAACAACTAGTCAAGATCCAGAGAAATTCTTTTTTTTTTTTTTTTTGAGAATATGAGCATGAACTATGATACTGTAGCAAGTTTAATTTTATCTACAAAGATGAGGAATTGCTAAAGGTTACAGCACTATGTATTCTAAAAAGTGTCAAAATATGCTTATGAATGTGATATTATTTTTTTAAAAAGAAAATCACTCATGTAGGGGCTGGAGAAACTGCTCAGTGGTTAAAGTACTTACTTGCAAAGCCTGACAGTCTGGGTTCAATTCCCCAATACCCACATAAAGCCAGATGCACAAAGTGGCACGTGCATCTGGATTTTGTGTATAGTGACAAGAGGCCCTGGTATGCCCATATTTGTTTTTCTCTCTCTCCTTGCAAATAAATAAATAAAAATATTTAAAGAAAACTGAGGTTAACTGATACATATTGATGAGGTGTCATTTGATATTTAGATACATATAAATACTACATAACATTAAAATCAGGGAAAATAGAACAATCTCCTCAATTTATCATTTCTTTAGTATAAAAATTACAAATTCTTTGTGTGTGCATGCTTGTGTGTAATACAGGCCAGAGGTTGATGTTAGATATCTTTTTCAATTACTCTCCACCTTATTTTTCTTTTCTTTTTTTTCCCCAAGGTTGGGTCTCACTCTAGCTCAAACTGGTACTCTGTAGTCCCAGTCTGGCCTTGAACTCACAGTGATCCTCTTACCTCTGCCTCCCAAGTGCTGGGATTAAAGGCATGTGCCACCACACCTGGCTTTCCACCTTATTTTCTGAGACAAAGTCTTTCACTTCACCTGGAGCTCACCAATTAGGCCAGCAAGTAGCAACAGGGAATCTCCTGTCTGTTTCCCCAGCCCTAGGATTACAGGGCAGTGTGCACTTTACCAACTGGCCATTTCCCCAATGTCCATTTTTTTCTAGTTCTTGTTTTGAAACATGCACCATAGTTTCCTATGGCTAACGAGCTATGCAGTGTTATGTGCGCTATCCTTCCACCTGCTTGCAACTTAGCATTTGCTAAGAAATCCATAAAGTTGTACTTTTTTACTTAAAATAGTCTATTTTTAATCTATTCAAAGGTAAGCAAATGTATTTTTATAACAGTTGTTCCTTTGTTTTACTTTGGTGTTTTTTTTATACAGAATATGGTACAAAGTTAAAATAGAACTTAGACTATACCCAGAGTTTACATTTTTCAGATGTAAGTAGTCTTGACCACTCTCAACCATCATCATTTAATATATTTTTTCCGCTGAGAAAGTGAAAATTGATATTCCATATCTTATTGTAATCTGTTTAAATGAGTGAATTCTGTAAAATGAAGGAAACTTGAGAAAGATATGCATGTTTATGCAGAAGAAACATAAAAAAGATTGGCAGGGAACAATTACAATATTAACAGTGGCTGTCACTACATAGAATAATTGAGACCTATTTTCATATCTTCATTCATTTTCCAGATTCTTTTTAATGATCCCATTCCACATTATGAAAATTTTAAAATAGGAAAGAAAATGAGGGACTTGAAAAACAGAACTATGCAACACCTTCTTCCTTCATGTCACTAAAGCCATCTTCTCTGTTCAAGTACAGTCTTGTCCCTTGATGGTACAAGGAAAGGAGGTGACAGAGTGACCACCAAGCAGTCTAAGAAGGGAGCTTCACTGGATACCCACACAAACTTTACTTCATCTCTGTGAAGTCACTCCAAAAGCTTCAGGAATCTCAAGCATTCTCCAGCTTTACAGTATTTAGGGAATGAAGAGCACTGAAATCACAGGTTATTTTTAGTTAGAAGAAAGCATGGTAGATAATTGAGCTACCAATAATTTTTATGCTAATAAAAATTCTGGTTCTATGTAAATATCAGATACATTAAAAGTTTTTCTGGCCCTCTGTTGTGGTTGCTGTGGAGGGCACAAGAAAATGTGGCATAAAGGGAGATCATTGAGCAAATAGAGATTAATGGATAACTTGACCTTTTCTTTTCTTATTTTTGTCAGAGCCAAACCAATGAATAACAAAGAAAGACTCATTCTGGAAAACACCCAGGTCACTCATAAGGCACAGAGCATTTTCCCACTCTCTTCTGAACTGTGCTTGTGGTGAGACAAATGGTGGCTGGTGAGCATAACAAGTCTACCACAGTCAAGAAAGAGCAAGGGTACCATATTCAGTATAAGACACCTGAGTGCTTCTGTGGCAAGACTGAAGCTTCTCTCTGACCCAAAAGTTATCTTTCTCTAAGTAGACAACTCTCCACCCCCAGGAGTCCAGCTGCTTTCAAGACCAGTTATCACTGCCATCTGATTGTGCTTCAATGTTCTTATTCTGCCTCTAACCTATTCTCTCCTTCACCATAGAGTGTCATTTTTACTCATATATATTACTCTCTGCCCAGGAACTTGGCCTGTGTGTACAGGTCTTACACTTGATAGAGACTGTTATAATTCATTTATCACGTGTTGCCAAAAATAATTTGCCATGATGCTGTGGAACACTGTGGTCAAGATTCACCTTGGATTTATCATCCTTTTGCCTCCACCTCCCCAGTGCTGGGCTAACAAGCTTGCAACACCATGCCTGGTATATACAGTGCTGTGGATTGAACCAGGGCTTTGTACATGCTAAGCAAGCACTTGTTCAACAGACCTACACCCCATTCCCAACATGTCAATCATAAAAAGGAGACACAGTATAGACACTCTACCTTTCTATTAAAATGGCATTAACAGTCAGTGTACACAATCTGTGGTATACTTTGATGGAGTGAGAAAAAATTAAATTGTAATAAATTCACTCAAGTATTTACTGAACTTTCTAATTTGAATAACTATAGTTTTGGGAAAAGTTAATGTCCATTCATAAGAAGATATTTACTATAGGCAAGAAACATAAGCACAGGCTGGAGAGATGACTTAAGTGGTCAAGGCACTTTGCCTGTGAAGCCTAGGGACTCATGTTCGACTCTCCAAGTGCCACACAAGCATGCAAGGTCTCACATGCACACAAGGGGGCACATTGTGTCTGAAGTTTGATTGCAGTGGCTGGAGGTCCTGGCACACCAATTCTCTCTCTCCTTCTCTCTCTCGCTCACACACACATAACAAACAAACAAAACAATGAGTACAACATGTGGTATATGGAACTGAAAAATATAAATGTTGGAATAATAAATGATTAAGTTAATGAATGCAACAGAAGAGGGAGGGAGGGCAGGAAGGAAAGAGAGAGAGGTGAATGCCAAATACTATGGGAGTTTTGTATACAGTTTTGATGGGAGAAATAGTGGTGGTAGGGGGAAACAAAATTCAGTAACATACAACCAATATAATCACAGGGTACAAGCCTGCCAACATATGTATAATACACTAAAGTCTTGAAAATACTATTACTAATGGATGTTGTTTATTTGCATATGATGTTGGCTTTTTGAGATGAGATGGGGTATCACTCTGTAGTCTAGGCTAGCCTCAAACTCAAGGTGAACCTCCACCCCAGCCTCAAGAGTTCTGGGATTACAGGCCTGAGGTGGCCAGTGATATTATTTCTGAGAATGACCTGAGGACTTGAGTATATTAGGATTGCTGCTCTGCATGATACAGAAATATGGAGGATCTGTGAGGGGCCTTGAGTATGCAGTGCAGATCCAACCCACAGAGAGGAACATATCCAGAGTAAGTTATGGGAAGAAAGTGGGAATCCAGGGCTTAAGGAATAAGAAGTAGGGAATTTCTCAGACTATAAAGTTCTAGGGTAGCAAACCCTTCTACCAAAGGACCAATTAGTATATATTTCAGGCTTTTTGGGCCTTGTGGTCTCTGTTGCAAGTGCTCACCCCTGATATTGTAGCCACAGGGAGCAGGTTTACATGAATTACTATGGGTTTGCCATTAGAACAGTTATGACTTAGATTGTAAGCTGGATTCTTCGAATAGCTAGTTTATTTTTAATTCAGTGACTCATACCTTCAGTTATGTCATACTGTGGTATCCATTCATTTCAACAAAATTCTGGCCAACATTTACCACACAAGGGTTGGTAATAAGTCTACATGGAAGATGCGAAATGATGAGTTAGAGACAATAATAGCCCAGTGCAGAAGCATAGAAAGAAGAGTCACAGGAGAAAAAGTAAATCAGTAAAAGAATAGGGTCACAGAAGAATTCAGTAAAATTCAGGGAAAAGGCAAAGTGAGTCACTAAGGACCCTTAGGAAATCCCACACGAGAGCATGTGAGGGTGTACCTAGACAGCAGATGCTCCCACAGCAAAAAGCAAAGCATGATGATCCCCAAAGGTTAATAGTTCACATGATAATCATATAGGTATGCTTGAAAAAATAGCACTTCAGTACGGTACCATCACTGTGAAGAATTATGGAAATAGCCATAACCCAGGAGGCAAAGCTCATGGTATAGTTTCTTTTTATTATTTATTTATTTGAGAGAGAAAGAGAAAGCAAGAGAGAGAGAGAGAGAGAGAGAGAAAGGCAGATTAGACAGAGAGAGAGACAGAGAGAGAACGGGCACAGGGCCTGCAGCCACTGCAAAGGAACTCCAGATGCATGTGCCACCTTGTGCATCTGGCTTACATGGGTCTTGGGGAATCAAACCTGGGTCCTTTGGTTTTGCAGGTGAATGCTTTAACCACTAAGCCATCTCTCCAGCCCTCATGGTGTAGTTACTCACTTCTTTGTGTGAGAGACCGTGCAAATAAAATATTCTGTTCAAAATCTATATACAATACTGCCTTCCAAACATAAGTGGTCATGGTATTCATGACCTCACAGTGACTGACACTACCAACATGAGACCTAAATAATAAGGAGGGGAAAAAATTGACATCAAAATAGAAGAGAAACTAGTTGGAAAGAAGGGATTCAGTAGAGGGGGTAGGGAGGGGGGAAAAGCTAGTGGGAGGGGATTATGATCATGGTGTATTATCTACATGTATGGAGGTTGTTAATAAGAAGTTTAAAATTCTGATTCCAGTTTCAAAATCTGAGTTGCTGCGAGAATTTTGGACTCAGAATGTGCACAGGTACCTGCTGTTTTCCTCTTGTGTGAGCAGAGCTTGAGGGTGAACACAGCTGTCTTCCTGAGGATGTAAATGGATATTTACCTCTTTAGACTTTTCATCAGTATTGCTAATTAACAGGGGGAATAAAAGGGAAAACTGTATTAATCATATGCTTTTCTTTTGAAAGAAATTAGTAACTTTTAGTTTGAGATTTGGGAATAATTAGCCTCAACTTCCAGGTATCTCCACAGGATATCGCAAAGCAAAAACATGGCCAGATTTCCTCTTTCAATACTAAGTTAAAAACTCGGATTAGAAAGAATTACTAAAACTATCTTCTGGAGCCAGGTGTGGTGGCACACACCTTTAATCCCAGCACTAGGGAGGTAGAGGTAGGAGGATAGACATGAGTTCAAGGCCACCCTGAGACTACAGAGTGAATTCCAGGTCAGCCTGAGCTAGAGTGAGACCCTACCTTGAAAACACAACAAAATGAAACAAAACAAAAAACAAACAAAAAAATCTTCTGACAAGTATCCATTCCTTAAATACATTTTACTGTCTCTTAAATACTAGTTCTTATGAGTGTACATAAGAACTTACAGTAAATGAAGAAATTTTGATTAGTCTGTAGGTGTTGACAAATTCACATAAAAATGGCTTTGCAAGACAACCCCTCACCAATAACCCTGTACCCCATGGTCATAGTAATGTTGGGGAGTTCTATTTTATACCGAGGTAATACCCACCAGTAGGAAAACACAGCAGCCATGAAGGAACCATACTCACCCTTATCCTTGACTCCATAGCTATATGTTCAACCAACCACAGGTCAAAACCATTAAAAATAATTGTTACTCTAATGTACAGGCTTTTTTCCTGTTGTTTTTTCTAAACACTATAGCTGTTTTAATAGCATTTGCATTGTATTTTAGTATCATAAGTACTATAGAGGTGCTTGAAGTATATAGGAGGAGGTTATACATAGGTTTAGGCAATGTTACCCTATTTTATATAGGAATTTAAGCATCAAGATTTTGGTATCTATGAGAACCAAGGCCTTTGAATTTTGAGGGATGACTGTACATAAGAACTTAAAATAAATGAAGACAATTACTTTAATATTGGTAACAATCATGCAAATAATAGCTAACATTATTCCATTTCACAGGAAAGGATGATGAAACTAAGGAAGGGTCCAGGTATTACAGGTAGTAACTGTGAACTCAGGACTCTGCTGCAAAGCCCATGCTCCCATTTGGAATGCCACTCTGGTCTTTTGGAGGTTACTTAGCAAGTACTTCATGTGGCAAAAATGAGACAACAAATATTACATACCAGCACCTGTAGATTATGTGTGAGTTGGCATTAGGGACTTAAGAATGGAAATATAATGAGCTCACCACTGACCACTGCTTCCTCACCACTTGGCTCCCCTTTGTCATCTCATGGGATCAAATTCAAGCAGCTTTTGAGACCAGAGGAAAACTGTGAGTCACGAGCCAGTCCCTTAGGGTGAGGAAGGTCAGTGTGAGATCAGGGTGAGGAAGTATAGAGGGTGGTAATCACAGTGGTGAGGTGAACCATATTAGAAAGGGTTCCAGGATCACAAGTGGCATACAGATAAGAGAATGTGGCCTTAATAAGCATTTACTGAAGGAACAGCCCTCTGATTAGTTACTGGTGGTAATGTTAACACAGAAAAAGGCATTATAGAGGATGTCTCTAAGAGCTTTTTTATTCCAAATATCACACTAAAGAAGATGTTAATGTTTTATCTAACTGGACAAGAATATTTGTATAGCCACAGGCAAGGTTAGAGGCAGCAGCAAAAGGCCAAGGTCAATAGCTACGAATGGAGAAGTTTGAACTATTATTCCTTGGTGATTAATGAATGACTTAATATATATCACTAATCTTTGCCATAAGAAATATACAGAAAATATCAAAATGTGTAGTTACCAGCTATATACAACTCAGAATAGACCCTTGGAGAAGCTGAGACAAATCTAGGGAAGTTCAAGTGTGGAGGAATATTGTAAGAGAAAAGAAATAAATTAGTTTTGTTATATATTGTTCTAAATTGAGCAAGGTGATGGTACATGCATTTAATCCCAGCAGGCTGAAGTAAGAGGATCCTATGAGTTTGAGGCTAGCCTGGGGCTGCAAAGTGAATTCCAGGTCAACCTGGGCTAGAGTAAGCCTCTTTGAGGTAGGCCTCAAAAAAATAAACCAACCAACCAACAAAACAATTCTGTGTACATACAGTTCTAGATAATGGACTTAGTGATACAGAATCAGATCCAGAATAGCATAAGGGTATTAAGGTGTCACATCAGATGATTTAAATCAAAGTTCTAATTCCTAACAATTTCATAGTAGTATGACTTGAAGTGAGCCATTGATACCTCTGTACTTTGAAGAATTCTGTGTTTTGAGACAACATCATTGTCAGATCATTTGCCTACAGGATGCTTTGAGGAATGAAGAAGACAATAAATGCTCAAGCATTTTGTAAAATCATGTTCAGTATGGCTATTCTGTTATTCTGGAACAAGAAATAAGTCATTAAGATGGCTTAATACAAAAGTAATAAAATAATCATTTTGTATGGATATGGTGTTTCTTGCTCACAAGCAGGCAAGAGATGGGGGAAGAAGGGGTAGCACAAAGCAGGAGGCAATGTTAATAGATAACAGAGTGTGGGAAACCCCAGTGCTGGGGAAAGGGATAGAAATATACAAAGTGGATAGATATTCATGAATCTTGGAAAGCTGGGGATTAAGAAGGCATGAGGGAATCATCAGTAATGGGATAGAATCAGACATCTAAATGGCAAGTTTTATGTGGTATAATGTTTGCCATCCCCCAAAATTTACATTCTGAAATCCTAACTGCCAATGTGTCATCATTAGGAGGTAGGACTTTTGAGAAGTAATTAGCTCATGAGAGTGAAGCCCTCGTGGTTAGAATTAGTACCCTTACAAGAGACCTCAGAGAGTTTTCTCACCTCCTTATGGTTATGCACGGACACAGGAAAAATATCACTGCCTATTAATGGAGAAGTGGGTTCTCACCAGACACCACACTTGCTCTCCAGCCTTAGACTGTGAGATTTCAGTGTTTATTTTTTAAGCAACTCAGTTTGTAGTATTTCTGTTGTGTATGCATACAGACTAACCAATGAGCATCCATGAAATCTGGACTAAGTTTAGGTTCCTTTTGTAACACTCTTAGTGATGGCTAGCACACTTACTCATTAAGTAAATATTTATTGAGCATGCCAGGGACACTTCAGGTATGTTAGACATAGATAAGTAAAAGTCTTATCTCATAAAGCTCTCATTCTAGTGGAAGGAGAGAGAAGAATAGAACAGTATGAGACAGATGGGAAATACAAAGGTGAAGGAAGTGCAAGCTCTAAAAGCGTAGACTAGGAAAGTATCACACGAACATCTCAAAGAAGGAGTGTTTTCTCTCTCTCTTTTTCTCTCATTGGGGATAGGAACCTCAGGCATACTAGGCAAGTACTCTATCACTGAGTTACATTTCCAGCCCTCTTTACTTTTTGAGACAGTGACACTAGGTTTCTGAGATTGCTCAGTGGTTATGGTGCTTGCTTGTGAAGCCTAAAAGCCTGGGTTCAATTCCCTAGTTCCCATGTAGAGGTAGATGCACAAAGTAGCACATGTGTCTGGAGTTCATTTGCAGTGGCAAGAAGCCCTGGCTTCCCCGTTCTCTCTCTTTCCTTGCAAATAAATAAATACAAGTATTAAAAAATAATATAGACCAGATGAGTTTCCCTTTTGTATGGAAAATGGACAAAGAATGTTTATATGTCACAAAACAGAAATGTCAGGAATAATAAGGATTTAATTTAAACCTAAATCTCCACTGATTCTTTATTGTATCATAAGATCCTAGGACCTTATCTAGATTGAGAGGTCTACTGTGACAAGATACTTAAAAAAAACAACTTATTGATAAAAAAAAACCTAAAGTGTGTTGGCATCTTTATGAAATATGGAAACAGTAGTTCCTGTAAAAACTCCCAGGAAGATATATTTGTTTAGAATGCTTGCTGAGGAAAGCTGCCCACAGATTTATGTTCTCTTGGTGTAGAATTCCCTTTCAGCCTTACAGCACTGACTTCATTAATGCTACTATAATTAAATCAACCAGTATGAAACCTGTGTATGATTTCTTCCTGATCAAAAATGTTTTGTTACTTTAATCTTAAGCTTTGCCAGGTGTTTTTTTTTTTTTTTTTGCCAGTCTAAGAAAGAAATCACTGGTATTTATATTTTTGTTTTTAGTGCTAGGTTTTGTGCATGCTAGAAAAATGCTCTACTACTGAATTGTGCCCAGACTAGATCTGACACTTTCATACTGGCAGCCTATTATATGTGTGATAACAGAATGTACAATCCAACTTCTGGTACTATAATCAGTGTATCTAAAGGTTAGCCTCTGCCAGGTCTCAACAAAACTAGGGTATCAGCAGCATCGTTAATACCCTTTGAGAAACCCCTTCTATTTTCTCATCAATTTCTTCTTTAAATGATGGCTTTAGGGCTGGGGGAATGGCTTAGCAGTTAAGGTGTTTGCCTGCAAAGCCAATGGACCCAGGTTCAATTTCCTAGGACCCACATTAGCGAGAGGCACAAGAGGGCACTCTCATCTGGAGTTGGTTTGCAGTGGCTGGAGGCCCTCGTGTGCCCATTCTCTCTCTCTCTCTCCCTCTTTCTCTGTCAAATAAATAAATAAATGAATAATTTAAAAAATGATGGCTTTAAAAAGTGCTCTTTTAGCATATGTATTTTCTGTAGTGTACATGCACTCTTTTGTGTTTCAATAGCATTTCTCATGAGTATTAACAATCTATCTATACAGGAGTGGGTTCTACTATTTTCTTTTACTTCTCTTTGCCTTGAATACAATTTGCAGGTTCTCTGTCTCTTTTTCTAAAATTATTATGTAGCATAGGAAAGCTTCAAACACACAATGATCCTCCTGCCTCAACCTCCCAATTACTGGGATTATAGGTATGAGCTCCCAATTCCTGCTACAGTTCTTAGAAGAAAGTAGTTATACTTACTCTCTGTTTTTCTTTAAAATTATCCAACAGGAAACAATGATTGGCAGAATCAACAGGATTGTCCCAAAACAAATTCCTAAGCATTAAAACAAAATAAATAAATGATTGAAAAATATAATCCTGTGATTTTTAAACTTTGTTCTAATGCCTAGTTCTACTACAAGTCACAAGTGATTCTTTTACATGTTATTTTACCCTGGGCTCCACTCCACTCATGGCTTAATGTAGAAAATGAGTCCTTCTACTGCAGGATTACAGTTATAGGGTGAGCAGAGAGTTCTATAAGCTTCAGTCCTGCCCACCCTTCACAAAGTCAAGGTAGCTAGGCTCAGCACCACCAGCCTGCCTGTATCTCTCATGGAAGGCATGAGACTGGCTGCTCTATGTGCAAAAGCTTTGTCATGAACCGGTTCTATAAAGAGACACAGCAATGTATTCTGGTCCTTTGGCTTTCACTTAGTGACTATGCAAAGGCAAATACTAGTAAACAGGTGGCTTTCCAGGACCATTAAAATAAATAATTGTTGACATCGAAGAATGATTTGTTTTTACTCAGAATGGTTCAAAAACAGTATAAAAATCACTTTTGATGAGGAACACTGCATATGAGGAAGCCAGTCTCACCTCACCCTAAACTTTTATTCACATTAAGTGAATTTATAAGGTATTTCGATGTCATTTTACACTTGTTTCTAAGTTGATACTTATTTTCAAAGATACTAGAATTTCAGAAAATCCTACATAAGACTTACCAGCTATAAGACCACCATGTGAGCCTAAAAAAGAGACAAAACCACAGAAACGTCACTCTGGCACATGGCATAGTTACATGAGAACTTTTGGCTAAAACAGTCCATCCTGATTTAAATTCAGGCATTACGTTTTTCTAGTATAAAAGCCTTGGGTTTCACCCATATCTCATTTCATTTTGTTCACTCATTAAAGACATTTTTCTCACTTTATTTTTGAGACAGGGTCTCATGCAACCCAAGGTGACCTCAAACTTGCTATGTAGTTGTGTATGACTCTGAACTCTGCTGGGGATCAAACCCAGGGCTTTGTGGGTGCTAGGCTAACACACTACCTATTGAGCTATATTCCCAGTGATTTTTTTCCTTTTAAATTAATATTTTATCAAAAAAATAGTATTTCAGCAGAAAAGTATAAGGCAGAACAAAAAAAAACACTTGTAATTCTAATACTCAAAAAATGTTTTAGGCCGGGCGTGGTGGCACACGCCTTTAATCCCAGCACTCGGGAGGCAGAGGTAGGAGGATCGCCTTGAGTTCGAGGTCACCCTGAGACTACATAGTGAATTCCAGGTCAGCCTGGGCTACAGTGAGACCCCACCTCGGAAAACCAAAAACAACAACAACAAAAATGTTTTAGTACATTCCCATAAGGTACATTTTCCTAGGTATGTAAGTGTCCCAGGATTGCTTGCTAGGTATGCACACAGAAGCAAAGGGAACCAACATAGACATCCCAGGGAGGCACTACAAGTGGTCAACCACCACTTCCTGTGTATTTAAACTGCCTCTAGTTTTTGTCTTGAGCCTGTTAATAAAATTCATATTTTTCACATTTTCATATTTCATATTATTTCACTAAGTATGTGATTCTCTTATACATTACATAATTTTCCTCAGGGATTTTTCTCTCAATCTGCAATAGTACTTTCAACATATGATGACATCAGTTATACTACATCCTTGGTTGTTAAGGGGCGTTCACCTAAAGCCCTTTGTATTGATTCAGTGGAGGGAAAGTTACATTATTTTCATCGTTTCTTTGATTCTAATGAGGTTAAACATTTTCCATACATTTATGTGACAGAGTTAAAAAAAAAAAAAAGTACACCTTTTTGCCAAATCTTGTATTCTAAGTTTTTTTTTTCTTTTTTTTAAAACATTTCTCATCCCTGTTCCAGAGCCTTGTCGTGTTGTGCTGGGCAAATGGCAGAAACCTTTCTTATCGTGGACCCAGCTTTGGGGGTGTCGTATGGCAAAATTCCTCCACACTGAAAACAGTGAACAACTATTGCCAGCTTTACCAAAAGCAGCTGGGACAACTCAAGAGCCAAGGGTGTGGGGAGGGTCATCAGATACCCACCTGAGATCTCTGAAGCTCCCTAGCCAGCTGTATGCAGTGACCCACAGATATCCAGACCATAGCGGGAGATGGTATAGACAGGGTGAAAGACCAAGGGACAGTGAGCTCCACTGAAGTGGCTTTTTTGGAGTCTCCATGTTCTGTCTATAAGTCCTCATCCCAAGACTCGGGAAAAGCATCCCTGGGGTGTGATCCCTACGTAGGGAGCTCCACTGAAATGGCTTCTTTGCAGTCTTCATGATCTGTAAGTAAGGCCTCACCTCCCAACTGAAGGAGGACCATCTGTGAAGGTAAGTCCAATATAATGAGCCTTACTGAAATGCTGCTTTGGGTTGTCCACATTCCATAAGTAACCCTTATCCTGAGACTGAGGGGAGGGCAAATGTGGGGGTGAGACCCAGTAGAGTGCAATTCTGGGGTCTTCATAATGGTGGACAGGGACAAGGTGCTCCTTGAAGCCGCCAGGGAGACGTTTTCATTTAGGATTGGATGAGATGTGTCGGTCGTATGAGCTGGTTTGGCTGGTCATGGGTCCCCATGCTCTAAGTAAGCCCTCACCCTGTGGCTGAGGAAGGAACATCTGAAGAATAATCTTGACACAGGGTGCCACATGGAAGTGGCTGCCATGGGGGCTCCATTCTTGAAAATCCCTCTGTGCTTGGTAAGTAACTCTGATAAATTCCTTGGTTCACCAAACTGTCACTGTTGCAATTATACTTTGATCTGCCATCTGAGCTTTATCTGGGCTGAAGACATGTTCGAGTCTCCCCAGGGGAAAAGTTTCCCATGATAGGGGGACCGGGGAGATGGTGCAGAAGTTAAAGGTGCTTGCTTGCAAAGCCTACTGGCCAGGGTTTAACCCACTAATCTCCTACATAAAGCCAGACAGGCATTCATTTGGAGTGGCAAGAGACCCTAGCACACCTAAAGAAAAACACACACACACACACACACCCAAACACACAAATAATTTTTTTTAATGAAATAAATGGCATAAGAACATCTTTGAACTAAGAAGCTACAGAAAGCTAGGTAAGTTGTACTTTATTTCTTTTCTTTTAACTGAAACTGCAGCCAGTACAGAGGTGCTCTAACATTTATTCCAAAGCATCTGAAGGTTTTTTTGTTTTGTTTTGTTTTGGTTTTGGTTTTGGTTTTTGATGTAGGGTTTCTCTCTAGCCCAGTCTGATATGGAATTCACTATGAAGCCCCAGGCTGGCCTTGAACTCAACAGCAATGCTCAGGCCTCTACCTCCAGAGTGATGGGGTTAAAGGCATGCACCACCATGCCCAGCTAAGCATCTAAAGTTTTTAAGCTTTATCCAAATACATTCATGAGCATCTCTACCCAAAGACAAGGCTTTGTAAAGCCACCGTTTCCTCTCATCCACTTGACTCATACCTTGCCAACACAAGACTCCAACAACTTCCTTGATAACTTAATTGGACTTTCATCTTATTCAATTTTTTTAAAATTTTATTTATTTAGTTGCAAGCAGAAAGAGAGAAAGAAAATGGGCATGTCAGACCCTCTGCAAATAAACTCCAGGTGCATAAGCCACTTTGTGCATCTGGCTTTACATGGGTACTGGGGTCATCAGGTATTGCAAGTAAGTGCCTTTAACCACTGAGAAATCTCTTCAGCCCAGGACTCATGCTTTTGAGAAGAAAAGGGAAACTGGATTCTAGAAAAGCAGCTGCTCCAATGAATAGGACCTTGGGGTTCAGGAAGGCTTTTGCACATTTTAGGATATTTATTTTAGATACATTTTAAATTTTATTTATTTATTTATTTATTTGAGAGAGAGAAACAGAAAAAGAATGAGAGAGATACACAGAGAGAGAGTATATGGGCATGCCAGGACCTCCTGCCACTGCAAACAAACTCCAGATACATGTGCCACTTTGTGGATCTGGCTTTATGTGGGTACAAAGGAATAAAACCTGGGCCATCAGGCTTTGCAAGCAAGTGCTTTTTAAAAAAATACTTATTTTATTTATTTGAGAGAGAGAGAGAATGGTGCACTAGGGCCTTTAGCCACTGTAAACAAACTCCAGACACATGTGCCACCTTATGCATCTGGCTTACATGGGTCCTGGGGGACTGAAGCTAGGTCCTTTGGCTTAGCAGGCAAATGCCTTAACTGCTAAGCCATCTCAACAGCCCAGCAAGTGCTTTTAAATGCTGGGCCATGTCTTTAGTCCCATTTACAGATATTTTAAGGTATTAAATAGTGCACTTGGAGCAACTTCTCTATGAATTTTCACATCTTTTCTGGAGGTGAACTGACTTGTCTTACATACAACACTATGCTTTATATGAGCTGAGAGATAACAGTCTGTGTGAGCTGTATGCATTAACTCTGGCCTCAGGGGAGCTTAGAAGTACCACTTAGAATGTGGCTGTGATGGGGGCTAGAGAGATGGCTCAGCAGTTAAAGGCACTTGCTTCCAAATCCTGATGGCCCTGGTCCAATTTCCTAGTACCCTAATAACGCCAGATGCACAAAGCAGAGCATGTATCTCAAGTTCGTTTGCAGTGGCAGGAGCCCCTGCATGCCCATACTCTCTCTGTCTCCTCTGTCTGTCAAATAAATCAATAAAATATTTATATAAAAATGTGACTGTGATTTGACGTAACTGGTCATTGAAGTATGGATGTGATAGACCTGAGAACTCCAGGATACCCATTCTCTGATGCTAGTATTTGGGGTTATACCTCTTACTTGAATTGCTCTCAGAAATCCCATGGTGCTATTTCAAGCCTGAATTACCACTGAGATTTACTTCCCAGCTTCCTTTCTAAAAAGGCCTAGGGAGCCGGGCATGGTGGCGCATGCCTTTAATCCCAGCATTTGGGAGGCAGTAGGAGGATTGCCTTGAGTTCAAGGCCACCCTGAGACTACATAGTGATATCCAGGTCAGCCTGGACTAGAGCAAAACCCTACCTCAGAAAAAAAAAAAAAAAAAAAAACCAAAAGGCCTAGGTCTGGGACCTTGGGCAATCTATACTAAGCCTTAGGGACAAATACTGTTCATGTTTTGTTTTTCACCATTGGCCTCATCTTTCTTTGTCTCTTCTCCCTACAAAGTGGTAATATTTTAAAGTTCTAGACTAAGATGGTATGGAGACAGAAGAGTACAAAAAAGGTTATGAACCTGGTCAAAAACCTGTAGCTTGTATGTAAAAAAAAAAAAAATGGAGTTTTCTTTCTTTTGCAATTAATTATTTAGGACATTTGCCCATTTTTAAAACAAATATTGTATTTGTTTATTTAATTTATTTGAGAAGGAAAATGAGGAGAGAAAGAGGCAGATATATAGAGAGAATGGCCATACCAGGGCTTCCAGCCGCTGCAAATGAACTCCATATGCATGCGCTACTTTGTGCATCTGGCTTTACAAGGGTACTGGGGAATTGAACTTGGCTTTGCAGGCAATTGTCTTAACTGCTAAGCTATCTCTCCAGCCCCTATTTTTCTTTTTTTTTCTGTTTTTGAGGTAGGGTCTCATTCTAGCCCAGGCTGACCTGGAACTCTCTCTCTAGTCTCAGGCTGGCTTCAAACTCACAGTAATCCTCCTACCTCTTCCTCCTGAGTGCTGGAATTAAAAGCTTGTGCCACCATGCCCATCCCACTTAGTTATTCATTGTTAAAGTACACAGTCTCTCTATATAGGTAGAATGACTGGTTGGACCCAGGATATTATATTTTGGTTATCTGGGCAAGTTACCTAAGTTGTTCTTGCTTTAATTTCTACATCTGTAAAATGAGTATTATAAGAATATGACCTCATAGGTTGTATTAAATTAGAATCAATCATTATTGGTCTACCAATCTATCATTTACCAATCATTTGTTATCTGTATCTATCTGTCTATAATATATCTTATTATCTATCACATATCTGTATCAATTAATCTATCATTTATCTTCTATCATTACAAACTTTTGAACAGAAATCTAAATGCTCAATATATATTAGCTTTTATTATTACTATTACATATAACTTTAACTTTTTATCATACCTTGTATTTAATATAAAAAGGTTCTATTGGGTGTTGTGGCATATACCTTTAATTCCAGCACTCATGAGGCCAAGGTAGAAGGATCACTGTGAGTCTGAGGCCAGACTGAGACTACATAGTGAATTTTAGGAAAGCCTGCACTAGAGTGAGACCATACCTCAAAAATAAATAAATAAATAAATAAAGAAAAGAAAAGAAAAAGAAAAAAAGGCTCTAAAATTTTTGGTAATACTATTTGATAACTTTTCTCTCTCCATGAATTTATGATGTCTCCTTTATTACATCTGTAAGAGAATATTTTTATAATAAGTCTTTATTTTATTGATATCAATTTTCCCATGTAGCATATGTTTGTTGTTGTGCTGGGCAAAGTGAGTTAATTATTCTGAATTTACATTTGTTTTGGTATCTGGCACTGCTGATTCCCCAGCAACTGAACTTTCAATCTTTTCCAGCCAGATCATCAGAATACTGAAGGCACTCAGTCAACTTGCCCATGAAATTTTTACCAAAGAAGTAAGTATAATTTCATATTAAGAAAGTGTTAAGAAAAGTGTCTAGTTTTTGGTTTAGAGAGAGTATTGACAGTTATTAACATATTGAAAGATTTAACTATATCAAGTGAATATTGAACAATCTTGGTATAAAACTGGCATTATAAACAAGAGCCTAAGGGAATAGGGAGGGCAGAGCCTAGTACTAACATTAGTAAAATTGTTATTTACTACTATAAATTTTTTTGTGTGTGGTGCTTGGAATGAAACTTAGGACCTCGTTCTCTGGTGATTAAGGTTATTTTCCTGCCCTGGTAAGTGGAAGATATTCCTTCCCAAAGATGATTATTCTCCTTTATTTTTCTCCCAATGCTGGAGAGTAGACACAGGGCACCTTTGCACATTCTTGGCAAGTGCTCTGCCACTAAGCTACACTCCCAGCCTACCAAAAGAACCCATACTGCTTGCTGCAAATATAATAGTTAGGCCAACAGCAGAAGAGATAGCTTAGTGGTTTATACGCTTACCTGCAAAGCCAAAGAACCCAGGTTTGACTCCCCAGGACCCACATAAGCCAGATGCACAGGGGACACACACATCTGGAGTTAGTTTACAGCGGCGGGAGGCCCTGGTGCACCCATTCTCTCCCTCTCTCTCTCTCTCTCTCTTGCCTATTTCTTACTGTCTTAAATAAATAAATAAATAAATAGGCCAAATAACTTGTGATGGTTAAGTTTGTGTTAACTTGATCTGTTTAGGAATCCACAGACATTCCTCATAAATGGGTCTCTAAGGTTGCTTCCAGGAAGGATTAACTAAAGGAGGAATCCTTCCCCCAGAGTGGGCAGCCCCAAAAGAAGCTCTGGGAAGAAAGGTATTCTCCTCCCCTCCCACCTGGCTGCTGGTTCTGCTTGTTGCTTGCTATTTGCTGCATTCCAGTGTGGAAGCATCAACTGAAGAGCAGCTTCTCTCCAGGACACCTCCAGGCCTTCAGTGCCAGATTGGGACTGCTGAGTCATCCAGCCTTGTGGACTGAGCAGCTACCAGGTTCCTTGACTCTCAGGCCTGTAATCTGCTGTTATTGGGCTGTCGTAAACTAATCCAATAAATTCCCTTTTAATACAATTCATCTATCGGTTCTGTTCCTGTAGAGGACCCTGAGTAATACATAACCCTTTCTTCAATCACAGTTCCTTGTGTGATTTCACCTTGAAATAATCTATATTCAACTTGTCCTCTGAGATAGCATATCTTTAACTTCACTAGTCCCCACTCTAACATCACACTGTACTTGGTGCCAGGATGCACAGGTGATTGAGCAGTGATCATGTTGGGGAAGGGCTCCACTCCCTGCACCTGCACTCACGTGACAGGCATAGAGCCAGAGGAGGGTCCCAGATGTCTTCTGCCTTGCACCAGCTCTGGGGACTGCCTTCTAGAATATAACCATCTTTGCACTCCAAAGTCACATTCTCTCCGTAGTAATACTCTTTTCTCATTGCCGTCACCTCCAGGATTTCATTCAACTGGGGAAGTCTACATTTCACTTCTGAAATTAGAAAGATAAAAAGAAAATTTATATTTTATTGTTAACTGAAATTTTCATAATAGGAAGATACATAATCTCAAAATTATTTTGCCCTCAGCAAAACAGAGAACATTTTCAGTCAAGAGGATTTTTTTTTTTTTTTGAAGTAAGGTTTCACTCTAGCCCAGGCAGACATGGAACTCACCCCATAGTTCCAAGCTGGCCTTAAACTCACAGTGATCCTCCTACCTCCCAAGTGCTGGGATTAAAGTTGTGTACAACCATACCCACTCTAAGAGTTTTTTTTTTTAATTCTTTCTTTTAAAATATTTTTATTTTATTTTATTTTTTATTTTTATTTATTCATTTTCAAGCAGAGAGAGAGGGAGAGAATGGGTGTTCCAGGGCCTCTAGCTGCTGCAGAGGAACTCCAGATGCATGTGCCACTTTGTGCATCTGGTTTAATGTGAGTACTAAGGAATCTAATCTGGGACATTAGACTTTGCAGGCAAGCACTTTAATTGCTGAGCCATCTATCCAGCCCTTTTTATTTTATTTTATTATTTTGAGTTATTTTTATTCTAAATTTCTTATGATTAAATATTCTATAATTTTCATTTCTTTTCTTCCTGACTTTCATTTCTTATATATATCATGTGATCACAATACACTTATGATTATTAACTCAAATCTGAAAGTTCTGGAAGGATCAGGAGTTTGGACAACCCTGTTTCAGCCATAAGAAGACATATATGATATTATATGATATATAAACTCTCCAGTTCTATAACATGTGCTATTACCTTTGCTCTTAAGTGAATGTTTCTAGCCCATTTTTGTATTTAGAACAAGGAAGCTAGCAAGCTGTATTTTTAAAAATATTTTTTAATATTTTTTATTTATTTATTTATTTATTTATTTATTTATTTATTTATTTGTTTGTTTGTTTATTTGAGACAATGAGGAGAGAATGAAGCAGAGAGAGAGAGAGAGGATGGGCCAGGGCCTCCAGCCACTGCAAATGAACTCCAGATGCATGCCTTGTGCATCTGGCTTATGTGGGTCCTGGGGAATCGAACCTAGGTCCTTTGGCTTTGTAGGCAAGGGCCTTAACAGCTAAGCCATCTCTCCAGCCCACAAGTTGTATTTTTAAACTTAAAATAACATTTTTTTCTTAATTTCCTTCATCTTGTTTTACTTATCTTTGATTTTCTTTCAAGTGTTCAGCTTTAAGAAAAGTCTCCTTTTCTGTTGTAACTGTCTCAAAAATTACCTGAAATATTTTTCCTTTATAGGTATCAATAAGGTAAGGTGAAAGAAAAAATAAAAATAAAAAAATAAGGTAAGGTGGTATTTCTGGAATAGCAGTAAGTGGTTTTCCAATGTTAGAATATTCTGATGGATTTGTTAAAAATAGACATCTAACCCCTTTCAAGATAAAATCAGAGCCCATGGAATCTGAGCTAAGGAATCTGTTTTGTTTCTAACCATGTTCCAGGCTGACTGCTATGGCTATGGAAGGATAAGTCTTGGTGTAAAGCATGCTTGAAAAAGGTGACAGCGTTTAAGACAAAAATCAATGAATAAAATAATAGAGAGCAGGCTTAGCAGTTAAGACACTTGCCTGAATGACCCAGGTTTGATTCCCCAGTGCCTATATAAATTCAGATGCACAAAGTGGTACATACATCTGGAGTTCATTTGCAGTGGCTAGAGGACTTGGTGCACCTATTCTCTCTGTGCCTCTCTCTTGCTCTCTTTTTCTGTTTTCAAATAAATAAATAATAAAAAAGAATAGAAAGCAACTAGTAAGAGAATAACATTTTATTACTTCATTTTCAGAACAGTCTCCCAGCCTATATTTAAGAAAAATATTTTCTGAATTTTTATACTTTTTAACATAATCGAACCAAGGAGAGATGGATTTATAGATATGAACATAGCCACAGGGATTTTGTATGTTGTGCAATCTCTTTTTGCTAGTAAGTATAGGGGAGTCACCTATCATCTCTGTGGCAGCCTAATGTTCTCTGCCCTGGAATGAGATGGCTTCCGAGACTCTGAGGTCATGATTCTGCAGGGCATGACACAGGACCAGTTATTAACATGTGGCTGACTGCTATGGCTATGAATAGATAAGCCTAGGTATAAAGCATGCTTGAAAAAGATGACAATGATTAAGACAAAATAAATGAGTGAAAGATTAGAAAACATCTCTGAAGTCTTAAGTCTTTCCTACATCACCATTGACAGGATTTTTGAAAAGAACAAATAAACAAAAAAAAGAACTAAAAAGCCAAAATCAACTGGGCAGGGTGGCTTACACCTTTAGTCCCAGCACTCAGGAAGCTGGAGTAGAAGGATGCTGTGAGTTCAAGACCAGTCTAAGTTATAGAGTGAGTTCCAGGTCAGTCTGAGCAAGAATGAGACCATGCCTTAACAAGACAAAAACAAACAAAAGAAAGCAAAATCACTTACCGAATTGTTTTTTTATAAAAGTCCCTATATTTAAAAGGAGACAGTACATAGTGTACTGTTTAAAAGATCTTTAGCTGGTGTCTATCCTCACAAGCAGTAACATGGACTCGTTATTAGATTTATCTGGTCTTCGTTTCCTCATCTATAAAATTACAAGAACAACAGTCCACTTTGTCAAGTTCTTTTGGAGTCTAACAGAAATAGCCTTTGGAACTTCAGAACTCTGCATAGCCATTGTAATATTATTTTAGTTACCTTTTTTTTGGTTTGTTACACATTCTCAAGAACGGGTTTTTTTAAATCAGGTTTCATTTTTGCAAATATTGTAACAAAAGAAACGATTCCTAGGGAATGTTCCATGGAAGAGATAAATTATACCTTCAATTTTCCTCACAGAAAGAATGCTTATCATTGCTTACTGACCTTCCCAAATATTTGTGAGGACTACCTGGGACCCTTTAAGGTCCTCTAGAGCCATTAGTTAAATGCTAGTAATACATCTTAAATTGGTATGTAATTTCCCCTATTATTCTACCTGCTGAGAAGATCTAAGGATCCTCAGATGCCCTTCCTTTCTTTTTTTGTTCTGCTCCACTCTTCAGTTAATACTTATTCCACTATCTTCCCACCTTGTTCATCCATCCCCATTTCATTAATCTCTCAGTCTTACTAGCCACATGCATTAGTTTTCCTTAACAGTCCAGAAGAAATAAGGAATACAAAGGAATGAGACACCTTTCAATAATGATCAGTTTAGTTCCAGGTTCTCTGGTTCTCAGGTCTGTACAGAAAATGAAGGCCCTTCCTACCAACAGGTATCCTGGGTCACAAGTATATGACTGCCATTCCAGGAAGATATGAAAGTGTTTGCCCTCCAATATGATTCCCATTTTGGATCTTGGGTGGAGGTGGGCACACTAAGTAAAAATTCCCATACAAACCAAGGAAAGACATTCAGTTAAACTCTGAAGTATAAACACACAATACAAATATCTTTGTACATGAAGACCTCAGACACTATCAGCTGATGAGTAGGAAGACTCTTTAAACCTAGACCTCAGCATTTAAACACAATCCTTGGTACTCTCTACCTATAGTCTGTAACCAACAGAAGTCCCATAGTTCACTGTAGCTCCATCCTTACTAGATGGTGGAGAGTTTATAGGAAGTCCCAGCCACAAGGTGCCTAAGATCATCAGGTATGTTCAATGAAAGCCAGGTGAGTATATAAAATAAATGAGCTACAGAGACTCTTCTCCAGGCATACTAAGGTTTCTTTGTTAATGGTGAGATGTAGGGCCAAGCATGTCAGCAGCCTACAACGGAAATTCTTCAACTACTTCCATAGTATTCCATTACCAATTCCATTACCAATTCCAAAGTAAACCATAGTGTCAACAAAGTTTTGCACAGCAGACCTATCTATGTAATAGTGATGTCATAATAGTATTTTGGCACTTGTTTTTAGTGCTTTGAAAATATATCTCTCTACCTCTTCCATTTCTAATCATCCTATACTCTCAACACACAGAAAAAACCATCAGAGTGCCACCAAATTGATCTTACATCAACTTTGTTATGCTCACCTCAAATTCCCAAGCTCAAATGATTCCCCTGACTCAACTTCTGAAGATCTAAGGCCTAAGGTATATACTACTCGCCCTGCTAGCATTCTACCAACTAGGATACAGTAGCACATCTAGGCATGTCACTTTCCTAGGAGGCAGTTCTGTCTCTACTATTCACATGTTTACAATAAATAGATGACTTCCAGTAATGAAATGTGGAGATGCTTGTCTAGATTATTAGCCCATGTGATATGGAAATGGGTACTAACCAGAAGGAACAGAATGTTCACAGTGAGGGGCTGGGCTGTTCCAAATCCCATTCCCCTTACTGTCATTGGTGCAGCGAAGGGTGTGCCCCCCAATGAGGTTAAAGGCTTCCATTTGTATGAACAAAACAAATGTATTACATTTCTGTCCCATAGGAAATACCTCCCAGAAGAGTGCCCATGTATCTCCCTTTGAGGATAGCTAGAGGCTGTGAACAAAAGATTTCTGGAAAGAAGACAAGAGCTTTAAGTTCTTCTACTAAAGTTTCAATCAAGATAACTAATATAATAATACTGTAAGGACCATATCTTTTTTGTGTCTTATAGAAAGAATATAACTAAAGGAGTGTTTGAGTCTTGAAGTTTTTTGCTGAGAAGGAACTGAGGCATGACCTAAATTGCAATTTATTGAAGAAGGCCAAAAGACAGTATTCCTGGGCCACATAGAGAGCTAAAAAATTTTTTTTGTCTGTTTGTTTGCTTATTTCCAAGGCAGGGTCTCACTCAGGCCCCAGTTGACCTGGAATTAACTCTGTAGCCTCAGGCTGGCCTTGAACTCCTGGCAATTCTCTTAACTAAGCCTCTTGAGTGCTGGGATTAAAGGCTTGCACCACCATGCCAATAGAGGAGCTAAAAATTTTATGGATTTATAAAGTAATTAATTTTTTAAAATATTCTTATTTATTTGCAAACAGAGAGAGAAAGAAGAGAGACAGACAGGCAGAACAGGTGTTCCAGGGCCTCCAGCCACTGCAAACAGGCTCACAATGTGCAAGACCTTTGAAATTCTTTCAACAAAAAAGTAACTTTACAAGTATAGCTAAAAATCCAGATAAAAGGTAACTACACAAGGCAAAACAAATAAAACAAATCAGGAGAGCTATCCAAGCTATATAATTAAATTATTCTTCTTACTCACGCTCACACATAGGAACACTGCTGTTCCAAAGGCTCTTCATTCCATCCAAGACACAATGACTAGCAGAGCTGCCTTTTAATTTGAACCTAAGGGAGAAAAACATGGCTGACAAATTCCCATCTCTCCCTTCATCTTTTCACTGATGGAGGTTCAGCTTCCTCATTTCAGCCTAAAAGGGTTTGTTCCTTGGTATAGCCCCAGTTCATTACAGATCTGAATCCAGTGGCTGGCAGAAACACAGAGCCCACCTGAGTCTAAACAGTCACAGCAGCCTGTGGCTGGCAGCATGGACAAAGCTGCTGTGCTCAACTGTCATGTAGCCACCACTGCCTTTGGGAAGCACTGACTACAGAGAACCAGATCTCCCCGCAGGCATAAAACCCAGGCCTTACAGAGTCCATCTTTGATGGCCTGCTGACTATCCATTTGTTCTCATCACTGGGGCAAGAGGGACAATAGGTCTTGAATTGGGTGAGCAAAGCAGACATCCAAAAAGAGAGCTTGCATTGTTCTCACTGGCATTATGAGTACAAAGGGTCACAAGGAAGCTCACAGAAGCATTCAGAGCCAAATGTTCTGAGAAGAAAAGGATGGAGAAGTGTTTGCCATCTTTTTTTTAGAAAAAGATTTTATTTATTTGAGAAAGAAGGTGGGGGGGGGATGGAGAGAATGGGTACCAGGTGTACCAAGACCTACTACAAACGAACTACAACTACTACAAACAAACTCCAGATGCATGTGCTACCTTGTGCATCTGGCTTATATGGGTCCTAGGGACTTGAACCTGGTCCCTTTGGCTTTGCAGGCAAGCATATTAACTGCTAAGCCATCTCTTCAGCCCATGTTTTCTATCTTAAAATAGCCAGCTTGGTGTCTTTCTTAGAGCTTGCTGAAATCTTCTATCATTCTGGAATCAGGAATCACTATGGATGGTGAGCTTCATAAAAGGCAAAGATTCCTTAGAAATTTTTTTAAAGTAACTATTAGATAGCCCAATCTCATTGTTTCCCACAAACCTATATCATCCACCATCATGAGTACTGGATTAACAAACAACTAATAACACCGCCTGACATAGTAATGTGGCTATTGTGATTCCAATGTCAAAACATACTTATCGATATACTATTTTAGATTCTACTCTTAACCAGTTTAAAGTGGTCTGAAACAACTCTTATCTGACATCATAAGAAAGGTGATTTTTGTCTTATTCATTAAGAACTTTTTCTAACAAAACTATAAAATTATGTTTTTCTATCTATCTATTCAGTTCCATTTCCAACAAAATTTATTCTGTTTATACTTGATATTGAGTTATAGATATGTTTTATCCTTCCTACTTATAGTATTGCCATGAAGTCCTGATCTTCACTTTGAAACTACACTTCCACAGCTTGACCTTTGTAACTTCCACAAGGTCCATCTTCTTTTTGTATTTACCCTTCAACTTGAACTCAGCAGAATTACTATTTAGCGTTTGTTTCCAGTCTCTATTCTGGGTCATACTCACCCTTCATCACAAACAAAGGACACTTTTGACCCAAGTTGAAGATTCTGTGGATGTAGCACACGTCCATTAGGAAGCTGGATCAGGAAGTCATCACAGGATTTTACTAGGAGAAAGGAAAAAAAGAATAAGTGTGTCATGAGGAATAAAGATACATGAGAAAACCACATGAGAATCTAGTTACCTGCACATGTGGGGGGTGTAGGACTCCAATCTCCATTGGGTGTGCAGTGCAGAGAAGCAGCCCCATGGAGGTCGTAGCCAGGCTCACAACGGTACAGTACTTCCTCCCCAGGGAAAAAGTCATCCTTATTGCTTGGAGTATAATTCCCCTGTGAGATTTCTGGTGGTGGATAACATCCTGTGAAAAAGAACAGGTCCAAAGTATGCCTTAGTTTTGCGGGAACGCCCTGCTAACGTCGAAGCCTGCTGGGGAGTTGGAGAATCACACACAAAGGATATAGTGCTTTGGATATAAAATATCCTCCAAAGGTCTATGTGCTACAGGCTTGGTCCCTGGCCTCTGACATTACTGGAAGGTAGTAGAACCTTTAAGAGGTAGGTCTCATGGCAGTTTTTAGTTCACTGGGGGTATGCCATGGAAGAGAAGGGGCCTTGGTCTCTGTCTTTTACCTTTTAATTTTCCACCATGCCATATTCCCCTCTGTAATGTACTATTTTGCCACAGCCCAAAAGATAACTGATGATAGGCTGAAACCTTTAAAACTATAAACCAAATAAGCCTTTTTTCCCCCTCTAAAAGTTGATTTATCACAGGTATTTCTTATAGTAATTGAAAGCTGACTTACACAAGTGTTCAGGTATCACAGAGGAGGCCTAATGAAACTCCACTCCCCAAATTTTACTGATGTGTAAGTTAAGAATAGGGAAGGATGCTCCCTCCAGACACAAAATGGCCTGGATATCCATGGCCTCACAGTGCCTGACACTACTTACATAAGACCATCATAAGAGGAGGAAAAGATCAAGACATCAAAAGTAAAAGAGAGACTGATTGAGATGGGGAGGGGGTATGATGGAGAGTGGAGTTTCAAAGGGGTAAGTGGGGAGAGAGAGGGTATCACCATGGGGTATTTTTTTATAATCATGGAAGTTGTTAATAAAAAAAATTAAAAAAAAACAAAAAAAAAAAAGAATAGGGAAGGATATAGCCAAAATTTCACAACTACTAAGAGGTAGAATAAACAAACCTAGTTATCTTTAGTATGAAGTCTCAATTCATTTCTGAGTCCAGAGGTTATTAGGATCCTTCTCTTACTCCCTATCTAGGACCTTCCTTAGCATGGGTGGATTCCTTATCTACATACATCTGAGGAAGCAATTCCAATTATCATCCTCATTGTTCAAGTAATGAGAAGTTACCAGCCCAAGTCTGTTTAGTGGAATTCCCATCTTTATTATTGTTTGGTTTTCAAGGTAGTCTTACTCTAGCCCAGGCTGACCTGGAGTTAGTCTCAGGCTGGCCTTGAACTCACAGACATCCTCCTACCTCAGCCTTACAAGTGCTGGGATTAAAGGAGTGTACCACCAAGCTTGGACCCCCTCCTCTTTTTTATAGCATATCTGTGAGTAGAGTACAGTCATGCAGACATACTTCTGTCACTTGTTTTCCAAGCTTCCTTCTTAATGTTTACATGGGTTGGTGGAAAATTGGAAGTTCCTTCTCTCTTAGGTATCAGCCCCATACCTAACATTCCACTAATAAGCTGGTTATTACAGAATATTGTGGAAGATAAGATAAGCCATCAAGAACAAGTCTCTAAACAAGCCAGCCTTTAAAATGGAAGGGCATGGTACTGAGAGTCCTGGACTTGAGGTCTGCCTTCTTTGGTATCTACTTTGGTGGGTGGCTGTTTAGGGTTTCCGAACATGTCATTAAATCTATGCCTAACTAAAATGAACGGAAAAAACAACTTGAAGCAAGTTACTTCCATTTTTCATTTCAGGTTCCTCATAATAAAATGTAAGAAGTGGACCACTGTAGAAAAACTATGAGGCCTTTGTCACTAATCTGATGTGCTATGTCTCCAGAAGCCAACCTCTTTCTTTGATAGAAATAGAGCAAGAACCAAGATATTCAGGCCCAACTCCCATAGTTCCACCATGATCTATTCAAAATCTGAATCCATCAACAGATTAAACCAGTGAATAGGTGAGTATCTCCATAATCTACTCGTCTCTACAAGTGCCCTCCCTCACAGACACCGAGATGTGTGCTTTACTAATATGCTGGACCTCTTTCAATGCAATCAAGTTGATAATCAACATTAATCCTTACAAGACTTCCATATAATCAAGAGAAATCCTGGCTGACTAGTACTAAGCCTTGAGAATTGTACAATACGAGAGCTCTAAGCAACTTCTTTGATTCATTAAACTATTGCTTTCCAAAATGAAGACACACATATGCAACTGAATGTGCACATATACTAGTTCTCTTCAAATTTACTCACTCAGCCTGTTCACCACATGCCTTCCTCCAGAACCAATACTGAGCCCTGGTCTTCCAACACTGCATGGCACTGTAGGCCTCCCATGCCACAGTCACACTCACCTTTGGAGCAGCTTGGTAACTCTGGCTCCCATCTGTTTACAGCCTGGCATTGCACACTTCTAGGTCCTTTCATGATGAAGCCAGGTTCACACCTAAATTCCACAGTATCTCTTAAGGAAAACAAACTTTTGTTTTCAGACACCCTGACTGCATTTTCAACATGGGGAGGTGTGCATTTGTTAGAGATAATGCACTGAGGGGGAGGACCACTCCACACACCAACTTGGCCATCATTGCTGGTGCAGTATATGGAGGGCTCCCCCACCAGGTCAAAGAGTTTCTTCCCTCTCACTCCAAGGTCACAGTGATAGGTCACCACCATTCCATAGTAAAAATCTTCTCTGTTGGGGCTGAAGAAATCTCCATTGGCAATGGCTGGGGGTGGCTCACAAGGAATCCCTGGGCAAAGAGAACATGTTAAATAGTAATGAATTCAGATAAGGGTGAAAAAAAATCTGATGACTTGTGGAACTAATTATTTGCTTTTACTCTTTATTCACATGTAGGTAAGTCTTATAACAATTTAGGTGCACATAATAGCATGTCCTCTGCCTTTCCTACTTATTTCTTGTAAGCAATGGCATTTAAGAGTACATGTGAGGCTGGAGAGATTAAGCCAAAGGACCCAGGTTCAATTTCCAAGGTGGTACATGTGTCTGAAGTTCATTTTTAGCAGCTGAAGGCTCTGGTGTGCCCATTCTCTCACCCTCTCTCACCCCCACCTCTCTCAAATAAATAAAATTGAAAAAACAAAAAACTTTAAGAGTACAAGTGGCCAGGCATGGTGGCACATGCCTTTAATCCCAACATTCAGAAGGCAGAGGTAGAAGGAGCACTGTGAGTTTGAAGCCAGCCTGAAACTATGAGACTACATAGTGAATTCCAAGCCAATCTGGACTAGAGCCAGACCCTACCTCAAAAGTCCAAAACAAGGGGCTGGAGAGATGGCTTAGTCATTAAAGCAGTTGTCTGTGAAGCCTAAGAACCCAGGTTAGACTCCCCAGAACCCACATAAGCCAGATGCACGTGGTGCATGCATCTGGAATCTGTTTGCAGTGGTTAGAGGTCCTGATGCCTCAAATAAATAAAAATAACTTAAAAAAATAGAGTATAATTGGCTTTTTCATTTCAATAGCTTTTTGAACATATTATACAGTTTATATAGGTTTTCAGACTTTTCCTACTGCTTTATGAATTTCCATACTTGTTAAACAAATCACTTTTCCCAAACCACGTTTTTTTTTGAAAAGTGATAATATTGTTCAAAAGAAAAAGAATAAGAAAGTTGGGTGTGGTAGCACATGCCTTTAGTCCCAGCACTCAGGTGGCAGAGGCAGGAGGATCACTGTGAGTTTGAGGCCAGCCTGAGAATACACAGTGAGTCCAGGTCAGCCTGGGCAGGAGCAAGACCCTACCTCAAAAAACTTAAAAAAAAAAAGAAGAAGAAGAACAGAAGAGAAGAACAGAATCAAGAAGTACAGTGGGCTGGAGAGATGGCTTTGCAGTTAAGGTGCTTGCTGGCAAAGCCAAAGGACCCAGGTTCAATTCCCTACTACCCACATAAAGCCAGATGCATAAGGTGGGGCATGCATCTGGAGTTCATTTATTATGAACTGTTAAAATGCACACTGATTGTATATAAAAACCTTGTATATGACAAACTAAATATAAGAAAAAGAAAAAAATAATGTTCACTGGAAGAAGGTAGGTTATTGCTATGGTGTAAATATGGTAATATCCCATGACCATGAGTAAATGGCTTAGTCTTCAGAGTGGAACTACTATGCTGGAGCCTTTGGATGATGGGATATCATTAAGTCACTAAGGACATGTCCTTGAAGAGGATGAGGACCTCAGTCTCTTCCTCTCTATGTTTTTGATCATTAGCTTGTGCTGTGACCAATTTTGTTCTGCTACATTGTCCTACAATAATGTGCTGCCTCATCAAAGGACCAGAACAGTGGAACCACTGGACCCTTTAAAACTGTGAATAGAAATAAGCATTTTTTAAATAGAAATTAATTATCTCAGGTAGACAGCAGACCAATGTAATCATCTCAAACCACAAAGTTATTTCTACTGAGTTTTTAAACACAGTTCTTGATGTACAAAGGTGACCAGTGACATGGTATGAATAAGAACTTACACAATGATAAAGGCAGACCCAGCATGACTACTGAGACTACTGGAATTTTCACTTACTGAATTAAAATAACTATGTACACCTATTCAGTGACTTAAAACATGAGAAACTTGTGAGGAAAAAGTGAAATAGATAATGCCATCCAGTCCTAATTAGGCCCTGACTCCATTTGTTGGAGGAATAAAATAACTAAGATAACATTTTTATGCCTGCTAGGTTGCCTTTCAGTTGCAAACACCCTTACTCCCTAACTCCCCAATTCCCCTGGAGTTAACATATCTGCATTAATAACACTTTCAGGACTTCCCATGACCTCAGAATTGGGCCAGATATATAAACCAGATAACTATACCACTGCAGTTCCAATGTTTTCCAGGCCTACACCTGACACTAATGTCATTACTTTTATTTTACTTATTTATTTATTTATGAGAGAGAGAAAGAGGGGGAGAGAGAGAGAGAGAATAGGTGTGCTAGGGCCTCCAGCCACTGCAAACAAACTCCAGATGCATGTGTCCCTCTGTGCATCTGGCTTCTGTGGGTCCTGGAGAACTGAACCGGGATCCTTTGGCTTTGCAGGCAAGTGCTTTAATCGCTATGCCACCTCTCCAGCCCTAACATCATTATTTTTATGGTCTTGTGCCTTTAAAAATGCTGTACCCCCAAAAGATTCTTCATTGAGAGTACTTCAGGCTTGAGCCCCTCTCAGTCACCAGCTTAACTAAAAGGAATTTCAATTGGCTTAGAGTGCATAATTCTCTTGTGTGGACTATAAGAAACCATTAAAAAAAATAGGGAAAAAATGGAAAGGAACCTAAGAACAATTGTCAAATATAATTTATAAAATTAGTAATTTGTAAAGTATCAATAACAGTTGAGATAGAAATGAAGAAAAATCAGACAGATTAGAAGAAAATACCCAGAACAAAACATAGAAGGTCAAAAGGGTCAAAAATACAGACAAAAGTGCAAGTGACACTGCAAAGGCAACTCAGTAGTTGCTTCTGTGAAAAGCACTGGTTCCTCACTGGGCCCATGCCCTCGTTTTTTGTCGTGTTCTTCACACTGGATCACCTGCTTACCTCTGTGCACATAAACATGTCAGTCTCAAGAACCATCTGTCTAGCCGATCTTGTGCCCTTCAAGAGATGTCACTTTCCTGACCTGTGATCACCTTTAATTCCAGGAAGAAGAAAACCTCAAGTGACAGATCCCCTTCCCAGATGAGGGTAATTATCCATGAAGGTGAGCATGCAGCTGGAGCAGGAGTAATCATCTCCTGAAAACACCTGTTCCCTCAAGCAATAAGTACTACTTCAGACCATCCTGCAGGATCAAACCTGAGACAATGGCATACTTTTGGCCTTTGCCCCAGTTCTTTCTCTCTTTAAACCTGAAGCTCCTATCAGTACTCTGAAGACAGACTTGGGGTCACAGGGGCCCTTTTTCTATTCCTCTTCCCAATGTGGCCTCACTCAATAAACCTCCTCTTTCTGCTTTTCACCATTACTCATCTCATTAATTGGTTTACTGGGGAACAGGAGGCCAAGGCTAACCTATTAGGTCTGCTGGAAACCTAACTGTTAGCTTAAACAAGCTAGTAGTAGTACCTGTGATACAGGAGGATATGGCTTGATGTATATTTATGTGGAGTTCCACAGAGAAGGGAGAGATAAAAGCACACATAGCATGAAGAATAACTGAGATTTTTCAAGGCTCATGAAAAACACTGAATCACAGAATCAAGAAGGCATTCACATATAAGCAACACAATTCAAATAACTTGGTTAAAAGTGTGAGAAATGAGGAATAAAAGAACAAACACATGAAACAAATGGAAAATAACCAGGATTTAGATTTAATGTAACTGTATCAACAGCCCTATTAAATTTAAAGGTCCTATATATTCCAACTGAAAACAAAAGTGTTAAGTGGAAGAGAAAACCTATAAATATGGGACAAAGAATGCCTCAAGTAGATTTTTAGAGGAAAAGATTAGAAACGACAATGTTCTATAGTAAGTCCATTGATCAGGAATATATAATAAACCAAAATTTTCATACACAGACTATAGGCTTAATGTGTGTGTATGCATACATATACATATATGTGTGTGTGTATGTGTGCGCGTGTTTTTTGGAAAAAGACAGATAAATCCACGGTCACACTTGGAGACTATAGTGAGTTGAATGGTGACCCTAGCCTTCCCCATGTCCTAACCTTTGAACTAGTGAAGAGCATGGTATTTAAATTTTTTTATTTTTATTTATTTGAGGGTGACAGACACAGAAAGAAAGGGAGAGAGAGAGAGAATGGGTGTGCCAGGACCTCCAGCCACTGCAAACAAACTCCAGATGCATGTGCCACCTTGTACATCTGGCCTACGTGGGTACTGGGGAATCAAGACTAGTACCAGGGTCCTTAGGCTTTACAGGCAAGTAAGTGCTTAACCACAAAGCCATCTATCCAGGCCAAGAGCATGGTATTAAAAAAAGGGTCTTTGAACATGAAATCATTCTATATTACCAAAGAGGCTCTAAATCCAGTATTTACTAGATGCAGAATTCAAAACATAACAAAAGCATCCTGGTCTGGGTTTCCTGTGCTGGTCTGTATGCAGGCTGGAGTGGCAGTGTGGAGTGAGTAGGCCAGATGGCTGTTTCCCGGCTCCTCCCACCTCCCTGGTCTGGGTTTCCTCGGAGGACAGTGTGTGTATAGGCAAGGCAGTGTGGAATGAGTAGGCCAGACCCCTATTTCCTAGCTCCTCCAGTTCCCTAGTCTAAGTTCCCTGAGCTGATCTGTGTGCTGGACAGCGCAGTGTGGCATGGAGTAAGTAGGCCAGATCCCTGTTCCTTGGCTCCTCCCAGTCCCCTGGTCCTGGTAGGTCCCATTGTGCCTTGCGAGGGGAGGCCTGGTTCCTGTGTGAGCTGTCAGGCTTTTTGCCCTGTTATCCTGACTGGCCACTAGGTATCAATATCCCTGTTCACATGAGTCAGAGGGTGTATGGGCCAAAAGACAAAAACTTGCTTCCTCCTCAATAAAAGAGTCTTCCTAAAATGGGTAGACAACAATGCAAAAAAACCAGCTAAAGTCAGAAAACTGAAAGATCTCCACCAAGGATGCTTAGTCTACAAGGGAAGCCTCCAATGAAATCATAGAGAAATCAACAGAAATTCATTCCCAAAATGAAAACAAAACAACCAATGAAACCCTGATTAAAAAAAAAAAAAAATCACTGAACTGGAAGCAAACCATCAAAGAACCAACAATCCTGTCAATGAAATTGAGCAGAATCATCTCTTGGAACATTCAGCTTTTGACAGTAGGCTTAACATGATTGAAGAAAACATTAGATCTCTAAAAAGAGATATAAATAAATTGAAGGTGAGTCAAGAAATGGAAGATCTCAACAACCAACTGATTAATCTTAATGAAGACTTGATCAAATGTAAGAATGAATTTCAGGAAGCATCAGGAAAATCAAAACTCAAATGCAAACTGTACCTCAAAAAAGAAATGGAAACAATGCAAAATAACAAAACAGAAAACAAAAATCAAATAGAACTTATAAAACCCTCTCTAGAACCCCTCACTAGGAAAGTTACTCATGTGGAAGACACAACCTCTGACCTGGAAGACAAGACCTAAGAAATTAATCGGGAGGCCAAAAACTTTGCTAAGTTCAAAAAAATCCAGTGAAGAGAATGTGAGGGAACTGTGGGATACCTTAAAACAACCTAACATCAGATCATTGGTATAACAGAAGGACAGGAATCCAGGGCAGAGGCATAGAGACCATATTCAACAAAATTATTGATGAAAATTTTCTGAATTTCTCAAAAGAGAGGTCCATTTAGATACAAGAAGCCCACATAATACCAATAGACAGGACCAAAAAAGATACTCCCTAAAACACATCATAATTAAAATTCTTGGGGGCTGGAGAGATGGCTTAGCAGTTAAGGCACTTGCCTGTGAAGCCTAAGGACCCAGGTTCAATTCTCCAGCTCCCACGTTAGCCAGATGCACATCATGGCACATGTATCTGGAGTTCATTTGCAGTGGCTAGAGGCCCTGGCATGCTCATTCTCTCTATCTCTGTCAATCTCTCTCAAATAAATAAATAAAAACTAAAATAAAACCCTCTTAACATAGACATTAACAAAAGAGAGTGTTTAAAAGCAGCAAGACAGAAACGATTCACAACACAGAATGGCAAGCCCATCAGAATTATATCGGATTTCTCAATGGTAACCCTGAAAGCCAGAAGGGCCTGGAATGGAACACTTCAAAGTCTGAAAAACTATGACTTCCAACCCAAGCTACTCTACCCAGCAAAAGTATCCCTCATCATAGATGGTGAAAGAAAAACTTTCCATGAAAAATGTCAACTCTATGATTATATGAACACATAGCCAAACCTACTGAGAATACTTGAGGGACTACTCCACACAGAACAGTCAAACAACAAATCTCAAGAGCCAACAAAAAGAAGAACACAATAACCAAAACAGACCAGGCTCAAATAATACAAACGACAAGAAAGCACCAAACCCATAAAATACCTCATCATGGCAGGGATTAATTCAAACCACACAGTAATATCCTTAATTTTTAATGGTCTTAACTCACCCATCAAAAGACACAGGTTATCAGGATGGATCAAAAAAACTGGACCCTTCTATCTGCTGTCTTCAAGAAGCCCATCTCACCACTAAAGATATACACCTCCTCAGTATTAATAATATAAATAATATTCCAAGCAAATGGAAGTAAAAAAAAGCAAATGTTGCTATATTAAAATCTGATAAACTAGACTTCAAACCAAAAGTAATCAAAAAGGACAAAGAAGGTCACTTATTACTCATCAAGGGAATGATCCAATTTGAGCACATCACAATCATAAATATATATGCGCCAAACACAGGTATACCACAGTTTATAAAACAAAATCTACTCAGCAATAAAACAGAAATAAACAGCAACACCATCATAGTCAGAGACTTCAATACTCCACTATCATCAATAGACAAATCATCCAAGCAGAAAATTAAAAGGGAAATAATAGAGCTCAACAACATCATAGATCAGCTAGTCTTAACAGATATCTACAGAACTTTCCACCACAACTCTGTAGAATACATATTCGTCTGAGCAGCCAACAGAACCTCCTTAAATATTGACCATATATTAAGCTATAAAGTATGCCTTTATAAAGTCAGGAAAATTGAAGTAACTTCCTGCATCATGTTAGATAACAAGGCTTTAAAGCCAGAAATTAACAACAAGAGACATATCAAGAACTCCACCAGCTCCTGAAGGCTAAACAACACACTTTTAAACAATGAATGGGTCATGGAAGAAATCAAAAAAGAAGTTGTAAAATTCCTAGAACTGAATGATAATGAAAACACAACCTACCAAAACTTATGGGACACAATGAAGGCAGTCATAAGGGGAAAATTCATAGCCCTGAATGCCTTCATTACAAAGACAGAGAGATCCCAAATTAATAACCTGACTGTCCACTTATAGACACTGGAGAAACCAAAAGAATCCAACCCAAAGAGGTCCAGATGGAAAGAAATAATCAAGATTAGAACAGAAATTAACAAACTGGAAACTAAGAAAACAATTTTTAAAAATCAATAAAAGGAAGAGATGGTTCTTTGAAAAAAATAAACAAGATTGACAAACCCCTGGCCAAATTGATCAAGGAACAAAAAAAAAAAAGAAACAAAGTCTCAAATCAGAAACAAAAAAAGAGAAATCACTACAGACATGAAGGAAATTGGAAGAATCATCAGAATATACTTTAAAAACCTCTACTTGAGCTGGGCGTGGTGGCTCATGCCTTTAATCCCAGCACTCGGGAGGCAGAGGTAGGTGGATTGCTGTAAGTTCAAGGCCACCCTGAGACTGCATAGTGAGTTCCAGGTCAGCCTGGACTAGAGACCCTACCTTGAAAAATAAAAAATAATAAATAAATAAATAAATAAATAAAACCTCTACTCCACAAAATTAAATAATCTGGAAAAATGAATGAATTCCTAGACACATACCACCTACCAAAACTAAACTCAGAGCAGACTAATCTCCTAAACAAACCTATCAAATCCATAGAGACTGAAAAGGTAATCAAAAACTTCCCCCAAACGAAATGTGCAGGATCACATGGCTTCTCAGCTGAAGTCTATCAAACCTTCATTAAAGTACTGAACCCAATTTTTCTCAAATTGTTCTGTATAATCGGAGACCAGGAAGTCCTCCCCAACTCCTTTTATGAAGCTAGCATCACACTAATACCAAAACCAGACAGAGATGCAACAGGGAAAGAAAACTATAGGCCCATATCCCTAATGAACTTAGATGCAATGATCTTGAACAAAATCCTTGCAAACTTAATTCAACAACACATCAAAAGCATTATCCACCATGATCAAGCAACCTTCATCCCAGGGATGCAGGGATGGTTTAACACATGGAAATCAGTCAGTGTAATACACCACGTAAATAAAATGAACCATAAGAACCACATGATCATGTCAAATGATGCAGAGAAGAACTTTGACAAAATACAATACCACTTCATGATCAAAACACTGGAACTAATAGGCATGTAGAATTTATATCTCAACACAATTAAAGCTACATATAAAGCTCTGAAAGCCCAAATAATACTTATAATAATACAAATAATACTTAATGGGGAAAAATTTAAGGAGTTCCCACTGAGATCGGGAAAAGACAGGGGTGCCCACTCTCACCACAGCTTTTCAACATAGTGATAGCCCATATATATAGCCCAGGCAATAAGACAGGAGAAAGAAATAAAAGGGATTCAAATTGGAAAGGAAGAAGTCAAGTTAGCCCTACTTGCAGATGACATGATCCTATACATAAGTGACCTCAAAATTTCTAAAGGTGATAAATTCCCTCAGCAAAGTGGTAGGATACAAAATCAATACACAAATTCAGTAGTTTTTTATATGCAAAGGACAAATATACAGAAAAAGAAATCAGTGATGCTGTCCCATTTTTAATAGCAACAAAAAATTAAATACCTTGGAATAAAACTAACCAAGGATATGAAAGACCCATATAATGAAAACATAAAAACACTCAAGAAACAAACACAGGAGGACCTGAGGAGATGGAAAGTCCTCCCATGCTCCTGGATAGGTAGAATTAATATTGTGAAAATGGCAATTCTACCCATGGAAAGCCAGATGCACAAAGTGGTGCATCTCTCTCTCTCTCTCTCTTTCTCCTTGCAAAAAAAAAAATAAATAAAAGTATTTTTACAAAAAAGCAAAAAAGAAATCAAAAATTGACACTATGGAAATGTAAAACTTCTATCATTAAAACTCATTAAAGAGACTTAAAAAAACTCAGCCTAAAAAATGTGTGCTTTACTTGTTGGAAAGTATTAGAACTTCTATAAAACAATAAAAGGCAAACAAACTAGTAAATAACAAGCACTTCACAAGTATATGAAAAGGGTCTCAGCATCAGAAGTCAGGAAAATGCAAACTATTTTCATGTTCTGATAGTGTATAATATTATCCACTGAAACAGCAATTAGAATGATTGCAAAGATCTTTGTCATGAGCTAGTTGATCATAGAGTGCTATCTTGACTTGCATAAGCAGAAGAGATCTAGATCTAGTAGAAGAAATCTATCTTGAATCCAAAGAGAGAGGGAGAGACTAAATTAGGTTATTGACCCAGAGCAGCTTGCATGAATTAAAGTGTGTATATATATATTAAATCTTCTTCTAGCTTTCTATCAGAGACTTCAGTCTATTTACTAGGGTTTAGTTATACAAAAGCTTACAGAATCAGATATGGGGGGGGGGAGTATAGCCATGTCTCTAGCTGCACTATTGTGGTGGTTTGATTCAGGTGTCCTCATAAATTTAGGTGTTCTGAATGCTAGGTTCCCGGCTGATGGAGATTTGGGAATTAAAGCCTCCTGGAGGGAGTGTATTGCTGGGGGTGGGCTTGTGGTTGTTACAGCCAGTGTCCCCATGCCAGTATTTGTCACACTCTCCTGTTCCTGTAGTCCACCTTATGTGCGTCAGGGGTGATGTCCACCCTCTACTCATGCCATCATTTTCACCTGCCATCGTGAAGCTTCCCCTCGAGCCTGTAAGCCAAAATAAACCTCTTTTTCCCACAAGCTGCACTTAATTGGGTGATTTCTACCAGCAATGCAAACCAGACTGTAACAACTATCTTGTAATGAGATCCATCATATATGAAATCTGTCACCTGATTTCATTTCATATAATTTTTTTTTAAGGTAGGGTTTGACTCTAGCCCAAGCTGACCTAGAACTCGCTTTATAGCCCAAGGCTGGCCTCAAACAGATAGCAGTCCTCCTACCTCGGCCTCATAAGTGTTGGGATTAAAGATGTATGCCAACACACCCAGCAAAATGTGTTTTCATTATGTCATTAAAGTGTTTTTCTCTATGCAATTCCAAGGTAGCTAGATAGATATTAATGGAATTAGGGAAAATTAGGGCTGAACTTCCCCCTTCATAATCAATAGCTTATGAAACCAAGGTGTTTAATTCCTGATCACAGGAACAGAACCCAAGTCATATCTCTGACCCTGAAAGGGGACTGATGCCTCGTACATGTAAAGTCATTAATTGCCTGATAATTAAACTAATTGAACCTGGCTCCAGAAGCCCTAAACTTTCTGAGATTACTATATAGCAGGAAGCTTTTTGATAAAGAATAATGGCATACTAGTGGTCCATTCAGCAAGAGTCAGACTAAATAAGCCTGTGAATCACAAGACAGAACAAAGCACCTCAAGAAAAGCTCCATGTTCTACCAACTTTAAAACAGTTTAAAATGTGCCTAAAAGGCAACTCAGCATGATGGTCTCTATGGCTACTGTCTACTCTCATGCACTGAGGGTGTGCTTCATCTCCTCTATAATAAATTCTGCCTGTTTTCTACACTTCATACTGTGTGTCTCACCCGGATTTTTTTTTTTAAACTACATAGATTCTCCCTCTAGCCCAGGGTGACCTTAGAACTCACTCTTGCCCAGTCTGGTGATCTTCCTACCTCATCCTTCTGAGTGATGAGATTCCAGGTGTGAGCCACCACACTCAGCTTCATCTGATGCTTTTGATGGAGATTACAGTTATAGAAAGCCAATGGAAGTCCACAGCAAGATCCTAGTAATACTGTCTTTTTTGTGTTTGTGTGGCTGAATCACATTCCAGTGTATTGATATATTTTTTGTAATTCTGCATAGCAATATTATGTTTCATGGTTATTTTTAAAGTAACTATAATATCTATTTTCATTTAGTATCTTACTTCCAATCCATATATCAAAGCATGTAATGAAATGCATCAAGTAACTTCAACTGTTGCATTTTGACAAAACATGAGGCAATGAAAAGTTTATAGTGAACTCCTTGAAAAAAATATCAATATCATTTTCTAAGTAGAAATCCTAAAATATGAGTCAAAAGAAATGTTAACTTTTAGCTGGGTGTGGTGGTGCACGCCTTTAATCCCAGCACTTGGTAGTCAGAGGTAGGAGGATTGTGGTGAGTTCAAGGCCACCCTAAGGCTACATAGTGAATTCCAGGTCACCCTGGGTTAGAGTGAGATCCTACCTCAAAAAAATAAAAGTAAAGGACCCCAGATTTAGAAAAAACACATTCCAGAAAAGCTTATAAAAAGTTGCCAAGAACAACATGAACATATTTGAGAACATTACAGCAGTCTTCAGTGATCTGAAGGCCAGATTGCACAAAATGAATTTTTGTAAAGATTTCTTTTTTAATTCCTTATGGGGTTACAGATGTATCTTTGTGGTACAGAACTTGTCTAGCATATATGAGGCCCTGGGTTCCATCATAATCCTGCAAAAAAAATAATAATTGAGGAAAATCAGAATCTACAGGTAAAAATGATAGAAAGGAATATTTCCAACTCACTCTCACAAATAGGTGCTTCATCGTCCCAAGTGACAGTATTGCCTGAGATAATGCACATAGCAGAAGAGATACCAATGCGTCGGTATCTAGGAAGAGAAAATAAGGAATGTTACTAAATCACTTTCTTAAATTACTGCTTCCAAGAGGTTACCATCTTGGGAACTTAAGGCATTCTCTACTTATCACAGAACTATTACTTCCCAAATTTTACATCTTTCTTTGGACTTTTTATTTTCTTCTTCATAACTGGATAGATTTCTCTTCTTCATTATCTTACAACATAATCTGGGATAAATTATAGTCATTTGCTACAAGCCTCATTTTAAAGATATTACAGTCTAAGTGGAGAGATGTCCAACATGTGTGTCTATGAATAAGCATTTCTTAAGAATTTGTGCATAAATGGGTACAACCTCTCTCTCCTCCTACTCCTCTACTCTACTTTAACTGAGATAGTCTCAAATTAGATTCACATTTTTATTTCAAAAATTATTGAACTACATGGAATTTATTTTGGTATATAAGCTAAGGATCTAACTTAACTTTTTGTTTGTTTGTTTGTTTTGAGGTAGGGTCTCACTCTGGCCCAAGCTGACCTGGAATTCACTATGTAGTGTCAGGGTGGCCTAAAACTCATGGTGATCCTCCTACCTCTGCCTCCCGAGTGCTGGGATTAAAGGCAAGCACCACCACGTGTAGCTCTAACCTAATTTATTTTATTAGTTATGTATATAGGGTACATACAGCCATGATTATACCATCATTAGCCTTATTCCTGTTGTTCCCCCCTGCAGCTTGTGGGGGTCGCATTGTGGGGGTGGCCATCTGTTATGGGGGAGAGGCAATGTCTCTGTGCATAATGACCCAACTTATGGCTCTAACAATCTTTCTGCCCCCCTCTTCTGTGAATTTCTCTGAGCCATGTTGGGCTCATTTTAGGTCTATTTCAGTAAGAGGAGGTCATGGGAGTCTTTGTGTCTCTGGATATCTGATTTGGTAGGAGTTGAGTGTTCACTGTGTCCGTCTCCTTCACCCTTGTGCTGATACCAGTTCACCAAAAAAGCAGCTCTTGCCCATTACCCCACTAACTCTTGGCTTCAGCTGGTGCCCTAGTGGGGTGCAATGAGCTGATTCTCTCCTCAGGTTTTGTGTCCATCTGAAAAAGAAAAGCAAATTCTCCAACAGAGGCTGAGGTCAGTGCATGATACATGGATACCCATTATTACTTTAGAGAGAATTGAACAGGTCTAGTCCCTCTTGTAGCCCACTATTGGTGGGAGCTTGATTTTGGAGAGTGGACTCATTTTTGGATATAGTTATGACTTGTTTCCCCATTCCAGGTATGGGTTCTGTTCCGCTGAACGGATCTGTTAGCCAATCCAAGAGCATTTGGTTACCCACCATAGCTGTGTGCCACTATTGCCCTTGTGTAAACATCACATCAGGTTGATTGCTGTTGAGTAACTTAGACCACAGGTTGCTTAGACAGATGTTGGTCATTTTCCCCCAGTTGCTTATGCAACACCTTCTGGCACTAGACAAGCTAACTGCCTGGGAAATGATTCTCTTCCAGTTTCCAACCAGGTCACTCCATGTTTTGCCCCAACAGCATATGGTGTCTTTGGCAGCAGGGCCTTACCATTAACCTTTGGTGGGTCATCAAGTACTCTGACAGAATTCTGTCTTCCTTTGGGAAACCTTGTAGGTCTCTCTGGTCAACAGCTCATTGTGGATGTTACCCACATGCTGGTACTGGGAGTTACAGGTCAGTGCAAAGGGAGAAGAAGGAAGAAAAATATAGGTAATATAAAGAAGAAAGAGAGAAAAGAGAGAGAAACAGGAGAAAATTGAGGATAGCCTTTATCATACCTTATCCAGGCCCCTGCAAATCAGGTATTCTCTCTAAGCACCTGATGAAGGTTTGACTTTTTAGTGTGTCTTTCAGGATGTAGGATTTTATGGTACCATTTCCATTTGGGTCCAGGTTTTTGTCCCTCCCCCGCCTTTACCCTCCCCTCACACCCCATCATCTCTATTGTCCACTCCTCCAGACATTTATTAGGTATGTCAGCATCACGGGCAGATTCAGGTTAGGAGCCACAGATGAGTGAGATGATTATCTTTCTGTGATTGGGTAAGTTCACTGAGAATGATCTGTTCCAAGTTTGACCATTTGTATTCAAATTTCATTGTGTCATTTTTCCTTACTGCTGCACAGAATTCCATCATGTAGATATACCACATCTTAGTTATCCATTCATCTAATGATGGGCATCTGGAATGACTCCAGCTCTTAGCTATCATGAATTGAGCAGCTATAAACATGGTTGAGCAAGTATCTCTAAGCTGAGGTTTGGAACTTTTAGAGTAAATGCTTAGTAAGGGAATAATTGGGTCTGTTGGTACCTCTATAGTCATCCTTTTTAGGAGTCTCCATATTCCTTTCCATAGTTGTTGTACCAGTTTGCATTCCTACCAACAGTGAATGAGGGCTCCTATTTCTCCACAACCTCGCCAGCATTTGTTGTCATTAGAATTTTTTAATGTTTGCTATCCTTACTAGGCTAACGTGGAATCTTATAGTTGTTTTAATGTGCATTTCCCTGATGATTAGGAATGTTGAATATTTTCTTAAGTGTGTGTTTGCCATATGTATTTCTTCCTCTGAGAACACCCTGTGCAGTTCTCCGCCCCATTTTTTGAGTGGGTTGTTGACTTCTTATTGTTTAGGATTTTGAATTCTTTGTAGATTCTAGAAATTAGGCCTGTGTCCGATGTGTATCTGGCAAGGATTTTCTCCCATTCTGTGGGAAATCTATTGGCTCTGATTATTATTTGTTTGTCTGTGAAAAAAAGCTTTTCAGCTTCCTGAGATTCCAATGGTTGAGTGATCGTTTAATTTCCTGAGCTACTTGAGTTTTGTTCAGGAAGTTTTTTCCCACTCCTATATCATGGAAAGTTCCTCCTATTTTTTCTTCCAGTAGTAGAAGAGTTTCTGGTCTTATATTGAGGTCTTTGATCCATTTGGACTTGAGTTTTGTGCATGGTGAAATGTGTGGATAGAGATTCATTTCTCTGCATATGGCTATCCAGTTTTTCCAGCACCATTCATTGAAGATGCTGTCTTTTTTCCAGTCTACATTGTTAGGGCCTTTGTCAAATATCAAGTAACTGTAGTTACTTGACCCAAAGTCTGGGTCCTCAATTCTTTTCCATTGGTGTATGTTCCTGTTTTTATGCCAGAACCATGTTGTTTTTATTACTATGGCTTTGTAGTGTAGCTTTAGATCAGGTATGGTGATGCCTCCAGAGGTGTTTCTTGTGCTGAGGATATCCTAGGCCTTCTGCCATTCCATATGAATATGAATATTCCATATGGAGATCATTTTTTCTATCTCTGTGAAGATTTTGGGATTTTTATTAGTATTGCATTAAATCTATATATTAATTTTGTTAAGATTGCCATTTTCACAATGTTATTTCTGCCTATCCAGGAGAATGGGAGGTCTTTCCATTTTCTCAAGTCCATCTCAATTTGTTTCTTGAGTGTTTTTAGATTTTCATTGTAAAGGTCTTTCACTTCCTTGGTTAATGCTATTCCTAGGTATTTTATTATTATTATTATTTTGATGCTATTGAAAATGGGACAACATCACTTATTTCTTTCTCTGTATCTTTGTCTTTTGCATATAGACAGGCTACTGAGTTTTGTGCATTGATTTTGTATCCTGCTACTTTACTGAAGGAGTTAATAACTTTTAAGTGTTTTGAGATGGGGGTTCTCAGGTCACTTATATATAGAATCATGTCAGCTGCAAATAGGACTAACTTAACCTCTTCCTTTCCAATTTGTATCCCTTTTATTTCTTTCTCGTATCTTATTGCTTGAGCTAGTACTTCCAGTACTGTGTTGAAGAGCAGAGGTGAGAGTGGACACCCCTGTCTTCCTGATCTCAATGGAAATTCCTTCAGTCTCTCCCCATTAAGTATTATTTGGGCTTTAGGATCTTTATGTATAGCCTTTATTATGTTGAGATATAGACCATCCATGCCTATTTTCTCCAATGTTTTCATCATGAAGTGATGTTGTATTTTGTCAAAGTCCTTTTCTGCATCTATTGAGATGATCATGTGGTTTTTATGTTTAAGCTTATTTATGTGGTGTACTACCTTGACAGATTTCCATATGTTGAACCATCCCTGCGTTCCTGGGATGAAGCCTACTTGATCCAGGTGGATAATGCTTTTGATGTGCTGTTGAATTTGGTTTGAGAGGATTTTGTTCAGGATCTTTGCATCTAAGTTCATCAGGGAAATAGGCCTGTAGTTTTCTTTTCTTGTGGCATCTCTGCCTGATTTTGGTATTAGGGTGATACTAGTGTCATAAAAGGAGTTGGGGAGCTTTCCCTGTTCTTCAACTGTGTGGCACAATTTGAGAAAAAATGTTTCAGTTCTTCCATGAAGGTTTGATAGAATTCAGCTGTTAAGCCATCTGGTCCTGGACTCTTCTTTTTAGGGAGGTTTTTAATTACCCTTTGAATCTTGGTGGTTGTGATAGGCTTGTTTAGGAGATTAATCTGCTCTCAGTTTAACTTTGGTAGGTGGTATGTGTCCAGGGATTCATCCATTTCATCCATATTATCCAATTTTGTGGAGTAGAGGTTTTTGAAGTAAGTCCTAATGATTCTCCCAGTTTCACTTATACCTGTTGTGATCTCTCCTTTTTCATTTCTAATATTGTTAACTTAAAGCATTGCTTTTTTTCGGTTGATCAAACTGGCCAGGGATTTATCAATCTTGTTTATTTTTTCAAATAACCACCTCTTTGTTTCATCAATTTTCTTAATTGTTTTCTTGGTTTCCAACTCATTAATTTCTGCTCTAATCTTAATTATTTCTTTCCATCTGGAGCTTTTTGGGGTTGGATACTTCTTCTTTTTCCAATTCCTTTAGGTGGATAACTAGGTTATTTGATTTGGGATCTCTCTGTCTTTGGTATAAAGGCATTTAGCACAATGAATTTTCCCCTGAGGACCGCCTCAATTGTGTCCTATAAGATTTAGTACTTTGTGTTCACATTGTCATTCACTTCTATAAAATTTGCAATTTCATTTTTTATTTCATCCACTACCCACTTATTATTTAAGAGTGTGATGTTCAGTTTCCAGGAGTTGGTTAGGTTCCTGGTGCATCTTTTGTTGTTAATTTCTAACAATACAGTATTATGATCTGTTATTAAGCAGAAAATTATGTCAATCCTCCTAAACATATGGAGGCAGGATTTATGATCCAGTATATGATCTACTTTAGAGAAGGTTCCATGGGCTGCTAAGAAGAATGTGTAATCTGTGGATATTGGGAGGAATGTTCTGTAGATGTTCATTAGGTCTAATTGATCTATGGTGTTGTTGAACTCTCTTACTCCCCTGTTAATTTTCTGTTTGGATGATCTATCTGTTTCTGATAGTGGAGTATTGAAGTCCCCAACTATGATGGTGTTGGTGGTTATTTCTGTTTGTCAAGTAGGTTTTGTTTTATGAATTGTGTTGCACCTGTGTTTGGTGCATAAAGATTAATGATTGTGATAGCCTCTTGATGGATTGTTCCCTTGATAAGTAAGAAGTGGCCTTCTTTGTCTTTTTTTTTTATTACTTTTGGTTTGAAGTCCACTTTATCCAACATAAGTATAGCTACACCTGCTTGCTACTTATTTCCGTTTTCTTAGAAAATCATTTTCCACCCTTTCCCTCTGAAGAGGTGTCTGTCTTTAGTGGTGAGGTGGGTTTGAGGAATCTAATTTTCTGATACACCCTGTTAGCTTATGTCTCTTAATGGGTGAATTAAGGCAATTAATATTTAGGGTAATAAGTGTGAGGTCTGAGTTAATACCTGCCACGTTGTGGTGGTTTATGTGTTTGGTCTTGCGCTTCGTAGTTTTTGTGCCTTCTTTAATTTTGGTTATTGTGATCTGCTTCTCACAAGTACTTGAGGTTGGTTATTTGAATCTTCTGTGTGGAGCATTCCCTGAATTACTTTCTGTACGTTTGGCTTTGTGTTCATGTAATTACAAAGCTGAGTTTTATCATGGAAAGTTTTTCTTTCACCATCTATTATGAGGGATACTTTTGCTGGGTAGAGTAGTTTGGGTTGGAAGCCATAAGTTCTTAGAGTTTGCTGTGTTCCATTCCAGGCCCTTCTGGCTTTTATGATTTGCATTAAGAAGTCTGAAGTAATTCTTGTGGGTTTTCCTTTATATGTAATGTGTTGTCTCTCCCTAGCTGCCTTTAGGACTTTTTCTTTGTGATTGACATTTATAGTCTTAATGATAATATGTCTTGAACAATTTCTGCTTTGGTCCAGTCTGTCTGGAGTTCTGCTAGCTTCTTATAACTTGATGGGACTTTCTTTTGAGAGAGTGAGGAAAGTTTACTTTGATAATTTTGTTGAATAAGTTTACCATGCCTTTGGTCTGTATTTCCTCCCATTCTGGTATTCCCATGATCCTAATATTGGGTTGCTTTAGGGTATCCCACTGTTCCCTCATGTTCTATTCACAGAAATTTTTGAACTTCTTGAAACGTTTGGACTCACAAACTGTTTCTTCTATTCTGTCATCTAATTCTGAGTTTCTATCCTCCACATGGCTGACTCTATTTTTGAAAGATTCTATAGAGGTCTGGGCTTGTTCAATTTGGTTCATATATTCTACTGCTTTGTTATGTATAATTTCAAACCCTCTGTCAAGTTCCCTTTTCATATCATTTTCTGATTTTCTTAATGCTTCTTAGAGTTCAACCTTGCATTTTTTTTATGTCTTTATTGAGCTTAGCCAGCTGGTTATTGAGGTCCTCTTGTTTTTTGCTCTCCTTCAGATCATCAGATCATTTAACTGTCTTAGGAACCCTTCTTGGTTCTTTTCTAGTATGTCTAATCTAGTGAGCTTACCATTAACACAATTGGTCCCTTGTTGAGTTTCTAAAAGTTTTGCTATTTGCTTGGCCAGGGTTGCATAGTTTGTTTCTTCATTTTGGTGTTCTGATCCTATTGTCTCTTATATGTTCTGATTACAAAAATCCATTGTGGGACTGGGCAATCTAGCTGGATCTACTTGCATCTGATTTTTCATGTTATTTTTGCTGTGGTCTGCCCATCACAATGTTTCAGAAAGCCTAGGGCATGGGACACTAGCCTGCTGGAAAGAGGTTGGGGGGCAGCAGAGAGTGGGATGATGATCACCTAGGGAGCTGAGAAAGGCTAGGGTGGACACACTAGCCTGTGTCCGTTTGGGGGTGAGAAGGGGCAGCAGCGAGTCAGGTGGAGATTGTGCGCTGGGCTCAGATGGGCTGGGCAGGCAAGGTGACTAGGCCCAAGGGTCAGCAAGGCAGGGTGGGAACAGCAATCAAATGCAGAGGTTTTCAAGGCTAGGTAGGAATGGCGATTGCGCGCGATGGTCTGCAAGGCTGGGCAGGAATGGCGATTACGTGTGGGGGTCTGCAAGGCTGGGCAGGAATGGCGATTACGTGTGGGGGTCTGCAAGGCTGGGCAGGAATGGAGATTACGTGTGGGGGTCTGCAAGGCTGGGCAGGAATGGAGATTACGTGTGGGGGTCTGCAAGGCTGGGCAGGAATGGAGATTACGTGTGGGGGTCTGCAAGGCTGGGCAGGAATGGCGATTACGTGTGGGGGTCTGCAAGGCTGGGCAGGAATGGAGATTACGTGTGGGGGTCTGCAAGGCTGGGCAGGAATGGCGATTACGTGTGGGGGTCTGCAAGGCTGGGCAGGAATGGAGATTACGTGTGGGGGTCTGCAAGGCTGGGCAGGAATGGAGATTACGTGTGGGGGTCTGCAAGGCTGGGCAGGAATGGAGATTACGTGTGGGGGTCTGCAAGGCTGGGCTGGAATGGCGATTACGTGTGGGGGTCTGCAAGGCTGGGCTGGAATGGAGATTACGTGTGGGGGTCTGCAAGGTTGGGCAGGAATGGAGATTACGTGTGGGGGTCTGCAAGGCTGGGCTGGAATGGCGATTACGTGTGGGGGTCTGCAAGGCTGGGCAGGAATGGAGATTACGTGTGGGGGTCTGCAAGGCTGGGCAGGAATGGAGATTACGTGTGGGGGTCTGCAAGGCTGGGCAGGAATGGCGATTACGTGTGGGGGTCTGCAAGGCTGGGCAGGAATGGCGATTACGTGTGGGGGTCTGCAAGGCTGGGCAGGAATGGCGATTACGTGTGGGGGTCTGCAAGGCTGGGCAGGAATGGAGATTACGTGTGGGGGTCTGCAAGGTTGGGCAGGAATGGAGATTACGTGTGGGGGTCTGCAAGGTTGGGCAGGAATGGCGATTACGTGTGGGGGTCTGCAAGGTTGGGCAGGAATGGCGATTACGTGTGGGGGTCTGCAAGGTTGGGCAGGAATGGAGATTACGTGTGGGGGTCTGCAAGGCTGGGCAGGAATGGAGATTACGTGTGGGGGTCTGCAAGGCTGGGCAGGAATGGAGATTACGTGTGGGGGTCTGCAAGGCTGGGCAGGAATGGAGATTACGTGTGGGGGTCTGCAAGGCTGGGCTGGAATGGCGATTACGTGTGGGGGTCTGCAAGGCTGGGCAGGAATGGAGATTACGTGTGGGGGTCTGCAAGGCTGGGCAGGAATGGAGATTACGTGTGGGGGTCTGCAAGGCTGGGCTGGAATGGCGATTACGTGTGGGGGTCTGCAAGGCTGGGCTGGAATGGCGATTACGTGTGGGGGTCTGCAAGGCTGGGCAGGAATGGCGATTACGTGTGGGGGTCTGCAAGGCTGGGCTGGAATGGCGATTACGTGTGGGGGTCTGCAAGGCTGGGCTGGAATGGCGATTACGTGTGGGGGTCTGCAAGGCTGGGCTGGAATGGCGATTACGTGTGGGGGTCTGCAAGGCTGGGCAGGAATGGCGATTACGTGTGGGGGTCTGCAAGGCTGGGCTGGAATGGCGATTACGTGTGGGGGTCTGCAAGGCTGGGCAGGAATGGAGATTACGTGTGGGGGTCTGCAAGGCTGGGCTGGAATGGCGATTACGTGTGGGGGTCTGCAAGGCTGGGCAGGAATGGAGATTACGTGTGGGGGTCTGCAAGGCTGGGCAGGAATGGCGATTACGTGTGGGGGTCTGCAAGGCTGGGCTGGAATGGCAATCGCGTGTGGGGTCCACAAGCCTGGGTGGGAACAATGATCTTCCATGGTGGGTCAGCAAAGCTCCAGGGGAACAGCAATCAAACATGGTGGTCCAAAAGGCTGGGTGGAAAGGATGAATGGGATGGCAATCATGCCTGTGGAGCTCCACCTGGTGGCGGGAAAGCCTAGGGCAGAGGACGTAGCCTGCTAGGTTAGGTCCACTTGGCCTGCAGTTAGTACAGGAGGGATCTCCTCCTGAGACTGTGGCTAGGATGGCTGCTTGAGGGGATTGGGGGACTGGTGAGCTACCCGAGTGTGTGGGAGTCAGGGGATTCCCTATTTTGCTCCTCAATACCCTCCCACTGGAAGCCTACTAGAATCAGAAAACCCTGAAACAAAAAAACACCCCTCTGAGCCTTAAGGGTCTTACCTTTTCTTCCCTGTGAGGTGAGAGGAGGTTAGGTAGACACCATCTTGACCAGAAGTCTTAATTTTTAATTTAAAATCTTTACTGTCAACTTTTTAATGTGTTCCATTATTCTTATAATTCTAGATCTATCTTTGAGCTTTGCATTAATTGATCTTAATTTTTATTGTTTCTTAACATTTTATTTTTATTTATTTGAGAGAGAGAGAGAAAAAGAGGTAGAGGGAGAGAGAGAGAATGGGCACACTGCCAATGAACTCCAGATGCATGTGCCACCCTGTACATCTGGCTTATGTGGGTCCTGGGGAATCGAGCCTGGTTCCTTTGGCTTTGCAGACAAGTGCCTTAACAACTAAGCCATCTCTCCAGTCCTGATCTTTATTTTTTAAATGTAGCATTATTTTATTATTATAATCATTATCTGCAGTGCTGGCAACCCAACCTAAGCTCTCATACTTGCTAGGCAAATGCTTTATGAACTGAGCTATATTCCCAGCCCAGCATTATGTTTTACTGTCAAGTAACACCTGCCCACTCCATTGTCTCTTGAAGATGTTAAATATTTGAATAATATGAAGCAAAAGCCCATTAATAAGTTGACTTTCAATTCTTTTACTCTGTATCAGATAATATACACTTAATTTTAATTTATAGATTATTCAAGGAAATAATAGACAAACTTGGTTAGAGTGTAAAAACATCAATAAAATTTCTTTACATTCTAGTCATAATGAATATGAACTAAGTTAATACTTCCAGGTTTATTTCAAAACTAATAGGAATAGAGGTTAGCCAGACCTGATCGTTCAAGCCTAAAATCATAGCTACTCAGGAAGCTGAGGCAGGAGCAATACAAGTTCAAAGGCAACCTTGACAACCTAGCTTCAAAATAAAAATTCAAAAAATGGGCTGGATATGGCACTTTGACTAGTATGTGTAAAGCCAGACCGACTGACCAATCCTGGGGGGAAAAAAAGAGTCTATAATTTCCAATATTATAAGAAAATAATGAAATGATAATACATAATTTACTTAACACCAAATATGTTTAAAACATATAAGACATAAGAAGTATTACAGGAAACACAAAATAAGACTTTAAGAGTTCATATCAAAACATTAGCAAGACCCATCAGTAAGACAAGAAAAGACAGTTGACTGCCTAGCATGAGGGCCATATCTATCAGAACTCAAAAGATACTACAGAGGAAGTGGTGATTTAAACTCAAGTGCTGGTACTGCTAGCCTAACAACTGCCTCCAGGGAGATGGTGGTAGACACTGAGGAGATTCAAACCTCGTCAAAGCAGAAATTCAGAAGATGTGAAAAAACCTATCACTAAAAGTGACTTCACACCCACCACGGCTCAAGGAACATTGCAGAAGAGTGGGCAGAAAGACTGTAAAAGCCACAAGGTGGGAAGATGTATCTGGAGACATTGTCCCTCACAATGAGATTGACCCCACAATGAATACCAACAACCCAACCTCAATAGAACAGTGGCATAAGAGAGGAGATATAAGAGTATAAGCTAATGTGAATATGACCAATATGAAATATTATCATACCGTCAAGTTTATAATAATTAAAATGATCATTAAAAACATTAGTAATTAGGGCTGGAGAGATGGCTTAGTGGTTGATCGCTTGCCTGTGTAGCCTAAGGACCCCGGTTCGAGGCTCAATTCCCCAGGACCCACGTTAGCCAGATGCACAAGGGGGCACATGCATCTGGAGTTCGTTTGCAGTGGCTGGGGGCCCTGGCATGCCCATTCTGTCTCTCTATCTGCCTCTTTCTCTCTCTGTCTGTCGCTCTCAAATAAATAAAAGTACCAAAAAAATTTAAAAAACATTAGTAATTATACTAAATGTAAGTAGATAAACTATAAGGTAGAAATTGACAGACTAGATTTTTAAAAATCCAACTTTAAGTTGTTTAGAAGAGACTCACCTAAAACAAAATGAAACAGCAAAGTAAAAAGTATCAATGTAGGTAAACTTACAGTATACAAATATTTTTTAAAGGGCAGTGTATATGTATATTTTCATGAGAGCATAGACTATGTTAGAACATACAACAGATTTCAGATCAAAATGATTTGCTGGAGAGGAACAGGGACCCTACAAAATGATAAAAGGTTTGAGCCCTCCCACAGCCTGGGTCTGAGTTCCCTGCATGGTCACTGTGTAGGAGGGCATGGACTTCTGGAGTGAGTAGGCAGGTCCCATTTTTTTTTTTTTTTTATTTATTTGATAGTGACAGAGAGAGAAAGAGGCAGATAGAGAGAAAGAGAGAGAGAATGGGCGCGCCAGGGCTTCCAGCCACTGCAAACGAACTCCAGATGTGTGCGCCCCCTTGTGCATCTGGCTAACGTGGGTCCTGGAGAATCAAGCCTTGAACCGGGGTCCTTAGGCTTCACAGGCAAGCACTTAACCGCTAAGCCATCTCTCCAGCCCGGCAGGTCCCATTTCTCCCCCCTCCCACACCTGGTTCTGAGTTCCCAGCTCGGTCAGTGTGTGGGCATGTGCAGCCTTCTGGAGTGAGTAAGCCAGATCCATTTCTCCCACCTCCCACAGCCTGGGTCTGAGTTTCCTGCATGGACAGTATGAGGGCTGGCGTGGGGGATCTGGAGTAGGTAGGCCAGACCCATGTCTGGTCCCCTCCCACAGCTCAGGTCTGAGTTCCCTGACTGGTAAGTATGTGGGCTCCTCCCACTTACCCAGTCTAGGTTGCCTGTACTGGTCCATGTCCTGGAGGGCTCAGCACAAAGTATCCATTACTCCTCCTACCTCTGGTCCTGGTAGGTCCCATTGTGCCTTGCTCAGGGATGCCTGACTCCCTGTGTGAGCTATGGAATCAGTCATTTTGCTCTGGTATCTTGACTGGACACTAAGTATCAACATCTCTGTTCACCTGAGTCAGAGGGTGAATGGGCCAAAGGACACAAACTTGCTTCCTGCTCAACAAAATAAAGAGTCTTCCTAAAATGAGTAGATAACAATGCAAAAAAACCAACAAAAGTCAGAAAACTGAGAGATCTCCACCAAGGATGCCTAGTCCTACTATGGGAGCCTCCAATGAAATCATAGAAAAATCAGCAGAAAATTCATTCACAAAATAAAAACACAGCAACCAATGAGACCCTAATTTAAAAAAAAAAATTGCTGATCTTGAAGCAAACTATCAAAAAACCAACAAATGTATCAATGAAATTGAACAGAATTGTCTCCTAGAACATTCGGCTTTGGCAGTAGGCTTAATTTGATGGAAGAAAATGTTAGAACCTTCCAAAGAGATATGAATAAATAGAAGGTGAGTCAAGAAATTAAAGACCTCAACAACCAGTTGGTAAGCTTAATGAAGACTTAAAGAAAATCAGAATTCAAATTGAAATCATATCAAAAAAGAGATGGACACTATACAAAATATCACAACAGAAAACAAAAATAAAATAGAATTTATCAAATCCTCTCTAGAACCACTCACCAACGGAGTCACTCATGTGGGAGACAAAACCTCTGACCTAGAAGATAGTACAGAAGAAACTGATCAGGAGGCCAAAAACTTAGCTAAGTTCAAAAAATCAAGTGAACATACTACAAGGGAACTGTGGGATACTCTAAAATGACCATGAAGCTAAAAAGCTTTGCACAGACAAACATATCATAAGCAGAGCCAATAGATTACCCACTGAATGGGAGAAAATCTTTGCCAGCTATAACACTGACAGAAGCCTAATATCTAGAATCTACAAAGAAGTCAAAAAAACGAAACAATAAAAAAATCAAAAAAACCCACTCCAAAAGTGGGGCAGGAAACTAAATAGAGAGTTCTCAGAGGAAGAATTACAAATGGCTAGCACACACTTAAGAAAATGTTCAACATCCCTAACCATTAAGTAAATGCAAATTAAAACAACTATGAGATTCCTTACCCCAGTAAGGATAGCAAATATTAAAAAATCAAATGAAAAAAATGTTGGCCACGATGTGGAGAAAAAGGAACACTCATTAACTGTTGGTGGGAATATAAGCTGGTACAACCACTGTGGAAATCAATTTGGAGACTCCTGAAAAGGATGAATATAGAGTTAACAGCAGACCCTGTTATTCCCTTACTGGGTATTTACACTAAAAGCTCCACATCTCAGTTCAGAGATATTTGCTCAACCATGTTTATAGCTGCTCAATTCATAATAGCTAAAAACTGCAATCAACCCAGGTGCCCATCATTGGGTGAATGGATAACCAAGATGTGGTATATCTACATGATGGAATTCTACTCAGCAGTAAGACAAAAATGACACATTGAAATTTGTAGAAAAATGGTCAAACATGAACAGATCATTTTAAGTGAACTCACACAATCACAGAAACACAATCCTTGCATGATCTCTCACATCTGCAGTTCCTAACCTGGATCAGCCCAAGTTGCTGACATAACTGAATAGCATCTTGTGGCTTGGACAATAGGGAGGGTAGGGCTTGGGGGAAGGGAAAGGGTGGGGAAGGAGGACACAAAACCTGAACCCAAATTGAACTGGCACCACAGAATCCTATATCCTGGAAATAAGACTAAAAGAAGGAACCCTCAAGCAAACCTTAGAAGAAACACCTGAATCCAAGGGCCCTGGAGAGAGTGAGACAAAACCTAACCTCAAATTTCCCCTGTTTCTCTCTCTTCTCTGGATTTTGCTTGTTTCTTTTCCCTTGGTACTGTCCTGTAATTCCCTCTACCAGGATGTGATCTACATCCACAATGAGCTGTTGATCAGAGAGATGAACTAGATCTCCAAAACAAATAAGACAGACTTCTGTCAGAGCACTTGAATACCCACCAGAGGTTAATGGCAAGACCTACTGCTGAAGGCACCAATTGCTGTTGGCATGGACCATGGAGAGACCTGATTGAAATCCAGAAGAGAGCCAGTCCTCAGATAATTGGCCCATCTAGTCCTGGAAGGTGCTACATGAGCTACCAGGGGAAAGTAGCCAACATCTGTTCAAGCAACTCAAAGTCTAAGAAACTCAGAAGCAAACAACCTGATGTGATGCTCACATAAGTGCAATAGTGGCACACAGCCATGGTGGGTAACCAACTGCTGTTGGATTGGATAACAGATCTGCTCAGTGGAACAGTAACCATATCTGGAACTGGGAAACAAGTCAGAATCCTATCCAGATAATGATTCTGCTTTCCATTGTCAAGCTCCCACTAACCTTACACTATAAAAGTATCTAAACCCATATAATTCTCTCTAAATTAATAATGGTTATCCCATTTACCTGGTGCTGACTTCACTCTCCGTTGGAGAATCTGTTTCTCTTTTTCAGATGTGAACTGGACTTGAGATAAATGACCCAGCACACTCCACCCTGGCCCCAGCTGAAACCAAAGAGGAACTGGGGAAATGAGCAAGGATGCTCCTCACTCGGTTAAGCTGATTTCATCACAAAGGTGACGGAGAAAGATACTGAGGACACTCAACACCTACCGAACCAGACACCTAGATGCTCCTAAGTGCCCATCACTGAAGTAGACTTAAAATGTTCCCCCAGCATGGCTCAGGAAATCTTGCAGAAGAGGGTACAGAAAGATGGTTAGAGCCACAAGTTGGGACATTTTGCACAGAGACATTGCCTCTCCCCCATAACTGACTGCTGCCCCCATAATGCGTGACCCACAATCCCCATGGGGTTGACCTGCACCCCCAATGAGCAAGGCCTCTTCAGAAAAGAGGCAGGGAGGATGGAATGGATGGTACCAACATGAGATGTTTACATACAAAATATGTCCATATCTAATAATAAAAATTTTTTAAATAAAATTTAATTTAAAAAAGCTTTGATACTAACCAATGATATTAAGTATTAAATATATATGTACATAATCATACAGACTCAAATATATGGAGTAAACAAACACCACATAGAAATCCAAGAAGTTGTAAAAAGAATGACTATTTGAAGAGTTAATAATTCAAGTCTACACTAGTATGTGCATGATTTGATCCAAAATTAATAATTCCACATTAATTTCAAAGCCACATGGTTCATTTATGAAAATTGGCTATAGAGCATCTCATAAAGGAAATTGCAACACATTTCAGATCATCATTATCACAAAGAATACATTCTCTGACCACAAGGCAAGTAACATAAAAAGTTAATATTGAAAAGTTAAAATAATGTTATAGGTTTAAAAATCTTATAATCAGGGGCTATGGAGATGACTCAGTGATAATGTGCCTGATGTACAAGCATAAGGACCCAAGTTTGTATCCCCAGCACCCACATAAAATGCCAGGCATGGTGGTGTGTATAAGTAATCCCAGTGCTGGGGAGATGAAGACAAGACAATCGCTTGGGATTACTGACTAGTGAACTCTGGGTTAAATGAGGGGCCTTATCTCAAAGAATAAGAGAATGATTAAGGAAGACTCCAGACTTCAACCTCTGGTCTTCACACATGAGCACACACCTGCACGCACACCTACAAATACATATGACAACACACATACACATGTACACACTATACACATATACACATGCAAAAAAATTCTTCAAATTATTTATAGGTCATCATCAGGATGGTTTAAAAATCAGAGCAGCATTCAGGAGGCAGAAGTACGAGGATCACCGTGAGTTCAAGGCCACCTGAGACTACATAGAGAATTCCAGGTCAGCCTGAGCTAAAGTGAGACCCTACCTTGAAAAACCAAAAAAAAAAAAAAAAAAAAAAAAAAATTACAGCAGAGGAGCAATGAAAATATGATGGATCAAAATTTGTAGGTAAATTTATTTAATGGGCAAAATAAATTAGAAAAAAAAATGACACTAGAGCTAGAGAGATACCTTAGTGGTTGAGATGCTTGCCTATGAAGCCAAAGGACCCAGGTTAAGTTCTCCAGGACCCACATAGGTCAGATGCAGAAAGTGGTGCATACGTCTAGAGTTCATTTGCAGTGGCTTAAGACCCTGGCACACCCATTCTCTCTTTCTGTATCTGCTTCTCTCTCTCCCTAATAAAAATAAATAAATAGAATAAATAGAAAAAAATAACAACACTAGACCCTCAAAAAGTACATGGATGAAAATCATGAAGCACAAATGAATTAACAGAAAAGATTAAGACTTACAAAGATGGCACAAGTGACAGATGTTGGACAAGGCAAAAATATAGTTCTAAAAATGAAAAAAAAATTGCCTTAATTATAAATGCTGCAGGAAGACTTTTTAAATATTTTATTTTTATTTATTTATTTGACAGAAAGAGAGAAAATATGAATTAATGTACCAGGGCCTCTAGCACTGTAAACAAACTCCAGGCGCATGCACTACCATGTACATCTGGCTTATGTAGGCTCTGGGGAATCAAACCTGGGTCCTTAGGTTTTACAAGCAAGCACTTTAACTGCTAAATCATGTATTCAGCCCAAGGAAGAGACTTTTTAAAAAATATTTTTAGGGCTGGAGGGACTGCTTGGCAGTTAAGGCTCTTTGTTCTGTTTTTGATTGTTTTGTTTTATTTGGTTTGAGGTAGGGTTTAACTCTAGCGTAGGCTAACCAAGAACTCCCTCAGTAGCCTTAGGTTGGCCCCAAACTTATGACAATCCTCCTACCTTAGTCTCCAGTGCTGGGATTATAGAGGTGAACCACCACACCCTGGTTTTTTTGTTTGTTTGTTTGTTTCGTCTTGTTTTGTTTTGTTTTGTTTTGTTTTGTTTCTTATTAACATTCAGAGTGAGATTAAGACAATACCTTCTCTCTGTTTTGGGCGAAGGGAGCAATACCCTTAGCACGAAAGGGGTCTATTTGGGGTTGAATTATGTCCCCTGCATGATATGTTGATGTGTAATTCCTGTCACTGTCAATACGACTGTATTTGCAAACAGTGTCTTTCAGATGTTGTCAAGTTAAGATGCGGTCTTCAGAGCACCCTGAATCCAACATAGCTAGTGTCTTTACAAGAAGAAAGAATAGGAGAGATGGCTTAGAGGTTAAGGCACTTGACTGGAATGTCAAAGGACCCAGGTTCAGTTCCTCAGTGCCCACGTAAAGCCAGATGCACAAGGTGGTGCATGTGTCTGTAGTTCTCTTGCAGTAGCTAGAGGCCCATCCTCCCTCCCTCTCTCTCAAATAAATAAATAAATATGTTTTAAAAATCGTTTTTTTAAAAGGGGAGAGAATATTGGTCATAAATATATACACAATACCACTGAAGACATAGATACAGATGGAAGAAAGTCATGTACACAATGATAAAAACTGAAGTTCTCCTCCATATGCTAAGGCAGGCCAGGGCTTCTAAAACCTGAGGGAGGCATAGAATGTTCCTCCCCTAAAAGCACAAATAAAGAAGGGGCTTGCCAACACCTCAAGTTTAGTCTCAGAATAGAATTCCAAATATGTTTGTTTGTTTGTTTGTTTGTTTGTTTGTTTGTTTTAAGGTAGGGTCTTGCTCTAGCCCAGGCTGACCTGGAATTAACTGTGTATTCTCAGGCTGGCCTCGACCTCACAGTAATCCGCCTACCTCTGACTCCTGCATGCTGAGATTAAAGGCATGCACCACCATGCCCGGCCACATATTGTTTTAGTCACTCTCTTGTGGTACTCATTATGGCAACACTAGTAAACTAATAATGCCATGAGCACTGTCCTATTGCACAATGCTCTCTGGCCTTCCCTTTCTTCCAGCAATCTCTACTCTGGTTTTGATTTATCTGTAAGCTCTGACTATACCCTCCCACCCATCAAATGACTCACTTTCCTTATATGTTGCCAACATTTTGGATTTGGAATGCCTCTAAAGGCCTACTTAGTCCCTGGCCTGTGGTACTATTGAGATGTAGTGGAATCTTTAAGAGGTGAGACTTCATAGAAGTAAGTTATCTCACTAGAGGGTATACCCTTGGAAGTAATACCCTGGTCCCTTGCTATGTTTCTTTGCTTCACAAATACCATGAGGTGATCAGATCTTCCCCATTGCATATTTCTGCCACAATAGGGCATGCCAAGACAGCCCTAAAGCTAGAGGTCCAAGGACTATGGACCAGAACTTTTGCAACTATGAACCAAAATATATCTTTTCTCCTTTTAAATTGATCACATGAATTATTTTGTCAAAGTAATAGAAAGTTGACTAATACATATGTGTTGACCTGAATGTCCAGTAGGAATATACACATCTTTTTTTTTATTTAATCTTACCTTTACTCATTTCAATCAAAACTTAAACACTTATATTCAAGACTTTTAAGACCAGGTAAAGTTCTGGTGGTGTGGCTTAGTTATGCAGCACTGATCTAGCATGCACAAGGCCCTGGGTTCAATCTCTACTACTCAAAAATAAATAAATATCAGTAACTAATAAACTAGTTGTTTTCTAGAGATGTGACTAGCAGGTAGTTTTACTGCCCAGAACATTTGCACTAAGATATTCTTGCTAACTCACCCTCTATTACAAGTATAGTTAATTTGAGATCCAAATCCAATGTCTGAGCCTACGTGCACCATGCCGTTCATAGGGTCTGAAGGAGTTGTACATGATTTACCTATGAGAAAGAAACAGAATTTTGGAGCCAAGTAAAGTAAACTGAACTTTTCTTTGTACACTAAGTCCCAACCCAACTATATCTCACTGTATAGTATATGCTAATCCTTTAGTATAAGCCACCAGGTTAGCACTATTTTCCAAAAGGTCTTCCATCCAACTATTTTCTTATCCTCACATTGCAGCACCCAGAAACATGCACATTTTGTTTATTACAAACATGCTATCCAAGTATCATAGTTCATAGGTCTCACAGCCTGGAATTTTCTCATCTCTTAGTAATTAAATTCATTTTTCTTGCATTCTGAGTCATTAATTAGTTTCAGTTGTGAAAATAAGATGCACAGTGAATAGGGATTTCCCCTCAATGCTTTATATTTCACACTTGTTGTAACTGAGGTGGCAAAAGCACAAAGTAGTAAGATCTGATCTACAAAAGTAACTGACATGTACTATACCTTAGGCAAAATTAAGTTATACATGCTTTAGTTTTAAAATTTGAACTAAGTGAAGTAGACCCTATACATGTTTGACAGTCAAAATGAAGCTTTCTCTGCAGAGATACTTACGTATGCACATGCCTTCAGCACTTGTCCAGGTTGAGTTGTCTTGGCAAGTGATAGAGAACTGCCTCCTCATATATCCAGGGCGACATTCATACTTCAAAGATGTCCCAGTAGGAAACTCAGACTCATCAGTTGGATTTGTAGGCCTGGCAAATGAAAACTGTGCCGGGGCTGCACAATGACCTAAAGATGGAGATCATAGGAAAGCAGTTAATAGAGGAATTTACATTCCACCTCCTTTTCCTCTCCAGTATACTTTACAGATGTATTCAAAGAAAAAGAATATTTTACAACAAAGGATTGATTCCTTTAATGGGTATCTTTAAAATAAGCTTTTAAAATATTTTAGTTCATATTATACCATTAAAGTCTGCTGACTGAAGCAATATATATATATAACTTAACTAACAGGTTATATTATGTAAATTAATGCAATTAAGATAGTTTAAGGAAACAAACTGGTTCATTGAAGATGAAACTCCAATTCATAGCTTCAAATTTCAGCCAATCAGAAAGTATCTGTGCCTAGACCTCATCTATCTCCCATGTGTCATTCTCAAGATGTACTCAAGTATTACACCACTACTCATCACTGCTGGTGGTCTACCCAAATCTACTGGGCCAATCGTTTTCATCTCTGGCCCTCAGAAGTGGCCAGCACCGATGGAAAAGAGACAAAACTCAACAACCGAAGTTTACTTCACTTTGTGAAAGCATGCATTTTCTCACACACATTTTAAATTCTAGTCTCAGCTACCTCCCCTGAAGGCCTAGCATGTTTGAGCTATGTAATAAAATTGCCATTTAAGGTCACCTAATATGTAATCAAGAAGAAATATCTATGGGAAAAAAGCATTTTAGTTTGGGAAATATTCTTTTTTTAACTTTCCTTCCCACAATCCCCATTGGTTAATTTAAATTATTAAGAAAAGATTAATGCATGAGAATTTTTTTGCAATATATTCTTAGCTGTTGTAGCAGACAGCTTCAGGTTTGCTGAGATGAACTTCCAGACCAGGTAGAGTTATGGAGGAAGGGATATTTATTGAAGCTTACAGATCCAGGGGAAGTTCCATAAATGGCAGAAGAAGCTGGCCTGCCTTCACAGGACCAAGCAGAGAGAGAGAAGTACAAGCCAAAAAGCCACACAGCACAGCACACTTCAGGAACTCCTGCTAGGCACACTTTGCATATCTTTAGATTGAAATCTGAAACCCACCACCACACCTTAAGATCCACCCAGTGACATTGCCTCCAGCCAGGTGGCTAAAGATACAAACTACAAACAAATAAACAACTGAAATATATTGGGGGTCATCTATTCTATTCAAACCACCACATTCCAGCCCTGGCCCCCAACAGATTTATAACCATCACACATTGTAAATTGTACTCAGTTCAATTTCAAAAGTCCCCACAGTCTTGACCAATTTAAGATATTAAGAACTGTAAAATCAAACAAGTTAAACATTTCTAACATATAAAGGCACAGAGTAAATATTTTCAACTGGTATAAGGCATAGCAAGGAGAGAGTAAAACAATGCAAAGTTACCCACCATCAAACAAACATCAAACTTCTGCAGTTCATGTTCAACATAACCAGAGACTGACAGTCTCCAGATATTCCAATTCCACCCCTCCAGCTGGGCAGAGTAGCCAGGGAACACTTCCATCCCAGGCCAACAGTGCGCTCTATGGTAGCCCTTGCACAGTCCTGGTATATCCAAAACATCTTGAGGTCTTCATGCAAACCACAGTCCATCTTCCAAAGGCTCTTTCAGCCTATCAGGGCATCATGCCCTGCCTCATGCCACATCTCAGCAGCAGCTCCTGGAACCATGTGCAATTCATGACCACTCCTCACATTTTCCAAAGGCTCTTTCAGCCTATCAGGGCATCAGGCCCTACCTCATGCTTCATCTCAGTGGCAGCTCCTGGAAGCATGTGCAATTCACGACCACTCCTCACATTTTTCATGCTTCTGAAACCAATACCAGGTGTGCAGGACACAGCCATATTCTTAATTCACAGACAAAATAAATCATAACCTTGAAAAGCAGGTTCCTTCTCCAGTTAACTCTTTCCAAAAGTGTTTGCATTTCTATGATAGTCTTTCCTCAGGCATCCTTTCCATGGTAAAGCAATTGGACCATCTTCCTTTAAGATTGCTAATGTATTTGACAATAGCAGATTTAGTAACCTAAAACTAGTCTCAGTGCCTGTAATTTTAACTTGCTTAAGGTTTTCCAGCTTAAAATCTTAAATCTCTCAGTCCAGTATCTCTAGCCAAGCATATCTGTCCATTACAAATTTAACCTTGATCAAACTCTGTGGGCCTGGGCAGCAGGAAGCAGCCAGCCCTTATGCCAGTAGCCCAGTTCTAACAAAGTCCTCTGCAGTCTTTCCTTCCCCTTAGAAAGCTCATAAGCCAAGCCTCGAAGTTCAATGCTGTCTGCACTTAGCATTCTCAGACTCTCATCAGAATAGTCCATAAAACTTGGCTTACCACTCCAGAAGACATCTTCAGTTGCAAGCACCAAGTTCGTGCCTATTCCTCCAAAACAAAGGTTCCAAAAGATCAACATCCACATGGTCAGGTTCATCTCAGTCCACTCCTCGGTACCAAATTCGGTAGCAGACAGCTTCAGGTTCACTGAGATGAACTTCCAGACCAGGTAGAATTATGGAGGAAGGGATATTTATTGAAGCTTACAGATCCAGGGGAAGTTCCATAAATGGCAGAAGAAGCTGGCCTGCCTTCACAGGACCAAGCAGAGAGAGAGAAGTACAAGCCAAAAAGCCACACAGCACAGCACACTTCAGGAACTCCTGCTAGGCACACTTTGCATATCTTTAGATTGAAATCTGAAACCCACCACCACACCTTAAGATCCACCCAGTGACATTGCCTCCAGCCAGGTGGCTAAAGATACAAACTACAAACAAATAAACAACTGAAATATATTGGGGGCCATCTATTCTATTCAAACCACCACAGCTGTGTTTTAAATTTTTTTAATCTGTGTGCATGTATGTATATGTATGGGTATGGGCACACCAGTCTCTTGCCACTGCAAAGAAATGCCCATCTGGCTTTACATGTGTGGCTGGGGAATGGAATCCCAGATGGTAGGCTTTATAAACAAGCACCGTAACTGAGCCATCTCCTCAGCCTCAGATATTAGCTGTTTTGAATTGATTCCAATTGATTTGGGCTCTACATATGATCATTTTTGGCAACCATAGCATATGTACTTGGAAAAATGTCTGTCCTACAGTAATGGCCCAGTGATATGGGCATGTTTGTGAAGTCCAATTTGTTAGTGCTCTTTGTTCAATCCTCTAGAGATGTTCTGATTTTGGTGGGTCTGCTAAGTCAAGCAGATGCTAAACGAATAATAATAAGGGCTGAGGAAATGGCTCAGCAGATAAGGCACTTGCTGCTCAAGCTGGAGTACATGAATTCAATCCCCAGGCTCCACATAAGAATCCAGAAGCTATGGTGTTCCCAGCATACTGACACTAATGGTGAGATGGGATGCAGAGATAGAATTATCCAGAAACTCAAGGTGAGCCTAGCAGAGAATAGCAGAACAAGAATTCAGAGTGAGAAACCTTGCCTCAAATGAGGTAGACAGGCAAGGACTCACCTAAAAGTTGTCCTTTGTCCTCTACATGTGCACCGTGGCACGCATGCACCTGCACTCATATACAGACATATACACACGTGAATGTGTACACACATACAAATAATAATAATAATAAAGCAAAAATAATCAGTCAACAAACATTAGAAGAATCAAATTAAAATATTCAATTTTATTGTATATTTATCTATTTCTCCTTTTAATGAAACTCATCTTCCATATATTGTGATGTTATGTCACTGAATCATAAAAACTGAAATTGCTCTATTTTGTAAAAGGTCAACCCTCATCATAGTAAAATGAAACTGTTACTTAGAATAAATCTTTTTTGTTCTGTTATGTTTTTTTGAGGTAGGGTCTCACTGTAGCTCAGGCTGACCTGGAATTCACTATGTAGTCTCAGGATGGTCTTGAACTCATGGCAATTCTCCTACCTCTGCCTTTCGAGTGCTGGGATTAAAGGCACATAACACCACGCCCAGCTTTAGAACAAATCTTGATTTAGGTTTTAGTGAGATAAATAAATATAAATGGTACATTTAATATCCACTATGTTAATAATTAGTTAAATATAAACACAATAGTCATTTAAAGATCATAATGTGGGGCTAGGAGATGGTTTAGTGGTTAAAGTGCTTGCTTGCAAAGCCTAAGGACCCATGTTTGACTCTCCAGATCCCACGTAAGCCAGATGCACATAGGTGAAACAAGCAAAAGGCCACACGTGCCCACTAGATGGCACAAGCACCTGGAGTTTGATTGCAGTAGCTAAGGCCCTGGCATGCCAATTCTCTCTCTCTCAAAATAAATAAACAAACAAACAAACAAATAAATAAATAAATACCTTAATGCCATACCAGCATTACCTTGTCTTTTATTTAGTGCTTTCCAACTTTTTACATAATTTGCCCTGTCTCTGATCATGTGCAATGTCCCTTTCGTTTATATTATACAGTTTTACTTTTTGTTGTCATTGATTTTTTGAGGTAGGGTCTCACTCTAGCAGAAGCTGACCTGGAATTCACTGCATAGTCTCAAAGTAGCCTTGAACTCATGGTAATCATCCTACCTCTGCCTCCCAAGTGGTGGGATTAAAGGCATGTGCCACCACATCTGGCCAGTTTTGCTTTTTAATTCATTATAACAGAAGTTCCCAAACTTACTTCACAGTGTCCTTAGAGTCTTAGTAATTTTTAGTTCTTTGTTGTTGTTGTTTTGTTTTGTTTTTTGAGGTAGAGTCTCTGGCCTGGGCTGGCCTTGAACTCATAGGGAGCATCCCGAGTACTGGAATTAAAGGTGTATGCCCCCACAGATCCTTAGTAACTTTTTTTTTTTTTTTTTTTTTTTTTTGCAAGCAGAGAGAGAAAGACAGCAGAGAGAGAATGGGCATACCAGGCCCTCTAGCCACTGCAAACAAACTCCAGATGCATGTATACATCTGGCTTTATGTTGGTACAGGGAATCAAACCCAGGTTGTTAGGCTTTTCAGGCAAGTGCCTTAAATGCTGAGCCATCTCTCCAGCCCTCCGTAATTTTTTTTTTTCTTTTTTATGAGGTAGCAAGCATTCTAGCTCAGGCTGATCTGGAATTCACTATGTAGTTTCATGGTAGCTTTGAACTCACGGTGATCATCCACCTCTGCCTCCCAAGTGCTGGGATTAAAGGTATGTGCCACCATGCCTAGCACCCTTAATTGTTCCTTGTATGAAAGGAAGAATAGTATAACTGGCTGTTAATAGTTAACAAATTATTGCCATATTTGAGATTAAATCTATTTTACTTTTTGTCTTTCCTTTTTGTATTCTTTGCTCTCTTTTGTTTTACTTTAATTAGCACTTGTATTTATCATTTTATTATTTCCTTTTATAGATTACATATTATTTTGTTTTTCTTTCAAAGATAATATGATCCCAACATATAAATATCTACTAACAATAAACATTTCCTCAACAAGAACTATAGAAAATCCCCAATTCCATTTCTTCCTATCCTCTGACATTAACATACACTTAAATTCTACATTTATTTTAAGCCACCACTAATCATCACCATTGCAGATGTTGCAGGCTGCTTGCTAATCTCCAGTTGTTTGCTATGAGGCTGGACACTAATAGCAATAAACACCTTCATGGGCTCAACTAAAAGTTTAAGAAACCTCCCTAGAAAAGCTAAGCTACAGCTTAGATGTGAAACATACTTCACAGGCTCATGTTTGAATATTTGCTCCTCAGCTAGATGTGAAGTCTTCAGGATGTGGGTCTAGCTGGCAGAGGTAGGTTACTAGGGGTAGGCCTTTCATTAGTATATCCACTTCTGGTCCAAGAGAATACATCTCTGTTGGTTCAGGCCATCATAATTGTGATAGTTTGTTTTAGTATTGTATTAGTTACTTTTCTCTGACCATAGTTAGAATGGGTCCTCCCACTGTGATTAGCCTAATCTAGAAACTACCTCAAAGATATCCCAGAGATTTGTTTCTATGGTATTCTTGATCTTGTCAAGTTGACAACTAAGATTAACCATCACAAGTACTGAGATGAAACCAATATAAATGATACAGTATCAAAAATATTAGCTTTGGGGCTTAGCAGTTAAGGCGCTTGCCTGTGAAGCCTAAGGACCCATGTTTGATCTCTCTCCAGATCCCATGTAAGCCAGACACACAAAAGTGATGCAAGCCCAGGTCACACATGGTGCAAGTATCTGGAGTTCGGCTGCAGTGGCTAAGACCCTGGCATGCCATTTCTCTCTCTCTCTCTCTCTCTCTCTCTCTCTTTCTCTCTCTCTCTCTCTCTCTCTCTCTCTCTCGCTTTCTCAAATACACACATACACACACACACACACACACACACACACACACACACACACACACACACATGAATATCTTCCACTTTCTTACTTAGGCAAATAGCTTAATGTATCAGAGCCTCAACTTTCTCTTCTCAAAAGGGGATGACAATAACTAGCAGGTTTGCTGGAAAAATCAAAGGCAGTTTATGCAAAGTTTATAGTAGCATCACATATATAAAGAAGCCTTAGTAAGCCATACTTAAAATTGTTCCTCATAGGCTGGGTGTGGTGGCACGTCCCTTTAATCCCAGTACTTGAGAGGCAGAGGTAGAAGGATTGCCATGAGTTCAAGGCCACCCTGAGATTTCATAGTGAATTCCAAGTCAGCCTGGGCTAGAGTGAGACCCTACCTTGAAAAACAAAACAAAACAAAAATTGTTCCTCATATAAAAGGAAGAATAATATAAATTGGGCATGTATAACTATTTCCAAGTTTACAGAAAATGAGCCTATTTTATTAGGAAAGCCAGGGAGGAGCTCAGTGACTGGTTACCTCAAAGCTCTTCAGAATGAGTGTGTCCCAGATTCAGCCTAGGGCCTACTGTCTATACTCACAGACTATCATGGTTCCTGAAGGGCCACCAACAGATACTAGAATTCCTAAATAGCTTTTTACTTTCCCTGATGATAACGGCTATAATGAGAATTAGGAACCAACTCTACATCCCCTATATAAGGAAAGAATGATAGTCTAAATTTCCTCTACTTCCAGCATGGATCTGTCCCATACAGCCTACTGTTGGCCATGGGTTCATGGCCTATGTTGCTGCTTCATCAAGTTCCATCCTGGCCTCTCACTGGACTGCAGCCCTTTCTGCTTTACTTAGTTTTCTAAAGACACATAACCAGTCTATGACACAGCATTCTGGGTGAAATCTTTTCATTTTATTGTAACCTCCATTCTTCCTCCAGGCCTAACACTCCACTTTCCCACTAAAGCCTTCCTTGGTCCTGCAGAGATTGGGAACCTAAGCTAATTCTCTTTACACCATGCTATACAGACTCTTTCCTTTCTCTTTTTTTCTTTTTTTCCAAGGCAGGGTCTCTCACTCTAGCCAAGACTGACCTGGCATTCACTCTGTAGTCCCAGGCTGGCCTTATACTCACAGTGATCCTCCTACCTCTGCCTCCCAAGTGCTGAAATTAAAGGCATGTGCCACCATGCCTGGCCTCCTTTTGTATTTTATCAATGATATTTTATTATTACAATTTATGCTTTTTAAATTTGCATGCTTTTTTTTTTTCCAGGTAGGATCTCGCTCTAGCCCAGGCTGACCTGGAATTCACTATGTAGTCTCAGGATAGCCTTGAACTCAAAGCAGTCCTCCTACCTCTGCCTCCCATGCTGGGATGAAAGGTGTGTGCCACGACGCCTGGCTAAATGTGCATGTTTTTAAGAGTATCTATTTCTTTCAACAGTTATTAGAAATATATAATTTGAGGGTAAGAGACCAGGTGTCTTTTGTTCCTCTAGATGAATACAGGGCCAGGTTCTTAGTATCCAACTATATGTACTCAACAAATATTTGTTGTAACAAGAAAATAAACAATAAACTACCTGAAGAACTTAAAATTCCATCAAGATTCTAAATAGACCACATTCCCAGAAGCTCTCATTTGCTGAATCTAGGTTAGAGTCCAGAGATCTCTATCTTCAAAAGCTTCACAGGTGGTCTGATAGGTAACAGCACTTTGAGAACCATTGTATAAACAGGAAAAAAATGACTGAGTGAAAATCAGTTTCTGTGATTTCAAATATTAGGTCCTTAACTTTTATCTAGCTGATATGTGGGATGAATATAGTGCTGACTTTTTTTTGTTTCTTTGTTTATTTGTTTTTTTCAAGGCAGGGTCTCATTCTAGCCCAGGCTGACCTAGAACTCACAGTGTTCCTCCTACCTCTGCCTCCTCAGTGCTACAATTAAAGGTATGAGCCACTATACACAGCTTAGTACTGATATTTTAAAGAAATTCCAAGCACAGCCCCTAGTTGCCAAAACTAGTAGAAAGGCTGCGCATCATAGCATGGTCCCTAGGGAAGGGCTGGCAAGAGATCTAAAGCAACAGAGCAAATTGCATGAGATAATCATGGACAGTATTTCTCTTTTTTTAAATAAACTTTTATTTATTTATTTATTTTTATTTGCAAGCAAATAGAGATATAAGAGAGGGGGAGAGACAGAGAGAGAATATGGGTGAGCTAGGGCCTCCATCCGCTGCACAGAACTCCAGATGCACGCACCACTGTACATCTTGCTTTATGAACCTAGGTCATTAGGCTTTCAGGCAGGCATGTTAACTGCTGAGCCATCTCTCCAGCCCAGTATTTCTTTCTTTAATTACCTACACTTCTAGCCTGAGTTGTGCAATAAATATTGTATGTCATAATAACAATGTAAATTTGTCTAATAGCTCAAATGAAAAGGTTCATATGACCCTTTAACAGGGAAAGCACAATCTAATTTCCATTTCCTCCTATTACCAATCCCTCAAATTTTGACTATTTTCTATGATACATTTATGTGTACTCCATAAACTCAAGCTCATTTTGTTTTGCTTTTTGTTGTTGCTGTTTTGTTTTTCCAGACAGGGTCTCACTCCAGCCCAGGCTGACCAGGCACTCACTCTGTAGTCTCATGCTGGCCTCAAGCTCACAGTGATCCTCCTACCTCTGCCACCCAAGTGCTAGGATTAAAGGTATGCACCACCATGCCTGGCACTCAAGACCTTTTTATGCCTTCTATTACATACAACTAAAGGGTATTGATCACATATATATATGCACAAAGAAACTTAATGAAACCAAGACAGCAAGCATTTTTTTTCACACTCTGAGTCCCTTCCACCCCTGGAGTCCATCCATCCTCTGCCTTCTCTATGCACTTCCAACCTACAGATGGAACTTTCAAGAATTTCATGTAAACTATATCACTTTGGCCTAGCTTTACACAGCATCTTTATTTTGAAGTTGACACAGGTTATTACATGTATTGAAATGACTTATTTTGTTGACAAGAACTATTCAATTCTACAAATAAATAGACCTTAATATAGCTTATCTAATTCATCCATTGAAGAAAATTGGATTTTTTCCTTTCATTGGCTATTATCAATAAAACTTCCATGAAATTTAAGGTAGTAATCTTTGTGTGGACACAGGGTTTTACTTTTATTGGGTAAAAACCTTGTAGTAAAAGGCTCGGTCACATGCTGCTTTTCAGTGGATGCATTATCTGCTGCTAAACAGAACATGACAGTTCTAGTTACTTCATTTATTGTCAACAACTGGCATAGTCAGCCTTCTTAATTTTAGCCATTTTCATAGTATACATTATTTTATTGTGGGTCTTGTTTTGGATGACTCAACCTACTTTTGAGGTACAGTAAACTTTTGCTCCAGAAAGAGCTGTAACCTGGGCTATACATGATTCCATTCTGCATGGTTTCCTATTCAGTGAAGGGTTCTGCAAAGGTTTTACTTCAGCAATTTTATCCATTACAAAAGAGCACTAACTTGAAACTAAGTTTATGACATAGGTATGTTATGTTTAAATAAAAATATAAGGAAATCCAGGTGTGGTGGTACATACCTTTAATCCCAGCACTAGGAGGATGGCTGTGAGTTTGAGGACATCCATGGACTACAGAGTGCCAGGCCAGCCTGGGCTACAGTGAGACACTACCTCAACAACAATAACAAATTATACATATATGGAAATATGATACAGAGGGAATCAGCATTTAATGCTTTGCTAGTCGTAATGATTAATATGATCATTAGGTAACACCTAAAGGGACAAATGTCACAATCTTTGCTAGTAGTAGTATATATAAGGCTATATTTCAACTAGTCTTCTTGATACTTTCTAGATTTTGTTTTGTATTTGTTAATTTTGGGCTGACATTGTTCCTTCTTCTGTACGCCTCTTACATACAGTTTGTGTACCTGTGTCCTTATGGAGGCAAAACGGCCATTAGCCCTGCCATTTTGTTTGTTGGAATTAGCCTTATCTTCACTGAGTATTTCTGTGCAAGACATTTTTGAAGTTATTTGACCTCGTGTGAAAATTATTTTATATGTAATTAGATAAAAACAGTAAGTCACTCATCTGAGATATAAAAACTGAAATGCATCACAAAGCACAGAAAGCAAACTGGAATTCTCCTTTCTTTTTTGTTTTAAAAAATATTTTTATTTATTATTATAAGAGAGAGATAGAAGAGCGACAGAGAGAATGGGTACACCAGGGTCTCTAACTGCTGCAGATAAACTCTAGATACATGCACTTCTTTGTGCATCTGGCTTTTTGTAGGAGGCTTTGCAAGCAAGTGCCTTAACTGCTGAGCCATCTCTCCAGTGCCTGGAACTCCCCTTCTTTTTATCACCACTGACATATTAGAGACAACCAAACTGACCTACAAGAGGATCTGAAGAAAGCCAGAGTCCACTTGTGCTAAACATTGTCCAAAGTAACAATAAACTAGTGTGTGTTTTAATGGCCCAAATGTGGTGTATTCCCTCTCAACCTGTTGACCAGTTACATTCTGATGTCTAAGGAAAAAAAAAATTCATCACAACTTTTACAGAAATTTGGGGTTCATTGCCTCCCCTCTCTTAGAAAAAGCAATAACATTTGTAAAATTTCTAGTGGAAAAGAGCAAACCCTTGAGTCACTAAGAAGAAACTGGACAGAAACATTTAAGACTGTCACTTTAAGTGACATGTTGCCAAGGAGTCTGAGCAACAGAGAAAACTTCTGGAGAGGCCAAAAAGGAGAAGGATTTTAACTGAAGTGAGAGAAAGGAAGATGTGGCCTCAGAATCTGACAACAAATAAAATAGGCTTTATTTTGTGTTAAACCTGTCACTAAAGTAAGACATGTAAACTTCTATGGTATCCTTTCTACCTTCAACTAGAGCCACTGATCTTCTAACTCCAAGAGGCTGGTGTAAGGAGGGGGTATTTAAAATGAGAACTCAAGTGCATGTTGATGTTGGTGATTTGAGGAGTTTAAGTACACTGCCAGTCATCTACAAACCTTTGCAAGCAACTTACTGAGGTTAAGAGACAGATTTAATTACAGGGCAGGAATTGGGTAGGACACTTCACACTCTTAATACCATTTAAGTAGCAAATCAATGAAGGAAATGTCAGTATCTCCATTTTACAGGCATACAGTACAGATTACTAATACACAGAGACAAGGGATTTCGCGCGGCTGGGCATCTGAGCCTTCCTGCCCCCTGGGTATAAGGGCTCTCCTGTCACCCAAGAACGAGGAGGGCCGAGCGACCGACCATCTGGTCTGCTGCACTGAGCCCACAGACTTGTCCACTTTCCCACAGCTCCCCGGCCCTTCGCGCGTCCCCGTCTTCCTGTCTCTGCGCGCCCCCGTCTCCCCGCGCGCTCGCGCCCCCCCGCGCGTCCCCGTCTTCCTGTCTCTGCGCGCCCCCGTCTCCCCGCGCGCTCGCGCCCCCCCGCGCGTCCCCGTCTTCCTGTCTCTGCGCGCCCCCGTCTCCCCGCGAGCTCGCGCCCCCCCGCGCGTCCCCGTCTTCCTGTCTCTGCGCGCCCCCGTCTTCCTGTCTCTGCGCGCCCCCGTCTCCCCGCGCGCTCGCGCCCCCCCGCGCGTCCCCGTCTTCCTGTCTCTGCGCGCCCCCGTCTCCCCGCGCGCTCGCGCCCCCCGCGCGTCCCCGTCTCCCGGCGCCCCCACCCCACGGCTCCTCTGCGCGTCCCGGCGCGCCGCGTCCCCCCACCGCGCCCCCGGCGGCGCGCTCCCTAAGTCTCACCCCAAGCGGCGGGCGGCGTGAGCAGCAGTAGGGCCGCCAGGAGGGCTCCTCCGCGGCGGAGGGCGACTGAATAATCCTGGGGCCCCTCAGGCTCTGCGCTTCTCAGAGAAGGGACCACCATCCTCCCTCCCCAGGCAGTCTGGAGGAAAATCGAAGAAAACAGGGAGGCGGAGAGGCGACCAGCTATGACCAGGGTGCGGGAAATGGCGCGCAGGGCCGGAGACAAAAAAAGCCTTCGACCACAGCTTCCCCTAGGGGCGGGTCTTGTTTACTTCTCAGTAGCAAGACTTCAACAGTTTCCGCTTTGGAGATCACCTTAAGGACAGAGGTGCGTGATCAAAATCTAAGCCAGCTTGCTGATGTTTTCCACTTGTAAGCACCTGCGAGTCCTAAGGAAAGCGGGGCATTATGGGAGTTCGGTTTGCATACAACCCAGCATGACTTTTTTGTTTTACAAAATGCTGAGTAGATCAGTGAATACTTTGGTCATGTTTGAAACATAATTGCAAGCCATGTGTAGTGTACAGGGAATGTGAACTAATCTCCTTATGGTGAATTCAGATGTAGCATACCGTTGAAAGATGTTTTAAAATGGAATGACAGTCATATTTATATTTTGTAAATATTATTTTGTGCATAAAACAGAGCAAAAGCAGATTGAGAGTGAGATTTGATGACTGGTGAACAATTAACAAAATCGTGGAGATGGAATAACTAGGGTATGCTCATGAATTGGATTTTGGTTAGTTCCTTTGTTAACACTGATGGTGAAAAATAGAAGAGATCAAGATATAGTCCTAATATTAGAAATGAATTTCGCTGCTGCTCACTGAAATAGATACAAAAGAGGGATGACTTCATGGCAAAAGATGAGAGAAATGGAGTATGCAGTAAATTGAATAATGTCCTCTCAAAGATGTCCACACCCCAGTGTCCAAAACTTTCACTGTCTACTTTGCAATAGGGACTTTGGAGATGAAATGCAGTCAAGGATGTTAAAGATAGGGATTAGGAGCAAGGTAGCTTTTTCCTGATAGCTAGTGTGATGGTTTGGAAGGAAATGTAGCCCATAGCCTCAGGTATTTTTCATGGAGCTTCCACTTAGTCCCTAGCTCCTGGAGTCTTCGCTGTGGGAGGTGTGTTGCTGGGGCAGACCTTGGGGTTAGGAATCCAGCCCTATTTAGTGTGTTCAGAGTCAGCTCAATCTGTGACTGTTTTCTCTGTGTTGTGGATGTATGATGAAGTGAGATAGTTCTTTCCACCATCACAAAGTTTCACCCTGGAAACTGGAAACCTGAAATAAATCCATTCTTCCCACAAGCTGCTTTTGGTCATGTGTTTTGCCCCAGCAACAAGAAACTAACTGCTATAACTAGGGACTAGCCCACAGAAACATGAATACCACCTTAAGGATCTGCCTGGACAGGACTAGAACTCAAGTCTGATTCAGTCACATCCAAAATTGCTGCAAGACACAACCTCCAAGTCCCTCCATTGCACTCAGCTCATATCCATTCCCAACTACCAAAATTGTCTGTTATCACTTTACCCAATTATCTTAATTTATCCTAAGAAGCTCCCTTATATCCTGTTAACATCTCTGTACTTTGCACTCCCTTTTTAAAAAATATTTATTTATTAAAGTCAGAGACAGTGTGAGAATGGGTGTGCCAGGGCTCCCAGCCACTGCAAAGGGACTCCAGACACTTGCACCTCCTTGTGCATCTGGTTAAAGTGGGTCCTGGGGAATTGAACCTGGGTCTTTTGGCTTTGCAGGCAAGCGCCTTAAAGGCCAAGCCATTCCTCCAGCCCTGTGCACTCCCTTTCTGAGGTAACCTCTGCATTCATTACTAGATACAGCCTCCTCTTACTTGCTCAAGGACATCATCTAAGCTAATTTAAAATCTAGTAGAAAGAGAGAAAAAGAATTCTTAGAGTGATGTCCTTGAGCAAGTAAGAGTAGCAGCCCTCCACCATGTGCCTTTGGCTTGGAATGCTTCTTGCCCACAGCTCCATGTGCATGGCTGTGTTCTTACTCTCCAGTCTTTCTCTCAGTTGTCACCTGTCAATGGAGCCTTCCTTGGCTACCATTCCAAATTTCAAACCCTCTTTCTTTGTTTACATATTTTTAAAATTTTTGCCTTTTGTTGTAGTCTGAAGGCCTGGATTCGATTCGCCAGTGCCCATATAAAGCCAGATGCACAAAGAGGTACGTGCATCTGGAGTTTATTTGCAGTGGCAAGAAGCCCTGCTCATTTATTCATCTCCCCTGTCCCCTTGCAAATATTTTTTTAAAATTACCTTTCACTTCATTACTATTTGACAATTTGCCTACTGTCTGGCTGTCACTCTAGAAAGAAAAGCTACATGAGGACAAGTCTGTTTATGACTGCTGTGTTCCGTGACCTTCACATGAAGATATATAATTATTGAATGGATTACCAAGCTGGTTGAGACACTTAAGACCAGCTATACTTTCAGTAAAGAGTATTTAAAAGAGATGTGATGTGGGAGCCTTATTCTAGGGCCTCTTGGGTACTTCTTTTCATGCCAATAAAGAATTAGTAGAAGGAATAACTTTATTTGAGCAAAGCAAAAGTAACAGATTTAGAGCCAGATGGAGATCCCAGGAGTGAAGGGCATCCCCAGTCTTCACCCTGTGAGAGGCTTAAAGCCAGAGGCATACAGCTTGAGGCAAGCGTGCTGGATAACCCCTGGGATCTGGAAGGAGGACAGGCTGGGGCGCCTGTAGAATGAGTCTGGGGCCTTACCTTAATGAATTTTGATGGAGTGTGGATGGATGACCAAATGGCAAGAGGCCCTTGCTGCAGGTCTTTATGGATAGGAAAATGAGTAGGAGGTCCCAGGGAGGACTAACAGACTGTAGGCTGAGTTTACTCAATATAAGAACCCTAATTCCATGCAGTGTGCACCACTGCTGAAGACATCAGTTGCAAAAGCCAAAGCTTTAGGTAGCATACTGGCAACATTTAAGCCAGCATAGTGAGCATGGCATACATTTGACCTCTCAGTGGAGCCTGGTATGAAAGGGAAGGAGGAGGGGTACAGGAGATCACGGTCCTGTGGACTACACAGGCAGGTGGTTGGAGGTGGGCTGAACTCAGCAAGGGATTTTGGAAAGACACCAGAGAGTGGCCCTGGCCAGAATTTCCAGTGTCTGCAAGTGAGCAGCCAGCCTCATGCAGTCCTGCAGACTGGGGCAGATTAAAGGTCACTGGAGGAGAGAGTTGGGGCACAAGAACCCCGAGACCTGTCAGGGTTTGGCACCATTTGTTGGTTCAGGGGCTGAACCAACTAGAGCCATGTGGAAATAAAGACAGTGTTAAAGGAATTAGTAAGTCAATAAGAATAACTAGGCAAAATCCACTACGGAGAGAGGGAGAGAGCTTTTATTCATGTGTGGACCTCTGCTGGTTAACACCAAAACTGAGAGGCCTTGAACTCAGATTGTGCTGAACTTACATACCTTTTACAGTCCTTTTTCTGAATTCTGCTGCACTTGGAGAGGGAAGAGATTTACACCCATGAGTGTAGTGTAGGTTAAATAAGATTAAGGATTGGCATCTGTCTCCTGAGATAAGGTAGTTATATATTGTCCAAAGGGGTCAGGCTCAGAGTCACAGAATTCTTGATAGCTACCATCAGAGGAATCTCCCCGCTATAGTTTCAGAGGAGGGAAGTGCAACATCTATTGCTTCACTGAAAGTCCTAGAAGCATTTACATTTCTTAGAAGTACGTTGATTATATTCTGTCTAAGCTAATATAAGCTACAAACATTAGATATGTGATATTCCTTCAATAGTTTCCCCGCTTTTGAAGTCTTGTTTATGTTAGATAAAAGATTTCAACCTTTATAAATCTTCTTTTTATTTTATTTTTTTATTTTTATTATTATTATTATTATTTTTGGTTTTTCGAGGTAGGGTCTCACTCTAGCCCAGGTGACCTGGAATTCACTATGGAGTCTCAGGGTGGCCTTGAACTCACGGCAATCCTCCTACATCTGCCTCCCGAGTGCTGGGATTAAAGGCGTGCGCCACCACGGCCAGCTTATAAATCTTCTTGTTTCATTGAACCATAATAAGTATTTGAGGCTGAGAGCATCTAGTGATGATAAGTCGAATTAGGAGGTCCAAGATGCAAGGCCCAAATAGTAATCCTAAGAAGATCTTTGTTAGTGGTCTGATAAGGGGCATAGACCAGTTAGCCATTGACCAATAACTGCCCCATGACATCCAGGAATTTGTTAATTTTCTCTCCTTTAACCATGCTCTCTTTAAATCTCTGGACTCTATTCGTAGCAACTCCAAATTTGTTTGTATAAAGCATCATTCCTTATTTAAAAGAAGCATAGTCCTCCTTTATCAGCTGTAAGCAGATGCAGGCCTCTTTTGTTTTATATAACCACATTGGCTAGGAAACTTAACTGCCTTTGTAGGTCTACCAATGACTTGGCTACTTGGTGTACGTTATCCACGAATTCATCAGACAAGGTATATTAAAAGTGTGTAGCTGGGCATGGTGGTGCACACCTTTAGTCCCAGCACTCTGGAGGCAGAGGTAGGCAGATCACCGTGAGTTCAACGCCACCCTGATACTATGTAGTGAATTCCAGGTCAGCCTGGGATGGAGTGAAACCCTACCTTGAAAAACCAAAAAAAAAGGTGTAGACATTCATATATATATATTTTCACCTTTAGATCCTATTCATAGGTGCTTCCCAGTACTATATGGCTTGATGTGCACAGAATTTTACAGAAAAGAGCTCTCCAATTGTATTTTCTGTCACTATGTAGAATAGGGCTAAAGCTATTCTTTCCCCAAGTGTTGACCGTGTGGGGCTATTGCCCCATCCCCACTGAAAACACCAGCAATGGTACCACTACCATGCCCAGTTGAATAGACTGGCATTGTGACCATAGTTCAGAGGTGTCCCCGTAGACTTTCTCAAGTTAAGGGCACACATAAGCCAATTGGTTCCCAGTTATGAGATTGGTGTGGGCCTGTAGATCCTCAAGCTTCAGCTGTGCATAGACTGACCAGCTTCTGGGTGTGGTCATACCAGAGCCGCAGATCTTTGGAGTGTTCCTGGCACCTCCATAAAGTGACTCAGAGTGGCTGGTCTGGACATTGTTGTGTCATCTAAGATGTGCTCCCTCCAGCTGTGTGGGCCTTCTTTACCTGAGTGTGATGAATCCACAGAGTGGCATCTATAACTTTAATAGCAGTTAGAATGACATATTACAGTATGGGTGCCCATTACAAACTGGCTGGAATGGCTCCTTCCAGTCTTTTTTTTTTTTTTTTGTAATATTTTGTTTTTATTTATTTGAGAGAGACAGAGAGAGAGAGAGAGAATGGGCATGCCAGGGCTTCCAGCCACTGTAAACGAACTCAGATGCATGCTCCCCTTTGTGCATCTGGCTTACGTGGGTCCTGGGGAGTTGAACCTGGGTCCTTTAGCTTTTCAGGCAAGTGCCTTAACCACTAAGCCATCTCCCCATCCCTTTCCAATCTTTTAATTAGATCATATCCCCAGGTTGGCGGGGTATGTCCAGTTTCCTAGGGATAAGTGGGTCTCCTTGTGTTACAAATTCCAAGGGAACACCATCAAACAACAAGCATCACTAGTATTTTTAAATCAGAGTTCACATCTTGGGGCTGGACTCCATATTTGTTCCAAACACATCTTTTTCCTTGGTGGGGCTCTATCCATTGGAGATAAGATTTAAGTATGATTTTAAGGGCCCATATATTTAAACTATTAATTTTTTTCATAGATTCATGACCTTCTTATGACATAAACTGTATTTAGACTAGCTTTATAAGTTCCCATAACCTTTTACTGACTTTAAGATAGTTCTATAGCCTCAAAACTCATCTGAGATTTAGAACTGTTTGATAACTATAAATCCTATAAAATCAAAACAAGCTACATATTTTAACACATGATGGCAAAGAAAGCATTACCATTGTAATAAGGCATAACATGGAGAGACTGGACCAATACAAGTTGATAACCACTAGGTAAACATAACCAGTAATGACAATCTTTGGATTGTCTACTTTACCCCCTCCCCCCGAATTGGACTGATCCCAGCCTGGTCACATATCCTAGCCTGAGCCATCAGCATAGATTACGTTATTTCTTACTTTGTTTTCCTTTGGTTTTTTTTTTTGTTGTTGTTGTTGTTGTTGTTTGTTTGTTTTGAGGTAGTTTTTCACTCTAGCTCTGGCTGTCCTGTAATACACTATGTAGTCTCAGGGTGGCTTCAAACTCTCAGAGATCCTCTGAGATACCTCTGTCTCCCAAGTGCTGGGATTAAAGGCATGTGCTACTACTCCTGGCTTGTTTTCCCTTTTTAACTTTTTTGTATTGCTGGATCTTTTACTTGAAGGCAAACTAATCAGGGCCACACATAGGCAGAAGAAGGCCTAAGTTAACATAAGAGTAGTAATGTAAGCCAATATCAGGCAAAGGAAAATATTAGTCTGGATTTTTATTTATATTGTAAAATTTTGTGGTTATATTCTCTTACTGGGTGTTTAAGACCATTCATGCTGCCATAATTAGCAGTATGTTGTCTTTTAGAAGTCAGTTATGGCTCTGTAGGAGAGACTCTTAGGGACCTGTGAAGAGCTCTATGACTTTCAGCATTATGTCATCTGCAAGGATAAGTCAAGGCTGTGCTGACCATGTGACTTCCTTTTGAAACATCTGTAGTGACTCCTTCTGCAGAAGAAAATGATGGCATAAGTAGAGGGTGGACATCACCACCTGGCCCACATAAGGTGGACAACAGGAACAAGAGAGTGTGACAAACACTGGCATAGGGAAACTGGCCATAACGCCAATAAGCCTGCCCCCAACAATACACTCCCTTCAGGAGGCGTTAATTTCCAAATCTCCATCAGCTGGGAACCTAGCATTCAGAACACCAAAGTTTATGGGGGACACCTGAATCAAACACTACATTCTGCCCCTGGCCCCCATAAACTGATAACAATACATGATATAAAAATGTGATGCATTCATCCATCTTTAAAATTCCCCATAACTTTTTATCAATTCCAATGATGTTCATACATCCCCATAATGCAAGATCTTTTAACTGAGCCATAATACCAAAAAATAACCTCAAAAAAAACATAATGGCCCAGAATAAACATTCACACTGTAAAAGATAGCATTGGGCATAGCAAAGAAATACTCAAGCAACACATGATTTAAACAGGGCAAACACCAAACTCTGTAGCTCCAAGTCTAACAACTCTAGCTAGTGACAAGTCTCCAAGTCCGATAATTCTAACCAGCAACAAGTCTCTGGAGTTCTAATTCCATTCCTCCAGCTAGGCTACTCACAGTCCTAGGAAACTTCACCGGGGCCAGCAGCTTTCCTTAGCAGCTATCTCATGGTCCCAGCATCTCCACTGGGTCTCCAGTGCAATCCACTGTTCATCCTCATGGCCCCATGTGGTCTCCATTCAGGCATCCAGCAAACCTGCTTCACACTGCCCATGGCCATTTCCAAAACACAAGGCCATGTTGCAAATTCAATGAGCCTCTTTCCTGCATTTCTTATACTCCACAATACCAGGTAGGGTGCTGTGGTGGTTTGAATAGAATAGATGGCCCCCAATATATTCAGTTGTTTATTTGTTTATAGTTTGCATCTCTAGCCATCTGGCTGGAGGCAATGCATTGTGTGGATCTTAAGGTGTGGTGGTGGGTTTGAGATTTCAATCTAAAGATATGCAAAGTGTGCCTAGCTGGAGTTCCTGAAGTGTGCTGTGGCTTTTGACTTTTAGGCTTGTACTTCTCTCTCTCTGTTTGGGCTTGTGAAGGCAGGCCAGCTTCTTCTGCCATTATGGAACTTCCCCTGGATCTGTAAGCTTCAATAAATATCCCTTCCTCCATAACTGTGCATGGTCTGGAAGTTCATCTCAGCGAACCTGAAGCTGTCTGCTACAGAACTTGGTACCGAGGAGTGGGGTGAGATGAACCTTACTATGTGGATGTTGATCTTGTGGAACCTTTGTTTTGGAAGAATAGGCATGGACTTGGTGCTTGCAACTGAAGATGTCTTCTGGAGTGGTAAGCCAAGTTTTATGGACTATTCTGATGAGAGTCTGAGAATGCTAAGTACAGACAGCATTGAACTTAGAGGCTTGGCTTATGAGCTTTCTAAGGGGAAGGAAAGACTGCAGAGGACTTTGTTGGAACTGGGCTACTGGCATAAGGGCTGGCTGCGTCCTGCTGCCCAAGTCCAGAGAGATTGATAAGGTTAAATTTGTAATGGACTGATGTGCTTGGCTGAAGATATTGGACTGAGAGATTTAAGATTTTAAGCTGGAAAATCTCAAGCAAGTTAAAATTACAGGCACTGAGACTGGTTTTAGGTTACTGAACCTGCTATTGTCAAACACATTAGCAATCTTAAGGAAGATGTTCCAACTGCTTTACATTAAAACAATGGAAAGGATGCCTGAGGAAAGACTATCATAGAAATGCAAACACTTGGAAAGAGTTGAATAGAGAAGGAACCTGCTTTTCAAGGCTATGATTTGTTTTGTCCCTGAATTAAGAATATGGCTGTGTCCTGCACACCTGGTATTGGTTTCAGAAGCATGAAAAATGCATGGAGTGGCCGTGAATTGCACATGCTTCCAGGAGCCGCTGCTGAGATGCAGCATGAGGTAGGGCCTGATGCCCTGATAGGCTGAAAGAGCCTTTGAAAAATGTAAAGAGTGGTCATGAATTGCACATGGTTCCAGGAGCTGCTGCTGAGATGTGGCATGAGGCAGGGCATGATGCCCTGATAGGCTGAAAGAGCCTTTGGAAGATGGACCATGGTTTGCATGAAGACCTGAAGATGTTTTGTATATACCAGGACTGTGCAAGGGCTACCATAGAGCACACTGTTGGCCTGGGATGGAAGTGTTCCCCCGGTACTCTGCCCAGCTGGAGGGGCGGAATTGGAAAGTCTGGAGACTGTTAGTCTCTGGGTATATTAAACTTGAACTGCAGAAGTTTGATGTTTGTTTGATGGTGGTTGAGTTTGCATTGTTTTAGTCTCTCCTTGCTATGCCTTATACCAGTTGAAAATGTTTACTCTGTGCCTTTATATGTTATAAATGTTTAACTTGTTTGATTTTACAGGTCTTAATATCTTAAATTGGTCAAGACTGTGGGGACCTTTGAAATTGAACTGAGTACAATTTACAATGTGTGATGGTTATAAATCTATTGGGGGCCAGGGGTGGAATGTGGTGGTTTGAATAGAATAGATGGCCCCCAATATATTCAGTTGTTTATTTGTTTATAGTTTGCATCTCTAGCCATCTGGCTGGAGGCAATGCATTGTGTGGATCTTAAGGTGTGGTGGTGGGTTTGAGATTTCAATCTAAAGATATGCAAAGTGTGCCTAGCTGGAGTTCCTGAAGTGTGCTGTGGCTTTTGACTTTTAGGCTTGTACTTCTCTCTCTCTGTTTGGGCTTGTGAAGGCAGGCCAGCTTCTTCTGCCATTATGGAACTTCCCCTGGATCTGTAAGCTTCAATAAATATCCCTTCCTCCATAACTGTGCATGGTCTGGAAGTTCATCTCAGCGAACCTGAAGCTGTCTGCTACAGGTGCAAATTTGTTAATCCAGAGGGGAATGAAGCTGACTTTGAAAGAACAGGACACTCCTTGAGCACTCAGGCCCCTTCAAAAGAGTCTACATTCTTCCTGTTGCCCCAGTGCAGGTTAGCTGGCCCAATCTCAGTGGTTGTAATCTCTCAATTTGCAGGTGAGTGGGCAGCAGTTTAGGCCCAAAGATTTCATTTTTTTCTGTGCCATATCCCTCTGCTCACACCAGTTCATTTCTATGCAAAGCAACCCTGCACAACTTATCAGGACATGGGCATAAGCTTTACACAGAAACTACTATCTCTAGCCCAGTCCTAGCAAAACTCTTTCTCACCCTCACAAGCCAAGCCTCACAGTCCATAGTTCTTACTGCATTCAGGTCTTTCAACTCTGACCAGAATAGTCCATCAAGCTGTACTTTCAGCACTGCAGGGCATCTCTTAGGCCAAGGTTTCAAATCCTTTCACATTAATCTTGAAAATCAGCCCCAAAAGGCCAAAGCCACACAGTCAGTGGTCTAGCAGCAATCCCACTCCTTGGTACCACTTTACTGTTGCAGTCAGGTTCGCACTGCTGGTAGAAATCACCCAACCAAGAGCAGCTTGTGGGAAAAAGAGGTTTATTTTGGCTTATAGGCTCAAGGAGGAAGTTCCATGATGGCAGGGAAAGTGATGGCATGAGCAGAGGATGGACATCCTGGCCAACATAAGGTGAACCATAGCAACAAGAGAGTGTGCCAAACACTGGCAAGGGAAAACTGGCTATAAAACCCATAAGCCCGCCCCCAACAATACACTGCCTCCAGAAGGCATTATTTCCCAAATCTCCATCAGCTGGGAACCTAGCATTCAGAACACCTAAGTTTATGGGGGACACCTGAATCACACCACCACACCTCTCCTGCATCTTCTCCCCACCAAACTTCCTCTGCTGCTCAGAGAGGAGCAGATAGTTCCTTCTTAGTTCCCTGTCCTCCCCCTTCTCCCAGCAGACATGCCTCTGTCCCCTTTCTCCTCCTTCTCTCCGTGAGCTCCCTCAGCTGCCAGGACATACACCCGCCTACCACAGCTTCCTGGTCCCACAAGACAGCCCATGAGCACTCAACTGCCTTGGCCATGAGTGGCACTGAGCCACTCTGATCTGTCCATCTGCATGTTCCTGTCCCCCAGCTTGGTCTCCCAAGCTGCTCTGATCTGGGTGCCCTCAGCCCAGCCCTCCTCCCCCCCCCCCGCCCCACTGCTACCACCATCATGGCTGCTGCCAAGGACATTACAAAAAGTCACACCACCTTCCTTCTCTCCCTCGTCCTCCTGGTATCTCATCCAACCTTGCTGTTTAATCTTTTATTACAACATAGCCTGGCCTCAATATAAATTAAACAATGGATCCATATGGCCTGAAACGATATTTTTGGTTTCTAAATTCTTACTGATTTAGATAAACTTTTGACACCGCACAGGCAAATGGTCTGAAATTCCCCATATTCAAACATCTTTCGCTCTACATGCCTGTCCTCTCTGCTGTGCATGCCCTACTCACCAAATTCCTGTAGCCAAGGCCTCATGGACAAAACCAAATTCAACATCCCCTCCTTATTTTCCCCTACCTTTAGTTCTCAGTCTCAATGCCATCAACAACCTTCTCCCAAAACTGTACACATCCATGTCCCACTTTTCTATGTCTGACCTATCTCAAATTAAAGCATGTCTAAGATCCTTTTCTTCTGACTTTGCCCACCATACCAAAAAAATTCCACTACCTTACTCATGTCTGTGACTTTACCTGCCATGATCTCTATGTTTTCCTGTCTACCGCTCTCATACTGACCCCTAACTTGCCAGAAAAGGTTGGCCATAGTTAAACCTCAAAGGGTTTCTGAGGTGAGACTGGCCCCATTTAAAGAACAAAAATTAATAAAAATAACTAAAAAAAACTATTTTAAACTCTAAACAATTGTGCGCGAATGTGAGATTGAGCATTAGCCTAAAATTTCAGATACTAATGACTGGTGCTAGTCTGTGGGAAATGATTCTGGATGCACTGATTTGTCTACAGCAATGATGTGAGACATAGATTTAAAAAACATGCACAGTCATGCTGACGAGACTACATGTGGGAAGCTGCATATGGATATGGTGTATGTGGGATGTACAAATACAACATGACTGTGACCCATGCTAGATGCCACAGACAGGCACACAGACTCAAAGAACAAATTGGATCCTAAAGTCTGCCAGGTAAGGGCTGAAAGCCAGACACCTGGAGACTGGTAGGTTTGTTCAATGTTTACAGATACTTGTTAATGATTGTTTCTACTTCACTGTAATCTAAATTATATTAATTGTGATATGCTGTTTATAAAGCTGGATTCTGAGAAATGGGTTGGCCACCCTAACTCAGATCCCAAGCACATTTAAAACTTCCTGTTATCCACACTTTGTCCTTAGGCAAGTTGGCCTATTGCCTCTGGATGAGGAAAGGGAAAATGACAATCATCATATAATTTTGGTTCCCTCCCCATTTCTTTCTTGTGCAAATCACTATGAATAGATAATCTTAGTGTGTTAAATCACAAATACAGTTCAGATTTGTCATTGCTAATAAAACCATTGCCAGCTGTGTTAGATTATCTCCAGGGCAGTTATCAAGTTTTACCTACATTTACAAATCCATGCTTTCAAAATGTGTTTCATAGGATTATAAAAAAGAGTCTCAAATCAACAGGGTATAAAGCCAAAAATTTGATTCACTGATATTGTTTTGCTCATGGTGACAGATATAAAAACTGCCTTCAAATGTTTAATTAAATTGGTAATGCTTTCATGTTAAAGTTTTAACTACTAGAAAAACTGAGTCTTAATAAGATTAAGATTTATTTATTAGTTGCTGATTTTTCTTTTATAAAACTAATTCTACTAGTCATTGTTTGTACCCCAGGTTTTATAAAAGATATAATCTAACTTTATTCACTGTAACTTTTGTTCTAAAGGAGACAAGGAAATCTTCCCAGATTCTGATAACTGTGTAAATTGTGCTTTCTCAGTTTTTGAGGATCTCCATCCAAAATTATTGGGCCAAAATGAGTTGTAATGCTAAAATCTGTTCTTTACAAACAATATAACTTAAACATAAACTATCAGATATCTGGTCAAAGCTTCATTTAATAGTCATGGGTAACAAGAATAATGAGACATGAAGTTGGTTGTTATAGATTTCCCTGTCAGGATTAAATCTGCGTCTAATCCAGTTTAGACAAAAAGATTAAAGCCACTAAAATGTGCACAGGTACATAGGTGTATTTAAAGGTCAGATTCTAAGTTACTAAAGACAGACTTCTAGGTTTTCAACTTTAAAACCAGAAGTGTTTGTTTACATCTGCTACAACATTAGACACAGGGTTTTTGTTTTGTTTTGTTTTTTCAAGGCAGGGTCTCACTCTGGTCCAGGCTGACCTGGAATTAACTATGTAGTCTCAGGGTTGCATGGCGATCCTCCTACCTCTGCCTCCAGACTGCTGGGATTAAAGGCGTGCACCACCACGCCTGGCTTCAGAGGTTTGTAAGTATAAAAAATTTCCAAAATTCAACTCTGATTTTTTTTTTATTTTTTTTTATTTATTAGTCAGTTCTGTATTCAGCAAATACAGTCAGTTTGGTACCATTATTAGGCTCATCCGTGACCTACCCCCTCCCCTTGGCCCCTCCTTGTTGAGGTATACGGGTCATGCATTGTGGAGTTAGCCCACAGTTATGGCTAAGCTAAATGTCTCTGCATATCATGACCCAACATGTGACTCTGACATTCTTTCCGCCCCCTCTTCCGCAAAATTTCCCTGAGCCATGTTGGGTTCATTTTTGGTCTGCTTCAGTGATGAGGTGTTGAGGGCCTCTGAGGCTCTGGCTCTCTGATTTGGTAGGAGTTGATTTTTCTCTATGCTGATCTCCTTCCCCCTTGTGCTGGTGTCCGGTTCATCAGGAAAACAGCCCCCTTGCTTGTTTCTCCAAGTTTTCTTAGTTTCAGCCAGGGCCCTTTTGAGGTATGATGGGGTGGCTCTCTCCTTAGGGTCTACACCTATCTGAAAAAGAGAAGCAGATTCTCCAACGGAGAGTAAGTTAGCACCAGGACAAATGAGATAACCCTTACTTTTTTTTTTTTTATAGAGAATTTAATAGGTGTAGGCCCTCTTGTAGCCCACAATTGATAGTAGCTTGATACTGGAGAGTGGGCTTATGTTTGGATATGATTCTGACTTGTTTCCCAGCTCCAGCTATGGGTCCCATACCAGTGAGGGGATCAGTTAGCCAAATTGAGAGCAGTTGGTTCCCCACCATGGCTGTGTGCCACCACTGCACTTGTGTGGGCATCACAACAAGTTATTTGCTGCTAAGTAGGTTAGACCATGCGTTGCTTCGATAGATATTGGTCAATTTCCCCCAGTCGCCCATGTAGCACCTTCTGGCACTAGACACGCTGACTGTCTGGGGACTGACTCTCATCCAACTTCCAGCCATGCCATTCTAATTTGCATGTCAATCACATAAGGTATCTTCAGCAGTAGGGTCTTACCACTAACCTTTGGTGGGTCATCAAGTACTCTGACAGAAATCTGTCTGTCTTTTTTTTGTCTCATATTCAAGTTCAGATCCCCATTGTAAGAACAAAACTGATGGCTCTCACCAGGACACTAAAACTAAATAAAAGTCAGAGTTAATATTTATATTTTTATTAATGAAAATTGTCTCCTGGACTGTTAACATGTTTTGTGTGTGTGTATATATCTATATCTATATCTATATATCTATCTATCTATCTATCTATCTATCTATATATATATATATATGTATAGAGAGAGAGAGAGGATATATCTGCAGTCAGGTTCACATTGCTGGGAGAAATCACCTGATCAAGAGCAGCTTTTGGGGAAAAAAAGGGGGGAGGGGGTTATTTTGGTTTACGGACTAGAGGGGAAGCTCCATGATGGCAGGGAACAACAATGGCATGAGCAGAGGTGGACATCACCTCCTGGCCACCATAAGGTGGACAACAGCAACAGGAGAGAGTGCCAAACACTGTCATGGGAAAACTGGCCATAATACCCATAAGCCTGCTCCAAATAATTGCATTCCCTCCAGAAGGATTTAATTCCCAAATCTCCATCATCTGGGAACCTAGCATTCAGAACACTTAAGTTGATGGGGGACACCTGAATCAAACTACCACATTCTGCCCCAGCCCCCCAAAACTGATAACCATCCATGATATAAAATGTAAAGCATTCAGTCCAACTTCAAATGTCCCCATAGTCCAAACTCTTTTAACTGAGTAATACCAAAAATTCCCCCCCCCCGCAAAAAAACCTATAATAGCATAAAATAAACACTCACACTGCAAAAGATGGCACTGGGCATAGCAAAGAAATATTCAACCAATACAAGATTTAAAACAACCAGGGCAAACATCAAACTCTGTAACTCCAAGTCCAACAACTCTAGCTAGTGACAACTCTCCAAGTCCAATAATTCTAACAAGCAACTGGTCTCTGGAGTTCCAATTCCACCCTCCAGCTAGGCTACTCACAGTCCTGGAAAATTTCATCTGGGGCCGGCATCTCCACTGGGTCTCCACTGCAACCCACAGTCCATCCTCAGGGCTCCATCTGGTCTCCACACAGGTATCCAGCAAACCTGCTCCAAACTGCCTATAGCCATTTCCAAAACATAAGACCATGTTGCAAACTCAATGACCCTCTCTTTCTTGCATTTCTTATGCTGTATAATACCAGGTAGGGTTTCAAATTGTTAATCTAGAGGGGGGGATAAAGCAGACTTTGAAGAACAGGACACTCCTTGAGCATTCAGGCCCCTTCAAAAGAGTGCATTCTTGTCGCCCCAATACAGATCAGCTGGCCCAATCTCAAAGGTTGTAATCTCTCATATAATTGCAGAAATCTCAGCCAAAAGGTTTCATTTTTTCTGTGCCATATCCCTCTGCTCACACCAGCCCATTTCTATGCAATGCAGCCCTGCACAGATTCTCAGGACAGGGCCATAACAGCAAACCTCTCACACAATCTGCCTCTAGCCCAGTGCAGACAAAGCTCTTTCTCACCCTCATAAGCCAAACCTCACAGGTCTTAGTTCTTACTGCATTCAGGTCTTTCAACTCTGACCAGAATTGCCCATCAAGCTGTACTTACAACACTGCAAGGTGTCTCCTAGGCTAAGATTTAAAATTCTTCCATATTCCTCTTGAAAATCAGCTGTAAAAAGTCAGAGCCACACAGTCAGGTGTCTAGCAGCAAATGACACCACTCCTCAGTACCAACATTACTGTTGTAGTCAGGTTCACATTGCTGGCAGAAGTCACCTGACCAAGAGCAGCTTTGGGCGGAGGCGGGGGGGGGGGTTGGGGGACAAGGTTTATTTTAGCTTACAGACTTGTGGGGAAGCTCCATGATGGCAGGGAAAAATGGTGGCATGAACAGAGGGTGAACATCACCCATAAGCCTGCCCCTAACAATACACTGCCTCCAGAAGGCTTTCATTACCAAATCTCTATCAGCTGGGAACCTAGCATTCAGAACACAAGTTTATGGGAGACACCTCAATCAAACTACCACACTGGTCTTGCAGAAAGAGAGTCAAAACAGAGGGGGAAACCCTTAATGCTTCCATGGGAAGGGAAGCCACATGGTCATTATGGTCCTGACTCATCCCAGCAGATGACACAAATGCTGAGAGAGCCATAGAGCTCCTCCCAGGTCCCTAAAAGTCTCCCTTAAAGAGCCACAACTGATCTTCAAAATTACAATATAAAATTAAACTTTGGCCACCTATTTGGTCTTAAACACTCAGTAGAAAACTATAGCCAAAAAGTAAGGTATAGCTTAAAAACTTAATCATCACAGCCCAGACTATAGATAAACTTTAGATAAATGTGCTCGCTGTGACAAAAACAGGTATAGACTGTACCATTTAGTAAATTTCCAGATCTTCATGATGGTCATGCCTGTCATTTCTGGTAATAATTCTGCTAATTTTAGGATTGTGTATTTAACTATAATCTTAATCTTGTATCCTCTCATCTACAGTTAGCCCATACTCAGATAGTTCTTTGACAATCTAATTTCATCTACCTGGGACTCCTGGATTGCCCTTCAAGGCCTAAAATGCTAATGGGAACCCTGGGTTCAAGTGGAGGCTACTTAAATTCTAATGCAATAAAAACTTCAACGTATTCATGTTACTTTTCTAGACAACCCAAACCTTGCTTTAGACTTCTGCCCCCCACTTAACCTAGGTACCCTTCTACCTCTACCTAAAAAATTTACACACTGCTGTCTAGAGATTTTAAAAGAACTTACCTACCACAACCCCACCATTCTACTGTCTCCCCTCTCTGACCCTGACCATACATGGTATACATAGTTGGAAGCTCTTCTAGAACCCCACAGGGATCCCTAATAACAGAACATGCTATTGTTTCAGATGACCAGCTAATAGAGACTGGCCTGTTAACCTAAGGGAAGTACATCCCAGAAGACTGAACTTGTCAATTTACCTGTACTAATAAAAGTAAGTCTTGCCTCCTCTGTAGCAGCTACAGGACTGACTAGAGATAGGCTGGGACATAGCCTAATCTCATATCAATGGCTTTCCACGAAGTGAATACAGCCATTGAGGACTTTGCTACAGCCCTTCACCTGCTACAGCAGCAGTTCACCTCACTGACATCAGTAGTCCTTCAGAACTGTCAAGCCCTCAACCTCATCACAGCTGAGAAGGGAAGAACCTGTCTTTTCTTAAACAAGAAATATTATTATATCAACCAATTAGGTAAAGTAGAATTAGAGATAAAAAGAAAAAAAAAGCTCTAAGGTCTGACCAACAGACTATCCTGATGCCCCACTGTCCTTAGGACCATGAGATATCTTTGGAACTATTTAGCCTTGGCTACTGTCATTACTCTGGCCACTAATAGGGATATTTCTTTTACTCTTGATAGTCCCTTGTCTTTGCAAATACATCCAAAACCAGGTACATTATCTCACACACCACTCATTTAACCAATTTTATTAACCTATCCCTCTTTCACTCAGTACCAATTTTCAGCCTCCTCAGACTAGACTCCCTGTTGTCTGCTCCAGTGGGCACCAGCATCCCCTGAAACACCTGACCACAGCCCCTCACAGCAGGAAGCAGTAATGAGAGACAACCCCCACACCTATCCTTAATACAATGCTGGAATGTTAGGTAGGACAAGAGTCCCAAGTCTAGATGAAGGAGGAAAATAACAGCAGCCTGATGTTTACATTGCCTAACTCTTACTCCCCTGACCTAACAGTGCCCTCCACCACAGTTTTTCTGCCAGACAACCTGGCCCCTTTTCTGATGGCAGACCATTCTCTGATCTATTACCTCCTTGGCTTGATTCCTGTTCTCCTCTGAATTCCTCAGCCCTTTTGTCTCTTGTATCCCCCTCCCAAAGAGAAAAACTCTATAGAAACCCAAACTATCCAGATTTACTCTGGCTGTTCTCTCTCTCTTTCCTCCTGTGAGACAGCCTGGCAGCTTGGGCCCCAATAAACAGCTCTTTTCCTGCCTCAGAATGGTCTTGCACAGTCTTTGCTTATTAATGAACTTTAAGCTTTTAAAATATTAGCCAAGTGTGGTGGCACATCTCTTTAATCCCAGCACTTGGGAGGCAGAGATAGGAGGGTTGCCATGAGTTTGAGGACAGTCTGAGACTACATAGTGAATTCCAGGTCAGTCTGGACTAGAGTAAGACTCTACCTTGAAGAAAAAAATCAAACAAACAAATATATATAATTATCTTTTTCAACAGAAGCCTTCCATAATTCCCATTTAAAATTATGCCTGAATGTTAAACTTGTATGTTCTCCAAATGAACAAACTGGCTGTTCTGGTATAATACACAAATCCCTCTCCATATATATTTTTTGATCTCATATCATTCCTGTTAGACAAAATCTATTTAATAGGGAAATTTATTTCAACAGAAAAATTAGGCCCAATGATAAAAAGCTCCTAACTTTATGCTTATATAAAACTTGATAAAAATAATCAAACCTTTAGTCTGTTTAGTTTGACATCCCCTTACATTTCTAAATCTTTTTGCCAGTACCAAGTAAGTAAGTACTTTTATTTATTAGTCTCTTAATTTTAATTAACTTTCTTTATCTAAGTTAATATCTCTTTGTTATAGACAGAACTTGTTTCTCTCGCCTGTATTTGCCATTTTTGACCTTGGATATAATATTTGTCTATGTCACCTGTAAATGTCAAGCCACATATAGAAAAGTTTATAAGATAATAGCCAGGTTATAGGGGCTAATAGACTTAATATCATCCAGGGAGTTATTCCCTTGGTGGCTCTGATAAGCATCATTTTTCTGATATGTATGTCCAGCATACAAAAGGGAGCTGAAACTGAAGTTCCTAAGGGTTACATTTGTATTATTAGAACTTCATCTGCAGCAGTTAAGGAGAATTGGTTGCTGTCTGTCTAGCGTCAAATGAGCTTGGGCTATATTCACCCCATAGCGTTTTGCCAAGACCCCTGATCAGGAGCCAAGACCTCTGGTCACCCAGAAGTCACCCAGAGAACCGCCAAAGAAACCTGCCAAGGAAGCTGAGACACTCAAATGTAAAAGCAGCAGGTTTCTTTGTTGCATGCCTAGGCCTGGGCTCCATCCACACAGTCCGGCACAGCAGTAGTGAGGGAGAGAGCCCCAACTCTCAGAGGGAAGGGGTTTATAACGAAAAAAAAAAGACCGCCAAGGTTACATCATATTGCAACCTTTAAAATGATTCGTTCTAAGAGGGCGTGTGCGGGAATTTCAGAGAGGGCACGCATGGGAACTCCAGCCTACTTACCTTAGGTCATTAACTTGTTCTCAGAACCTATCTTTTGCAAGAGCTGTTTGCAGAACCTATCTTTTGCAAGAGGCTGGGGCCTCCGTGGTGAGGTATCTCTGGAATTTCCTTGGGTGGAGGCTTCCCAGAAATCGAGGGGGGGGGGTACTATAGCTAAGCAAGCATGGATACAGAAGCAAAAGTAGCACATTAGTCAGCTAGTTCCTCATCTGAGCCAGGCCTGGGCTCTTTATTTACTCAAAATGGCTGTCTGATTTAAAATGGCAGCACCACTGTCCAGCCACTAAGCGAGGTCACAGAAGCCAGATGCAGCACATTTCTTCTCCTTGGTCTCTCATTTCCCCCTCTCTATGTACCATGAGGAGCCAATCTTGGATCCCAATTGAGTTAGTGAGTGTAGTCTAATGGTATATACTGTGATCTTAAAACCATAAGCTGTACTGTATTAATGCATTCCCTAACAGAAGCAACTAATCTATTAATAATGCAAGGTCCTATTATGATTAGCAACAAAAATAAAAGTAATGGCCCTGCTAAAGCAGACAGCAGAGTTGTTAACCATGGGGAATGACCGAACCATGACTTAAACCATCCTCTATCAGCTTTTCTTTCTTTCATTTTTTCAAATTCTCTCATATCTTCACCATTGAGTCTCTAATTATACCTGAATGGTTGATATAAAAACAACATTCTTTCCTAAGGCCACATATAGTCCCCCTTAGTAGGTGGGTTTCAATATACCTTCCAGTAGACACACATTGCCAGCCAGCACAGTAGAAGGCTTCAGGTCCCCCACAGCCCCCTTTGATTCTTGCTTTCCCTAAGTGCCCGGGGCATACATAGAAACAAGAAATTTCCTGATTTGCTAGAGTACCATGAGTTACCCACTAGTTGATGGAGGTCGAAGATCAAATCAGGAAACCAGGTTCCCCGTGGGGCAAGATGTGATTTGGAGTAAGCAATTTTCCCCCTGGCAGTGTTGGTTATTATCCAGGTCAGATTATAAACTTGGTGGGGAGTAGCTGCCACAATACATACAGTTAGGAGCACAGTCAGGATCAGGAGCGTTTGAGTCGAAGCTTGAGTGGGGTGCTGCATTTCCATTGTGGCTGATAGTCCTCAGGTTCAGCCAGTGGATCTGCTGGTCAGATGTGGGTGTGATGAACCCAAGTGGCAATTCCATCCATCTTCACAGTGGTAGGTGTGGTCAGGATGAAGACTTAGGGTCCCTTCCAGCGTAGGGTCCCTTCCAGAGGGGTTCCAGTGTCTTGCAGTGATGGTGACACCCAGTCTCCTGGATTATTTACATATTTTAGGTTTGAAAATAACCCTTTGAACATCTATATTTGTTTTTTTATTATTATTATAGAATTAAAACTGTGGGGAAAATATGTCTTAATGTTTGTTTCCCCTCTTGGAAAGCTCTTGTGTTACTTAATAGGCCATTCATATATGTAAGGTATTTTTTTATCTTTGGTTATACATTTCTCTCTGAGTGTTTAAGACCATGCAGATAGCCAAATTTAATTAAGGATTAGATTTGGACGTCACTAATGGCTCTCCAAAGAGACTTTATGACATAGGAGTAGCTCCATAGCTTACTGGTGTCTTCTGTCTGTTAGGATGAGTCAGGGCTATGCTGGCCAAGTAGTTTTCCCTTCTTTGGGAAGTCAGGAGGACTGATTGCTCCTCAATTGTGACTCTCCTGTTTCATACTGTACACCAGTTTTGTTTGGGTCTCCATATCTTCCCTGCTCAGGAAGACAGGTGACTTACCAGGGGGCCAGTGTAGAAGTGTCCCATCATCTCCAGTGGCCTCATGACCTGGGAGCACAGGCCAAAATATTGGCACCTCTTGCTATGATGATTCCAATTGGCTTTGGCTTCTACATAGGTAATTAACACTCTTAGAAAGGAAGTTACACCAGCCTGGATGTATGTACATATAGAGCACATTTGATTACTGAAATAGACTTAGTTAAAGAATGGCACAAGGGCTTCTAAAATCATTTTGTCCTATCTTTAAAATTTTAGTTGTACTATGGCAGCATAAGCCTTATATATGAGGTATAGAAAGGCACATCTCACATTTTAAGTATCTAACATTTATTAATATAGGCAGAATCTGGAACCAGTCTTGAAAACGGTACCAATTGATTTATAGACTAACTCATTTAACCTAGAAATTGTGAGAAAAGGACAAGTAAGACAGTATAAAGTCTTAGCACCTGTGTTTGAAAACATCTTTGATTACTTCAGATACCTGTGTTGGTACAAATTACCCAGAGAACATTGGAAACAGAACCACAGAACTTGAAAAAAATTTTTTTAAACCAAAACAGCTAGCTAAATTCTATTATAACCCTTGATAAATATTTTGAAAGAAAAAAACATTATTTGACAACCCATGATTTTGGCTTAAACTTCAAAGCTATTGATTTTATGTACCACAGAAACTTTTATCAACATAAAACAATTTTCTATTTTACCCATGACTTAAGTTTGATAAAGCTTAAGCAAGCTATCCCAACATATCCCAGGAAGATGAAAGTTATCATTACTGAAATTAAATCACTTAAACCTAAGTGATTAAACCTAGTTATGGCTATTCAATAGAATTAGCATAAATAAGACAGAAGCTATCTTTAAAGTCACAATGTCTTTAGGTATGAGTACTTCACCTTTGGAAATTAACCACTTTTATGTGAGCCTTTATCTTAAGAATAGTTAAAACCCTGATGAAAAGAGGAACCTAATTTACTTTACTGAGAGTGTCTTAAAGCCAGGTTTATAACCCTTAAATCATAACAAATTAGCATCAGTGACCTGTTAATGAGTGAAGCCTTATCATAAGACTCAGTTTCTCCACTGATTAAATCCTTGGCATGAGGTAAACATTAGATTTAATCCAGTTAAATGTTTCAATGAAGGGGCCCTTACCCTGATGTTTGTCTTATGTAAGGAGTTTGTAACCTGATCAAATACCTTGACTCAGTTTACCTAGTTAACATTTTGTCTAGTGAGAAACTTTATCTAACAGATGTGACTTTAGGTGTCCAAAAGAGAAGAACTAAAGAGAGCCACAGTTATATGCTGTACTCCTTTTTCCTTGTCAGAGACAATTGGCCATTTTGTCTCTAGTCAGAGTCTGGGGGACACATGGCTTAAACTTGCATGGGGTCTGAGATAAAGGGGGGTCCATCCGTTTTTTTCAGAGTCCAGCTTTCCATGAATTTAAGTAGCATATGTTGGAAAGCAAGAGCAAAATGAAATTACAGAGCAGAGAGATAAGTATCCTAACATTCCTTATCCTATTCTGAAGTTGTTTGTTTTTACATAGCAAATTTACCCATTTGCAAAACACAAGGTGATAGACTCTTGTCTATGTTTAACCTGGTTAAACCTCCAATTCCATCTGTACTTATGATTTTGTGACCCACCTAGCATTTGGCATCACCTGTGTCTAATGTAAGATGAATTTAGATTAAGACTATGGCCCTATATAAAACTTTTAGAGTATCCTTAAGAGTCTGTAAACAGTTGAAAAATCTCTAACTTTAGTCATGGCATTTAGGTTTAGACTGAAAATTCTTTCCTACATATGCACATCTTTATCCACATACTTTAACATTTTCATCTAAGTAGCACTCAGAAAGCATTTTTAATGAGCATTCTATGTCCCATCATTGAAAAATTCCTTCCCAGTTCCTTTAATCAATTTGTCTTATCCCATTATTAACCAACCACCTTTCTTATAAGGCTATTATGAAAAACTACACCAAATTAATTAATCCTATTACTCACTAAGAAGCAAGTAGTCTAAAGATAATTTTATGTCATTAATACCAATAAGACACTAAACTAAGGCAAATATTGTTGCTATCTTGAGGCAGGCTGGCCTAGAAGTCAGGTCAGTTGCCTCCTCCTTTTAAGTACATTACATTTTTTTTAATACTTGACAAATTATAAGTTACCACTTTAGAGAGAATTCCATTGTTTTTAATAATCCTCTATGAAATTTGAAGTTGACCTAGAACATAAATTCAGTAATTATATTTATGATATCATGTAACAATGTTGACACATTTTTTACATAAAACTTCTGTTCTTTATAAGCTGTAGTTAAACGTGACTGTTTTTTCTCTTTCTTGCCACTTTTTGGTGTGTAGTTGTGGCTGGGCGGTGTTTGTATACACCTTAGATCAGCCCTGCCTTACTCCTGGCACTCATCAGGGGTCCGGTCTAGTACACGTGGAGGTAATGGCCAAGAAGACTGCTGGGAGCCCAAGGATTCTGACTACCTGAAGGGGAAAGGGGGGTCCTCCAGGACTGCAGGAGGCCTCTGAAGAAGGCAGCCCACTGGGAGGCCACTGAAGAAGGAGTGGACCCACTCAGGGGCCACTGAGAGAGGAAGCAGAGACATGGCACCTGCATGGGCAGAGGTGCCATTGTCTGTCTGCCACTTGACTCTAACCCAAGCCGCTTTGGAGCACTTGCAAAGCTGGCTTGTAGTTTTTCTGCTTAAAGGGAGTGAGGGGAAATTTCCTTCTTGAACTTTTCATTCCCTAGCCAGATAAGCTATGCGGGTCCACATGGATGCCCAGAAATCCAGAAATTACCTGAAGGACTTCTTCCCAAAAGGAGCCTGCCTCCCTCTGGGAGAGCTAATTCCCTTAACTTTCAGAAGAGCTCTTATTCCATGAATCTTATATATGTATATCATATATATGTATATTGGTGGGCAGCAATGTTACCCATAACAGAGAAAGATTAGAAATGCCAAGACTAGAAGGCAACGTTCCCAAGGGGTGATTAGCACACGGATTCCCCAAAGATCCAGGCATGAGCCTGTCCACAAGTTTAAGAGGCCGGCAACCTGCCCTACAGGCTTTTAAGAGGTCAATATGTTACTGGATTTTTGTGTCAGAGAGAAATAGATAGAGGGTTTTTGCCAACAACAAACGGGCTGTCAGGGTCCAGGCAGAGGATGGCTGGCCTTCAGTCAATACCGAAGAGTGGCCTCAGCCAAGAGACATCAGTAGCCAGTTTGTCGTGTCTGGTCCCGCGCTATGGCACAAACCAAAAATAAAGGAGGAGAAAGAGAAACCTGCCAGCCTTCAAAAAGATGGAGGCAAAGCTGCATGGGCCGATGTCTCCCAGTCCCTCTGGGAGAGCACTCACCCACTCTGTCCATCTCATAAGGTCCCTCTGCAAGCACCAGCTGTGAGTGTTTGGATTTTTGCTCGGGGGGGGGGGGGGGCTGCTGTGGTTCACCCCGAAGGCATCCAGGCAACTGGGGGTGGGTGAGCATGTGAAGAGAGAAAGACACTCCCAGGAGAAAGTTGAACAATTCTCTCCTTAACTGCTGCCAAGTTGAAATCCCAGTCTGGCCTAGTCAAAGGGAAGAAGATATCAATGATAGCCTGATTATTGGTGGGATTTCTGTCAGTGCCCAGAACCAATTTCCGGGCTTCAGTCTGGCTTCTCTCTCTTTCCTCTGTAGTAAAGAGAATCTGTAGCAATTGTTGACCAATGGGTACAGCTGGACGGAGTGGCAGAGCCACAGAGACATCTGGGGTTTGTGGGGTGGCTGCCCTCCAGCTCTGCGTGGCTTGTGCTGGACCCTCTGAGTGGGGAGGAGGAGCGGCAGGGGCCTGTGCTCCTGCTGGAGGTTGGGGAGGAGGCAGAGGAGCTTGGTGGGGGGGAGATGTCTGCTTCTTCAGTGCTCCCCGCAAGAATTGGGGCCGAGGCTTCAGCAGTGGGCTGGGTGCCTCTTTTGGGTGTAACTGCCAGCACCTGTAAAGGAGGGGGTGAGGAAGGGAGGAAAGATTTCACCCAGGGGAGAGGCTCTTCTGTCAGGTTCCTCCAGGTCACAATATAAGGGATTTGATCAGGGTGTCCACTCCTAGGGCAAAAAACAATTTTTTTTTCAACCTCAAATACAGTATTTAGATGAAAGGTCCCCTCTGGTGGCCATCCTACATTGAAGGTAGGCCATTCAGAGGAACAAAATGTAATCTATCTGTCTTTTTTAGCATTTGCCCCATTGTTATGGGCAACTGCTTTGACGTCCTTCCAGTGTGCGAGGCAGAGTCCTAAAGGGGAGGAAGGAATCTGTCCCATGTTATTGAGTCAGGGGAGGAACGTCCGTAGGATTAGGGCAATGACAAGACACACAAGTATTACACAGACACATGCCCCCCCCCAAAAAAATAAAAACAGATGTGCACGCTACAGAGTCAGATTCAGATCCATGGTGGCCAGAAGAGTCTGAGTCCTTAGGGGATGGCTCAATAATGCCAAACATGGTACGGATGGGAGCAGGTCTCCCCAGCAGGTTTGCTCTGTTCTGCAGGACAGAGCCCCCACTCAGATGAGGGGGCAGGACATCTTGTGCCTCCTCCATGTCTGTCCTTCCGGCGTGTCCACCAAGACGTATGACCTGAACAGAAAACAGATGCAGCTAGCCAGCAGAGTAAAAGTAAAAAGAGAGCGCTCAAGTGGAAAACTTACCTGACCGGTCGGAGAAGAAACCTTCGGAGTCTCGGGTTCATTGGGGGTCTGGGGATCCTGAACGAGCCTCCAAGATGTTGTGCCAAGACCGCTGACCAGGAGCCAAGACCCCCCGGTCACCCAGGAGTCACCCAGAAAATTGCCAAGGAAGCTGAGACACTCAAATGTAAAAGCAGCAGGTTTCTTTATTGCAAGCCTAGGCCTGGGCTCCATCCACACAGGCTGGCACAGTGGTAGCGAGGGAGAGAGCTCCGACCCTCAGAGGGAAGGGGTTTATAAAGAAAAAAAAGACAGTCAAGGTTACATCATATTGCGACTTTTAAAATGATTGGTTCTAAGAGGGCGCGCATGGGTATTTCAGAGAGGGCATGCATGGGAACTCCAGCCCACTTATCTTAGGTCAGTAACTTGTTTGCAGAACCTATCTTTTGCAAGAGGCTGGGGCCTCCATGGCTAGGTATCTCTGGAATGTCCTTGGGTGGAGGCTTCCCAGAAATCAAGGGGAGGGGGTACAGCTAAGCAAGCACGGATACAGAAGCAAAAATAGCACATTAGTCAGCTAGTTCCTCATCTGAGCCGGGCCTAGGCTCTTTATTTACTCAAAATGGCTGTCTGGTTTAAAATGGCAGGACCATTGTCCAGCCACTAAGCAAGGTCACAGAAGCCAGATGCAGCACATTACTTCTCCTTGGTCTCTCAATAGAATAGTCCATTTACTATCTTTCTATGAATAAGCTGGCATCTGTGTGACCATATGAGGCATCTGTTGCTCTGAGTTATAATTCTTATAGTTTTTTTTTTTTTAAACTCATGAAACCTGTTAGGATTTTTGGTCCCGTTAAAACAGTTTCATAGGAAACAAACAAAGGAAGGTACCAGGATGTGGTCTGCATCCACAATGAGCTGTTGATCAGAGAGACTTACTAGATCTCCCAAAACAAACAAGACAGACTTCTGTCAGAGCACTTGATTACCCACCAGAGGTTACTGGCAAAACCCTATTGCTGAAGACACCACATTCTGTTGGCATGGACCATGGAGAGACCTGGTTGGAACCCAGAGGAGAGCCATTCCCCAGATAATTAGCCCATCTAGTGCTGGAAGGTGCTACATGAGATACCAATGGAAAATGGCCAACATCTGTCTAAGCGACTGAGAAGCAAACAACATGACATGATCTCACACAAGTGCAATAGTGGCACACAGCCATGGTGGGTAACCAACTGCTCTTGGATTGGATAACAGATCCACTCAGTGGAAAGGAAACCATATCTGGAACTAGGAAACAAGTCAAAATCCTATCCAGATAATGATTCTGCTTTCCATTGTCAAGCTCCCACTAACCTTACACTATAAAAGTATCTAAACTCTTATAATTCTGTCTAAATTAATAATGGTTATCCCATTTAACTGGCGCTGACCTCACTCTCTGTTGGACAATCTGCTTCTCTTTTTCAGATGGAAACTGGACTTGAGGAGATAAATGACCCAGCACACTGCACTCCAGCCCCAACTGAAACCACAGACGAACTGGGGAAATGAGCAAGAATACTTTGCTCTCAGTGAAGCTGATCTCAGCACAAGGGTGATGGATAAGGATACTGAGGACACTCAACACCTACCAGACCAGACACCTAGATGCTCCTAAGTGCCCATCACTGAAGTAGACTTAAAATGCTCCTGGCATGGCTCAGGGAATCTTGCAGAAGAGGGGGTGGAAAGATTGTTAGAGCCACAAGTTGGGACATTTTGCACTGAGACATTGTCTCTTTCCCATAACTGATTGCTGTCCCCATAATGCATGACCCACAATCCCCATGTGGTTGACCTGAATCCCCAATGAGGAAGGCCTCTTAAGAAAAGGGACAGGGAGAAGGGAAAGAATTGTACCAACATGAGATGTTTACATGCAAAATATGTCCATATCTAATTTTATAAAAAGTACCATATTTGGCAGATCTTAGAAGACCTTTGTCCATGTGTCTGTGTAATTAAAACTGTTTCATGACCCATCAGGACAAAAGGAAACTATACTAAAAGGAGAGTATCTCTTGAACTCATATTTCCCAGTTGTAAATTTTGTAACAATTTCCCTTTTCTAATCAATCCTAGTGTGGATGATGTTCAATAGCATTTTGCTTTCCTCTCAAGTGTTCTGAAGATCCACCTCTGTTTCTTTACCTTTTCTGGTCTTTTCCCTTTTTTTCTTTTCTTTTCTTTTTTGTTTTTTATTCAAATGGGTCATGAATGCATCAGCCAGTCTCTGTGGGGCAACAATGTCTTAGAACCACTTTATCATAATACTTTAACATAATTGAAGGATTTATGAATCATTGACCTCTATGAAAAAATTCTACTGGACCATAAAATTTACAAGCTCACACACAGGTAGATTCGACCTTGGGACCTTGGAGTTATCAGGCCACTTGGAGAATAGCTTTAATCCCCTCTCAACAGGCAATTAGTAAACAAAAGGAAAAGGCTTTATCTTCCCATTATCCACTCCCAAGGAAAAGTAAATAGCCAGAAGTTTAATTTTATCTCCACTCCCCCGCCCCCATCTTGGACTGCTCTGGCAACCCACAAACTTCAATGACAGGCCCCCCCATCACAGCCCTAGTGTTTAGCTTCTGATGGGCCCTCACCACTGGGGATCACAGTGATATAGCATCAACCCTCCCAGTGAGACCTGCACTGCAGTCTGCCTCCTCCCAGTGCCCCCTTGGTCCATTTGTACAGATCATGGGAGACAAAAGTAACTAAAAGAACTGAAACAGCTACAGCAATCTTTTCACAATTTTTTTAAGAAGTTCCATTTGGGTCTGCAAGGAAACCTGTAATAGCTTGGGACCCGCCACAGCACCCAACCTTTTACAACTCAACTTCCAGCACTGGGGAAACAGCAAGGACTAGGGGCCCAAGAGCACAGTAGCACTGGCACAAACTGCGCCAAGGCCAATCTCCCCATCACTTTCCCATGAGACTCAAGCATAGGACTCACCCTCCACGTCATTCGTAGACTCCCAGGTCCGCCAGGCCTCAGCCTGGAGTCTCAAGTCTTTTCCAGGCTCTACTGTTGGGTAGAGACCCTGGGCAAAAATCATTCACAGCCTTAGACGTGCGCATGTGTGCGCGCGCGCGCACACACACACACAGTAGGAAACATCACAGTGCCTCTCCCCTTACTCTCATACTCATAGGTTCATGGCTCTCAAATACACATTCACATACACACATACGTTAGGAGGCATCACAGTGCCTCCCCCTTCTTGTGTTCCCCTCCCGGTTTCAGTGATGCATTATAGACAAGGGATAGGGTTGCCATCTTGGAAGGAAGCAATTTGATACCCATCTAGCCTTGTCCTGAAGGAACTTCAGCAGCACTTGGCCATAGCGGGTTCAGCTTGTGACTTTCATAGTATTCCAATTGATCCATGAGACCTTATGGCACTTGCCACAGTACCACAGAATAAGCCCACTTAAATCCTGTGGTCTTAGTGGGGATCTTAAAGATGCCCAGCCTTATGACTATAAACTCAACTCAGACTGAGTTGCCTATTCACTTACACATTCACACAGAGGTTAAATTACAGTTCCCTCCCCCATTATGAGAATTCACTTGCTATCTGCTATGTAAATGCCTCTTAATGGCCCCCTGTTGCTTTCCCCCCAAAGCCTTAACCCTCAGCTCCAAACACACATGGAGCAACCCTTTCAGCTTCTAATACACATGGAGCCCCCTGTCCGCTACCATTCCAAACCCCATACACATATGGGGTCTACTCAGAATGGTCCTAGAGCTGATTAGGCTCTACCTCAGTTTGCTTTCTGGTCCTGTCAGGACCTACTTCGGCCATTTGCCTGGTAGCTCTGTCCATCTTCTCTTCCAAGTCTGGTCAGGAGCTAGGTGCCATGAGAGGGCAGAGCTCCGGATTTGAGTTTGGACCCTGTAAACCATCGGGGGAAGCACTTTCCAAATCGCTCAGAGACTCCAGCCACCACAGCTGCTTGGCTGCCTGTGCCAGTGGCTCAAAGGGCCAGGAATTTGCATGCAAGACTCTTGTGACTCAGTTTCCCAGCTGACACACCAGCTATGTTATAGAAATCAATTGGCCAATGAGAATAATCAGGCAAAATCCAGTAGAGGGAGGGAGAGAACCTCTATTCATGCATGGACCTCTGCTGGCTGATGCCAAAACCAAAAGAGATGCACTGAACTCAGGCTGTGCTAGATTTATATACTTTTTACATTTCTTTGTCTGAATTCTCCCATCCTTGGAGAGGGGAGGGATTTGCACCCATGAGTGTAAGGTTCTGTCAAATAAGATTAGGTACAGGCAGTTGTCTTCTGAGATAAGGTAGTTAGTTATATAGTGTCCAAAAGGGTCAGGCTCAGAGTCGCAGAATTCTTGTTAGCGACCATCAGAGGAATCTTCCCTGCCACAGTTTCAGAGGGAAGTGCAACATCTGTTACTTCACTGAAAGCCCTAGGAGCATTTACATTTCTTATAAATACATTGGTTATATTCCATTTAAGCTAATATAAGCTACAAACATTAGATATATGGTATTCCTTCAATAAGAGAAGATATGACCTCAACAGCAGACTGTTCTTTATTGGAGAGCAAGTGAACAGCAAAGGACAGCCAGCTGTATTTATTGGGTTTGAGGCTGCCATGTCCAGAAACATCTGAGCTGGGTATTTAAAGGGAAAGGACAAACAGGGGAGATGATAGGGGAAGAGAGAGGGCAAAAAGGTGCAACAGGGACATTTCATTTGTTGACTTGTTTTCCCAGGTAGGACTTTTAGGATTTGACTACTTCTTTGATGACAGCAGGTTTGCATGGCTCCTGCACCTGCAGGTGACCTTATATGCTTGTGTTTTAAGAAGTTATTTACAACCCAAAAGAACTTCCTCTGGGCTAAAACCTGCTCCAGGGCCAGCATGTCTCAGTAATTTCTGTGACTCTGATGACTGCTGGGCCCCAAGACTTGCTGTTATTAACCCTTACAATCCGAATTGTACTTCTACTTACATTTTTACACTGTCTTATTCTTATTTTTTTTAACGGAAATTTCTCCTAGAATGTCTTAGTGCTGTCACCCATACACTTCCAGAGATGAAATAAAAACAATCCTGCTCCTTCAGTCATTTGGACTTCATCCCCTCTCAGCAGGAAGTAGTAAAATCATGAGAATTCCTCTTGTGTTTCCTACCCCTATCCTATAAGAGTGTGTAATGGAGTTAGCGTTTCAGAAATTCAGTATACTACTGGCAAATGCTAAGATGTCTGTCCAGAGACTCCCCACCTGCTATTTCAATAATCCATGGGAGCCAGTTACGTGGCTGGCTATCTCAGAAGAAAGGAGTTCAAAGAAGTTTGCTTCCTTCACACTTGCTAATGCTTATCCCATCACCCTGGTTTTGTCTGTTTGATGTTCTCAAGGCTATATCTGTATTGGCATCTCTTTCCATATTTGGAGGAAATTTTCTTTTATGATTTGTTGAAAATACCCACTATGCCTTTGGAGTGAAATTCTTCTTCTTCCACTGTACCCTAAATTCTTATGTTTGATCTCTTTATAGTGTCCTGAATATCATTAAATTCCCTTTCATACCTTCCTATTAGTTTGTCTTTCTCTTTGATGGACTATATTAGATCTGCCACTTGGTCTTCTAGTTTAGATATTTTGTGCTCTTCTTCATCCATTCATTGGTGAGAGTTCTACAGAGGTTTTTATTTGACTTATTGTATTTTTCATGTCTAGTATTTTTGATTGGCTTTCTTCAGTATTTCTATTTCCTTACTTATGTCTTGTATTGACATCCTTATTACATTAAGTTGTTTTTCTGTGTTCTCCATCAGGAGTTTGTTTTCTTCTTTGATTCCTTTGATTTATTCTTTTATTTCTTTGAATATAGTTGCATCAGACAGCTTCAGGTTCACTGAGATGAAATTCCAGGCACAGTTATGGAGGAAGGGATTTATTGAAGCTTACAGATCCAGGGAAAGTTCCATAATGGCAGAAGAAACTGGCCTGCCTTCACAGGCCCAAGCAGAGAGAGAGAGAGCAGTACAAGCCTAAAGGTCAAAAGCCAGAGCACACTTCAGGAACTCCAGCTAGGCACACTTTGCATATCTTTAGATTGTAATCTGAAATCCACCACCACACCTTAAGATCCACCCAGTGACCTTGCCTCCAGCCAGGTGGCTAGAGATGCAAACTACAAATAAGCAACTGAATATATTGGGGGCCATCTATTCTATTCAAACCATCACAATAGTTAACATCATTCTTTTGAAATCTTTGTCCAGGATTTCATCTAAATCAATCCCTCTGGGGGTCATTTCTGATTAATTTATAATTTTGGTGGAATTATATTGTCTTGATTTTTCTGTTTCTCGTATTATAATGTAGAGGATTTTTGCACTGGGTTAATTTGGTGCTTGGGTTTTCTAATAATCTGCAGTATTCTTAGATGTGTAAATCTGATGTTATATATTTTCAGGGTATGAACTTAAGGTTACAGATGTGGCTTTTGTATTTACTCTCAGAGTAACAGCAGAAGTGAGCCTAGGTGTTGAGTTTGCCTGCTATGCAAGTATTCTAGTAGGCTGAGTGGAGCAAAATACAGGAAAATTCTAAAACTCATCTGAGCAATATACACACTCAATAAGTACTAGCAGAGTATTTATATAAGAGTGGGTACTAAAACAGACAGATTATCTGACAAAGTCAAAATCCCTAAGGGTGTGTGTTGGCCCACACCCTTAATCCTGTCAACTGGGAGGCTGAGATTTCTGGTCTTTAAAGGGTTTCAGGTTTGCCTGGGGCCAAGTAACACCCTGCCCCCAAGAATGACAGAAGACAAAGGCCCTATAAATCAGGAAGCAACAAAAGACAACCCCCAAATATAGCTTATTTAAGAATGACAAAGCCAGTCATCAATCAAATCTAACACATAACCTGCTCAGACATGGAAGGTACAATTAGCACTTCCAATGCAGGCCTATATACCAGGTTTGGGGGCAGGTATTTACCCAGTGTAAGTAGGTCATTAACTTCTCAGGATGGCTGCCATCTCACTTATGCTGTGTGCCCAGTTAGCTCTCTCTTTACTTTGCTGTGGGCTCTGCTAGGCTGGCTGGGTTGGTATATCCTCTGTTCTGATCTGCTGTTCTAGATGCCTTGTGGGTGATTTCCCTTTCCCAATTCTCCAGTGTTTTCTAGTGCTGGCGGATGGGGGAGGGAAGGCTGTGGAGAGTGCCTGAAGTAGTACTGGAGCAGTGTAGCTGGTTCCCATGGTTCTCTTCCTCTGGAGCCATTAAGCTGGTCCCTGCTGTCTTCTCCTCGGTATTTTTTACTTTGTGAGGAGGCTGGTGTTAGTGGAGAGTCCCTTCACCTGGGTTCTGCTCCGGCAGCTCATGTATGGCAGCGCCCAGTGTAGCTCTTCCCAGAGACTGCGACTGGGACTGGTAACATGGAAGGAGCTGCTTCTAGCTGCTTCTGTGGTTGCTAGAAGTTCTGGGTCTCTCCTACTTCTCTGTTATGGTTAATTCCTTACACACCTTCACATTTTGGTAGAAGAGTGCATTGTGGTAGTTTCTGCTTATTTCTCCTCCTAAGCTGCTTTGGTATCGATACTACACTGCCATCTAAATTTTATATATTTTTATAAGAAATCCCCATCTGTCTTTGAGGAAACTCACAACAATTTGGGCCCTGCCCATTATCGTCCTGGAGCCAATACCCTGAGATTTCTCCCCCTCCCTGACATCTGGACCCACCTCCAGCTCTTCAAGACAATGAAGCCAAAGGATCAGACACATCAGGGATAGGAGGGTGGGCTCTAGGTCCTTGAGCAACTGGGTCCCAGGTGACCACCAACTGACAGAAGGAGGTGCAGGGAGAACAAAACAGCAGTTATAGCTCTGGCTAGGTCTCCAGAGAGATCTCAACAGGTTCGTAATCTAGTCTTTCTCTTCCTGATCCCAAAGAGCTGCTCTAAGGCAGGACAAGTAAGAGAAAGATGAGTTCTTTGGGTTCTGGCATCCATACTTGTGGTCCGCTTTGCCAGTTCCCTTCTATCAGTTTGTAAAGAGCAAGGGATGAAAAAAAAAATCTTTGAAACAGATAATGTATCTTTTGGAACCAAAAGCCATGTAAAGAGAAAGACTGGAATTCCTGGCATTAGCAGAGAACCACAAGTATTTTCAGTACAAGAAGCCCCCTCCCCTTGGATTTGACCCAAGCACTCCACCCCACAAAAGCTTATAAGTCTTAGCATAAACCAAGCTATGGAGTGAACATCCTAGCTTGCCTAGTTTACTTGTCCCATTGTTCAGCATCTCATTCTCTATTATCAGCTTCCCCCCTCCCTGCAGCTGTGTAGAACATTCCTTGGTTCTTTCATTAGGCTTCTTGGCTCTATGAGGAGAGGTAGGCATGCAGTCCTTCTCTTGCATCCCCCACCTGAAATCCTTCCCTTTGACCTTTGTAGTCTGTCATAGTCAGCTTCATAGTCATATTCAGCTTTGCTGGGATGAAATTCCAAACAAGGCACAGTTTATGTGAGGAAGGGATTTACGGAGGCTTACAGATCCAGGGGAAGTTCCATAGTGGTGGAAGAAGCTGCCCCCTTCACAGATCCAAGCAGAGAGAAATACCACCAGCAGCACCATAAGCAAGCAAACTCCAGGAACCCCGGGCAATACTCAAGCACTCTGCATACCTTTAGGCTGAAATCAGATCCGCCCCTAGTAACACCTTAGGGCTGGACCCCAGGATCTGCCTACAGTAACACCTTCCCCAAACAGGTGGCTGGAGATCCAAGTTAAAAAAATTTTTTTAAAGAGATATGAAGATTTTTTTTTTATTTGTTTATTTGACAGCGACAGAGAGAGAAAGAGGTGTGCCAGGGCCTCCAGCCACTGCAAACGAACTCCAGACACATGCGCCCCCTTGTACATCTGGCTAACATGGGTCCTGGGGAATCAAGCCTCGAACTGGGGTCCTTAGGCTTCACAGGCAAGTGCTTATCCGCTGAGCCATCTCTCCATCCCCAAGTTACAATTTTTAATAAATTCCTGAATCTATTGGGGGATGTCCATTCAAACTACCACATAGAGAGTTCGCAGCACACTGAAGGAGGGGAGTTAGAGGCTCTTTATGTTCCCCTTGATGTAGTTTTAAAAACAAAACCACACCAAATCATGACTAACACAATTGGTGGGGAAGAGAATCCATGTGAACGTTGATATATTGTCCCTGACTTACCTCTGGTTAATGCTATTAGTTCTGCCAATTGTATGTTGGTACAGATGGGAAAGGGGCCAGATTCAAGCACCTAATATTCAGTTACCATGGTCCTTCATATCTCATTTTGGACAAATGAGCTCCCATCTGTGTACAGCTCTAGGTCACGGTGTTCTAATGGCGGGTCTCTAAGTTTGAGTCTAGCTGCCTAAAGTTCCATCAGGATCTCTTCATATGAGTGAAAGGGCTCTTCTTCCTACAAGTATGTAGCTGGGTTAATATTTGGATATACTCTTCAGATGGTGCCAGGTCCTTCCATGAGCAGAACTTGGTGCTTTATTAGGTGGTTGTCTGATAGCCATAGATGTCCTAATGGCATCAGAGCTATAGTAGCAGTAGGAATTTTAGTGCCTCAGGCATGAAATCTTTTCCTGGGTTGATGATCCCTTATGGTGCTTAAGCCCCCTGATTTTGGAGGTATCTTAAATTGTAAAAAGCAAGACAGTATACAGCTTGGGTTTTGCAGGATACAGAGGAATTGCTACTTCATTAATCAGTTGGATATCTTGGACCAATCTCAACTCATTCAGCCCCTTCCTAACTCTCAAGATTAGTGTATTGTAAAGACTGGATTCCTCTTTCAGGGGTCCCTCCCTTGTCTCTTTAACTCTTGGATAATTGAAATTAACCTTCTCTTACTTCTAGTCTTACTTCTAGTCTTAGTATCTCCAGTTGGGAAAGTGAGAAGGATCTTTAAGGTGAATTTTAACTGAGGAGGCTCCTCTCTATTCTTTCTTCATCTGTCCAGACAGTGGAGTCTATCTCATTCTCTGACAGGGCCAGGTAGCAATCTCCTCCCAGCAGAATGAGAGAAATGGTGTTTACCTTGGATATGAGTTCCTGACTCAGCACAGATATTAGGGTCTCAGACACTATGGTAAAGGGATACTAGAAGTGGAGATTTCCCCATGAACAGGCAAGTACTTGGGTAAAATAATGCCCAAGGGATTGGCCTGATATACCCCAAACTGTAAGTTTCTTCTGGGATTTGGGTCCAGGGAGAAGGGACAATGCCTAAAAGTAAGTTCCTATGTCAAGTAAGAAGCTTATAGAGAGCCATACCACATGAGAGTTACCAAGGGCTCCTCAAGTTGGAACAAGAGTAATAGGAGCCTGAAGGGGAGGCCCTAGGACCCATCATTGTTCTTGGACTAGTGACTGCCTTGATCTCTTGGGGTTCTGAGAACATCTAGCCTTCCAGTGATCTCCTTGACAGATAGGACAGGGACTTGGTTGGGGCCTAGAGAAGTCCTCCTTTGGTACTCCCTCTGGGAGCACTCTTTCTTAAAGTGGTCCCACTGGCCACAGAGGAAACAAGCTCCATTCATTGCCTTTGTGCTGGGTCTGGACTCTAGCTCTCATGACAAGTAGTATTTCTTTGTGATACCTAACCTTCTTATTTTCCATTTATACATTCCAGTTATAATACTCCAGTGGCAATTTGGACCATCTGGTCTAGAAACTTGCCTGCTTTGACATGAGTTTTTGCAGTTTTCCAAGAATATCTGGAGCTGATAGGGATAAAAATTTATCATTAAGTATGATTTCTTCTAAGGATCATAACTCAATATTTGTATACTTTCTTATTGCCCCCATAATCCTTTGAAGAAAAGCTACAGGAGGTTTTTTTTTTTTTTTTCTTCCTGGCAGACCAAGGCTAGCTGAGCATAATTAAGATCTTTGAGATTCCAGACTTCTGGTTAAGATGGCGGGGTAGGTATCATGCTAAAGCAGCCTAGAGAGGAAAAAGCCAAAAAAAAAAAAAAAAAAAAACCCAGCAAAATACACATTTTTACTAAAATGTGAGGTGTATAGTAAATTGAAATGGCAGTGGAGAAGTAGGAGAGATCCAGAGCATCCAGAGCCCACACAGGCCAGCAGAAGTGGCTCTGGCAGGTTCGTGCACAGGATTGCAGTGGGGGCAGCGCACCAGCCAGCTGCCAGGCTTGGCTTGAGCTGCAGGAAAAGCCAGGTGAGAGGATTTTACACTCACACTGGAGCTCTATGCATACTCAAGAAATGTGAAGGGAGAATGGCAGTGAACAATGGAGGAGCAGATCACAATGTAGAAGAACATGTGGAACAGTGAGAGAACTAGAGCAGTATAGGTAGCCTCCCCTCCCCCACCACCAGTGCCCAGCTCCAGCGAACAGAGCAGCAGTCCAGGGACCTTGCCACACCTACTTGGACCAACAGTGGGACCCAAGCAGGAACAGAGACCAAAATCATCCCAAAAGGTAACTGGGATTACACCAGGTCAGTACCTGCCTAATAAACCTGGTATGTAGGCCTGAACCAGAAGTGCTGATGGCACCTTCCATATCAGGATAAATTATATGGTAAATCTGATGGATGGTCAGATTTGCCATTCTTAAATAAGCTGTATTTTGGGCTTGTGATTTGTTGCTTCTTGATTTATAGTGGCTTTGTTTCCTCTTCTATTATACATTATAGAAGGGCCTCACCTGGTCACAAGCTGACTTGGAACCCTCTACAGATGAGAAATCTTAACCTCCTGGTTGTCAGGATTAAGGGAGTGGGTGAGGCACCACACAGCCTAAGGGACAGATAGAGGATCTGGTTGTCATAATACGTACTCTTGGATAAATACTCTGTGCTGTTTTTCATTGAAAGTGTATATTGTTTAGTTAAATTTTAGAAACTATCTGTATTTGGTTCCACTCAGCCTACTTGAATACTCTCATAGCAGGCAAACCCAAAATCTAGAGTCACTTTTGTAGATACTCTGAGAGTTTTGAGAGCCACACCTAGCACCTTAAGCTCCTACGCTGAAGATATATAACAGCAGATTGATTGATACATCTCATAATACCCAGCTAACTAGAAAATCCAATCATTAAATAATCTAGGATGCAAATATATATACATTATAACACAAGAAACACCAAAAATCAAGACAATATAAATCCACCAAAAAGTATTAATGCATCATAAATGACCTGCAGTGAGAATGAGTTAGAGGAAATGCCTGAGAAAGATTTCAAAAGAATGATTATAAATATGTTCAAAGAACTCAAAGAAGAAATCAAAGGAAGCAAAGAAGACACAGGATGCCAATTTAATGAAATAAATAGGTCAATACTAGACATAAATAAGGAAATAGAAATAATAAAGAAAAATCAGTCAGAATTACTAGCAATAAAGAACACAGTTAATGACATAAAAAACTCTGTAGGAAATCTCACCAGTAGAATGGATGAAGGAGAAGACAGAATATCTAAGCTAGAAGACCAGGTGGCAGATCTAATACAGTCCAACAAAGAGAAAGACAAACTAATAGAAAAGTATGAGTGGGAATTTCAAGATATTTGGGACACTATGAAAAGATCAAACATAAGAATTCAGGGCATAGTAGAAGGAGAAGAATTTTACTCCAAAGGCATAGTAGGCATCTTCAACAAAATCATAGAAGAAATCTTCCCCCAAACTGGGAAAGAGGTGCCAATGCAGATACAGGAATCCTTTAGAATACCAGCCAGACAAAACCTGGAAAGAACCTCTCCTCACCATATTATAATCAAACTACCAAACACACAAACCAAACAAAAAATTTTGAAAGCAGTCAGAGAGAAAAATCAAGTTACCTACAAAGGCAAGCCTATCAGGATTACAGCAGATTACTCAACACAAACTTTAAAAGCCAGAAGGGCTTGGAGTGATGTATTCCAAGTTCTGAATGACAACAACTGTCAACCAAGGTTACTTTATCCTGCAAAGCTACCCATTCAAATAGACAGAGAAATAAGGATATTCCATGACAAAACAAGCTAAAGGAGTATTTGAAGATAAAACTAGCTTCATAGAAACTACTTTAAAGAATCCTCCATGCTAAAGAAAAAGAAAGAAAAGCACACATAAAAGGAACCGGGAAACAACAAACAATACTCAAATACTAGTTAACACAAGAGAGCAAAGGTAAAACCGGAAGAACTACAAAAAAATGGCAAAAATGAATACATACCTTTCAATAATATCTCTTAATATCAACAGCCTCAATACATCAACCAAAAGACATAGGTGTGCAGACTGGGTTAAAAAGCAGGATGCTTCTATTTGTTGCCTCCAAGAAACCCACCTTTTTACAAAGGATGGGCACTATCTTAGGGTGAAAGGTTGGAAAATGGTGTGTCAAGCAAATGGACCTAGAAAACAAACAGGGGTTGCTATCCTAATGTCTGACAAGGTAGACTTCAGTCCAACATTAGTTAGGAAAGATAAGGAAGGCCACTTTATATTGATTAAAGGCACCCCCCAACAGGAGGACATTACAATCCTAAACATATATGCACCTAACATGGGGCCCCCAAATTCATCAAACAAACACTATTAGAACTAAGGTCACAGATAACACCAAACACAGTGGTAGTGGGTGACTTCAACACCCCACTCTCCTCAATTGACAGGTCATCCTGGGAAAAAATAAACAGAGAGGCATCTGTACTAAATGAGGTCATAGAAGGAATGGACCTAACAGATATATAGAGGACATTTCATCCAAATGCTGCACAATATACATTCTTTTCAGAAGTACATGGAACATTCTCTAAAATACACCAAATATTAGGACACAAAGCAAATCTTAACAAATATAGGAAAATTGAAATAATTCCTTTCACTCTATCTGACCACAATGGAATCAAACTACAAATCAATAGAAAGAAAGGCTATAGAGCATACACAAAATCATGGAAATTAAACAACACACTACTGAATGATGAATGGGTCAATGAAGAAATCAAGAAGGAAATCAAAAAAATTATAGAATCAAATGATAATGAGGACACAACATACCAAAATCTCTGGGACACAATGAAGGCAGTCCTAAGAGGTAAATTTATAGCTTTAAGTGCCGATATTAAGAAATTAGAAAGGTCACAAGTAAAAGACCTAATGTTTCACCTTAAAGCCTTGGACAAAGAAGAACAAGGCAAACTAAAAATCAGAGATGGGAAGAAATAATAAAGATTAGGGCAGAAATTAATGAAATAGAAACCAATAAAACAATCCAAAGAATCAATGAAACAAAGACTTGGTTCTTTGAAAGGATAAACAAGAATAATAAATCCTTAGCAAATCTGACCAAAAGAAAGAGAGAAGAGACACAAATTAATAAAATTAGAGATGAAAATGGTAACATTACAACAGATGCCAGAGAAATTCAAAAAATCATAGGGACATACTATAAAAACATATACTCCACAAAGTATGAAAATCTGAAAGAAATGGATGATTTCCTTGATTTTTATGACCTACCTAAATTAAATCAAGATGAGATAAATCACTTATATAGACCTATAACAAGCATGGAGATCCAAGCAGTTATCAAAAATCTCCCAATTAGAAAAAGCTCAGGCCCAAATGGATTCACTGCTGAATTTTACCAGACCTTCAGGGAAGAACTAACACCATTGCTTCTTAAGCTTTTCCATAAAATAGAGAAAGAAGGAATCCTACCAAATTCCTTCTATGAAGCCAGTATCACCCTGATACCAAAACCAGGCAAAGATAGAACAAAAAAAGAAACTTACAGACCAATTTCCCTCATGAACATAGATGCAAAAATTCTCAACAAAATATTGGCAAACAGAATACAAGAATATATCAGAAAGATCATTCACCCGGACCAAGTAGGCTTCATACCAGAGATGCAGGGATGGTTGAACATATGCAAATCGATAAATGTAATACATTATATAAATGGACTGAAGGACAAAAATCACATGATCATTTCATTAGACAGAAAGAAAGCATTTGACCAAATCAAACATCCCTTCATGATAAAAGTCCTACAGAGGCTGGGAATAGAAGGAACATATCTCAATATAATAAAGGCTAATTATGACAAGCCTACCGCCAACATATTACTAAATGGGGAAAACCTTGAAGCTTTTCCACTAAAATCAGGAACAAGACAAGGGTGTCCACTGTACCCACTTTTATTTAATATAGTACTGGAAGTCTTAGCCATAGCAATAAGGCAAGAGACACACATAAAAGGGATAAAAATTGGAAAGGAAGAGATCAAGTTATCATTATTTGCAGATGACATGATTCTACATATAAAGGACCCTAAAGACTCTATTAGAAAACTGTTACAGCTGACAAACACCTACAGCCATGTAGCAGGATACAAAATAAATACTCAGGAATCAGTAGCCTTCCTAGATGCTAACAACAAACACACAGAGGATGAAATCAGAGAATCACTCCCATTCACAATTGCATCAAAGAAAATAAAGGACCTTGGAGTAAGCCTAATCAAGGAAGTAAAGGATCTCTACAATGAAAACTATAAAACACTCAAGCGAGAAATTGCAGAGGACACTAGGAAATAGAAAAACATTCCTTGTTCCTGGATTGGAAGAATCAATATTGTGAAAATGGCAATCTTACCAAAAGCAATCTATACATTTAATGCAATCCCCATCAAAATTTCAATGGCATTCTTCATGGAAATAGAAAAAACAATCAAAAATTCATTTGGAATCACAAAAAAACCTCGAATATCTAAAATAATGCTGAGCAACAACAATAAGGCTGGTGGTATCACCATACCTGATTTTAACCAATACTACAGAGTCATAGTAACAAAAACAGCATGGTACTGGCACAAAAGCAGACTTGTAGATCAATGAAACAGAATAGAGGACCAAGATGTAAGTCCAAGTAGCTATAGCCACCTGATATTCGATAAAATTGCCAAAAATACCTATTGGAGAAAAGGCAACCTCTTCAGCAAATGGTGCTGGGAAAACTGGATATGTATCTGTACAAAGATGAAAATAGATTCTTCTCTCTCTCCATGCACAAGAATTAAGTACAAATGGATTAAATACCTTAACATCACACCTGAAACTCTGAAACTGCTAGAGAAAAAAAGCAGGGGAAACCTTTCAACATATTGGTCTTGGCAAAGAATTTCTGAATATAACCCCAGTTGCTCAGGCAATAAAACCACAGATTAACCACTGGAACCTCATGAAATTACAAAGATTTTGTACTGCAAAGGACACTGTGAATAAAGCAAAGAGGCAACCTACAGAATGGGAAAAAAAATCTTTGCCAGCTATATTTCTGATAGAGGATTAATATCTAGGATATATAAAGAACTCAAAAAGTTAAATAATAAGGAATCAAACAAGCCAATTAAAAATGGGCTATGGAGGTAAATAGAGAGTTCTCAAAAGAAGAAATATGGATGGCGTATAAGCATCTAAAACAATGTTCTACATCCCTAGTCGTCAGGGAAATGCAGATTAAAATTACATTGAGATTCCATCTCACTCCTGTCAGATTGGCTACCATCATGAAAACAAATGATCATAAATGCTGGCAGGGATGTGGAAAAAGAGGAACCCTTCTACACTGTTGGTGGGAATGCAATCTGGTCCATCCATTGTGGAAATCAGTGTGGAGGTTCCTAAAACAGCTAAAGATTGATCTACCATATGACCCAGCTATAGCACTACTAGGCATATATCCTAAAGACTCATCTCATTTCCTTAGAAGTATGTGCTCAACCATGTTTATTGCTGCTCAATTCATAGTAGCTGGGAAATGGAACCAGCCTAGATGTCCCTCAACTGATGAGTGGATAATGAAGATATGGCACATTAATACAATGGAGTTCTACTCAGCGGTAAAGAAAAATGAAGTAATGAAATTTGCAGGAAAATGGATGGATCTGGAAAGGATTATACTAAGTGAGGTAACTCAGGCCCAGAAAGCCAAGCACCGCATGTTTTCTCTCATATGTGGATCCTAGCTACAGACGATTGGGCTTCTGTGTAAGAGGGAAAGAAATCAGTAGCAGAGGCCAGTAAGCTAAAAAAGAGATATAAAGGGAAGAGAAAGGAAGGGAGGAGGGTACTTAATAGGTTGGTACTGTATATATGTAAGTAGAAGAATAGATTAATGGGGGTGAAAAGGCCCAAGTGAGGTCAGGGGAAGAGATTCAGTAAAGGAAAGGTGGAGGGCGGGCTAATCAAAATCTAAGAGGATATAAATAAATCATATGGAATCCTCCAGTTTTGGACAATGGAACACTCAGGAGCCATATATCATTGCTAGAAAATTTTCAGTGCCAGGGATGGGATACCTTCCAGTGAATTGTTGGTTCCCTGATGCCCCTAAAACATTATAGGCCATTGCCAAGGCCCTTGGTTTCCCACCAGGAAGAGATGGTAAGACCCTATTGCTGAAGACTCCACATACTTGGGCTGTAAGGCCACTGAGAAATCCTGCTGGAACTGAGCTGATAATTTCCTCCATATAGACCAGCTGACAGAAAGCTGGAAGAAGCCATTCTCCCTGAAGCTCAATGGGAGAAAGAGATACCACCAGTGAAGATACTCAACAGTGGACACTGCAAGCCTTATAATTGGCCAGCCAGGCCAAATGAAACATCGGGTGCAATACTGGCACTTCTATCATGGTGGAAACCAACTGCCCTCCAATTGGACTGGAGGCCGGCTCCATGGGAGGGAATACATCCCTGTTACTGAAAACTTAAAACAGGGGTAGTCATGAGCCCTAGGGGTGTAACATCTGCTGATGTTTGGATAAATGTATATACTATGTTTATCAAACTGTCCAGTAAGCACTTTTCTTAATATTCATGCCCTTATATAAATGCTACTCTCACTTTGGGTAGAGAATCTTCTCTTTTCAGATGGCAGTGACCTTGGGACGACTTAGAAGGTATCACAGTGCTGGAAAGAAGTGACTGGAGTACTGAGTAATATCTTGATCACACCTTCCAAGGCTCAGGGTCTAATGTGGAAGAGGTGGTGGAAAGAATGTAAGAGCCAAAGGAAGGGTAGGACTCCTTACAACGTGCTCCCTCCAGACATAAAATGGCCTGGATATCCATGACCTCATAGTGTCTGACACTACCTACACAAGACCATCATAAGAGGAGGAAAAGATCAGGACATCAAAATAAAAGAGAGACTGATTGAGATGGGAGGGAATATGATGGAGAATGGAATTTCAAAGGGGACAGTGGGAGCGAGGGTATTACCATGGGATATTTTTTATAATCATGGAAAATGTTAATAAAAAATAAGAGAGAAAAAAGATCTTTGAGGTTCTTAGTCTTTTGGTATATAATATAGAAAATTATTTCTTTCTAAATTACCTAACTCATCCCCCATGTTCCACTTTGTTTTGTAAAAACATTGCTTGGGATCCTGTAGTATATTATGTTTCATCCTAGGGGAGTCATTGTGAGATTGGTGGTAATAATTTCCCATCTCTACTGCTCAGTCTGTTATTCTATATAATTGATTAAAGGTCTGGATGGACTGATCTGGTTTATCAGGATAGCTCCCTAGGTCTCATTTAATTTTTTTGAGTTCAGACAAAGTGTTGTAGTCAGGTCCGTGTTGCTTACAGAAATCACTCGACCAAGAGCATCTTGTGGGAGAAAAGGTTTATCTTGGCTTACAGAATTGAGGAGAAGCTCCATGATAGCAGAGGAAAATGATGGCATGAGCAGAGGGTGGACATCACCTCCTGGTCAACATCAGTTGGACAACAGGAACAGGAGACTGTGCCAAACACTGGCAAGGGGAAAGTGACTATAATAGCCATAAGTCCACCCCTAACAATACACCACCCCAGGAGGCATTAATTCCCAAATCTCCATCAGCTGGGAACCTAGCATTCAGAACACCTAAGTTTATGGGGGACATCTGAATCAAACCACCACACAAAGCAACAGGCTTGTGGACAAAACTGGGTCCTAAGTGTATGCCAGGTATTGTCTGGATGGGAAATAAGCCATACATTTCTAGGTAGAGGTGAGACCTCTCTATTTTTATCTCCCTGTCCCTTAGGGCCTTTTAGGTCTTCTGAAGGACAGGTTTTCAGACAAGGAGCTCACCTTAAGACTAGGGTAAAGTTTATCCAGGGCTTAAGGGGCAGTCACCTGAGTCTTGGTGGAGGGATTTTCTTTGTTCTTCCTAGTGAGTAGGATCTGTGCATAAAAATAGCTAGGGTGTCTGGGTCCATGTTACACGCTTTGGCCAGCTCAAGGTGGTGTCTAAGATAGAAAATGAGTTGTATATAGGGGAATTCTGTCCATTTACCTTATTTACAGATTTTTACTTACTTTTATTTACTAGGTCATGTTATTTACTAGTTGGAGAATGGCCTTATAATTTAGGCTCCCTTGATGGGGCCAAAATTCCCCACCCTGCAAGGGGTGCAAAGGTCAGACCTCATTACAAAAAAAAAAAAAAAAAATAGTGACTTCCACTTAAGGGTTCCAAGATATAGGTTATAACTTTTTTTTTTCAGAAGACAGTCAAGTGGAGACACTTTTAGATCTTGGATATTGATGAACCCATCTGTAGGAGAGGAAAAGAGGAAAAATAGAGATTTAGGGTGATTTGCAACAACGTGCTAGGGATCCAGGAAAGTACTTGAACCTCAAACCCTAGGTTTGTTTGTAATTTTAATGAAAGATTTGAATTAAAAAAAAAGATTGAGAAGGATAATTATTAAAATACTATATTAATTGAGGGAAGTACAGTCAAGGAAAGGCACCCCCATGGCTAGAGATCCCACGAGAAGAGCCTATAAAAACCATGGAAAGAAAAGAGAGAAAAAAAAATTCAAGGAGCTCCTGTTATGTGGGAGCTAGAGGGATAAAGAACCCATGTGAAGTGTAAGAGTTAGGGGGCTCTCCTGGCTGGGCCTAGCCAGCCCTGGCCCACCCAAGGAAAAAACTCATCCTCAGCTGGACGTCCCCACGTGGTCAGGGATCCTGTCCTCCCCTTGAAAAGGTATTTATAACCTTATAGTGGTGGGCTGTCTTCCAGCTCAGGTGAACCAGAGAGACAGCTGATTGGTTAGGATTGGGGGATGTCTCAGGAAGAAGGCAGCCCTGACATCAAGCCCAACCACAATGTTTAAATCCTATGAAAGACCACCCTCCCAGGAGGGGTCCTGGTTGTGGTAAGACAGGTCTAGGGAACTAGGCAAGAGATAAGAAGTTGGATCATCTTTCATTTCTAGCAAGTGTAGACTTTCCTACCTTGTTTTCAGATTGAGGATGTGGCAAATGTGTTACTTAAATGGGTTAAATGGGTCCATACCTTCATTTGGAATTTGTTCCTGCATCTTTCCATTAGGAAACTCTCTCTTTCCCATGATTCCATACAGAGTGTATATCTAGTACATATTTTTTGTACCACATAGCTCTTGTTGCGAGTTGTCCTGTGAATTGTAGGATGTTTAACTGGAGCTCTAGCCTCTACCTACTACATGCCGGGAACAGCCCCTTCTCCAGTTGTAACTACTGACATAACTTCAGATACTACCAGATAACCCCAAGGAGACAAAAATCACACCATCTGAGGTAGATCTGAGGTAGATTATTCCTACCCAAAGTTCCAAAGTTAGGCACATAATGCAGACCTGGCCTTGCTGTTTGGTTCATTTGGAGGCTTGTAACAATATAGGAATAAAGCAGAGCTATTGAATGGACTTTTGAAGGAGTTTTTTAGAGCAGATCTTTGTACTGGAATGCTAAGCTAAAGTGCTGTGGGTTTGGCACTGTCAGAAAATATTTTGCCAGTTTAGAGGGGATTTTCCAGAGAATGAAGCTAGCAAGGAAAAGTAGAATGGCAGATAGGGCAGATTTTTGGGGTCATAATATCAATTTTTAATTCATGTTTTGACAGGTGCCAATTACATGCTTTTTCCTTTCTGTGTTGTGATAAACTCTGTGTTTGGCTTAAGCCAGTAAGATGGAAATGGATTGCTTGCAGCTGAATGGGTTCTGGCTTGAGGAGGTTTATAGAATGAAAGAGGGAGCCACTGCCTGTCCTCAAAGAAATACAATAGGATGAGAATAGAACAGTATAGTTTTAGGGGTGAGGGAACTGAATTTGTACATTAGCTAAAATGACCAAATGATGGGATCCAGAATGAATAACCATTAAATCATGAACGTTAAAGGTCCTAGGACTATGTATATTACTAGGCAAAATCATATAAAGCAAGTTTTTTTTGTTTTTAAAAATAGTTTAATTGAATAGTGAATGTACACCTGACTAAATGGCACTTTACATGTAAGCAACTAAAGTTTATGAGAAAACTATTAATGAAATATCCAAAACTTAAAATGTATATCAAATCCTCCAAATTAAATTTAATTGCTATATGCTCCAAAATTGTGTGCAAATTGAAAGTACTGCATAATTGTGGAAGGGCATAGAATATACAGTATTATGAGAAAAACCTCAAACCAAATGCTTAACTAACTCAGAAAAAGACAATATTAAGATAAAGCCAATGTCACCAGTAAGAGATGCCCATTACAACCACAGGAAATACTTCGGATCTGGTTTAATGAAAACCCCACTATTACTCAGAGCATATGGTGACAGTAAAGATGCAGCTCACAAATAAAAGATAGGACTGCACACAAAGATAGCTTTTCTGAGAGCCTTCTTGAAGAAGCAGACACTTTCAGAGTCATTTGTTTTTCATAGCTATAGGCTCCCTTCAGTCAGATCACAAGTGAGGCATCAGAAAGTCCTTGTACCACTTTGGCCATGATCCTGGGCTCCTGTCTTTATCATCTAGCATACTTTTCTCTCTTCTGCTTGAAAACAAGTACTTATAAGAAGTAGTAGTTGATAAACTCATTCACTGATGTTGCATCCATAATCCAACTTGCAGATGTTTAAATGGCTTCTTTCCAGTCAATTTTCAGTTTTCTTCCAAAGCATGAAACACTAAAATAAGTAGTGACATGAATATCAGTCTAAATAACATTAGAGAACATAGTTACAACTGTCTTAAAGCTTATTATATGATGTTACTATTAGGAAGAGCTTCATGTAATATTATCTGGAACAAATAACATAAATATAATATGACAAATATAAAACACTTAGAATCAATATTCAATCAACAACAAATAGGTAAGTTCCCAGAGGGTCAAGGCTAAGGTAACTTTAGAATGTATAGAAAAAAGCAGTTTGAAGTAACATTAAATTCCTAACTTTTGAATAAAATTAGCCTCAGTTTTCCAACTGGAAAATTAATTATTTTTTTGTTGTATCTGAGAATAATAGCTATGTTTCAAAGAGATAGTGAAGTCTGAGTGAAATAAGGCATCAGAGTCCTTCAGTATAATGTCTGGGCAGAGTTAACATTTGAATATTCACTCTATTTTCTTCTAGAACCTCAGGCAGACATGTGTTGTTTGCCTGTCTTCACTGCCTATCATTCCAGTTCACAATCACTATCATTGTTGTTTCTTTTGTCCTTAATCTCTAGTATCTTCCCAAGTCTTGTTCTCAGGCACCAGTTTGTAATCTCTTCACTGGAAGCAACAACATTAGAGGAAAACTTCCACATGTGCACTTATCACACCTTCCCTTCCATCTTCTCTGCTGCTGTATGTCTTCTGTGATTAAGACCTCCCTTCTCTATGGGATGCTCCAGCAATACTTCCCTCACTCCCAGCATCACTCTCTTTTCTTTAAAATATTTATTTAGGGGTGGAGAGATGGCATAGTGATTAGTTTGTTTGCAGTGGCTAGAGACTCTGCCACGACCATTCTCTCTCTCTCTCAAATAAATAATTAATTTTTCTTAACTTGGCATCAGCAAGTTTCTGTGTCAGTTTATAAAAAGTAAAATATTTATTTATTTATTTGACAGTGGCCTCCTGCCACTGCAAACAAACTCCAAACACATGTGCCATTTTGTGCATCAGGCTTTATGTGGGTACTGTCAGACTTTGCAAGCAAGTGCCTTTAACCACTGAGCAATCTCCTCAGCCCCTTAGCTCTTCTCTACATTTTGACTGGCTTGTTCCCATCAGCATAAATACAACTTATCCATTTTCTCAAAAACATTCTCCTTGACTTCCTCTTACTCCTGATTCTCACTTTTGCTATCCCTGGTTATCTGGTCCTTTTTTTGTGGAAAAACTCCTAGAAATAGCTGTCTATAGTTGGTACTGCCATTTCTTTCTTTGCATTTTCTTTTAAGTTCAATCCAGCTTCTTTTGTTTTTCTATCAAAACTATTCTTGTCAAGTTCACCAACAAATTTTGTGTTACTAAATCCAGTGTCAGCTTTCATTATTCATTTTTTTAAGCTGTTGATAGCAACTTGACAAAGTTGTTCACTTCCTGTTCCCTAAAGTCTGCACCTGACTTCTAACATACCACACTCCTGGGGTCTTTTCCTGGATCAGAAGCTCCCTCTTTTACGTCTCCTTCTCACGCACAGTTCCTGATATTGGAGTGCCTAAGACTCAGTATTTGAACCTTTTCTGATTCCTAGACTCTTTTTTGTATATGTCCACACACTTACAAGGCCAAATTTGTATATCCAGCCCCAGCTGTTGATTGAGACACAGATTATGTCAGCTGCCTTCTTGATACTTGTACTTGGATATCTATTAGATATTTCACACTTAATAACTCCAAAACAGAACTGATTTTTCTCCCTAGTCTCCTTCATATTCTCAATGTTTTTAGAGGTAGCATTTTCTTCCAGTTACTTAGGCCAAAAAATCCTGGCAACACTATTAATGTCCTTCTTTATTCTTTATATTATGATACAAACTGTCACCCAATCCTGTTGTTTCTGCCTTAAAAACATACAAAAACATACAAAAACATACAAAAACATATAAAAACATCTCTTTAGCTTTTTTCACTCATAGTTTCTTGCCTGGAGGATTATAAAAGCTGCCTCACTGATTCCTTGCCTTCCATCTTGACTTCCTATTATCTCTTGTTAAAAAGGCAGTTGTTGGGCTGGAGAGATGGCTCAGTGATTAAAGCACTTGCTTGAAAAGCCAAATGACCTGAGTTTAATTCCCTAGTTCCCATGTAAAGCCAGATGCACAAAGTGGCACATATGTCTGGAGTTCCTTTGCAGTGGCTGGAAGCCTGGGCAACCCATTCTCTCTGTTTCTCTTCTCTCTCTGCTTGCAAATAAATAATTCTTCTTTAAAAGGGGGATGGGGAAGGCAGTTGTGGTGAATTTGTTGCTTCTCTGCTTAAAATTCTACTGCTTCCCATCTCAGAATAAAAACTTATTACAGTAACCTGTCTTAGTGTATCAGGTCATTCTTGCTCCTGCTCATCTCTTTGATAACATTTTTCCTATTCTTGCCTTTGATTACCTCACTCTAGGGCACACTGGCTACCTTGCTGTACCACCACAGCTGACCACTTAGCCTTTATACATGCTATTGTTTCTTCCTCCTGGAGTGCCCTTCCTCCATGTAGACACATGGCTCCCTCTTCCTTCCCATCTTTGCACAAATGGCATTTTCCTGGTGAGGACTTCCCATATAACCATCCTATTCTGTCTGTCTCCTTTGCCTGTTTTTTCCTCTCCAACAATACTAATAGTAATAATTCTTCCTTTTCTTATTCCTCCTCTTCCTGCTGCCCCTTCCTCTCTGTCTGATTATTTTTTTTTTGAAACAGAATCTCATAAAGCCCAGGCTGGCCTCAAATGTACTATATAGCCAAGGCTGGTCTTGAACTCCTGATTCTCTTGCCTCCTACCATCTGAGTGCTAGGATAATAGGCAGCTGCTATGTCTGGATTTATTTCATTCTATTTATTTATTTATTTATTTTGTGTGTGTGGTTTCTCAAGGTAGGGTCTCACGGTAGCTCAGGCTGGCCTGGAATTCACTATGTAGTCTCAAACTCATGACGATCCTCCTACCTCTGCCTCCTGAGTGCTGGGATTAAAGGCATGCATCACCACACCCAGCTGGCTTTATTTCATTCTCAATCATTTTGATATATTCTTTTTTTTTTTTTTTTTTGGTAGGGTCTCACTCTAGCCCAGGCTGACCTGTAATTCTCTACGTAATCTCAGGCTGGCCACAATCCCACAGTGATCTTCCTACCTCTGCTTCCCTAGTGCTGGTATTAAAGGCATGAACCTGGCCTTTAAAAGGCACACACATATGGGTATGCAGGGTCTCTAACCACTGCAAATAAACTTCAGATGCATGCACTACCATGTACATCTGGCTTATGTAGGTTCTGGGGAATCAAACCTGGGTACTTAGGCTTTGCACGCAAATGTCTTAACTGCTAAGCCATCTCTCCAGCCCTTGATTTATTCTTAATGTTTTTGATATTATTATTTATTTGTTTGTGTGTGTGTGTGTGTGTGTGTGTGTGTGCGTGTATATGCACCAAGGTCTCTTGTCACTGCAAACAAATACCAGATTCTTACATCACTGATTTTGCATTGGCATGAAGTGGGTGCTGAGGAATTGAACCCAGGCCAGCAGGCTTTTTAAGCAAGCACTATATATATGTTATGTTTTTGGCTTTTTGAGGTAGGGTCTCACTCTAGTCCAGGCTGAACTAGAATTCACTATGTAGTCTGAGGCTGGCCTCAAACTCACAGTGATCTTCCTGCCTCTGCCTCCTGAGCATTGGGACTAAAGCTGTGTGCCTAAAGGTGTGTGCCAACAAGCCTGGCTAAAGCAAGTACCTTTAACCACTGAGCAATCTACCCTGCCTCCTGGCAACTTAATAAGTTTTATTCTTTTCTATCATTTTTTCTCTTTATTTATTGAGTGAGACCTATAAAGAGAAAGAGGCAAACAAGGAGAGAGAGAGAATGGGCATGCCAGGGCCTCTACCCACTACAAATGAACTCTGGATGCAAGCACTATCTTGTGCATCTGGCTTAAGTGGGTACTGGGGAATAGAACCTGGGTTATTAGGCTTCTCATGAAGCAAGTGCTTTAACCACTAAGTCATTTCTCCAGTCTCTATTTTTTTTTTTTTTTTGAGGTAGGGTCTTACTCTAGCCCAGGCTGACCTGGATTTCATTATGTAGTCTCAGGCCAGCGCTGATCTCACAGGGATCCTCCTACCTCTGATTCTCTGGGATTAAAGGTATGTGCTACCACACCTGGCTAATTTTTATTCTTAACCATATTTGTTAAGTATTTGTTTAATGGACAAATAGATTTAGAAAACTAGGCCCATTATTTGGTGATATGAAGTGGGTAAGGTAATGATATAGCATATGGCTAGTATAGACTGAGACAGAAACATGAACACCCTGGACTATAATTATTGATAAAAAAAACATTGAAGGAAATTTTGACCATAATTTAGTAAAAAATTTCAGTTTCATCTGATACCGATTTGTCTTCTGATCAACTTGCTAGGCTGTATGGATCTACAGAATATACTTCTTGAGCTTCTAAATGAAGAGTTCTTTCTTTAGGCCTTGTGTTTGTATAATAATTGCTAAAAGGAAGAAATAAGACAAAGTCAAACTTTTATTCATTGAGTGTGATTATTGTAAAGGTATATCATCTGTCTGTTTTTCATCATTCCTAGCATGTGATAAATACTCTTTTTAGGTAGCTTCATCTTACTATCTTAAATATTAAGCACTATACCACTATGTTTTAGATGAGTACATAAAAATGAATAACAGCTAGTTTAGCAACTGTCCAAGTCAAAAGCTGACTTTAGAAAAATTTTTAATTACTCTTATTTACAAAATAATATTGAAGGTAGTTCAAATGTCAATCAACTATTAGAAAATAAAGAAGTAAGTTAAAAATGGAAATAAAACAATTGATACTTAGAAACTTATTTTAATATATGTGTTTTATTTATATGAATTGAGGTAGTTGAATATAGTGCCTCATGATCTAACATGTTAATAAATTATAATAAGCAGATTGGAGCATTACAAGTTATTTATAGATATTCTAAAAATTTGCAAAGTTCCCTACACATGCAGTGTTCTGATAGCAAACTTAGAAACCTCATTTTCTATTTATTTCATTTTTAAATTTCTCTTGGCTAAAATTATCCTCTAACTTCCTGTGAGGAAAACCATGCAAATGACCACTCAATTTTTGTCTTTGAGATGTCTTTTCCTCTCCAGCAGTCTTTAAACTTCTGTTTCCTAGTTTTCCCCTCACGTCTGTTGCTTCTTCACCTGCCATTAAGAATCACATCCTTTGGAGGCCTGCTTTTACCTTTTCTGTTCTTTGTGGTGTCAAGTGTTCTAATATGGCATCTACGTGAGTTCAGGCCCCTCTGTCAAGCCTGACATCACAAATGTCTCAAAATACAAGTCATAATGCAGGTCACCATGTGTCCCCAAGCCTGCCCTCTCCTCTCAGAGAGTCACTGTGTCACCTTCCCAGGAACTGTTCTGAGTATCCTTTCTTCCCATGTCCAGCAAATAAGTTAGGGAAATCCTGTCCTCTTCATAGCAAAGGCACTTTTTACCAATGTTCCAGCTTATTTATACTTGCCCTGACTTCTGAGCACCGTTGCCTATGAGCTTCCAAGAAACTAGTGCCAAGCTTGTCACACTTTGGAAGGCTTCTCATGGTCCAGCTCCACATGACCGTTCTAAATTCCCTCTAAGTCTGCTGAGTGACATGTTAGTTTCATGAATATTGAAAAGATTTTCTTGAAAAAAAATTTATAAACCAATTCATTTGGAAAACAAGTAAAAATTCAAAATAGGCTTTTAAATTGCCTTTTTACTTTATTCTCATAGTAATTATGAATCAAGATAAACAAAATTCATAGTCTGCAATATTTCCTAATAATTTAGGTATAGAACCCTATGGAAATTTATAGATATGAGGGTCTATGGTACCCCCTCTGGTATGTGCTACTGTCTAAGAGCATGTCAATTATAGAATGTAACCAGACCTGTCACACTAGGATTCAATGATAGCATCATTACATGAGGGCAGTGTAGCCCTTCATGCTTGTTGCCTGGATTAGACATATAAACTGAGGTCAGATGGCACAGGTGGCACAGAAAATGCAGACACAAATGGCTTGACATGCTAAAGTAACTTTGCTGGAATTCTTTTTTGCTGAAATTTTTATGAGATGTTTGGGGTAGCATGACTTGGACTTCTCCAAGTCAGTTACCTGAGGCTTCACAAATCCTTACTTGGTTATTTTCTCTGACACTAACATGTATGAAGATCCAAGAACCTATATACATAGGCCATTTCACAGCTGACACCCAAAGGCATGCTTTTACATTAAAGGTATCCTTTGCATATACCTATTTTCTGTAGTTTCCATAGCATTCATGTGTCATGGGCTTCTTGATGTCTGTACCTAAACCTTTCCATCTTCCCCTTCATCAGCCATTACTGTTGACCAGTCACATCCAGCTGGTTTTGTACTTCTCATAGTAAACGATGGGAGGCCAAGCATCAGGACCATGGCTCTACCTGCTCTTCATGCCTGCTATGCCTCCCTCTCCTGTCTCTACTATGTTTAGGCTTATCTGAACTAGCTCTTCTGGTATTAAACTTTTTCTGATTAAGACTCTTATCTGTTTTGTGTACCCACAAAATATCACTATTATAACGTTCTAGTACTTTTTGAGGTATAAGCTTGCCCTTTTCTACCAGACTATGACCTCAGTGTTAGAGCCTGCCAAGAGTTTTGTATACCCTTTTAGTTCTTACATAAAATTTAAATGTCACAGGACACTTTATTTCACTGATGATACTGAAGTTCTTATAATTTGTACTTCTGTGATTACTTGAAGATAGGCCAAAATCTGCTATGCATGCTGGTCATATGTATTTGGACTTACCGCTCTCTGTCTTTTAATATCATGTACAAACTGATAACAACCAAGAAGACAAGAAGTGCTGAACCTGCAAAGATACCTAGAGAGGAGAAACTGAATATTATATGCCAGAAAAACATGGCTGTATTCCTATGAACTGATTCTGGGTACCACTCCTAACAGTGGAGTATTTCTTATGCAAATTTTATCAACCATAAGCACTAAATTATTGAGTAATTATAATTGAGCTTAAGGTTTTTCTTATGGGCTCCAGCCCATGTTTTGTTTGAAGCACTAAAGCACAGTACTTCAGCCAATTTTTCACTGAGTTTTTCTCTTCTTCCGTTTTACTGGTAATGATCTTGTCATTGGAGTGAGATCAGGAGCCCAGGACAGTGGGATCCATGGCTTTGCATAATGGCATTTGACTCTCAGCTATGAAATGTCTTTTGCTACAGCAGAATCAAACAGCTTATTTCAGAAGTACTAAATACCAAGAGCAAATGAAATAAGACTTTTTATTTAAAAACCAGGAATAGGAGGGAATGGGAGAGAGGAGAGTCAATCAAAATTAAAGATGTTGTGAATAAGCCATACAGAAACCTACTGCTTTTCTAGATAAATAATGTATATGTTTAAAAAACAGGGACAGTTGGAGCAAAGGTACCCTGTGGGAGTGGATAAAGCTATGCCCAGAAGCCATAGATTTTTACAAGAAATTTTTTGTGTCAGGGGTGGGATACCTTCCAGTGAGTTGTTGGTCATGGAGGCCTCTGATGCCCCCCAAACATTACAGGCTATTGCCAAGGCTCTTGTTTGCCCATAAGAACTTGATGGTAAGACCCTGTTGTTAAAGATACCATATGAAGGTCACTATGAAATCAAGCTGGAGCTGAGCTAGAAGCCTCCTCCCTGTTGACTAGCTATCATGATACTGGAAAGATCTATGCAGCCTATTGGTGGAAAAAAGTCCTAAACAGACACAGTGAACAGTGGATACTGTAAGTTTTATACTGTCCAACCAGACAAAATATGTCAATTTGTGCAATGGTAGCATGCCTGTTATGGAGGAAACCAACTGTTCTCCTATTGGACTTGAGGCCCATTCTATAGGAGGGGATCCACACCTAGTATTGAAAACCTAATCAAAAGCTTATGGCTGGAGGGGTCATAATCTTGGGGAAAATTCCTATTGTTGTCTGACTAAATGGATATATTATGCCTACCAAACTTCCCTGTAAATACTTACATTTATGCCTATATGTTAGTGCTACTCTTACGTTTGGCTAGAGAAACTTCTTTTTTCAGATGGCAGTCACCTCTGGGGAGATTCAAAGTTCATGAAAGTGAAAAGAAGTGGCAGTGGAGTATTTGGCAGTAAGTACGACATCTCTATCACATTCTCCAAGGCTCAGGGACCATCATGGAAGAAGTGGCAGAAAGAATGTAAGAGCCAAAAGAAGAGGAGAAGTGTTTTACAATACTGTCTTTCAGCTACAAAGTGGCCTTGGCTGTCATGACCTGACAGTGGTTGATGCTACCTACATAAGACCTGCATAATAAAAAGGGGAAATGTTGAGATCTAAATAGAAGACAGACTAGTTGGAAAGAAGAATGGATTCAGTATAAGGGAGATTCACATTGGGGAAAAGGGAGAATGGTGGGAGGGGATTATGATCATGGTATATTGTTTATATGTATGGAGGTTACCAATAAAAAGTTTAAAAAGTACAAAAAAAGGAAATTTAAACCAGGAATAAATGGCTCCAGCTCTAACCCAAAGGGACATTTTATAATGTGACATGAACATTAAAATATATTTAAACATCAAAGAAGGTCAGATCCAATGTAAAGTACACAATTGTATATATATTTAAAACACTAAGAAGAGCCTAGGCTAGAACAAGACCCTGCCTTGAAAAAGAAAGTGTTGTAAGATCTTTTATTCAAGTAGTTAAGAAAACTTACCACAAACAAGAGGAATAGATGAGCCTATAGGGGATAAAAATTCATGAAAATATCAGTCTAGCAGTACAGATCAGTGTAGCCCAAGGCCTATCACTTCCATGTCTGCTAATGATGTACTGATCCCCAAGTCATATTCACTCTTTAATTCTATTCAAAAGTCATCAGATTTTCCCCACTTTAATTAGGTAGGTTGTAGTGAGAAAGGGAGTTCATTGACACTGAACTTTATATCAGTGTTTTGTTTTTTTTTTCAGGTCCAATGCAGATATTAACTGTTAGAGCAGGACAGTTACTCTGTTCTCTGGGTGTTTGTCTGCACAACAGCTCCTTTTTAAAATGGAAGTCTGTTCTACATTGTTTTCTTTTAGTATTCCCCTCTTTTTTCTCTACTTTTTCTAATGCCCTCCATTATTAGAAAGCTGTGCTTTTTCTTGAATAGATTGCTGCCTTCCAGTTCATCTGTTATTGTACTACTGGTCACTGTGTCAGAGCTCACATTAGGAGACATCCTTTTCTCCTCCCTCCACAGGCCAGACACAAACAGCAGTGAGGCCCTTGTACTTACGGAATTTGCAGACAGCAAGGGGAGGATCCCATTGGTGGTTGCCCTGGCACTGGCTCTGGGAGCTGCCCTCCAAGACGTATCCATTCTCACATTCCAAATTGATAGTAGCTCCATACCGATACATCCTGCCAGGCTCCGGCCCCTTCTGGATTCCAATTACATCCCCAGGAAAGCTACAGTTGACCTCTGCAATTCAAAGAACCTAACTGATAGAGTCATATTTTGTTCTTTTACCAGGAAAGTAGAAACTACCATTAGTAGAGAACTCACAAACCCAACTTACTCCCTCATCAGTAAGCATATCTTCCTTGAAAAGTATAGGATAATATCCTAGGCATCATCTTTCTCAAAACTGTTTGATACTTTAAGACAGGCTGTTTTCTCTATTTTTACTTCTATGTCTAAGCTAACTGTATATGCATAATTCTAATGGCTTCTTCGAGAAATAGTGAGGGCTGAATGAGTAATATTAAATAGAATAGATTTTTTATTGATATATTAAATGCATTTAATTAAATGATTCAACTAATGAATTTCTTTGGTAATCTTTAAGATGAGAATACCTCACTGAACATATTTATTTGTGACAAATTGCTTCACTAGGAAGAACAGAATTAGAAAAAGTACCTTTACAATAAGGGGCAGGTTGGCTCCAGGTTCCTTCATATGTGCACAGAAGAAGTGCCTCTCCTTCCAGAAAGTATCCTTGGTAACAGCTGTACAAGACGGACATTCCAGGGGAAAACTGAGCTATCTTCCCACCAGTATGATTCCCATTGGGGATGGTGGATGGAGAATGACACCCTAAGAAAGCTGGAGAGCAACAGGAAAAGACCTTTAATTTATCAAAGATGAATACTTAAGACCATCTCTAGGTGGCAGCAATACAGAAAGGCAATGGGAAACAGGTTTACTGATCAGTGAGCAGGGACACTCATTCCAACCACTCCAAGCAATGCTTTATCATATGACCAAAGCAAAAGGGTAACAAGGATGATATGGAAGTGTCAGGGGCTATCATCCACAACTGTAATCTATCAACCCACAACATTCTCTTCTTTTCCTTTTCAGTCTGTAGTCTAAGTATCAACACATTTAAACTCCCACGAAGTAAGAAGCAAAGCCATTAGATGTGACAGTTCAGAGAGCCTTAACCCCAAAGGACAGTTCTTATAAATCTCACTGCAGATTCATTGGTAATCTTGGACTGGGGAGGTGGCTTTTACTTAAAGGAGACCACTGTGCTGACAAGTGAGAATAACTCTGGGAAGCTGAGTTCAGTAAGATTGCAACTGGTAACTTCTGCTGCGGATATCACTAGTAGAAACAAAGCTGCCAAGTACTAGCTTAGGAGTACAAGATAGTGTGTTTGAAGACCAGCTTCACTCTCCAGAACACCCAATATTCTCCTCTGGCTAGCACAATAGCTTTAAATATGAAAATTTTGCCAGGCATGGTGGTGCATGCCCTTTTAGCAGCACTTGGGAGGCAGAGGTAGGAGGATTGCCGTGAGTTCAAGGCCACCCTGAGACTACACAGTGAATTCCAGGTCAGCCTGGGCTAGAGTGAGACTCTACCTCAAAAAAACAAAAGCAAAAAAGTTATATGAAAATTTCAAACAGTATTACTGCAAAGATTTCTCAAAAAGTAGATATATTTTTCCTAAATTCCTAAGAATAATATATTAGAGAGCCATCCATCTATAAATTAATCATGGTCCGCTCATGCACTAAGATACAATGCACATAAGACATTAAACATAATGCAAGTACATATTCAAAATCCTTCTTTATTTTGTAAAATGTCCCATAGTTTATTCATGATAAGGTCTTACCCTTTCTGATACAAGTTGGTATACTTGGTATCCATGTGTTATTGGTATGGCACCTTATCAAATTACTTCCATTCATGATGAAGCCAGGACTGCAGGCAACATGCACTGTGTCATTATGTGAATATGTAGAATGAGTTTTATTTAGCTTGAATCCATGTTTGACTTTTGGATCAGGGCACTTTACAGGAGAAAGTGGTAAGCACTGGGGAGGAGGTCTACTCCATGATCCACGGCCTTCAGAATCATATCTGCACTGCAAGCTTTTCTCTCCCAGAAGATAGAATCCCTGATCACATTCATATGAAACTTCGCTTCCATACAGGAAGTGCTCTGCCTTCATGCCTGTGTGCCTCCCATTGTCCATTGTTGGTGGAGGTAAACAGTGAATAACTGAAGAAGAGATTTACATAATATAACTGCAGGTGGCACAACAGAATGAAGAGCAGTATTATTATAGAACTGTCTTATACTTCACAGAACTAGAAAATTGTTCAAGCTTTGGAACCTGGGTCTTGTTTTTTGTTAACTATGAAATGTTATGATTATATGAGGAATAGTATTCTAAAAACATTTAGGGGGCTGGAGAGATGGCTTAGTGGTTAAGGTGCTTGCCTGCAAAGCCTAAGAACTCATGTTTGAATCTTCAGATCCCACATAAGCCAGATGCACAGTGACACAAGCTTGCAAAGTCACACATGTACACAAAAGAGTACACGTCTGGAGTTCATTCACAGTGGCTGAAGGCCCTGTGTGTCCATTCTCCCTCTCTCTCTGACTCTTTCTCTCTCAAAATAAATAAAAAAAGAGATAATGTTTAGGGTCTCTTGGTGTCTTCTGTGTTTAAAAAATTAGGAAATCTAATGAAGTATTAAGAAATATAGCTATGTTCACATGTACTAGACATGTAGGCCACATTTTTGAATTTAGCAAAATTAGCCTATATATATATATATATATATATACATACTTATTCCTCCTTGATAGTTTCTCAACACCTGTATTAACCAAGCACTTAAAGATTTTTTCATATATCTTACATAAACTTAAGGAGAAGATTATACTATTACAGCAGTTAAAAACTAGCTCTTCAATTACTGATTTGCTCTAACTCCCTATATCCATAGCTGGATTCCCCACTCTACCTCAAATTTACCTTTACAAACTGGAGTCTTTTGGAACCAAACACTATTCTCAGCATCTTGACACTTTTCATAAGTATGTCCAGTTAACTGATGCCTAGAAAAAGATATTATAATGCATTTCTTTTTCTCAACTTCTGCAACTTACACTCTAGATACAGAGATACTTCTAAACAAGAGATTTGGCAGACAGAAGCTAAAATTCTTCGTCCTCCAAGTCAGAAAGCTATTTTATATTTAAGAGGCCCTAACAGCAAAGCCTTGTCAAGAAAGAATGGAGGGGTCAGAGTTGCAAACTAGACCATTCTAACCTGCTTTCTGTGGGTAGAACATTGAGGAACTTCCAAAGGATTTACTAAGACAAACTGTGGGTAGTTAATGCACAATGCAAAGTGGTCATCCTTTTCAGAATGGGCCATTTCATACTTACCCATCTTGACAGGACCTATTCACTAGTTGCACATGAGAATCATCAGGAAGCTCTTGAAATTCTGTCACGGGCTCACATCCTTCTGAAGGGACAAAGTTGGAATTGCTTACAGATGCTTCATGCCCTAAAGAAGGATGGCTCAGAAACCTTTACATCAAAGGATAGGGTACCGCTGTTCTGAAGGCAGACAGTGGGTGGGACTTATTTCCTACAGCATGTAGCTAGGTCACAGGTTTAGTACAAAGTCATCCCAGAGACAGAGGACTTATTTCCACTTGAATGTCAACTATGCCCAGGATGAGCCTGGCAGTTTGCAGAGTGAACACCCCATGTAAACACCAATACAGAGTTTTCTACTGCAGAACTAAACTTACGCAGTCTACAGTCATACTACCCTGAAATGTGCCCAATCTTGTGTGAAGTTACACAACAGCTGATGACAACCTGAAATGTTGAGACCATGTTTTAGGTTACTCTCATTCATCAAGCAATGTTTTTTTTTTTTTTACTATTTTGAAGGAAAAAGACACCCTAAACCCACTTACTTATTCTTATTTATTCTCTCCTACTCAAAATGAGACTCCTGAAGAAAGACAAGGGGGCACAAATTACTCTCTTAATTCTTCCAGTCCATAATAGAATGTTCTAAAAGTGTTGAGTATGTTCTTCATGTAAGTTCTTGGATCAGGAATACACTCAGTGAATATGAGAGGAGGTGAAGTTCAATGGTGGAACATTTGCCTAACTGGTGCAAGGCCCTAGATTTGATCTCCAGCCCCTCAAAGGAAAAAAAATTCAAAAAGTATGTAAATACCTTTTTTAAAATTCCAAGTTTAGGTCTTTACCTTTTTCACAAACTGGTATTTCAGGATCCCAGGTGCCATCAGCTTTGCAACGAATCTTAGTACTGCCCTTTAAAATATATCCAGTATTACACCTGAATGTCACACTGTCATTGTAGAAATATGGGGTTACTTTGTCAGATAGCATGTATCCATTTGCAATGTGGACGTCTAAGCACTGGACATCAGGGAGGGAAAGTTTACAGAGAGGAGCAGGACCACTCCAGATGCCTCTCTCTTGACTGTCATGTGTACAGTGGATGGTGTGGTCCCCGATGAGGTTGAACTGCACTCCTTCCTCTGGCCCTGGATAGCATGTATATGTGACCACGGTTCCATATGGGACATCTTCTGAGGAACTACCTGTGTGTGTCCCATTGTGGATATTGGGTGGTGGTGGGCAGGTGATTTCTAGAGAGATGAAGAGATACTACTGAAGTTTGTCCCATTATCAGAAGTGTAACACTTATGACCATCCTGTTTTCTTGCAGGTATGGATGAGTTATAATGCAGTGAGTTATATCAAAGCTCATCATATATATAATTTAAACATTTTTCATTAAAAGTTAACATACTTATCAAAATCATGAGACCATAAGGCCCAATATTTACTTGCTAATGATTGGAATACAAGGTATAGGGGGAATAGAGTTTTGCTTTTTTGAGTTTTTGAGTCTTGTCTTTGTTCTATGACAGTTTGTGGTTAGTTAATACTTATTGCTGATCAAGTACCTACTTTATAGCAGGCATTTTGTCATTCAAAATGTAGGGATAGTACCATTCAGTCCCATAACACTGAAACCTCCAGTTTTATGACATCTTTATAGATGAGAGATTGGAGTTTCAGAGAAGTTGTAAAAGTTGCTAAAGGCTATACAGCTATTAGGCAGTAGGAATAGAATTCACATTCAGATTTGACATAAATCCCTTAATCTTTTCAATAGACCTCAGTGAATCCCAAAGTAGAGATTTTAGTTCCTCTAGTCATCACTGTCATTGTTCTTATAATTGCCAATCACAAAAGAACACCAGGAACAAGTACATTTAATTTAACTGATTGAGGTAGAAAGAGATAACAACAGAAAAAACATGGCAAAACTTCAACTCTGTTGACAAAGCTAATGTATCGATGTCCATAGCATAGCCTAAAGCAGAAAACTCCCAGAAAAATTCCTTGCTATTACATAATTTCTGATTCTTTGCCATTTTTTTTTTCTACTCACCTTTACAAAGGCGAATCTCTATAAACCAAGGAATTGTACCTTGACACAGCTGATAAGCACTATCGCTTAACCTGAACCTGGAGACAAAGGATTATATTATTTGGCCAGCCAGTTGGTTACCAGCAAGCTGAGCAAGAGCTACGAGCTCCAAAGCATACCACTTTCAGGACAAGAAATAATAGGAACAAAAATGTAGCCAGCTATAGTCCCATTCAGCCACTATATCATTTCCATGCATGGAAATATTGCACAATAAACATTCCATGAGCACATGACAGGGAAAGACCTTTAAGTTGAACTCTTATATATAGCTTGCAAGGGCATTAATCACACAGATTTCAGAGTTGGGGCAGGGGGCAAAAGAGAGCAATTAGAGGGGAAAGTGATCAAATTACGGTATGTTCACATATTAAAATTCTCACTAAAAAATAAAGACAGGCCTCATTCACGGAGAAACAATCTTCACTCACCCTTCATCACAAGAAGAGTTAGCAGCTGGTCTAATAAACTGTTCCTGAGGTCTCCTAAAGAGATGTGGTCCTATTGGTTTGCAATCTGCCACTAAGAGATGAGGAAAGAAATCAGCATAAGGCAATCTTAAACAAGCAAAATATCTACAATTGTAATTGGTACCTTTGCAATGAGGGACAGTGGGTGTCCACTTCCCTTCAGTAGTGCAATGTATGGTTTCTTTTCCCACAAGTACATAGCCAGGGTCACAGCTATATTTGATGGATGACCCAGGGTCAAAGTGGATCTTCTGTGTATCTTCTTTTTGCCCATTGAGGATTTTAGGAGGGGCCTGACATTCTGAAGCAAAGGCAAAAATTAAAAAAAATATTTAAAACTAAAACAAACAAACAAACAGAGGAAATTTATATTAATGCTATAATTCCTTTCTTATAGCTATGTGGCACAGAAGGTATTTTGCAGCACAGATTTGGGTAATTTTAGATTATTATTTCTCATTCTTATTTTCTTTTCTGTACTCAGGTTGCTACATATCTGTTTGTGTTTCTTTCTTTTTTGGGGGGGGGTTTGAGGTAGGGTCTCACTCTGGTCCAGGCTGACCTGGAATTAACTCTGTCATCTCAGGGTGGCCTTGAACTCATGGCGATCCTCCTACCTCTGCCTCCCGAGTGCTGGGATTAAAGGCGTGTGCCACCACACCCGGCTTTTTTGTGTTTCTTTCTTTAAGTACATGGCTAACTTCAAACTCACGACCCTCTCTCATCCACCTCCCTGGTGTTAATATTACAAATGTCTGTCACCATGTCTAACTCTTTCCTTTTAAAAGTAGTTTGAGGGCTGGAGAGATGGCTTAGTGGTTAAGTGCTTGCCTGTGAAGCCTAAGGACCCCGGTTCGAGGCTCAACTCCCCAGGACCCACGTTAGCCAGATGCACAAGGGAGCGCACACGTCTGGAGTTCGTTTGCAGTGGCTGGAGGCTCTGGCACACCCATTCTCTCTGTGTCTGTCTCTCTGCCTCTTTCTCACTCTGTCTGTTGCTCTCAAATAAATAAATAACAAAACAAAACAAAACAAAATTTAAAAAGAAGTAGTTTGATTTACTTATTTGAGAGACAAACAGACAGACAAGACAGAGAGTTAAAGGTACTCCAGAAGCACATGCCACATTGTGCATCTGGTACTGGAGGATTGAACCTGGGCGGGCAGGCTTTGTAAGCAACACCTTTAACCTATAAGCCATCTTCTCAGCTTGAGCTCTTCCCTTCTTAAAGAATATCTTGCGGGCTGGGGAGATGGCTCAATGGTTAAGGTGCTTGCCTACAAAGTCTAATGATCTGAGTTTTATTCCCCAGTACCCACATAAAGCTAGATGCATAGGGTGGCACATACATCTGGAGTTTATTTGCAATGACTGGAGGCCCTGGTATGCCCATTTTCTCTTCCTTTCTCTCTGCAAATAAATAACTAAATAAATAAATAAATAAATAAATATTTTTTAAAAAGAACCATCTTGGGTGATATACTCCCCAGGTGAGGGTTTAGTGATTGCTTTGTTAAGAATAACAAGTGTTTTGCATTTGTTTTTTCTATCTAAGGAAATGGACAAAATTGTCATCCCTAACGTATTTTCCTCAAGTATATGTTCATGAAGTGAAACAATGGTGAAGGTGGGGTTTCATACATGAGAGTTTAACTGAAAAGGCCCTTCTCCTAACTTTTCCAAATGATGTAGCAGAAGCTCCTTTCAATTGTTTGTTGTTGTTGTTTTTTTAAAAAAATTTCAATCCAGTATTTGGAGTTATAAGGAGACCCCATTCTATGTGTCTGGTATTGTTAAAATTCAGATTTAGCTGGGGGAAAAGAGCAAGGCAGGTATTAGGAAGGCTTTCCCATATGTAAATGTTTCCTGGCTCTAAGTAGTAAATGTTTGTAGCTTTGTGTTTTCTTTCATTGATACCTGCTTACTGTGAAGAAGATGCTACAATGAGCACAAACAAATCTCCCAGAAAAAGAATGAGGATTCACAGTATATGGTTGGAGAAAAAAGGAAGAAAAATAAATAAAAACTAAGTTGCACTTGACTATCTACTACTTAAACCAGTCACTGCCTCAGTGATTTTCTTTTGTTGTTGTGTTTCAGCAGATGCTCCTTTTGAACACCCACCCTTTTCACATACTGGTGCTGAGGGCTCCCATGTGCCTTGAGCATTGCATCGGATACTCCTGCTGCCCTTCAAGCTGAAGCCAGGCTCACAAGCAAATGCCACAGTGTCATTGTAGGAATACTGATCTTTCTGAACAGATAACATTTGCCCTCTTGGGATCTGGGGACGTGGGCACTGAACTGCAGATGTGGAAAGTTCACAGCGTGGAGCAGGGCCACTCCAGGTTCCAGTCTTCTGACTATTGATGGTACAGTAGATGGTCTTCTCCCCAATAAGAATGTAATTCACTCCTTTCTCTGGGCCTGGGTCACAAGTATATGTGACTGTGCTTCCATATGGAGCATTTGCTGAAGAATTGCCTGTGTGTCTTCCATTGAGAACAGAGGAAGGCGGTGGGCAGAGAATTTCTAGAGAAATTACAGAGAGATGAAAGTTCCCAGGCGCAGTGCAAACAAGAATGCTTCATTGCTGCTCGAAAACCCTCATGCTAGGGTCAATGACAGTGGTGTTTGAATCTGCAGTCAGTCAAGGCAGCTAGTACAACATAACCATGATTTTAAAACTTTGTTTCTGATTATTTCTCCTATGCTGATTCCTCACCTGCTATTACCAAATGTACATTTCCTTTACATACATGGCTTGGAGTACCCTTACCAAGAACATGTAGTTCTCAGAGTAGCAAAAGCCTAGGAGCTCCACTTGGCTTGAAGAAGAAAAGTAAAAAGGTAATTGAAGAGTGTTGTAGTGCAGACCAGACCCCTTAAGATTTGCTGTGAGGTGCATGCTAATGTATGAAGCACAGTTTGTAGGAAAGGTGAGGTTGCAATGTGTGGATCCCCATGGTTCCTTCCAAACACCTACCTTGACATACTGGTTTCTTGGTCCAAATAGCATTCTGTCCAGCAATTACACACTGACTGGAAGGTGGTCCTTGTAAGTGATAACTGGAGATGAAGGTATGTTATTCATAATTATTCATACTTGATGCTGAAGAATAGCACCCTCAACTTAAAACCCAAGACAAGTCTTCTTAACCTGGGCACCTACTCTTATTAGCACTCTACCACCCACTTCATGCCATGTTGTCCGTGAATCACATCCAGGTACACACAGGCTCCCTCTTCAGGGTTTGTGGTTCACACTGAACACATATAATCTGAGTGAATTAACTCTGACAGAATCTTCTGACACTTACCCTTCATTACAGAAGAAGTTTATAGTTGTACCAACCCGAAGACTTGGAGGCTTTTTTACCTGTCCATTAGGAAACTGTCCTGGAGGTTCACATTGGGCCTCTAGAAAAAACAGGCCAAAAATGAAAGGAAGAACTAAGAGAGAGAGAGTGAGAGAAAGAAAGAAAGAAAGAAAAAAAAAGAAAGGAAGGAAGGAAGGAAAGAAGGAAAATAAAAGAGAAGAAAGACAGGCAAATGTCAGGACAGCATAAAGTAGATCATAAATTTGAAATACCTTTGCATGTAGGAGTAACAGCACTCCAGTCTCCTGAAGATAAGCACTTAATAGTCTTTTGTCCATCAAGCAAGTAACCAGCTTTGCAGGTATATGTGACAGAGGACCCTGGAGCAAACTGGTCAACATTTTGCCCTGTGTGATGTCCATTATGGATCTTGGGAAGTGGTGGGCACTTCAGCGGGAAATCTATACACACACATTAAGGGGGAAAGCCATCAGTTGACACAACCTTCTCAGTCTAGATCCTGGCTTAGGACACAGATCCAAATAAATGGTATATGATCTGTGGTAACCAGCTATCATTAACTTTCAACTCATCTCTTAAAGGTCAAACAGATGTGGCTCAATTGGACCCATGTTATGCCAATATTATTGAATTATTTTTTAATTATATTATAGCAATTACTTTTGAGAATAATTTCTGTCAGGAGAGTTCATTTTCACCCATCTTTAAGCTTGTTCCCTGTTCCCAAAATAGCAAATTATTGTTTAGAGTGTTATCCTGCAAAACATTATTAATATGGTTTATTGGCATTTTATGTATAATGCATATGTAAACATACTATGTATATACCCCATAGATAGTCTTTTAACCTTGCTTCATTTACTTCATAACACAGTGTGTCTGTGATAGATTTCCACATCAATATATGTTGGTAACTCAACTCTTTATTAAGGCTTGTTTTTCTAAGCTTATTTTGAAATTATCTAGGAATAAATGTATGTTTGTGGTATTGGGGATTGAATTTAGGGCCTTTGCATATACAAGGCAGTCAGTCTACCACTGAACTACATTCCTTTTTTTTACTTTTTATTTTAAGACAAGGACTTGTTAAGTTGCTCATGCTAGTTTAGCCTAGGCAATCTTGAATTGTGATTTGCCTGCTTTAATCTCCAAAGTAGCTAGAATTATAGGCCCAGAGTGAATAATACCTTTAAACAATATAATAATTTTGAAGCTCTCTTATCTATTTAGAATTTATCAATATTGTTCTCTATAAAATAAACACCCAATTTATATACATTGTATTTAAGTGTTATATATTTATATATTATATACATATATACAATATATACATATATACAATATGTGTATATAATATATGTATATAATATATGTATATATTATATTATTATATATATTAATTATATGTAATTATATATACATGACATATATAATTATATATATGATATATATAATTATATATAATATAAAGATATATAATAATATACAATAATATATATATTATTATACATTATATATAACATATTATTACATATAATATATAATATATATTATATTATAATATATAATATATGTATATAACATGTATATGTTATATATACATATATATAATATATATTAAATATATATATTTAAATATTGACAATTTAATCATATTGTAGAATTGAAATTTGGATTTAGATTCCATTATCAATATAAGCCAAACCAGATGAGAAGGGAATGAAAATTTTAGTTATCCCTACTTTCAAAAGTCATTTTGAAAGGAGAAACCTTGGGTAAACAATGGATTACTTCTGAACATGTTTGTAGAAGCCACAGAAAGCAGAGTGTCACTTCAGCCAGACTATATTAACAGGTAAATTTCACATTTATTGGGTGTATTTTTGTTCCAAGACCTCACATGCCCAGATACACAGTTCAAAACCACCCAATTTCCCATAGCCCTAATTTTCTCCCCATTCTTGGGAAACTTTCCTCACTCAATATTTAGATGTAATCAAGTAAAAGTTCTCATAAATACTTCAATTTTTTTATCAACTGATTTTTTTAAGTGACAGTTATACTTCTCACAACTGAAAAAAAAAAAGGCAACCATAATTTTTCCCTTTGCTTTGTTTCCCCTAAGTACAGGCCCTGCTCCTTATTTATATATGCATGCATCTCTTTCCTTCAGGAGCATGCAAAAGTGGTTTGCCTAGAAACACAAGAGCCCTGCCCCTTGAGTAAGTTTATTTCCATACTCACCATTCTCGCAACTTGGCAGTGGTGTTGGGCCCCAAGTTTTATTTGCTTGACACCAGACAGTTTTGTTTCCTTTCATAGTGAAGTTTGCTTCACAGGTGAAAGTCACAGAATCACCATGTCTGAATGGTGATCTAGCTTCTCTATTTCTGAATGCCCTTGGTACTCTGGGCTCAGAGCAAATGGAATTTTTATTATAATATTCACATACAGGAGGAGCTTTATCCCAGATGCCATTCACATTGTCTTTACTTATGCAAAGAAAAACCTTCTCTCCAATGAGACGGAAGCCAGGTTTGCAAGTGTACCTTATAACAGTACCAGTAGGTATGGGAAGAGAATAATTAACATTCTGACCATTTTTGATAGGAGGAGGACGGTCACAAGAAATCCCTGAAAAGGAAGAAGGGACTAAGTAGGCATATTGATCATAACAATGAAAATATTCAAATTTAAATAAAACAACCAACTATAGATAACATTACATTTCCATGAACATACTTTGAATTTGTAATATTTATTCTTACTCATGGCCGTTGTTTATATCCAAGCTCATAGGTTTTTAATCTGTCTCTTGATTCTCAGCAAGCAAATCATATAAACATCTTCACTAAACATTAACAAAGAAGCGACATTTATCTAATAGTTCTATCTTATCAATGAACAAAAGGCCAACTTAGCACATGAAAATTATACATCAATGACATGCTAATTGCACATGTGGAGGCATCATGGACTCATACTCATTCTCTTTCTGTCTGACACTTTCTCTTTTTCCCTCTCTCAAATAAATAAATAAATAATATTTTTTAAAACTACTACTGCCATACAATGACTTTAGGCAAGTTGTACTCTCACTTAGTCTGTCTCCAAGTCTGTAATACAGTTCAAGTTTCATAAGGTGTGATGGCAATCTAGTGAGACAAACACATGTAAAAGGGGCAGGTACACTTTCTTTTCCAACCTGAACCCAGCAGAATGGCTCCTGCTAAGGAGAGTGGTGAGGAAAAGAAGGGCTGTTCTGCAATCAATGAGGTAGTAAAGCAAGATTACACCATCAACATTCACAAGCACATCCAATGGAGTGGGCTTCAGGAAGCAGGCCCCTCAGGCCCTCAAAGAGATCCTGAAGTTTTCTATGAAGGCGATGAGGACTCCAGATGTGCTCATTGATACTAGGCTCAATAACGCTGTCTGGGCCAAGGAAATGAGGAATGTGCCATATCTTACACATGTATGGTTGTCCAGTAATGAGGATGAAGATTCACCAAACAAGCTTTATACTTTGATGACCTATGTCCCTGTTACCACATTAAAAAATTACAGACTGTCAACATGGATGAGAACTAACTTCTTGAGTGTAAAAATAAAGTTATAAAAGTTTTCATGCAAAATTAGGGGGGGGGGGCGGTACAAGACCTGGAATCTACAAAATATTTAGTATCTGTTTCAGAAACGGAGCTGGGGTAGAAGCAGCTTGACCATATTATGTCCTGCCATCAAAGACGCTGAACTCCCACTACAGATCACTGGTGATCTCACAGTGCTGTACTCCTTCAAGAAAACCATAGAAGTAGTTTACATAATGCCTTCACATCCTAGTGCCATGAAGAACATTAGTTGTTAGTACCTACTTTGGTATATGCACATCTTTTAAAGGTAAGTTTCACCTCCACACTTTCCAGTTACTCTCTTTTTGGCTACAAGAGGAGCTCAGTATGGGAGTTGGTATACAAAGCAACTGGTGTTTCAGCACACCAGAGCTATGCTTGGTTTTAGTATAGGTAACCTTCTATAGCCCTTTGTTGTATGCATAGAACCACACCATAATATTCAATCAGTGAAAAAAATTAATACTTTTGACCTGCATTCAGAAACAGACAAAAGTGACTCACATATGTTCAAAATATATAGTTGGATGGCATGTTATTCTTTAAAAAAAATTAAGAATATTTTATTTGTATTTGAGAGAGAGGGAGAGGGAAAGAGAAAGAGAGAGAGAGAGAAAGAGAGAGAGAATGGGCACACTAGGGCTTCTAGCTGCTGCAAAAGAACTTCAGACACATGTGCCACCTTGTGTTTCTGGATTTTATGTGGGTTCTGGGGAACAGAACCTGGGTCCTTTGGCTTTGCAGGCAAATGCCTTAACTGCTAAGCCATATCTCCAGCCCAACATGTTATGTTTGATACATTTATGGAAATAGAACCAGAATTCATATTTGATTTATCTGTTTTCTACTCACGTTCACAGACAGGAAACTTATTATTCCAGATTACTGTCACTCCTTCTGGGACACATTGACTAGAAGATTTGCCATTTAACCGGAACCTTAAACAATAAGGAGTAGCAAATCATCACTAGAATAAAACAACCCATCTGTATGGAGTGAATCACTTCTCTCACTTGTTAATATGATCTACATCTTAGAACATTTCTGACTTAAGGAAACAGCCCAAGGTTGCTTGTGAATCTGCATGGCTACACAATTTATAGTAATTAAAACCAAAACAAACCGTCAGTATTGACTGTTTTTTTTTAAAAAAAAAAACTTTTCTCTTTGACATAAAAATGTTAAGATTCTCTGGACCATCTTGAAGAAAACAGCTTTAATTCCTAGAGAAGGCAACATCATAGACCTCTTTTCCCAAGTTTAAATCAAGAAGTGTCTCTTAGTGAACTCATATCATATATTAATTCTCCATAACAGGAGCCTTAACTTCTGAACCAAAACTTTGCTTTTTCAGATGATGAAATGACAATTCCCACAGTGGCCATACATAGCATACACAATTGGAGAAAATGAAAGGATTGGGTTAATGACAGAATTCTAAGTTATTAAGGGTCACAAAGAATAAACAAGAAATTATCTTCAGGGCTCATGCACTGCAAATGTGTCGGAGCTATGGGTTGGAGTTGACTCACCCTTGATCACAAGCAAAGGAAACCTCTGCCCCAAGCTGGAGATTAGGAGGAGGAAACACATGGCCATTAAGAAGTTGGCTTGGAATGACATCACATGACTTCACTAGGAAAGAAGAAAAAGGACTTGCACAAGAAGAGTTGGGAAATAGTTGATTTCCCTTTCAGCAGGGTAGGGGCTTGTGGAAGAAGCAGAGTTCTAGGCACCTGTACATATTGGAGCTGTGGGGCTCCAGGTTCCCAAGGATGTGCACTGCAAAAGGTTAGTTCCAATGAGAGTGTAGCCAGGCTGACAGCTGTAGGACACTTGCTGCCCAGTGGTAAAGAATTCCTTATCCACTTTGTTAAAATTACCATGGTTGATATGTGGAGGTGGTAGACATCCTGAGAACAGAACAGGATCAGAAAGTCCTTTTACTTCTGAAAGATGACTTTATTCTCTATAACATATAGTCAGCTTAGATTTGGTAGGGTGGGATGAAGGTGCTTATAACTCTCCTATGTTAAGGCAGAGATTCCTTTGAGTGCTACAGAGTGTGGATAATGAGCTTCACTCTGTCTAGAAATGATAAACCACACAGCTGCTTACTTTTTCTATCTTGACTTATGCCAGGAAACATTACTGTTACTTATTTTTCATTTTATTCATCTAAAAGATCTGATATACCTTTTTACCAATAAGATAGAAAAGGAAACCAAACTTTGTGACATTTTTTTCATGACCAAAATTTACCTCTACCTTTCTATTTCAAAAATAGGATTGGGGCTGCAGAGATGGTTTAGCGGTTAAGGTGCTTGCCTGCGAAGCCTAAGGACCCATGTTCTACTCTCCAGATTCCAGTTAGCCAGATGTACAAAAGTGAGGCAAGCGCAAGGTCACACATGCCCACTAGGTGGCGCAAGGATCTGGAGTTCATTTCCAGTGCCTAAGGCCCTGGCAGCCAATTCTCTATCTTTTCTCTCTGTCTCTCTCTAAAAGAAAAATAAAAGGTTGAAGCCAGGCATGGTTGTGCACACCTTTAATCCCAGCACTTGGGAGGCAGAAGTAGGAGGATTACTGAGAGTTTGAGGCCACCCTGAGACTACACAACGAATTTCAGGTCAGCCTAGGCTAGAGCAAGTCCCTACCTCAAAAAAACAAAAAACAAAAACAAACAAACAAAAAAAAGTTGACAAGGTTTCCAACTTTGTGAAAGGTCTCCACAGTGATGCAGGCTTTTAGAAAAGCAGGCACTTCATAGTAAAATTAGGAGAGAAGAGGAGGATAGTAGGTGGGCACAGGGAGTACATGCCACATGTAACTTCTAGCTTTTTCCATACAAGTTATGTTTTTTCAGTATTAACATAGATATCTACAATATGTTGAATAAAATTATCGCAGCCAATTTCCTCTATTGATAGGTCTGATAAGGAAAATAATTCACTTTGTCCTCATTTAAATAAAATTAATCATATGAAAATGGTTCTAATTTGTTGTCTTTGTCACTCTCTGTTGTTTAAAGTAACTTATATTTATTTATTTTAATGGACATAATTTTGCAGATTTATGAATACCATGTGATGTTCAGATTAGTGAATATGTTGCATGATGCTCAAATTGGAGAACATACATTTATATCCTCAACTGTTATATTCACTTGCATTGAAAACACCCAAAGTCCTTTCTTCTGGCTTAATAAAATTCAGCATATGATCATTCATAGGTAGTAATTTTATTGTGCAATAGGTATATCAAAATGTATTTCTCCAGTGTAATACAACTTTACTCCACATCATCAACAGCACTTGCTGATAGTCACTTTTTCTTCTTGTGGTTATATAATGTGGTATGTGCGAAGGGTTTGTGGTGTGTGTGGTATGGTGTATGAGGTTTATGCATGTGTATGTGCCCTAGGAGCACCCCAGGAACTCGCCTGAAGTAGAGGGTTCTTGTCTGTGAGGACTGTAGCTCCATCCCTCTTCTGCCCATTCTTATTTGAGCCTACCTCTTTACTAGAACAAGCTGTTCTTCATGATACCCTGGTCTCTTCTCTCCTTTGTGGGACTGAGGGTTACAGATTCACATGGCCATGCCCAGCTGTTTATGTAGGATGTGGAGATATAAAGGGCAGTTTCAGGCCCTCAGACTTGCAGAGGAAGTGTTCGTAGCAGCTGAGGCATTGGTAGTAGTCACTGTAATTGGAGTGAGATGATACCTCACTGTAGTTTTGATTTTCATCTACCTGATGATTAGTGATATTGAAGATTTTTTCATGTCTTGGACATTTGTGTGTTTTAGAAAAAAGAAATATCTGTTGTCCATTTTAGATTCTGTGCTATCAAGTTGCTGGAGTTCATTATATATTTTCAAAATTAATTCCTTGTCAGATCACAGTTTGCCATTATTTCCTCTCATTGCATGTTGGCTCTTTGCTCTGGTGATTTCTTCCTTTGTTATGTAAAAACCTTTTAGTTTGACATATCATTTGCTTATTTTGCCTTAGTTTCCTGTGCTTTTCAGGATCTCATTCCAAAAGTGATTGCCTGTTTCAAAGTCCTAAAATGTTATACATATTTTTTTCTAGTCATTTCACATCTTATATTTTGTCTTAAGTCCATTTGAAAGCTTTTAAGAAAATGTCTTATGGTTTTTCCTACATTAATACATTACACTATCCCAGAATATAAGAAAATTTCCTAGCTGTTCAACATTTAATGATTTTCAAATTTTGTTTTAGTTTACAGATGCCCAACTTACCCCTGAAGCATATTGGCAGTGGAGGACTCCATTTGCTGTTTGGCTGGCACCACACTACATTGCTGCCTTTCATAGTAAAGCCAGGCTTACACTTAAACATCACAGTATCATTTAAGAAGAAGGAGTGTTTAAATCCAGATTCCATAATTCCATTTTCAATTTCTGGAATTGGGCACTTGACAGCAGTAATACACTGGGGGGGTGGGCTGCTCCAGATGCCAACTTGATTGTCGTTACTGGTGCAATAAATTGACTTTTCACCTACCAGATCAAAGAGCTTTTCTCCATTTCGTCCAACATGGCAGTGATAGGTTACTACCATTCCATAGTAAAAGCTCTCTCTATTGCTGCTGTGGAAGTTGCCATTGGAGATGGCTGGGGGTGACTCACAAGGAATAGCTTTTAGGGGAAGGAAGTTGGGAAAAGAGAGGAAAGCATTGAGATGTTATAGTTTCTAAGAATTTCATCTTTACTCTCATTAATTCTGCCTACAACTTGTCCATACGATTGAGATTATATATCCTGATCAAAATAGGAAAAAGCCATGTAGGAAAATACATGGAACTGTATAATAAAAACCCAATAAGGGGGCTGGAGGAATGGCTTAGTGGTTAAGGTGTTTGCCTGCAAAGCCAAAGAACCCAGGTTCGATTCCCCAGGACCCACGTTAGCCAGATGCACAAGTGGGCACATGAGTCTGGAGTTCATTTGCAGTGGCTGGAGGCCCTGCACGCCCATTCTCTCTCTCTCTCTCCCTCTTTCTCTGTCAAATAAATAAATAAAAACAAAAATAAAATATTTTTAAAAACCAAAAAGGCTTGAGCTCAAAGGATAGATAAATTGCTCCTAAAGAGACCTAGGGTAACCTGCTTTTGCATGGAATAAATTTTTCAGTGTGTATTCTCGTGATATACTTTTGATTTAAAATATTAAAACACTATGAAATATCATCAAAAGAAAGGGTAGTGGAATTAGAGGTCATGAGAGACAATAAATTATAACTTTGTGCACAGAATTACCCAAGCCAAGTGTAACCCTCCCAGACACTTATTTTTATCTATTGATTGTCCTTGAGAAGAGGACAGGAGAAATTTGGCAGGGTACCAGAAGGAGATGATTTTACTCACATTCACAAAAAGGCATATTCTTATCCCATATTACAGTATTATCTGAGACAATACACGTAGCAGATGCATCACCAATGAGTCGATATCTAGAGGCAATGAGATGAGCAATCGTCTTCTAGCTACTTACATTTTAAACAGCCTAGTTCTTCTCTATTTAAAGAGTGATAAAAGTAAAATGCCACATATGACTGAATGTAATGATAGATTAAAGACTCATATAATAGGTTCAAGATAGTTTCAGATTAGAAAACAAATGAAGTCTGGCCTTCTAGTCAACAGCACTGGAGACTTAAAATTGAAGAATATCCACATCTCTGTCTCCAGAGATCCTCTTGTACTGGACAATACTGAGAAGCTGTCTGGAGTGGGTCAGAAAGACGATGCCTGTTTGTTTACACACAATTAAGGGTGGGTAGCTCTTTTATAAGACTAATGGTTTCTAGTTAGAACTACTGTTCCAGTATCCACACACCCTACAAAGGCCTCCTGTCTACTCACCCTTTATTACAAGAATATGTAATAGTTGAACCAAACTTGATACCCGTAGGTATAAGTACAGAGCCATGGAGCAGTTCTTTAGGACTCATACATGATTTACCTAAAAGGGAAAGCAAACAGTATTTGAGGCTGGAATTGAGAAGACTTTATGAGTCTTATCTTAAATTCCAATCTGATTGGACTTGCTGACAGGCCTGCTTATTTTTATGTAAAACAATTATTTTGTTTTCTCTCCTTTTCCTTTCCTTTCTTTTTTGTTTTGTTTTTGAGTCTGGGTCTCACTTTAACTGGGCCTTGAACTTCTCTTCCCTCAGCCTCCCAAGTGCTGGGATTAAAGGCCTGTGTTGCCATGCCCAACCAAAACATTTATTTTTATTTTTTTGGTTTTTTTGAGGTTGGGTCTCATTCTAGCCCAAGCTGACCTGGAATTCACTATGTATTCTCAGGGTTGCCTTGAACTCATAGTGATCTACCTACCTCTGCCTCCAAAGTGCTGGCATTAAAGATGTGCACCACCACACCTGGCTCAAAACATTTTAAAAAATATTTTATTTTTATTTGTTTATTTGAAAGAGAGGGAGAGGAAAGAGAGAGACAGAATGGGCATGCCAGGGCCTCTAGCTGCTACAAAGGAACTCCAGATACACATGCCACCTTGTGCATGTGGCTTTACATAGGTCCTGGGGAATCAAGCCTGGGTCCTTTGGCTTAGTAGGCAAGTGCCTTAACTGTTAAGCCATTTCTCCAGACCCAAAACATTTTTTGACAGTTACAAAAATGTGAACTTTCCCAAGGATCAGTCAGATTATTTGTTTAAAACATATGATTTGCATTTATGCTCATAAAGGCAAACTTTACTCATGTTCAATTATAACTTAAAATCTCCATTTTCCCTTTTTGTATTTTGTCAGTTGGTAGAATCATTTACCAACATTTCTGGATTTTAAAAAAATTCACATATACCTCCTTCTGTAACTCACCCACTACTCTTGACCATTCATTAAATTCAACTAGTCACAAAATTTCAGTGACTAGATTCCAGGAATCTTTTTCTAAACCAATTATATTTCCACTTTTGTAGTTTCAATAGATTTTGGAATGATGTAATTTCCCTTTCTAATCTGGCCTGCCTTAATCTAACTTCCACCACAGTACACATCTGTTCTTTTTACAGTACACATGTGGTCATGATATCCCCCACACTTAAATACTTACAATAGCTTACATTGTTTATAGGAAAAAAGTTCACAGTTTTACAGTTCAGTGCCAATCAACTTGACCAACTACTATTTCTTACCACATACTTCAACCACACTGATTTTTCTATTTTCCAAAGACATTGTGCTCTTTCATACTTCTATGCTTTTGCTACTTAAAAAGTCCTCTTCCTAGAGGGCTTTCATTTCCCTAATTTTCCCATTTAGTTCTATATAATTACATGACAATTTTTACTTCTATTATTTGTTAACATAGGGGCTGGGGATATAGTCAGTGCCTAGCATGTGAAAGGACTTAGGTTCAAAGGTCCAATAACCAGTACAGTGTGCGCACACACACATACACACACACACTATAGTATATCATATACATCTTTATAACTAGAATTAGGAATTCATTAAAAGCAGAAGCTATCCAATTAATTTTCTGTCTCCCTAAGACTCTGCTCTCTAGTGCTTCATTCCTACTAGTTACTCAAAAAGTAAATTCAATTAAATGGAGTGAGAATGAGGTGAAGCCCATATTCCTTGCATACTATAACACTATAGAGATCATAGAATGAAGTCATAGAGATTATAGGATAAATCAGGTAGGCTATAGTGATGATTTTACAACAGTACACAGTGACCTCATAAGTAAAAAGAAACATAGAACTTCTGGAAGCACCCTTTGCCTGACATGATATACTATTTTACTGGACTTTTGTCTGGAAAATAACAAGAGACCCTATAAATTTATAATGGTAGACCCAAGTATTCTTCTTTCAGGAGTACTCACGTTTACAGAAATGCTGAGCATCTGACCATTTGTAGGTCTCTAAACAGGTGATAAAGAATGACTTCTTGATATACCCAGGGAGGCATTTGTATTCCCAAGTTGTCCCAACAGCAAACTCAGACTGATCACTCTCAATGTTAGACTTAGCAAAAGGGTATATGGGAAGCAGCTTACACTGACCTATAGACAAGAACCACAGGAATATCAGAACTAAGAGAGGCTAAAATCTCTTTCTTTTTTATCACTCATTATCCTAACAACTTTAATCTTTAGAAGTAAGCCTAACTGGAGCAATATTAACTTGAACAATTATTGTAGCATGATTGGATATCAAGAGAAGTAAGATTACAAGTTCAGAGAATTTTTAGAGTAGACTTCAGAAGTAGAGCTGGAAAAAATACATTGTTGAAATTCCCAGAAAAAATACTGTTGTTATTCCATCCTCTTAAAACTTGTAAGTAAAAGCTAGTGCTTTTGTTTGTTTTCATTTCTTTGTTTTACACAGTGAGGTCAGGGATGAATAGCAAGGCATGTGGAAAAGGCCTTCAAGAAAGAGCTTTCTTTTTGATGAAGGGAAGGGAAAATGTATTAGTTTTTTCTCATAATTGTGACTAACTACTTAACAGAAGCAACATAAAGGAGGGAAACTAATTTTGGTTCTTAGTTCAGGGAGTACTGGACATTATTGGGTCAGGCCATGTGGTTGGAGCTGCTTGGTCTGAGTGCAGGAGATAGAGCAGGTGCTTGTCACATGGCACACCAGGAAGCGGAGAGCTTGGATGAAAGCGTGGGGGGGGGCGAGGAGGGGCGGGAGGCGGACCTGTATTATCCAAGGCCCCCCACTAGGACTCGTTATTACTAGATCCCACCTCCTAAAGGTTCTACCACCTTCTAAAACAGCCCCACCAGCTAGCCAGGAGTTCAAACACATGAGCATTTGGGGGCAGTTTACATCCAAACCATAATATATGGAACAATGAAACAACCCCTCTGGTTTTTATAATAAAAAGTAGAACATTACAAAGTTAATTCTATAAATAAATAGAACCTTTTAGGGCTAGCACAGAAAACTATATATTATATCAGAAATCTTAGAAAAGTCCATGCACTTGTAGACCCTTTTAAATAACTCAGTTAATAATAATCCTCATCACCAAACTTTGAGTATATGAGTAAAATATGTTTATTCTTCATTATTTATTTTTATTAATTTAATTCTTTGAGACAGGGTCTCACTATGTAGCCCAGGATAACTTTGAAATCCTTCTGCTTCAATCTCCCAAACACTTAATTTTTATTTTTTATTGATTCTAAGTCCCCAAAGACAGCTTAGTAAATACTTCCTGATAGGTACTAGAGAAAGGAAACTAGTCATTGCAAGATAGGTTCTGGTGAGTTAATAAATGATACTACTTATTCACAATGAAATAAATGCTCTCCTAGGAGATGGGTAAGAGACACATATTTTTCTAGATATGAAGGAAGACTCAAGTTTCAACTCCCTAAATACATATGCAGAGAGTAAGTTCTTTCTTTCTTCAGATCAGATCTAGTACCTACCCCCAAAAACAATGCATAGATGTGAAACCATCTCAGAACAGAAATATATCTGAATATGAAATTTACAATTCTGCCTTTTTTTTCAAATAAGTCTGAGACAAGTATAGGAGAAAGTTAATAATAAACATAAAGATATTTACAAAGCTCCCACAGTCTTTCCATACCTCCATATTGCTGCTGTGGAATCTAAAAAAGTTACCACCATTGGAAGGCAATATATCACCCTAGGTCCCCCTTTTGCTCATTTACCTGACCCCTTTGAATTTTTCCATCAATACCTACAAAGGCCCTCAAGTACACACTATCTGCAAAACAACCAGAAACTTTCTACAAGGAAAATGGGGGTTTAACTTTAATAGAGATTTCACCACTTGACAATATTCATACCAGTTACTCTGAACTAGTGGTATATAATCTGTGTTATCAAAATTCAGTAAGAACAACACAAACTATCTTCTACAAGCTGTTAAAACAATTTAAACTCCTAAGATTTAACCAGTAGCAATAATACAAACTAAGGAATCCATGATCTGGAAGTACCAAAAGCAAAGGGGTCCTGTGTAACATGGATTTTCATGAGAAAAGGACACTAGAACCATACCTTCTGGATAGGGAGTAGTGGGGAAAAATCTCATCACTAGTAAGGAGACCCCTGGTCTGTTTCTCAAATAGGGACACTGTTCCTCATTAGTAACTGCCAAGCTCTAAGTCACATGGCAGAATTTTCAGAGATTGGTTTCTTTTTCAATCAGAAAAGGAAAGGTTAGTCTACCAACCATTAAGTGATATGAAATTTCATGAGGGTTACTGTTCCCTCTTCACATCTTTCTACCATCAGGAATAAATGTCAGAGTAGAGTGAGTGTCAACACACACACACACACACATACACACACACTTCTCATCAGGTTAAAAAGTAGTCAGGGCACTTTCTGGAGATCAGGGAGGCAGTGACTTCTTTATGTTGGTCTAAGAGGCTTTACCTGATTGGCTTAGAAATCCATTTAAAATGGATGAAAGGTTGTCCAGAAAACAGAAATAAGGCAAACCATTATTGAAAATAAGAATTTAATCAAATGCCTTAAAGCTGGATTCCCTGTCTATTTGATGAGTGATTTTTTAAAAAAATAGTCATGTATGTTAGCCAAGATATAGTCCTAGGCAATGATTATCCATCAGTGAAAATGAGACAAAGTCCTTACCCACCCAGAATTTATATCAAATAAAAAAGACAAATCATAAATGCATACCAGGAAATAAATAATAAGGCACTGCAAAGAAAATAAGGAATAATGTGTCAAAATGTAATAGGAGGAAAAAGCATGCAAGTGTTAGAGAAAGTTGCTGCTGCATTTGTTCAAAGCAGAGATGTAGATTAAGATTTTAAGAATGTTACATTAAGGGTTAGGAGAGAGGTAAATGTTAAAAAAGTAAACAGCAAGTTGTCACAGAATTAGTACATAATATACATTAATACATAATACCTCAGACCATTACCAACTGGAGTGGTCATTTAGATGCTTACTCCCCTAAACAGATCAACACTAACAGCCAACATTCCAGCTGATATTGGTCGCTTATCTCTGACTTTATTTCATAGTGATGAAACTGAGGATTGGGGCTCTAAACAGCTTGCCAAAAGTCAGCTAGTTATTGAAGTTTGCATGCAACAAACAGCAGAAGTTCACTATATTGTCGACGTAATTAGAAAGCTCCATGCACAGCCACACGACTAATCAGAACACAGCACACTTCTTTAAAAGCAAGACAATCTGGGAAACAAACGAAACCCTTTACAAAGTTGTTGACAACCCTCTGGGACAGAAGGTACAATTTCAATTCATGTCTCAAGTTTACAAAACAACTTTAGATGTTCAATATCTCATTAAAGTTTTAAAAAATATCACACACGCATGCTGGGTCTGATTGTTCAGGAAAGAATAGAGGCTCAGCTGCTGTCCTTCAGGGTCAAGAAGGGGTTTGGGCTGTTATAGAAACACCTGCAGTCTAGAGGTTTGAGCTTTAATCACACCAGGCATACCCGAAAGTATCCTCTATGGCTCAGCCTCCAATTCTAGCAGTCCAGCTCCCAGAGGAGGGAGAAAATTGCGAGGCTCCCCAGAGTTGGCCAGGACAGGTGGGCATCTGTGTGGCGACACAGATGCCTCTAAACCAAGGTTCCAAGAAGTCCCCACTCCCACGCTCCTATTTCCAGCTCACCAAGGACCCCAGGCGCCAGGAAAATCAAGAAACCCCAGAGAGGGCCCGTGGCGTTCATGCCCGCGGTTGTCGGTCAGGAGCACAGGAGCAGCGCGGCAGCCTGCTCCCCCTGGAGGCAGGCCCTTTAGTAGTGCGCTTGGCTAGCGCACGCTGTCAGTGCACCTGCTGGGCCGGGCCAGGCAGGAGGCCAAGAGGCTGGTGGAGCTTGGGAGAGGCATGTGGGCGGGAGCAGCCTTCCGCTCCCGCTCCGCCTCCGCAGCTGGCTTTGGGCTCACCCTTGATTTTCAGCACCTGGATTTCCTTTTTCCTGACCGTGCATCTCAGTATACCTGCTTTCTCCTTCTAGATCTGAAACAAAATTTTCACAAAATAATACTCACCTTTGCTAATCTACTATGCGCACACGCTGTGCTAGTCTATCCGAGTATATTATTTATTAATCTTTTGGTTTGGATCTATTAGTTTCATTTCAAAACCCTGTTAATGGATCCACCCTGGGTTTGAGAAAGCAGCTTACATATGCTTAGAGTGGAAATCCAGGACTAGTACTGCCTGTTACTATGTTCTTTTTATACTGATATAGTTCCTGCAGAAAAGCTTCACGAACAGTACAAATTTTAATTCCTTTATTGTTCCTGAGTTTTCTAAATATTAACATTTTAGTATATTTATCTTACCATTGTCTCTCTAGATATAAAAATATGTGCAAGTGTAGGCCTTTGACAATATAATTGTAATCACGTAGTTGTTACTTTGGATCCGCTTGGGATAAATTAGAGGTATTTATCTCTTCTTCAAAGATTTAAATGTGGATTTCCTAAAAATAAGGACACTCCATTACATAAATACAGTACAGTAATTGGACACTAATATTGGCAAGGGCTATTCATGTGGGAGGGAGTGGGGGTTAGGCCAGAGACTGTCACCAGGTGAATGGTCCTCCACCTAATTTTTTTGAGTCTCACTGAACTCAGGGACTCTTCTATCTCTGCATTCCTTCTACTACTGTTCCCAGCTTTTTCTCCCTTCCTTCTTCCCTCCCTCTCTCCTTTAAGAATACCCTACAGATTATACAGACCACTGGAATGGTGGGAATCAGGGAGCAGCAGGGACCATCCTGGAGCCTGGCTGCCAACATCACTCAATTTGTGTTTGCCTATCATTTCTCCATAATTAGATTCAAGTTATGCATTCTGGGAAGGTTTATAAAAGAAGGGATATGTGTCTTTGTCAAGGGGCACATGTTGTCTATTGATCCTTTTGCCAGTGGTGGTAACATTGATCAAATAAACTGACGTCCTTCAGGTTTTTCCAGTATAAAGTTATCATTATTTTCACTGTAATTAACAAGCATTTTAAGGTCCACACTATATAAGTATCTAATTTTAGTCACAATTTTACACTAACTTCAGCATCATTAATTCTTGCTAAAATCACTTATGACTATTATGAGCCCCAAATGGTATTATTTCTCATCCAGTCATTACTTTTATACTCATTAGCTGGCATTTTAGTGTATAAAAATTTTTTCTGTCCATTTCTCAGCCCCAAATTGGAGAAAATAATCATACATTTATATCGCCTCTTCCATGGGCCAATAGGGCCTAGGAAAAAAATATAAAAGGAAGGAATAGAATGTTGTGGTACTCTGTCCTCCAGGTATGAAATGGCCGTTGCCATCTTGAAATCAAAGAAGCTATAATTATGTGCATGAGTCTAAGGAGATATACAAGGCCACATGCATTCCTGAGGTCATATAAGCAATTAACAATTCCACATATGGGGTATTTTTCATTAATCTGCATCTGTCTGCTCACCAAAATTACATTGCCTATGTTGGGACTATAAAGTCTTAATTCCTAATAGAGCAAGTGTCATTTACTGTTCTTGTCCTGCTCCTTCTTATATACTTCAGAATATATTGTTGGGTTCCTTGACAAATGTCAATAAATTTTGTCTAAAATCGTACTTCATATATGGACCAGTATTAGAGAGTTAATATATTTTTATCATCATCCTGCCAATAAACAGGTTCATCTTTCCATTTATTTAGATCATAATCTATTGCTGTAAATAACGTTTAAAATTTTCCACAATAAAAAATTTTCACAAATTTTGTTAGATTTATTCTGATACATTACAGTGAGTATATTATCTTTTTCAGATTTAAAATGAACTCAGAATAGAACACATCTAATATCTAACCTAAGAATAATGTAAGTGTTGAATATTTATAAATATCTTCTTTATCAATCTAAGGAGGTTTGTTTCTATTGCTGTTTACTTAAGAGAGTTTTAATCTGCTATATTTTATTAAGTAGCTTGATTGTGAGCTTATTTTGTAGTTGATATTAACCTGTGAAAAATCTCTTGGCCTTTAAGGGTGTTTACTTAAGGAAGAATGTGTTTTCTTTAACCAGACCACACCATACCCAGCTTAATTACAAACTAGGTTGGACTGGAGAGACTTCCCAATGTAACTGTTAAGTCACTTCCATACAAAGCCTAACAATCCCTGTTCAATTTCCCAGTACCCACATAAAGCCATATGCACAAATTGCTGCATGCATCTGGAGTTTGTTTGCAGTGGCTAGAGGCTCTAGCGCACCCATTCTCTCTGTTTCTCATCTCTCTATCTCTCTCCATTGACATACAGTTCAGATTTAGTAAAATAAAAGATTGGTCACTTGGGAGGCAGAGGTAGGATGATCACCATGAGTTAAAGGCCACCCTGAGACTACATAGTGAATTCCAGGTCAGCCTGGGCTAGAGTGAAACCCTACCTCAAAAAACCAAAATAAAAAAGATTGGTTAACTTGACTATACAAAAATAGAAAATGTTTACATGGAAAAAATCATAGCATAAATAAAGTCAAAGAAAACTGAAAACCAGGAAAAATATCTAAAAAATAAAGTACTTGTAGCAGACAGCTTCAGGTTCACTGAGATGAACTTTCAGACCAGACATAGTTATGGAGGAAGGGATATTTACTGAAGCTTACAGATCCAGGGGAAATTCCATAATGGCAGAGGAAGCTGGCCTGCCTTCACAGGACCAAGCAGAGAGAGAGAGAAGCACAAGCCTAAAAGCCAAAAGCCACAGCACACTTCAGGAACTCCTGATAGGCACACTGCATATCTTTAGATTGAAATCTGAAACCCACCACCACACCTTAAGATCCACCTAGTACCTGCCTCCAGCCAAGTGGCTAAAGATACAAACTACAAACAAATAAACAACTGAATATATTGGGGGCCATCTATTCTATTCAAACCACCACAGTACTCATAAACCTAATGCTTATCAAGAACTCTCAAAAAGTGAGAGAAGGAAGGATGAAAACTATGTAATAGGCTGGTGAGATTGCTCAGTGGTTAAAAGCACTTGTTTCCAAAGCCTGACCCATGTTCAATTCCCCAGCCACTCATGTAAAGCTGGATGGGCCTTTGTTTGCAGCAAAAAATAGATCCTAGTGTACACACACACACACAATAAATAGCACATAATAGAAAATTAACAACTCTATGAACAGAAAATTCACAAAAGAATAAAAATAAAAATTATTTTTGAGAATATAGATCCATTGCAGAGCAGTTTCCTAGTATATACAAAGGCCCAGGCTTGATTGCTAGCTCAGAAAAAAAAATAGCCATTAAACCTATGAACATTCAAGGTTAATCGCAATAAGAGAAATTCAAATTATACTGAGCATGGTATGGTGGTACATGCCTGTATTCCTAATAGAATGGAAAGTGAGGCAAGAGGACCATGAGTTTGAGGCCAACCTGGGCTATATAGTGGAACTCAGTTTTAATAAAACAAAAACTGAAAAAAATTATCCCTTATCAGACTGGCTAAAAGTTAAGACAAATGTCAATGATACCCTGAACAATACCACCAGATGCTAAGAAGACAGATGCTCTAGTATACTATTGGTAAAAATGTGTTGAATGATTTTTTTCCTAATGATTTACTCCATATGACAGACCAAAGAAATGATTTCACCCAGATCTAGCCAAATGAACCAATGAATATCATTGGGGGTACTTGGAGGAGCATGGGCAACTTAAGGATAGCTACCCCACAAAAAAATCCCCCTACACTCAGTAATTTTTAATTGCTTATATGACCTCAGGAATGCGTGTGGCCTTGTATACCTCCTTAGACTCATGCACATAAATATAGCTTCTTTGATTTCAAGATGGCAACGGCCATTTCATACCTGGAGGATGGAGTACCACAACATTCTATCCTTTCCTTTTATATTCTTTTCCTAACCCCTCTTGGCCCATGTTAGGGGTGAAATAGATGTACGATTATTTTCTCCAATTTGGGGCTGAGAATTGGGCAGAAAATTTTTTATACAGTAAAATGCCAGCTAATGAGTATAAAAGTAATGACTGGATGAGAAATAATACCATCTGGGGCTTATAATATATACCTCCTTGTCTATCATTTATCCAAAGATACTGTCTAATAATATGGTTAATTTTTTTTCTTCCTAACTTCTGGTGAGTTTTAATGCACACTCATATCAAATCATCCTAAACTATTTCTTTTCAGGCTTATTTCTTTACAGCCAAGTCATATTCATGTTTAGGATTTCTTTTTTATTTATTTATTTATTTATTTATTTATTTTTTATTAGTCAGTTCTGTATTTAGCAAATACAGTCAGTTTGGTACCATTATTAGGCTCATCCATGACCTACCCCCTCCCCTTGGCCCCTCCTTGTTGAGGTATATGGGTCTTGCATTGTGGAGTTAGCCCACAGTTATGGGTAAGCTAAATGTCTCTGCATATCATGACCCAACATGTGACTCTGACATTCTTTCCGCCCCCTCTTCCGCAAAATTTCCCTGAGCCATGTTGGGTTCTTTTTTGGTCTGCTTCAGTGATGAGGTGTTGGGGGCCTCTGAGGCTCTGGCTCTCTGATTTGGTGGGAGTTGATTTTTCTCTGTGCTGATCTCCTTCCCCCTTGTGCTGGTGTCCGGTTCATCAGGAAAACAGCCCCCTTGTTTGTTTCTCCAATTTTTCTTAGTTTCAGCCGGGGCCCTTTTGAGGTATGATGGGGTGGCTCTCTCCTTAGGATCTACATCTATCTGAAAAAGAGAAGCAGATTCTCCAACAGAGAGTAAGTTAGCACCAGGACAAATGAGATAACCCTTACTTTTTTTTTTATAGAGAATTTAATAGATGTAGGCCCTCTTGTAGCCCACAATTGATGGTAGCTTGATATTGGAGAGTGGGCTTATGTTTGGATATGGTTCTGACTTGTTTCCCAGCTCCAGCTATGGGTCCCATACCAGTGAGGGGATCAGTTAGCCAAATTGAGAGCAGTTGGTTCCCCACCATGGCTGTGTGCCACCACTGCACTTGTGTGGGCATCACAACAAGTTATTTGCTGCTAAGTAGGTTAGACCATGCGTTGCTTCGATAGATATTGGTCAATTTCCCCCAGTCGCCCATGTAGCACCTTCTGGCACTAGACGTGCTGACTGTCTGGGGACTGACTCTCATACAACTTCCAGCCATGCCATTCTAATTTGCATGTCAATCACATAAGGTATCTTCAGCAGTAGGGTCTTACCACTAACCTTTGGTGGGTCATCAAGTACTCTGACAGAAATCTGTCTGTCTTTTAGGAAACCTTGTAGGTCTCTCTGATCAAAAGCTCATTGTGAATGATAGCCCCATGCTGGATCTTGGAGTTACAGGTCAGTGCCCACTAAGAAAATGAGGAAAAAGATAACTAATATACAAGAGTTAGAGATAAGAGAGAGAGAGAGACAGGGAGAGGGGAAGTGAGGGAGGGAAGATGTAGGAGATTAAGGTTAGTCTTAATCTTACCCTCTCCAGTGTCTTGTGGTTCAGGTGTTCCCTGTAAGGGCCTGGTGAAGGATCAGCCATTTGGTCTGTCTTTTAGTAAGTAGAAGATTATGGTACCATTGCCGTTTGGGTCTAGATTTGTGTTTCCCACCCCTTTGATGCCCTCCCCCCCTCCCTTTCCATCCTAGTGTCTAGTCTAGGAGATGCTTGCTGGGTATGTAAGGTATCTTCAGTAGATTCAGGTTAGGTGCTGTAGATGAGTGAGACTATGTGGCGATTTTTTTTCTGTGATTGGGTAAGTTCACTGAGAATGATCTGTTCCAGGTTCAACCATTTTTCCTCAAATTTCATTGTGTCATTTTTTTCTTACTGCTGTATAGAATTCCATTGTGTAGATATACCACATCTTAGTTATCCATTCTTCTAGTGATGGACATCTGGGTTAAACAGCATGGTACTGGCATGTTTAGGATTTCTTTAGACCATAGGTTGTGGCAGGATCCTCACTCCAGTGCAGACCGCTTGCCATTGCAGGAGTGAGACAATGTAAGTCATGGCTGTCTGTGCTGATGGACGAGGGCCTAAACCTACTAGATACCACCACAAACACATCACCTGGACTACTATATATATATATATGGATTCAAAAGAAATAAATCATTCAAATAAGATTTGACTTTTCCCAGATTTTTGTTTGTTTGTTTTTGTTTTTCAATGTAGGGTCTCATTCTGGCCCAAGCTGACCTAGAATTCACTATGTCGTCTCAGAGTGGCCTTGACCACATGGCAATCCTCATACCTCTGCCTCCTGAGTGCTGGAATTATAGGCATGCACCACCACGCTTGGCTTTTTTTTCCCTGATATTTTGAAAATCAGTTGAGGATTTCTATTAAGACTAGCATGGAGGATGAGCAATATTTTACAATCCAATTCAGTATACTACCTCAAGTGTGCACATTACAAATAGCATAAAAGTTATATGTAATAATTAAAATCAACTTTAGATCACCTGGGAAATATCCTGGCCATTAACTTAAAGAGAAAAGAGGAATTGTCATCTTAGGGAGTTTCCATGCTGGCTTGGGGGATTTAGAATGTTACTCTCTCAATAGTGAAAAGTTTATTCAGAAGTCACATAACATGATGCTCTTTCCTTTTTGGAAAGTAAAATTTATGAGGTATCAGAATGAGTAGAATCAGTATCAAAAATCTGCCTACGATCATTCCTTCCCTCTCCAATACATCATATTATTTTAGTGAGTGACCAGATTAAAATCAGCAATTCAAAATATTTACATCTGAGGTGTCCATGAAAATGGTCTAATACCTATTGCAGCCTTGATATCAAGTGGTGGTACTAATGGTGTTAATTGGTGGGATGATCTGGAAAAAAGGGGACAGGGACATTTGTAGGGGCTTTCTGGGGTGCTGAACTCTGCAAGCATTTTATTCCCATTTATGTTTTTGTTTCTTTGAGGTCCAGGCAGAGGATACTTTCTTGCCATCTTGATCCACTTTTCTGCAAACCTCATGTATTTTTACATCACATTTGACAATGTTTAATATATTTCAGATCCTATATTTATGGGGCACTGAAGCAAAGGCTTGGCCACTCAGAGATTCCAGGGATGCAAAATGCCAGAACAAACTTTACCCCTGGTACTCAGGAATAGAGATGGATCATTGTCATCATGGCAGCCTCTGTCTCCTGGACATGACTCAGAAGAGCAGTGAGGGCCAAGAGAGGAGGGGAGGGTGCCCTGTCCGTCCAGAATTCACCCTTTCATAATTGCTCCTTCATTTCTCTAAATTGAAGTTTATCCTATATTTTGTTCAAACAAAGATTATTGGCTTCAAGAAGATGCTGGCCATTCAAGTCTCATCTTTTTTTTCCTATTTCTCCCTGGTAGTTTATCTTACTAAGTAGATTTCACTTAAAAAGAACTTAAGAAAATAGATTATGGGGGAAACAGCTAAATTCTAAACACTTTTGACATAATTGCTATTTAAATAACTCAACGATCTAATTTAAACCAAAAACTTAACGTTCAAACAGAAATCAAATTTTTTTAAATGAAGATTTAAAGACAAATTAAATATATTATTGGTAGTTAATTAAAAAATATATATACAAGATCACAAATATGAACAAAATGGTTTTTTTGAAGGCATCTACTTCTAGTTAAAAGAAAAAGGATTTTCATAAATCTGATTCAGTTTGTACATTAAGAGAAATTATGTATTATTCAATACTGAAAATAAATAGTAGTTAAATGAACTAGTTTTAGTTTTCATCAAGAAGCTATTAAAAGCTACAGTAGTGTTCTTATTACTGCCCAGTATACTACTCTTTACACCAGACTTACAAAAACTATTTTCTTCCTAAATAAGCAGTTAAATTGGTAATTACTAGGAAAAAAACATAATTAGCCAGCAAAAGATCATCTTTTGGGCTGGAGAGATGGCTTAGCAGTTAAGATTCTTCTACATAAAGCCTAACAACCTGGGTTCAATTCCCCAGTACCCATGTAAAGCCAGATGCACAAAGTAGCACATCTGGAGTTCATTTGCAATGGTTAGAGGCCATGCCATGCCCATCCTCTCTCTCACTCCTTGAAAACAAATAAAAAATATTTTTGAAGTACATAATTTGATATTTTTATATAAGAATGATTACAACGAAAAATTGGTAAACTTATTAGATATATATTTATTTATTTATTTGATAGAGAGATAAAAAGGCAGGTAGGGAAAGAAAGAATGGGCACGCCAGAGCCTCCAGCCACTGCAAACTAACTCCAGACACATGTGCCACTATACGCATCTGGCCTAGGTGGGTACAGGTGAATCAAACCTAGGTTCTTAGGCTTTACAAGCAAGCACCTTAACTGCTAAGCCATCTCTCCAGACCCTACATAAGTTATTTTTATTTTTATTATTATTTTGGAGGCAAACCCCTGCTACTGGCCGTGTGTGTGTGTGTGTGTGTGTGTGTGAGAGAGAGAGAGAGAGAGAGAGAGAGCGAGAGCGAGAGCAAGAGCGAGGACAAGAGTGTGAGAGAGAGAGAGAAACAGAGAGAGAAGGAAAGGGAGAGAACTGGCATGCCAGCACCTCCAGCCACTGCATTCAAACTCCAGACATGTGAGCCCCCTTGTGTGCCTGTGTGACATTGTGAGACTGGCTTATGTGGGACCTGGTGAGTTGAACATGAATCCTTAGGCTTTGCAAGTAAGCACCTTACCTGCTAAGCCATCTTTCCAGCCCTAGATAATTTTTTTGAGGTAAGGTTTTACTCTAGCCCAAGCTTACCTGGAACTCACTCTGTAATTTAGTTACAGGCTATCCTCAAACTTGCAGTAATCCTCTTACCTCTGCCTCCCAAGTGCTGGGATTTGAGACATGCACCACCACACCCAGGTCCAGAAAATTTTTAACATGTCTCAGAGTATGGTCATTTGAGTTTGTAGGATTTAAAAATCAAAATAAAGCTTTTTTTCTGCAAACACAAAAGTATTAAAAACAACAGCAAAAGTAAACCTAATAACATATTTTATAAACAATTCTACCAATTCCTATGTACATATATGGTGCATATTTTTACTTCCTAGATATTTAGGTAACACACAACAATTAGAGATTATAAAACTTTCACACACACATGTGAAGTATACATATGGCATTTGCACATGTATCAAGTAGATAAGAATGTCTGAAAGATCAAAGTGACATCAACAATTGAACTTCAGAATATAAGGATATACATTAGCCTTGAGAAATCTTGTTTGGTTGACTAGCCAGTCTGATTTTCTTACCATCTCATCCTTTCTTTTTGAAATTTTCATTTATTTTTCCTTTCTTGACATTTTCATATATGTATATAATTTAGTTTGATTTTATTTCCCAAGTTACTATTTTTTATCCAACTCTCTCTCCTATTAACACCCTTCTTCTTTCCCATTAATCTCCATCTTACTTTCATGTCTTTTTTTTTTTTTTTTTTTTTTTTTTTTTGGTTTTTCGAGGTAGGGTCTCACTGTAGCCCAGGCTGACCTGGAATTCACTATGGAGTCTCAGGCTGGCCTTGAACTCATGGCGATCCTCCTACCTCTGCCTCCCGAGTGCTGGGATTAAAGGTGTGCCCCACCACGCACGGCTTACTTTCATGTCTTTTTAACACATTGAGTTAAATTGGGATTGCTGGCATGATCATGGATTGAAGGTTACTTACTTTGTGACAGACAACTTATTGGTGGTTGTAACACTGATGAACCTAACTCCCTCCTTCCCAGTAACCAATAGTTGTCATTAGCTACTCTGGGAGTTCTGGAGGATCCTACCCCATCAATAGTGAAATATCAACAAGTTCCATCTTCATGAGTGTAACAACATTGTTGTATCCAGAAGACAGCTCTTCTGAAGTTTCTCAAGCAATAATTGCCAGCTATACATCTCTGCATTAATCTCTGCCTATTGTAGTAAGATACTTCAGTGATTGAGGCATCAAGCAATACTAATCTATGAGAACAAACACAGATATTTAGAAGGCAGTTCGACATGCTGTCTGTTTAGGATAAGCACAGTAGTAGGTTCCACCCTAGGGCCTATGTCCCTAACCATAGGCTTTGATCAGGTTACAGTACCAGGCATAAAGTACCTCCTGTAGAGAAAGCCTCAAGTACAAGCAAAGAATGGTTGGATACTCCCTTAACATTCATGCCAATATTATACCAGTGGGTGTATCTTGTCTGGAAGGTTTGTTGTGGAATATATAGGGTTCATAGCTAGGTAGGAATGTTGATGGCCTTTCTTGCCCAAAACTTGTGTAGTACCTCCTCTTACAAAGAAAGCTAGTGCGCAGGAAAAAAGCTTCCAGCTCAGTTCTAACTTAGTTTCTCTATGTCTATCAACTGAAACATGGTGTCTTCAGCAATAGAGACTTACTATGTAGTTATGGTGGGCAACCAAGAGCAATAGACTATATTGTTTTGGGGGCAAGCTTTTCTGACAACAACTTATTGGGAAGTATCTCATCCTTACTCACTGAAACCTATCATTAATAATATATAGTTTCCGGGAGCAGCTTTATCCACACATGTATAGAGGACTTTTGTTCAAACACTTTTTACAATTTACATATACACACACACACGCACACACACATTTTTTGAAGAGAGTCTCACTCTATTGTAGGCTGACTTGGAATTCATTCTGTGGCCCAGGCTGGCCTCAAACTCATGGCAATACTCTTACCTCAGTCTTCAGAGTGTTGAGATTAAAGGTATGCACCACCATGCCTGGCTCTCAATTTGTATTTTAAATTGATTTACCAAGTAGTAGTTTTCCATATGGCTTATTTATGGTTCATTAGTTTTGTTTATCCTTACACCACCCTCTTTTCTCCCTTCAGCCACTCCAGGTGGATCCACAGCGAACTCTGAGCACAGCCTTGAGCTCTGCAAAAGAAGAAATTTCCTGCAGACTCCAGTGCCCAGTGCCACTGGAAATGCAAATCTGAGGTTGAAAGGTTCCTAGGAGAGCTTAGGCAAGCACTAGATGAGGGGTTTGGAAATCTGAAATGAAGAGACTTCCAATGCACACAATTCCCCTCCCCTTAGTCTAACAGGATACTGAGGGGAATGGGACCACTCCCAGACTCCATAGGCTCTCAGACTCCACAGAAACATTTCGAACTACAACAAGAGACTCTACAGGAAGGAATAACTAGGGAATTACCCACACCCATGGAAATGGCTACAAAGAAAGGGAAGTTCTCAATATTGTGCAGTGACGTGACCTTAGAACTAAGACTGTGCAAGTGACCTGACTTTAGAACTAAGTCCCAGTGTAGGAGTCACCATTCCAGGAGCTGAGGAAGTCCAGACAAGAGCCAAATATTAGATGCTTTCTTTCTATCTGATCCCATCCTTCAAACAAAATCCATTGATTTGTTATCCTCAAGTAAAATCCAGATATCTTAGCATGATCTGTGAGACTTATGATCAGAAATTCTTAGTCTTTTTTTCTCATCTTCTCCAAACTATTGAATTGTGAGCATTAGCACTTGGACTTGCCAAGTCTCTCAACTTTGTTGTGTGTTTTGGTTTGGATCTGAAATGAAACCCAATGATTCAACTGTTGAAAGTTAGGGTTAGGGTTAGGGTTATCTTTACAGGAAGCGACTGGATAATAAAGGCTCTGAACACATCAATGGATCAATTAATGGATGGACATATAATTTAATGGGATATCTAAAAGAAATGAAAACCTGGGAAGTGGTATGTAATTACAAACAGTGGGTCTTTGTAGATATGCCTTTGGGAACTATATCTTGTCCCCTTCATCCTTCTGTCTTTTTGCTTCTTAGACAGTATGAGGTGAGCAGCTTTGCCACTCACCAAGACATTTTGTCTTACCACAGGCCAAGTAAAAATAGAGCCAAGTGACTAAGGAATGAAACCTCTGAATTGTGAGCCAAAACAAATCTTTCCTCCTTTGAGTTGATTCTCTCAGGTATTTTGTCAAAGCTATATAAAATTGACTGTCACAGTACCTAAGTAAACCTTTTCCTTCTTTAAGATATTCTTCACTTGCTTTTCTACACTAAACTATCACCCCTCTTTAGACAATTCCTACTCAATTTCTCCTGAGACTGAGATCCATCTGAAAGCCTACATCTCTAATCCTCAATCTAGAGACGAGTATTGAAAATTTGTAGACATATTTCTACCACAGAAGTAGAAAGCTCCCCTTGATGCAGCATTGTTCATCCCTTTCCTAACTATACAGCATGATGTTCATTTGTCCAAAAACAACAAACAACTTCATTTCAAAACACCCATTCTCCTCTTTACTTTTATATCTGTCTAAAGTAATCTTCCCATTGATGCATTGGTAAACATTAATTCACTCTGCTCTAGGCCTTTTGGGAAAATAGTCTCAGAATCAATAATTTCTAGTCACAATTTTGGTTTCACTCTGGGCTTCATCTCATCCAAGAAACATCTCTGACTTCTCACAGCGAGATCCCATGCACTTAGTTGTTTCCAATAGTACTTGGACTGCCCATGTCACAGGACATTTTACTCTATAGTTACTTGTTTATTTGCTTATGTTCCTATAATTGTCTTCAAACTGTATGTGAGGAAACATCTAGTTTATTTATTGCTAAATACTCATTACCTATGTAAAACCTAGTACCATAGTTAAGGCCCAAAAAATATTTGTAGAATGCCAGGCATGGTGGTGCATGTTTTTAATCCCAGAACTCGGGAGGCAGAGGTAGGAGGATCACCATGAGTTTGAGGCCACCCTGAAACTACATAGTGAATTCCAGGTCAGCCTGGGCTAGAGTGAGACCCTACCTTGAAAAAACAAACAACAAATATATTTGTTGAGGAGCTGGAGAGATTTCTCATTGGTTAAGGCACTTGCTAGCAAAGCCTAATGACTGGGGTTCAATTTCCTAGCACCCATGTAAAGCCAGATGCACAAAGTGGCACATGTATCTGGAGTTTGTTTGCAATGGCTAGAGGCCCTGGTGCACCCACTCTCTCTGTCTTTCTTCTCTCTACTTCTTCCACTGCTTGCAAATAAATAAATCAATATTTTAAAATATTTGTAGAGAGAATGAAAATTTTCTAATAATGAGAAAGGGTGTGGAATTTTGAAGGCTGACATTGAAATGTAAAATCAGGATTTAGGGAAGATGATAGAATGTTGAAAGTAGGCTTAAAATGCTTGGCAAATTTACATAAAGAGAGGGTTAGGGTGGTTGTCTTTAGGCACTATCGTTTCTCCTGCATGAAAGGGGTTGTGGTAGAAGGTAGTTTAACCATTGGTTCCTGTGGTATTTGAGTGCAAAATGTCCCCCTTACACTCTTGTGTTGGAATAGTAAATTAGTTGGTGGTACTATTTGGGAAGGTTGCGGAACCTTTAGAAGGTGATGCCTTATTTTCACTCTCTACTTTCTGTCTGCTGATGTGACAATGTGACACAGACCACCTTCTCAGGTCAACCATGTTTTCATCCCCATGACGGACTATATACTCTCTGGAACTTTCAGCTGAAGTAAACTCTTTCCTTCTCTAAGATGCTTTTGGTCAGATATTTTTCCCAGCAACAAGAAAGTAATTGATACAGTTGCCCTTGGTATATCAACTAAGATACCTAGTGGCAAACACCAAGATCCTTTGCCTGAGGGAGTTCTTTTCACCTTAGGAGAATATTTGGACCTACATGGTAAGTCAGAATTGGGGAAGAGTTATCTACCGAGAAGCAGTTCTCAATTAATGACAGACTGGAAGTTTGCTGAAAAGCACTCCAACTTTTCTACCCCTCTTTTGGGATAAGTTGTGGGTGGGTTCTTCACTGTCCCTCAGAGTGCCCTAATGAGACTGAGTGCCAGTTGCATTCAGAGGCACCTTTTTTACCTTGTCTTCCCATTCCCCTGGTAATTTGCTAATTTTTTTGGACTCATCCCCCCCTGTGTTGACTTGTGTTCATATGGCTTATAGGGGGAACCCAAATTAAGAAAGAAGCCAATGAAAGAAGTATGTAGAGGGGATTAACAGGTTTGGGACACTAACATATTTGTGATTCAGGAAAGTATTTAAAAATATTTTTACTTGTTTATTTATTTATTAGAGAGAAAGAGTGAGTCAGAGAGGGAGAAAATAGATACACTAGGGCCTCCATCCACTGAAAATGAACTCCAAACACATGCACCACCTCATTAGTGTGTCTGGCTTTACATGGGTTCTAGGAATCAAACCTAGGTCCTTTGACTTTGCAGGAAAGGGCCTTAACTGCTATGCCATCTCTCCAGCCCCACTGAAGCATTTTAAAACACAGAATGTCCTTGGTCATATCCAAACTTCATAGGCTTTGCATGATAAAACCAAAATTCTGCTTCTATTCTTGCAAGGAGGGGGGCATCTCTTGGCAAAATAGAGAATGCACTTGAATGTTTTCCCCTGCATTTGCTGGTAACATCTGATTTTGGAAGCTGCCATTTATCTCACATAAAACCCATATTCTGGAGCTTATTGCTTTTACAGATTTTCCATATTAATTTGGAGTTTGAAGTTAACTTTTGTCAACCTCGTCAAATTCTTTTTTTACCTATTTTATAATTATATGCTTTAAATGAGTTTCACTAAAAATAGTCTCATTGGTTCACTTTTACTCAGAGCATTACACACTTCCAGTGTACATTTTTCTTATGTATTTCCTATTCATGAGTTGCTATTTTTCCTATGGTTTTATGTATAATAAAGTTGTATTTTGTTCATTAAATTCCTTCTACCCATAAGTGAAATACTGAATAAAATGAGCAGACAATTCTCAAGATAAGTACAAATGGCCAATAACTATATGAAAAGAACTTCAACATCCTTAGTCACCAAGTAAATGTAAATCAAACCTACATTAAGATTATATATCACCACAGTCAGAATTGTTATAATTAAGAAAACAGCAACAAACGTTGGTGAGGATATGAGGAAAGAGAAACCTTTACACATTGGTGGGAATATAAACTAGTATAGCCACTATGGGATTCAGTGTGGAGATTCCTCAAAGAACTATACCACTTCTGGGTATATACCCAATGAATCCAAGTCAACATACCATAGAAACTCTTGCAGATCTATATTTATTGTAACACTATTTACAGTAACTAAGAAGCAGAACCAACGTACGTGTCAATGAAGAGATGAATGGATAAAGAAAATGTGGTATATAACATGTATCCACAGTGTAGTTTCATTTAGCCATAAAGAATGAAATTATGTAATTTTCAGTAAAATGGTTGGAATGTATGATCATTGTACTAAGTGAAATAAGCCAGACTAAAATATGAATGTATGATGTGAAAGAAGAAGGAGGACTGTGTAAGTGAGGAAGGGGACCAGTGATGGGGGTGATGGCAAGAGCAGGTAATGGGGGCAGATGTGAGCAAGGTACAATATATATATTGGAGCATATCATAATTCTGTGCAAATAAGAAAATTACTTACAATTACATTTTTAAATTAGATTGCATAGTTAAAGTTTAGATCATAGTATTTCTATAAAGTCTTGAAACATGGTTATTTTCAAATTTCATAAATGAATCAAAATCCTGATTTTCTTCCTACATGGCTTTAATAATCATCACTAGATTCTAGATTTTCTTAGAATCACTCCAAAATTTATACTAACTCCGAATTATTTCATTGTCAATGGTGTAACTCCAAGTGTTGGTAGTGGCAAAGCAGTGCATCCTATCTAGATACATCTCAACCCCACTGAGATTCCACACATCTAAGTCACTCACTTGGTACCATCGTATTTTTTGTGTTTCTTTTTGTGCTTTTGAAAATCTTCCTTTATGTTCTTATGTTCTACTTATAATGTTATCAACATCTCAGTACCTATTACTCCTTCAGTACATAGTGTATATCCATCCCAATAACTTGCATTTAGCCTCCAGAACTTTTCATTTGTTCTTGAATTACCAAAGCTGTTGGTCTACACCACTCTATCCTGTGTATGTGTGAAGCAAATTACCACCCTACTCTCACTGTTAGCATAGGGCCACCTTGACTATTGGTTACAGCTCCCATCACCACCATCTACCTCCATTTAAACAAGTTTTCTCATACTGTGGGAAGCTGTGGAACCTTGATATGGTGGTGTCCTTACTGGAAGTAGGTCACTAGGGGTGGACCTTTGAAGATTATTAGTCTGTTCTTTTGTTCAGGTTTACTCTCATTAGTGTGCAATGGAGTCAGCACTCTGTACTATAATCTTTCACTTCCATGAACTGCTCCACCATGCATTCTCATCCATGATGGCTAAAATTATGAATTAAAGCAAATTTTTCTTCCTTAAGTTGTTTCCGTAAGGTATTTTAAATACAATGACACCAAAGACACTGATTCTAGTGCAAAAAAATCTATTGGTACTTGAGGGGAGGCTCTGAACCTTCCTTATCTTATTTGGAAAGGAGATTGTGTGTGTGCGTGTGTGTGTGAGATAGGGTCGTACTCTAGCACAGGCTGAACTGGAACTCACTCTGTAGTCCCAAGGCTGGCGTCAAACTCACAGTGGTCCTTTTACCTCTGCCTCCTGAGTACTGAGATTAGAGGGGTGCACCATCATGCCTGGCTGTAAAGAAGATATTGATTTTACAATCCTTTATAACTCCATAGAGAATACCAACACCACCACTGAGGAGGGTCTTCAATGGAGTTGGGGTGGGAAAGAGGGGATATAAGAGTATAACCCAATGAGAGTATGACCAGTATGCAATATGTTCATATTGGAATTTTCACAATAATAAAATAATTATTAAAAAGAACTATTTCTAGAGGATAAGAAATTGAGTCAGTAGGTAAAAGTACTTGCTGTGCAAGCATGTGTCCCTGAGAGTTCCCGAGATCACCTGAGTTAGATTCCCCTGCACCCACCTTATATGCTGGGAATAGCCATGCAGGTCTGTGACCCCAGTTCATGGAGGGAAAGCAGAGACTGGAAAATCACTGGAGTTCACTGATTGAAAACAGCAGCTCCAGGTTGAGTGATTCTCTGTCACAAGGAAACACGTAGATGAATGGCAAAAGACACTCTAATGTTCTCCTCTGGCTTCTGTGAGGCACATGTATCTGTACACACACACACGTGCACGCACACGCGCACATACACACACATATACACACACACACGAATAAGTCATATGCATATCTCATACCACTCCATACGTACTCTACACACAATGCCAAAAAGAATTATTTCTGCATATGTCTTTTCAAGTTTTAAAACTTAAAGTACTTTCAAGGTTGACCTAATGGAAATAGACCTACTGTCTCATCTGTAGAACTCTGTCCTTTGTTTTTTCAATTCAGTAATCCTGCTGTCTGAAAACAAATATTCTACAAGGTCCTGGGGCCACATGTGACACACAGGGGAAGCACACTATATAAGTTGGAAACACATAGTCCAAACACAATTTCCGAGTGCTACTGGCTTATGTTCATGCTGACTATGGGATACTTGTGATTTTTGAAACTTTTAATTATTAGCAACTCTCTTTCCAAAATGTTTTTAAATGAGTGCCCATCAGGCAGTGTAGCTGGATCACTGGACAAAAGGTCCTTTTCTCCTTTTTGGAAAATCCCTGTGTCATTGGAAAACACTGGTACTTTCTGTAGGATGATTATGGATATTCTACTTAACCCTGAGAATTCCATGACTACTGGCAAACATCAGTGGTCTCCGATATTAACTAGTATTTGTTGTAGTTAGTATTTTTCTTTCTTTCTTTTCTCTCTCTCTTTTTATTTTTTCTTGGAAAGGATCTTACCACATACTCCAGGCTAGGGTAAGAGTCACCATGTAGCCCAAGCTGATATCAAACTTATGATCTTTCTTCTTCAGCCTCCCAAGTGCTGAGATAATAGGCATATTTCACCACAACTAGTTTTGATTTTGTTTCTTAATGCTTCTAAATTTTCCTTCAGGTCACATATTTAGTAGGGTGTTCTTATAAATTAATTGAAGATACATTAGCAAATAGTAATTAACTTATATCCTTATTGAATATTTCATTAGTCCACCAGACCACTGGTGTCATTTTGACAAAGATTTTAGATTATAGATTTGGAATAGAATTTCAGAAATAATGTAATTCTTTTTTTTAATTTTTAATTTTTAATTTATTTTTATTTTATTTTATTTTTTTTTTGTTATAAGAAATAATGTAATTCTGTGATGGTTTCTGGTTATGATTGGCATCCAATTTAAGATGCCTGTACCCAAGCCAAATAAATTAGAAGTCTTAGTTGAATTTGTATGTTTAATTATCTTCTAAGTAAATATATACTTGCAAAGAGAAATAGAGGCGGGATGGGTGCACCAGGGCCTCTTGCCACTGTAAAAAAACTCTAGACCCATGTGCCACTTTGTGCATTTGCATCTTTATGTGAGTGCTGAGGAACTGAACCCAGGCTTCAGGCTTTGCAAACAAGTGCCTGTAACCCCAGAGCCATCTCTCTGCTCCCTAAGTAATTGTTTTGATGAGTTCTTCTTAAAACCAATATTTGAAAAACTTGGAGGCCTTATTAAAGACACTCAACTTCACTATTAGTCACCCAGATTCTCTCTGGTCTTGAAATGCATTCAGAGGTTCATATTCTCTTTACTTGGTTTGGAATAAGACAGAATTTGCTCTACCTGCTCTTTTTTCTTTTGCTCTCTTCATTTATTTATTTATCTATTTATTATTATGCATGTATTTTATTTGTGTAGGAGATTTAACCCAGGCCCTTTTGTATGCTAAGAACAACACACTACCACTGAAGTCACACTGCCAGTCTCTACCTGCTTTTTTGCAGCCAGTGGTCTTACAAAGAATTGCCATTTAATGTCACAGAATTAGTCTGATCATTCACATAACTGACATGTGTTCTAATTTTTTGTTTATCTAAAAGACTAAGTATTTTACTTTATTAATTTTATAATGAGTTCAATTTCATACAATTTTTCACTCACTTTTGTACAAATTAGCTTTATTAATGCTTCTTCTACAACATGGCAGGCAAAGCTGACGACAATATCATGCAGGATCATCAGCAAACAGAAGAATAAAGTATCATCTCCATTTACCTGAGTACTATATTTGTATTAATGTGGCCTAACAGAAGTGAATCTCATAATTCTGTCACATTACTGATTATTTATGCTGAGCTACACTGAGAAGTCGTTTTCGCATACACTGCTTTTAAGCCCTTAACATAGGCAATTTAAAAGTTGAAGATGAAATAATTAACAAAGCACCAGTATTTGTAGTAATATTTGTAGCATTTCATCAAATTAGATTTGACCTAAAGTTTTCCAAGTACAATATTACTTTGGTTCCTTATCTTTCAACTGCCTCTGGCTATTCATCCATACATATCATACATATCACACAGATTTAACACAGATGCTTCAAAAATGCTTCAAAGTCTTTGAGAGGACAGTTAGACCTCTATGTGGAGTTGTTATTAATTGTTATAATAATTATTTTTTCAATGATTAAAGTGTTGTCACTAATGGTGGTATACACCTGTAGTCTTAGAACTCAACTCTGAGAAAGGAGAGTTATCCTGGGTGACATAGCAAGACTGTGTCTCAAAAAACAAACAAACAAACAAACAAACAAACAAATGAAATCAAACAAATCAGCAATCAGCAAAAAAGAATAAAACAGAATGGGCTTAGCTTAAACACAAACTCAATAATCATGAATATGCTTCAAGGTAGTATTTTATAGTTAAACTATATTTCTAAATGTATAGACTTTCAAAGGGTTTAACGTTTTTCTACCCTGAGTTGGTAAATCTTAATACTATTTTAATCTGACATTCTCTGGTTGACAGGACTCATGTAATTGAATTTACTTCCTTCATCCTCCCATGGGCTTAGTCTTAACCTCTCATAAGAGTTCCCAAAGGAAATAGGAACCAAGGTCCACTGAGCTTGCTTTTCAATTCTTCTTTTTCTCCTCCTTCCTCAGCAAGAGAGAGAGTATGTGAGACAACAGTAATTTTTAAATTTGGTTCTAAGTCTCTAGTGTTTTATTTTGGTTTAAAGTAGGATAATACTAGGAATAATCATAGCATTTGAAATAAGACCAAATATACTGCTATTGTGTAGTTTAAGATTGAACTCACTGCCTCACACAAGCCATAAAAGCATCCTACAATCGGGCTACATATTCAGTCCTAAATTGTTTTCAAACCAGAATCATAAAGCATTTGTGACACTTGATGGTATAGTAACTACAGTAGAAAAGGATTTTTTGAACTCCTAAAGAAATGTAAAGATATCACTTTTAGTGTTATCTTTTTCATGTCTTATAATCACTTAATTATTTTCCTTTCTTTGGATTCTTTTGCAAATTTTGTACTTTCCACAATCCCCATCTGTAACCTTGAGTTTTACAGTAACTTCCCAAAGTTTTTCTCTTTCCTTGTTTTACAAAACTCAAACATAAAAATGATTACAGAAAATATAAAAACTTTGAATTCAATAGTACAACTAATTGTACCACTTTATAGTACATTATATTATATAATTATGACATAATAAGATGATTCTTGTTATCAAAAATCATGAAATTGATCTTTTAAAAAGACAAGAAGTTAATAGAATCATCATAATATTTTCTACATAAAATCCATAAATCAGATCCATACAATATACATTTAGATTCTATTTGATTGTAGTTTGTGGACCTTTCTTCCAGCACTCAACATGGCTCAGTTAGCATCTGGCTCCAGACGTTTTTGTGAAGAGTTGAGAAGTCAGAGGCAGATAAAATGAGAAATACTTCCTGACTCTCAGGGGAATGGCTGTCATTCTCAAATACTTGTTCCAGTCACTTGGGAAGGTATTGAATTTTTACTTTAATATTCCAAATTCTATATTCCATCTGAGGGTTACTGAATTAGGTGAGCCCTGGTTGTGGTAAGATATTATGCAAGGTCGTTAGTTGATGCTGAAGATGAGCCAAGGTTAGGGAACTCTAAACAGTTGACTGAAATTCAGTGTCATCAGGAGGAAGTATGTAATCCTAAATATAAAATTGGATGGTTGCTACCAGTTGAAGACATGTAAATGAAGTCAGTGAGAATAGATTCAGAGACTGCAGAGTTTTCCAAGGCTTAAACTTGGCCTTTCTTTCACATTCTGTTTTATTACACTAGCATATATCGCCACTTACATAACAAATATATCTCAAATTTTTCCATAATATCCTTTTGCACACTCATATATTTAATTCATTTTGAAGTTAACCTACATACTTCTATCTATTAACATTTTCTTATGGCCTCATATTCAAAACTTTTGCCATCTCTAATTTGAAATGATGCACTGGTTTAAAAAATTGTCCTTGAGCCAGGCATGGTGGAGCACACCTTTAATCCCAGGACTCGGGAGGCAGAGGTAGGACGATCGCTGTGAGGCCACCCTGAGGCTCCATAGTGAGTTCCAGGTCAGCCTGGGCTAGAGAGCCTACCTCGAAAAACCAAAAAAAAAAAAAAAAAAAAAAAAAAAAAAAAAAAAGTCCTTAATTTTTATGCCTCTCTGTGATGTTAAATATTGACTGTCAACTAAAAGGGACCTAGGATTATCTGTGATAAACTATTTTAGATTATGTTAGCCTCTGTGCAGGACTATGAAGGATAACCTTGGTTAGGTTAATTAAGGGAAGATATACCTTAGCTGTGGGTGGTACCATTCCATGGCCAGGATCTTGACTATATAAAAAAGGAGATGGCTGAGCAGTAGTATTTATTGATCTGTTCTGTTTTCTCATTGTGGACTGAATGTGACCATCTGCCTCAAGTTCTCCCACCATAAGAGACTATAACCTGAAACTGAAAATACCAGCTGAAATACCTTTCTCTGTAAAATGATTTTTTGTCAGTTATTTTGTCCCAGCAATGAGATGAATAATACAATTTTGTTTCCTTGCTCAAGGTAGGGTCTCACTCTAGCCCAAGATGACCTGAAACTTACTCTGTAGCTTCAGACTGGCCCCAAACTCACAGTGGTCCTACCTCTGCTTTGTAAGTGCTGGGATCAAAAGGCATATGCCACCACACCTGATCTTAATCCATTGTTGACACCACACAAAGACTGATATTTACAAAAAAACAATTCTCATTTCATTCTTTTGAATGTAATAAGTTCTTCATAGTTTTTTAAATAATGGGAAAATGATACCATCTCCTCACCACTTTTACAAGTCCTGAAAGTTTTAAAAAGCTTTAAAGGTTTTCTAATGCTTTTAAACTAACCCCTAAACTGGTTAATGTCATCAAAAGCTTAGGTCACCAGACACTGTGGTTTTTGGCTCTTAGTTATTTTGCTACCTCGCATTCTACCACTTTTGCTCTAAATCATGTCATAGGGCTATAATAATCTTTGAAGGTGAACAAGGTCCCTACAAACAAGATTAATACAGAGGGTTACAGAATAGTCTTAGTCTTAAGTAGAATATAAGAGGTATATTGACACTTTTCTGCACTGCTTACAGTAGTTTTTACTAACAGTAAATAAAGAAATGCCTTTCTGAATCAATAGCTGCAGAGTTGGTATTCCAAACTCTATAACCCTTGAAGAAAAGAAGCACATTTCAGCTCACAAAAATCTAAGCTGGGACTGAATTAAAAAAAAAAATTCAATACCAGTAACAGCAAATGGAGACACTCAATTCTGTAATATGTCACATTTTGTTCCTTTGTGTTGTATTAAATCCTAACCTTAGCATCATCCCAAAAGTGATGTGGCCCCATTCTCCTGAGGTGGACCCAGAAAATGATTCTTAGAATTATGAAGTTCAGAGAACCAGTGAGACAGAATTCTCTTCCTAGATAATGGGAACATGCTTCTGCTTCACTTTTCTGACTTTCTTTTGCTTGCTGTGGAGACAGATGGCCTCTGTTCTTGTATCTGTCTCTGGTATTTCCTTTAATTTTGGTAGTGATTCTTGGTAATATTTTGCATACAGAACATTATTATGTCTTATAGTAGTTTGGGGTGTATCTGCTCCCTAGAATGACAAGTAATTAAATATGAGCTTTTGATGGACTTCCTTAGGCCTCAGAAAATCCACACTTTGACTATACACTAATGTACTGCATGACTAGCATCTTGACATCCTCAGGCTATATCAGGCAGTTGATAACCATTACACAGGGCTAAGATCCTGGTTCCAGAAGGTCTACCAGGTTATGCCAGCTCTCTGTCTCCTAGTGGCTGAGACCTGGGGAGATCTGGAGAGGTTGAAATTAGTAATGTCACCCTTCTGACTTCAAGTCCACACCTTGGCAACTGGCACAGGAACTGCGGTTGCAGTCCAATTTTATTTAAATTTAACAAATACAAATTTAAATAGTTGCAGTTAACTAACTACTTTCATATTGGAGAGAACAGAAGGTATGTAGCAAGCCAGAAATAGTGGATTAAAATGAATAATCAAAATAATGGGCATGTGAGCTTTGTCTCTTAGAAAACCCAGACTAGTAGTAGACACAAGGGCTTATTGGAAATCAAATGGAATGGATCCTTAAAATTTTATTTAGCTACTTAAGAAAGGATAACTCTAAAATGCTGAAGGACAAATAGCAGACATAGTGTATGAACTTGTAAAGCACAATGTGTGTGCTTACAGAAAAGACTAAGAAATATGTCAAAGTATTGACTTTATATAAGTTTTTCAAGGTAGAGTCCTACTCTAGCCCAATAATTTCTATTTGTTATACATCATACATTTCTCAGTTTTTTTTCCTGAACATGCATCATCTTTTATTTTCATATTTGTTTTAGCCGTGATTATTTGTTTGGATAGTATTTTGAAGGTTAAATGAGCTCTTTCTATCTTTGGTCAGTCTTCCTATTTCCTTCCCCAGCCAACTGATCAAACAGCTGACTGTGAATTGTTTCATTATTCTCTGGAGCATGGGAGATTGGCAAAAAAAAGCAGAAGTTATCTGCAAGGTTTCTTCTCTTTCATTTGAATTGATAGGTTTGCAAAAATTTAAAGAGACTTCTGGGAAGATGGCAAGCAAATAGAGGAAGAGAAAGAGAGGAAATGGTGTTTCAGGGCATCCTGCCACTGCTAATGAACTCCAGATGCATGAAATGCATGCATGGCTTTATGTGCATACTGGGAATTTGAACCTGGGCAGTCAGGCTTTGCAAGCAAATGCCTTTAACTGCTGAGCCATCACTTTAGCCCCTCGGAGTGGGTCTATTGAGGGTTATGCCCAGCTCTACTGCCTCCCTCACTCTGCTTCCTAGTCTGCCATGATGTCAACCATGAACTCTGCTGTCTTCTTCCTGATGATGGACTAATAGAAATCTTCTGAAACCATGAGACAAATAAAATCTTTCTTCCCTTAACTTGTTAGGTATTGTGATCACAGTGATGCAGAAGTAACTAATACTGGCTGGGGATATGACTTAGTTGGCAGAGTGCTTGCCTGGCACTTAAAGCACTGGAGTCTATCCCTGGTACTGCATAAACTGTGTGTTGTGACATACACCTGTAATTCTATCACTTGGGAGGTGGAAGCAATAGGATATAAAGTTCAAGGCCAGCCTCTGCTAAATACTGAGGCCAGCCTGGGACAAATAAGAATCTGTCTCAACAAAAGGAACTAGGGTTAGAGAAATTGCTCAGTGGTTAAGAGGGCTTGCCTGCATAGGCTAATAACCTAGCTTCAATTTCCCATTACTCATGTAAAGCCCCTCATCTAAAATAAACAATTTTTAAAATGTTTTGTCATGATGAAATTACTGAATGCCATAAAATCAACCATATATCAAAAAATGTCTAAAGTGTTATATTATATTCTTACCACAATAAAGAAAATTCTTAAAAAGCAATATGATAATTCTTCTTCTGTTCTTGGGTTTTAATGGAGCTCAGAACAGCCATTTATTTAGAGCTAATTTGGTCTTAGTATGAAGTCAATATAAGCACCCATTTAGGTTTCTGCCCACTCTCCCTGTTATAGGGTCTTTTCACTCTAGATGTTGAGGGGGAAAAAAAGTTATCCCTATCCTGTTGACTTCTCTCCAAATCCTCCTCCATTCTTTCTTTCTGCTTGTGTGATTTGGGTGTTTCATTTTCTGGTTTTAGATAAATTGGTATATTTGTGTGACACTCCTCTCTCTGCATGTCTCTGTCCAATCTTCTTTCCCATACTCTGCAAATTCGAGCCACATAACCCATATCAACCTCCAGCCTCCTCTCCTTGACTCAGCTAGTCTCTGTATCTCTGGGCTGCCACTTAGTTACTATCCCCAGTCTCACACTGTTGCTGTGGTAAAGATCTTCTTGTTTCCCTTCTCCTAAGGTTCAGTCTTATGTTGCTGACACAAGGTGAGTTGTGTCAATAGACTTCTGAACTCTTTCTGTCTGCACTATCTGCTATGTACTCTTCTCAGAATATTCCTGTCACCCCAGACATCCTAATGTGGCCACTATATCTTAAAGCCCAAGTACCCATTATAAAGCTTGGATTGCTTTCTCTGTGCTGGAATCCAATGTGTTTCTTTGCAACAGCCAGGCAATTGTAGGGATTCAGTAATTTCCTTCCCTTCTTTCAGGTACCATAATTCTGCTCTGGCTATTATTATTTATTTATTAATTTATGGGTTTTGCTGAGGCAGGGTTACACTCTATCCTAGGTTTATTCAGGCTGACCTGAAACTCACTCTGTAGGTCTAGGCTAGTTTTGAACTCATGGCAATCCTCCTACCTCTGCCTACCTAGTGTTGGGATTCAAGGCATGCATCACCATGCCCTACTCTGCCTACTATTTAATGTCTTGAAATAATTGCTTCATATATGTTACCTATTTTTGGTGATTTATGTCAGGACAAGTACTAGTTACTACTCATGCAGTCTGGCAGGATATGGAAGTATAAATCACCATATTTAATTTTTAGAATTTTAGCATTGCCTTTTAAAAAGTCTGGGCCATTTGACTATATCTTGTTATTGCATAATGATTTCCCTCCCTCCCTCCCTCTCTCTTCTGTCTTTGTTTTGTTCTTTTTTCAAGATAGGGTCTCACTCTGGTCTAAGCTGACTTGGGACTCTCTAGTCTCTGGCTGGTCTCAGTCTCATGGTGATCTTCCTATCTCTGCCTGTGCTGGTATTAAAAGAGTGCACCACCACCCCCAGCTTCTTTCTCTTCAAACATTGTAAATACTGTTAAAGATTTTTTTAATTTTAGTATCATTTACATTTATTTGATTTGAATTCTCTAGTACATTGCAACCTCTCTTTTCTTGTCTCTCACTCTTTTCTAATTCTTTGTCACCTCTTGGACATGATAACATTCACTAAGAACTCATCTTCTATTGGAATCGTTTCCACAGGAATAAAGTGCACTAGTGGGAGGAGTTTTCCATGTTGGACAGAAGTAGGTTTTGTTCTGCCATGGTCCCGTGGGTTTCAGTAACTAAGTTTATATCAGGTGGGGTTTTCCACAGGCAGGTTAATGCAAATTCAGACAATACCCTCAGCAAGGTGCAGAGGTAAGCTTCCTATTTCTCTTTTTTCCCCTAGCACACAGTAATTGACTTACTTCTTCACAGCCTCAGTGGCTTAATGATTAGGATATCCTGGTTGTCATTCCTATGCACCAGCTCTCAGATTAATCAAAGCATCCATTTCTAGGTGTCAGTTTTTCCTGGAACTTTTTATCCAAATCCAGAACCATGGGCCCCTGAGGGATTTACTTCATTCAGATTCTTTCATAGGTCACTGAGTCTAGCTCTTGCTCACTATACTGATTTAAAATCTTTAATTAATTTTTTTTGCCTGGTGATTTCCTTTTCTTAATTTGAATCTCGGTCATATAATTAAAAATGAATCTGTGTTGTTGTATTCAGTTTTCTAATTATTTTGTGATGGGGAAAATTCAAGAGTTAGCCACTCCACCATATTCCTTTGACATGTGTCTGTCTCTCAAGTAAAACATTTTCCTAACTTACAGCTTTTAGTGGATGTATCATTTATTCCATGAATTCCTTCCTTAAGAAGTTTACATGCAGAATGTGGATTTACTCTCATCCTATTTGACTGGAGGCTCTCAGTTGCCTGGGTCACATCACTTTTATCTGCACCATCCAGAATTTCAAGTGGAGCATAAGAGTAACATACGGTTTACCAAGTATCTATTGGAGAGAAAACAATGAGGTTTCTGAAATTTTATTAAGAACTATTAACTAATTTTTAAGTCTGTAAATGATCTCTCAACCAACAGCTACTTTCTCTGTTACTTTGATGAGAAAATATAGCATCAGAAAAAAATTAGTGAAAAGCAATACCTTCTGAGAGTAGAAAGTAATAGACCAAATTCAAGCTAATTATCTTAGTAATTAGTAATAATTAGCTAAATAATCAGATGTATAAAGATGGAGAGAGGATGATATAATTAATCCCACATCACAAAAAAAAGAACTCTTACAAAGGAGCCGGTCAGGGAACAGTGGATATTGCTCTTGGGAGCCTGTCCCTACACAACTAGGGCCAGCATAAGGACCTGGAGCCGCCCCATGGTGGGAGGCTGGTAACAGGGTCACTTTTGAGTGGAGGAAATAAAATTACATGCAGGTGAGGAATCTCAGCTCTAAAGTTGAGGCAGAACTGAGAAGATGCCCATACAGATAGCTGAATCCATAAATGATCACCTGTTTCTTGAATATGTATTTTAATATTGGAACTTTAGCTTATAGGATAAGATTTTGTGAATGCTTCATAAATGTGATGACACCAATATGCATGTAAGAATATAAAAGAGGTGAAAGTTATCATCAACAGAAAATTGTATATCTTCTTTCTACAACTACAACATAAGTTATGGTGACTCTAATAACCTATGCCCAGTAATAACCCTGCTACTTCTCATGCTGTCCACACTAGAGGTGTTTCACACATGAAAATTATTGTGCAAAGTTTTACAATATATTTCGGCCACTAGATGGAGACCTAACTGCAACTGGTCACAGTCCACTTGGCTGTTTGAAGGAAAACGAAGGAACTTGACCTCAAATAGTTACATATAAAAAGAGAACTACTTATTAGAAACCCAGTATAACTGTTCGTGGCACCTTAAGGTAATGTACCAAGTCAAGTTTTAGTATTTCACAAATAGGAAATATTTTCATGTATAAAGGTTTCTAGTAATTTTTGATGCTGTATTTACAACTTACATCTCTACAAAAAGATTATAAAATTATAAAATCAAAATAAACAAACAGAGGAGATATAATGTTTTCTAAAAATAGGTTCTTGCTATGTAGTCCAGGATGGCCTTTAACTCTTGGTTATCCTCCTGCCTCTGCCACATAAGTGTTGAAATTATAGGCATGCTTTACCATCCTAAGAATAATATGTAAAGTTTTAAAAATTAGTGCTCAGAATATAGTTCTTTGTCCAACAAGGAATAGTAAAGGATTAATAAATACAGTAACCGAAAATTTTTGAGTAGTGCCATTTTTTAAATCTCAGAATTATAAGGTACTTTTTTTTTTTTTGGTTTTTCAAGGTAGGGTCTCACTTTAGCTCAGGCTGACCTGGAATTCTCTATGTAGTCTCAGGGTGACCTCGAACTCACGGTGATCCTCCTACCTCTGCCTCCCGAGTGCTGGGATTAAAGGCATGCACCACCACACCCGGCTACAAGGTACTTTTTTTGCAGAATGAGTATGTATTTTTCTTATAGATTCTACCTGAAATTATGTGTGCCATTCACTTTATGAATTCAAGGCCACCTTCGTATTAGGGACCATTTCCTGTATTCTTTCTCTTCTGTTTTTCCTTGTTTTTGTGAGCATGCACACACATGTAGAGTATGTGTGTGGTGTGTACACATGTGTGTACAGATGCACCCCCCCCATGTATGTGCATGAAGAGATCATATAAGAACAGTGTCCTCTTATTGCTTATCCACATATTTCCTTGAGATAGTGTCTCTCTGTCAACTGGGAGCTTCTGTCCATCAACCAGCCTCTGCAATTCTTCAGTCTCTGCCCCCATTGCTGTTACAGATGTGCATGGCCATGCCCAACTTTTTACCTGGATTCTAAAGAGTTGAACTTGGCAGTCTCTGGCTACAGAGACCCTCATGCTTAAGTAGTAAGTACTCTTAACCTCTGACCATCTCTCTAGCCCAATTTCCTGTATTATTTCTGTATTTATGACTACAATGTAAATGTTTCATGCCTATTATTATATGTTTATAGACACTATGTAAATACATATGTGCACTTCTAGATGAAGCATTATCTATATTGCAATATTATCAAACATTTTAAATTGCTTTCAAATTACTTTCTCATTGTTGAAATTTATGTTTATTTTACTTGTGTGTATGAAACAAACATTTTCCCTAAATCATTTCAACATTGAATTCTTAAAATTTTGGCAATATGGTAAATGAAAATTAATGTATAATTTTTTACTCACATATCTCTGAATATCAGTAAGGTTGAAATTCTTTCCATATGTTTACTAGTTCATGCAGTATTCCTTCTTTAATGGCTTATTTTTGTGGGTTACCCATTTTAAAGTTAATTATCTTTTTCTTATCGATTTGTATAATTTATTGTATGTAAATTACCAACCTATTGCATATTACAAAAGTAATTAAGCCAGGCATGGTGGGACATGCCTGACTTTAATCCTAGCACTGGGGAGCGAGGCAGAGGTAGGAGGATTGTCATGAGTTTAAGTCCACCCTGTTACACATAGTGAATTCCAGCCCAGTCTGGGCTAGAGTGAAATCCTACCTTGAAAAAAAAAAAGTCATAATTATTTTCCTTCTGGTTTGGATTTACAGTGATTCTTGCCACACAATTAGGTTTTATTTGTTATTTGTATCCCTGGCTGGTATGAAACTTGCTATATAGACCAGAGTGCTCCCAATTTGTAGCAATTGTCCTGCCTCTACCTACTGAGTTCTGGGATTACAGGTATGTATCCCCATAACTGGACTTACTACATAATTTTTTTTTTTTTTTTGGTTTTTCGATGTATGGTCTCACTCTAGCCCAGGCAGACCTGGAATTCACTATGGAGTCTCAGGGTGGCCTTGAACTCACGGCGATCCTCCTACCTCTGCCTCCCGAGTGCTGGGATTAAAGGCGTGTGCCACCACGCCCGGCTTAATTTTTTTAAACTTTATTTATTTATTTGAGAGAGAGAGAGAGAGAGAGAGAGAGAAGGAGAGCACCAGGGCTTCCAGCCATTGTAAGCAAACTCCAGACTCTTGCACCCCCTTGTGCATCTGGCTTATGTGGGTCCTGGGGAATTGAACCGAGGTCCTTTGGTTGTGCAGGCAAATGCCTTAACTGGTAGGCCATCTCTCCAGCCCCTATATGATTTTTTAATATAGTCTGCTGTTTTCCTTTATAGTTTCTGCATTTCTGTTCTTATTCAAGTTTACTCAGACACATATACACATATAGATAGATTATAGATAGATGACAGACAGATAGATATAGATAGATGATGATATAGATAGAGAGATATAGATTATATAGACTAGATATAGATATAAAACATTGGCTACTGTCAATGCAAAACACATAGCTTTCACCTCAAAAGGAATAAGACATAGTTTATTTTGGAGTTTAATATAAATGACAATGGCCTGAGAAGACAGAGATTCATGTTACCTCAAAATCTATGTTCTGATGTGTTAAAATGTTCATGAAGATTTTATAATTACAGAACAAAAGAGTCATAAACTAAGACATTTCATTGGTGGAAATATCAGTTAAGTGGGTAACACCAAAGCAAGGAAATCTCTGTTATAGGTTTTATATGTTATCTTATGACATTCTGATGATATGCTTAGTCTTTGGGCTAGTGGAAGTTGGTGTTAGCACATTCCAGAAAGGTTTCACCTGATCACCTAATAGTCACTAGGATGTTAGGTCAGACACAGAGGTGAACAATAAATAGCTATCGAGTGGCTAAAGGTAAAATAAGGTGACTTGGCTTTTATCCTGCAACATCCCATTGTCTCTTAGTGAAATGCTAATCAGCTTTATATAGTTTTGTAGGATAGGCACAGCTTTTTTTTTTCTTTTAGGAACTTCAGTTCACAGTGGAAATGCCAGAGCCCCTTGCTACTACAAAGGAACTTTAGGTACACTTACCACTTTTTGCATCTGGGGATGCATGAGCACTGAGGATTCAAACCTAGTCCCGGAGTCTTTGCAAGCAAGTGACTTTAACCCACTGTACCATCTCTCCCAGCCTAGATAACTACATCTTTTAATTGAGAGCTATAAAACTTTTATTTACTTTGGTTAAGGTACTTGATTACAAAACCTAATGACCTGGGTTCAGTTCCCCAGTACCCATGTAAAGCCAGGTGCCCAAAGTGGCCCATGCATTTCGAGTTTGATTGCAGTGGCTGAAAGCCCTGGCACACGCATTTTCTCTGTCAGTTTCCCTTCTCTCTATCTCTCTGCTAAATAATAAATAAATACTGGGGAATTGAATCTGGGCTGGCAGGCTTTGCAAATAAATGCCTTTAACCACCAAGCCATCTCCTCGCCCAAATTGAGAACTTTAATATATGAACATATTGCAAATTGATCATATTCCCACTGGGTTATACTCTTATGCCTCCTCTTCCCCACCCCCATTCTACTGCAGTCCATTTCACTGAAATTATCATTAATCACTATGTGGGGTCATGAATGCATTTGTCAGACCCTGATGGGGGGCAATGTCTCAGAGTATATCTTCCCACTATGTGGCTCTTACATTCTTTCTACCTACTCTTTTGCAATGTTCCCTGAGTCTTGGAGGGCATGTGTGAAATCTCCTTTAGAGTTGAGCAGCCTCTAATTTTCTGCTTTGCTGAGTTTTGAATCTCCCTGAGGGAGGTTCTCAGAGTAGCCTTGAAAGGACCATTCACATTTAATCTGCTATTTCTTCGGTAATATTTTCTGGGTTCTGGTAGGTTTGAGAGAGATGACTCCTCTTATACTAGGCACTCAGCTTTCTTTTCTTGTTATTCTAGTAGGTCTTGGGTCTCTCCAATATTCACTGCCATCTGTAACCATCTCTTGGTTAGAGAGTGAGAGCAGCATGGATCAAAAGAGGTAAACACAGACATTTAAAAGACTTTTTGATGGTCATAATCTCTCCTTTTTGTGTTTTGTTTTATTTTGCTTTTTTGAGGTAGGGTCTCACTCTAGCCCAGACTGATCTGTAACTCACTCTGCAGTCCCAGCCTGGCCTCAAACTTACAGCAATCCTCCTACTAATGCCTCCTGAGTGCTGAGTGATGGGATTAAAGGCATGCCACACCATACCTAGCTTTAACCCATCCTTTTAGCCTAGAACAGTAGAAGCTTTCCCTCTAGGGTCTATGATCTTCTGATCCATACGCTTTTGACTTGGTTCTCAGTACCAGGCATGAATTCCATCCCATTGATCAGGCCTCATCTAATCTCATCCAATCAGACAACAGTTGATTGTCCCCATAACTTATGTGCCATTATTGCACCTGTGGGTTCATCTTCCTGGCTCGTTAAAGTCACTTGAAGGATCCAATGCTTATTCACACCGTTGTTGATTTTTATCCCCAGCAGCATACACAGTACTTTCCAGCACTGTGAAAGCTAGCCATCAGGGAGGTGTCATCCATATCAGCCCCAGCTTGATCTTTCAATGTCCTGACACTGTGGTGTCTTAAGCAATAAGATAATCAAGTAAGTGCTTTGGCAATGGCCTGTATTTTCTTGAGGGCCTTATGAGCTTCCTGAGTAACAGCTCATTGTGTGTGGGGAGGTGGGGGTTAACCCAATTCTGGCACCAGGATTACTATAAACTGCTTATGATTTTAGAATAAAGCTTTCTCTGCCTCTGCAGGGTACTTCTACTCAAACAATTCCCCCTATCTCCTCCCTCCCTCTCTCTTTCCCTTCTTCCCCTTTCACTGATAGTTATATCTTCTAACTAGCTAAGAAAGAGGTACATTTCTACAGTACTGATTCATACCATCTTTAGTATTGTGTATGTACCCCTTCCCTCTTGTCCCTGCATTTGAATGTATTATGCCCCTCTTCTGATCCCTCCCCACTCCTTCTCTCTCCAAGCCTTATTCTAGCATCCTCATATATTGATGCTTAGGACAACTTATAAGTGAATCAAATTATCCCATGGTAGGGGATATGAGGGGGAACATGTGGCATTTTCTTTCTGAACCTTGGTAACCTCAGTATAATTTTAGATAAATTCATGTATTTTCCTGAACAGTTCATAAGTTAATTTTTTTCTTACTACTAAATAGAACTCAATCATGTATATGCACCACATCTTCATTATCCATTCATTGTTTGATGGGCATCTGGGCTAATTCCATTTAATAACTATTATGTATAGAGAAACAACAAACATAGCTGAGCAAGTATCTTTATGGTAAAGAATAGAGTCTTTAGAATATATGCCAATGAGTGATATAGCTGGATAAAATGATAAGTCTATTTTTATATTTTTGAGAAACCTCAATAGTGATTCCTATTGTGGCTGTAAAAATTTGCACTCTGTGGTGGTTTAATTCATGTGGCCCCATAAACTTAGATGTTCTGAATACTAGACCCCAGCTGATAGCAATTTGAAAATTAAAGCCTTCTGGAGGCAGTGTATTGTTTGGGACAGGTTTATGGGCATTATAGCCAATTTCCCCTTGCCAGTGTTTGGCACACTCTCCTGTTCCTGTTGTCTATCTGATGGTGAGGAGGTGATGTCCACCCTCTACTCATTCCATCATTTTGCCCTGCCATCCTGGAACTTCCCCTTAAGTATGTAAGCCAAAATAAACCCCTTTTCCACAAAATCTGCCTTTGGTTTGGTGATTTCTGACAGCAATGCAAACCTAACTATAACAATAAAATTGATACCAAGAGTGAGGACATTGGTGCTGGACACCTGACTTGTGGCTTTTGGCATTTTGGAGCTGAAATCTTAGCCTAAGAGATGCCTTGAGTGCTGTAAGTACAGCTTGATGGACTATTATGGTCAGAGTTGAAAGACTTGAATGCAGTAAGGACTAAGGACTATAAGGTTGGCCTATGAGGATGAGAAAGAGCTTTGCCTGGACTGGGCTAGAAGCAGTTTGTGTGAGAGGCTTGCTGTTATGCCCATGTCCTGAGAACTTGTGCAGAAGTGCTTTGCATAGAAATGGACTAGGGTGAGCAGAGGCATATAACACAGAAATAAATTAATTGGCTGAAACTGCTGCGTATTCAGCTACAATTGGATGAGATATTACAACCGTTGTGATTGTGCCAGCTGATTTACATTGGGACAACAGGAAAGAATGTAAACTCTTTTGAAGGGGCCTGAATGCTCAGAGTGTCCTGTCCTTCAAAGTCTGCTTTATTCACCTCAGATTAAAAATTGGCACCCTACATGGTGTTATGGAGTATTAGAACTGCAGGAAAGAGAAGGTCATTGAATTTGGAACACCATCTTGTATTCTGGAAATGGCCATAGGCAGTGTGAAGCAGGCTTGCCTGCATGGAGATCACATGGAGCTGTAAGGATGGACCATGGGTTGTAGTGGAGACCCAGTGGAGATGCCAAGACCATGAGATAGCTGCTAAGGAGAGCTGCCGGCCTCAGATGAAATTTTCCAGGACTGTGAGTAGCCTAGCTGGAGGGGTGGAATTGGAACACCAGAGACTTGTTGCTGGTTAGAATTATCGGACTTGGACATTTGTCACTGACTAAGAGTTGTTGGACTTGGAGTTATAGAGTTTGATGTTTGCACTGTTTAAATCTTGTATTGGTTGAATATTTCTTTGCTATGCCCAATGCCATCTTTTGCAATGTGAGTGTTTATTCTGTGCCATTATGGGGCTTGGGGGATTTTTTTAGTATTATAATTTAGCTAAAAAGACCTTGGATTATGGGGATGCTTTAATATCATTGGAATTGATAAAAACTATGGGGACTTTTAAAGTTGGACAGAATGCATTGAATTTTATAACATGTATGGTTATCAGTTTATGGGGGCTAGGGGCAGAATGTAGTGGTTTGATTCAGATGTTGCCCATAAACTTAGGTGTTCTGAATGCTAGTTCCCCAGCTGATGGAGATTTGGAAATTAAAGCCTCCTGGAGGCAGTGTATTGCTGGGGAGGGGGGCTTATGGATATTATAGCCAGTTTCCCCTTGCTAGTGTTTGGAACACTCTCCTATTTCTGCTGTCAATCTGATGATAAGGAGGTGATATCTGATGTCCACCCTCTGCTCATACGATTGTTTTCCCCTGCCATCGTGGAGCTTCCCCCTCAAAAATCTGCTCTTGGTTGGGTGATTTCTACCAGCAGTGCGAACCTGACTGCAACACACTACCACCAACAATGGAGGAGGGTTTCACCTTCTCTATCCTCTAGCCAGCATTTGTAGTCACTTGATTTTTTAAATGCTAGCCAATCAAACTGGCAGAAGATGAAATCTCCAAGTATTTTTAATTTGAATTTCCTCAGTGGATAAAGATGTTGAATATCATTTTAGATGTCTATTGGCCATTTGTATTTCTTCATTTGAGAACTCTGTGTTCAGTTACTTGACTCATTTTTTGATTGCGTTGATTGATTTTTTAAAATTGCATAGTTTTCTGAGTTCTTTGTGTGTTCCAGATGTATCCAATTCTCCAGTACCATTTGTTGAAAATGCGATCTTTTCTTCAATGTGCATTTTTGGACTCCTTGTCAAAGATCAGGAGGTTGTAGTTAATAGAATTTATATCCAGATCTTCTGTTCTATTCCATTGACCTCTGTGTCTATTTATGTTCAAAATACCATGCTGTTTTTATAACTATGGGTTTGTACTATGCCTTGAATAAGGTATAGTGAAACCTCCAGTAGTATTCTTTTTGCTGTGTATATTTTGGGTAACTCAAGACCTTTTGTTATTCCCTGTGAATTTTGAGATTATTTGTTTTATTTCTGTGGAAATGAAGGAATTAGATTGGAATTTCATTGAATCTGTATATTGTTGATGGTAGGATGGCCATTTTCCAAATATTAATTCTTCTAATCTGTGAGCATGGGAGATCTTTCCATTTTCTCATGTCTTCCTCAATTTCTTTTTTCAGTGCTTCATTATTTTCACTGTAGAGATCTTTCACTCCCTTAGGGATATTGCAAGATATTTGTGGCTATTATAATTGTTACTATTTCCCTGATTTCTTTCTCAGTATGTTTGCCATTGGTATTATATATTAAGGCTACTGACTTTTGTGTGTTGATTTTATATCCTACTATTGTTTTGAAAGTGTTTATCAGCTCTAGTAGTTTTGTGTGTGTGGAGTCTTTCAGGTCTCTTAAGCACAAATTATATCATCTGCAAATAAGTATAGTTTTACCTCTTCTTTTCTAATTTATATCCCATTTATTTCTTTCTCTTGTCTTATTGCTCAGTATAAAACTTCAAGTAAGATGTTAAATAGCAGTAGGGAGAGTGAACACCCCTGTCTTGTTCCAGACCTCACTGGGAATGCTTCAAGTTTTTTCGCATTTAGTGTGATATTGCTTTAGGTTTGTTTTCCATACCCTTTATTGTGTTTTATGATCCCTTTATCCCTAGTCTCTCTAGTATTTTAATGGTGAAGATATGTTGTACTTTGTCAAAGGCCTTTTCTGTATCTAATGATCTGATCATGTCATTTCAGTCTTTAAGTCTATTTACATGAGGCATTGACTTATTTATTTCCATAGTTTGAGCTGTTCCTATATCCATGGAATGAGACCTACTTAGTAGATTGAGGTGGATGATACTTTTAAAAATATTTATTTTAAAATTTATTTACTTGAGAGAGAGAGAAAGAGAGAGAGAGAGAGAGAGAGAGAGAGAGAGAGAAAGAATTGGCATGTGGCATGCCAGGGCCTCTAGCCACTGCAAATGAATTCCAAACACATATGCCACCATGTGCATGTGGCTTTCATGGGTCCTAGGGAATCAAACCTGGGTTCTTCCACTTTGCAGACAAGTGCCTTATCTGCCAAGTCATTTCTCCAGCCTTATTTTATTTTCTTTTTTAAAATTATATATATAGATAGATAGAGAGATAGAGAGAGAGAGAGACAGAGACAGAAACAGAGACAGACAGAGAGAGACAGAGAAATAAAACGGGTAGATAGAGAGAGAGAATGGGCATGCCAGGGCCTCCTGCTGATGCAAGTGAACTCCAGATGCATGTGCCACCTTGTGTATCTGGCTTACATAGGTCCTAGAGAGTTGAACCTGGATCCTTTTGCTTTGTAGGCAAGTGCCTTAACTGTTAAGCCATCTCTCCAGCCCAGGATGATACTTTTGATATGCTCTTGGATTTGGTTTGCAATATTTTTTTTGATAAATTTTGCATTTATGTTCATGAGGTATATGGATCTATAATTTTCCTTTCTTGTGTTTTTGTTGGGTTTTAGTGTTATTGTAATAATGACTTCATAGAAGGAATTAGGGATCACTCCCTCCTTTTCAATTTTGTGAAATAACTTCAGAAACAGCAGTTTTAACTCTTATATACACGTTTGGTACAACTTAGCAGTGATTTCATCTGGGCCTGGACTTTTTGTTGAGTTTTTATATTTACTACTTCAATCTCATTATATCTTATAGCTTTATTCAGATAATTTTGCTGTTCTGGCTTTAGCTTCAAGAAATTTATACTATTTTTTCTAAATTGTCCAATTTTGTGAAATATGTATCTATGAAGTATGTCTTTATGATATTCCCAATTTCATTGAAATCTGTTGTAGAATCTCCCTTTTCATCTCTAATCTTATAGATTAGGGTCATCTCTCTCTCTCTCTTTATCAAATTGGCAAGTCTTTCAATATTGTTTACTTTTTCAAAGAACCAATTCTTGATTTTACCAATTTTTTATTTTATTTTATTCTTTTATTAATTAGTTTTGTACTCAGCAAATACGGTCAATTTGGTACCATTGTTAGGCCCATCCGTGCCCTCCCCACTCCCCGAGACCCCTCCTTTTTGAGGTATATGGGTCATGCATTCTGGAGTTAGCCCACAGTTATGGGTAGGATAAAGGTCTCTGCATATCATGACTCAAAATGTGGCTCTGACATTCTTTCTGCCCCCTTTTCCAGAAAATTTCCCTGAGCCATGTTGGGTTCATTTTTGGTCTGCTTCAGTGATGAGGTGTTGGGGGCCTCTGGGTCTCTGGGTCTCTGATTTGGTAGGAGTTGATATTTCTCTGTGTTGATCTCCTTCACCCTTGTGCTGGTACCCGGTTCACCAAGAAAACAGCACCCTTGCTTGTTTCGCCAATTGTTCTTTGTTTCAGCTGGGGCCTTTTTGAGGTATGATGGGGTGGCTCTCTCCTTAGGCTCTACATCTATCTGAAAAAGAGAAGCAGACTCCCCAACGGAGAGTGAGTTAGCACCAGACAAATGAGATAACCCTTACTTTTTTATAGAGAATTTAATAGGTGTAGGCCCTCTTGTAGCCCATGATTGGTGGTAGCTTGTTGATGGAGAGTGGGCTCATGTTTGGATATGTTTCTGACTTGTTTCCCAGACCCAGCTATGGGTCCCATAACACTGAGGGGATCAGTTAGCCGAATCAAGAGCAGTTGGTTTCCAACCATGGCTGTGCGCCACTATTGGACTTGTGTGAGCATCATGACAGGTTATTTGCTGCTAAGTAGGTTAGACCATGAGTTGCTTGGACAGATATTGGTCATTTTACCCCAGTCACCCATGTAGCACCTTCTGGCACTAGACGCACTGACTGTCTGGGGATTGACTCTATTCCAGCTTCCAGCCATGCCATTCCATTTTACGTGTCAACCACATAAGGTGTCTTCAGCAGTAGGGTCTTACCACTAATATTTGGTAGGTCATCAAGTACTCTGACAGAAATCTGTCTTTCTTTTAGGAAACCTTGTAGGTCTCTCTGATCAAAAGCTCATTGTGGATGATAGTCACATGCTGGTACTGGGAGTTACAGGTCAGTGCCCACTAAGAAAAGGAAGAAAAAAATAACTAATATAAAAGAGTTAGAGAGAAGGGGTGGGGGAGAGAGAGAGAGAAGCTGTAGAAGATTAAGGTCAGTCTTCATCATACCCTCTCCAGTGTCTTGTGGCTCAGGGGTTCCCTGTAAGGGCCTGGTGAAGGTTCAGCCATTTGGCCTCCCTTTTAGGATGTAGAAGTTTATGGTACCATTGCTGTTTGGGTCTAGATTTGTGTTTCCCACCCCTTTGATGCCCTCCCCTCACTCCCGACCCATCCTATTGTATAGTCCATGAGATGGTTGCTGGGTATGTAAGGTATCTTGGGTAGATTCAGGTTAGGTGCTGTAGATGAGTGAGTCTATGTGGCAATTTTTTTCTGTGATTGGGCAAGTTCACTGAGAATGATCTGTTCCAGGTTCAACCATTTTTCCTCAAATTTCATTGTGTCATTTTTTCTTACTGCTGTATAGAATTCCATTGTATAAATATTCCACATCTTAGTTATCCATTCTTCTAGATGGACATCTGGGTTGATTCTAGCTCTTCGCTATTACGAATTGAGCCGCTACAAATATGGTTGAGCAAATCTCTCAGGCCTGTGTTTTAACGGTTTTAGGGTAGATGCCCAGTAAGGGAATAACTGGGTCTGTTGGTATCTCTATAGTCAGCTTTTTCAGTAGTCTCCATATTGCTTTCCAAAGTGGTTGTACCATCTTACATTCCAACCAACAGTGGATGAGTGTTCCTACTTCTCCACATCCTCACCAGCATTTAGTTTTATTTGATTTTTTGATGTTTGCTATCCTTACTGGGGTAAGGTGGAATCTCATAGTTGTTTTAATTTGCATTTCCCTGATGATTAGGGATGATGAACATTTTCTTAAGTGTGTGTTTGCCATTTGTATTTCTTCCTCTGTGAACTGCCTGTTCAGCTCTTTGCCCCATTTTGTGAGTGGGGTGTTTGACTTTTCATTTTTTAGATTTTTGAGTTCTTTGTAGATTCTAGAGATTAGGCCTCTATCAGTTGGATAACCAGCAAATATTTTCTCCCATTCTGTGCGTAATCTATTGGCTTTGCTTATTGCGTGCTTGTCTGTAAAGAAACTCTTCAGCTTCATGTGATCCCATTGGTTGAGTGACTGATTAAAATTGTGAGCTACTGGGGTTTTGTTCAGGAAGTCTTTTTCCATTCCTATATCATGGAAAGTACTTATTATATTGTCTTCCAGTAGAGTTTCTGGTCTTATATTGAGGTCTTTGATCCATTTGGACTTGAGTGTAGTGCATGGTGAAATGTGCGGATCAAGTTTCAGTTTCCTGCATATGGTTATCCAGTTTGTCCAGTACCATTTGTTGAAGATGCTGTCTTTATTCCAGCCTATATTGTTAGGGTCTTTGTCAAATATCAAGTAGCTATAATTGGTTGACCCAAAATCTGGGTCCTCAAGTCTATTCCATTGGTCTATACTACTGTTTTTATGCTAGTACCATGCTGTTTTTATTACTATGCCTTTGTAATATAGCTTTAGACCAGGTATGGTGATGCCTCCAGAGGTATTTCTTTTGCTGAGGATATCTTTGGATATGAGAGGCCTTCTGCCTTTCTATATGAAATTTGAGATCATTTTTTCTATCTCTGTGAAGAACACTGTTGGGATTTTAATTGGAATTGCATTAAATCTGTATATTGCCTTTGGTAGGATTGCCATCTTCACAATGTTAATTCTGCCTATCCAGGAGCATGGGAGGTATTTCCATTTTCTCAAGTCCTCCTCAATTTCTTTTTTAAGTGTTTTTATGTTTTTGTTGTATAGATCTTTCAGTTCCTTGGTTAATCTTTTTCCAAGGTATTTTATTTTATTTTTTGTTGCTATTGAAAATGGGACCATGTCCCTTATATCTTTCTCTGTATCTTTGTCATTTTCATATAGAAAGGCTACTGATTTTTGTGCATTGATTTTGTGTCCTGCTACTTTGCTATAGGTGTTAATCACCCTCAGAAGTTTTGGGATGGAGTCTCTCGGGTCTCTTACATATACAATCATGTCATCAGTGAATAGAGCTAACTTAACTTCTTCCTTTCCAAATTGTATCCTTTTTATTTCCTTCTCCTGTCTTATTGCTTGAGCTAGGACTTCCAGTACTATATTGAAGAACATAGGTGAGAGTGGACAACCCTGTCTTGTTCCTAACCTTAATGGGAATTCCTCCAGTCTCTCTCCATTAAGTATTATTTGGGCCTTTGGAGCTTTGTATATTGCCTTTATTATGTTAAGATATGAACCAACCATGCCAATTCTCTCCAATGTTTTGATCATAAAGTGATGTTGTATCTTGTCAAAGGCCTTTTCTGCATCTATAGAAATTATCATGTGGTTTTTGTGTTTAACCTTTTTATGTGGTGTATTACATTGACAAATTTCCATATGTTGAACCACCCCTGTATTCCTGGGATGAATCCCACTTGGTCAAGGTGGATAATGCTTTTGATGTGTTGTTGGATTCGGTTTGCGAGGATTTTGTTCAGGATCTTTGCATCTAAGTTCATCAGAGAAATAGGCCAGTAGTTTTCTTTTCTTGTGGCATCTCTGCCTGGTTTTGGAATTAGGGTGATACTAGCTTCATAAAACGAGTTGGGTAGCTTACCCTGTTTTCCAATTGTGTGGCACAGTTTGAGGAAGATTGGTTTGAGTTCTTCCATGAAGGTTTGATAGAATTCAGGTGTTAAGCCATCTGGTCCTGGATTCTTCTTTTTAGGGTGGTTTTTTATTACTTGTTCAATCTCCATGAGTGTGATAAGTTTGTTTAGGAGACTAATCTGCTCTCAGTTTATCTTTGATAGATGGTATGCGTCCAGGAATTTATCCATCTCCTCCACATTATCCAGTTTTATGGAGTAGAGGTTTTTGAAATAAGTCTTGATGATTCTCCCAATTTCACTTATGTCTGTTGTGATCTCTCCTTTTTCATTTTGAATTTTGTTAATTTGAAGCATCTCTCTCTCTCTCTCTCTCTTTTTTTTTTTTGCTTGATCAAGTTTGCCAGCAGGTTTGTCAATCTTGTTTAGTTTTTCAAAGAACCAGCTCTTTGTTTTGTCAATTGTCTTAATTGTTTTCTTAGTTTCCAATTCATTAATTTCTGCTCTGATTTTAATTATTTCTTTTCTTCTGGAGCTCTTTGGGTTTGATTTTTCTTGCTTTTCCAGTGCCTTTAAGTGGATGGTTAGGTTATTGATTTGGGATCTCTCTGTCTTTTTAAAAATTTTTTCATTTATTCTTATTTATTTATTTGAGAGTGACAGACAGAGAGAAAGAGCTAGATAGAGAGACAGAGAGAATGGGTGCGCCAGGGCCTTCAGCCACTGCAAACAAATTCCAGATGCATGCACCCCCTTGTGCATCTGGCTAACATGGGTCCTGGGGAATCAAGCCTCGAACCGGGGTCCTTAGGCTTCACAGGCAAGTACTTAACCACTAAGCAATCTCTCCAGCCTGTCTCTCTGTCTTTTTTATGAAGGCATTGAGTGCTATGAATTTTCCCCTGAGGACTGCCTTCATTGTGTCCCATAAGTTTTGGTACTATGTGTTCCCATCATCATTCATTTCTAGAAATTTTGCAATTTCATTTTTTATTTCATCCACTATCCATTTATTGTTCAAAAGTGTGCTGTTCAGTTTCTGGGTGCCATTGGGATTCTTGGTGGGTCTTTTGTTGTTGATTTCTAGCAATATAGCATTGTGACTTGATATCATGCAGGGAATTATGTCAATCTTCCTAAATACATGGAGGCATGCTTTGTGACCCAGAATATGGTCTATTTTGGAGAATGTTCCATGGGTTGCTGAGATGAATGTGCAGTCTGTGGATTTGGGATGGAAAGTTCTGTAGGTGTCCATTAGGTCTAAGTGATCTATGGTTTTGTTGAGCTCTCTTACTTCCTGTTGAGTTTCTGTTTGGATGATCTGTCTATTACTGATAATGGTGTATTGCAGTCCCCAAGTATGATGGTGTTGGTGCGTATTTCTGTTTTATTGTCAAGTAGGTTTTGGTTTATGAACTGTGGTGCCCCTGTGTTTGGTGTATACAGATTTATGATTGTAATATCCTCTTGATGGATTGTTCCCTTGATAAGTAGGAAGTGGCCTTCTTTGTCTTTTTCGATTATTTTTGGTTTGAAGTCTATTTTATCTGATATTAATATAGCTATGCCTGCTTGTTTCTTATTACCATTTGCTTGGAATATTGTTTTCCACGCTTTCACCCTGAGGAGGTGTCTGTCTTTAGTGGCGAGGTGGGTTTATTGAAGACAACAGATTAAGGGGTCTAATTTATTGATGAAACCTATTAGCTTGTGTCTCTTGATGGGTGAATTAAGGCCATTAATATTTAGGGTAATGACTGTGAGATTTGATTTGATCCCTGCTGTATTGTGATGGTATATGTGGTTTGGTGTTTTCATGGACTTTGAAGTTTTTTGTGCCTACTCTGAGTTTGGTTATTGTGATCTGCTTCTTGCAGGCATTTGAGGTTATTTACTTCTTCTCTGTGAAAAATTTCCTGAAATACTCTCTGTAGGTTTGGTTTTGTGTTCATATAATTGTAAAGCTGAGTTTTGTCATGGAAGTTTTTCTTTCACCATCTATTATAAGGGATACTTTTGCTGGGTAGAGTAGTTTGGGTTGGAAGCCATAGGTTCTTAGACTTTGCAGTGTTTCATTCCAGGCCTTTCTAGCTCTCAGGGTTTCCATTGAGAAGTCTGGAGTAATTCTGATGGGGTTACCTTTAAAAATGGTGTGTTGTTTTTCCCTAGCTGCTTTTAGGATTTTCTCTTTGGTGTCAATGTTTAGAGTCATAATGACAATATGTCTTCAAGAGTTTCTCCTTTGGTCCAGTCTGTTTGGAGTTCTGTTAGCTTCTTGTATCTTGATGGGCCTTTCTTTTAAGAGACTGGGGAAGTTTTCTTCAATTATTTTGTGAAATAAGTTCTCCATGCCTTTGGTCTGAATTTCTTCTCCTTCTGGTATTCCAATGATCCTGATATTAGGATGTTTAAGTGTATTCCATAATTTTCTCATGTTTTGTTCAGAGAAACTCTTGAACTTACTGAAATTTTTGGACTCTTGAACTGTTTCTTCCATCTTGTCTTCCAGATCAGAGTTTCTATCCTCCACATGGCTCACTCTATTCTTGAGAGCTTCTAGAGAGTTTTGGACTTGTTCAATTAGGTTTGCATTTTCTACTACTTTTTTATGTATAATTTCCATCCCTCTGTCAAGCTCCCTTTTCACATCATTTTCTGATTTTCTTGATGCTTCTTGGAATTCATCCTTGCATTTCTTTATGTCTTCATTTAGCATTGCCAGCTGATTTTTGAGGTCTTCTTTTTTTCACTCTCCCTCATGTCTCTTAACTGTCTTTGAACTCCTTCCATTTTCTTATGTATTAGGTCTAGTCTAGTGATGGCAACATCCACACGATTATCGGTTCTTTGTTGCTTTTCTGCAAGTTCTACCAGTAGCTTGGTCAGGGTCGCACTGCTCATAGCTTCATTTTGGTGTTGTGATCCTAATGACTCTTCTATGTTTTGATTAGAGATGTTCATTGTAGGACTGGGTGATCTAACTGGATTTTCTTGCATTTGATTTTTTATGTTATTTCTTTTGCTCTGTGGTCTGCCCATTGCAGTGTATGGGCACATAGGTGGGTGGACCAGCCTGGGCTCAAGCACAATGGGAAGCTGTAGCAGCCTGAGGCAGTTCCCAAGCAGCCTGGGCTTTGGTTCTCACTTGCCAAAGCCGCCTGAGCTCCTGCCTGGCAGGGGCACCAAAGTTGCCTGAGCTCTCACACAGTAATGCTCCAAAGCTGCCTGCACTCATGCTAGGAGGGACACTGAGGCACCAAACACTGAAGCAGCTCAAACTCTGGCGTGGCAGAACACTGGGACCCTGAAGCAGTCTGAGCTCACCTGCAACAGGACAATGGTGGTCGGCCAGCACGGCAGACAGGGAGGGGCTGGCACCTGAGCTAGCACAAGTGACAGAAAGAGACAGTCTGACCTCACGTGGGGAGTTGCAATGGGCCTGGACTCTCGCATAAATGTGCAGCGGCTGGAGCAGTAAGTGAGCAGATGGGCGGAGCAGGCTAAGCTTGCCCCAGCATGGATCGGCAGCGGTGTGCGTTTGACTGACAAATTGATCAAAGGAGCCTGAGCTGCAATGGGCCAGCAGGTGTAGCCTGGCCATGGTCACTGTGGGCAGGGGTAGCAGGGCGATCACCCCTGTGCAGTGAGGCAAGTGGAACTATGTTGGCCTGGGAACTTTTTCCTACAGTAAGTGCGGGAGTTTCCTGACGCTGGGACTGTGGGTAAGGCAGCTGCTTGGGGGGAGGGGCGGGCAACCCACACGCGAGGGAATCAGTGATTCCCTGTTTTTTCCCCTCTGTGCCCTCCCACTGGCAATCTATTGGAGATTTCTGTCCCATAAAAGACCCAGTGAACACTTAATGTCTTACCTTTCTTTCCCAGGGATGTGCAGCACAGTCAGGTGGTCGCCATCTTGGCCAGAAGAGCCATAACTCTGATTTTACCAATTTTTAAAAATTTACTTATTTATTTGCAATGAGAAAGAGAGGGAGAGAAAGTGAGAGAGAGAGAGAGAGAGAGAGAGAGAGAGAGAAAGAGAGAGAAAATTGCACATGCTACCTTGGGGTCCTGGCTTTACATAGATGTTAGGGAATTGCACCCAGGCCATTAGGCTTTGCTAGCAATTGCTTGTAACTGCTGAACAATCTATCCAAATCCATTTTATCAATATTTAAATTTGCTTTCTTCGTTTAGAATTCATTGATTTCTACTCTGATCTTGATTAATTTCGTTCCATCTGGCACTTTTCAGTCTAGATTGTTGTTGTTTTTCCAATGCCTTCAGATAGATGATTAAATGACTTATTTGAATCATCTCTAGTTTTATAATGTTAGCATTTAGAGCTATAAATTTTACTCTTATGACTGCCTTCATTTTGTCCCAGATGTTTTACTATGTTGTGTTTCTATTCCAATTAAGTATAGGAATTTTTTACTTCCTTCTTTCTTTCTTCAATGACCCATAGTCTGTTGTTCAATTTCCTGGAGTTTATGTATTTTCTGATGTTTATCTTGTTGATTTCTAGCTTTATTGCATTGTGATCAGATACAATACAAGGGTTTATATCAATTTTCCTGAATTTGTAGAGACTTCTTTTGTGTCCTAATGTGTCATCTGTTTTATAGAAGGTTCTAAGTGCTGCTGAGAATAATGTTTATTCTGCAGCGTTTGGATGGAATGTTCTATAGATGGCTATTCAATCTATTTGATCTATGGTATTGTTTAGCCTCTTAGATTGTTTCTCTATCATTTTGTTTAGATTATCTGCCTATTGAAAAAGTGGGGTATTAAAGCCACCAATTATTATTATGTTGGAATTTATTTCTGATTTAATGTTTAGTATATTTTGCTGTATAAAATTTGGTGCACCTGTGTTTGATGATTAAATGTTGATGATTATATCATCTTATTGAATTGTTCCCTTGATGAGTATAAATTGGCCTTCTTTTTAATATTTCATTTATTTTTGAGGAGAGAGAAAGAGAAAATGGTTGTATCAGGGCTTCTGGCCAGTGAAAATGAGCTTCAGATGCCTATACCACTTTGTGCATCTAGCTTAACATGAGTATTGAGGAACTGAACCAGGGTTGCCTTAACTGCTGAGTCATCTCTCTAGCCCCAAAGTGGACTTCTTGATCTCTTTTCATTGCTTTTGGTTTAAAGTGTGTTTTGTCATATAATAGTATAGCCATACCTACTTGTTTTCTATTTCCATTTTCTTGAAATATTTTTTTCCATCCTTTAACCCTAAGATGGTACCTATTGTTAATAATAAGGTTGGTTCCTTGAGACCTGTGTTGAATGACCTGGTCAGCCTTGATCCGAGTGGACATGGGTTGGTGGTTTTCTGAGAGTCTGGACTGGGCATACTGGAAGCTGAGCAGCCTATTCTGTGTGTGTGTGGGGGGGCAGTCTCCACATGGTTCTGGGATGGGTGCTCTGGATAGTACAACCAGTTGAGGCAGTCTTATTCTAGTTGTTCCTACTCAGGTTGGGTTTTCTGAGGAGTAGGGACAGTGCCGAATGGGCCTGATCCTCAATACAGGTGGGTTTATCAGCATGAGTGAACTAACAGAGTGGGGAGTGCTCACCTGGAAGCTAAATTGCCTACTCAGTGTCTAGGTAATCTCCACAGAGTTATGAGCTGGGCATGCTGGCTAGCCCACTACTTTGAAATTCAAATTTTTTCAAGTTTTAGGATGTAGGCAGAATAGTACCAGTTTCTTTGCAAGAGTATCACATACACTGCCTTCAGTCCAATTTTCCAACCTAACACCTCACAATCAGAGCCTCCACAGTTCACATATCTTTTGGCTTTCTGGTCTTTCAAACTCATACCAGCATAACTTCTTAAGTTCTATTTACAATATTGTGAGTCTTGTCTAGTCCAAAAATCTAACTCCTACATTCCTCTTGAAAAATAGTTATAAAAGCCTAGGGACCCACATGGTAAGAGGCCCCCAAAACAAGAAAAGCTATGCCATTTTTCTTGGATTCCCATCAGAAATAATAGTAAGACCTTATTGCTGAAGACACCATATCCTTTAGTTACAGAATACAGGAAAATCAAGCTGTAGCCTAACCAGAAGACTCCTTCCTGCTGGTTAGTTTCATAGTGCCTGAAAGTACTTACTATACAGGTAACTGACAGAGAAAGGTCATCAACAATATCATCCATTTGGGTGTAGTCTGCATTCTGTATTACTGACCTACTAGGCAAGATATGCCCTATGGTGTAAAAGTGGAATGACTCACATGAGGTTAACCAAATGTCCTCTCTTATTGGGTTTAAGACCTGCTCCATAAGAAGGAAATTATTTTTAATACTGATAACCACGCCAGAATCCCATGGCTGAAGATACCATAGACTATTGTTTTGCTAAATAAATGTGTGTCAAACTGCCTTCTAAATTACTTTTCAATCCACAGATAGTTGTTTTCTCAGCACTGGTTGTAAAAGCTCTCCTTCTCCTCCAAGCAGTGGGAGGCAGTGTGGTGGTTTAGATATAACTCTCCTCATAGCCTGAGATGTTTGTGTTTCAACTTTATGCTTAGTCCCTATCTGGAGGAAGTATGTCATCAGGGTCAGACCTTGGGGTTGAATCCAATCATGTGTGTACAGAGCCAGCTTGAGCTCTGGCTATTCTCTCTCTGCTGTGGATGTATGATGAAGGAAGCCAGCTTTCTCCACCATGATGAAGCTTTACCTTGTAATTGTAAACCTGAAATAAACCCTTTCTGAGAGAGAAATTGGAGCCAGGTAATTCTTTTTAGGTATCTAACTAGGGAAAGTTCCAGAAAGAGGGAACCATGAGATGTTATCCCACTTGTCATGCCAGAACTGGAATTCAGCATCTGATCCAGTATCCTCCACAATGGCTGCAACACCTACTATTTACCCAATCTAACACAGTACCTTGGTGGACTAGGCTAACCTCTGGGTCAGCCCCATGAATCCACCAACTAATTATATATCCCCCTTTCTTACTTGAGTATGACAACAGAAATCCATCCTAATTAACTATAAAGGTTTGTTGCTGGGGTGGCCAGAATCTTGGCAGTATTCTCTTGGCACTGGCTCTTGGTCTTTGTCCTTAAGAAGGAAGAGAGATCATGGGACTCCATCTTTTCCACTCTGGAAATCTGATTGGTTTGTGACTTTTCATCTGAATAGTAAGTAGATCTCTTTCCTCTCCCAGCTTGCTTGGGAAGGAGAGGGTTGTCATTACCTGTCTGGGTACTTTTCTGTTTGCTCCTCACATGTATTTTGTTTCTAGATGGATTTTTCACTTTTTCCCTCTAAACTCCAGGTGACCACATGTGTAATTCATTCAAAGTCTGGGTCTACCATGTATGTGATTTCTCTAAATTCTGGGTCTGCCACATGTGCAATTTCTCTGAACTCAGGGTCTATCATGAATGTAATTCCTTTAAATTCTGGGTTTATGCATTTTCCAGGTGTCTGAATTTCCTGGTACCTGATTTGGTACTTTCTCTCTGTTACCCTCCCTGAAGCCCATCACTACCTCATCTCTTATCTCTCTCCTATATGGAGGTACAGGGACTGGCACTTCTCTGCTTTGCTCCCATGCCAGTGTGTGTGAGTGCTTCTCCTAGAACTTTCTGCATGGGATTCTAGGTTCTGCCATCTGTGTCTGTGTGTGTGTGTCTGTGTGTGTGTGTGTGTGTATGTGTGTAACTGTTCCAGCCTTTTCCTAGATACCAATTTTCCCTAAATAAGTTTTATAACCATAAAACATAACAAACATAACAGTAATTTATAATTTATCCTTCTCAGTCTATTTCAATTTTTTGTTAAGGGACTGGATAGATTTTTCAGTGGTTAAGGTGTTTGTCTACAAAGCTTAAGGACCCAGGTTTGACTCCTCAGTACCCACATAACCCAGATATATAAGGTGGTACATGTGTCTAGAGTTTATTTGCAGTGGCTAGAAGCCTTTGTGCACCCATTTTCTCTCTATCTCTGTTTCTCTTTCTCTCTCTCTCACTCTCTATCTCTATCAAATAAATAAATAGTAAAAATCAATTATTTGTTAAAAATAGACATGGTCCCAAAAGTTAGGGATTATAAGTCCTTTCTAAACTCCAAAAAGTCCCACATCATTTCTTCCTATAAGTTGCTTCTGTCAGATGTTTGTCCTAGCAATGAGAAGGTAAGTAACCACAACAGGGAGTTAGTACAGAGACTCATACCTGGTCAAAGTGCTGAAAATAAGTGACTAATGAGTGCTTGACCATACACATGACATATATAGTATCTCTTCCACGGTTGGGGGAACATCATAGAAGAGGAGAAGAAACAATGTATGAGTTAGAGAACTTAGGGTAGAGCTATGGAACTTGGTGGCCTAGATACATCAAGGTCATTGCACTTATTAACTCATAGATTCTCTGGTTACTTACTGGTCTCACCACTTAATTATTGCCCATAAGTGTAAGCCTGGATGGATGTGGAATGAGGTTGACTGACAGATATGGGGTATGTCATTTTGTCCATGTGGTTGTTAAGTCCTCCTTTGTAGAGTGCTCGTATCCCATTTGCTAATCATTCATGTGGGATGTGATGATCTCATAATGTCAGTTCTGAGAGGTTCAGCTCATTCTTCCTTGTCATTCATTTTGAAAGCCCGATCCTGGATCCTTAAAAGTCTCTGACTATCCATCAAAACATTTAGCAACTCCTCATAAAGCACTGTAGAGCTGTATTTCTTGCCACATCTCAATGTAGACCAAGTTGATAATGAAATATGCCCATTAGCCTTTTGCTGTAAGGAGAGCTATCTTTTAGTGCTATCCCCCATAGTCATCCTTGACTGGCACTGCCATGCTCTAACTGGCTACCTTTAGGTAGTACTAGCAAATGGTGCAAATTTGAGTATTTTCTTCCTCAATCATCTGGTCTTACTGAGCAGTGTAGGAGGACTTACGCTAGACTGAGTGGGGGCCGGGGGGGATTGTTGTTGAAGTAGCTAAATAACTTGCTTACCAAATTTTCTTATTCCTTCTGTATATGACATACCTTGGTTTCTTGGTTTCTTTTTGTTGTTGTTGTTGTTGTTTTAAAGTGGCGTCTTACTCTAGCCAAAGATGTGCTGACACTCACTCTGTAGTTCCAGGTTGGCCTCTTACTCACAGCAACCCTCCCACCCCTGCCTCCTAAGTGTGAGATTAAAGGCATGTGTCACCACACCTGATCTTGCAAATAATTTCTCCTAAAATTTCCACTAGGTAGAAAGTTCAAGATATAAATCTTAGGCTAAATGGTTACCTGGTCTTCAAGGTTGATTTCTACCAATGCACAGGAGTGAATAAAAACTGGTTCTAAAAGGGAACATTGTATTCTGCCTGTAAGAGACACATATTTGCTCCCCAGTCCTAGGGGTCTGCACTATGATTCTCCTGGTGTTTTCCAGAGGCTCCATATGGCACCCCTTCCATTTGCCAAGTTCATTTTATATCATTGAATCAGCTATAGCATAAGATATAAGCAGAAGAGAACCCTGTTGTGGTCGTTTGATTCAGGTGTCCCCTGAATCAAACATATAAATTTATGGGTTAGTCCCTAGCTGGTGGCAATCTGGGGATTGGAGCCTCCTATGGGAGATATGTTTCTGGGGGTAGGCTGATAGGTGTTACAATCAGTGTCCTCTTAAGAGTGTTTGGCACACTCTTGCTGATGTCCACCTGATGTTGGCCAGCCTTTGCTCATGCCACATTTCCCCCTGCCATCATGAAATTTCCCCTTGAGTCTATAAGCCAAAATAAACCCTTTTGTCCCATAAGTTGCTTTTTGTTGGTGCTTTGTGACAACAATGTAAAGGTAACTGCAACACCTGTACTGTAGCCTGGACTTTCTGCAGAGACCTCTACCTGTCTGTCCCCACTCTGTATGGCTACCTGTGTGTGATTGGGATGCAAGAGGGGGAGAGAGAGAGAGAGAGAGAGAGACAGAATATGGGCATTTCAGGGTCTCTGGCCACAGTGAAAACAAAAAAATTCATGCACCACTTTGTGCATCTGGCTTTATGTGGGTACTGGGGAATTGAACCCAGGCCATCAGGCTTTGCAAGCAAGTGCCTTAACCACTGAGCAATCTCTCTGACCCTAAATTTTCTACAGCATATTTAATCACATTTTCCTAGTGTGTATAAAGCCTAGGTTCCATACTAGCACATAAAAAAAGATTTAACCCTTAGTTTTGGTAGAGGAACTCTGATGGATGGGTGCTATGTAAGTGTCTTATCTTTCTGTACCAGTCCTGGTACAGGACTTTTACTTGACCTTATATTAGACTTATTTCACTCTACTTGCAGACTACTGTAGGCACTGCTATGGCTACCTCTGTGTGACCCACAGGACATAACCTAGGATGAGTGAGCTTAGCTTCTGATGCTTAAGGGCAGGTACAGACTCTGTCTCTGACCCAAGAAGGAAAGTTTAATTAGTTCAGAGCCTGTATCCTGTTCCCTGGAACATCACAGGTCATTCACCAATGTCTTTGAGAACTATAGCCAGGAAAAAATATCTAAAATAACTGAATGTAGAAGATGTAAATGACCTGACCTGATGGACTTACATGTAGAAAATTGCATCCAGAGTTATAGCATATGTCTTGTCTCCAAGTAGAAAAGGAACACTGGCAAAAATTAGTTGCTATGATTTGAATGTTTATGTCCCTCCACAGTTCAATGTTGAAACCTAATGACTATGTAATGGAGTTACAAAGTAGGGCCGGCCTTTGGGAGATATATAATGTGCCTTTGTGAACGGGATTAGTGCCTGAATAAAAGAACCTCAGAGAGCTGCTTTGCCCCTTCCACTATGTGAGTAGATAGCCAGAGGCTACCATCTATGACTGAGAAAGAAGGCACTCACTAGACACTGAAGGTTCTGGGACCTTGATCCTGGACTTTACACCCTTCAGAACTGTGAGAAATACATTCATGCTATTTATAAACCATCTAATCTATGGGATTTTTATACATTAGATCAACTAGACTAAGATATGACCATATATACACAAGATCATAAAAAGCAAGCCTAAACAAGTTTCAAGTGAATATAATTTTTCAGTATTTATTGTGTAGGCAAAATACTATAAAACAATAAAACATAACTAGAAAATTCTTGTATGCTTGGAAAAAATACTCTCAATGATTTTTAAGACACTTAAATTGGAGATTAGATATTTAGAACCAAAGAATACTGAATCCCTACATAAAAACCTTATTTGGACACAACTAGTATACCACATGAAGGGAAAATGGTCAAATTAAGAGTACACAGAAATTTAATATATAATATATAAGCTGAAAAATGAATAAGCTAAGCATGTAAGTGAGAGGTTAGATAAAGTTACAAAGTAACTCTAAATAAAATTAGGATGAGATTAAGACAGGGCAAAATGTTAATATAATTAAATATTAAAGAAACCTATAGCAAATAGATGACACAATAAAGAGTGGAGTTGGTTCCTCTATATTATGGAAATTGTGACTGATTGATAAAGTTATTAAGAATAATAAAATAGGATACAAATAACTTCAGAAATGAAAATACTACTAACAGTTTTACAAAGTTCCAAGAACCCTTGACACAGTTGTTAAGTGACCTTTATTTTCTTATTTTTTTTCTACTTTTTGCTTTCAAGTATAGAAGGAAAATCATATAAGTTATTTTTTTATTAAGTAGAAACTTTGTGTGGATACATCATGTGTTGGTATCATCATTTCCCTCCTCCCTGTCCCCACTCCACTAAGGCTCCTCCTAGTAGCATTGCTGGTATTCAGCATGGTGTTGTGGGTTATGAATTGTGGGAGCAGCAGTAACTGTGGGATGTCAATGTCTCTGGATATCCCCTCCACCCTGTGGCTCTTACATTCTTTCTGCACCCTCTTCCATAAAATTCCCTGACTCTTGGTTGGTGTGCTTTAAGTCTACTTTAGTGTTGAGGTCCCAGAAGCTTTGGGATTTTTGCTTTGGTGCATTTTGAGTGTCCTCAGTGTCGGTCTCCATCACCCTGGTGTAGGTTGTCAGGCTCCCAGTGGAAGCAGCACTCTTGCTCATCTTATCATAGCTGCTTTGTGAGGGATGGTTCAACTCCTGCCAGGGAGTCAGTGACCTATTCTTGCCTTTTTAATAGATTTTTTAAAAAAAAATTTTTGTTTGTTTATTTATTTATTTGAGAGCGACAGAGAGAAGGAGGCAGAGAGGGAGAGAAAGAGAATGGGCGTGCCAGAGCTTCCAGCCTCTGTAAACGAACTCCAGATGCGTGCGCCCCCTTGTACATCTGGCTAACGTGGGTCCTGGGAAATTGAGCCTCGAACTGGGGTCCTTAGGCTTCACAGGCAAGTGCTTAACCAGTAAGCCATCTCTCCAGCCCTTTAAGAGATTTTGATTGTCCTCAGTTTTGGCTGCTTTCTGAAAAAGAAACACAGATTTTCCAATGGAGAGTGAGATTAAGATAGGTTAAAGGTTATAAGCATTGTTCATTTAGAGAGATTTTGATGGGTGTAGCCTCACTTTTGGACAAAGACTAGTGGAAGCTTTTTAATGGAGTCCATAATCTTGGTCTCCATAGGATTCTGACTTGGCTCCCAGTTCCAGTTATGGGTTCTTTTCCACTGAGTGGATCTCATAGCCAATCAGAGAGCCATTGGTTACCCACCTAGGCTGGGTGCAACTATTGCACAGGTGTGTACATGTTGTTAGGCTGGTTGCTAATAGCAGTGTTCCTTGCTTTCTCCTAATGTTGTTGGCCATTTTGTCCAAGCAGCTCATGTAGTGCTCAGAAATTATTACTTTGGGGGGTTGGGGTGCTGAAGGGATGGCTTAGCAGTTAAGGCATTTGCCTGCAAAGCCAAAGGACCCAGGTTCAATTCCCCAGGACCCACATTATCCAGATGCACAAGGGAGTGCATGTGTCTGGAGTTCGTTTGCAGTGGCTGGAGGCCCTGGCATGCCCATTCTCTCTCTCTCTCTCCTTCTTTCTCTGTCAAATAAATAAATCAATTAAAAATGTTTTAGGAATTATTTTTTTGAGGCAAAGGAGTGAGAGCAAGAGCAAGAGCATGAGAGAGAGAGAGAGAGAGAGAGAGAGAGAGAGAATTGGTGCCTCCAGCCACTGCAATCGAATTTCACATGCATGTACCCCCTTGTGAGCATGAGAATTTTGTTTTTGTTTTTTGGAGGTAGGGTCTCACTCTGGTCCAGGCTGACCTGGAATTAGCTATGTAGTCTCAGGGTGGATTCGTACTCACGGTGATCCTCCTACCTCTGCCTCCAGAGTCTGGGATTAAAGGCTTGTGCCACCACACAAGGCTGAGAAATTTTTTTTTTTTTTTACTTTTTAAAAATTTTTATTTATTTATTTGAGAGAGAGAGAAAGAGTCTCAGAGAAGGAGAGAGAGAATGGATGCACCAGGGCCTCCAGCTACTGCAAATGAACTGCAGGCGCATGCACCCCCTTGTGCATCTGGCTTACATGGGTCCTAGGGAATCGAACCAAGGTCCTTTAGCTTTGCAGGCAAACGCCCAACCGCTAAGCCATCTCTCCAGCCCCTGAGAAATTATTATTATTTTAAAATATTTTTATTTATTTATTTGACACAGACAGACAGAGAGAAAGAGGCAGAGAGAGAGAGAGAAAGAGAGAGAGAGAGAGAGAATGGGTGCACCAGGGCCTCCAGCCACTGCAAATGAACTCCAGATGCATGCGCCCCCTTGTGCATCTGGCTACGTGGGTCCTGGGGAATCAGGCCTTGAACCAGGGTCCTCAGGCTTCACAGGCAAGCGCTTTAACCGCTAAGCCATCTCTCCAGCCCCTGAGAAATTATTTTTGATAAAACAATATACAATTAAAAGTAGGAGGTGGAGTGGTACAAAGTGGCTTTAGACAGAGAGGTAGACAGGATGAGTCACAGAGTTTATTATGTCATGTCATTTTACAGTCCCTGCTTTCACCCTTTCCAAGGTGTGTGGAAAGTCTGCTATATACCTCATTTTGTGAACTATTTCTTCCAAGGCCCTATTTAAACTTTGAATCCTTCAGAGCTTGAGTAAGCATAAGAATCAAGTGGATGACAACCTGCTGGTTCAGTGATGCTATTATCTCTAAAATATTGTGCACTTCTTAACTGTATCCAGGCTGAACTATCTGAACACAGAAATCAATTCATGGCAGGTTCTGCTTCTGGCCCACATAAATACTGAAATATAACATGTCCACCTAGTACTATCTAAACTCACATTGTATACATAACAACATATCTATGTCTATATTTCTACATCTACCCATCCATTATCTATCTATCTATCATCTATATATCCATCCATCCATTGGGGAAACAGTAACCATAGACTTTGATGTAAGGTGAAATACAAAAATCAACTCCAGTGGCTGGAGAGATGGCTCAGAGGTTAAATGTGCTTTCTTACAAAGACTGGTGGCTCAGGTTTAATTCCTCAACCAGACTACTGTTCATTTACAGCAGCAAAACACCCTGGCACATACATGCACATGTGTGCACACATAAATATGTGCAAAGACTTTAAAAATAAACTCCAAATGAATCAAAATCAAAGCACTTAATGTGAAACTTGAATATCTGAAACTGCTGGGAAAGAGAAGGGAAAACACTGCAAGATATGAAAATATGTAAGAACTTTCTGAATAGGATTCTAGTCACCTAAAAACTAACATCAGCAGGGCTGGAGAGACAGCTTGGCATTTAAGGAGCTGGCCTGAAAACCCAAAGGACCCAGGTTTGATTCCCCAGTACCCACATAAGCCAGATGCAAAAGGTGGTTGTATTAGTCAGGGTTCTCTAGAGGAACAGAACTGATAAAATGAATTGTATTAAAAGGTAATTTATATGATTAGCTTACAACATTCCAACAACAGCAGGCCTGAGAGTCAAGGAACCTGGTAGCTGCTCAGTCCACGAGGCTGGATGACTCAGCAGTCCCAATCTGGCACTGAAGGCCTGGAGGTGTCCTGGAGAGAAGCTGCTCTTCAGTCCATGCTGGTCCTTCCACACTGGAATGCAGCAAACAGCAAGCAACCAACAGCACTGGCAGCCAGGTGGGAGGGGAGGAGAATACCTTTCTTCCCAGAACTTCTTTTGATAAAGCCTCCCCTCTGAGAAGGGGCTACCCACTCTGGGGGAAGGATTCCTCCTTTAGTTAATCCTTCCTGGAAGCAACCTCAGAGACCCACTTATGAGGAATGTCTATGGATTCCTAAACAGATCAAGTTGACACAAACCTAACCATAACAGTGGTCCATGCATCTGGAGTTCCTCTGCAGCAGCTGGAGGTCTTAGTGCACCCATTCTCTCTCTTTCTCTCTGTCTCTCAAATAAATATATAAATATAAAATATTAAAGTAAGGTAAACAATCAACAAACAGGACTTTATGACATTGAGAAAGCTTCTGTGTAACAAAGGAAAGAATCAGCTGGAGAGATGGCCTAGGAATGGAAAAACATCTTTGATTGTTATCCAAGCTCTTCTCACTTTTGGTTGGATAATCTGTTTTATCTTACATATGGCAGAGAATACTGGGGAGATTATTATTTTTTAAATATTTTTATTTATTTATTTGACACAGACAGACAGAGAGAAAGAGGCATACATACATAAACAAAACAGGAAAAGATAGCTGACTGTCTACCATGAGACAGGTCACCTTTATCACATCAACTGGGGCCCAGAAGTCATTGCAGAGGAAGTGGCCACACAAGTACCGCTCTCATTGCTAGCCTAAAAACCAGTTCCATGGAGATACAGACAGATACTATGCTCACTCAAATTTCATCAAAACAGAAATCCAGAGACTATGGGGAATTCAATATTAAATCAGATTTCTAACATGCCCATCAAGACTCAAGGAACATTGTGGAAAACTGGCAGAAATATTGAAAGAGGAGGCTAGAGATATAGCTTAGCAGTTAAGGCACTTGCCTACAAAGCCAATGGACCCAGGTTCAATTCCCAAGGACCCATGTAAGCCAGATGCACAAGGTAGCACATGTGTCTGGAGTTCATTTGCAGTGGCTGAAGGCCTTGGCCTGTCCAAGCTCTCTTTCTATCTGCCCCTTTCTTTCTTTCTCTCTCCCTCACTCAAGTAAGTAAGTAAAAATTTAAAAATATTTTTTTTAAAAAGAAATACTGTAAGATACTCAAGGTAAATGGGATTAGCTTGGGGGCACTATCACCTCCAACAGAGACTGACTGAGGCCCTCAGAACCCCACAATGAATACCAATAACCCCACTGACGAAGGCCCTCAGTGGAATGGGGAGTGGGGGCAAGGGGATATGAGTGTTATTTTTTTTTCAGAAAAGTAAAATTTAAGTTAAAAAACTGAACAGAGAGTTTTCAAAAGAAGAAATCCAGGCAAGGTGTGGTGGTACATGCCTTTAATCCCCATACTTGGGAGGCAGAAGGAGGAGGATCACTGTGAGTTGAAGGTCACTATTTGATTACATAGTGAACTCCAGATCAGCCTGGGCTAGAGCAAGAACCTTAAGTAAAAGAAGAAGAAGAAGAAGGAGGAGGAGGAGGAGGAGGAGGAGGAGGAAGAGGAGGAGGAGGAGGAAGAAGAAGAAGAAAGAAGAAGAAGAAGAAGAAGGAGGAGGAGGAGGAGGAGGAGGAGGAGGAGGAGGAGGAGGAGAAAAGAGTGGCCGAAGAGATGGCCTAGTTGCTAGGTTATTTGCCTGTGAAGCCTAAGAACCACCCAGGTTTGATTTCCCAGGACCCACATAAGCCAGATGCACAAGGTGGCACATGCATACAGAGTTCGTCAGCAGTGGCTAGAGGCCCTGGCATGCCCATTCTCTCCCCCAGCTTTCTCCCTCCCTCTCTCTCTCTAATAAATAAAATATAAATAAATGAAATATTTTTTAATAAAGAAAAGCAATACAGGACTGGTAAGATGGTCCAGTGGTTTAGGCACTTGCTTACAAATCCTAAGGCTCAGGTTCATTTTTCCATTACCTACATAAAGCCAGATGCATAGAGTGGTTTGTGTATCTGGAGTTCATTTGCAGTGAGCAGAAGCCCTGGTACCTGGTATCCCTCTTTTATCCATCTCTCTCTCTCTTTCTCCTTCTCTGCTCACAAATAAATAAATAAATATTTTTTTAAAAAAAACAGAAGAAATAAAAATGTCCAATAATTATTTTTTGATAGCATTCAACATCCTTAGCCATGAGGAAAATTCAAATTGAAACTACTTTGATATCCTAGCTCACCATGGTCATAATGGCCTTCATTGAGAAACCAAATAATGGGCTGGAGAGATGGATCAACAATTAAAGGCATTTACTTACAAAGACTGCTGGCCCAGATTCAATTCCCTAGCACTTCTGTAGAGCCAGATACAAAGTAGCATATGACTTGCCATCTCAACACAGCTATCACAATTGGAGGTCGAGCCAGGAGAATCCAAAGCTTGCAGGCCAGCTAGTCTGACATTTCATTTGTAAAGGCAAGAGATTCTGCTTTAAAGAAGGTAAAGTATAGACACTTTGAATTTGTCCTACTGAGCATGGATCCAAAGGACTGTACATTCTACTACAGAGATATTTGTTCATCCATGCTTTGGCTATACTCTTCAGAACAGCAAGGAATTGGTTTCAGCCTAGATATCCATCAATGGAGGAAGGGATAATGAAAATGTGGGGACATATAAAATATACAATGAAACTTTATTCAGCTATAAAAAACAATTAAATTATGAAATCTGTAAGAAAATGGATGGAACTTTTGGTAGTTTGAATGGATATCCCCCAATATATTTAGGATTTTATTAAAGTTTATAATTTAGATCTGGAGCCACCTGAATGGAGGAGGTATCACTCTGGGCAAATCCTAGGATCCAGCCCTAAAATGTGGGGGTGGATTTGAAATTCCAGTCTAAAGATATGCAAAGTGCCTGAATTCTGCCTGGGGTAACTGAAGTGTGCTTGCTTGTGGTACTGATGTAACTTGTGCCTTTTTCTCTCTCTGCTTGGACCTGAGAAAGTGGGCCAGCTTCTTCTTCCATTATGGAACTTCCCCTCTATCTTCAGTAAATCACTTCATAACTGTACCTGGTTTGGAAGTTCATCCCAGTAATGTGAGGCTGTCTATATGTTCTCTCTCATATGTGGATCCTAGCTTAGAACCTTTATATATGTGCGTTATTGTGGAAGAGAGTGTACCAGGAAATTAGAAAGGAGCCCATTAGAGTGAGCAAGAAACAGAAACTTTAAAGGAGAAAAGTAAGGAAGATAGCAGATCTTACATGATATGAAAGTCAAAGGAGGAATACTGGGGTGGGAAGTTGAAAGCAGGGAAGTGAGGCAGGCAGATGGAGGAAAGAAAGGGGAGGGGGAGGGTGAGGGCTAACCAAACTAAGTAAATATGTTAAATATGTTAAATATGTTAATAAAGATAAAATTAAACAATATAAAAAATAAAATAAGGTAAAGGAAGGAAACCAGCCAGAGGAGGAATGGGTAAGCACAGTGGGGACAAAGAACAAATGAGATCAAAGTATAATGACACATATGTATGAAGATTTCATAATGAAACCCATGTCTTAGTGATATTGCTTATTTATTGTGCCAGTATTTTCTCTACTACTTCTGGCTGTGCCCAGATATCCCTAATTGTTTCCCATGTGGCAAAGCACTTTATTCTAATATATATTACTTTCAGTAAAGTCTAATACATGAAATATATTCTTATACTTGTCATTCATTTAATATATGAACAGAGAAAAACCAAAACAGAAGACTATTTGAATGTACTTTTGAATGAGCAGCTCTACAACTTACCATTAATAGGCTCATAATAGATGTATCTTGAAGATATTTGTGTGCTGAAGTTTGGAAATATGAGGCCAAGGTAACTAAGCAATAGAAAAGTTCTATAGGCAACATTTTAGAATGTTCTCTTACTCAGACCAAGTCTTGCTCAGACTTGGTTTTCAGCAAGTGATAGCTGCCCATAAGGAAATAATTTCTGTGGTAGTTTGAATGTGATAGTGTAAACGTATGGCCCCACAGACTTAGGTGTTACTTAAAATTAAACTTGTAACTTGGGTCTCCAGCTGTCTGTCTGGAGGAGGTGCCACTGGGGGAAGATCTAGGAGTCTAGCCCTAAGGCATGTTTTGGGGTGGATCTGAATTCCAGACCAGAGGTGTGGAAGGAGCAATTTGAGCTCTGGTCATCTGTGCTTGCTCAGGTTTGCTAATATTGGTGATTGCTTGCTGAAATTGTTTCTGCTTGGATCTGTGATATGGAGCCAGCTTCCTCCACCATTGATGCAACTCCCCCTGGATCTGTAAGCTTGAAATAACTCCCTTCCTCTCGTAAACTGTCTGGTTAGATGTTTGTCCCAGCAATGCGAAGCTGACTACAAAACCATTTGAGGAAAATAGATGCAATTTTAATAAATTTGAGGTAACTTTTTATCTGAGATCTAAACTTATTCCATAGCACATTATTCATTCGGGAAATGAACTTTATACATGTGGCCCATTTGGGAAAAAAAATCAGTTGGAATTATCTACAATTAAAAGGCAAAGAAATTCTAGAAAGAAAACATAATCACAGTGAATGTGGAAAAACTTTCAGTGATCATTCAGACTATTTGCCATCAGAAAACTTATACTAGAGAAAAACTTTATAAATTTCACATATGTGGAAAAACATTAATTATAAATTCATATCCCTTTCAACATCAGAGAATTCATCCAGGGGAGAGACTTTATAAATGTAACAAATATGAGAAAGTCTTCAGTAACTATCATGCTTCATTCAATATTAGGGAGTTCAGTTGAGAAAAGTCCTTCACTAATGGGTCATCTCTAACACTACATCAGAGAATTCTCACTAGAAAGAGACCCTATCAAGTTAACTATGAGAAGACAGTCAGAGTACACACCTGACAATACCAGAGAATTCAAACAGGAAAAATTTCCATAAATGTAGTAAATGTTGGGAAACATTCATTTCCCACTCAGCATTTAATAAAACATCAATGAGTTCACACTGGAGAAAAACTATAATGCTGTAATTAATGTGGGAAGGACTTCTTTGAAAATTCATTCCTTATTAAACATCAGTAAACTCATATTGGAGAAAAATCCTATGAATGTAATGAATGTGGTTAAGTTTTCAACCAGAGTACTTAGCTTATTCAACATCAGAGAATTCATACTGGGGAACTCACACTTTTAATTGTAACAAATGTGCAAAGGTATTTGGCAATAAATCAGTCTTGTTCAGATATGAGCAGTTTCAAACTTTAGAATAATCCTGATAATGTTGTGAACTATATATTCCTGTAGGATTGGAACATGTTTTGAGAAATGTATTGTTAGATGATTTTTGTCAACATTCAAGTTCATAGAATGCCCTTAATCACTATATGACTGTATTTTCATATAATTGACAACACTGTAAGTTTTACACCAGCATTATAAATTACCTTCTTTTTGGTGGGAAAAAACACTGGACAAGAAGTAGTTTATGGAAGGAAATGGTTTATTTCAGGCTTACATTTTTTTTTTTTTTTTTGGAGGTAGGGTCTCACTCTAGTTCAGGCTGACCTGGAATTCAATGTGTTGTCTCAGGGTGGCCTCGAACTCATGGCAATCCTCTTACCTCTGCCTCCCAAGTGCTGGGATTAAAGGTGTGTGTCACCATGCCCCGCATTCAGGCTTACATTCTTGAGTGAAGTTTCATTATGGCATGACAGAGCAAAGACAAGGTGTTACATCTTGCCACAGCAGCAGGAAGGTTGCAGAGTGAGTAGGCTAGCTCACACTGGCAAGTGGGCTTTACTATAAGTCTTAAGGCCTACCTCAGTGACACACCTCTTCCAGCAAAGCTCTACATTCCAAAGATTCCAGCAGCTGGGAATAGAATATGAGGCTTAATCACAAACACATGAGGCTATGGGGTAGATTTCATACTCAAATCACCACATTTTGCCCCTGGCCCCCATAGACTCACAACCATGTCCTGATATAAAATGCATTAAGTTCAAGTTTAAAAGTGATCATAGTTTTTACCAATCTCAGCACCTTTCACACGTCCAAAGTCTTATCTAAGTCTGTGAGCCCTGTAAAATCAAAATACAAGTTATGTACTTCCAACAGATAATAGCACATACTAAACATTTCCATTTCAAAAGGAGAAATTGGGAATACCAAGGAAAGTTTAGACCAATGCAAGATCAAAAATAAGCAGGGCAAACATCAAATCCTGCAGCTCCATGTGCTCTATCTGGGACCTGTGATGAAGTGCTCCAAAAGGTCTGAATAGCTCAGCCCCTCCATCTATGTTGTTTACATCTCAGAGAAATGCCACCCCAAAACAGCAGCTTTCCTTGCAGCTGTCCCATATTTTTGGCATCTCCAGAATCCTGGGATTCCACTGCAGCCTATGGTTAATGTTCACAGCTCCGCGCTGTGGCCTCACAGCTCCTCCGCACAGAGATTTCAATCCTGCGCCACCTCCCAGTAGCTGTATCCAAAACCATGAGCATTTTCCAACCCCTTTTCATGCATTTGTTATACTTCCAAAACCAGTACCAGATGAGCTACCAAAGTTGTTAAGACATGGAGGAATAAAGCTGACTTTGAGAAGGAAACTCCTTAAGCATTTCTCCTTCAGGCCCCTTCCTTTCAAAAATAAAAAACAAATATAAACACTTGTATTGTCCCATTGCAGAACAACTGGCTCAGTCTCAATGGTGGTAATCTCCTAAACAATTGTAGCTGAAGCTGCAGTGCCTGGGTGTGAGATCTGAATTTTTGTTCACATTTCTTCCTGTGCCAAACTATATTGTCAAATACTTCTGCTCTGATTTTCTTCCACTAGACACACCAGTCCATTCCTTTTAAATTTGATTTGATCAGGTTCTCAGGACAAGGGCAGAATGTAGCCAACCTCTACCACAACATCACAAAAACTACTCCTAACCATGTCCTGAAAAAGTCCTCTTTCCCCTCTAAAACCTCATAAACTGGGCCTTCACAGTCTGTACTTCTCTCCATTTAGATCTTTCAAACTCTCACCAGAATGGTCCATCAATCTCTATTTATAGCACTGCAAGATTTCTCTAGTCCAAATTTCCAAATTCTTTCATGTTCCTCCCCACAAACCAGTTCCAAAAGATGAAAAAACCACACCACCAGGTTCATCACAGAAATAACCCTACTTCTCAATACCACTTTTCTGTAGCAGTTACCTCCTCATTGCTGAGATGAAACCCCTGACCAGAAGCACTTTATGGAAGAAAGGGATTTATTTTGGCTTACAGTTTTAAAAAGAAGCTTCATCACAGCAGGGAAAGCATGGCAGACAGCTGACTCACATCTTTATTGAAACAGAAATTGAGGTTTTCTTGCCAATGTACCAATATGAAATGTCAATGCACCAATAATTTTGGGGTGTCTCATTAATTCCATGAGTGAAATCCACAGACCAGACAATAAAGTTCAGAAAAATTCTATTATAGCTTAGAGCTTTAAGACTTGAAGGGAAAGAGATCTTAAGGGAAGGAAAGAAACAGCTCTGACCCAAGGAAGCAAGAGAGTATCTGAGAAGCCTTCCTCAAGACTTAGGTTTGAATTTTTTTAATGTGAGTCACTTGGATGGGTGGCAGGTCTAGCCAGTTAGTCCTAACATCAGGTGTCTGGGGTCAGGATTTATGGAAAAGGGCAATCATCCCAGAAATCTTATTCTCTAGGAAGGGCCTTCTCAGAAGGGAGAGGAAGGACTCTCTGAGAGGGAAGAGATAAGGAAAGACCAGTACCTTTTGATGTTTCTGACTTGTAGTTTAAGTGTAATGATGTAGATTTTCCCCTACAGGTCCAATGACAATTCCTGCATTTATCCAAGAAAGGGCTTTTCCTTTTGGGGCCCTGTTACCTCTAAACTGTTTCAATATCAACTTCAGGTAGAAATAGCAAGAGAGAGCTCTCTAATACTGGCAAGCGGGGCCCACCTCCGGTGACACACCTCCTCCAGCAAAGCTCCACCGTGCAAAAGCTCCACCAACAGGGGATTAAGTATAAGGTTCACTCATAAACATTTGAGGCTACAGGGAACATTTTACATTCAAACCACCATAGATTATCTTAATCAACCCCTAACAATGCTATCCCTGTTTCAAAACTAGCGTTCGATTCCATCTGAAGCAAATTAGTTTCTCATATTTAAGTTGCTTTCACTTGCATAGAGAAAAGGACGTGTGTAGTAAACTCCCTTCCTTGAATGCCCCTTCACAATAATTCCAAAAATCCAGTGGTCTCTCTAGTTTTCCCCTAAATTGAAATGTAGTTTATAACTATGTAAGCATTATAAACCACCTTGTATTTATGTAATACTGATGTTCTTCCAGTTGGCACTAGTTAGAAAAAGTAAACACAATCCATGGAACTGACAGGAGGAAAGAGTCTGACTCATAGCAACAAAGCAGACATGAAGTTGTCTCAGTGCCAGAGTTGTGAGGTCAGCCAGGGAAGCTAAAACGGAGAGTGAAGCTCTGACATCTAATGAACACCTTGGTAAGTACCAGGGTTGTGGGATGATGCTCCATGCATAATTGCAAGCATGAGGAAAGTTTCTGCAATCAAGAAGGATGTTACATGAGGGAACTGAATAGACACCGCACGCGCGCGCACACACACACACACACACACACACACACACACACACCAGGAGTGGCACATCTGCCCATATCTTAATGACCATAATCGCCAACATCCAGACATGCACTGGCTAACAGTGTCTACCCGAGACAGACTAACGAATGGCACATCTTTCTTGGAGACCAGGCATGTCTCCAGCATCCGGGCACTACAAGTAGACAACTGTCTGGAATCCCCAACATCCGGGCACCACAAACAGCTAGTCTCTGTCCTGGAGCCGTTGAGGGCCCACAGTTCCTCAGAACGCCTCTGAGAGGTGGCCTTCGTGGCGTGGAGAAATGCCCTCCACGGCTTCACGGCTGGTGGCGACCCATGGGACGCAGACACCTCCACCCCAGAGGCGGTGGGTGGCGCAGCCGCCGCGAGAGCCCAGGAGGCAGGTGTCTGCGGCGGAGAATGAGTTCCCACCCGTGCGGCAGGAGGCGCACGGAGGCCAGTGCCACACCGACTGCCTGGAGGCGCCGCTGTCCGTCGCCTTCCGGCGGCTAGGGGCCGCCATCGCCTCGCACCCCTGGGCCTTCTTGCTGGCGCCCGTGCTGCTGACCGCCACGCTGGGCTCCGGCTTAGTCTTCCTGCCCGAGGACAGGGAAAGCCTGGAGGATGAGTACAGCCCGATCGGAAGCCCTGCCAAGGCCGAGCGGCGCTTCGTGCAGGGACATTTCAGCACGAACGACTCATACCGCTTCTCCGCCAGCAGGATGAGCTCCGAGTCCCACTTCGCATCCATCCTGGTGGTGTCCCGCAACGAGTCCCTGCTGGAAGAGGACATCTTCCAGGAGGTGAGCAGGCTGGACCAAGCTGTGCAGGCCCTGAGTGCAGTCCAGGAAGACGGGACGCAAATCCCATACGGCACTGTGTGCGCCAAGTACAGGGAGCTGTGCGTGCCCCCCAACCCGCTGCTGGTCGCCTGGAAGAACGACTCGTCCTTGTTGGACCTGAGGAACCTCACCTTCCCGGTATACAACATGTCTGACCATCGCATCTACCTGGCCGGCTTCTTTGGGGGAAATGTCTTAGGCCAGGAGATGGGACAGAGCCGCCACCTCATAAAGTCCAAAGCCTTGAGACTGCTGTACTACCTGAAGACCGAGCAAGCTGAGGACAGCAAGCGCAGCAAGGCGTGGCTGAACCACTTCATGGACCAGTTTAGGGACACGACGAGTGCGCTGGCTTTGGATAAAATCAAGGTATCTGGACTTCAGATTTGCAGGGGTGTGTTCTTTTCACAGTAACCCTAGCTCTCCTGGACCCTAATCCAATCTTGTCAACACGAATGACTTCCACAAAATCATAAATCCTTAGTAACAGTCTGGTCAATAGCATAAATCCAGGATCAACCAGATAGATCTAAGTATAGAAAACTGAATTTCACAGGGTTTGGTTTTCCAGTCGTATCACTTGGGAATTCTTACTTTTAGTCTCCTCTGGTTTCTGAGAGCTGCTAAAACTTTTTTGGAACTCAGTGGGACTAAAAAACTAAAACATAAGCAAAATTCTGTAGTGTTTCAAAGAAAATAACTAGCTCAGCAATTTTCAGGTTTGTTAACAGGTAAGGCACCTAGCTTAGTGTGAGACTTTTGTTAGATGTTCAGTAATTCCTGGGCCAGAAACACTAATAAATAAACCCATAAAACTGAAACACCTCCTGGGAAGTGCCCTTGAAGACCTGCTTTCTTTCTTTCTTTTTTTTTTTTTTTTAGTATTTTTTTTTTATTTGACAGAGAAAGAGGGAAGGATAGAGAGACAGAGAGAGAGAGAATGGACCCGCCAGGGCCTCCAGCCACTGCAAAGAACTCCAGATGTGTGTGCCCCCTTGTGCATCTGGCTAACGTGGGTCCTGGGGAATAGAACCTGGGTCCTTTGGCTTTGCAGGCAAACACCTTAACTGCTAAGGCATCCCTCCTGCCCAAGACCTGCTTTCTTGAAATGATGTTTATACAATTAAAATACTAAAAGATACTAATAAGATTTAGAAAATGACACCATGTCCATAGTCGTTAATGACATGATTTCATGATTTTATGTAAAACAGTTTTTGTATGTTCTGGTTTACACTTTGGGTTTTGAAGGGAATTTTGGAAAGCTCCATGCAGATTTTACGGGAAGAAGCATATCTACATTATCTTCTCTATTCTAAATTACAGTCCACATATTTTGATGTGTCTTATCAACCAGCAAAACTGTTCCTGTAAAAAGTTCCAGCGTTCCAGTGTAACTCTTGTCAGACTTGGAATTAGAATTCCTTTCCTGAGTATGTTTTTGTTCCAGGTGGTCTTCCTTACATCCCTTTTCAAACAGCGGGAATTGAACGCAACTTCTAAGACAGTCATCCCTCTGTTCCACTTGTCATACACTCTAGTCATACTGTTTGCAGTTATATCATGTTTCAGGTAAAACTTTTATTTTTTATTTCTTATTTTGACAAATTATTTTGATGAAATGTAAATAATATAAAAATATACTACCTTAACCATTTTAAGTATACTATTCAATGCAATCACCAAAACTATCTGGTTTGCAAGTTTTTCCACCACCACAACATATACTCTGTGACCATTATGCAATAACTCCTAAAACACCTCTCCCCCAGTCACAAACTTCAATCTACTTTCTGCCTCTGAATTTGCCTATTCTAGAGACTTGTACTTTCTGTTCTTTATAAGTTATTCAGTCTAAAGCATTTTGTCACAGCAAACAGAACATACACTTCTGTCTGCTTTGGTTGCCTTCTCTCCGTTTTCTAGTCTTATAAGATGTGAAATTGGGTTATTAATTTTAATTTTATCACTCCTTTAATGTAGATATTTATAGCCAGAAACTTCCCTCTAAGCACCCTTGTTACTTCATCCTTTTAATTACAATATGTACCATGCTAATTCTGTTCCTCACTAAGTTGTTTCTAATACCTCTTGTGGTTTCCTCTTTTAGAGTGGTAATGCTGGATTTTTGAATGTTTGTTCATTTTTGAGTTGTTCTACTATTGATTTGTAGCTTTCTTATGCTCGTGGTTAGAAAAGGCATTTCATATAATTTCAGTTTTAAAAGTCTATTCAGACATATTTTACAGCCTAATAGTCTATCCTGGGGATTGTTTCATGTGTACTTTAAATATGTATCTTATACTGTCTGGCTAAATGCTCTGTGAATCTCTGTGTGGTCTAATTTGTTTGTTCTGCTCTTCATTTTCTACATGTTCTTATTGATATTTTCTCTATGAAAACTATAACTCACATAATTTCATCATTCCTTTTATCATGTTTCTATCAATAAGCTAAAGTGTTCCAAGAGTGTTTGTCAAATTAGTGGAATTGAAAGCTATTTTCCTGAATATATTTTGTTGCAGGTGCTTTTATTTATGACTTTGGATCTAAAACAAGTCGCTGGTAGACAGGATATTGTTGGACATGTTTCAGCCATTTCGCAACCCCGTTTATTGAGAGTTTAATCCTTTTACGTTTCAAATAATTTGTGATAATGGAGGACTTACTTTTGGCATTTTTTTCTTTGTGTTCTGTGTGCACCAGTATGTTTTTCTGTCCATTTCCCCAATTATGCTTTAATTGTTTTTATTTTTGAGACAAAGCCTCATAGTACAGATTGCCTTAGAACTCAAATTTCCGCCTTTACATCCTGAGTGGTTGGATTATAAGCATGCACCACTATGCCTAGATAATAATACTTCCTTTCATGTTTAGTTTATATTTTCCTCGGGGAACTGTTTGTATTCCTTTCTCATTTCATTCTGATTTGTCTTCTAGAGATTTTCTTTGTGGTTATCATAGATGTTCCACACAACATCCTACATTTCAAGCAATAGATAGCCATGCATCATTTAATGATGGAGGAATGCGCAATTGGATTATTGTGCAGACAGTAGAGTATATTTCAGAGAACTCTATTATTCTTTGGCTGTAAAACTATACAATGTGTTACTGATATCCATGGGAAATTATAATGCAATGGCTAGTAGTTATGTATCTATCACACTTTAAATATAGAACAGTACAGTAAATACAGTGTAAAAGATAAAAGTATTATACCTATATAGGTACTTGCCATTAATGGAGTTTGCAAGGCTTGGAGTTTCTCTAGGTGAGTCTATTTGTGAGTGCTTATAAAGGCCTAGGACATTATTATGCTAGTATAGACTTTATAAACTGAAGACATAGGATAAACTAAATTTATTTTAAAATATTTAAGAGTAAATTTACCTTATTTTAACTTTTTTATTTTTAAATATTTAATTTATTTGAGAGAAAGAAGAAGATAGAAAGAGAAAAAGAATATGGGGACACCAGGGACTCTAGCCACTGCAAACAAACTCTAGATGCATGTGCCACCTTGTGCATCTGGCTTTACATGGGTACTGAGAATTTGAACCCATGTCTTCAGGCTTGGCAGGCAAGCTCCTTAACCACTGAGCCATCTCTCTAACTTTCCTTATTGTATCTTTTAAAAATCTCCCTCTTTCTTTCTTTCTTTCTTTCTTTCTTTCTTTCTTTCTTTCTTTCTTTCTTTCCTTTCTTCTTTCTGTCTTTTAGAAGGTGTCATAGTCAGCTTTATATTGCTGGGATAAACTTCCAAAACCGACAGTTCATAAGAAGGATTTATTTTAAGTTTATGGATCCAGGGGACATTCCATAATGATAAGAGAGGCTGGCTCCCTTTCATGGGTCCACACAGAGAGAAATACCACCAGCAACACCTTAAGGAAGCACACTGCAGGAATCCCAGGCAGAGTTCAAACACTGCATACCTTTGACTAGAATTCCAGGTCTGTCCCCACACCTTAGGGCTGGACCCTAGGATCCACCTACAACGACACCAAGTTACAAGCTTGAATAAAACTCCTAAATTGGGCTGGTGAGACAATTCAGTGATTAAGGTGCTTGACTGTGAAGTCTAAGGACACAGGTTCAATCCCCACCCACATAAGCCAGATGCACAAGGTGGAGCATGCAAGAAAAGAAAGAAAGAAAGAAAGGAAGAAAGGAAGAAAGAAAAAAATAGGAAGAACCCTCCTAAATCTGTTACAGGGTATCCATTCAAACTACTACATTCTTCCACTGGCCCTCAGTAGTTCATTACCATTTCACATTGTATATTATTCAAGCTTGTAACTTGGTGTCACTGTGGGTAGATCCTAGGGCCCAGCCCTATGGTGTGGGAGCAGATCTAGAATTCCACTCAAAGGTATGCAGAATTATTAGCTCTGCCTAGGTTCCTGGAGCGTGTTTATTATGGAGCTGGTGGTATTTCTGTGTGGACCTGAGGAAGGGGGCCAGCCTCCCTCATCATTATGGAACTTCCCCTGGATCTGTAAGCTTAAAACAAAGCCTTCCTCCTATAAACTGTGTCTGATTTGGAAAATTATCTCAGCAATGTAAAGCTGACTACAGCAGAATTGGTATCAACAGTGGGGTGTTCTTACACAATTAATCCAGCAATATGGATTTGGACTTCATCAAGGTCAAAAAAGCTTCTAAGCCCTTCACTGTGAATTTTATTTTCTAAAATTTCATATTAATTTTATTAGCATGAAAATACTGGGTTTCATTCTGCCATTTTAAAACAAAATTTATTATATTTTCCCTCCCCTCTTTTATCTCTGTCTTTCTGTATTCCTTTGTATACTTCCATCCCCAGTACCCTCCTTTCTGTTTTCATGTCACATTTGTTCTGTTGCTCTATCCCTCTTCCTCAACACCTCTTTTTCTTTTTTCATGGTCTCCTTTCTACTTTAATAGTGTATACTCACACTTGTACCCTTATGTATACACACACTTTAAAAAGCTAGGATCCCTATATAAGAATGTTCAATCTTTGTCTTTCTGAGTCACCACACTTGATGTGATAGTTTCCAGATCCATTCATTTCCTTGAAAATTTTGTCATTTCATTTTTATTTATATCTGAATGAAATTCCATTGTACATGTAAGCATTTTCATTGATATCATTCATCTCTTGATTGGCATCTAGTCTGGTCCCATTTCCTTGCCATGGTGAAACTAGAATGCACAGTTATCTCTATGGTAGCATATAGAGTTGTTTGAATATAACCCAGGATACAAAGGAATGAGATACCTCTGTCATATTGCATTTATGTTTTTAATTTTTGAAAGATTGCCATATTGATTTCCATAATGGCTATGCTAGTTTAAACTTCCATCAACAATGACTAATGGTTTCTCTTTTCCCATATCTTTGACAGCATTTGTTATTTTGTTTTCTTTTTTTAAATATATATATATATATATATATATATATATATATATATATATATATATATATATTTGAGAGAGATACAAGCAGAGGGAGCCAGAGAGAGAATGGGAGAACCAGGGCCTCTAGCCACTGCAAATGAAGTCCAGATGCATGCGCCACCTTGTGCTTACATGGGTACTGGGGAATCAAACCTAGGTCCTTAGGCTTTGCAGACATGTACCTTAACCACTAAGCCATCTTCCAAGCCCTGTTTTGTTTTCTTGATGTTAGCCATTCTTATGGATAAGATGGAATTACAAAGTAGTTTTGATTTGCATTTCCCAGGTGGCAAAGGGTGTTTAGCCCTTTTTTGCATGTATGTGTCTGGTGTATATATATATGTATATGTGTGTCTGTATGCATGTGAGGGTCACATGTGTGGAGGCCAGATACTGACCTTAGGTGTCTTCCTTAATCATTCTACACTTTATTATTTAAGAGTCTCTTAGTTAACTCAAAGCTCACTGATTTGGCTACATATGCTACCTAGAAAGCCCTGGGTGTCCTCCTGTCCCTGTCTCCCTAGCTCTGGACTTATGGTTATGCATCACTGTACCTAAAATTTTTTTTGTGTGTGCTAGAGACCTGAACTCAGGTTCTCATGCTGGTGGAGCAAACACTTTACCTACTGAGCAATCTCCCCAATCCCATTGAGCCCTTTTTAAAATATCTATTGGCCACATACATTTCTTATCTTGAGAACTAGTTATTCATTTCATTAGCCCACTTATTGATTGATAGCTGGGGAGTTTTTTAGTATTTAATTTTTCCAGTTTTGTATATTTTAAATATTAATTCTCTGTCTGAAGTGTATTTGACACAGATTCTGTCCCATTCTGCAAGCTGTCTGTTCTCTCTGCTAAGTTTTCTTTTCTTTGAAGAATTTTAAAATTTTTATGTAGCTTCATTTGCTACTTCTTCAGGATTTTTTTCTGTTGAGGGAGTCCTGTTCAGAAAATTCTTGCCTAGGCCTATATCATGTTATGATTTCCCTGTGTTTTCCTCTAGATGCTTTAGCATTTCAAAATTTAAATTACAAGTAATTATTTATTTGAAAAAAAGAAGAAAGGAGAGAGGGAGGGAATTTATGGGTACATCAGGTCCTCCTGCCACTGCAGACAACCTCCAGACACATGTGCCACTTTGTGTGTGTCATAGACAGATTCACATTGCTGGGATGAACTTCCAAAGTAGGCACAGTTTATTGGAGGAATGGCATTCATTTGAAGTTTACAGATCCATGGGATGTTCCCTAATGGCAAAGGAAGCTGGCTCCCTTTATCAGATCTACACAGAGAAATAAAAGCAACCACCACCACATTCTAGGAACCCCAGGCCTAGATAGATCAAGCACTCTGCATCTCATAGGGTGGGATTCAGATCAGCTACCAGTAACAAACACCTTAGGGATATACCCCAGCTAGGATGTCAAGAGCTATACTGAGTAAGAGTGGAGAGAGTGAGTATCCTTCTCTAATTCCAGATTGAGAGGAAATATTGTCAGTTTTCCCCCGCTTAATATAATGTTGGTGATTTGTTTGTTGTATATAGTATCTAAGACTTTTATCTTGAAGATATGTTGAACTTTGTCAAATGTATTTTCTGAATCTATCAAGAGATTTCTGTCATTAAGTTAATTTATATTATATAAATATATATTCATTTGCATATATTGAACCAAGCTTGTATCCCTGATGAAACCCACTTGGTCATGATGTATAATTTCTTTATGTATTCTTTTTTTTTCAAGGTAGGATCTTATTGCAACTGAGACTGACCTGGAATGCAGTCTGTAGTCTCAGGCTGGCCTTGAACTCACAGTGTTTCTCCTATATCTACCTCCCAAGTGCTGGGACTAAAGGCATGTAAAATTATGCCTGCCTAATTTCTTAATGCATTCTTTTATTCATTTGACAGGTATTTTTCTTGAGAATTTTTGTATCTATGACAATCAGGAAAATTGGTGTATATGTCCTTAGGAAGTGCTTTGAAAATATATTTAAAAATCTAGAGGGCTGGAGAGATTGCTCAGTGGTTAAGGTGCTTACCCATAAAGCCCACCAACCCTTGTTTGATTCCTCAGTGCCCATGTAAAACCAGATGCACAAAGTGGTGCATGCATCTGGAATTCCTTTGCAGTAGCTAGAGGTCCTGGTACCCCATTTCCCCTGCTCTCTGCCTTCTGGGCATGGTAAACATGCCTTTAATACCAATACTCACTCAGGAAGCCAAGGTAGGAGGATCACTGTGAGTTTGAGGCCAGCCTGAGACTACATAGTGAATTCCAGCTCAGCTTGGGCTACAGCAAGACCCTATCTCAAAAAAACAAAACAGAACAAAAAATACAAAAAAGAAAGTAAGAAAGAAAGAAAAAGCTGGAAAACCTAGAAAAAAATGTAATCCTTTTTTTTTTTTTCTTTTTGTATGTTCATCTAGCTTTGGTATCAGGGTAATATTGGGTTCATAGAATGAGTTTCATGGTGTTCCTTCTCTTTCTATTTGTGGAATAGTTTTAGAACTGTTAGCATTCATTGGGCTGGAGAGACTTACTACTCTAGCATGAGGACCTGAGTTCAGTCCTTAGCATTCATGTAAATCACAAGGTGTGTGTACATGAATAGTTTTAACCCTGGTACTAAAGGAGACAGAGCCAGGAGAATCGCTGGGGATTGCTTAAAATTTGTGAGCTCCAGTTTCAGTGAGAGACCCTGTTTCAAGGAAACCAGGCAAAAGATCAATAGAGGAGGATAACTGATATCTTCTTCTTACCTCTGCATATGTTATACGCACAGTACGTGCATCCATATACATGTGTACAAACCACACACATACACACAAAAATAGATTTTCCATAAAAGTTTGATAGAATTCAATCAAAAGCAGTCTTGGACTTTTCTTGGTGGGGTGACTTTTAATTAGTGTTTCAATCTTGTTATTAATTATGTGTCTATTTGAATTATTTGTATCTTCTGGCTTTAATATCGGTAGGTCATATGTATTTAGAAATTTACCCATTTCTTGATCTTCTAGCTTTTGGGAATATAAGGTTTTTAAAATAAATATTAGTTTTTAAAATTTCACAGATTTCACTTGAGTCAGTTCTACCAACTCTCTTTCTATCTCTAATTTTATTCATTGGGTCTTCTTCCACTTATTTTTTTATTTTTTCATTTTTTGAGGTAGGGTCTCACTATCACTCAGGCTGACCTGGAATTTACTATGTAGCCTCAGGGTGGCCTTGAACTCATGGTTATCCTACCTCTACCTCCCAAGTGCTAGAATTAAAGACATGGGCCACCATGCCCAGCTTTCTTCCATGTTTTGCTAGACTGGTGTTATAAGACAGTTTCACACTGCTGGATGAACACCTAAACCAGACATAGTCTATGGGAGGAATAGGATTTATTTCAAGCTTATAGATCAAGAGGAAGTTTCATAATGGTGGAAGAAGCTGGTCCCCTTTCACAAATCTGCACAGAGAGAAAAAACATCACCAGTACCACAAGTAACAGCAAAAATAAATAAATAAAATCAGTAGCCAAAAAGCAAGGAACCCAGTCAGAGCTCACTCTGCATACCTTAGGCTGGAATTCAGATTTTCCCCCAATGAGAACCCACCCCCCCACCCACCATAGCAGGAGTTTGCTTGTCAGAGACAGAAGCTGCAAACTCATACCTGAATCTATTGGGTAACAGATTCAAACTACCACATTACATTCCTGGTCCCTAATAGACTCATGAACATTTTACCTTGCAAATTGTTTATAGTATAAAGGTCTCATAGTCTCTGTTAACCTTATGACTGTCTCTTAATTGTGAGTCCTATAAAATCAAACAGGTTGCATTATTCTAATATAAAATGGCACAGAGTAAATATTTCCATTGCTATAGTGCATAACAAGGAGAGATTGGACCAATGCAAAATCAATAACCACCAAGTAAATATCAAACACCTGCAGTTAAAATCCAACATCCTACAGGCTCTGGATTTTCCAGTTCTGCCCCTCCAACTGGGCTGAATAGCCAGGGAAAGCTTTCATCCCAAACCAACAGCACTCCATGGTAGCCCTTGCATAGTCCTGATACATTCAAAACACCTTTGGGTCTCCATGCAAACCACAGCACATCTTCAAATGGCTTTCCTGGTCTCTTTATTATGGTCATCACATGCTGCCTATATGTCACATCTCAGCAGAAGCTTCTGGAATTGTGTCCACTTCATGATCCACTCCACACACTTTTCATGCTTCTAAAACCAATACCACATGTGTAGGACACATCCATGTTGTTATTTCAGGGATGAAATAAATTATCTTGAAGAGTTGAGGACCTTCCTTTCAGTCATCTCCTTTCAAACAAAGTTGCATTTCTACCATTCAGTCTTTCCTCATGAGTCCTTTCCATTGTTTCAATGTAAAGCAGTTGGGCCATCCTTAATCATGGTAATACTTCCTTAACAATAGCAGCTTCAGCAACAGTCTGTGTCAGTAACCTTAAACTTGTATGAATTTTCCAACTTTAAATGTCTCAATTATATATCTTCTGCCAAGAACATTATTCCATTACAGATTTAACATTGATCAAACTCTCTGGACATTGGCAAAAGAATGCAGCTAGCCCTTATGCCAATAGTCCAGTTCCTACAAAGTTCTCTGTAGTCTTTTCTTCCCCTTTGAAAGTTCATAAGAAAAACCTCCAAATGCAGTTCTCTCTGCACTTAGCATTTTCAAACTTTCACCAGAATAACCTATAAAACTTGGATTACCACTCTGGAAGTCATCTTCAGTTGCAAATATCAAGTCCATGACTATTCCTCCAGAACAAAAGTTCCAAAAGACCAAAACCCACAAGGTTAGAGTCATCTCGGGCTAGAGTGAGACCCCACCTCGAAAAACAAAACAAAACAAAACAAAACAAGAAAGAAAGAAAGAAAGAAAGAAAGAAAGAAAGAAAGAAATGATCCCACTTCTCAGTACCAATTTCTATTGTAGACAGCTCCATGTTGCTGGGATGAACCTCCAATCTAGACTAAGTTTATGGGAAGGATGATATTTGTTTCAGGCTTACAGGTATAGGGAAAATTCCATAATGGTGGAAGAAGTTGGACCCCTTTCACAGATCCATGCAGAGAGAAAATCCACCAGCAACACCACAAGCAAGAACAAAAAAAGAGGAGGCAGCCAAATAGCAAGGAACCCAGGAAGAACTCATTCTATGCAGTGTCACTATTCACCCATAGTGACAAGCTTTACCCCCCACTCCCCTTAGCAGGAGTCTGCCTGCTAGGAGCAAAAGCTGCAAACTCAATTTAATAACATCTGAATCTACTGGGAGACATACAGTGATGCTGCTACAATTTGCTAGGGGTTTATTAATCTAGAAAAATGAAATATTTTCCAAAATGTAACTCTTGATTAATTCTATGTATTGTTCTTTTTGGTCTCTATTTTATTAATTTCTTTCCTAATTTTTATTATTTCTTACTGGGTTTGGAATTGGATTCTTTTGTTTTTCTAGAGCATTAAAGTATACAATTAGGTTATTTGTTTCAAGTGTATCTCATCTTTTGATATTTTATTTATTTGAAAGAGAGAGAATAGGCATGCCAGGGCCTTTAGCCACTGCAAACAAACCCCAGGCACATTTGCCACCTTGTACATCTGGCTTACATGGGTACTGTGGCATCAAACCTAAATTCTTAGGCTTTGCAGGCAAGTACATTAACCACTAAGCCATCTCTCAGCCCTGTCTCTTATTTGTTTCATGTGAGCACTATAAATTTTCTTCCTTGGGCCTAGTAGTTTGTGCTATCATTTTCATTTGTTTCTTGAAATTTTAAAATTTCCTCCATGATTTTTTTTTTTTGAGGTAGGGTTTCACTCTAGCTCAGGCTGACCTGTAATCTCAGGGTAGCCTCGAACTCATGGTCATCCTCCTACCTCTGCCTCCCAAGTACTGGGATTAAAGGTATGTGCCACAATGCCTGGCTTCTATGATTTTTCAAATGATCTGCTGTTAATTCAAAAATGTAGTTTCTGGGGATGGAGAGATGGCTCAGAAGTTAAGGCATTTGCCTGCAAAGTCTAATAACCCCGGTTCTATGCTACCCCTTTGACAGTTCATGAACCAAGCCTTCACAGTTCACAATTCTCTCTGCAATTAGCATTTTCATACTTCCACCAGAATAGCCCATCATCCTCCATTTCCTGTGCCATTGTAAGGTTTCTCCAGTCCAAAGCACCAAGTCCTTCCACATTCCTCTAGCACACAAGTTCCGAATGACCAAAATGCACATGGACAGATTTATCACAGTGATAGCTTACTTCTCAATACCAATTCTACTGTTGAATTTACCTTCTAGTTGCTAGCACAAAGCACTCAACAAAAAGCAGTTTATGTGAGGAAAGGATTTATTTTGGCTTACAGACATGAGGGGAAGCTCCATGATGGCAGGGAAATGACATCATCTCCTGGCCAACATCAGGTGGACAACAGCAGCAGGAGAGTGTGCCAAACATTGTCAAGGGGAAGCTGGCTATAACATCCATAAGCCTGGCCCCAATGACACACCTCCTCCAGTAAGGATCCAATTCCCAAATTGGCATCAGCTGGGGATAAAGCAGTCAGAACACGTGTTTATTGGGGATACCTAATTCAAACTATTACATTCAAATACCTCACTAGCTAAGGGTATTTCTTGGAGATAGCTGAATCTTGCTTCTGGACCCAGTCAGTTAGTTTGCATCTCTTTATTGGTGAGTTCAGGTAATTTCCATTTAAAATCGTTATTGAATCAGATTTACCATTTCCTATGATTTTGTTTGGTGATGTTCTACTTGGCTGGTTCTTGATATTCTCTTCCTCCCTTGTTAGTCTGGAAGTTTGCTGTCTTTGCTGTGTTGGACACAATTGACTCTTCTTTGTACATATCTTACTCTCATGGAGTGTATTCTTTTATGTGCTCTCATGGATAAGATATTCTGTTTGTTTTTATCTCTCTGGGTACAGTATTCCTTTGAGAATTTTCTGCAGTGCTTGTTTGTGTGTTATGAATTTCTTCAATTTGTAGCTGTTTTGTAATAACTATTTCTTCATGAACTTGGAAAGATAATTGCCATGGGTATAACAGTCTTGGTTTGTAGTTGCTTTCCATGCTTTTAATATATTATCTTTCCTAGATTTGAAAGTTGCTATTAAAAAGTCTAAATTTACTTTGATATTCTTGCTGCTTAATTTGAGATTATTTTTTTCTCCTTGTAGCTTTTAATGTTTTTTTTTTCTTTTTTGCTTTGTATCTTTGACTATGATGTTGTAGAGAAGTTCTTCCATAGTTATCTTTATTTAGGGATTCTAAATGTCTCTTATATTTGGATATAGAATGCTTCATCTATGTGAAATTTTCTATTCAATTTCACTAAATAACTTTTTTTTTTTTGGTTTTTTGAGGTAGGGTCTCACTCTAGCCCAGGCTGACCTAAAATTCACTATGGAGTCTCAGGGTGGCCTTGAACTCATGGCAATCCTCCTACCTCTGCCTCCTAAGTGCTGGGATTAAAGGCATGTGCCACCACGCCCGGCAAATAACTTGTTTTTGTCTTTTGACTTTATTTTGGCTTTTTCTTCTGCCCCATGGGTTCTTAGATTTGTACTCTTGAGTTTGTTTCAGGCTTACTAGAAGTATTGGATACATTAATTTTTTTCCTTATATACTTCTGAGTGTATTCTTGTCTTAATGTTGTCATCCATCCCTGAAATTTATTCTTCTGCATAGTGTTGTGTATTGATGACACTTTATGATGTGCTTTTTATTTGCTTGATTATTTTAAGCAAAGGTCTCTTACCTCTGCTTCTATCTAGTCCATAACGCATTCCATCCTGTTGGTCTTATATACACATACTTGAAGACTATACCTTGCACATGTGCATTTGCCTCCCACAGATCCCTTGTTTAATACCTACATGGGTCTATAGTCCATTGCATCCATTAGAATAATAAGACTGCATTGTCATTATAGTCATACTTCCATAAGTGGTGACATGTTAATATCCCAGAGTATTTCATAATTATACAATTTTATGAAAATGACAAAGGTACACAAAATATCAGCTTGAGTTGTGTTATAATCTAGAAATGATCCAGCCATGATGGTACACACCTTTAAGGCCAGCACTAGGGAGGAAGAGGTAGAATGATCTCTGTGAGTTCAAGGCCAGCCTAGAACTACAGAGTGAGTACCAGGTTAGCCTGGACTAGAGTGAGACCCTACATGGAAAACAAAACAAAACAAATAGGAAATGCTTATCAATGCACTATAAGCTATTTTAAACTCATGTTAAAAACCATTTCAAGTAAAATGTGGACCCATCACCAACCATAAACATTATTTTTTAAGTGAAATAATTTATTTGGCCTTTTTCTGCAATGTAAGTAGAAGATTAAGGAAACTGGCCATGTTGTTGCCAATGATGCCTAAATCTGCCTGTGTATTTGAATTGTATGAGAATGATGTTTTGCATAAAGATTCTGTTGCATCATACTTAATGAGTCAGGATATGAAGAGTTCAGTTCCAGGAAAAGCAAAGTTATTAGACATTCTCTTGGTGGTTCTGATGGGCTGCTTAAACTCAGATCCTTCTTGGAGCTAGAATATCTTCAGTCATCTCAAGTTCCTACAGGAATCTGTTTTCTTTCATTGTCTATTGAATAATAAAGGAACAGACATTTAGACAATGTTAACCAAGCAACTGTCAAAGTCTATAACCAACAATATGCCCCATTCCCCATCTCTTGAATATATCACATCAAAAGAAATCCAAAAGGCCAACATGAAGAATGGAAATACACATGTCTTATAGAATTTTCAGCTCTACTAATCTTTCTGATTTGTTTACCTTCTTTGTCTTCTTATACTCTTTAAAAAACTAAATTCTTTATTTATCTGCAAGCAGAGAGACAGAGTGAGCCTGAAAGGGCCTCCAGCTGCTGCAAATGAACTCCAGATGCATATGCCACTGTTCATCTGGCTTTTTTGTAGATACCAAGGAATCAACCCCAGGTTTCTAGGCTTTGTAAGCAAGCACTTAACTACTGAGACATCTTCCATTCCTATCTTTTTACACTCTTGCAATCCAATATTGATGTATTTAGAAAGCACACTAATAAAATTTCATTCTGCCCTGAAATTTGTCTGTAGATGTGTATTGATTTAGGAAAAAGTGAAATGCAACCATCTTAGAAATGGTATGTGTCCCATGAAATGTTATGTATCTGAGTGAGATTTACCATTTATTTATTTTGCATAGTATGTGGTATAGGCACATACATGTATTTGTGCTGATCTGCTGCCCTGTGTATGTCTACGAAGACCTGTTTTTCCTTGAGGTGGAGTCTCTTACTGATTCAAGAGTTTGTTTCTGTTTATTTGCTTGTTTGTTGTTTTTGAGCCCCAGTGATGCTTGTACTCTCAGGCCTTCATGCTTGCATGGGAATTACACTTAATTGCAAAGCCATCTCTCTAGCCCCTTGAATGAAATTTTCATTAAAAACATCATTGCAATATTTCTGCTGTTTTGGAATCATTGGCTGTGGTTGGGGAGATAGTAAAATGCTTGAGAAAATGTAAGGACTTAAGTTCAGTCCCCAGAACCCACATAAAAATGTTGGAAGTAGTAACAAATGACTGTAGTTTCAAAGCTAAGGAGGTGGAGATGGAAGTATCAATGGGGCCCACCAGCTAGTCAGTCTATCCTAATTGATGAGCTCCAGGCCAATGAACAACCTTGTTTCAAAAACAGGTGTACTGGAGGTTGCCCTCTGGCCTCTACATGTACATGTTATATATACACAAACACATACTCACATGTGCTCACATACAAACATGTATATATACAAACATTCATATTATACACACATGCAAAAAAAAATAAGCCTGACCCCTGAATACATGTGTGTTTTTATTTGTCTTGCTATGTGGACATTTTTATACATGCATTCCTACCGAGATGGCATCTACCAAGTTATTACACAGCAAGAGACCCTTGCAAAGATGAAATTTCATGCTTTTGAACATCCAGAACTATAAGCTAAATAAACGATTTTCTTTTTTTAGGAACCTAACCTCAAGTAGTTTATTATAGCAACAGAAGATGGATAAAAATGAGAGGAAGTAAGGTAGATTTGTTAGGTAATTTAGGGCAACTGTGCCCCTTTTCAACGATATCCTCCACTACCTACTGTATTCCATTCACACCCTTCTAAAGGTCAGAGCAGACCTAACCACTGAAGTATCTTATTAAATTATGCTATTCTTGCATGCTACTCTACTCTTGGATGGTTGCCAGATCCTAACGTTGGTGTCCCCTCTTTTTTGTCAGTTGGTATGGGGTAGTGCCTGTGAGTTTAAGGTCTCCAGCAGACAAATATGGAAATTATCATCCCAGAGGTTTCTGACTAGGTATCCAACCCAGTAGGTAGTGAGATTTCAGTATGGAAGCTACCACCACAAATTGCCTGATTTTTTTCCTGTACATTTACAGAGTGGATTGTATACGAAACAAAATGTGGGTTGCAATCCTTGGAGTGGTCTCCGTGGCTATGTCAGTGGTGAGTGGCTTTGGTCTGATGCTGCACATCGGAGTTCCATTTGTGATCATAGTTGCAAATTCACCATTTCTTATTCTTGGTGAGTAAAACAAAATGTGAGGCTGCATATGATATATGTGGAACTGTGGGGTAACAAGGGAATTAGTTGTATTTAGGAGGCTGCACAGGCCCCAAATGAGATGTCAGGAAATAGGAAGTTCAGATTTAATTATATGTCTTTAGAGTTGGAAATATCTACTGGCCCACATAAACAGGGAACATGAACAGCAGTTCACACAGAAAACAAAGTAATAGTCACTGAAAATACAAGAAAAATAATTTGACCTCTCAATTAATCAAGAGATACAGTTAAACTAAAAGTAGATTATTTTCTTTCTAGATTAACCAGTACCATAAAGAATATGTGTTTGTTATGTCAGTTCTGTTCCAGTAGAGAAAGCTTAATAATACTGGGGAGATTACAGAGGTCTTTGTATTTATGCTACTTTCAGAATTTATTTTATAGTAAGCATGAAAAAAACATCTGTATCTATCTGTCTGCCTATCTCTCATCATCTATCTGTCTATCCATCCTTAGAGATTGAGCAAATTTGAAGAAATAAGTTTTAGTTTTCTGGACGAGATGGTAAATGAGTTTGTACTGCATGTCAATTTAACTGGCTCTTCAAGTCTCTCCTATACATGTTCTCGGGCACAGTGATCCCCACAGCCTAGAATAACTATAGTTACTCATTAACCATAAGCCATTTTGTCATCTTTGTATACACAGGTATATGTGTGTACATAGGTATAGGTGATTCTAGCAAATCAATAACAATGTGAGGACAATATATGAAAGATGTCATATAAGTAATATAATTGGTTTTTAAACAATTGCCTAGCTGAAAGCAACTGAAATACTCAATGCTGGAAGCCATGGGCATGCCACAATGCAGTTTATGAGAATCCCTACTTCTGTGTCTGTTTGAATCCTTTTACCTCAGTCATGTCTATGAACATCTGAACTATAGGCCTGGCATATCCCCAGCATTTACTTGTAATATATGGGGAAAATATAAACTAAGATTAGCATTACAGTTCCAAGGTCTGATGTTATGGCAAGACTTAAAGAAAAGTGAAAGCAGTGTGAACTGCAGTAGTTTTGAAGGAGGTGAAATTCATCCTCAGCAGACTCACAATGTCCTTTATCATCCCATTTCTTTGTAATTTTCCTTTCTTCTTGACAACATTAAAATCCTCATTTTTGTTTCAGACCAATCATGAAATGTCACTTTGGAAAGGAGCTAATTACCTAGTAGGCATTAGTACATAGAATGTGTGTGTGTGTGTGTGTGTGTGTGTGTGTGTGTTTATGTGGGTGCCAGGATGCCATTTTTTGCTTGTGTGTGTGTGGTGTGGTGTATTCACAAATGTGTAGAGTTGTTTGCACCCCATGCATATACATGTGGAGACCAGAGGATAATGTTGAGATCCCTTCTGCATTGCTTATCCACATATTTCTTGAGACAGGATCGCTTCCTGGAGTCATAGTCAATCAGTGAGCCCTAGAGATTCTCAGATGTCACCCCCAACAGACTGATGTTACAGATGTGTATGTGTATGTTCAGATTTTTACATGGGTTCTGAGGAGTTGAACTTGGCAGTCTATAGCTGTAGATGCCTTTGTACTTAAGCAGCAAGTGTTTTTATCTGCCAAGCCATCACATCAGCCCATACCCAGCACTTTTATGTGGGTTCTTAGGATTGAACTCAGAGTCTCCTGCTTTCAAGCCTTCCCAGCAGCTCAACGGATTCTTTTTTTTTCCTTTTCTTTTATGTTAGGGTTTTGATCTAACCCAGGATTACCTGGAATTCACTCTGTAGACTCAGGCTGGCCTTGGACTCATGATAAGTCTTCTACTACAGCCTCTGAAGTGCTGGAATAAAATATATGAGCCCTCATACCCAGGTCCCTGCAGATGATTCTTAAGATTCACTCTGATGTAGGTTTCTGATCTTAGGAGAAGTGAGACAGTGCCTCCTTCATAGCATGCTTGGTTGCAGGAACACTAGGTTTGTGAAGGTGCCTGTGCCTCTGTGTGTCTATAAACTAGGTGATAACATTCAGATGTTTTCATACATGTAGCCTGATGTTAACAGTAAATACATTCATCCAGCTTATGTTTTAACAACAGAATGTTGGGTGGCTGTATATTGTACATTAGTGTGAAAGTGATTATGGGATCAAAAATACATTGTTGCTTCAATTGGCACTCATTCAGCCAGATGCCCTCATTTCATCATGAAGACACCCTTGAGTGAGCACTAGAAATAGAGTACCCCATGTTATGTGCTGATAACCTAGGTATGATCAATCTGGGCTGGAGATATGGCTCAGTCTCAGGTGTTCATTGCAGTGGCTAGAGGCTCTGGTGCACCCCTTCTCTCTCTTATCTGCTTCTCTGTCTCTCTTTCTCAAAATAAATAAATAAACAAACAAAACCAGCTAGTTATACAAAAAGGAAATTGATCAATCTATGTTTACTTTTGGTGTATATTAAGAAATATGAAGATTCTGTTCTTTTATTTTTAAAACAGGTATTGGGGTTGATAACATGTTTATCATGATTTCTGCCTGGCAGAGGACCAGCCTTGGGGACAGCATAAAAGACCGACTCTCCAATGTGTATTCAAAGGTGGCAGTATCTATTACAATCACCACTCTTACCAACATCTTTGCCTTTTATACAGGGATTACCAGCTCTTTCAGGTCCATACAATACTTCTGCATCTATACAGGAACAACATTGATGTTTTGTTATATTTATTGCATCACCTTTTTTGGAGCAGCTATGGCCCTAGATGGTAAAAGAGAAGTAGGCTGCCTACACTGGGTAGAAAAGCCAGGCTCAAAATATTCCTCACTGAAAAAGGCCTGCTGCCTTCCATTTGGTTCTAACCTATATGAACATGGTGATGACAATCATCCAATGGACTTGTTCTTTAGAGACTATTTTGGTCCTTTTCTGACAAATGCCAAAGTCAAGTTTTTGATAGTGCTGCTATATATTTCTTATCTTATAAGCAGTATATATGGATGTTACCAAGTAAAGGAAGGTTTAGACCTTCGAAATCTTGCCATTGATGACTCCTACATCATACCATATTTTAATACAGAAGAAGATTTTTTTTCATATTATGGCCCAAGGGTTATGGTAATTGTTTCTGAAAGTGTTGACTACTGGGATGAAGATATAAGGCAAAAACTGGAAAAATGTATGATCACGTTTGAAGAAAATGGATATGTAGATAAAAATCTTACACAGTTTTGGTTGCAAGCTTATCTTCAATATCTGAATAATAGTGGAAATGATCCTAATAATAAGGATACTTTTATGAATAATATTTCTGGTTTTTTAAGTATTTTTCCCATTTTTACATATGATATTAATTTTTCATCTTATGAAATCAGTTCTTCCAGGGGCTTCATTCAGACTATACAAGTTTCTTCTTCAGACAAGAAGAAGAGGATGTTATTCCAGTTACGAAACATAGCTAAAAATTGTGAAGTTCCTGTTATGGTATATAACCATGCATTCATATATTTTGATCAATATTCTGCAATAATAGAAAACACTATTCGAAATGTCTTAATTGCATCCTTAGCTATGTTTGTTGTTGCCTTGTTGTTAATTCCTCATCCAGTATGTTCGTTGTGGGTCACATTTGCTATTGCTTCTGTGATTGTGGGAGTAACAGGTTTCATGGCACTCTGGCGTGTTGATCTTGATTCCATATCCATGATTTATCTTATTATTTGCATAGGCTTTTCATTTGATTTTTCTGCACATATCTCCTACGCATTTGTTGCCAGTTCTGAGGACACAGTAAATAAAAAATTAGTAGAAGCATTATATATGCTAGGGTATCCAGTACTTCAAAGTGCAGTTTCAACAATACTAGGGGTGTGTGTTTTAGCTATGGCTAAAGCATATATCTTCAGGACGTTTTTTAAAATTATGTTTCTTGTTATGCTTTTTGGGGTTGCTCATGGCCTAATTTTTATTCCAGTATTTTTAACCTTTTTTTGAAGGCTTGTTTAAATATTCACTAACACATACACTGTTAATACTAATTAATAGAAAAAATAGAGATAAAAATAGAAAGGGGGTTGTTGGGTTGGAGGAACCAAGGGAAGAGGAGGTAGTAAGGGAGGGTAATGGGGGATATAAACAAAGTATATTATATACATGTATAAAAGTATCCCAATGAGAACGATTAGTTTGTACAATGAATATACACTAGTGAAAATATATAAATAAGTATTTGATAATTAAAAACTGATATAAAGGTTGAAAAGAGTCAATATACTTTAAAGGTATGTTTCCTTGATTTGGAAATTCCACTGTAAATTATTACTTACATAGTCTGAGAAAAAAATAGTCCTACATTAAAATATCATTACTAAATGCAAACAGTGCCATTGTCTTTATTCTAGTATATGGTATAACTGTCCATTTTCCCGTTTACTTCATCATTAGAAGCTTACTCCTAGAATTCTAGTAGTTTACATGTTATCCATACTATAAATAGAATATTATTTTCATTATACTTGTTACATTTATTCTTATGTGCAAATGCAACTTGCAATTTACCCCTAGTGAGAGGCTCCCCCAACACTTTCTTAATGGTTTAAATTGATACAGAGAAGTTAAAGCTTATAAATTCAAGTTATCATTATTAATGGCCAAGGCTTACTCTGTTCTATAAAATGTTTGACAACTCAAAAGTTATAAAAAATTTATCTGTGGGTTTCTCTCAAAGCTAATAGTTTTCAACTTCATATTTGGGTGTATGATCCATACACTTGTATTTGTTAGGAGACATGAGCAGCAGCTCATTTTTTTTTCCATAAGAGTTAGTTGTCCCAGTCTTACATATAAAAAGGCTATCATTTTGTATAGCATTACCTTGACACCAAAACTAAAAGTCAGGCACATTCTATGTGGCTCTGTATCCATATTACTAATTTATATGTGTACACAGAGGCAGCATCCCTCTTCCTTGAATATCAAAGCCATCTGTTAGTTCAGGTAATTAGGTTGTGTAATGTACTTAGCATTCTTAGCATTTTTCTTGTTTTCCAAGTTGTTTGAGCTGTTCTAGATGCTTTGTATTTGCATGCTAAATTAGAATCACTTGTTGGAGTCTTAAAAATGCCTTCTATGATCTACATTGGGTTGTGATTAATCTGTAGGCCTATTTGAGGAAAGGTGCAAAACTGAGCAATGTTAGGGTTCCGGTCCATGATCATCAGGCATTTCTTTATATTCATTGCCTTCTTCAATGACTCAGGAAGGTCTCCTGCAGTTTTGTATAGACTTACATAAGATTTATTTTTTTTTTTTTTTTGCAAGCAAGTGCCTTTAACCTCTAAGCAATCTTCCTAGCTCCTCAGTATTTTTATGATATGGTAAATATTTATATGAAATTTATTTTTACTGATACTTTAAAAAGTTCTATTGTGTATATTATGTAATCTTGTTCACTTGTTAGTAGATTTTTTTACACTTAGTATTTTAAACTAATTTTTATTGTTATGAACATATTACAAAATGGTCATATTATCATTGGGTTGTACTCTTTTGTCCCCTCTCTACTACCTCCATTGCACTAAAGGTCCTCCTCAGCAAGGCTATTGGTAATCATTGTGTGGTCATGAATGTACCAGTTCGTTTCTGTGGGGAGGATTATGCTTCACAGTTCACCTTCCCACAGTATGGCTCTTAACATTCTTTCTATCCCCAGTTCTGCAATATTCCCTGAACCTTGGAGGGCATGTTAGAAGTTTCTTTTAGTGGTGATCTCTAATCAGCCTTATTTTAATATTTTCTCTCCAGACCTCAGCAGCCTTATTTTATGTTTTGATGAGTTTTGAATTTCCTTGAGGTCTACCACTATCTCCCTGGCAAAGGCTGTCAGTCGAGTACTGAGAGAAGCACTCATATTTAATCTGTCACTTCCTGTGTAATGTTGTTTCTTAGGTCCTGACAGGTATGATAGGATGTGATAGGCACTCACTTTCCTTTCTTTCTTTTTCATTTCTTTTTCTTTTCTTTTGGCCAATTTGATGGGTCTTGTATCTCCCAAGAATTCACTGCCATCTGCAAAAACCAATTTCTCTTGTGATGGTAGCATTGACTTAAGTGGATAAACATATGCATTTAGAAGACTTTTTGATGGGCATAACTCTCCATTTACCCAAATAATAGTGGAAGCTCTCTTTTAAGGTCCTTTCATAGGCTTGTTTGTCAGTACCAGGCATGATTTCCCTCCCATAGAATGGTCCTCATATCCAGTCAGAGAGCAGTTGATTACTTCCCATAACTTATGTGCCACTATTTCACCCCTGGATACATCTTGCCTGTGTTGACAGAAAAGACACAGCTCTCAAATCAAAGGAGTGTGATAGTTTATTTTGGAGCCAAATATGAGTACCATGCCCCAGGAGCACAGATTTAGGTTACCCCAAATTCCATGTTCCAACATGTTAACAATTTCATGAAGATTTTATAGTTATAGAACAAAATAAAGTCATAAATCAAGGCACTTTTCAAGTAACTGGATGGCCATTAGGTAGGTGGATTATAGCAAAGTGGAAAAATCTCTACCATAATCTTCAGATGCTATCTGATAACATTCTTACCCTTGGGTTGGTGGAAGATGGGAGTCTGTTCTTTCATTCCAAAAAGAATTACACCAGATCAACTGACAGTCACCAGGATATTAGGTCAAACACAGAGGTAGGCTATAAATGGCTATTATGGTGCTAACAGTAGCCCAAGGTAATTTGGTTCTCACATGTAACATTCCTTCTCTCTGTGACCAAAGGAATTTTATCAGTCCATTCAGCTTTGCTGAAAGTAGGTATAGCATATGCTGTGCTTTTCTGGGTTCTTTAGTTCACACTTGGCTTGTTGATTTTTTAGTTTGCAGAATCTACTGCTTATTCACATTGTGTGTAACTTTTATACCCCAACAGCTCACATAATGATTTATAGCATTATGACATATAGTCATCAGGGAGCTAGCTTCCATCTCAATTTCTAACATCATGTGATTTACTAGAATGGCATTCCAAAGCACTTCTCCTCATCTTTTGGCTCTTACATCCTTTCTGCCACCTCTTCCACAATGGTCCCTGAACCTTGGAAAATTTGAGAATTATATCTCATTTAGTGCTTAATACTCAACTGTCACTTCTCAGCACTTTGATGACTTTGAATCCTCCCCCAACAGTCACTGCCATCATAAAAGAGAGACTTCTGTGACCAGAAGTTAGAGCATCACTAATACATGGGTGTAAATACAAGTATAGGACAATTTGGTAGGCACAGAATATCCATCTAGCCAAGCAACTATAGCAGTTCCCCACCCCCACCCAGGGCTTATAATCTTCCCAACCATAGAATTTTGACTATGTTTTGTTTTCAGTATCAGAAATGAATTTCCTCCTGTGAAATGGGCCTCAGATCCAATCTGAGAGCTGTTGACATGCCACTGTTACCTTTTCCTCATCATGTGAAATCTTATTTTAAACCTAACCTTTCTCTTGCCCTGATTGATTGCTGACACACATCCACAGCTGCATTGATGATGTAACAGTGAATATCATTTTATACTATAAGTATTCTCAGTGAATTGTAGAGTCCTGCACAATGAATGCCTCTAAATGTCCAGTCCCGGCCAGGCTGAAATACCTGAGTGTCACAGTCATGGCTATCATTGATGTCTTTCCCATCCTTAGCATAAAACCTCAGCTAACAATAGAGAAAATTTCTATTGGCATGCTGAGAAACTTGAACACTTGGGACAACATTCTCATACTAAATAGGATAGTGGTTTATGTTGATAGGACAAAAAAGCCACCAATTCAAGTATTTTGCTTAGTGCTCCCACAGAAGTGTCATTTACTGTGCTCTTCCCATACCCTAGGAAAGAGGTAGGCTTCACTTAGAAGGAAGAAGAAACTGAGTCAAAAGCCTTGAAAATGTAAAAATTGCTGGCTCATTTTTTAAAGTACTACAGTAATCTCTTGTAATAGGTGAAGTGAGATGGATACCCTTAAAAACATCAGTAAATAGTAGTTGAGTCTTCAACTTGGACATCTTGTTTAGTTTTCATTAATACATGGATATGAAATAGTTGTTGAGTTCAGAGAGAAAAGACAGTAATCGTTTAAGCAAGTGAGATTTGATGACTGAAGCTGCAGCTATACATATAATTTTCTCAAATTATGAAGACAACAGAGGGCATACTACCATCCAAATCCCCAATGTCTTCAACATTGATGTAGAAACTGTTGACTATTGGGTGAAAATTAAAAGCCATAGGAATATTATGAACAGAGACCTGAACTTAGATCAGTCCAGTATGAGAGATCCTAAAGAGACAAAAAGGGGGCAGAGCAAGCTGAGAGACAGCTGCCAAGTGAGTTAGATTCCCAGGAAAAGCAAGTCAAGGAAAGAGAGGAAGTATGTGAAGGTCAGGGCATAGGGTCTTTAGAGTAACTGACATTTACTAAAGAAGGATAGTGAGTTATTTGCAGAAGCAAATAAGAGCTGGAGCAGAATAAAGCACAGGTCACTCACATGGTCCTAGGAACTTCACTGGTTCACATGGTGTAATTATCAAATGTCAGTTATGCTTATATCCATACATGACTAAGAATTTCTTGTGGCCTGGGCATTTTCACATTTCCGCTATGATGCAATTTGTAGATATGAGATATGAGGTTAAGGAGTGACCAAGATCAAGGAGACCACTCTGAGGCAAACATGGAAGCTTTTATTCAGGAAAAACACGAGCTGCCAGGACTGATTCTCAAGAGCAGAGCAGTCAACTTTAAGATTACAGATAGTGCGCTATATAGAGCTCTTCATTGTGGGGAAGGCGAGGAAGGGAAGGAACTCCTTTGTTCTATACATTAGCCATAGGGTGTGAGACCAGAAGTGACAAGGTGGGAGATAATGAGGCAGGAAACCTAGACCTGGGTCATTGTAAGACAAGGAAGGGATAGTGGCTGGGTGTTTCTTGAGGAATGTGTATGACCCACTTCCTTATGTCTCTGTTGCCCTCCTGCTGTAACTCCATTTTGTCCTGACCTAACATAACCCATTACAGAAATTAAGGTTGTTCATTCTTCATTTATAAATAAAACAGCAGCCAATAATTGTTCTCCAGATCAACATAAATGAATGTGAAAATGTGCATCTTTGAAAGAATATCTCAAAACAATGATTTTACTCAGTGATAACTGAAGGTCATAGAAAACTTCATAAAATAACTGTCTACTCAACATCTTCTTGATCTATAGCCACAGAAACTTAGAATTTTCTGTACTGTGTCTGAAATTAAAAAAAAAAAAAAACACCAGTAAAGGCTGGAGGAATGGCTTAGCGGTTATGGTGTTTGCCTGCAAAGCCAAAGGACCCAGGTTTGATTCCCCAGGACACACATTAGCCAGATGCACAAGGGGGCTCTAGTGTCTGGAATTGGTTTGCAGTGGCTGGAGGCCCTGGCATACCCATATTCTCTCTCCCCCTCTTTCTCTGCTAAATAAAAAACCCACAAAAAATGTCAGCGATCCATGCCTTAAACCATTTAATATTATTTCTACCTGTATGGGACAAATTCCTAGTTCATGAAGAGAACTTTGCATCTCAATGGCCAAGTACATCATCTTGTAAAAGTTTCTGGGAGGATGGATATAAAGCCTGACTTCTTCTCATTAGAGCAGTTATGTGTCAGAGCATTGGCAAGGATTCTTACTGTGTATAAGCAGTAAAATTTCTCATGAAACATAAGATTGAAATATTATTCCAAAGCCAGGCATGGTGGTGGATGCCTTTAATCCCAGCACTTGGGAGGCAGAGGTAGGAGGATCGCTGTGAGTTTGAGGCCACCTGAGACTCCATAGTGAATTCCAGGTCAGCCTGGGCTACAGTGAGACCCTATCTCAAAAAAAATTATTCAAAATATAAGGAAAGCTCAACACTTTATAATTTGGTAATAAATAATAAGCAGTTCTTAGTTATATTCGTGGTAGATATCCACGGTCTCACTAAATGCTTTAGATAATACTGCAAGCTATGTTATTGTCCTGAGTATCCATGATGGAGCTGCATCTCAAGAATATATAACTGCCCAAAGTTACAAGACTTCTAAATGAAGAAAACTTAGGCATATGTGTTTGTTGGATTTTATAGCATGAATGCTTAAGAATGTAATTTAAAAGTCAGCATTTACTGAATACTTCCAAGATGAACTTCAGAGCTAGATATTTCAATAGAAAAAAAGTTGTTCCATTTGTCTGTCCTCTGGTCTGCTAAAAGGTTGATGAGGTGGCACAACACCATTCAGGGTAATTTTTCTATGGAAATGTGATGTTTGGCACTGTCCACATTTGTTGGATGTGTGTAACTCTAAGAGTGTTGATTTCATCCTATTTTCCCTTTTTCTAATGACACCCAAGTCTAAGCCATCAGCAGTTGTGCAATGACTTTTAATGGTATCTTAATTTCCACCCATATTTTCCTATGCTCAGTTTCCCTAGTGATAACAGTAAGATATTTATTCTAATTTTTACTTATTTATTGATATACATACCTCATTATATAATCTTTTCTAGCATAAATAAGTTTTTTCTTTTGTTTTTTTAATTTTTTGTTTACTTTTATTTATTTATTTGAGAGCAACAGACAGAGAGAGAAAGAGGCAGATAGAGAAAGAGAGAGAGAGAGAGAGAATGGGTGTGCCAGGGCCTCCATCCGCTGCAAATGAACTCCAGATGCGTGTGCCCCCTTGTGCATCTGGATAACATAGGTTCTGGAAAATCGAACCTCGAACCAGGGTCCTTAGGTTTCACAGGGAAGTGCTTAGCCACTAAGCCATCTCTCCAGCCCAGTTTTTTTCTTTTGTATTGACAACTTCCATAATTATAGACAATAAACCATGGTAATTCCCTCCCCCAACTTTCCCTTTTGAAATGACACTCTCCATCATATCCCCTCCCCCTCCCAATCAGTCTCTATTTTATTTTGATGTCATCATTTTTTCCTCATATTTTTCATGGCCTTGTGTAGGTAGGGTCAGGCACTGCAAAGTCATGGAAATCCAGGCCATTTTGTGTCTAGAAGCGTGCATTGTAAAGAGTCCTATGCTTCATTTGGCTGTTCCATTCTTTCCACCACCTCTTTTGCAATGGGCCCTGAGCCTTGGAAGGTGTGATGTTTCAGTGCTGAGCACTCATCTGTCACTTCTTGTCAGCACTATAGTCTCTTTTGAGTCATTCCAGAAGTCACCAATATCTAAAAAGAGAAGCTTTTCTAACCAAAAATAAGAGTACCATTAATATATGGGTATGGGGCTGGAGAGATGGCTTAGCGGTTAGCCTAAGGACCCCGGTTCGAGGCTTGGCTCCCCAGGGCCCACGTTAGCCAGATGCACAAGGGGGCGCATGCATCTGGAGTTCATTTGCAGTGGCTGGAGGCCCTGGCACACCCATTGTCTCTGTCTCTGTCTCTGTCTCTCCCTCTTTCTCTCTCTGTCTGTCGCTCTTAAATAAATAAATAAAAATAAAATATAAAAAAATATATATGGGTATGTACATTAAGAGAAGTGCTTACCAGGCAGTTTGGTGAGCATAGTATATACATTTAGCCAGACACCAGCAGACATTACACCCTAGGGCTCATGACTTCCCCTGTCATAGATTTTCAGTATTAGATATGTATTCCCTCTCATGGAGTCAGCCTCCATCTAATTAGATAGTGGTTATTTTCCCCTATAACAAACAAAACTATTGCACCCATTGGCTCATTTGGCCTGGCTAGCTAAATTTTAGGCTTTTAGTGTTCACTATTGTTCGTCTCCACTGGTGATTTCTCTCTCTCCCATGGAACTGTAGCTTTTTCCAGCTTTCTGTCAGCTGCTCTACATGAAGTAGGATTTCAGCTCAGCTCCACCAAGATTTCTCAGTGACCTTGTATCCCAAGCATGTGAAGTCACCAGCAATAGTGTCTTCCCATCTATTTCTGGTGGGAAACCAAGAGCATTGGCAATGGCTTATAATGTTTTGGGGGGCATGAGAGACCTCCCTGGCCAACAACTCACTGGAAGGCATCCCATCTCTGGCACTGAAACTTTTCTAGTAACAATCTATCTGGGTGCACCATTGTCCAAAACACTAGGTTTCCACATGACTTCTTTATACCCTCTTAGATTTTAATAACCCTCCCCCACTTTTCCTTTACTCAATCTCTTCCCCTGACCTCACTTAGACCTTTCCACCCCAAATAATCTGTTCTTATACTTACATATTTGCAATACTATCCTCCAAAGTCACCCTCCCTGCCTCCTTTTCTATCCTGTTTCTATCCCTTTTCTAGCTTACTGGCCTCTGCTACTGAGTTTTATTCCAACTGATATACAAGTACATGAGACATTTGGCTTTCTGGGCCTGGGTTACCTCGTTAAGTTTAATCTTTTCCAGGTACATTCATTTCCCTGCAATTTTCATAAGTTTGTTTTTCTTTACCACTGAATAGAACTAAATTGTATAAATGTACCACACATCTTCATTATCCACTCATCAGTTGAGGGACATCTAGGCTGTTTCCATTTCCTAGCTATTGTGAATAGAGTGGCAGTAAGTGACAATAAAAGTGGTTGAGCATGTAACTCTAAGGTAGTGAGAAGAGTCCTTAGGACATATGCCTAGGAGGGGTGTAGCTAGGTCATATGGTAAATCTATTTTTAGTTGTTTTAGGAACCTCCATATTGATTTCCACATTGGTTGTACAAGATTGCATTCCCACCAACAGTGTAGAAGAGCTCCTCTTTCTCTATATCCTTGCCAACATTACTGTCATTTGTTTTCTTGATGGTAGCCATTCTTACAGGAGTGAGATGGAATATCAAAGTAGTTTTCATTTGCATTTCCCTGATGGCTAAGGATGTAGAACATTTTGTAGATGTTTATATACCATCTATCTTTCTTCTTTTTGAGAACTCTCTACTTAGTTCCATAGCCCATTTTTTAATTGGGTTATTTGATTTCTTATTATTTAGTTATTTGAGTGATTTTTATATCCTGGATATTAGTCCTCTGTCAGGTGTATAGCTGGCAACGATTTTCTCCCATTCTGTAAGTTGCCTCTTTGCTCTATTCACAACATCCTTTGCTGTACAAAAGCTTTGTAATTTCATGTAGTCCCAGTGGTTGCTTAGTGGTTTTATTTCCTGAGCAACTGTGATTATATTCAGAATGTCATTGCCTATGTCAGTACGTTAAAGGGTTTCCCCTACTTTTTCCTTGAGCAATTTCTGAGTTTTAGGACTTATATTAAGGTCTTTGATCTATCTGGAGTTAATTCCTGTGCATGAAGAGTGATAAAGATCTATTTTCATCTTCTTAATACACATATCTAGTTTTCCAGGTACCATTTGTTGAAGAGACTGTCTTTTATCCAATGAATAGTTTTGGCATTTTTGCCAAAGATCAGGTGGCTAGAGCTGCCTGGACTTACATATGTGTCTTCTATTCTGTTTGATTGTCTATATGTCTGTTTATGTGCCATTACCATGCTGTTTCTATGTCTCTGTAACAGAGATTAAAATCATATATGCTGAAACTACCAGCCTCATTTTTGTTGCTCAAGTTGTTTTAGATATTCGAGGATTTTTGTGCTTCCAAACGAATTTTAGAACTTTTTTTTTTCTGTTTTCATGAAGAATGGAATTTTGATGAGGATTACATTAAATGTGCAGATTGCTTTTTGTAAGATTGACATTTTCACAATATTGATTATTTCAATCTAAGAACATGGGTTGTCTTTTTACTTCCTAGTGTCTTCTGCAATTTCTGTCTTGAGTGGTTTAAAGTTTTCATTGTAGAGATCCTTCACTTCCTTGATTAGGTTTATTCCAAGGTATGTTTTTTGAGGCAATTGTGAATGGTAGTGGCTCCTTGATTTCATTCCCAGTGTTTATTGTTAGCATATAGGAAGGGTACTGATTTCTGTGTGTTTATTTTATCCTGCTACATTGCTAAAAGTGTTTATTAGCTCTAATAGTTTGTTGGCAGAGTCTTTAGAGTCCTTTATGTATAGAATCATATCATCTGCAAATAATGATAACTTGATCTCTTCCTTTCCAATGTGTACCCCTTTCATGTGTGTCTCTTGCCTTATTGCTATAGCTAAGATGTCCAGTAATATGTTAAATGAAAGTAGGGATAGTGGACACCCTTATCTTGTTCCTGATTTTAGTGGAAAAGCTTCAAGCTTTTCCCCATTTAGTATGATGATGGCTGTAGGTATGTCATAAATAGCCTTTATTATGTTGAGATATGTTCCTTCTATTCCCAGTTTTTGTAGGACTTTTATCACTAAGAGATGTTGGATTTTGTCAAATGCCTTTTCTGTATTTAATGAGATGATCATGTGATTTTTGTCCTTCAGTCCATTTATATAGTGTATTACATTTATCCTTTTGTGTATATTGAGTCATCTCTGGATATCTGGGATAAATCCTACTTGGCTCAGGTGAATGAACTTTCTGATCTATTCTTGTACTCTGTTTGCCAATATTTTGTTGAAAATTTTTGCACCTATGTTCATGAGGGATTTTGGTGTATAATTTTGTTTTATGTTCTGTCTTTGGTTTTGGTATCAGGTTGATGCTGGTATATTTCCTTCCTTTCTATTTGACAGAAAAGTTTGAGAAGCATTGGTATTAGTTCTTCCATGGAGGTCTGCTAAAATTCACCAATGAATCCATTTGGGCCTGGATATTTTTTAGTTGGGAGATTTTTTTTTTTTTTTGATAACTGCTTGGATCTCCATACTTGTTATACATGTATTTAAGTAGTTAATCTCATTGTGATTTAATTTTGGTAGGTCATATGAATCAAGGAAATCATATATTTCTTTTAGATTTTTAAACTTAGTGGAGTATATGTTCTTGAGGTATATCCTTAGGATTTTCTCTGGCATCTGTTGTAATGGTGTCTTTTTATCTCTAATTTTATTAATTTGTACCTCTTATCTCTTTCTTTTGGTCAGATTTGCTAAGGCTTCTCAATCTTGTTTATCCTTTCAAATAACCAACTCTTTGTTTCATTGATTTGTTGTATTGTCTTTGTGGATTCTATTTCATTAATTTCTGCCCTAATCTTTATTGTTTCTTCCCATCTACTGATTTTCAGTTTGCCTTGTTCTTCTTTTTCCAAGACCTTAAGGTGAAACTAAGTTGTTTACTTGCAACCTTTCTAATTTCTTAATATAGGCACTTAAAGCTATAACTTGCCCTATTAGTACTGCCTTCATTGTGTCCCAAAGGTTTTGGTATACTGTGTTCTCATTATCATTTGATTCTATGACTTTTATTATTTCGTTATTTACTTCTTCATTGAGCCAGTCATCATTTAGTTGCCATGAATTTGTGAATGTTCTATAGCTTTTGTTGATGTTGATTTATGGCTTAATCCCACTGTGATCAGAGTGCAAGGAATTATTTCAATTTACCTGTATTTGTTAAGGTTTGATTTGTATTCTAATATATGGTCTCTTTTAGAGAATGTCCCATGTGCTGCTGAAAAGAATGTGTGTGATACAGACACACACACACACACACACACACACACACACACACACACACATACTTCTGTTAGGTCAATTTGTTCTATGACCTCATTTGATCCAGATGCTTCTCTATTTTTTTATTCTTTTGCCAGGATGACCTGTCAATTGATAAGAGTGGGGTATTGAAGTCACCCACTACAATTATGTTTGATGTTATCTGTACATTTAATTCTTATAGTGTTCATTTGATGAAATTGGGAGTCCCCATGTATAGTGCATATACATTAGGAATTGTAATGTACTCCTGTTGGAGTATTCCTTTAATCTGTATAAAACGACCTTCTTTATCTTTCCTCACTAATGTTGGTTTGAATTCTATCCTGTCAGATATTAGTGTAGTGACCCCTGCTTGTTTCCTAGGCCCATTTGCTTGAAATACCCTTTTCCATCCTTTCATCCTAAGGCAGTGTCTATCTTTTACTGAGAGATGACTTTTCTAGAGGCAACAAATGGCAGGATCCTGCCTTTAATCTAGTCTGTAAACCTGTGTCTTTTTGTAGGGACATTAAGACTGTTGATATTAAGGGTTATTATTGAAAAGTATGTATTTATTCTTGCCATTCTTCTTATTTTATATTTCTTGTATTAACTATTACTTGAATATGGTTTATTTTTTCCAGGTTCCCTATGTATGTGCTTTTCTTTCTCTTCACCATGGAAGATCCATTCAAATATTTTCTGAGACCTGGTTTAGTGTTCATATATTTCTTTAGCCTGCTTTTGTTGTAGAATGTCCATATTTCTGCATCTATTTGGACAGATAATTTTGCAGGATACAGTAATCTTAGTTGATGATTAATATCTTTCAGAACTTGGAATACATAATTTCAAACCCATCTGGCTCTTGTTTGTGTTGAGTAATCTGCTGTTATTCTGATGGGCTTGCCTTTGCATGTGACTTGATTTTTCTCTCTAACTGCTCTCAACATATTGTCTTTGGTTTGTGTGTTTTGTAGTTCAATTACAATATAATGGTGAGAGGTTCTTTATTGATTTTGTCTGTGACATTCTATAGGCATCCTGTGTCTGTATTGGCATCACTTTTCCTATAATTGGAGGACGTTTCCTTCTATTATTTTGTTGAAAATACCTGCTGTGCCTTTGGAGTAAAATTCTTCTCTTACTATGCCCTGAATTCTTATGTCTGATCTCTTCATAGTGCCTTGAATGTTTGAAATTCCCATTTATGCCTTCCTATTTTCCTATTCTTTGTATTTCTCTTTGTTGGACTGTATTAGATATAGTCTCAGCAGGATTATGGCCAGCTTCCTCCTTTCTGGAAGACCTTGGTCTGTCCTGCTTCTTTGGGCCAATCAATGTTTCTGATAGAATCACAAATACATACAGCCATCACAATGATCATAGAACATCTTCATCAATATAAAAAGATCTTCTGAGAAAAACAGTGGACACTGCAAGCCTTAAGTTTAGCAATCCAGGCCAATTGGCCAACAGGTGCAATAGAGGAATGTCTGTTATGGAGGAAACCAACTGGTTTCTAATTAGACTGGAGGCCCATTACATGAGAGGTAATATATGTCTGATACTGAAAACCTGTGACAGTGGAAGTCATGAGTCCTAGGGGTGTAATGTCTGCTGGTGTCTGGCTAAATGTATATACTATGCTCACCAAACTGTCCTGTAAGCACTTCTCTTAATGTTCATACCCATATATTAATGCTACTCTCACTTTTGGTAGAGAACCATCTCTTTTTAGATACTGGTGACCTCTGGAATGACTCAGAAGACACTGTAGTGGTGAGAAGAAGTGACAGAGGAGTGTTCAGCACTGAAACATCTCTATCACACCTTCCAAGGCTTAGGGCCCATTGCAGAAGAGGTGGTGGAAAAGAGCCAGAGGAAGCATATGACTCTTTACAGTGCACTCTTCCAGACACAAAATGGCCTGGATATCCATGACCTGGCAGTACCTGACACTACCTATACAAGACCAGTATACTAGGAGGAAAAGATGATGACATCCAAACAAAAGAGACTGATTGGGAGGGGGAGGGAATATGGTGGAGAATGGAGTTGTGAAGGGGAAAATAAAGGGGGGAGATAATTATTATGATTTATTGTCTGTAATTTTGGAAATTGTCAATAATAAGAATAAGAAATAAAAATAAATAAATATATAAAGATATTCTGCATCCGTTAGCATTTTTCTTTCTGTCCTCTAGTGTACATTTTGTCTTCAGAGATTTGTTTAGATTTGTTTAACCTGGACATGTATGTAAATGTACATACAATATGTGGGTGCCCTTTGAGCCAGGCTTCATTTACTTATGGTCATAAATACTTCATTCCATGCATACACCACATTTTGTCAATCTATTTATCTATCAAGGATTGCTTGTATTATTTGATTTGGAGCTATGAAGAATTCTGTCAATATTGTTTTACATTTTTTGCCAGCCCCAAACTTTTAACCAAGCAAGGCAAATATATAAAAAATTCTTATACTAAAGGAGCATTATACATAATGTGTTTTAGAATAATTTTAGATGTTTCACAATTCAACTATTTCCATAGCCAAAATCATAAAATGTTGTCATAGCAGAGACATTTTTATTACGTAAGGGACAATTAGGGGTACAGCAAGGAAATACTGGGCCAAAGCAGGACTGAAACCCTGTATGCTGAACAGGTCTCTACCAAGTACACAGTGGGAAGATGGTAATAAATGCCAACCTTGAGGCCAGTGGAACACCAGTCTGCAAAATGAATGCTGAGCTTGGACTTCACAGTGATAAGGGAAGCACTGACATTTTTGGGAACCACATAACCATGGAACAACAGATAGCAGGTAATTTATTTACTATGGTGAGGGTTATATTTCACCATGTGGTTGGCTGGCTTAAAGAAGGCATTGGTGATCTCTGCTACAGAGAACAGTTTTTGATAGACTTTCTCAGTATAGACAACAGGGTTAGAGGGAAGTGGATGTGGGGAAAGAGCATCATATTGATCTGGAATTCTGTTAATATCCAGGGAGACATAATCTGAAGGAAGAAGTGATAGAAGACATAATTTGACTCAGACAATTAAAGTTGGCCTAGGTTGGGTGTTCCATATTGAAGTCTGTATGCCAGATATCTGTGGCCTTGTTGTTTACCATGAATGTACAATCGGGTTCTATGGGTGATGAGGATGGAGTTACAGGGCTCAACCACAGATATTGAAACCTAGAAGGGATGGGGACTGGATAAATGGAGAACTCTAGCTTTAAATTCTCTTAAATTTATCATTATTATTATATATGGAAATATTTTGTATGTAAACATCACATGTTTGTACCATCCTTTACCTCCTCCCTGTCTCTTTTCTGAAGAGTCCTTCCTCATTGGGGTTGCAGATCAACCCCATGGGGATGTGGGTCATGCATTGTGGTGGGGAGGCAATGTCTTTGTGCAAAATGTCCCAATTTGTGGCTCTAACAATCTTTCTGCCCCCTCTTACGCAAAATTCCCTGAGCCATCGTGGGAGCATTTTATGTCTACTTCAGTGATGGGCACTTAGGAGCATCTGGATCTTTGGTTTGGTAGGTGTTGAGTGTCCTCAGTATCTTTTTCCATCTCCCTTGTGCTGATACCAGCTTAACTAAGAAAGCAGCACTCTCTCATTTTCCCAATTCCTCTGTGTTTTCAGCTGGGGCCAGGGTGGAGTTTGCTGGGTCATTTATCTCCTTATGTCCTGTTCCCATCCGAAAAAGGGAAGCAAATTCTCCAACAAAGAATGAAGTCAGTGCTGCTTAAATGGGATAACCATTATTAATTTAGAGAGAATTAAAAGAGTTTAGTTACTCTTATAGTCTAAGGTTAGTGGGAGCTTGATAGTGGAAAGCAGAATCATTATCTTGATATGATTCTGACTTGTTTGCCAGTTCCAGATATGGTTTGCCTTCCACTGAGAGGATCTGTTAGCCAATCCAATAGCAGTTGGTTACCATTACCCACCATGGCTGTATACCACTATTGCACTTGTGTGAGCATCATGTCAAGTTGTTTGCTTCTGAGTCACTTAGATTTTGAGTTGCTTGGTGTGGTAGTTTGAATAAATGGCCCCCAATATATTCATTGTTTTATTAGTTTGTAGTTTGCATCTGCAGCCACCTGGCTGGAGGCAGTGTCACTGGGTGGATCTTAAGGTTTGGTGGTGGGTTTGACATTTCAATCTAAAGATATGCAAAGTGTGCCTACCTGGACTTCTTGAAGTGTGCTGTGCTGTGTGGCTTTTGGCTTTTAGGCTTGTGCTTCTCTCTGTGTCTGCTTAGACCTGTGAAGGCAGGCCAGCTTCTTCTGCCATTATGGAACTTCCCCTGAATCTGTAAGCTTCAATAAATATACCCTCCTCCATAACTGTGCCTGGTCTGGAAGTTCATCTCAGTGAACATGAAGCTGTTTGCTACAGAAGTTGGTACCAAGAGTTGGGTGAGATGAACCTGACCATGTGGATTTTGATCTTTTGGAATGTTTGTTTTGGAGGAATGGGCATGGATTGGTGCTTGCAACTGAAGATGCTTTCTGGAGTGGTAAGCCAACTTTTATGGATGATTCTGATGAGAGTTTGAGAATGCTAAGTGCAGACAGAAGAAAAATCAGGGAGAAATTTTAGCTCTGAAAAACACTGTCAGTGAAATAAAAAAAAAAAAAAAAAAAAAAAAAAAAAAAAAAAAAAAAAAGCTCTGTGGGATGTCTCACCAGTAGAATGTATGAAGGAGAGAACAGAATATCTAAACTAGAATAGCAGGTGGCAGATCTAATACAGTCCAACAAAGAAAGCTAATAAGACAGTATGAATGGGAATTTCAAGATACCCAGGACAATATGAAAAGATCAAACATAAGAATTCAAGGTATAACAGAAGAAGGAGAATTTCAATCCAGAGGCTTAGTAGGCATTTTCAACAAAATCATGAAAGAAAACTTTCCCTAAATTGGGAAAGAAATGCCAGTGCAGATACAGGAAGCTTTTAGAACACCAAACAGACAAAACCTGGAAAGAACTTCTCCTCGCCATGTTATAATTAAACTACTAAACACACAAATGAAGGAAAATATATTGAAATCAGTTATACAGAAAAAGTAAGTCACCTACCATGGAAAGCCCATAAAAATAACAGCATATTAATCAACACAAAATTTAAAAGCCAGAAGGGCTTTGAATGATGTATTCCAAGTTCTGAAAGATAACAACTGTCAACCAAGATTACATTGTCCTTCAAAACTGTCTTTCCAAATGATAGATAAATTAGGACATTCCACAACAAAAACAGGCTCAAGGAATTTATGAAAACTGAGGAAGCTTTATAGAAAATACTTGAAGGAATCCTTCATGCTGAAGAGAAAGCAAAACACATATGAGGAAATAAGTAAAACTAAACCATACTCAAATGAGAGTTAAAACGCGAGGAAAGGGAAAACAAGAAGTACTATAAACCAAGAATGGAGAAATTAAATGCATAACTTTCAATAATAACTCTTAATATCAATGACCTCAATGCCCCAACCAAAAGACACAGCCTTGTAGACCGGATTAAAAGGCAGGATCCTGCCATCTGTTGCTTCTAGGAAACTTATCTCTCAATAAAAGACACTGTCTTAGGGTGAAAGGATGGAAAATGGTATTTCAAGCAAATGGGCCTAGGAAACAAGCAGGAGTTGCTATCCTAATATCTGACAGAATAGACTTCCAACCAACATTAGTGAGGAAAGACAAAGAAGATCACTTTATACTGATTAAAGAAACACTCCAACAGGAGTACATTACAATTCCAAATGTATATGCACTTAACATGGGGGCTCCTAATTTCATTAAACAAACACTATTAGATTTAAAGTAACAGATAACACCAAACACAATTGTAGTGCATGACCTGAATGCCACACTCTCAACTGACAGGACATCCTGTCAAAAAAATAAACACAGAGTTATCTGGATTAGATGGTGTCATGGACCAAATTGACCTAACAGATATGTACAGAACATCCAATCCAAATCCTGCAGAATATACATTTTTCTCAGCATAATAAGGAATAGTCTCTAAAATAGCCCATGTATTAGGACACAGAGCAAATTTTAACAAATACAGGAAAAATTAAATAATCCCTTGTATTCCATCTGACCACAGTGGGGTTAGACTACAAGTCAGCAACAAGAAAAACTATAGAGCATACAGAAATTCATGGAGACTAAACAGTACACTATTGAATGATGAATGGGTCATTGAAGAAATAAAACAGGAAATCAATAAATTCATAGAATCAAATGATGATGAGAACACAACATACCAAAACCTTTGAGACACAATGAAAGAAGTCCTAATATGGAAATTTATAGCACTAAGTGTCTATATTAAGAAATTAGGGGAGCAAAAGAAATTGTAGAGTTTACAAGTAAACAATTTAATAAGAGAGAAGAGACAAAAACGCTAAAATTACAGATGAAAAGCACCATTACAACAAATACCAAAGAAGTTCAGAATATCATAAGGATATATTTTAAGAATATATATGCCTCTAAGTATGAAAATGTGAAAGAAATTGATTATTTCCTTGATTCCTATGACCTATCAAAATTAAATCGATATTGGATAAATCAATTAAATAGATCTATTACAAGGACAAAGATCCAAGCGGTTATAAAAAGTCTCCCAACTTATTAATAAAAGTCCAGACCCAGATGTATTCACTGGTGAAATTTACCAGACCTTCATAGAGTAACTAACATGACTGCTTCTCCATGGAAAAGGAAGGAATTCTACCAAACTCCTTCTAGGAAACTAACATCAACCTGACACCAAAACGAGGATTAGGGTGAAGGTTCAGGTTAGGGTTAGGGTAAGGGTTAGGGTCAGGGTCAGGGTTAGGGTTAGGGTCAGGGTTAGGGTGGGTTAGGGTTAGGGTTAGAGTTGTTAGGGTTAGGCTTAGGGTTATTAGGGTTAGGGTTAGAGTTGTTAGGGTTAGGGTTATTAGGGTTAGGGTTAGAGTTGTTAGGGTTAGGGTGGTTAGAATTAGGGTGAGGGTTAGCATTAGGGTGAGGGTGAGGGTTAGGGTTAGGCTGAGGGTTAGGGTTAGGGTGAGGGTTAGGCTGAGGGTTAGTGTTAGGGCTAGGGTTAGGGTGAGGCTGAGGGTTAGAGTTAAGGTGGCTAGGTTCAGGGTTGTTAGGGTTAGGGTGAGGGTGAGGGTGAGGGTGAGGGTTAGTGTTAGGGTGAGGGTGAGGGTGAGGGTTAGGGTTCGGGTTCGGGTGAGGGTTAGCTTTAGGGTGAGGGTTAGGGTTAGGCTGAGGGTTTGGGTTAGGGTGAGGGTTAGGGTTAGGGTTATGGTGAGGGTTATGGTGAGGGTTAGGGTGAGGGTTAGGGTGGTTAGGGTTAGGGTTGTTAGGGTTAGGATTAGGGTTAGGGTTAGGGCTAAGGTTGTTAGGGTTAGGGTTTGGCTTAGGGTTAGGGTTAGGGGTGAGGGTTAGGGTTAGCGTTGGTTGGGTTAGAGTTAGGGATAGGGTTGTGGTAGGGTTAGGGTTAGGTTTAGGGTTGTTAGGGTCAGGGTTAGGGTTAGGGTTGGGTTAGGGTTAGGGGTTAGTGTTAGGGTTAGGGTTAGGGTTAGGGTTAGTGTTGTTAGGGTTAGGGTTAGGGTTGTTAGGGTTAGGGTTAGGTGTTAGTGTTAGATTTAGGGTTAGGGTTGGTTAGGGTTAGCATTAGGGTTAGGGTTAGGGTGATGGTTAGGTTAGCGTGAGGCTGAGGGTTAGGGTTGGGGTTATTGTGGTTAGGGTTAGGGTTAGGGTTGTTAGGGTTAGTGTTGGGTTAGGGTTAGGGATTAGAGTTAGTGTTAGGGTTAGTGTTGGTTAGGGTTAGTGTTAGGGTTGTTAGGGTTACGGTTAAGGGTTAGGGTGAGGGTTAGGTTGAGGGTTAGGGTTGGTTAGGGCTGATTTAGGGTTAGGGTGAGGGTGAAGGTGAGGATTAGGGTGAGGGTTAGGTTTAGGCTGGGGGTTAGGGTTAGGGTTGTTACCGTTAGTGTTAGTGTTAGGGTTAGGGTTAGGGTTGGTTAGCGTTGATTTAGGGTTAGGGTGAGGGTGAAGGTGAGGATTAGGGTGAGGGTTAGGTTTAGGCTGAGGGTTAGGGTTGCGGTTGTTACTGTTAGGGTTTGGCTTAGGGTTAGGGTTGGTTAGGGTTAGGGTTGTTAGGGTTAGGGGTTAGGGTGAGGGTTAAGTTTAGGGTTGGTTAGGGTTAGGGTGAGGGTGAGGGTTAGCATTAGGGTGAGTGTGAGGGTTAGAGTGAGGGTTAGGTTTGTTAGGGTTAGGTTAAGGGTTAGGGTGAGGGTTAGGTTTGTTAGGGTTAGGGTTAGGGTTGGGTTAGGGTTAGGAGTTAGTGTTAATGTTAGGTTTAGGGTTGGTTAGGGTTAGGGTTGTTAGGGTTAGGGTTAGGGTCGTTAGGGTTAGGGTTAGTGTTAGGGTTGTTAGGATTAGGTTAGGGGTTAGGGTGAGGGTTAGGTTGAGGGTGAGGGTTATTGTGAGGGTTAGGGTTAGGTTTACGGTGAGGGTTAGTGTGAAGGTTAGGGTGAGGGTTATTGTTAAGGTGAGGGTTAGGCTGAGGGTTAGTGTTAGTGTTAAGGTTTATTAGGTTTAGGGTGAGGGTGAGCGTGAGGATTAGGGTGAGTGTTAGGGTGAGGGTTAGGGTTATGTTGAGGGTTAGGGTTACTGTGAGGGTTAGGGTGAGGGTTAGGGTTAGGGTGAGGGTTAGGGTTAGGGTGAGGGTGAGGTTTAGGGTGAGGGTTAGGGTTAGGGTGAGGGTTAGGGTGAGGGTGAGGGTTAGGGTGAGGGTGAGGGTTAGGGTGAGGGTTAGGGTTAGGGTGAGGGTTAGGGCGAGGGTTATGGTTAGGTTGAGGCTGAGGGTTAGGGTTAGGGTGGTTAGGGTTAGGGTTGTTAGGGTTAGGATTAAGTTTAGGGTTAGTGTTGGGGATGTTAAGGTTAGGCTTTGGCTTAGGGTTAGTTTTAGGGGTGAGGGTTAGGGTTAGCATTGGTTGGGTTAGGGTTAGGGAGAGGGTTGTGGTAGGGTTAGGATAGGGTTAGGTTTAGGGTTGTTAGGGTCAGGGTTAGGGTTAGGGTTGCTAGGGTTAAGGTTGGGTTTGGTTAAGTTTAGGGGTTTGGGTGGGTTAGGGTTAGAGTTAGGGATAGGGTTAGAGTTAGTGTTGTTAGGGTTAATGTTAGGGTTATGGCTGTTAGAGTTAGAGTTAGGGAAGTGTTAGGGTTAGGGTTGTTAGGGTTAGTGTTAGGGTGGTTAGGGTTAGGATTAGGGTTGTTAGGGTTAGGGTTAGGCTGAGGGTTGTTAGGGTTAGGGTTAGGGTTACTGTTTGTATTAGGGTTACGGTTTTTTGGGTTAGGGTTAGGGTTAGGGCTAGGGTTGGGTTGGGTTAGGGTTATAGTTAGTGTAGGGTTAGTGTTAGTGTTAGGGTTAGGGTTGTTAGAGTTAGGGTTAGAGTTAGGGGTTAGGGTTCGGGTTCGGGTTGTTGGTTAGGGTTAAGGTGAGGGTGAGGGTAGGGCAAGGGTGAGGGTGAGTGTGAGGGTTGGATTAGGGTTAAGGTTAGGGTTTAGTGTTAGGGTTCGATTAGGGTTAGAGTTTAGGGTTAGGGTTAGGGTCAGGGGTTATTGTTATTTTTAGGGTTAGGGTTAGGGTTAGGGGTTATGGTTAGGGGTTGGTGTTAGGGTTATTTTTAGGGTTATGGTTAGGGGTGAGGGTTAGGGTTATGGTTAGGGTTAGTGGTTAGGGTTAGGGTGATGGTTAGGGTAGGGCAGGGTTAGGATAAGTGTTAGGTTTAGGGTTGGGGTTAGTGTTAGTGTTAGGGGTTGGGTTTAGTGTTAGGTTTAGGATTAGGGTTGGCTAGGGTTAGGGTTAGGGTAAAGGTTAGGGATAGCTTTGCTATCACTGCAGGATAAGTAATTGCGAGCTTATAGGTCAAAGAGAATGCCACGAAGATGCGGGGATTCTCTGTGTGCTAGGGAAAGGAGGCCCCTGACACACACGTGACTTAAGTGGTCACATGCGCATGCCACATGCAGAGCTTATAGGTGAAGTGAGACACTACCAATGAGTCCTGAGCCCCTTTCTAGCAGGAGGACCGACGTCTGTTTGAGGCAGTAAACACACAGGAGCCTCCGAAGTTCGAAAGGGGAAAGAAAATGTGAGTAACGTAAACCCATATGCAAGTATCGACATTCTTTATGACTTACAGGCCCAGGGCAAAATTTTAGAAGCCAGGACAGAAAGAATGAGGAGTGCTGGGTTCCAAGTGTATATTCTGAGAATGTGTGTACCCATTCAACAGGCTCTCTAGAGCCATTGTGCCCGACAATTGATGCAGATGGATTGAAGTACCAGAAGGGTAAGTATTGGAAAATCATGGAGGTGCCCCTTGTTCATTGAGCAAAGTTGACAGATATCAAGGAAAACATGATAAGTACATAACACTCGATCCACTGTGAACACAGTGAGAATTTGTTGCTGCCTTACATGCTCCTTAAAATCATGAGAAATTCCTATGTGATGTGGAAGAAAAGAGCAGGCATGACTATGCTTTATGGTGACAGTGTGGACGACACTGCACCCAGCGTCCCCAGATTTCCATACAGGTTCTTGTATATTGCACTGGAATGATATCTTTATTTGCCAGAAAATGACAGCAATGTCTTTGTGTCAAATGGAAGTCACACACATGTTTCTTTCTAGGATATCCCTATTGAAGGACAAACATTTAGGCCTCTTTGTAAACTTTGACCCATGTTGCAGAGTTTTCATTTGATGTCTGATTTTCAAGGATCAGAGCAGTTGAGTATCATCAACACAGGGAGCTTGAAGTCATGGCAGGCACCTTTACTGCCAGCAGAGATAAGAGGATGAGCATGACATTGCAGGCACCCTGTGGCTACATCCTGAATTCCAGATAACCCGGTACTAGAATTCAAGAAAGCTGGAAAAAGAAAAAAAGCCACGGGAGGCACGGGAACAGGGAAATAGCTTAGTAGTTAGAGCCTTTGACTCTGAAGGCAAAGGGCCCCATTTAAAGCCCCCAGAACACCCGCGAGAGGAATGCTCGTGAGCCTGATACACAAGGGGGTGCTTGGGTGGCCTAGGGCACCTGGTGTGCCCATTCCTTGTATCTCTCCTTTTTGCGTCTGTATCTTTCTCTTTCTCAATATTACTTAAATAAGTAAAATACTTTTTTCCCCCTTGGGGGTTGGGGGTTTGGGATGAAAATGTGTTCAACACAGGATTCGAACAGGGATGCCTCCTTGGCCAGCACCTGTCAAGTGTAGTTAGGAATTCAATTCTGATAGAAGGTAAGCAAATCAATTCCTATTCAAAACAAGTCAAGAAGGAATTAAAGAACCTATGTGAGTGGTGTTCAAAAGCAAGACTCCTACCGCCTCTGTCATTGTGTGGAAAGAAAACACCACTCCTTAGAAGTCCTGCAGTTGTCAGGCCATCTCTCAAGAAACCTGGACAAGCATCCCTGCAAGTCTCAGAAAAGGGGACACTTAATCATCACCAGTGACAAGGGTAAGAGAGCAGTCAGCAGAGGTGGAATCAGACGTTCTTGACGATTTTCAAATGTCTGAATGTTTGATGTGTGAGGCAGCCTCTCCTGGTCTGTCAGCTGGCCCGGCACTCATGGAGGCCCTCCTCCTTCAGCTAATTAAAGGATACTTTCTGGAGCTCTCTTATTCCCAGAGAAACACACCCATGGGCCCATATTCCCTCACATTTCAGACATCCCTATTCCAGTAGGCTCAACACTTGTAAGTCAGAGGGTGAACCAAAAAATTGCTAAAATTGAACAAGAACGACCTGGGCAGGCATATGGCCATGCATCAGCAGTCTCTGTTGATGGGAGAAAACTGACTCTTTTTCTGAAGAGAGCCGATTCCCTAAAACAGGGTGATAGCTTCGCTCCCACCCTAGGTTAGGAAATCGGGAGCTTTTAGGACCGAGAGAATTCCATGACGATGCATGGAATCTCTGTGTGCTAGGGAAAGGAGGCCCCTGACACACACGTGACTTAAGTGGTCACATGCGCATGGGACATGCAGAGCTTACAGGTGAAGTGAGACACTACCTATGAGTCCTGAGCTGCTTTCCAGCTGGAGGACTGACATCTGTTTGTGGCAGTAGACACACAGAAGTGTCCCAAGTTCCAGAGGGCAAACAAAATATGAGTAAAACCCATATGCAAGTATCGACATTGTTCATGCCTTATAGGCCCAGGGCAAAATTGCTGAAGCCTGGCCAGAAAGACTTAGGAGTGTCGGGTTCTAAACGTATACTCTGAGGGCTTGTGTACCCATTCGCAGTCTCACGAGAACCATAATGACCCTACAATGGCAGCAGGTGGATTGAAGGACTTGAAGAGTAAGTATTGGAAAATCACATACGTGCCCCTCACTCACTGAGTAAGGTTCACAGACATCAATGAAAATACGATAAGTTTGTAACACATGGTCCACTAGGAACACAGTTAGAATGTGTTGTGGACTTACTTTCTCCTCCCAATCATGAGGAATTCCCATGTGACATGGAAGAAAAAAGGAGACATGATTATGCTTTATGGTGACAGTGTAGACAACACTGCACCCAACGTCTCCAGTTTTCCAAACAGGTTCTTATTTCCTGCACAGCAATGATATATTTTTTTTTGCCACAAAAGGATAGAGATGTCTGTGGGTAAAATGGAAGTCATATACATATTTCACTCTAGGGTATCCCTGTTGAAGGACAAACCTTTAGGCCTGTTTGTGACCTTTGACCCATCTTGCAGTGTTTTCATCTGATCTCTGATTCCTAATGATCAGAACAGTTGAGCATCATCAACACAGGGAGCTTGAAGTCATGGCAGGCAACTTTACTGGCAGCAGAGATAAGAGGATGAGCATGACATTGCGGCCACCCTGTGGCTACATCCTGCATTCGAGGTCAGCCGGTACCAGACCACAAGCCTAGATGGAAAAGGCAAGGGAAAGAAGACCAGGCACAGGAGTTCTGGAAACCGGCACATGGCCTGGGGATCAAAGCCTTTTACTGTGAAGCCAAAGGAACCCGGATGGAATACCCGGTATGCATGCGAGCCTGATGCACAAGGGGGCTCTCGTGTGGGTTAGGGCACCTGGTGTGCCCATTCCCTGTATCTGTCCCTTTCTGTTCCATATCTCTCTCTTTCTCTCTCACATTTAAATAAGTAAAATACTTGTTTTTTCCTTGAGGTGTGGGGAAATGAAAATGTGCTCAACACAGGTTTCTGAAGAGTGAGGGCCTCCTTGGCCCGCACCTGTAATGTGTACCTAGGAATTTTATTCTGATTGAAGGTAAGCAAATCAATTCCTATTCCAAACAGGTCAAGAAGGAGTTAAAGAACCTATATGAGTGACATTCCATCCAGAGGCAAGAGTCCTCCCTCCTCTGTCATTGGGTGGAAGCAAAACACCGCTCCTTAGAAGTCCTGGAGTTGTCAGCCTCTCTCTCAAGAAACCTGGACCAGCATCCTTGCACATATCAGAAAAGTGGTTACCTCATAATTACGACGGACAAGGGTGAGTGAGCAGTCCATGGAAGTGGACTGAGACGTTCTCAACGATTTTCAAATGTCTGAATGCTTGATGTGTGAAGCAAACTCTCCTAGTCTATCAGCTGGCACGGCACTCGTGGAGGCCCTCCTCCTTCAGCCAATTAAAGGATACTTTCTGGAGCTCTCTTATTCCCAGAGAAACACACCCTCCGGGCCCTGCTTCCTCACATTTTAGACATCCCTATCCCAGTAGGCTCAACACTTGTAAGTGAGGGGGTGAACCCGAAAAAGGTGCTCTATATGAACACGAATGACTAGGGCAGGCATATGGCCACGCATCAGCACTCTTTGTCGATGGGATAAAACAGACCCTTTTTCTGAAGAGAGCCGTTTCTTTAACCTATGGTGATATGTTCGCTCTCACCCTAGGTTAGGGAATCATGAGCTTTTAGGACCAAGAGAATGCCACGACCATGCAGGGAATCTGTGTCTGCTAGCGAAAGGAGGCCCCTGACACACACGTGACTTAAGTGGTCACATGCGCATGCGACATGCAGAGCTTACAGGTGAAGTGAGACACTCCCAATGAGTCCTGAGCCCCTTTCTAGCCGGAGGACTGACGTCTGTCTGTGGCAGTAGACACACAGAAGTGGCCCAAGTTCGAGAGTGCAAACAAATATGAGTAAAACCCGTATGCAAGTATGCACATTCTTCATGCCTTATAGGCCCAGGGCAAAATTGCTGAAGCCTGGCCAGAACGACTAAGGAGTGTCGGGTTCCAAATGTTTACCCTGATGGTTTTCTGCTCCTAACAATCATGGGAACTTCCCATGTGACATGGACGAAAGAAGCAGGCATGATTATGCTTTATGGTGACAGTGTAGTCGACAGTGCACCAAGCATCTCCAGTTTTCCAAACAGGTTCTTGTATACTGCACTGGAATGATATGCTTACTTTCCAGAAAATGATAGCCACGTCTGTGGGTGAAATGGAAGTCATATACATATTTCATTCTATGGTATCCCTGTTGAAGGACAAACCTTTAGGCCTGTTTGTGAACTTTGACTCATCTTTCAACGTTTTCATCTGATCTCGGATTCTCAATGATCAGAGCAGTTGAGCATCAGCAACACGGGGAGCTTGAAGTCATGGCAGTCACCTTTACTGGCAGCAGAGATAAGAGGATAAGCATGACATTGCAACCAACCTGTGGCTACATTGTGAATTCCAGGTCAGATGGTACCAGACCTCAAGCCTAGATGGAAAAAGCAACGGACTGAAGACCAGGCACGGGTGTTGTGGGAACCGAGAGATGGCCTGGAGTTTAAAGGCTTTTACTCTGAAGCCAAAGGACCCCGGTTCGAATCCCCGGGATGCATGCGAGCCCGATGCACAAGGGGGCGCTCGTGTGGGGTAGGGCACCTGGTGTGCCCATTCCCTCTACCTGTCCCATTCTCATCCGTGTGTCTCTCTTTCTCTCTCACATTTAGAAAAGTAAAATACCTTTTTTTTTTCCTTGTGGGACGGGGGGATTAAAATGTGCTCAACACAGGTTTCGGAAGAGTGAGGGCCTCCTTGGCCCGCACCTGTCATGTGTACCTATGAATTTTATTCCGATAGAAGGTAAGCAAATCAATTCCTATTCAAAACAGGTCAAGAAGGAGTTTAAGAACCTATGTGAGTGGCGTTTCACCCAGAAGCAAGAGTCCTACCGCCTCTGTCATTGGGTGGAAGCAAAAACACCGCTCCTTAGAAGTTCTGGATTTGTCAGTGTCTCTCTCAAGAAACCTGGACCAGCATCCCTGCAGGTTTCAGAAAAGTGGACACCTCATCATCACCAGGGACAAGGGTAAGTGAGCAGTCCGTGGAAGAGGACTCAGACATCGTCGACCATCTTCAAATGTTGGAAAGTTTGATGTGTGAGGCAGCCTCTCCAGGTCTGTCATGTGGCCTGGCACTCGTGGAGGCCCTCTTCCTTCAGCCAATTAAAGGATACTTTCTGGAGCTCTCTTATTCCCAGAGAAACACACCCTCCGGGCCCTGCTCCCTCACACTTCAGACATCCCCATCCCAGTAGGCTCAACACTTGTAAGTGAGGGGGAGAACCCGAAATAAGTGCTCAATGTGGAAAAGGAGGACTCGGGGAGGCATAGGGCCACGCATAAGCTGTCTTTGCCAATGGTATTAAACGGACCCTTTTTCTCAAGAGAGCCAATTCCCTAAGCTAGGGTGATAGCATTTTTCTCACCCTAGGTTAGGGAATCGGGAGCTTTTAGGACCAAGAGAATGCCACGACGATGCAGGGAATCTCTGTGCACTAGGGAAAGGAGGCCCCTGACACACACGTGAGTTAAGTGGTCACATGCACATGGGACATGCAGAGCTTGCAGTTGATGTGAGACACTCACAATGAGTCCTGAGCCCCTTTCTAGCCTGAGGAGTGACGTCTGTTTGCGGCAGTAGACACACAGAAGTGTCCCAAGTTCGAGAGGGCAAACAAAATATGAGTAAAACCCACATGCAAATATCGACCTTCTTAAGGCCTTATAGGCCCAGTACAAAATTGCTGAAGCCTGCCCAGAAAGACTTAGGAGTGTCGGGTTCCAGATGTGTACTCTGAGGGTTTTGTGCTCCTCACAATCATCAGAAATTCCCATTTGACATGGAAGGGTAAAGCAAGCATGAGTATGCTTTATGGTGACAGTGTAGACGACACTGCACCCACCGTCTCTACTTTTCGAAACAAGTTCCTGTATACTGCATTGGAATGATATGTTTACTTTCCAGAAAATGATAGCCATGTCTGTGGATGAAATGGAAGTCATATACATATTTCTCTCTAGGGTATCCCTGTTGAAGGAAAAACCTTTAGGCCAGTTTGTGACCTTTGACCCATCTTGCAGCGTTTTCATCTGATCTCTGATTGTCAATGATCAGAGCATTTGAGCATCATCAACACAGGGAGCTAGAAGTCATGGCAGGCACCTTTACTGGCAGCAGAGATAAGAGGATGAGCATGACATTGCCGCCACCCTGTGGCTACATCCTGAATTCGAGGTCAGCCGCTAAGAGACCTCAAGCCTAGCTGGAAAAATGCAGGGAAAGAAGAACAGGCGTGGTTGTTGAGGGAACCGGGAGATTGCCTGGGGGTTAGAGCCTTTTACTGTGTAGCCAAAGGACCCCGGTTCGAATCCTCAGAAGGCAGATGAGCCTGATGCACAAGGGGGCGCTCATGTGGGGTAGGGCACCTGGTGTGCCCATTCCCTGTATCTGTCCCTTTCTCTTCCCTCTCTCTCTCTTTCTCTCTCACATTTAAATAAATAAAATATTTTTCTTTTCCTTGTGGGGCTGGGGGATGAAAATGTGCTCAACACAGGTTTCTGATGAGTAAGGGCCTCCTTGGCCCGCACCTGTCATGTGTACCTAGGAATTTTATTTTGTTAGAAGGTAAGCAAATCAATTCCTATTCAAAACAGGTCAAGAAGGAGTGAAAAAACCTATGCCTGTGGCGTTCCACCCAGAAGCAAGAGGCCTATCGCCTCTGTCATTGGGTGGAAGCAAAAACACCTCTCCTTAGAAGTCCCGGATTTGTCAGCCTCTCTCTCAAGGAACCTTGACCATCATCCCTGCACGTTTCAGAAATGTGGACACCTCATCATCACCAGGGACAAGGGTAAGGGAGCAGTCCGTGGAAGTGGAGTCAGACGTTCTCAACAATTTTCAAATATCTGAATGTTTTATGTGTGAGGCAGCTTCTCCTGGTCTGTCAGCTGGCGCCAGCTCTCATGGAGGCACTGAACCTTCAGCCAATTAAAGAATACTTTCTGGAGCTCTCAATTCCCAGAGAAACACACCATCCTGGCCCTGCTCCGTCACATTTCAGACATCCCCATTCCAGTAGGCTCAACACTTGGAAGTGAGGGGGCGAACCCAAAAAAAGTCCTCAATGTGAACAAGGACGACTCTGGCACGCATATGCCCATGCATCAGCCGTCTTTGCGGAAGGCAAAAAACTGACCATTTTTCTGAAGAGACCAGTTCCATAACCTAGGGTGATAGCTTCACTCTCACCCTAGGTTAGGGAATCGGGAGGTTTTAGGATCAAGAAAATTCCACGACGATGCAGGGAATCTCTGTGTGCTAGGGAAAGGAGGCCCCTGACACACACATGACTTAAGTGGTCACATGCGCATGGGACATGCAGAGTTTACAGGTGAAGTGGGACGCTCCCTTTGAGTCCTGAGCCCCTTTCTAGCAGGAAGACTGACGTCTGTTTTAGGCAGTAGACACACGCAAACAAAATATGAGTAAAACCCACATGCAAGTATCGACATTCTTCATGCCTTATAGGCACAGGGATAAATTGCTGAAGCCTGGCCAGAAAGACTTAGGAGTGTTGGGTTCCAAACGTGTACTCTGAGGGTTTTGTGCTCTTCACAATCATGAGAAATTCCCATGTGACATGGAAGAGGAAAGCAGGCTTGATTAAGCTTTATGGTGACAGTGTAGACAACACTGCACCCAGTGTCTCCAGTTTTCCAAACAGATTCTTGTATACTGCACTGGAATGATATGTTTACTTGCCAGAAAATCATATCCATGTCTGTGGGTGAAATGGAAGTCATATACATATTTCACTCTAGGTATCCCTGTTGAAGGACAAACCTTTAGGTCTCTTTGTGATCTTGACCCATCTTGCAGTGTTTTCATCTGATCTCTGATTCTCAATGATCAGAGCATGTGACCATCATCAATGTTGGCTTCTGAAAGGCCCAGGTGTGAGGCCTAGTGGAACTTCCTGAGCCTAGCTAAAGTTTGGTGATCTGCCTCTGGCCAGACGTGACTCAGCAAGACGCCTAATGGCTTCTTGTCTGCTACTTCCGCATGGGATTTAGTATTATCATTTCAATAGTCACAGTTTACTATTGGCCCTTACCTTTCCCCATCGTCCTAAAATCCCCACCTTCATCCCCAACATTATATAGGCAACTGCTCATAGCAATAAATTGAGTTCTGCTTCGACAAGACTCCCGACTCAGTGTGGTTTTTCTCCGGTGGCCAAGAGAGGTCTGAGTCATCGGACGCTCATCTCCTCCTCAACCCCTTGGGAGGAACCAGCAGGCCTGGTCCTTCCCTGGGCACTACCTGCCCCCGCTGGCGGAGCCCGGCAATCAACACAGGGAGCTTGAAGTCATGTCAGGCACCTTTACTGGCAGCAGAGATAAGAGGATGTGCATGTCATTGCAGCCACCCTGTGCCTATATCGTGAATTCCAGGTCAGCTTGTACCAGACCTCAAGCCTAGCTGGAAAAAGCAAGGGAAGAAGACCAGGCGCAGGTGTTGTGGGAACCGGGAGAAGGCCTGCGGGTTAGTGCCTTTTACTGAGAAGCCAAAGGACCCCGGTTCGAATCCCCAGGATGCATGGGTGCCTGATGCACAAGGGGGCGCTCGTGTGGGGTAGAGCACCTGGTGTGCCCATTCCCTGTATCTGTCCCTTTCTCCTCCCTATCTGTCTCTTTCTCTCTCACATTTAAATAAGTAAAACATTTTTCTTTCCTTGTTGGGCAGGGGGATGAAAATGTGCTCAACACAGGATTCTGAAGAGCGAGGGCCACTTTGGCCAGCACCTGTCATTTGTACCTAGGAATTTTATTCTGATAGAAGGTAAGGAAATCAATTCCTATTCAAAACAGGTCAAGGAGTTAAAGAACCTATGAGACTGCGTTCCAGCCAGAAGCAAGAGTCCTGCCGCCTCTGTCATTGGGTGGAAGCAAAAACACTGCTCCTTAGAAGTCCTGGATTTGTCAGCATTTCTCTCAAGAAACCTGGACCAGCATCCCTGCACGTTTCATCATCACCAGGGACAAGGGTAAGTGAGCAGTCCATGGAAGTGGACTCAGACGTTCTCAACGATTTTCAAATGTCTGAATGTTTGATGTGTGAGGCAGCCTCTCCTGGTCTGTCAGCCGGCCGGGCACTCGTGGAGGCCCACATCTTTCAGCCAATTAAAAGATACTTTCTGGAGCTCTCTTATTCCCAGAGAAACACACCCTCATGTCCGTGCTCCCTCATACTTTGGACATCCCCATTCCAGTAGGCTCAACACTTGTAAACGAGGGGTCAAACCCGAAAAAAGTGCTCAATGTCAACAAGGATGACTTGGACAGGCATATGGCCACGCATCAGCCGTCTTTGCGGATGGGATAAAACTGACCCATTTTCTGAAGAGAGCAGATTCCCTAACCTAGGGTGACAGCTTCGCTCTTACCATAGGTTAGGGAATAGGGAGCTTTTCGGACAGAGAAAATGCCACGACCATGCAGGGAATCTCTGTGTGCTAGAGAAAGGAGGCCCCTGACACACACGTGACTTAAGTGGTTACATGCGCATGGGACATGCAGAGCTTACAGGTGAAGTGAGACACTCTCAATGAGACTTGAGCCCATTTCTGGATGGAGGACTGACATCCGTTTGAGGCAGTAGACACAGAGAAGTGTCCCAAGTTCGAGAGGGAAAACAAAATATGAGTAAAACCCATGTGCATGTATCGACATTCTTCATGCCTTATAGGCCCAGGACAAAACTGCTGAAGCCTGGCAAGAAAGGCTTAGGAGTGTCGGCTTCCAAACGTGTACTCTGAGGGTTTTGTGCTCTTCACAATCATGAGAAATTCCCATGTGACATGGAAGAGAAAAGCAGGCATGATTATGCTTTATGGTGACAGTGTAAACGACACTGCACCCACCGTCTCCACTTTTCCAAACAGGTTCTTGTATACTGCACTGGAATGATATGTTTACTTTCCAGAAAATGATAGCCATGTCTGTGGGAGAAATGGAAGTCATATACATATTTCACTCTAGGGTATCCCTGTTGAAGAAAAAACCTCTAGGCCTGATTGTGAACTTTTACCCATCTTGCAGCATTTTCGTCTGAACTCTGATAATCAATAACCAGATCAGTTGAGCAACATGAACACAGGGAGCTAGAAGTCATGGCAGGCACCTTTACTGGCAGCAGAGATAAGAGGATGAGCATGACATTGCAGCCAACCTGTGGCTACATCGTGAATTCCAGGTCAGCCTGTACCAGACCTCAAGCCTAGCTGGGAAAGGCAAGGAAAGAAGTCCTGGCGCGGGTGTTGTGGGAACTGGGAGATGGCCTGGGTGTTAGAGCCATTTGCTGTGAAGCCAAAGGTACCCGGTTGGAATCTCCGGTATGCATGCAAGCCCAATGAACAGGGGGGCGCTCGTGTGGGGTAGGGCACCTGGTGTGCCCATTCCCTGTATCTGTCCCTTTCTCTTCCCTATCTCTCTCTTTCTTTCACACATTTAAATAATTATAATACTTCTTTTTTCCTTGTTTGGCGGTGGGATTAAAATATGCTCAACACAGGTTTCTGAAGACTGAGGGCCTCCTTGGCTCACACCTGTCATGTGTACCTAGGAATTTTATTCTGATAGAAGGTGAGGAAATCAATTCCTATTCAAAACAGGTCAAGGAGTTAAGGAACCTATGTGAGTGAGTTCCACCCAGAAAGAAGAGTCCTGCCGCCTTTGTCATTGGATGGAAGCAAAAACACTGCTCCATAGAAGGCCTGGATTTGTCAGCCTCTCTCTCAAGAAACCTGGACCAGCATCCCTGCACGTTTCATCATCACCAGGGATAAGGGTAAGGGAGCAGTCCATGGAAGTGGACAGAGACGTTCTCAATGATTTTCAAATGTCTGAATGTTTGATATGTGATGCAGCTTCTCCTGGTCTGTCAGCAGGTGATGGCACTCGTGGAGGCCCTCCTCTTTCAGCCAATTAAAGGATACTTACGGCAGCTCTCTTAGTCCCAGAGAAACACACCTTCCGGGCCCTGCTCCTTCATATTTCAGACATCCCCATTCCAGGAGGCTCAACACTTGTAAGTGTGGGGTCAAACCCGAAAAAAGTGCTCAATGTGAACAAGGATGACTCAGGCAGGCATATGGCGGTGCATCAGCCATCTTTGTTGAAGGGATAAAACTGACCCTTTTTCTAAAGAGAGCTGATTTTTCAACCTATGGTGATAGGTTCGCTCTCACCATAGGTTCGGGAATCGTGAGCTTTTAGGACTCAGCGAATGCCATGAAGGGAATCTGTGTCTCCTAGGGAAAGGGGCCTCAGAAACACACAGGGACTTAAGTGGTCTCATGCGCATAGGACATGCAGAGCTTAGAGGTGAAGTGAGACACTACCTATGAGCCATGAGCCCCTTTCTACCTGGAGGACTGATGTCTGTTTGAGGCAGCAGACACACAGAAGTGTCCCAAGTTCGAGAGGGCAAACAGAATATGAGTAAAACCCGTATGCAAGTATGCACATTCTTCATGCCTTATAGGCCCAGGGCAAAATTGCTGAAGGCAGGCCAGGAAGACTTAGGAGTGTCGGTTTCCCAACGTGTACTCTGAGGGTTTGTTCACGCATTCGCAGGCTCTCGAGAGCCATCGTGACCCGACAGTGGGTGCAGGTGGAATGAAGGACCAAAAGGGTAAGTATTGGAAAATCACGGACGTGCCCCTCGTAAACTGAGCAACGTTCACACACATCAAGGAAAATACGGTAAGTACGTAACACAGGCTCCACTGGGAACACAGTTATACTTTGCTGTGGCCCCACTTGCTCCTCACAAATATGATAAATACAGGCTACGTCCTGAATTCCAGTTCAGCCGCTACTGGAGCTCAGGAATAGCTGGAAAACAGCAAGGGAAAGAAGACCAGGCACGGGCACTGTGGGAACGGGGAGATGGCCTGGCGGTTAGAGCTTTTTGCTGGGAAGCCAACGGAACCCGGTTCAAATCCCCGGGATGCGTGCGAGCCCGATGCACGAGGGGGCGCTCATGTGCGGTAGGGCACCCGGTGTGCCAGTTCCCTCTATCTCTCCCTTTCTCCTCCCTATCTCTGTCTGTTTCTCTCACATTTAAAGAAGTAAAATGCTTTCTTTTTCTTTTGGGGGCGGAGGGACGTCAATGTGCTCAACACAGGTTACTAAAGAGTGACGGCCTCCTTGCCCAGCACCTGTCATGTGTACCTAGGAATTTTATTCTGATTCAAATCCTATTCCAAAACGTCCAGAAGGAATTGAAGAACCTATGTGAGTGGCGTTCCACCCAGAAGCAAGAGTCCTGCCGCCTGTGTCGTTGGGTGGAAGCAAAGCACCGCTACTTAGAAGTCCCGGAGTTGTCAGCCTCTGCCTCAAGAGAGCTGGACCAGCATCCCTGCACGGTTTAAAAAAGGGACACCTCATCATCACCAGGGACAGGGGAAAGTGGGCAGTCCACGCGAGTGGACTCAGGCGCTCTCGACTATTCTCAAATGTCCGAATGTTTGATGTGTGAGGCAGCCTCACCTGGTCTGTCAGCTGGCTCGGCACTCGTGGAGGCCCTCCTCCTTCAGCCAATTAAAGGATACTTTCTGGAGCTCTCTTATTCCCAGAGAAACACACCCTCCGGGCCCTGCTCCCTCACATTCCAGACATCCATATTCCAGTAGGCTCAACACTTGTACGTGAGGGGGTGAACCCGAAAAAATTGCTCAATTTGAGCAACAGCGACTCGGGCAGGCATATGGCCGTGCCTCAGCCGCCTTTGTGGATGGGATAAAACTGACGCATTTTCTGAAGACAGCCGATTCCCTAACCTAGGGTGAGAGCCTTGCTCTCAGCCTAGGTTAGGGAATCGGGAGCTTTTCGGACCGACGGAATGCCACGACCATGCAGGTAATCTCTGTGCGCTAGGGAAAGGAGGCCCCGGACACACACGTGACTTAAGTGGTCACATGCGCATGGGACATGCAGAGCTTACAGGTGAAGTGAGACACTACCTATGAGTCCTCAGCCCCTTTCTAGCTGGAGGACTGACGTCTGTTTGTGGCAGCAGACACACAGAAGTGTCCCAAGTTCGAGAGGGCAAAGAGAATATGAGTAAAACCCGTATGCACGTATGCACATTCTTCATGCATTATAGGCCCAGGGCAAAATTGCTGAAGCCAGGCCAGGTAGACTTAGGAGTGTCGGGTTCCCAACGTGTACTCTCAGGGTTTGTTCACGCATTCGCAGGCTCTCAAGAGCCATTGTGACCCGACAGTGGGTGCAGGTGGCATGAAGCTCCAAAAGGGTAAGTATTGGAAAATCACGGACGTGCCCCTTGTTCACTGAGCAACGTTCACACACATCAAGGAAAATACGGTAAGTACGTAACCCAGGCGCCTCTGGGAACACAGTTATACTTTGCTGTGGCCTCACTTGCTCCTCACAATGATGACAAGTTCAGGCTACGTCCTGAATTCCAGTTCAGCCGCTACTGGTGCTCAGGAATAGCTGGAAAAAGCAAGGGAAAGAAGACCAGGCACGGGCACTGTGGGAACCGGGAGATGGCCTGGGGGTTAGAGCTTTTTGCTGGGAAGCCAAAGGAACCCGGTTCGAATCCCCGGGATGCGTGCGAGCCCGATGCACAAGGGGGCGCTCATGTGCGGTAGGGCACCCGGTGTGCCAGCTCCCTCTATCTCTCCCTTTCTCCTCCCTATCTCTGTCTGTTTCTCTCTCACATTTAAAGAAGTAAAATACTTTCTTTTCTTTGTGGGGGCGGGGGGACCTCATTGTGCTCAACACAGGTTACTGAAGAGTGACGGCCTCCTTGCCCAGCACCTGTCATGTGTACCTGGGAATTTTATTCTGATTCAAATCCTATTCCAAACACGTCCAGAAGGAATTGAAGAACCTATGTGAGTGGCGTTCCACTCAGAAGCAAGACTCCTGCCGCCTGTGTCATTGGGTGGAAGCAAAGCACCGCTTCTTAGAAGTCCTGGAGTTGTCAGCCTCTGTCTCAAGAAAGCAGGACCAGCATACCTGCACGGTTTAGAAAAGGGGCACCTCATCATCACCAGGGACAGGGGAAAGGGGGCAGTCCACGCGAGTGGACTCAGGCGTTCTCGACGATTTTCCAATGTCCGAATGTTTGATGTGTGAGGCAGCCTCACCTGATCTGTCACCTGGCCCTGCACTCGTGGAGGCTCTCCTCCTTCAGCCAATTAAAGCATACTTTCTGGAGCTCTCTTATTCCCAGAGAAACACACCATCTGGGCCCTGCTCCCTCACATTTCAGACATCCCCATTCCTGTAGGCTCAACACTTGTATGTGAGGGGATGAACCCGAAAAAATTGCTCAATGTGAGCAACACAGACTCGCGCAGGCATATGGCCGTGCCTCAGCCGCCTTTGTGGATGGGATAAAACTGACCCATTTTCTGAAGACAGCCGATTCCCTGACCTAGCCCGAGAACCTTGCTCTCAGCCTAGGTCAGGGAATCGGGAGCTTTTCGGACAGACAGAATGCCACGACCATGCAGGGAATCTCTGTGAGCTAGGGAAAGGAGGCCCCTGACACACACGTGAATTAAGTGGTCACATGCGCATGCGACATGCAGAGCTTACAGGTGAAGTGAGACACTACCTATGAGTCCTGAGCCCCTTTCTAGCCGGAGGACTGACGTCTGTTTCAGGCGGCAGACACACAGAAGTGTCCCAAGTTCGAGAGGGCAAACAGAATATGAGTAAAACCCGTATGCAAGTATGCACATTCTTCATGCCTTATAGGCCCACGGCAAAATTGCTGAAGCCAAGCCAGGAAGACTTTGGAGTGTCGGGTTCCCAACGTGTACTCTGAGGGTTTGTTCACCCATTCGCAGCCTCTCGAGAGCCATCGTGACCTGACAGTGGGTGCAGGTGGAAGGAAGGACCAAATGGGTAAGTATTGGAAAATCATGGATGTGCCCCTGGTTCACTGAGCAACGTTCACACACATCAAGGAAAATACAGTAAGTTCGTAACACAGGCTCCACTGGGAACACAGTTATACTTTCTCTGGCCTCACTTGCTCCTAACAATGATGACAAATTCAGGCTACGTCCTGAATTCCAGTTCAGCCGCTACTGGAGCTCAGGAATAGCTGGAAAAAGCAAGGGAAAGAAGACCAGGCACGGGCACTGTGGGAACCAGGAGATTGCCTGGCGGTTAGAGCTTTTTGCTGGGAAGCCAAAGGAACCCGGATCGAATCCCCGGGACGCATGCGAGCACGATGCACAAGGGGGCGCTCATGTGCGGTACGGCACCCGGTGTGCCAGTTCCCTCTATCTCTCCCTTTCTCCTCCCTATCTCTGTCTGTTTCTCTCTCACATTTAAAGAAGTAAAATACTTTCTTTTTCTTGTGGGGGCGGGGGGACGTCAATGTGCTCAACACAGGTTATTGAAGAGTGACGGCCTCCATGCCCAGCACCTGTGATGTGTACCTAGGAATTTTATTCTGATTCAAATCCTATTCCACACACGTCCAGAAGTAATTGAAGAACCTGTGTGAGTGGCATTCCACACAGAAGCAAGACTCCTGTCGCCTGTGTCATTGGGTGGAAGCAAAGCACCGCTCCTTAGAAGTCCTGGAGTTGTCAGCATCTGTCTCAAGAAAGCTGGACCAGCATCACTGCATGGTTTAGAAAAGGGGACACCTCATCATGACCAGGGACAGGGGAAAGTGGGCAGTCCACGCTAGTGGACTCAGGCGTTCTCGACTATTTTCAAATGTCCGAATGTTTGATGTGTGAGGCAGCCTCACCTGGTCTGTCAGCTGGCCCGGCACTAGTGGAGGACCTCCTCCTTCAGCCAATTAAATGATACTTCCTGGAGCGCTCATATTCAGAGAGAAACACACCGTCCGTGCCCTGCTCCCTCACATTACAGACATCCCCATTCCAGTAGGCTCACACTTGTACGTGAGGGGTCAACCCAAAAAAATTGCTCAATTTGACCAACAGCTTCTCGGCCAGGCATATGGCCGTGCCTCAGCCGCCTTTGTGGATGGGATAAAACTGACCCATTTTCTAAAGACAGCCGATTCCCTAACCTAGGCTGACAGCCTTGCTCTTAGCCTAGGTTAGTGAATCGGGAGCTTTTCGGACCGACAGAAAGCCACGACCATGCAGGGAATCTCTGTGCCCAAGGGAACGGAGGCCCCGGACACACACGTGACTTAAGTGGTCACATGCGCTTGGGACATGCAGAGATTACAGGTGAAGTGAGACACTACCTATGAGTCCTGAGCCACTTTTTAGCTGGAGGACTGACGTCTGTTTGAGGAAGCAGACACACCGAAGTGTCCCAAGTTCGAGAGGGCAAACAGAATATGAGAAAACCCGTATGCAAGTATGCACATTCTTCATGCCTTATAGGCCCAGGGCAAAATTGCTGAAGCCAGGCCAGGAAGACTTAGGAGTGTCGGGTTCCCTACGTGTACTCTGAGGGTTTGTTCACGCATTCGCAGGCTCTCGAGAGCCATCATGAACCGACAGTGGGTGCAGGTGGAATGAAAAACCAAAAGGATAAGTATTGGAAAATCACGGACGTGCCCCTGGTTCACTGAGCAACGTTCACACACATCAAGGAAAATACGGTAAGTACGTAACACAGGCTCCACTGGGAACACAGTTATACTTTGCTGTGGCCTCACTTGCTCCTCACAATGATGACAAATTCAGGCTACGTCCTGAATTCCATTTCAGCCACTACTGGAGCTCAGGAATAGCTGGAAAAAGCAAGGAAGAAAAGACCAGGCACGGGCACAGTGGGAACCGGGAAATGGACTGGCGGTTAGAGCTTTTTGCTGGGAAGCCAAAGGAATCCGGTTCGAATCCCTGGGACGCATGCGAGCCCAAAGCACAAGGGGACGCTCATGTGCGGTAGGGCACCCGGTGTGCCACTTCCCTCTATCTCTCCCTTTCTCCTCCCTATCCCTGTCTGTTTCTCTCTCACATTTAAAGAAGTAAAATAATTTCTCTTCCTTGTGGGGGCGGGGGCACGTCAATGTGCTCAACACAGATTATTGAATAGTGACGGCCTCCATGCCCAGCACCTGTCATGTGTACCTAGGAATTTTATTCTGTTTCAAATCCTATTCCAAACACGTCCAGAAGGAATTGAAGAACCTATGTGAGTGGCGTTCCACCTAGAAGCAAGACTCCTGCCGCCTGTGTCATATGGTGGAAGCAAAGCACCGCTCCTTAGAAATCCTGGAGTTGTCAGCCTCTGTCTCAAGAAAGCTGGACCAGCATCCCTGCACGGTTTAGAAAAGGGGACACCTCATCATCCCCAGGGACAGGGGAAAGTGGGCAGTCCACGCGAGTGGACTCAGGCGTTCTCGACGATTTTCAAATGTCCGAATGTTTGATGTGTGAGGCAGCCTCATCTGGTCTGTCAGCTGGCCCGGCACTCGTGGAGGCCCTCCTCCTTCAGCCAATTAAAGCATACTTTCTGGAGCTCTCTTATTCCCAGAGAAACTCACGCTCCGGGCCCTGCAGCCTCACATTTCAGACATCCCCATTCCAGTAGGCTCAACACTTCTACGTGAGGGGGTGAACCCGAAAAAATTGCTCAATTTGAGCAACAGCGACTCGGGCAGGCATATGGCCGTGCCACAGCCACCTTTGTGGATGGGATAAAACTGACCCATTTTCTGAAGACAGCCGATTCGCTAGGGAACCGGGAGCTTTTCGGACCGACATAATGCCACGACCATGCAGGGAATCTCTGTGCGCTAGGGAAAGGAGGCCCCTGACACACACGTGACTTAAGTGGTCACATGCGCATGCGACATGCAGAGCTTACAGGTGAAGTGAGACAATACCTGAGTCCTGAGCCCTTTTCTAGCCGGAGGACTGACGTCTGTTTGCGGCAGCAGACACACAGAAGTGTCCCAAGTTCGAGAGGGCAAACAGAATATGAGTAAAACCCGTATGCAAGTATGCACATTCTTCATGCCTTATAGGCCCAGGGCAAAATTGTGGAAGCGAGGCCAGGAAGACATAGGAGTGTCGGGTTCCCAACGTGTACTCTGAGGGTTTGTTCACGCATTCGCAGGCTCGCGAGAGCCATCGTGACCGGACAGTGGGTGCAGGAGGAATGAAGGACCAAAAGGGTAAGTATTGTAAAATCACGGACTTGCCCCTGGTTCACTGAGCAACGTTCACACACATCAAGGAAAATACGTAAGTACGTAACACAGGCTCCACTGGGAACAAAGTTATAATTTGCTGTGGCCTCACTTCCTCCTCACAATGATGACAAGTTCAGGCTACGTCCTGAATTCCAGTTCAGCCGCTACAGGAGCTCAGGAATAGCTGGAAAAGAGCAAGGGAAAGAAGACCAGGCACGGGCACTGTGGGAACCGGGAGATGGCCTGGCGGTTAGAACTTTTTGCTGGGAAGCCAAAGGAACCCGGTTCGTATCCCCGGGACGCATGCGAGCCCGATGCACAAGGGTGCGCTCATGTGCGGTTGGGCACCCGGTGTGTCAGTTCCCTCTATCTCTCCCTTTCTCCTCCCTATCTCTGTCTGTTTCTCTCTCACATTTAAAGAAGTAAAATACTTTCTTTTCCTTGTGGGGGCGGGAGGACGTCAATGTGCTCAACACAGGTAACTGAAGAGTGACGGCCTCCTTGCCCAGCACTTGTCATGTGTACCTGGAAATTTTATTCTGATTCAAATCCTATTCCAAACACGTCCACAAGGAATTGAAGAACCTATGTGAGTGGCGTTCCACCCAGAAGCAAGACTCCCGCCGCCTGTGTCATTGGGTGGAAGCAAAGCACCTCTCCTTAGAAGTCGTGGTGTTGTTAGCCTCTCTCTCAAGAAAGCTGGACCAGCATCCCTGCACGGTTTAGAAAAGGGGACACGTCATCATCACCAGGGACAGGGGAAAGTGGGCAGTCCACGCGAGTGGACTCAGGCGTTCTCAACGATTTTCAAATGTCCGAATGTTTGATGTGTGAGGCAGCCTCACCTGGTCTGTCAGCTGGCCCGGCACTCGTGGAGGCCCTCCTCCTTCAGCCAATTAAAGGATACTTTCTGGAGCTCTCTTATTCCCAGAGAAACACACCCTCCGGGCCCTGCTCCCTCACATTTCAGACTTCCAAATTCCAGTAGGCTCAACACTTGTACGTGAGGGGGTGAACCCGAAAAATTCCTCATTTTGAGCAACAGCGACTCGGCAAGGCATATGGCCGTGCCTCAGCCTCCTTTGTGGATGGGATAAAACTGACCCATTTTCTGAAGACAGCCGATTCCCTGACCTAGGCTGAGAGCCTTGCTCTCAGACAAGGTCAGGGAATAGGGAGCTTTTCGGACCAACAGAATACCATGACCATGCAGGGAATCTCTGTGCGCTTGGGAAAGGAGGCCCCTGACACACACGTGACTTAAGTGGTCACATGCGCATGTGACATGCAGAGCTTACAGGTGAAGTGAGACACTACCTATGAGTCCTGAGCCCCTTTCTAGCCGGAGGACTGACGTCTGTTTGAGGCAGCAGACACACAGAAGTGTCCCAAGTTCGAAGGGGCAAACAAAATATGAGTAAAACCCGTATGCAAGTATGCACATTCTTCATGCCTTATAGGCCCAGGGCAAAATTGCTGAAGCCAGGCCAGGAAGACTTAGGAGTGTCGGGTTCCCAACGTGTACTCTGAGGGTTTGTTCACGCATTCGCAGGCTCTCGAGAGCCATCGTGACCCGACAGTGGGTGCAGGTGGAATGAAGGCCCAAAAGGGTAAGTATTGGAAAAGCACGGACGTGCCCCTGGTTCACTGAGCAACGTTCACACACATCAAGGAAAATACGGTAAGTACGTAACACAGGCTCCACTGGGAACACAGTTATACTTTGCTGTGGCCTCACTTGCTCCTCACAATGATGACAAGTTCAGGCTACGTCCTGAATTCCAGTTCAGCCCCTACTGGAGCTCAGGAATAGCTGGAAAACAGCAAGAGAAAGAAGACCAGGCACGGACACTGTGGGAACCGGGAGATGGCCTGGCGGTTAGAGCTTTTTGCTGGGAAGCCGAAGGAACCCCGTTCGAATCCCCGGGACGCATGCGAGCCCGATGCACAAGGGGGCGCTCATGTGCGGTAGGGCACCCGGTGTGCCAGTTCCCTCTATCTCTCCCTTTCTCCTCCCTATCTCTGTCTGTTTCTCTCTCACATTTAAAGAAGTAAAATACTTTCTTTTCCTTGTGGGGGCGGGGGAAGTCAATGTGCTCAACACAGGTTACTGAAGAGTGACGGCCTCCTTGCCCAGCACCTGTCATGTGTACCTGGGAATTTTATTCTGCTTCAAATCCTCTTACAAACACGTCCAGAAGGAATTGAAGAACCTATGTGAGTGGCGTTCCACCCAGAAGCAAGACTCCTGCCGCCTGTGTCATTGGGTGGAAGCAAAGCACCGCACCTTAGAAGTTCTGGAGTTGTCACCCTCTCTCTCAAGAAAGCTGGACCAGCATCCACGCACGGATTAGAAAAGGGGAGACCTCATCATCACCAGGGATAGGGGAAAGTGGGCAGTCCACGCGAGTGGACTCAGGCGTTCTCGACGATTTTCAAATGTCCGAATGTTTGATGTGTGAGGCAGCCTCACCTGGTCTGTCAGCTGGCCCGGCACTCGTGGAGGCCCCCCTCCTTCAGCCAATTAAAGGATACTTTCTGGAGCTCTCTTATTCCCAGAGAAACACACCCTCCGGGCCCTGCTCCCACACATTTCAGACATCCCCATTCCAGTATGCTCAACACTTGTACGTGAGGGGGTGAACCCGAAAAAATTGCTCAATGTGAGCAACAGCGACTCGGGCAGGCATATGGCCGTGCCTCAGCCGCCTTTGTGCATGGGATAAAACTGACCCATTTTCTGAAGACAGCCGATTCCCTGACCTAGGCTGAGAGCCTTGCTCTCAGACAAGGTCCGGGAATCGGGAGCTTGTCGGACCGACAGAAAGCCACGACCATGTAGGGAATCTCTGTGCACTAGGGAAAGGAGGCCCCTGACACACACGTGACTTAAGTGGTCACATGCGCATGTGACATGCAGAGCTTACAGGTGACGAGAGACACTATGTATGAGTCCAGAGCCCCTTTTTAGCCGGAGGACTGACGTCTGTTTGAGGCAGCAGACACACAGAAGTGTCCCAAGTTCGAGAGGGCAAACAGTATATGAGTAAAACCCGTAGGCAAGTATGCACATTCTTCATGCCTTATAGGCCCAGCGCAAAATTGCTGAAGCCAGGCCAGGAAGACTTAGGAGTGTCGGGTTCCCAACGTGTACTCTGAGGGTTTGTTCACGCATTCGCAGGCTCTCGAGAGCCATCGTTACCCGACAGTGGGTGCAGGTGGAATGAAGGCCCAAAAGGGTAAGTATTGGAAAAGCACGTACATGCCCCTGGTTCACTGAGCAACGTTCACACACATCAAGGAAAATACGGTAAGTACGTAACACAGGCTCCACTGGGAACACAGTTATACTTTGCTGTGGCCTCTCTTGCTCCTCAAAATGATGAGAAGTTCAGGCTACGTCATGAATTCCAGTTCAGCCGCTACTGGAGCTCAGGAATAGCTGGAAAACAGCAAGGGAAAAAAGACCAGGCACGGGCACTGTGGGAACCGGGAGATGGCCCGGCTGTTAGAGCTTTTTGCTGGGAAGCAAAAGGAACCCGGTTCGAACCCCCGGGACGCATGCGAGCCCGATGCACAAGGGGGCGCCCATGTGCGTTAGGGCACCCGGTGTGCCAGTACCCTCTATCTCTCCCTTTCTCCTCCCTATCTTTGTCTGTTTCTCTCTCACATTTAAAGAAGTAAAATTCTTTCTTTTCCTTGTGGGGGCGGGGGGACGTCAATGTGCTCAACACAGGTTACTGAAGAGTGACGGCCTCCTTGCCCAGCACCTGTCATGTGTACCTGGGAATTTTATTCTGATTCAAATCCTATTCCAAACACGTCCAGAAGGAATTGAAGAACCTATGTGAGTGGCGTTCCACCCAGAAGCAAGACTCCTGCCGCCTGTGTCATTGGGTGGAAGCAAAGCACCGCTCCTTAGAAGTCCTGGAGTTGTCAGCCTCTCTCTCAAGAAAGCTGGACCAGCATCCCTGCACCGTTCAGAAAGGGGACACCTCATCATCCCCAGGGACAGGGGAAAGTGGGCAGTCCACGCGAGTGGACTCAGGCGTTCTCGACGATTTTCAAATGTCCGAATGTTTGATGTGTGAGGCAGCCTCACCTGGTCTGTCAGCTGGCCCGGCACTCGTGGAGGCCCCCCTCCTTCAGCCAATTAAAGGATACTTTCTGGAGCTCTCTTATTCCCAGAGAAACACACCCTCCGGGCCCTGCTCCCACACATTTCAGACATCCCCATTCCAGTATGCTCAACACTTGTACGTGAGGGGGTGAACCCGAAAAAATTGCTCAATGTGAGCAACAGCGACTCGGGCAGGCATATGGCCGTGCCTCAGCCGCCTTTGTGCATGGGATAAAACTGACCCATTTTCTGAAGACAGCCGATTCCCTGACCTAGGCTGAGAGCCTTGCTCTCAGACAAGGTCCGGGAATCGGGAGCTTGTCGGACCGACAGAAAGCCACGACCATGTAGGGAATCTCTGTGCACTAGGGAAAGGAGGCCCCTGACACACACGTGACTTAAGTGGTCACATGCGCATGTGACATGCAGAGCTTACAGGTGACGAGAGACACTATGTATGAGTCCAGAGCCCCTTTTTAGCCGGAGGACTGACGTCTGTTTGAGGCAGCAGACACACAGAAGTGTCCCAAGTTCGAGAGGGCAAACAGTATATGAGTAAAACCCGTAGGCAAGTATGCACATTCTTCATGCCTTATAGGCCCAGCGCAAAATTGCTGAAGCCAGGCCAGGAAGACTTAGGAGTGTCGGGTTCCCAACGTGTACTCTGAGGGTTTGTTCACGCATTCGCAGGCTCTCGAGAGCCATCGTTACCCGACAGTGGGTGCAGGTGGAATGAAGGCCCAAAAGGGTAAGTATTGGAAAAGCACGTACATGCCCCTGGTTCACTGAGCAACGTTCACACACATCAAGGAAAATACGGTAAGTACGTAACACAGGCTCCACTGGGAACACAGTTATACTTTGCTGTGGCCTCTCTTGCTCCTCAAAATGATGAGAAGTTCAGGCTACGTCATGAATTCCAGTTCAGCCGCTACTGGAGCTCAGGAATAGCTGGAAAACAGCAAGGGAAAAAAGACCAGGCACGGGCACTGTGGGAACCGGGAGATGGCCCGGCTGTTAGAGCTTTTTGCTGGGAAGCAAAAGGAACCCGGTTCGAACCCCCGGGACGCATGCGAGCCCGATGCACAAGGGGGCGCCCATGTGCGTTAGGGCACCCGGTGTTCCAGTACCCTCTATCTCTCCCTTTCTCCTCCCTATCTTTGTCTGTTTCTCTCTCACATTTAAGAAGTAAAATTCTTTCTTTTCCTTGTGGGGGCGGGGGGACGTCAATGTGCTCAACACAGGTTACTGAAGAGTGACGGCCTCCTTGCCCAGCACCTGTCATGTGTACCTGGGAATTTTATTCTGATTCAAATCCTATTCCAAACACGTCCAGAAGGAATTGAAGAACCTATGTGAGTGGCGTTCCACCCAGAAGCAAGACTCCTGCCGCCTGTGTCATTGGGTGGAAGCAAAGCACCGCTCCTTAGAAGTCCTGGAGTTGTCAGCCTCTCTCTCAAGAAAGCTGGACCAGCATCCCTGCACCGTTCAGAAAGGGGACACCTCATCATCCCCAGGGACAGGGGAAAGTGGGCAGTCCACGCGAGTGGACTCAGGCGTTCTCAACGATTTTCAAATGTCCGAATGTTTGATGTGTGAGGCAGCCTCACCTGGTCTGTCAGCTGGCCCGGCACTCGTGGAGGCCCTCCTCCTTCAGCCAATGAAAGGATACTTTCTGGAGCTCTCTTATTCCCAGAGAAACACACCCTCCGGGCCGGCTCCCTCACATTTCAGACTTCCAAATTCCAGTAGGCTCAACACTTGTACGTGAGGGGGTGAACCCGAAAAAATTCCTCATTTTTGAGCAACAGCGACTCGGGCAAGGCATATGGCCGTGCCTAGCCGCTCCTTTGTGGATGGGATATAAAACTGACCCATTTCTGAAGACAGCCGATTCCCTGACCTAGGCTGAGAGCCTTGCTCTCAGACTAAGGTCAGGGAATAGGGAGCTTTTTCGGACCACAGAATACCATGACCATGCAGGGAATCTCTGTGCGCTGGGAAAGGAAGGCCCCTGACACACACGTGACTTAAGTGGTCACATGCGCATGTGAAATGCAGAGCTTACAGGTGAAGTGAGACACTACCTATGAGTTCCTGAGCCCCTTTCTAGCCGGAGGACTGACGTCGGTTTGAGGCAGCAGACACACAGAAGTGTCCCAAGTTCGAAGGGCAAACAAAATATGATAAAACCCGTATGCAAGTATGCACATTCTTCATGCCTTATAGGCCCAGGCAAAATTGCTGAAGCCAGGCCCAGGAAGACTTAGGAGTGTCGGGTTCCCAACGTGTACTCTGAGGGTTTGTTCACGCATTCGCAGGCTCTCGAGAGCCATCGTGACCCGACAGTGGGTGCAGGTTGAAATGAAGGCCCAAAAGGGTAAGTATTGGAAAAGCACGGACGTGCCCCTGGTTCACTGAGCAACGTTCACACACATCAAGGAAAATACGGTAAGTACGTAACACAGGCTCCACTGGGAACACAGTTATACTTTGCTGTGGCCTCACTTGCTCCTCACAATGATGACAAGTTCAGGCTACGTCCTGAATTCCAGTTCAGCCCCTACTGGAGCTCAGGAATAGCTGGAAAACAGCAAGAGAAGAAGACCAGGCACGGACACTGTGGGAACCGGGAGATGGCCTGGCGGTTAGAGCTTTTTGCTGGGAAGCCGAAGGAACTCCCGTTCGAATCCCCGGGACGCATTGCGAGCCCGATGCACAAGGGGGCGCTCATGTGGCGGTAGGGCACCCGTGGTGCCAGTTCCCTCTATCTCTCCCTTTCTCCTCCCTATCTCTGTCTGTTTCTCTCTCACATTTAAAGATAGTAAAATACTTTCTTTTCCCTTGTGGGGGCGGGGGAAGTCAATGTGCTCAACACAGGTTACTGAAGAGTGACGGCCTCCTTGCCCAGCACCTGTCATGTGTACCTGGGAATTTTATTCTGCTTCAAATCCTCTTACAAACACGTCCAGAAGGAATTGAAGAACCTATGTGTGTGGCGTTCCACCCAGAAGCAAGACTCCTGCCGCCTGTGTCATTGGGGGGAAGCAAAGCACCGCACCTTAGAAGTTCGGAGTTGTCACCCTCTCTCTCAAGAAAGCTGGACCAGCATCCCACGCACGGATTAGAAAAGGTGAGACCTCATCATCACCAGGGATAGGGGAAAGTGGGCAGTCCACGCGAGTGGACTCAGGCGTTCTCGACGATTTTCAAAAGTCCGAAGTTTGATGTGTGAGGCAGCCTCACCTGGTCTGTCACTGGCCGGGGACTCGTGAGGGCCCCCCTCCTTCAGCCAATTAAAGGATACTTTCTGGAGCTCTCTTATTCCCAGAGAAACACACCCTCCGGGCCCTGCTCCCACACATTTCAGACATTCCCCATTCCCGTATGCTCAAAACTTGTACGTGAGGGGGTGAACCCGAAAAAATTGCTCAATGTGAGCAACAGCGACTCGGGCAGGCATATGGCCGTGCCTCAGCCGCCTTTGTGCATGGGATAAAACGACCATTTTTCTGAAGACAGCCGATTCCCCCGACCTAAAGGGTGAGAGCCTTGCTCTCAGACAAGGTCCGGGAATGGGAGCTTGTCGGACCGACAGGAAAGCCACGACCATGTAGGGAATCTCTGTGCACTAGGGAAAGGAGGCCCCTGAACACACACGTGACTTAAGTGGTCACATGCGGGAGGGGACATGGGAGAGCTACAGGTGACGAGAGACACTATGTATGAGTCCAGAGCCTTTTTAGCCGGAGGACTGACGTTGTTTGAGGCAGCAGACACACAGAAGTGTCCCCAAATTCGAGAGGGCAAACAGTATATGAGTAAAACCCGTAGGCAAGTATGCACATTCTTCATGCCTTATAGGCCCAGCGCAAAATTGCTGAAGCCAGGCCAGGAAGATTAGGAGTGTCGGGGTTCCCAACGTGTACTCTGAGGGTTTGTTCACGCATTCGCAGGCTCTCGAGAGCCATCGTTACCCGACGTGGGTGCAGGTGGAAATGAAAGCCCAAAAGGGTAAGTATTGGAAAGCACGTACATGCCCCTGGGTTTACTGAGCAACGTTCACACACATCAAAGGAAAAAAACGGTAAGTACGTAACACAGGCTCCCTGGGAACACAGTTATACTTTGCTGTGGCCTTCTTGCTCCTCAAAATGATGAGAAGTTCAGACTATGAATTTAGTTTCAAAACCCTACGGAGTCAGGAAAGCTGGAAAAAAAGCAAGGGGAAAAAAATAAACAACGGCACTTGGGAACCGGGAGATTTGGGCCCCGGGTTGAGCTTTTTTGCTGGGAAGCAAAAGGAACCGGGCGAACCCCCCGGGACCATGCGAGCCCCAGCACAGGGGGGGCCCCTGTGGGGGTTAGGGCACCCGGGGTGCAGTACCCCCACCTCCCTTCTCCTCCCCTATCTTTTTCTTTTCTCTCTACATTTAAAGAAGTAAAAATTTTTTCTTTTCCTTTTGGGGGGGGGGGGACTCAATGTGCTCAACAAGGTTTTGAAAGTGACGGGGCCCCCCTGCCCAGCCCTGTAGTTACCTGGGAATTTTAATTTGATTCAAATCCTATTCCCAAAAACCGTCCAGAAGGGAAAAAACCTATGGGGTGGCTTCCACCCCGAAGCAAGACCCTGCCCCTGTGTCATTGGTGGAAGAAAACACCGGTCCCTTTAAAATCCTGGATT